>JAWNOQ010000207.1:0-2400000 GCA_035045865.1 Drosophila austrosaltans | reverse complement strand
TTGTAGTAACCGTGTTTACAGCGTTCACAATTATCACCGCCAAAGCTGGTTAAGCACTTGCAACCGCCCGTATTTACATCACAATCGTTGGTAATGGAACCGATCTTGTTACATTTACAGGCTTTGCATTCGGGAAAACCGTAATAACCCTCGGCACACTGTTTGCAATATGGTCCAGCGAAATTGATTTTACACGGGCATTGTTCGCCACTTTCCGCTTCGCAATGATAGCCATTGGTGCCATTTAAATTACATTCACATTCCCGACAATTGGGATAACCATAGTAGCCATAGGCACAGGAATCACAATTGGGTGGCTGGAAGGCAGCACGGCATTCACAATTGCCAGTCTCCTCTTCACAGTGTCCGGTCGAGTAGAAAAAGTCACATTTGCAGGCTAACGAAATGGGAAATGATTATATACTCGTTGAATCCCCCACTCGTCGCTCGTTACTTACGACTGCAGACATCCGTTTCATTCCAGTATTTCCCCTTTGGACGATAATATTTGGGCTTGCACTTGTTACAGTTGGTGCCCACTGTATTGTGTTGACAGTTCTTGCAAACGCCACCGCCATCATAATTGCTATTAATTAAAGTAATTCAAAAACTAAAAAAGTGAACAACTTTCTTGCATTTTTAAAGAATTGGCATTACCCGTGAATATCCAGTGAGAGGCCTTTGCGATTCACATTTTCATCGTATTCGCACTCGTTACTGTGTCCATGACAGTTGCAAGCTGCAAAGAGGAAAGACAAATGAATTATACATTTTTCCTTTCAATTGATCCAAAAACTTCACTTACGTTCGCAAATGAAGGGGCGAGCATTGGTATTTTGACGCCATTTCTTTTGCTCGAAGCCGGGACAGCATTCGTTACATTGAATGCCACAAGTGTGATGCTGGCAACGGCAGGCAAGGATACGCACAGGACTCTTTGGATCCTTGACATCACAAGTGTCGGCATGACCATTGCACATACAACGACCACCAATTGAGATATCCTTAATCGAATAGAAATAACGACGAGTCACTGTGGGATCCTGCCGTGCCACTGACATCAAATGACCCAATAGATTCTTTGTGCGCAACAAACGTATGCGCACATTTGTGGCACGCGTCCACTCTTGCAGCACAGTTGAGTTGAAATAGTTGGTGGAGCTGGGACGTTCGTTTAGCAACATCACTGGAATCTCACCATTCTCCAATGGTACGATTTTTGAATATTCGGTGGTACAAATGACATCATCATCTCGGGTTATTGGCTTGTATGTATCCTTGCCAAAATATGTCTCACAATCGGCGGGGGTATCAGAGAAATGTTGCCAAGGTGTCCAGGTTTTGCCATAATCGGTTGATTTCTCCAAAGTCCATAGACCCGGACGTGGTGAGTTACCCATACGTATGAAAAGGTATGCCACATGGAATTCCTATATAAATTTATAATTAAATTGCTTAAATATCAAATTTCCAAATTGTTATAGAGACAACATCTTAATCTATCTATAATTGACTTTTACATTTGTTTGCCTTTGTACAATTGAAAAGACCATCCTAATTGTAACAGCAAATTCATTGAAATTTATTAGCTTAGTGTATATATATCTGTATATGTATATATATTTTGTACATATGTACATAATAGGGAGACACAAGTATGAGATCACTGCAAGAGAATTAACTTCATGTTTCAGTTTTTGCCTTCACTAAATGTTTGTTTATTCTCTTCTGTTGTTTGCTTTTTAATTTGAATTCAATTGAAGACGAAAAAGAAGCATTGAAAATTTTCAACATTTAGAAGACTTTTGTGTACCCTAAATGGTTATAATACTCTCTTATTATTGCTGTACAATATATACATAGTTGAATAAAGTGTTGAAAAGATGTTGCTAACATCTCGAGTTGCTAACGTAAATGTTGCTAGTCCAAATGTTGCCCATGCTTGTTGCAATTCATTGAAATGAAAGATAAGTGATAAAAATTCCATTAATCATATATATAGATTGCATAAATTTAGATTATCTGTATATACCCATCTATATGACAATTATAGGGTATATAAAGTCTTGGCAAACAGGGCTGAAATCATAATAATGAAGTGAAAAACTTGCTGCTTCTGCAGAATATTGCAAGCTTACTCTAAAAGATAAAAGTAAAGTTGTTTTGAAGTTTAAAGTGATGCTCTATGAATGAAGAAAGATTCTGTTCCACTTTGTATTTAGTCCGCTCCTGAACCAATCATATACATACATATGTATATATATGTATGTTGATACAACCATCTGGATGCATATAGAAATTCTGTTGGCTTTGTTTATGGTACGAAATCGTTTTGCATAAACATAAAGTTTAATCATACAACACATGCTATAGTATATATATAGTCTATACCATATCCGTATATATACATATCAAGCAATTATGTTCAGTTACTACAATCTCTCGGAATGAAATAATAGTTTATTTTCTCGCATTCTCTTAATGAACACCTCCTCCTCTGCGTTTACACTTGAAGATCATTTTGCACATTTCTTAATTGCAATTTTTGCAGTTTCTTTACAACGAGATGAGATCATGTTAAAGTATTATTTAAGCGTAAACCAGAATCCAAAAAAAAAAAGAAAAAGAATATTATTTAGAAGCGTTTCCGTTGCACAGGCGATAAGAAACGGCTCCGTTATATGACCCCGCACAAGTTCCCCTTTTCATTATTCTATATGTAGCACAAGATAAGCATTAAAAAGAGATTGCCTGACTATAGTTTATATATGTATATATATACATATGCTCCATTTGTATTGCTGATAAGTAAGGGAAGACTAGTTCCAATTTATGTCGCATGCTGGGGACAGAAATTGTCGTCTTTTGCCTTATCGCATTAAAAAAATGAAAAAAAAAACAGATTTAAACGAAAGTCAATGTGCTCCACATGTTTGGTTTGGTTTGGGTTTCTAAGCAAAAGCTGTAAACTGAAACTTGCCTTCAGTGCACACACACATACATCTATATACTATATAGTATGCTTAGAGCTGATAAACCTTTAACTCTCCTGCAAATGTTTAAAATAATTTGACTAGCTCAGCAAAAACATAATTGTTTTGTTGGTTCCCTTTTTGCTGTGTCGCCGTTAAAAGAAATGAAAACCCATTAAAATTGTTTGAACATTTTACGATCATCGGATCGGATTCATTATGGTGATGTCTTCTGTGTCTACCTTTGAAAAAAAAAAAAAAACAAATATGTTGCATCCCATCTACCAGATCTTTTGTCTGTCTTGCACTCCCTCTCTTTCGTTTTCTCTTGCACATTCCTTCTTTTGTTCATGTTTCGTTTTACCTGTTCGAAATTGATGGTCAAATTGACTTCATTGAATTTCATGCCCCGAGATAAGGGGGGACTCTGCCACCAGGCCTCAGTGCCATCAATTGCATTCTCTGGCGGATGATTCTTCTCCGGCGTATTGGGATCACAATAATCGCAGACCTACATTGTTACAAAAAAAAAAAAGAAGGAAAAGGAAAAGTCAACACATGTTGAAAATTGAATTATGATTTTTTTTTTTTTTTTTAGATATTTTTAGAGTTCTAATTTGAATTCTCAACACATGTGGTGAGGAAAATATCTTTTGTATGTATACCCAAAAATGGAAGAAACAAAAAAAAAAAAAGAAATTTCCATTTGTGTGTTGGGCGTTGTATCTGGAAGATGTATCTCAAAGTCTTTTTCTGTTTTTACCTGTCCCTGTATAACCGAATAGTCGATATGATCGTTCTCAGTATTGGCTCCAACTAGTTTACAATAGAGTTCGGGCCCATCCGTATCCTGTCCGCATGTGGCAGTTGCATAAATTTTACGTCCTGTAGCCAAATTGAAATATGGCGGTGTCAATTCCGCTCCACACCATGTGATGAGTAGACCAAAGGCCAAAGCCCTGGTTAAGCCCACACCCAATCCCATCCCGGCAATGGGGAATGGCAATGTCCTGTTTAAAGATCACTTCCGGTTTGGTTTGTTTTAAAATTCTTATACGAGTATACTCTCTTATGTATTCCACTTTCTTATCTCTTTATGATTTCACTTTTCTTCTTGTGTATATATTTGTATATTATCTTTCGGATTCCTTCTTATTATTATTATTATACTTAGAGCCCATCCAACCGCACCGGATGGCTCGTCGCGAGCAACTAAATCCGAATCCATTTTCGTAGCGGGAAGTTTTCCTCGATCAAAAAGAACATACACAACATATGTACATATGTATGTATGTATGTATGTATATACACACATGCACACACACATAAAAAGTATCTGATGGATTCGTGTTTGTTGCAGCTGACTTCGTCGTCAACTCTCGGTATTCTCATCGGTTTTCATCTCTTCGGCAAATCCCGTACCAAAATTTATTACTTCATCACAGCTGAGATAAATTTTATTTTCTTGGTTTTTGTTTTGCTTTGCTCGTTTGTTTATTTTACATTCTCTTCCAGCTCCCAGCCGTAAGTCTTCTTACCGGCCGGCTTTTTGGAATAGACATTTACAGACAAGAGAAACTGGTTACTAGTCGTCCGACTACCTCTCTTCCTAGCCCCCCCTCTTTACTGTCTGTCTGTCTGTTATTCTCTCCGTTTCTCCATTTGTTTCTCTGGCATCAATCATTTTTATCTGGCTAATAATCTTCAAGTAGGTGATAAAATGCCAAAACATCAAAAGATATTCCAACCACAATGAATAAGATAAATTTCCATAAAAATTTGCCAAAAAATTTATAGCCTACTTTAGGGATTGCAGTTAGAACGGAACGGAACGGATTTCAAAAATTTGCTTTTATGTTTACTTTTAAAATATTACAAAATATGAAATAACTTAACATGAAATGTACCTATAAAATATGAATTTTATGTTTTTGTTTAACAACAGAACAAAGACAAATAAGTAAATTGTCATCTATTATTTAAATGAATATGAAAGAAGGCTATGAAAGAAGGAATAAAAGAAGATAAAAGGATAATTAAATGCAGAATAAAGTAGGATTAAGTGAAGAACAAATGCAAAATACAAGATTAAATCCATCAAAAATCATACAAAATAATTGCAAATTTCATTTGTAGACTTTTTAGTATTGCCAGCAATATTATGCAATAAAAATTTAATAAATGTTTTTTGTTTATTCTTACTTTACAGATTACCACTAATGATTGGTATTAAATAAGGCCCGCCAGCCAGGTGAGTACAACTTTCAAGAATTTTTGCATCAACTTTACATATGTATGTTTATATATCATATAAGACGATCCTTTTACAAAACTCCATTTGACACATTATTCCAAAAGTCGCTGCTATATTAACTCATTTTCATTTTCTATTCAATATTTTCTCCAACATTCTATCTTTTGTTAACTTGTTTGCATTCTAAAATTGTCGGGGTTTGGGTTTTTTTTTTTTGTTTTTTTGTTTTCCCTTTCACTTGACCATTCACCCATTGCCGCCTCTTATGCATATTAACTTAATTAAAATGCAATTTATTTCATCAATTAAATTAAATGATAACTATTGAAAATGCATTATCTGCCATGCATAACCAATTTAACACTTGCAATTTTCAGTTCCGTTTAACCCAAAAGTGGATCAATATAAGAATTTTTCATTGCGTTTTTATTTTTGTGGAATTAGCCTCGCTTAGAGTTCTTGTGGCTTAAAGCAAAAGTGTGTGTAAAATGAAACCGAAGGTGAATAACATGTTCAAAAAAAAGAAAAAAACTTGCTCGCAGTTCTGGTAAAAAACAACGAACAAACTCTCGATAAAGCAAAAACAACATTGCAATTTTTATTTTTTAGTGTTTAGCCCACTGAAACTTGAAGTTTATTGCTATAACGATTAAAGCCCCCAAAAAGGAGAAGAAAAATAAAGCAAAGCAAAACAGAAAGAAAGAAAAAGAAAAAAAAAATGAAACCAGCTAACTGCTTAGAGCCAACAACAGTCAAAGAGCTGAGTTTTTTGAAAATCACGATCAAAATACAACAGCAACAACAACAACATGAAAAAATTGTGCAAAATTCATGACCAACATGTGGACACAGCGACGTTGGTTTTTTTTTTTTTTTGGGGTCTTGATTCCATGCTTCAAGAAATACGAAAAATACTAACATGAAAATGATGAAGAAGAAGAAAAGAAAAAGACCAAAACGAAATCAAAGAGGAGGAGTGCTAAAACTAAACCGTAATTGATATACACTATTATAGCCAATTTGGCTAACTAATACAATTTTTATAAGAGTGAGATTTAAGCAAAAAGGAGAATGCGAAATGAGTGGAAAAATAGGCATTTGTAATTTTTGTAATTGGTTTTTGAATACAAATACAAATAATGCTTAAAAAATTAAAAAAAAAAAGTTGGTTTATATGTAATAAGCTTTTTTGTAATCAAGCGAAATCTTATAGTTATTGACCTTGTACACAATACTTTTTACTATACAGTGGACCCTCGGTTGACGAACACAAGCGAAACCACTTTTCCCTTATAAACCAATGTAAAATAAAATAATGCGTTCCCGGTTGGAAAAAAATACACTCTAATACGGTTCAATTTGAACTTTTTCTGAAAAAAAAAAAACAACATAAAATGCATCAAAACTTTTAAATAACTGAAAAAAATTAACCAATTTTTATTATTATTATTATTATTATTAAAGTGTAGGATATAGTTATAAACTATCAACCTAACTATATTTTACAAGCACTGGCAACTAAGGCCTTCGGCTTAGACGAAAAACTACATCCGTACACTAGCCTGGGATTCGAACCCGGATCTTCGTTGTTCAGTTGACTAAATGACTGGGCCACTTAGACAACTCATCTACCGAGGACTGCCCAATTTGTATTAATATCAGCTTTTATTGAAAGAAAGTAAAATATTTGTATTTGAAGGAAGGTGACATCTGAAATGAAAAAAAAAACGGTCACACTGGACACAATTATAATGGGAGTTCGAGAAATTTTACATGCAATTAGGGTTTCCACCTTGTTTATTGGTCTTTAGGCGAAACTTTCTTCGTTAAACGAAACTTTTTTTTCCCAAAAACATGTGTTCGTCATACAAAATGTTTGCTATCCGAGGTGTTCGTCAACCGAGGGTCCACTGTATATTGGATTTTAGTTTATATCAAATCAAATTAAATGAATAACCAGAAAAGTGAAGAAAATCGATCGAGAACTAAATCGAAATCGATTTCCCCAACTTCCTTTCTTTCCTTTGTTTGTAATTACCAACTTTGAATGAAAGTCATTATACCATTTTGGCAAGGGTATGGCCAAAAAGCAGTCGAAAAAAACCAGACATGACCAGAAACTGGTTGCAATGACAAAAATAATTGCACTGATAAAGAGAGACTGCAACTGACTGTCTAACTGACTGACTGCCTGCGGCTTGTTGCCCTGTTGCTGCCTGCCGCTGCTGTTGGCCCGCTGCTGACGACTGCTGCTGCTGCTACTGCTGCAATTGAGTGTCAGAGCCGTTCGGTTTTGAGAGAGTTTTTGGTCAAAGTTTTATTTTGGCCTCAATTTGATGCAGATGCAAACGAGTTCTGATGACGTAATTCAGCATCGTTTACAGTTAACTTTGCTTAACTTTATGCAATTCACGCAAATCAACGAGGAAAGAAATATAAAAAAAATTTATATATATACATATAAAAATCAAAATGTTAATGTATAAATATATATGTATAAAAAGAACAACAACAACTTTTAAAAAAGAATAGCAACAACAACAACAGCAACAGGCAATTGCATCACATCAACAAGAAGTTCTTGATTTAGCTTCATTGCCCACACACAAAAAAAAAAAAAACATTTTTGGATTTGATGTGCGTTGATTTAACAGTGGAACTAAAGAGAGAGAGGGAGAGAGAGAGAGGAAGCTAACATTTGAAAACCAGTAAAATTCTCTTAAATTGGTTTGAAATTTCAATTTATTTCTAGGCATTGTAAATATAGAATTGGAAAAGGTTTGGAAAACAATCAAAAACGATTATAAACGCTTTGATTGAAGTTCTTCGAGATTTGCTGTTCTTAAAGCATGAATAATTCAGTTTTGTTTTAAGATTTTTAAACGAATTCTGAAATTTAGAGAGTTTTTTTTCTAAGTATTTGAAATATTCTTTTTAATTTATTTATTTTAACTTTTTGTATTAAGAGAAACAAATTCTTATAAGAATGTTAATTCAATTCCAATAATTTAATATAAACACGAAATAATATATAAGAACAATAACAAAAAAGCATTGCACTAATTAATAGTATTTATCTTAATAACATATATGAGAAAAAAAGGGGCGTGACAAATAGATGAATCTGCCTGAAATCTATGTGGGCATTCAGGCGCAAAGAATAACAGTGATAGTTAGTATCTAAAGCTGATCTTGATGATAGGTTTCGATATGTATGTACATATATATAGTATTAGATAACACAGCTTATGAGGGAACCAAATGTTATAAACAAAATGATGTCAAATATTGTTTGACATTTGTTACCAAAATTCCTTCGCTTTTACAAACATTTCGCATAAGGATTAAACGATAATCTGACCTTATTATCGGCTTAAACTTTATATACGATTTGTTCCACAGTGCGCTAATGCTGTCGACGTCAACGTCGCTGTTACGTCTCTGTCGCCGTTCACTCGACGTTTTCACTTATTCATGATTGCATGTTTGAATTTGTGTTCAATTTGGTTCTAAATCTCGGCGCGTGTGCATCGGAACTTGTGAACAGAGTTTTTGTCTCCTTCTTTCTCTCTTTCTCTCTCTCTGTCTGGCTGACATGGTGCTGCTGAAAGTGATTAAATATTTAGTGGGTTAGTTTTTTTTCAACAGGATATCAATTCTGGATGATATCACTAATCCTTTTTCTTTTCTAAAAAACAAACGAAAAAAAAAATAAAACTTTTAATTCAAAAAAAGGCTGCGTGATACAAGTCTGCAATGAGCTATCCCAGAATATGACATCGTTGAATAAAATGTTTAAATATCATCTAATGGAAGCGAGCTAACAACCCCCCCCGCCCTTTATCCACAACAACAACAACAACACCAAATGGAGGAAGAATTAAAGACAACTCGTTGATTGATTTGTACGGAGCAAGTTTGTGGCTTAAATCTTTTGTTTTCATTCACATTTTTCTGTTGTGATACAATAAAAAAAAAAAACATATATATATTTAAAAAAAAAGCATGCAAACATTTGTCAAATAACGGTATTTGATTTTAACTTTTTTTATACATAATAAATTGACGTTGGCAACAACAACAACAACTAAAATTAAATTGTTATTAACCTTGAACAAAATGTTGTTCTTTTTGTTAGCAATTATTCTGGTTGGGTGGGGTGTTCGAGGGGAGGCAAAACTTGTAATCATTTTTTTTGTGGAATTTCCCCCCCTTGAAAAATTCTAATCCAATAAATAGAAAAAATCAAATAAAAAGAAGCCAAAAAAATAAGAAAAAAAAACCCATTCCCCCACATTAAAATGAATTGTTCATAATGTTCTTAAAGAGCTTTAAGCAGAAATCTGTATATATATATAAATATGTATATATTTAAATAGACAATGTAGGTATATATGTATATATATGTATGTATGTATATCTACAAATGTATATATAATTAGTTTTAGTAGTCGCCCCTAACAAGGTCTCATTATGACTTATTATACAAACAAACAAATATTTACAATTAAAGCCGGCTAAACAATGCCAGCAACAACAGCAACAACAACAGCAACTTGGCAAATTAGCATTTCGCATCACTGTACCACAATTCGAGTCCGAGCGTCTCGCGTCTCGTGTCTTCTGTGTGTGTCGTCATATTTAATCATCTTAAACAAATTTCTTTAAGTAGCTGAATAGTAGAAAAAAATCCCCGGCAGTTTTTGACGTCGCCGCTTATTGTGATTGTGGAGGCAGGCCCTGCCTCTTATTTTGAAGACGTCATGAATATCATTCAATTATTATTCAAAAGAAAGAGAAGAAATATGATTTATTTCGATTCTTGATACAAAAGCTCGCCGTGGTCTTGATATGCATTATAAAACGCTGGGTCACACGTCTTTCGTGTGGCATGACATGAAGATATTTTCACTCGTGCGAAACGCTTCTTTTTTTTTTTTTTGTTTTCTTCTCATACGTCAAGCTATATAGACGTTTCTGCCTTTTAATCCAATTATAAATACATAAATAGATTTTCTGTATATATTATTAACTGCTTTCCAGTATATACAATGCCTGCATATGTGGAATATTGACCTGTTTTTTAAATATCAAACATATCAGGTTTTTATAACCACAATTCGATCACTGATAATTTGACGCTTTTAACGGTTTTAGTGGGGCAGGTCAATTCAAAGTTTGTTAACTTAAATTTTTTGATTTAAATACTGAGCAAAAATTATGATTTCAATTAAGAAATTTTAAGTACTGAAGTAAAGAATATATAGGGCAATGTAATAAACTATGCAAATTAAACATAGAATTTTACTTTAGTTTCGAATCGGAAAGTTGTAGAAAGTTGAAAAATTTATTACCAAATCTAAGGACCTAGAAGTTGACAATACAAATGTCTTATAGCCTATAGTATACCTTTACTTTACATGATAAACCTTTATCCTATACTCTCTACTATAAACTAAACTAACTTAACGGACTCTTCTACTGGGTGGACATTTCTCTTAAGCAAACAGAAAAAAGAGTGTCCAACTGCGTTTTCTATATATTTTCTCATATATTTCCTATTGGCAGAACAAACTAACTAAACATATAACAATTTCCGTCTTACCCAATCAATATTAAGTGAATTTCAATTGCAATAGGCAAAGAATAGAATAGCCATATTAGAAGTAAATCCTTGAACTATTTCTCATATCATTATCCTGCTTAAAATTTGCATAAAAAAAGAATCATTTTTGTATCTTGTTTTTTTCTCACATCTGCGCTGATATTTAAATAAAAACAGGCAAATATTTACATCTGCGCCAATATTTAAATAAAAACTTGCAAGTTTAAATTTTCACATCTGCAAGTTAAAATTGGTAAAAATTTTAACAATATTGGTCAAGGGTATAGCAGCCGAAGGTAGTCCAGCCCTTTGGATGCAACTACTGATGGATATAAATAATTTTTTAGCCATATCTGTGACTGAAAGTCATTCCACAATGATTATTGTTTATTTTAGAATCATTTAATTGGGTCTACATAGGTCTAAGTTATTGATTATTTAAAACTTCAATCATATAAATTTTATATTGCAACATTTATTATATTAAACATAATTTAATGTTAATGTTATATACAAATTTTAGTTCTTAAAAATGCTAACTATATATATCATCTATACTTATTCATCGCGTATAAATGATCGACCCAAATTGACAATACTACTAACAAAGGATATCATGGATGTGATCATGGAATGGGCATGCTTTGAGCTTTCAGTTGTCTCGCTAGCTTCCCGTTTCTCATTCCGACTTGAACGCAATTGATCATATTTGCGGGACTTTCGTGATGGGAGTACTTCGGCACTACTAAAGAGACGATCCAGTCTTGGTATTACAATCTTTTTACCAAATTCTCCACTAATTTCATTCATGCGATCATCCTCATGGCTGAAGTTAAACAAGGATCGGCCATTTGCTGCAAACAAACCTGATCAAAATCACAATTCTAAATGATATTCTATATAGTACTTACTCATTATTATCAGCATGGAGCTGATAAAAAGAATTTGAACAATGTGATTTGTGAACATTTTAGCTTGATGAAACTTTCGGAACTGAATGTTTTGGTACCATCAACATTGAACTATATATAACGGCGGATGTGCTAGACATGATACGTGATCATTTAGCGGAATGCAAATGGAAAGTCAAAGATTCATTTAATGCGCACGTTTCACCACAGAAAGTATTTGTTTTTATTTAAATATTATTATTTTATATATATATTTGAGCTTAATTAGTACATAGCCATAACCATAGGAGAAACAAGAAAAAAAAACCACAAATTCGGAAGTAAATTCCTCCATTCCACATATAGAACTAGTAGAAATATTTTGAGGATTTCGTTGGCTTTGTCGGTTTCAGTTTAAACAGTTGATAGGCATTATCCAGTTCGGCGTCGGCCAAACGTTCATCGGGTACTGCTGGTGTCTGTCTATAAAGTTCTTCCCGTTCCTCATATGTGAGTCCTTCGGTTGATTTGCGTTGACCAGATGGTGACGGCGGCGATGGCATGCCCGCACTCATGCTCAATGCTACATGGGTACACAAAATTGTAATTGCATATAGGATAATATATATATGTATATGATATACACAATATGGGACACTTCTTCACTAACCGCAAACGAATAGTATTAAAGTGATGAACAACGCGCTCCTCATTCTGTTGCTGTTGGCCATTGATGGGGGAAAGAGGTATAATGTAAACTGACAACTGACCAACAGTTGTATTCACATTTTATATATGTGTCTCTGATATGGAAACAGATCTCTTCAGCTTATTGCTGATTGGCTTTATACGCAAAAGCCAATCGTTGGGCGAGAGATTATGCAAAATATCCCCAAAAATAAATACAACAAAGAGAACACAGTTCAAAAAGAAAAAAAAAAAGGCTCGGGGCGTCGTTCTGTCTCAACGGCGTCTGTAGTTTTTGTCAGGTGGGAAAGTACGCCATCGACATCGGCCATCATCGATATATGATTAATAAGGTTTAAGTTGCCTACCGGTCTTTGACGTCGTCGTTTTAGCCGGGCTAACAAAGTTGTCAATGTGAACGAGCACCGCACCACGTGCTTCACTTTCATGACTTGATTAATGAAATCTGTAAGATATTTCGAATCTATAATTAGGTAAACATTTCATTAATTTATTTAATTTTTTTTTTTTTTTGTATTTCTCTCTTTCTTTCTCTCACATCTAAATTTAGTGACTTGAACTTGATATTTGATGGTTGATTGTGAGGGTTGTAAACCAGTCTCAAACGGGGGGTTGAAATTAACCCAAAAAAAGAAATAAAAATAAATATAGAATAAGTGGAACATCTGTTGAATGTTCGTTGTTCTAAAGTGATACCCAATTGATTGAAAATCGAAAACTTGTACTGATTACAGGAAATTAATGAATTGCTTCCTATAAATCGGAAAACGGAAAAGATTACGCATTGTGAAATGAAATACCATGGAATGACTTAGTCATCAGTCATCATCAATAGATATAAATAGTAATGTCTACAATTCTATTGATTACTTTTCACTTGACCAATATAAAACAATTAACAATTATTTCTTATTACCTTGAACAAATTTTCTATAAACAATAGAAAATCTTATCTCGCTCTTAGTGTGGGTAATATGTTTAATCTGTTCAATGATTGTTAGTGGGGCGTCTATTGATAATTGATTTTATGTTTTGTTTTGCTTTTTGGAAATTGCCAAAAATTCCTCATCAATGAACGAAGTCGATTTAGTCGCTGCTAAAACGTGAAACGATTTAAACGGTTCCAAGAAGAAATAATAAATCAAATAGAATTTAAGCGATTGAAAGAAAGTTTTGTGTTTTTACCAAATCAATATGAAAGGTGGGTAGATATGAGGGGTAGGACAATTCAAACTGATATTGTTAACCATCTGAAAGATGGATTTAGAATTGTTGTGCTATTTTATTTGTAGAAATAAACCTTTCAGATTTATATTAAGAATCGATACGCGGTAGTGTTTTACTAGTTTATAGTTTTATTTTATCATTGTTGTAACTTAAAATGTTCTTATTGCACAATGCAAAAGAGAAAGTGTATATAAAGAGAACCAAATGGCAATATGACTGGAATTGAATGCTTTTGTAACTTAATGACTCAACTGAGGCAAATTGGTCAGTATTGGATAGTGTATAGCCAAAGATGTAAGAGAGTGTGGCCCAGTGTGAAGTCGAGCGAGAGAGACAACAATCAAGATGAATATAATTGTAGCTTCAAGAACAAGCTGGTGCACTTTCGTTGGAGCAACACGCTGGGACGCGTAGAATTATGTAAACGAGACTTTCCCAAAGTCAAGAACCCAATACCTCGCCGACATATGTACATACATACATATATCATCGACTGATTTAAACGAATAGTGATAAGTTTGATTCAATGGCAGAGGAAGCCAAGAAAAAAAAAAGAGGAAAAATCACAAATCAATGTACAACATAATGGAATTAAATTGTTGACTGTCTGTGAAAGAGCCTAAATATACACACTACTTTTATCACCAAAAAGAAAATATGAAATTCTACAATCGATGCAATTCTAAACATAGATCATATTATCTAATAAAGTGTGTCTCGACGAACCGCAAACACGTGTAGTATGCAAGCAGCAGTAGAAAAAAATTGGTTGATGATAACTAAAATATATTGCAGAGCGATAAAAATCTTATTGCCAATTTTTTTTCTTCTTCTCTCCGTGATATCAAGGGCCAAAAATAATGTTCGGCTACTTTACTAAATGAGCCAGCCAGCAAAATTATAATTTTCATTTGGCAAATTGGTGGCCTGGGCACAGTATAAATAAGAGCATCGCTCTTTCACAATTATCACAGTATCGCATTCAATATCAAACTAGTGGCAAGTTTGCAGCTAAGACATTTCTCAAAAGGACAACATGCGGAACTTATATGGTAGTAGACAATACAAATACATCAAATGGCAAAAAAAAAAAAAAAATAACAGGCTCTGGAGTAAAGTCTAATTATGATTCTTTGATATATTTCTCAGCTTTTGCTCTGCTGCTTATTGCAGTTACCGCCAGCTGCACTTCGGGTGCCAGCGTGGATCGGTTATATGGTGAGGGGCAAATATTTTGCCGTGGCAAAGCCAACGGTATTCGCTCCATGGTTCCAGGAAGTTGTTCCCAATTTTATGAATGCCAGAATGGTGTGGCCAGCAAGTATTCCTGTCCCAATTTTTATGATTTTAAGGCTAGACGCTGTGTAACATACAATCCCGGCTGCACGGAAAATGCTCAGATTCAGCTTAACTCAGCAAGAGATATAGCCGAGCCATGTGATAAGCCAAGTGTAACCACAACAACTCCATGCTCGGGAAATGTTCCGACGACAACACCATCCTGTGGTTCAAAACCGACGCCAACAACGACTACAAGCGTGCCCATAACGACTCCAAGCGTGCCAGCAACTACAACAACTACTACTTGCACGCCGGCAACAACTACAACAACTTCATCGACAACTTCGACAACAACTTCAACGACGACAACAACGACATCAACTACTACAACGACAACAACTACAAGCACAACAACGACAACCACAACAACAACCACCACATGTGCTCCTACAACCACAACAACGAGCACAACTACTTCTACAACCACAACGACTTCAACAACCACAACGACTTCAACAACTACAACTACAAGCACAACGACGACAACAACCACAACCACGACGACAACCACAACCACCACATGTGCTCCTACAACCACAACAACGAGCACAACCACAACAACGAGCACAACCACAACAACAAGCACAACCACAACAACAAGCACAACCACTTCTACAACCACAACGACTTCAACAACCACAACGACTTCAACAACCACAACTACAAGCACAACGACTTCAACAACCACAACTACAAGCACAACAACGACAACCACAACAACAACCACCACATGTGCTCCTACAACCACAACAACGAGCACAACTACTTCTACAACCACAACGACTTCAACAACCACAACGACTTCAACAACCACAACTACAAGCACAACGACGTCAACAACCACAACCACGACGACAACCACAACCACCACATGTGCTCCTACAACCACAACAACGAGCACAACCACTTCTACAACCACAACGACTTCAACAACCACAACGACTTCAACAACCACAACTACAAGCACAACGACGACAACGTCTACGACGACATCTACAACGACCACAACTACGACGACAACAACAACCACCACATGTGCTCCTACAACCACAACAACGAGCACAACCACTTCTACAACCACAACGACTTCAACAACCACAACTACAAGTACAACGACTTCAACAACCACAACTACAAGCACAACGACGACAACGTCTTCGACGACATCTACAACGACTACGACGACAACAACAACCACCACATGTGCACCTACAACCACAACAACGAGCACTACCACTTCTACAACTACAACGACTTCAACAACCACAACTACAAGCACAACGACCACAACCACGACGACAACAACAACCACCACATGTGCTCCTACAACCACGACTACGAGCACTACCACTTCTACAACTACAACGACTTCAACAACCACAACTACAAGCACAACGACGACAACTTCTACGACGACATCTACAACGACCACAACTACGACGACATCTACAACGACCACAACTACGACGACAACAACAACCACCACATGTGCTCCTACAACGACAACAACGAGCACAACCACTTCTACAACCACAACGACTTCAACAACCACAACAAGCACAACGACCACGTCCACGACGACAACAACAACCACCACATGTGCTCCTACGACCACAACAACAAGCACAACCACTTCTACAACCACAACGACTTCAACAACCACAACAACAAGTACAACGACCACAACTTCTACGACGACTTCTACGACGACCACAACTACGACTACAACCACCACATGTGCTCCTACAACCACGACAACGAGCACAACCACTTCTACAACTACAACGACTTCAACAACCACAACTACAAGCACAACGACGACAACAACCACAACCACGACGACAACAACAACCACCACATGTGCTCCTACAACGACAACTACAACCACAACTACAAGCACAACAACGACAACTTCTACGACAACATCAACAACCACCACAACCACGACGACAACAACAACCACCACATGCGGTCCAACAACAACGACAACGAGCACAACTACTTCAACAACTACCACAAGTACGACGACAACGACAACAACAACCACCTCATGCGCTCCAACAACTACAACCACTACTACAACGAGCACAACAACAACGACAACGACAACTACAACCACCACATGCACTCCAGCAACGACAACTACAACAACTACAACGACAACAACCACCTCATGTGCTCCAACAACTACAACCACAACTACAACTAGCACAACAACAACGACAACAACAACAACAACGACAACGACAACTACTACCACCACATGCGCTCCAGCAACGACAACAACAACCACAACATGCGGTCCTACAATCACAACTACCACTTGTGGTGATGTACCAGTGGTAACAACAACCTCATGCGCTCCGACAATAACAACCACAGCTTGTGCAAGTGGTGCATCCGTTCAGTCCAATAGTCAATCCATTCGCCAACGTCCCCGCCCCAACCGTCGACCCCTGTGGGAAGCCCTTCAACAATCCCAGGGAGCCGCCAACAATTTGAATCTCCAAATGAAGCTCACATGCGTCGGCAAGCCAAATGGTTTCTTGATGGCTTCGCCTGAGCGTTGCAACGACTACTACATCTGCCGTAACCAACGTGCCCTCAAGGTCAGCTGTGGCGATAAATACTTTAACGGCCAGAAGGGTATTTGCGATTTGCCAGAAAACACAAGCTGCGTTCAATCCTAATTGAATCTAGCAGCTCCCTGCAATACGACCGATGATGCTACAAGAATCACAATTGCCAGAAAATAATGAAAAACAAAAACTAAAAAAAAAAAAGAATTTACGTATAAAAATATAAAATTGCAATCACCTATAAGAGGTTAATGAATTAAGACTTTTGTGTTTTACTTTAATAATGGAATAGGCAAAGCTTTAAAGCTTATTGTAAAACTGTTTGACACCTTTTTGTTTTTCTTTTTTTTTTTGTAGATAACAACTGGTTGTCCTTGACAATTCGGCTATGTCTAATCGCAATAGTGAAATTGGATGTAATCCAGATTGACACAGAATATTGTATATTCTTACCGACGGGCTATTATGAGTATCCTTATGATTGCAGTGCCTATATATCGTGCAATAACTCTCATACAGAGCTGGAGTATTGCCCAGAGGGAAAACTGTTTAATCCACAATTGCACATTTGCGACACACCAGAAGCGGTTGAGTGTAATCCTCTAGTACCAGATGTCTGTGAAGGTCTAGCTAATACCACATTGTTGCCATCGGACAAAGAGTGCAATCAGTATATCGAGTGTAGGAATGGTAAAAGTGTTATACAAGAATGTCCCGGGCATTTGTGGTTTAATAGTCAATTGCTCATTTGTGATGATCCCGATGAGGTCTCATGTGGCAAAACAACGACAACAAAGGTAGCAACAACAACCTTAACCGCAGAGCCGGATATAACGACAACAGAGGATCCTTTCACGGGCTGTTTGTATCAGGAAATGGGCACATCTTTGCCCTATTTTAAAAATTGTCAAGAATATTATTTCTGTTGGGGTAATGGTTCTTTCAGTTTATTTCCATGCCCTGCTGATAATTGGTATAGTCCCTATACGGGCAATTGCGGTCCTGACATATCAGCCGAATTATGTCGAGAAGGGATAACAACAGCATCAACTTCTGCGACAACAGCGAACAATCCTTGCGAAACTCAAGAACTGGGCGCCTCCTTTCCGCTTACATCGGATTGCAATGAATATATACTATGTCTGGGTAATGGTCAATCGACTATAGCCAAGTGTCCAGCGAATGCCTGGTTTGATCCACAAACTGGTGATTGCGGACCAAATGTCTCACCGACGGAATGTCAGGTAACCACTACAACTGCTTTCCTTAGCTTCACCGAAGTAACAACAACACCGCCTGAGAACATTTGTGCCGATAAAGATGAAGGTACTTCCTTACCCCTGGCAACAGATTGCCAAAAATATATTCTATGTATGGGCAATGGAGAAGAGGTTATAGTAAGGTGCATAAGCAATGCCTGGTTTGATCCCCAAACGGGCATCTGTGGTCCAAATGTCTCACCCACAGCCTGTAAGGAGTCTGAAGAGAATAGCACATCTAGGCCAACCACTGAGTCCACAAGCGTTAGTGTCACTGAGCCTACTACTACTACTACTGCTACTACTACTAGTAGTGAGACCACAAATGTTTACCCACCTGATTTGGGAATTTGTTGGAATCAAAGTGATGGCACATATGTAAGCTATCCGGATAATTGTGAAAAGTATATTTTATGTGCTGAGCCAGTGCCCATAGCATTCTATTGTACCCCAGGTTATTACTTCAGTGAGACTCAACAGAAATGCGTCAACTGGCAGGATAGTGACTGCCCGGAGGCAGGCTCAGAGATTACGACTACATTGTGGCCATTGCCCTCTCCAAATCCAACTGTATGCACAAATAGCACAGAGCTAACCTTACCATATCCAGATAATTGTCAATGGTATATACGTTGTGTGGATGATTATGTCTATATGATGGGAGTTTGTAAGGATGGAGAGTACTATGATCCCTGGAAGGGAGTATGTGGTGCCGATGTATCTCCCGAAGCATGTCGTGAATACTCTGACACAACCACCACCACCACCGAAACGACAAGCACACCAACAACAGAAACGACAACAACAACGATAATACCAACGACAGCTTCGCCTCAAATAGATCCCTGCGAGGGTGTCAAAGATGGTAAACTTGTGCCCTATCCGGACGATTGTACTCGATTCATAATTTGTGTGAAACCCAATCCCATTATTGGCTATTGTGTTGAGGGGCAAGAGTTTAGTGCTCAATTGGAACGCTGTATGGCTCCTTGGTATGCCAATTGTTCGATTATAATTACAACGACAACAACTGCAGCAATTACCACCACAACAACAGAATTATCGCCAACAGATAATTTTTGTGCCAATAAAGAGGAGAATGCCTTAGTACCCTATCCAGAAAATTGTAGTAAATATATTATATGCAAAGTACCCATACCCGTTGGCTATGATTGCCCAAATGGTGAGGAATTTAGTCCCATTGATTTGATTTGCATGGATTCCGAATTGGCCAATTGTAATCAAAGGGAATGGCTTCCATAAGCTTGAATTGTAACTCTGATAACATTTATTACTTTTTATATACGTAATTGAATAAAAATATATGTATACATCTGCAATGGATTAGCAATTTTTCACTGTCCTCCCCATTGGCATCCAGCTGATGATTTACCACATGCGTGATTCTGGGCATCCCAATACATTTCTTGTCCTTTGCATTCAACTACGGTTGGCTGTGGCCCGCAATGGATAAACTTACGGCAATCATTCGGATATGGTAAATATGTAAATTGGTTATTTGTTTTGCATATAGCTATGGGATCTATGGGCAAATAGTTACCCGATTGTCCAACGGGTGGTGTCGGTGGTGTAGCAGCTGTTGGTATAATATAGGTACCCGGTTGTCCAATCGGTGGTGTCGGTGGTGTAGCAGCAGTTGGTATAATATCTGTATTAAATCCAGGATTCTGTGGCGAGTAGCTGCCGCCATCACAACCGCCATACGACATGGGTTCACAATGCTGGGCAACATCATTCCATTGTTTATTATCCCCACAGTTATGAACTCTCTTCTCAAAATATAGCCTACAATTACCCGGAAATGGGCTATATTCTACTGGATAATCTGGCTGACTATCGGGATCAAATTTACAATTGGAATTCTCCATGAAATCGCAACGATAATTTGTTTGACTCCAATATAAATTAGGACCACATTCTAGTAGATAGGCCTTTCCTTTTACGCAAGAATAATATTTCTTGCAGTCATTGGGAAAGGGGAACAAAATGGCATGATTCGGATCATCATAGTGTGGACACCGAACCATTGGAGTGCCCAGTTCAGCAGTGACTGGCTAAGAAAAGAAATTATATATACTTATATATATTACGATTCAAAGATCGAATCCACTTACCAATACATTATCAGCCTTGCTACTGCCCAAGGCA
Source organism: Drosophila austrosaltans (assembly GCA_035045865.1). NCBI lineage: Eukaryota > Metazoa > Arthropoda > Insecta > Diptera > Drosophilidae > Drosophila > Drosophila austrosaltans. Next base: position 2,378,996 of record JAWNOQ010000207.1, on the reverse strand, counting down.
ACTAGGACCATCAGCAGGCAGAGATACATTAAAATACGCTTCACTATTAAAAAACAGATATATAGATTGGTTATTGATTATCCTTTGATATTGATTCCGATTCTTACTTATTGATTGCTTCCAGAATAAAAACTGAATGCTTTGACAAACGATTACATCGGCTTTTATATCATTATTTTTAAAGGGTTTATCAGTTTATTTATCGTTTACTCATTTTTTATCAAGAGATTGTTGATTGATTAAGAAAAATAAATTATACATTAAATGGTAAATATTAATAGAGGGCATACCAAGTGTAAGAGAATTTTTTGCTATCTTAAATAGAATCATTATTATCATATATTATATTGAATAAAGAATTTTTTTTTAAATATCAGGTGATCAGTTTGAAAATTTCCTTAAAATTTCATTCTATTCTGTTTTTCAAGGCAAATTAGTTTGCAAATTGTATGGATTTCAGTTCGCATGGCCACTTAAATGTACAACGCATTATTGTTTTCATTTTTTTTTTTTGTTATAATGTCATTTGCAGTTGACCAACCACCCACCACCACATGTAACTATTCCCAACCAATGTTATAAAACGTTTATCTTACATACAGAAAAAGCTTTATAGGATTTATCGATAAGTAGTTGGTCAAGGTGGCCCTGAAGATTGTTAATGACAAACGCCAGCCAGCTACTTTCAATGCAATTGTATAAATATTTAATATGTAATTGCTTTTGGATATATTCCACTTAACCTGTCAAGTTTTCCTTTTCAAGGACAACAGTATACATATATCCCATAGAATGTGCAATTCATATTTACTTACTTATCCACATATCTTTGATAAGATGCCAATAAACTTGTATCTCTATCTTAGAATCGGTATAAAAACCATTGACTCTTTGCAATGAGTCAAAGTATCTCGTCAGCTGAATTGAGAAGTAAGTTAATTCATATATTAGCCATTACTTCTTTCGCTTACACTTCTTTTTTGTTTCCTCCTAGTGCTTCATTCTTTAGTTGCTACACTGTGTGCAGGGGCGATCCTAGTTACTGCTCAGATCTCAAGCTATTCTCGATATCCCAATGATTGCCAATTATATTATTCTGTGGATACTATACAATGTCCGTCGGATTATCACTGGAGCCAAAAGTTACAAAAATGTGCTGACAAGCAAATTGCTGGCTGTTTGCCATTAACTCCTAACTCAGATTTTCTACCAACAGGAATACCTGAAAGCGAAGGACATGACCTAGTTCGATTATGTGGCACTCAAATTGGTCAGTTTATACCATATCCCGGTAATTGCACTCTTTTCATACACTGCGACTATATACCATTCGTGAAGACCTGCCCACAGTTTCTTTATTGGAATTCCAAACTACAAACCTGTGATAAAATTTGTGTTTAATTATTTCAGTTAAACAAAGAAAAAACGATGTGTTCTTGTGCTTATCAAAGAATTATAATAAATGATGAGAAATTCGACTAATTTTTCCTGAAAATTATCTGATCTCCACAAGAATCACTAGACCAGTCGCAAGCGGTTATCTTTTGGTTCCAGACAAGAGAATTGGGACATTTCCGTTCAATTGCCTGACCGTGATTGCATTGATAAAATTTCGTACAATCTAATTGATTAGCAAAATATCCTCCCGATGAACCCTGGCAAATACCTTTTTTGGGATAAGCTCTATTTGTGCCACCGCTGGAACATCGACTGTCATCAGCACCACAGTGGAAATGGATTTGATTCCAATACGTTCCAGGTCCACAGTTCATACTATACTCGACCCCATTACTACATTGAATAAATTTTTGACAGTCTGTGGGGTGAGGCAAATAAGCAGCTCCGCTTCTGCAGGAAAACAAAGAGATCGGTGAAGACGGTTTCCAAGTTTTAATCTTGCCATCTGCTGTAACCTGCTGAGTTGGCATTTTTGCAGAGGGTAATGTAGTTGAGATTCCTGTTTTCGGTTTCAAAGTGGTGGAGCCTTCTGCTGTAACCCGTGCAGTAGGAATTTCTACAGAGGGTAATGTAGTAGAGATTCCTGTTTTCGGTTTTAAAGTGGTGGAGCCTTGTGCTGTAACCCGTGCAGTAGGAATTACCACAGAGGGTAATGTAGTTGAGATTCCTGTTTTCGGTTTTAAAGTGGTGGAGCCTTCTGCTGTAACCCGTGAAGTCGAAATTTTTGCAGAGGGTAATGAAGTTGAGATTCCTATATTCGGTTTTAAAGTGGTGGAGCCTTCTGCTTTAACCCGTGCAGTAGGAAATACCACAGAGGGTATTGTAGTTGAGATTCCTGTTTTCGGTTTTAAAGTGGTGGAGCCTTGTGCTGTAACCCGTGCAGTAGGAATTACCACAGAGGGTAATGTAGTTGAGATTCCTATATTCGGTTTTAGAGTGGTGGAGCCTTCTGCTGTAACCCGTGAAGTCGAAATTTTTGCAGAGGGTAATGAAGTTGAGATTCCTATATTCGGTTTTAGAGTGGTGGAGCCTTCTCCTTTAACCCGTGCAGTAGGAATTACCACAGAGGGTAATGTAGTTGAGATTCCTGTTTTCGGTTTTAAAGTGGTGGAGCCTTCTGCTGTAACCCGTGCAGTAGGAATTACCACAGAGGGTAATGTAGTTGAGATTCCTGTTTTCGGTTTCAAAGTGGTGGAGCCTTCTGCTTTAACCCGTGCAGTAGGAATTACCACAGAGGGTAATGTGGTTGAGATTCCTGTTTTCGGTTTTAAAGTGGTGGAACCTTGTGCTGTAACCCGTGCAGTAGGAATTACCACAGAGGGTAATGTGGTTGAGATTCCTGTTTTCGGTTTTAAAGTGGTGGAACCTTGTGCTGTAACCCGTGCAGTAGGAATTACCACAGAGGGTAATGTAGTTGAGATTCCTATATTCGGTTTTAGAGTGGTGGAGCCTTCTCCTTTAACCCGTGCAGTAGGAATTACCACAGAGGGTAATGTAGTTGAGATTCCTGTTTTCGGTTTCAAAGTGGTGGAGCCTTCTGCTTTAACCCGTGCAGTAGGAATTACCACAGAGGGTAATGTAGTTGAGATTCCTGTTTTCGGTTTCAAAGTGGTGGAGCCTTCTGCTTTAACCCGTGCAGTAGGAATTACCACAGAGGGTAATGTGGTTGAGATTCCTGTTTTCGGTTTTAAAGTGGTGGAACCTTGTGCTGTAACCCGTGCAGTAGGAATTACCACAGAGGGTAATGTGGTTGAGATTCCTGTTTTCGGTTTTAAAGTGGTGGAGCCTTGTGCTGTAACCCGTGCAGTAGGAATTACCATAGAGGGTAATGTAGTTGAGATCCCTGTTTTCGGTTTCAAAGTGGTGGAGCCTTCTGCTGTAACCCGTGCAGTAGGAATTACCACAGAGGGTAATGTGGTTGAGATTCCTGTTTTCGGTTTTAAAGTGGTGGAACCTTGTGCTGTAACCCGTGCAGTAGGAATTACCACAGAGGGTAATGTGGTTGAGATTCCTGTTTTCGGTTTTAAAGTGGTGGAGCCTTGTGCTGTAACCCGTGCAGTAGGAATTTCTACAGAGGGTAATGTAGTAGAGATTCCTGTTTTCGGTTTTAAAGTGGTGGAGCCTTGTGCTGTAACCCGTGCAGTAGGAATTAACACAGAGGGTAATGTGGTTGAGATTCCTGTTTTCGGTTTTAAAGTGGTGGAGCCTTGTGCTGTAACCCGTGCAGTAGTAATTTCCACTGTGGGTAATGTAGTTGAGATTCCTGTTTTCGGTTTTAAAGTGGTGGAACCTTGTGCTGTAACCCGTGCAGTAGGAATTTCTACAGAGGGTAATGTAGTTGAGATTCCTGTTTTCGGTTTTAAAGTGGTGGAACCTTGTGCTGTAACCCGTGCAGTAGGAATTACCACAGAGGGTAATGTGGTTGAGATTCCTGTTTTCGGTTTTAAAGTGGTGGAGCCTTGTGCTGTAACCCGTGCAGTAGGAATTACCACAGAGGGTAATGTGGTTGAGATTCCTGTTTTCGGTTTTAAAGTGGTGGAGCCTTGTGCTGTAACCCGTGCAGTAGGAATTAACACAGAGGGTAATGTAGTAGAGATTCCTGTTTTCGGTTTTAAAGTGGTGGAACCTTGTGCTGTAACCCGTGCAGTAGGAGTTACCACAGAGGGTAATGTGGTTGAGATTCCTGTTTTCGGTTTTAAAGTGGTGGAACCTTGTGCTGTAACCCGTGCAGTAGGAATTACCACAGAGGGTAATGTGGTTGAGATTCCTGTTTTCGGTTTTAAAGTGGTGGAACCTTGTGCTGTAACCCGTGCAGTAGGAATTTCTACAGAGGGTAATGTAGTAGAGATTCCTGTTTTCGGTTTTAAAGTGGTGGAGCCTTGTGCTGTAACCCGTGCAGTAGGAATTAACACAGAGGGTAATGTGGTTGAGATTCCTGTTTTCGGTTTTAAAGTGGTGGAGCCTTGTGCTGTAACCCGTGCAGTAGTAATTTCCACTGTGGGTAATGTAGTTGAGATTCCTGTTTTCAGTTTTAAAGTGGTGGAACCTTGTGCTGTAACCCGTGCAGTAGGAATTTCTACAGAGGGTAATGTAGTTGAGATTCCTGTTTTCGGTTTCAAAGTAGTGGAGCCTTCTTCTGTAACCCGTGAAGTTGAAATTTTTGCAGAGGGTAATGAAGTTGAGATTCCTATATTCGGTTTTAAAGTGGTGGAGCCTTCTGCTTTAACCCGTGCAGTAGGAATTACCACAGAGGGTAATGTGGTTGAGATTCCTGTTTTCGGTTTTAAAGTGGTGGAACCTTGTGCTGTAACCCGTGCAGTAGGAATTTCTACAGAGGGTAATGTAGTAGAGATTCCTGTTTTCGGTTTTAAAGTGGTGGAGCCTTGTGCTGTAACCCGTGCAGTAGGAATTACCACAGAGGGTAATGTAGTTGAGATTCCTGTTTTCGGTTTTAAAGTGGTGGAGCCTTCTGTTGTAACCCGTGCAGTAGGAATTACCACAGAGGGTAATGTAGTAGAGATTCCTGTTTTCGGTTTCAAAGTAGTGGAGCCTTCTTCTGTAACCCGTGAAGTTGAAATTTTTGCAGAGGGTAATGAAGTTGAGATTCCTATATTCGGTTTTAGAGTGGTGGAGCCTTCTGCTTTAACCCGTGCAGTAGGAATTACCACAGAGGGTAATGTAGTAGAGATTCCTGTTTTCGGTTTTAAAGTGGTGGAGCCTTCTGCTGCAACCCGTGGAGTAGGAATTTCCACAGAGGGTAATCTAGTTGAGATTCCTGTTTTCGGTTTTAAAGTAGTTTGGCCTCTTGCTGTAACCGTTTTGGAAGAACTTTCTTCAGCTGGTGATATGGTTGACTTCGCTGTTTCAGATTTTAATGAAGTTTTTCCCTCTGTTGTTACCTGTTGAGTAGCAATTTTCGCAGGGCGTAATGTGGTTAAGTTTCCTGCTTTCGGTGCTACAGTAGCGGGGCCATTTGCTGTAACCTTTTTAGAAGAACTTTCTTCAGCGGGTGATGCTGTTGTCTTCGCTGTTTCAGATTTCAATGTAGTGGGGCCTTTAGTTGGAACCTGTTGAGAATGAATTTTCGTAGGGGGTAATGTGGTTGAGTTTCCTGTTTTCAGTGCTGCAGTAGCAGGGCCATTTGCTGTATTCTGTTTAGAAGAACTTTCTCCAGTGTCGGGTGATGTGGTTGACTTCCCTGTTTCAGATTTTAATGCTGTAACCTGTCGAGTAGGAATTTTCGCAGGGCGTAATGTGGCTGAGTTTCCTGCTTTCGGTGCTACAGTAGCGGGGCCATTTGCTGTAACCTTTTTAGAAGAACTTTCTTCAGCGGGTGATGCTGTTGTCTTCGCTGTTTCAGATTTCAATGTAGTGGGGCCTTTAGTTGGAACCTGTTGAGAATGAATTTTCGTAGGGGGTAATGTGGTTGAGTTTCCTGTTTTCAGTGCTGCAGTAGCAGGGCCATTTGCTGTATTCTGTTTAGAAGAACTTTCTCCAGTGTCGGGTGATGTGGTTGACTTCCCTGTTTCAGATTTTAATGCTGTAACCTGTTGAGTAGGAATTTTCGCAGGGGGTGATGTGGTTGAGTGTCCTGCTTTCGGTGATCTTTCTTCAGCTGGTGATGTAGTTGACTTTCCTGTTTCAGATTTTAATGAAGTTTTTCTTTCTGTTGTAACCTGCTGAGAAGGAATTTTCACAGGGGGTAATAAGGTTGAATTTCCTGCTTTCGGTGCTACAGTAGCGAGGCCATTTGCTGTAACCTTTTTAGTGTTCCTTTCTGCAGATAATGATGTGTTTGCTATATTCTTTTTAGAAGAACTTTCTTCAGCGGGTGGTGTGGATGACTTTTCTGTTTTAAATTTCAATGTAGTGGGGCCTTTTGTTGTAACCTGTTGAGAAGGAATTTTCGCAGGAGGTGATGTTGTTGAGCTTCCATTTTTCAGTTTTAAAGTTTTGGGACCTTCAGTAGACTCCTTTTTTGTTGTTTCATTTCGAGATGTGAAGCTTGGTAAGCCCACTGAGGTTCCTTCTGGTCTGACTGTGGTAGGAAGATCAGATTTTAAATCGGTACTCTGTTGTGCATTTATTGACAATAAAAGAGGCAAGGACAGTGCAAATATTACTTTTAAGAGTAATTTATGCGGCGTCTTCATTGCAGTGAGTTTGTATTGCTACTGATCGAGAAATGTTTTAATGATATCTTTCTATATGGTTTGACATTTATACTTAATTGGCTGGAACATTGCACTTCTTATCAGAAATGTGCTTACCAAATTTGTAATCGTTTTGGAACGAAACTCGAACGATTAAATTGACTGATTTGTTAATTGAAGGGGCAGGGGATGGAGAAGTAACCGTTCCCACAGTGAGTTAATGATTTGGGATATTGTCAGAACTCCGCACCTTTGGAAACTTGACCGTCTAAAATTGGTCTAATATATTTAAACGTGTCAAATTGTAATAGTTACGTGAAAATATAGTTGGCAAAATTTCTATATATTTTTTCTGCATTACAACAAAGGTATTAAATAATTAATCTTTCTTTATTAGCTGAAAAAAAAACAAAGTCACTATACCAAACTATAATCGCAGACATAATCACAACGCAGCAGTGGCTGATTCCATAGTAGACCTGGTGGGCAATGCTGCTTAATCGGTTCGTCATATACACATTGAATGAACTTGGAGCAATCCGGTTGGTAAGGCAAGAATTCAACATCATTCGATAGGCAATCTAATGATGGATTATTGGGTTCCTCATTATCATCGGATTGACAATAGTCCGAATCCCATCCGCAAACGTTAAGAGTGGGATCCCAATAAAGATTGTCGGGGCATACTCTCAATAATCCTATACCATGTAGACAATGATAGTATTCCCGACAATTTGGTGCTGGTAGGAAATCCACATCATTATCGCAGAGAACGGGCTGGGGCAGCGTTGTGCCTTCATCCTTTACTGTGGTTGTGGTTGTCTCCTCTGCTCTGGTGGTTTCATCCTCTGGTGTGGTGGTTGTATCCTCTTGTTTGATAGTTGTATCCTCTGTTGTATCATCTATTGTGGTGGTTCTTTCATCCGTAATAGTTGTAGTCTCGTTCACTCTGAATGTATCCTCAAATGGCAATGCCCAGACATTCACTGCCAGGCAAACAATCAGACCAACTTTAATAAACAATTTAAAGTCTGTAAAACAAATAAATTAGCCATAAATTGCTTATCATTGTTCAAAGGAAAAAAAAAAACTTGAGTCAATAATTACCTCTCATGTTTACGCTGGATGAAGTGCAGTGGCAAAGTTGTCTTAAGTTTGCACAAGCTAGTGTTCTTATATAGCCTCCTATCCATGCGGTACTTTTTCTGTAATCGGTAAAATTTGTAATAAATTACTTACCTCTTTCTATAAGCCCCTTATCGATGTATGTAATAGCCTCTTCATAATTGTATATAGTATAGAGACTTCCATTTGCACTAGAAAGCTTTACAGAAAATACAGGAAGTTCGTTTCAAGTATCAAGCATCAATACTATATATGTATATATATTTTTCCCTAGATAAAAATAGTTTCTTTTACACTAACTTTCACAGATTGTTTATCATAATTTCCATAATTACATATCATGTTAAACATTTCAAAAATTTTGCACCAAAATAATGAATTGAAATTTATCTCATGAACAATCACAGTCTTGCAAAATGGTCGATATCTCAGTTCCTAGAATGAGTTGCGGTGCGTTAAACAAAAAAAAAAAAAAGAAAAAATTATACTTATATTTAGTATATATACATTTATGTCGTTTCTCATATTGGGAAACTGAAACCTTTCTCAAAAATTGAAAAGCTTTTGAAAAGAATTTGAAGAGAATAAAAGTAAATCAAATAGAACAAAAGAGTTTTTTGATTAGTTAAATACATATACCTATTTCATCTACTTTAACTCTATTATCAGAATAAAAAAAGATCTACAGAGATCATTTGAGCTTTGATATATAAACATTTATTCCTATAGATATCGATAAGTGATATACCCAATATGGTTATCTCTTTTTAACTTGGCAACCAGTAAAGACAAAAAAAAGATACGTCCCAGACATATGATAGAGTAATCTAAACCCCATCTTTATCAATAATTGATTTATGAATTTCCATTGATTAGATTTAATTGAGCTTCTCTAGTTGAACAATTTGCACTTTACACCAAATTGCTTAAAAGAGTACATAAGATACTCTATAAAATTCAAATTTAGACAATTTTCTTGTCAAATATATATTTAAAAACTTGGCAAAACATATAATCTAATAATCAGTTCACTAATATTGATTACTTAATAAAAAACAATCGAAAGGGTATACAACTATCGGAGTGTTTGCCTTCGATTACATTTTAAAGTCATCCTAAAAGTATGCTATAAAGAACATTAGTTACAGTTGATTTTTATCACATTTCCCCAAACAACATATTCAATTAAATATTTCCACAATTTGACGATTCTTATCTTGATTTCTCATTCTTTGATTATTTACTGTTTTGATTTCTTTTTTGTCATGTTATTGAAAAGGTATTATATAATTGACACAAGATGCAATAATCATGTTTATTTGCATTCCATTGGAATAGATAATTGAAAATCATATTTAAGAGTTCTTATCTAAATTATTAGCCCTGATAAAAAAAATGAAACACATTAGTCGCTTGTCGTATGCTAATTAGATAATGATAAAATCAAATATTTGATTATTGAAACGATATAAATATCGGAAGCATTAGGTCTATGCACATCAGTACATTGATTGTGAATATAAAGAATGAAACGTAAGTTGCCATTAGAACTCAGTCTTAAATGTTGTAATGACAAAGGGAATGCATTTTTATTCTCAGTGGTTTCTTGGCTGTTTATTGGCCTGCAGCTCCTTATCCTGGCAACGGCACTTGATGGGGCAAGAAGATGCTTTAAGCCACCAGTGACGACTCCAACATCAACCCCATCGCCAACCCCAACAACGGTCCCAAATGATGACGACAAAACGACAAGTTCATCATCTGAGACAACGCCTGGAATTGTAACGGATACAACAGATGCATCAGATGCAACAGATCCAACAGATCCAACAGATGCAACAGATTCATCAGATGTTACAGATGCAACAACAACCACTGTAAGACCATCCGAAGAAAGCACAGATAGAGATGATACATCTGCAACAGAGCCAACAGATTTACCAATAACAACGGCTAATGGCAGCGATTCACCAATTCCGACCACATCAGAAAGTCCAATTGTGGATGCCGATGCCATGTGCAAGTATCATCCGGGTGTACATTATCTACCCCATCCATACAATTGCCATAAGTTTATACAATGTGATGAATTCCAACGAGGCGAAATCCATACTTGTCCAGACAATCTCTATTGGAACTCGGAAATACTTACTTGCGATAAGACTTGTGCCTAGAAGTTTGTTGAAAAACCAATTCATTCTTATATATAGAGAATTTTAATGAGCAACGATATATAAAAAATATCAAAATTACAAAAAAAAAAAAAAAAACAGTCAACATTCAGCGAAAACAGAAAACTTTGAAAAGATTTTTATCATTAAAAATTGTGAAAATCTAAACAGAAATTTGTCCTGTTGGATTTGTAACTTGCCTAAGGGATACATTTTGTTGTGTTTCTGCAAGGATACAAAAAAAAAACTTAAATTGAAATTAGAAGAATGGAATTTATCCTAAATGAAGTGGTCAAATAACTTCTTTGATTTGATTTGCAGTTTTTGAGATGCAACTTAAACTCAATCATATAGAGAAATGGTCAGTGGATAATGATAGATTTCATCAAGGAATACATATATACATATATAGAACCCGATTTTAAGCTAAAGTATATACATACCTGTATGTAAAATAACTATCTGGTTACTTACCTTGACTTAAACTTGAGAATTTTTCTCGCTGTTTAACCTTCATTGATTCATTGATATGATTTCGAGATGATATTCCATTGATTTTTTTTCTTACTTCTTCTTTTGCTATTCTGATTGTCATGCACTTCACATTGAATCGCAGGTTTTTGGGGTGTGGCTTTGTGGCACTTGTGCCATATTTTATCACCCTTTTTCCGGAATTCAGGGAACTCAATTAAAATTACTAGATTCGACGCATGTTTTACACAAACGACATTGATCGTCCCACTGATAAGGCCACCCAGAGAGATGGGTAAAGTTTGTTGTGTGTATATAAGAGCCATGGAATTTTGGCAATTGTGCAGAGTACATAGTTTTTTGTAACAAAGCAACTCAATTGGAATATTCCAGCACTCAGCTCAAAAATATGAAAGGTAAGTGAATGGTGAATGGTGGACATTGAAGGATGTATATTGAATGCCAAGGATAACGAGCAAAAAATGATTCTTCAATTTCTATCCCAGTTACTCTGCTAGCTGTGGTGGCACTGACTACAGTGGCAACTGCCCTAGTTGGAGCTGCCGATCCTGAATGTGTCTATCGTAAATTACGTGGCCTAACGCCTCACTGGCCCAAGCCATCGACATGTTCCAGTTATTATCGTTGCGCCAAAGGCCTGGTACGTACCGTGAAATGTCCCGCCGGAAAGGAATACAATCCCAAGACAGGCAAGTGCGGCACAGCTGGACGAGGTCTATGCAAATTGAGCCTAGTTGCTCCATTTGCGGATGCCACAAATCCCTGTGCCGATGAGGTTAATGGCGCCTATGTGTCCAAATCTGGCTACTGTAATGAATATTTCATCTGCGATGAACAAGTGGCATATCCCCAGAGCTGTGCCGCAGGCAGCTTATTTAATCAATCATTGAGCGTTTGCGTCCCGGACACAAATTCAGAGTGTTGGCAAAATGATTGCGTTGACCAGGAGAATGGAGCCTTCATTGGGAATAAGGAATACTGCGCCAGCTATTATGTTTGCCTGAATAGTGTGCCCACTCCTCAGACTTGTCCTGTCGGTAGCTATTTTGATATCAGTCTCAGTGTTTGTACTGTGGATGAGGATGATGTCCAATGCTGGGAGAATTTCTGTATTGGTAAAAAGGATGCCACATTGGTGGCAGATAAGAACAATTGTTCCATCTACTATGTCTGCTCCGATGAGAAGGCAACAATCCAATCATGTGATGAGGGATATTATTTCGATGCAATTGAGGAGAAATGTCTGCTCGGACAATGTGATGGTTCAACGAGCACCACCACAGATCAGGGTGATGATTCATCAACATCATCATCAACATCAGAGCCTTGTGAGGAGGAAACCACCACACCAGCACCACCAACAAACTGCGATTGCTCCAATGGTGTTAAAGACGGTCAAATTGTTCCCGATGAGGCCAACTGCCGTCTGTATCAAATCTGTGTTAATGGTGAATTGATATCCGGAGATTGCCTCAAGGGTAATTATTTCAATCCCAATTTGAATGTGTGCCAAGTGGATGAGGATAATGTTTGCCCCGAAAGCTGTACCGGTGATTGCACCGATGGACAGGTAACCGTCAAAGTGGAGAACTGTGCCCAATACAATGTGTGCAGGAATGGAGTTTGGGAAACGGCCAATTGTTCCGTTGGATACTACTTTAACACTACTCTAGGCATATGTGTCACCGATGAGGATGGTGTCTGTCCCAATACGAATGAATGCAATGGCAATGATCCAACTGCCAGTGGCGCCACTTGCTGGCAATATTATGCCTGCATCAATGGTAAATGGCAGGAGGAATCCTGTCTGAGTGGACAATTCTTTGATGCATCTGTGGGCATTTGCCGTGTCGATGACGAAAGTGTGTGTCCCGAGAACAAGGCCATCGAAATTGGCCGCTCCAAACGTAGTGTGGCCCAGGAGCAGCAGGTCTGTGAGGAAGGCACTCTGCAGGCTCATCCCACCGACTGTGATAAATATTTGATATGCCAGAATCAGACACTCATCCCAGGCACATGTGGTGTGGGAAATGTCTTCAAGAACTGCAGCGGAGTTTGTGCACCAGATACGGCCGGCACTTGCTGGATTTGCGGACATGTCCCGAATGGTTATCAATTGCCCAATCCAAGTGACTGCACTGGCTACATCGTTTGCAACAATGGTCTGGCCAATGAGAAATCTTGTCCATCGGGCGAATGGTTCAATGGAGATGCCTGTGTTATCGATGTTACCGGCGTGTGCATCAATCCATGCAGCGGCTGTGATACGGGAACCAAGCCTCATCCCATTTGTTCTAAATACTATCAGTGCTCCAAGACCGGTCCACCAGAGGTTGTCGATTGCAATGGTCAGGGCTATAATGCAACTAGTGGCCAATGCTCTCCAGATGTTGAATGCAGTGCTGGAGCCTGTACTACAGCTGATGATGGTGCCACCTATCCAGTCACTGGCGATGATACCAAATTCTATGTATGCCTTGATGGTGATGTCACAATCCGTTCCTGTCCAATTAGCAGTATATATATAGACGCATTGGGCGTTTGTCTATTGCAACCAAGTGTAAGCCAAATTCCATAATCTCCACCAGCATTAAGCTAATCTCTTTCATTGGATTATTGTGCAGGCATCTTGTAATCAAACCGTATGCCAAGGAGCCCCCGATAATCTACCCTATCCCACTCTATGCGGTGACAATTCTCAATTCTGTTTATGCTTAAATAATGGAGGTTACTTGGAATCGTGTCCCACTGGCTATGAATTTAATGAGGAATTGGGCGCCTGCCAATTTGTAGGTGTTACCATTCATATTCACTGCCATCAGTCTATCATTCATTCCTGTAAAATTGAATATATTTCTATAGACGGGCCCATGTGATCCCTCGGTCTGTGTTGTGGACAAGGAATACGAGGTTTCACCCAACTTTGAGGATCCCGATAGTTTCTGCCTGTGCCGTGCTGGTGAACAAGTATCTGTCCCTTGCCCCATTGGCTATACATTCAGTTCAGAGCTTCTGTTGTGTGTTGTGGCTCCCCAACCCGATGTAAGTTGGAGCAGGATTCATTTAGAAAGAACATTTAGAACTTCATTCCTGGACTTTGTGTGTTTTTTTTAGCCAAGATGCTGTCGCAATTATTGTGTGGGTAAAGAAAATGATTTGACCTTCTCCCCGGTGGCCCCTAATACGGGTTTCTGTTTATGCGTCGATGAGATACCAACCTATGAATCCTGTCCAGAGGGTACACTTTATGAGCCAGAAGTTGGCGCCTGCCTAGCACCAGTGGTAAGTGGCAATTCTCAATTGAATTCCAAGAAATCCAATCATAAAACTTTCTATACAAAACAAAAAAGGAAATATGCGATGAATCCAATAATTGTAATCACACCGTTTGTGAAACAATTGATGAATTGGGATACACATTCCCGGGCAATCAATATACGTGCGGCTTCTGTTATTGCAAGGAGAACTGTGCCATATGGCAATCCTGTCCAGAGGGTACCACATATAATGTTAATCTCGGTGCATGCCTTGCTCCTCAGGTGGAATTGTGCAATTCCACGCAATGTCCAAGTTTGGTTGAACATGAACCATTTTTACCCATCGATCCTGAAGCAAATACAGGCTTCTGTGTCTGTGAGAATGGTACAGCCAGCTATGTTGATTGTCCCGCCAATATGGCATTCGATGAAGAAATTGGAGTATGTTACTTAGTACCGGTAAGTTAAGAGTCCCCCCCTCAACCATTCCAGATTGTAAAAGAAATCGATTTTCTCGTTAGGCACCACCCTCAGTTTGTTGCACTGACAAATGCTTGACATTGGCTGAATCTGAAACATTTGCTGCCTCAAATACAACATTAGGTTTCTGTCTATGTGAGAGTGATATTGCAATCTATATACCCTGCCCCAATAATAGTGTATATATCCCCGATGTGCATGCCTGCCTACCGAATAACACAAAAATTACCCAACTAAGTGCCTGCGATAATGCCCAATGCAAATTTAATAGTGTCTTGGAAAAGTTTTCGGCCGCCAATACCACGGACGGTTATTGCGCCTGTGATAGTTTGGGCCAGGCCCACTTCTATAGCTGCCTGGATGAGCATCATTTCAGTAGCGAGTTCAAATCCTGTGTGATAATGGCCTGTGATTCGGATCAGTGCCGCAAACGTGGACAATTTGCAGCATTTGCTGCCAAGAATACGACCAGAGGATTCTGTTCATGCGATGGCCTAGCCACCTATCATCATTGCACACCGGGACATATCTTTGATGTTAATCAGGGTGTCTGTGTACTGCAGACTGCCATCAGTAGTGTTCTCTGTAGTCGGGATGAATGCAAGAGACGTGTCCAATTCCAACCATTCCCTGCAATAAATACGACAGCTGGTTTCTGTTCATGTGATGGCAATGATGCTACCGGTGAGATAGCCGTCACTTATCATGCCTGTTCCAGTGGACAGACATTTGTCAACGAACTGGGACTCTGCCTCGAGAGCACTGGCAGCCGGGGAAAGAGATCTGTGGAAACGGAGGAAACGGAAGAGGAAAAAGTAAGGTCCATTTCGTTGCTTAAGAGATTCTTTCAAAAGCTAATCTAATTCTATTCTATTTTATATAATGAAATTCCGCTTGTTCCATTTCTATATGTAAATGTATCTTTTATATATCCATATTGTAATCAAAATCATATAAATAAATTCTAAAAACAATTTAGAAATGATAAATTTTTCGGCCGTTTTATTTCAATTTAACATTTTACATATAGAACATAGGAACAGGATGGGATCGAGTTGATAATCTATATACATACATTTCCTTATATTATTGAGAAATCTTTGCTTGTTCGTACACAGCTCTCCTGTGAGATAGATGAGAAACGTTCCGTTCCATCGAATTGCTCCCAATATGAGATATGCATCGATGGCAAGTGGCGACGACGCACATGCTCCGATTATCGTTACTATAATCCAGAGCAGCAACGTTGCCTCGAACCGAGAGATGATATGGTATGCAAATATGCCAGAATCACCCATTTGCCACAATGTACAAATGAGACAGAGGCCCAAACAGCACCCGGTCGTGGCAATAACTGTTTACAATATTACCGTTGTGCCGGTGACAAATGGCGTCTACGCAATTGCCCCAAGCAACAATATTTTGCCAGAAAAGTGGGCACATGTCTACCCATACCCAAGGATCTATCAAACAATACTGAGATATGCGCAAGCCTCCTGATGAGGGAGAGTAATGCATCAGTTGCCGAAACATGCCAACATTTGGCTGTGCGCCCCTCCTCGGTGGGTTGCACCACCTATCTGATGTGCCTGGATAATGCCTGGTGGCAACAACAATGTCCACTGAATATGTATTTCAGTCATCAGCACAATTATTGCCTGCCAAATATTGATGGCCAGCAGTGCAATGGGACAGAGAATAGAAATCAATCCACATGCTCCCATGGACAGAGACGTAGCTCCTTGGACAGTTGCCGCTCCTACGAGGAATGCAATGCTCATGGCCAGTGGATGCGTTTGACTTGCAATCAAGGTGAGCAATTTGAGTCCATGTTTGGCTGTGTTCCCAGTGACCATTATAGCTGTCAGGCGAATGGCTTCCGTCGTGTATGCCAGACAGGTGAAATGCGTCCGTTGCCAGTGACGGATGAGGCGGAGACCAATTGCCAACAATATTTCCAATATTGTGAGAATGAAAATTGGTTAATTGGCAACTGTTTGCGTGGCCAGAGTTTTGTGCGAGATCAACAGGTTTGTTTGCCCCGAGAAGAGTGCCAGAGCCAGGCGGTTAAGGTGAAATATTTGTCAACCAGTTGCCAGAATCAATCCGATGGCCAAAGTGTTGCCGATGTGGAGGATTGCACCCGGTTCTATTTGTGTCTGCAACAGGAGGCGGCCATATTGCAGAACTGTGCATCGGGTAGCTTCTTCGATCCCATCTTGGGCTATTGTAGGCCCAACGATGGCACCTGTCAATTGCCCATTTGTGATGGCTTGGATGATGGCAGTTTAGTGGCCCATCCGGGCGATTGTCGTGCCTATTACAGTTGCTCACAGGACAATGGCACACAAATAATTTACTGCAAAGATGGTGAATATTATCACAATATACTCTCACAATGCCTCGTAGATCATGGTCAGTGTAGAACCCAAAACCAGAACAACGATACAGACGATAAAGTGTCTATGAGTCCATGTACGGGATTACATGGTACACGCCTGCAACATGAGCTCTATTGCAATCTTTATTATGCCTGTGTCAAGGGTCTGGCCATTCCCGTAGAATGTCCCAGTCATCAGCAATTCAATCCTGTCCTGGGTCACTGTGAGAAGGAAGAGGATTCGTGGCAAAAGTGTGAAAATGGACAAGTGGATGGTAATATTACCTACAGCTGTGGCTCCCTAGCCGATGGCTCCTATCTGGCCAATCGTACAGATTGCACGAGATATTTCATATGTGCCGGAGGCGTTGCCTTGGCCCAACGTTGCGGTTCTGGTTTCTACTTTGATGCCGAACAATTGCTTTGTGTCGCCGACGATGGCTCCTGTCCCTATGTCGATAATGATGATGACGATGATGATGATGATAACACTGGTGGCAATAATCAGCATGTTCCACCAGATCCGCTTGTATGTGAAAACAAACACGGCCTCATAATGCCAGATCCAGCCAATTGCAATAACTTTTACATATGTGTCTCTAGTAAATTGAGGCATGAATGCTGCTACACGGGTTACTTCTTCAATGCCACACTGTTGCAATGTCAGGCCTATAATGTTGCAGAAAATGATACCGATGATTCATCAAGTGAAAATGGAACCCAAATCGTTACCGAATCCTTAAAGGTTTATCCAATCCAGCTACAGCAATGCACCGATTTACCCACAAGTTTTTACAACATTTGCCAAATCATTGGTGAGGGATCCCTGGTGGCCGAACAGGGTGATTGTCGTCGTTATACCAGCTGTGAGTCGGATGAGCCCACATCCCAAAGATGCCGCAATGGCGAAAGTTTCGATAGTCTCTTGGGCATTTGTCGTCAAAATGATGGCACTTGCCTCATGGAGAATGGCGAACGTGTGGGCATTTGTAATGGAAAACATGGACAATTTGCCCAGAATACGGAGAATTGTGCCGGCTACTTTGTCTGTGTGCATGGCCAGAAAATTGAGACGGAGTGCGAGCATGGTGAATACTTTAATAAACTGACAACCACCTGTGAGGAGGATGTTCAGCAGCAATGTAATGCCAATACAGAGGAAACTATCAAAAATGTTTAAATTTAAAATGTTATAAAGTAAACTTTTATCCTTTTTTTTTTTTTTTTGGTGATGGGAATAAAATAAATGCATTTGAATTAAAAGAAAAATGGAACATTATCTCTTGGTAAGCTTACCATTTCTCCTTCCATTTAAATATTATGATTTTTGGAATATTTTTAAACCTGATTCGTCGTCAAATTGTGTAAAAGGTTGATGTCATTTGCATGATTATTGTAAAGTGCAATTTGAGAATAAACACGCAAAGTTGAACACAGGATAACTAAGTTCACGTATGCACCTACGCACTTTTAGGGGAAAAAAGGACCTTCTCAACATGACGGGTAATGACGTACTGAAAAATTGACCGAAAATAGATAGAACCTTCATGGCAACACATACGACAGATAATGACGATGATGATGATGATGATGGTGTTAAGTAAGTCATTTGGGAGCATGTGTCAAAGTAAAAGTTGAATTGCCTATATATATGTATGATATAGTATCTATGTCTTACGTGTTCATATTAAATAATCATAATAACGTATTATTTTTGACGTCATTCAAAGTTTATTAATACGATACAATAAATAACTTCTGTAGAACTTCAACGTCACAAGTGTCGACTTACCAACATTGATTCAAAATTCCGAAAAAAAACAAAAAAAATTATCGTTAATATTCCATGCGAAGTGGCTTTTTGATAGTATATATATACATATATGTACTTTATCCAGCACTGCCCCCATGCCACTCTTCCTCCCCCTCTATTTATATTTATATATACATATATAGTATAGTGAACCACTAAGGCTCCATTAACTGGGACAATCCAAGGTTTTCAATGTTGTTATTGGTGTTGTTTGTTGTGTCCAGTGTGTGTGTGTGTGTGTTTTTTTTCTTGAGGCTTTTGTGTCCTTTTTTGTTATTATTTGATTGAATGAATGAATGAATGGATAGATGGTTGTATGGCTAGATGGATGAAGAAAGAGCAACACATGAAAAGTGAACACTATATAGAGTAGTACAACTCTGATTATCTATTCAGCAGGAGTGCCATTAGCCTACGACCAATATACACGACATTCACCCAGGGCAATGGGACAGGTAACCATTTGGTGGCCATTCGTGCGCGAGTGCTCCGACAAATCGGTACGAAAGGAAAAATTTATGAAATCGTTAGTTCAGCCACTGTCCATTATGCAGGACGAAATGTGTTGATAATAATTAGTGTATGAAAAAAAAGGACATGCAAGTAACATTGATTGAGAGACAATCACTATGAGATACAGTAAAAACAACAACAACTACAACAAAGAAACAAAATCAATATAAACAAAAAAAAACAGAACAACAATATAAAATTTCTTTTAAATTTTAAAAAAGAAAAGGAGTATTATGGGTCATAGATATTAGACCAAACTGCAAAGTGCATCTTTATAAAAGTTTTTAAATCAATAATCGATTAAATCGGGAGT
This sequence comes from Drosophila austrosaltans, assembly GCA_035045865.1. Taxonomy (NCBI): domain Eukaryota; kingdom Metazoa; phylum Arthropoda; class Insecta; order Diptera; family Drosophilidae; genus Drosophila; species Drosophila austrosaltans. Next base: position 2,359,841 of record JAWNOQ010000207.1, on the reverse strand, counting down.
TGGTAAAAGGGAAGGAGAAAGGAGAGACAGGCGGAGAGAGAGAGAGAGAGAGTGGGAGTTAAAACTTAGAGGAGAAGGAGTTGGGGAATCAATAATCCTTCATTTGTTGTGATTTCTTCAATGGCATGGGACTTTGCACAACTGGACTAAACAACACCGTTCAACATATCAACACGCCGAGCACGTCATCCATCCAAACTCATATTTGAAACCTCACCACCACCACCACCACCACCACCAGCAAACGGACAAGGTATAGAACATTAAATTTGATTTCTTATAGTCGGTATTCTCATATCTATAACACGGACACTTCATGCCATGTATATATTATACCGAAAGGTGTGGTGGGCTATATGCCCTATTTTAAAGGCACAACAAACTGTATAGATAATTGTTATGGTTAGTCCTTATAACCGCCCCCCCCCCCCCCTCTCCTTTATTTACGTCAAATTTCAATTACGGCAACGGTTGCATTATCTTGGTTATATAACAACAACAACAACAACAACAGTGGTAAGCTATTTATTTATTCATGCATTTTTGCTTACTCTGCAGTGGATATTGTGTGCACTCCGCAATAGAAATAATATCAAAATTGCTTACCCCAAACAACCGCATGACCAATTAGAGTGGAAAATTAAAGAAAATTGGATTGCACTTTATAAGGGGTTTTCCGTTTTTCTTTGCAAACCGCAAAGACCAATACCCGACAGCCGCCTGTCCTTTCGAATGTACCCAACTGAAATTTGAATAGATATAACCTTTAGAATTGGTAGTAAGAGACTCTAGACTTTATTTTTGAAGTACCTTAACCAGTTGAGAATTATAATTAATAATAAGAATAATACGGAAAACTGTCGTCAGCGACTCTAGGAGTACCATTGCATTTTCACTACTTGAACCAGTTGAGAATTATAACCTATAATAATATTGCTCTATCTATATCTTTCGAATCTATGCTTACAATTTACGTTTAATTGAGATACTTTTCAATTGAATTCATTGTAATAATTTACCCATGTGATGAATGTGTGAAAAGTAACTAACTAGGTTATTCAGCAACAAGTCGCATTGTTTGCCTAACCTTTCAGCCAATTCAAATAAATGCATGGTCATTGTGCTTACACCCAAAAAAACACTTATCAAGCCAAACAATACCCCAAAGCAACCCAACCGCCCGCCCACTCTTTCCCTACCCCCCCATTATGAACAATTCAAATTAACTGCGCTCAATAAACCGCAAAGTGTCTGTGGTATCCCCATTTGACCAACAACTATTCATATATGTATATACATATGTATATAGTCCTTGTATAGTGACTGTACATACATCTAAAGCAATATCTTCTTCAAAATGCCAACTGATGTATATATATACATATATATATATATAGTTGTATGCGTGTCTTACGCCCCTATTTACGGTTCAAAAAAAAGTCTGTAAATTAACGTACAAATACAAATTAGCGTTGCGGTTAGCAGTTCTTTGAGGGTACACACACAATATAAACAATATTGAATTATTAATAAGTTCATATTTTTTCATATAGAATTAAGAGTATGTATATCCATTATACATACCTACATATATATAGAAAAGAGAAACATTTGTTTTTTAAATGTAATTAAACAAGAGATGATAAGTTAATAAACAATCTAGCTAATATTAAGTCATTTTAACTGTTAGGGGACAGTTGAAATTTCAAAACAAATTTTAAAATATTTTTTATAATATCTTAAAAATAATATGTGAAAATTTGAATATAATCTGATATAAATTTTTGAAGATATAACTAAATTTCCAAAGCTACGTCAACTATGAAAAGTAATACTGTTTCTGAATTGGCTTCTGTAACTCAAAAACCACTCCAAAGATTTTAATGAAATTTATATAGCTTTTGGAAAACATGACAAACTAGTGCTTAATCGAAAGTATACTTGGCTAGCTCATGAGTGAGTGAGCCAAAACTAATGGCTCACTGAACTGAGCCACTGAGCTTGTTCATTCAATATGGCCCACTTTGGCTCACTAGCTCACTTTGGCACACTAGTTCTTCTGGCTCGTTTTGCGTTCTTCTCAATTGGCGATCGCAAAGTGAACTCATGAGCTATCTGCAGGTGAGCCAGTGAGCCATATAAGTGAGTTGGCCCACTTCGAAAAAAAGAACGAGTGCGCCGGTTCAACTCAATGAGCTGCTTTTACCCAAGTATAATCGAAGGAATTCTGTTTTTTAATAAATTTTGTAAATTTTAACATTTCATAAACATTTAAAGTAAGTGAACTTCTTCGGCTTTCATTATGCCTAGAATCTGCTAAAATTAGATTTCCTAAAAGTCGCTCTCTTTAAAAATTTTTCATCTTCCAATTGTTCGTAAAGTCTAGTTAAAACATTATTTAATGATGCTCTTGAAAAAAAAGTTTCCAAATGCCACTGACTAACCAGTGGCACCCTCTACCCTCCCTCCTAATCCCTTAATATATAGTCAAAACTTGTCTATATATAATCAAAGAACTATAGTACCTCCCCACACCCCTCTACCGAGTAGCATAAACATACTCAAAGGAATTCTTTTGTATCATTACTCTAACATTATTTTTGATTTTAAATGTCAGTTCGATTTAGTTCATGGTCGCGTTTCGTTGAATCCTTAGCATACCTTTGTGGGCACTCTTGGAGTCAGAACAGTTAGTCAGTCAGTCGGTCGGTGTTTAAATAAGTGATTATTGACATACATAGATACTAATGTATATGTATGTATGTATATATATATATATTATTTATGCATGTAGGGTCAAGTTTTTTTGTTTTTTTTTTTTTTTTTTGAATGCAATTGAGCGCATGTTAAAGTATTTTTCACGTGGAAAGTTTTGACAATAAGCAGTATGGGTATTATTATTAGTTTACCTTCGATTGTCAACGAAACTAACAATGAATTTAAATAGTTTATTATGAGTATATGGACAGATGTTTGTGTCTGCCAGTTAACTGCCTCGCGCCTTAAATTGTAGGTGAAAATGGATAGCCTTAAAACCGAAAAACAATAAAAAAAAAAAAAATACAAATTTTGTTCTCGTGCATATATGCTTGACCCCTACGATTTATACCATTTTTTCCTTGTTGTTGTTGTACTTTTCACCTGCAGAAAAGAGAAAGAGAGACTGTGACGCCATCGTTAGTTATTTACCTTTAACCTAAAAATGAACAGTACGAAAGGAGCTGGAGGAAAATTGCGAAAGAAATCAAATATATTTCAAATACGCATCGATAGTGTGGATGATGAGAGTACGGCACCCATAACCGAAGCCAATTCGCACGACGATCTCATTGGCAGCACGGAAGCCCAGGAAGACGGCGAACAACGAACTAGCGAGCAATTAGTGTTTCAATTTCCAAGTGGGTGGTGGCAAATATAAAAAAATATATATGAATAAAAATATGGTGGACTTTAACCCACCCCTCAATTGAACCAATTAACCGAAGATACGTTTCCAATGTTCTGTTGCAGGATTTCTATCAGTGCCTGCATTGAGAAACTCGCGTCAAAGCTCTCTTATATCGAATCGGCGAGAGGTTGTGTCAAGTCCGGCCAAAAGTGAGCGGATAATACGAAGCAGAACTCAGACGAAAGTTCGACCGCGAAGACTTAGTCAAGATAGTGGTATAGTGGCAGGTCGTTTAGTCTCGTACAACGTGAGTTTATGAACAAGAAAAAAAAATTTTTTTTCTTTTTTTAACAAAGGATAACCCTTAAAAATTTTATTATTTTGTTTTTGGTTTATTAAAGTTATTGATTCGTAAAGTTTTTTTTTTTTTGTTAGTTAGTTATACAAATGATATGTCCTTAATTTGGCAGGATAACGGTATGAATGATATTGAACTTACGGAACGTCCCATACAGAATGCGGATGAAATTTACGAATTTATACATACAAATCCGGAGGAAAGTGGCACATTTAATGCTATACAAAAACCTTCAACGCCCGCACCCAAACCCATTCCAATTCCCATATCCACTCCCTACATGCCAAAAGCCAATACCAGTCATTTGGATGTTACCTCAAGTGGTTCTGGCTCTGCTTCTTATACAGAAAAATGGTTAAATTCATCGGTAATGAGACCCACCAATTCATCATATTATCATAAATCGAGTACAATTAATATACCCCTACCCACTCATTTGGAATCGGAATCGGCGGAACCAAGTCCCACTCAAGCCTTTGGACCAAAAATTATAAGTGGTCATGATGAGGATATCCCGGGTACAGCAATGAGACGTAATTTGGAATTGAATTTAAGCGCCAATTTAACTGGTCATACAAAACCCACCTCTGATCCGGATCCGAAAGTTGGTCAAGTGTGCGAAATTGTCGATACAACTCATTCAAATATATTGTCGGATCAGTTTGCCTATCGGCAATTGGTGCCAGCCGAGAGGAAGGCATCGGATACAGGCAGCAGTGTTAGTGGCAGTTACTATAGCAGCCGGAAGGCTAGCAAGAGCAATAGCATTGCCGGTGAATCAACGACGGATGAGAGACGTATAAGTAAACAAGATCGTGAAGGCCTCGATCCGGAGTCACTTATGTTTCGTGATGGACGACGTAAGGTAGATATGGTTTTGGCCTGGGAGGAGGAAGATCTTGGCGTTATGACCGAGGCAGAGGCACGCCGACGCGATCACAGACGTTGCTTTATGGAGAATCTAATCAAAGAGGGTCTCGAAGTTGAATTGGAGGACAAGTCGCAATCATTTAATGAGAAAACATTTTTTCTTAAAATCCATTTGCCATGGCGCCTGGAAACTCGATTGGCAGAGGTTATGAATCTAAAGTTACCGACCAAAAGATTTATAACCATTTCTGTTAAGCCATCTTGGGTAAGTATTTGCACCAATGAGAGAGAGGAAGGCTGAAGGATTCCATTGTTTAACCCATTTAAAGGATGAAGAGAGTGTGGTCATGCGAAATGTACAGTACTGGAAGGATGTGTGGCAAAAATTGACGAAGAAAATTCAATTGGATCAAAGTCTATTGGAGGGGGAGACTACTTTTAAGGCAGCCACAGCGAATGGAAATCCAGAAGAACAGTGAGTTATGCGGAAGAACTCTATCTTAACTTAATATCACAAGAGATTCGATTCCAAATGTACCTCATCTATCACATATATGTTCCAGATTCATTGTTAAGGATCGTGCAACTGCTTATACAAGTGCCCAACGTTCCCTAATGGTCATGCAGGTTCTCATACGGACACCATACGATGAGAGCGATCGGAGCGGAATTCGACGATTGCTCAATGATGCCACTTATCTTGGTTGTTTCCCCCTGCACGAGGGTCGCTACGATCGACCACATTCCAGCGGTGTTTCGCTAGATCGACGAATTCTATATCAGACCTGGGCCCATCCATCACAATGGTATAAGAAACAGCCATTGTGTTTGGTACGCAAATATTTTGGCGATAAAATTGCTTTATATTTCTGTTGGCTGGGTTTCTATACCGAAATGCTGGTATATCCATCGGTGGTGGGAACACTTTGCTTTATCTATGGCCTGGCCACTTTGGAATCGGAGGATAATACACCCAGCAAGGAGATATGCAATGAAACCGGAACTGGCAATATAACCCTCTGTCCGCTATGCGATAAGGCATGCAGTTATCAAAAACTATCGGAATCGTGTCTCTTTTCACGACTTACCTATCTATTTGACAATCCTTCAACAGTATTTTTTGCCATATTTATGTCCTTTTGGGGTATGATCAACATTTTTTACTGTAGCAAAATAGCAAATTCTGATCAAAAGTTTCCTAACTAAAACATTTAGCTACCACATTTCTGGAACTTTGGAAACGTAAACAATCGGTTATTGTATGGGAATGGGATCTGCATAATGTTGACATGGATGAGGAGAATCGGCCAGAGTTTGAGACGAATGCAACAACATTTCGCATGAATCCGGTAACCAGAGAGAAGGAACCATACATGTCCAGTTGGAATAGGGCCATACGATTTGCGATTACCGGAAGTGCTGTATTGTTTATGGTGAGTGAAAGAGTTTTCCCATTCTCTCTCTCTCTCTCTCTAGTTATTCAATGCAATGTCTTATCCATCCGATAGATATCTGTTGTCTTATCGGCAGTTTTAGGTACTATACTATATAGAATCTCATTGGTATCGGTTATATATGGTGGCGGTGGTTTCTTTGTCAAGGAGCATGCCAAACTCTTTACCACCATAACTGCAGCCTTAATCAATTTGGTGGTCATCATGATACTCACGCGAGTAGGTTGAATAGATAGATATATACATAGAAAGAGGATCATAATCTAATCTCTTACAGATTTATCATCGCATGGCAATTAAGTTAACAAATTTGGAAAATCCGCGAACCCATACCGAATACGAGGATTCATATACATTCAAAATATTCTTTTTTGAATTTATGAATTTTTATTCATCATTGATTTATATAGCGTTCTTTAAGGGACGATTCTTTGATTATCCCGGGGATGATCAGGCCCGTCGCAGTGAATTCTTTCGCCTTAAGAATGATATATGTGATCCGGCGGGTTGTTTATCCGAATTATGTATACAATTGGCCATCATAATGGTGGGCAAACAGTGTTGGAATAATTTCATGGAATATTTGTTTCCCAAATTTTGGAATTGGTGGCGTCAACGTAAGCACAAACAGGTGAGGAAGAAGGAGGAAAAGATAGATAGACTCCTCAATCATTTTGTTTATATTCAGGCCACCAAAGATGAATCCCATTTGCATATGGCTTGGGAACAGGATTACCATATGCAAGATCCCGGTCGTTTGGCCCTCTTTGATGAATATCTGGAAATGAGTAAGCAATCAGCATTCAAAATTATCAGCTATTAAGTTTAGTTTTTGACTCCATTCATTTTGTAGTACTTCAATATGGCTTCGTTACCCTCTTTGTGGCCGCATTTCCATTGGCCCCATTGTTTGCTCTACTCAATAATGTGGCGGAAATCCGTTTGGATGCCTATAAAATGGTCACCCAGGCCCGTAGACCATTGGCCGAACGTGTAGAGGATATTGGTGCTTGGTATGGAATTTTACGTATTATTACCTATACGGCCGTAGTATCGAATGCCTTTGTAATAGCATATACAAGTGATTTTATACCACGAATGGTATATAAATTTGTCTATTCGGAAACTCATACTTTGGCCGGTTACATTGAGCACTCCTTGTCCATATTCAATACATCCGATTACAAGGAGGAATGGGGAGCCACAGTCAGTGAGCGGGATCCGGACACTTGTCAATACCGTGGCTATAGGTAATGAATAAGAAATTTATTTGATTGTTTTCCATACAATTTAATTGTCATCCTTCCATTGCAATGTATAGGAATGGTCCCAAGGACTATGAACCATATGGCCTAAGTCCACATTATTGGCATGTCTTTGCTGCTCGCCTTGCTTTTGTGGTTGTATTTGAGGTTGGTTCTTTAGCTTAAACTCTTAGTTTATACATGTATATACATATATAGAGAGAGATCCTTGATCTGATCTAACCCATACATTCACACAGCATGTTGTCTTTGTCATAACGGGAATTATGCAATTCCTTATACCCGATGTACCCTCGGAGGTGAAAACGCAAATGCAACGTGAACAACTTTTGGCCAAGGAGGCCAAATATCAGCATGGCATTAAACGTGCCCAAGGCGATAATCAGGATATAATGAGTATATTTCGGGATGCCAGTAATCGGACATCTATAGCCGGTAGTCAGACGACAGCACGTGGTAGTTGGGCACGTCGTTTTAGTCGTCTCAGTGATGGTTTGGATGCCCATGTTGAGGTAACGGCTCGTCCACGTCGCTCGGTGGAATCAACCGTCTGGGAGGTTTCCTGACACGAGGAAGAGGAGGAGAATGAGACGCCTGATGTTGAGCAAGCTAAATAACAATGAGAGAGTAAAAAAAAAAGGATATGCGCTCCGTTTCCATTATGCTATTTCAAAATATTTTACATTAGAATTTCCTCTAGTGTTAGTGTAGTTTTTTTTCGTTTTTTTTTTTTTTTCTTTGAGATGATGAAAATTGAGTCTATATATCTTTAGCATCAGAGTTACAATAGTTGATCAATTAAAATTTTTAATTATTTAATATGTACGTACGTATGCAGGTTGTAAAATTGACCAGAATCAATTAACCCATCCAACAATGGCAGCAACGATCTCTGGATTGGATGACCATTTTTGGATATTTATCACAGGAATGCTAAAGAATTGAGTTTTTCCACTTAATCAAATTTATTCAATGTTGTTCTAGTCGAGTGAATTGAACTCTGTACAATTGTAGATGTCTGTTATTTATTGTAAATAATAAAACACTTTTTGGATGTTGTTTAAAATGATTTGGTTAATAAGATTAAGGAGAACTGTAAGGAAGAATATCAAAGTTGGTGACTTCGATCGAAGTTTGTATACCCTTTCATTATTTGTTACTTGAACATTAAACAAAATGATTTTCTTTTTATGGTTTCTGTTTTTCAATACCACAAACTACGTACGATTACCCATCCTTTTTTTTATAGTTGTTCGATCTAAACGAAATTTATATAAGCTGAAAACTAACTTGAATCCTATTGATAACGTCTTTGTTTGCAAAAGCTTAAGAAACAAAAGAGTTCTTAGAGCAACATCTTTATTTTAATCCGATTGTTCCTATGTTAGTTATATCTTACAGCGACCCGATCGAAACAATTGAAGAACCCAATTTAACCTAATTGCCTGTCAAGCATATATAGCAAATTTTCATTCACATAGCTTAAAAATTAATGTCTTAAAGTAGCAAAGAAACAGACAGATTTGCATGGTTATATCGTCTATTGATGCTCTTCAAGAAAGAAAACGAAAAAAGCTGATTTTGAAGCGTTGCAATCATCTTCTTATCAGTTTAGAATAAGCGATTAGATGACATTCATATCGGTCATTTATCGCTCGCCCCCCAAGTTTCCACAACAACCGAAAAGTTGTTTATTTACCCTGGTTAACGTAGCAATCCGTTTTCCAAAAAAAAAAAAAAAACAAAAAAAAACATAACACACATTGTTTTTTAAATGCTGGATATAAATTGATTCCGATCATGAATAAGAAACTTTCGCCCGAAGATGCATTCTATGAAAATTTAACACTTGGTCTTATCAAAACGTTATGTAAGTAACTGATAAATCATTCCAACATAACCACTAATCCCCTATAGCTTTGGCGTGAGCAGCCACAGTGCCAAGGGTGTGTAATGTGAGTTTGGAGCGTCGCCAGCCGTTGAATGCCTGCCAGGTGGTCAATTGGGAACAGCGACATTGTGTCTATTTGCCAGAGGATATGAAGAAATTTTATCTATCCACCGATGGATTTGTTCTCAACTGGAGCTATCAATATGCACGTAAGCATATGAGAGAGGAGAAGTTTGGGATTAGGCAAACTAATATCGAATGTCCTTTAGCCAATGACATACGCCGCGTGGGACATATACATTTTCCACATTTGTTACAGGTAACATTGCTCCGTGAGAATATTGAGAACACACCAATGCCGGTGGTGGTGGCCAGTGTCGGTGGAGTTACTGATGTGTCGTCTGCCTCCACCTCCTCCTCCTCGGTTAGTAAGGACAAATGGGGTAATTCCACGCCCATTATAACGGCTAAATCGAAAATCTTTGAAATCAACAATATCAATGAGATGGCTAAGGTAAAATGGATTAATCCCAAATATCTCTGACCAAATCATGATCATTATTTCCGTATTTGCGGTTTAGGTTTGCATGTTGTATGAGTCAACCAGTTCGAATAATCCAAAATTTTATCTTTTGGAATTGAGCACACTGAGTTGGCAATTCCTATCGGAGACCTTTAGCGAATATCTTCGCATGTCCATAGCACATTTGGGTTTGCCTTACTGGGAGCTATGCTTCTCCAGTTTCGGTTTGCCCTCCTGGACAGAGCAATTGTTTCTGCTGTTGGCTCCCCATCTGTTGGAAGAGCACGAACCGCGTCGTGGACGCATTATTAATCCAGCTTGTGAGCATCCCTACAATATCATAGATCCCAATATATTCCGCGGAAAGCCCAAAAGTGTTGCCAAAGCAGCGGCGGCAGCAGCTGCAGCTGCTGCTGCATCAAAGAAGTAAACAAATACGTTTAAAAAAAAAATGTGAACAATGAATTTTATTTAAAACACAAATAGAAAAATCAAAAAAAGGGAAGGAAGGAGGCGGGATATGAGGTGGGCACAGAGGGGTTAATAGAAATCTGCACTCTTATCTTCCAGTTCTGCAAGCAATTTATCCCTAATCTGAGGCCTGGGATCTTCGCTAATCTCACTGGGCACTGCCCCAACTTGTCCCAGCATGAACTCCAGCTCTTCAAGGGTCAGTTTCTCGCCTCGCAACTCCAGGGGTCCAATGAATTGTTTGCGTAAGTTGCCCTCATGATAAATGAATATCGTGGGCAAGTTCTTCTCGGGGAAATTGGGTATGCAGGTGGTGGCAATGGATCGCAGGAATTTGGTCTGCGGAAACCGTACGGCTAGCTGTTGCATATGATGATGGATTAGGGCACACAGAGGCACACCATTGGCATAGAGATGCAGCACAACCCAAATGCCTTCACCGGCTTTGGTCACTTCATTGACATAATCCTGACCGGATATCTCACGCACACTACCAAATCGTGCCTTTTCCGCTGTGGCCCGCATTTCTGCTATGCGCCGCAACCGATACTGCTCGATGACAGCTTCATCTTCGGAATCTTCTAGTTCGTCCAGTTCATCAAGCGACATGTCATCAATTTTCTTATCCCGCTGACCCTCTTGCGGTGGCAGATCTGTACGCCTTTGAATGGCATCGTCCATAAGGGCCTGAATTTGATCCTCTGTGATTTCTGCCTCCTTAGGCTGCTTTGGGCCAATGATTCCCTTGGAACGGAGCACATCATTCCACTCTGTATCTTCATTTGGATCCTACACAAAGAACATATTCAATTTTAATTCAAAAATAGTTCTCATTAATCACTCATGCGTTTTCTTTTGGGGCGTGCTGCTTGCTGGCTACGCACCAAATATGGAAGTTAAATGCAGCACCAGTAATCGGCAACAACAACAAAAGACGCTTTTAAAAACTTTAACTATAAGCAGCGAATTGTGTTTATTTCTCACTTACCTGCATTGTTTCTTATTTGTGTTTGTATGGAGCACCAAAACGTTCTTAATTTAATTTAATAAATTAAAGGAATACAGAAAATGCAATGTTCTCGCGTTAAAAAAAACTATAAATAAAATTTAAACTATTCCAAATGACTCATGGCGAGATAGTTATCGATATTGCAAAATATAAGGGACACTCGTAAAATTGCAGGTTTTCGATTAATTTAAAATTTGACCGACTATCGTGTGGCGCCACTGTTATGTCATTAATCGATAAGTAGATAGTTATCTACATGTGTAGCCAATTTTGTATTGTTGCAAATTCAATCAACTTTTGTTTTGTTAGTAGCAAAATTATTTGTTTGATTTATTAACCCGCATTTTGGATGGCTGGAACCGATGTTTGCACCAGCAGCATCTTCGGCTTGGTCACGCAACTGGCAAAATTTCTGTGCCACGGCGAGCCTTATTTTGACCTAAACGGAGACTATGAGCCAGCAGCTGCAGCAACAAATTCTGATGTATCCAAAAGGCGCATACAAATCTATGAAGCTTTGTTGTTGGGCAACGATAAGGACAAAGATGAAAATGGGGATGCCGCTGCCAACAGTAGCAATAGAAATAGAAATTCAGTGGAAGGCAATCCCGAATTGCTTGAGATGCAAAAGCTAATCGAGAACCAAGTGGACCAGGAGCTTGGCCAGAAGATTACACAGCTCTTGTTAAGCCTATCATCAACACAAGGCACACTCTACGAGAACGGCGCCTATGAGGATCAAAGAACTGGCATAAATCTGAGGCTTTTGAAACCCAAGCCATTTAAATTGGAGGAACAGCCTGCCATAGAGGTGATGGCAATGCAACCAAAGATGCTCAAATCAGTTGGCTACATGCGCTCCCAAGTGGAGCCCTTGAATTTCAAGCTCAAATCGTCTCTGGTCACCGGGGATGTGGAGGCGTTGCGTGAGACCCTTAGGAATAATGCAGCCAATGCTGCCACCGCCGATGCCGCTCAATTGGTCCAAAATGTCTTTCAGGACTCGGTGTCACGCATCAGAGACTACAAGGATCGCATACGCCCGATTTGCCCCCGACTTCCAAAGATTGAAACCCTGGCAGGGGAATCCAAAGCTTCAAATACAAACAAAAGTGCCAACATCTTTCAGGAATCAATGGCACGCATCAACGGCTCAAAGGCTCCAGTTGAACCCTTAGACAAATATTTTTCCAAACCGAACAACAACATTTTTCAGGCTTCAATGGTACGTGTTAAGGAGTCCAATGGTTTACCCACCCAGGAGATTGCAGTTTATGATTTGAAACAAAAAGCTTCTACACGATCCTTTGCCTCCGACTTAACTAGTCTGGATTCACTCTCACAGAAATCTCAACCAGATCAGAAAGAAATACAGTGGCATGATAATTCGAATGGTGAACGTCGCGTCGAGAAGTCCTTTATATCCGATTTGAATATTAATAACGATATCAAAGTCCATCTGAATCCCAACTTGGAACTAAAGTACATTGAATTACCTGATCTCATCGAGCATCTGAAATATGCTGCAGCTGGCCTGCAGTCCGAGACATTTCTGGTGGATAGCCAGGATCGCTTTCGCTTGAACGCCGACTGCACCCTGGCGACTGTGTTACCCGAGGTGTTGGCTACTTTTATGGAACCCTTTCTAGAATCTGGATGGTGCTATCGTCGCCTGACCATGCGTACCAAATGGCTAAAACCCTATTTAATGGAACGTCCTTTAAACAGGGTAAGTTTCAACCTATGGAAACTATAAAGTAGGAATCTCATCTTTCTCTTGTTTGCAGACCGTGCGCAAATCCATCATCATATTCCTGACCACAAATCGTCAGTTCTTGATCTGTCAACCGGCTAAAGAATTGTCGCAGCTTTTAAGGAGTTCCCGCATCGCCATGCAACTAATGTACAATCTGGAGTCACTCTTCGAAAGTCAACCGAGATGTAAGAGCATTTTTTAATTGAAAACGATTTCAATTCTCAATTTTTGGCCAATCTTAGTGAACCTGCGAACAGGGACTCCGGGATCATTCCTTATTAGCTTCATTTGGTCAACAATTGAGTTGTGCAACAATAGCAAATTCCAGCAGTTGCTCATCCATCTGTTCAAATCAATTTGCGTTACATATTATGCCCAATTGGAGAATTGGCTATATCGCGGCAAACTGGATGATACCTTCAATGAGCTCTTCATATGTCGTGGCCCGGCTACAGTTGGTGAATTGGATGAACGCAGCAAGGAGTTCTTCGATAAGGGTTACCAAGTGCAGGAAGAGGAAGTGCCAGGATTTTTAAGTGGCTGTGAGCAGGCCATCCTTCAATGTGGCAAATACAATCAAGTCCTCAAGACATACAAGGCCCAGGTGAAATAGAGAGAGACAGAGCTAGAAGGAGAGAATATTGTTATTCCCTTTTCATTTCAGCACCCAGTTTTGGATTGGGAATACCCAAGCATAGTTGTCTGTGTAACCCAGGAGCAAGTGGACAAGATGCGTTCGAATATGCAACTTAGTTATGGCCCCATCTTTCAGCGTTATGAGAAGTGTAGCATGCAAAGCATTTTCGAGCAACGGTTGGCCTCCAAACAGCGCTTTGGCAATCGCATGATAGAGCAGACACAAGCCCATTTGGAAGCCTGGGAGGTTCATCAGCGTGAACTCATACACGAGGCAAACCTAAAGAATCAGAGACGTTACGATGAATTGAATGCCCAAATAGAAGACCAGAAACAACGTCGATTGGAGGAGCGTCGCCAAGAGATTGTCCGTGAGCTGGAGATTAAAAAGAAATGTGAGCAAATGGAAGATCTACAATTGGAACGTGAAAAGACCATTTTAAAAGCAACAATATCCAAATTAAATGGCACTGTCCAGGAGAAAGAGAATTGCCCAAAAGAAAGATCTGATGCAGAGACCGAAGAGATCACTAGTCCAGATAACAGCAGTAGCAGTGATAAAAGCTTTGTCTCCTGCCTCGAGGGACCAGATACAGATGAACCAGAGGCAATATCAACAACCAACAGTCCACAATATCAGCGCAGTCATTCGGATGTTATAAACTCCAATGAAGAACCAACTCCCGTGGCCAAACGCAATCGCCAGCATATAATGTCGTCTGATCAGTTCCAGGAATGTCAAACCCAAGTCGAATTGCCATCCCCGGCGGATCTAAATATGAATCTCAGCGAAAATATAAGCGATTTACAACGCAATCGCCAACGTATCATGTGTCACGATGGCTTTGTCCAGTTCAATGCCGAGGAGGATACGCACAGTCAGCGTGTTAAATTTCAAATAGAATCCAATACGGCTCTGGCCCAGAATCGTCGTCGGGTGATGCAGAGTGAATTCGATATTATTATGAATAAACCAGAGGATATCGTGACCCAAGGGAAGCGATATGAGAGCACCTGTCTCCAACAGAATCGTTGTCGCATGATGGAAAGCAATTTCAATGTTGCCATTGAGGAAGCTGCTGTTGCTGTGAATAAAAAATTAAATTTATCTCTCGATGTGAATCGATTGCAAGTAGAATTGCCTACACCCATGTCGACCACTTCAGATGTGGAGATTGAGGAGAAATATGCGGAGAATTCTAGCGAGGATAAGGCCAATAATAATTACAGTATTCCGATCGAGCAAAATGAATTAACTCCCAACGTTTCCATTCCTATACCTGCCACCATCATCATGCCACGTGAACAGATATCCAATTTTCATATACCCTCAAATCTTGGACCAAACAGGGAGCTAAAGAGGGAAGCAACGACAGAGGCAGCGGATACGGCAACCACCAATCCCTATCTAATACGACGTTGTCTGCAAATGTCGATTATGATACCATTGAATACGCATTTATCGTTGCTCCGAAGTGAAATATTTCGCATCTTTCAGGAATTACGAGTCTATGATCATTTCCGTCAGCTGCGCAACTATTTCTTTCTATTAGATGGTCAGTTTAGTATGCTACTGGCCAAAGGAGTTCTCGATCACATCAATACGGGCATGGAGTCCCGCAGATTATGCCAAAGAGGCATCCTAGATGCCATCTTAAACAATGCCATCAATGCTGGTGAAACTGGTGAGTTAGATATGTTTAGTAGATGAATAGCCCTTATCAAAATCTATCCACTTTCTAGATGAAACTGCAATCTCACAGAATCTCACATTAAGTTGCCTGCAATTGCCGGAAACCATCGATCTCAAATCGCTGGATGCCTTAACCATGCTAACACTGGACAGCAAGATCGATTGGCCACTCAATTTAGTGATCAGTAGCGAGACGATCAATAGATATGCAATAATCTTTCGGCATTTCTTCAAATTGCGCCAAATTGACTATGTACTCCAATGCTCCTATGAATTTCTCCATGAGCAGGGCAAGCTACTGGGCCGACGTTTGTGTATTTCTCCACATTATCGTAATCTGCAAGTGATTCGTCACAAATTGTCACACTTTGTGACCACCCTACAAAACCATTTAGTATCCACGGCATTGCAGGCACCCTGGAAGGTATTCAAGGATGAAATGCGAACGGCCGACTCCATTGAGACTCTCTACAGGCAACATGTGGCCTATTTGAAGCGAGTGGCCTTTATGGCCCTTCTAAACCGGCACAGTTTGAAAATTAAGGAGACCATTGATAGTATTTTAATAATTATTCTTCGATTTTGCAAGTACGTACAGAGGGGAGGATACCCTTTTTTATATCCATTTTTAATTCTATTCCCATGATCTCTTTCTCTTGCAGAGTGCTGCGAACGCAATCGTTTGCATTGGATGCCGAGGATCAGTTTGTCCATCCACGCTATAAGCGATTGGTGTACGAGGAAAATGAATTCAATAAATTCATGAATTATCTCATCTATTTGGGCAACAAAGTTGCATCCTCTGGCTACCAAGAGGAAATCGGCGACCTGATACGTATTATTAACTATAATAACTATTACAAATTATCATCCTCGGATGAGAATGATAAATTTTAAACGCTTAACAAAAAAAAAAAAAAAAAATTCGAATCTCGAAGGGACTAGAGGGAGAGTATTAAGAGAAGATTTTACAGATTGAGGGAATTAAGCTAAATAAATAAAAGATAACAAACAAAAGACGAATGAATATATCATCTAGCGAATTTTTGCTTTTTCAAATCGAATTTAGTAAAAAATTGTTAAAATAAATGAAATATATATGTAACATCTAAAAGTAATATACTAAGCAACTTAATGAAATGTAAATGCCGGAGAACGGATAGCTGACAAATACAATTGTGGACAAAGATCGGGATCTGCAACGTAATGGATCTGTAGGAACAGCAATAGATGGAGTTACCCAACTGACAATCCGCCTGTGGTAAGTACAAAAACATCTATTTATCTTTTGTTTTGGCCTAGTTAGAAGTTTAATCACTTTGCAACTCCGTTTAGTTATATAATTCATTAACCCTTTGACCTTTTCCTCCTCTTTTTCAACTGTTTCTCCAATTGGTTAACGTTTTATATAAACTTTATTAGAGGTTGCCTCTAACTTAACTGTTTAATTACGCTCTCACTTACTAGCTACTAAATATATCTATGGATCAGAGAGGATTAAGATAATTTTACACAGAGAACAGATACAACATATTTTTGCTTTTAAGTTTTTTTGTTTGTTTTTAATATTATGTATATTATATATAACTTTTTTGTTTTTTTTTTTTCTTTGCTTAATCAATTTTTCGTGCTGCCTTTTAACCTGGCCATGAGAGAACAAAAAAATGGCTTATTTTGGAGGATTTTCATTGAGATTGGCGGCAAAAGCAGGCAACTGTTTTTTTTTTTTTTTGTTTTTATGTAGATATCATATAGAAAGATAGTTAGATACAATATTTAAAGAGGAGTAAGAGGGGGGGACACAATACATTTTTTTGCTTAAATATTAATGTGTGGTGCGGGGTGGGGTGTGGTGGGGAGTGGCCGGTTGCCCTTTGAAAAACGAATGCTTCAATTTTTATACAGATTCCCAGGCATTTCCTTCAATTGATGAATTCTCTCCCAAATCTAATCTTTTATATATTTGTTTTTCCTCTTCCTTTTTTTCTTTATAAATTATATGAATCAATTAAAACATGTTTTTGCCGGTGTTAACTTAGCATTAGAATTCCCCTTTTTTAATATTAGTTTTAGAGCATTTTTTTAATGGGTGTTTTGGTTTCTTTTTCTCTTATCGTTTCTTCAGTAAGTTGGAGGAGCGCAGTGGTTAGAAGGAGAATCTGTTTGGTGAGAGGGGGGCAGAGGAGCTAGGTATATAGGATTGAGAGATGGTTTAGCTTGTCGCCGGAAATTTGTTACATGGCTGTATAATTGATGTTTTACGCGCTGGTACAGTTTCGGGCGTGGGAATGGCATCACCGGTGGTCACCTTGTTGGCAAAGACCTGCTTAACGCCGCCACCCTTCTGTTTGGCCATCTGATAATCGCCCGAATCAAAGAATTTTTGCTGCAACACACAACACAAAAAAGAAAATTGTTAATGACAAAAAATTCATTTATATTATTTGTTATTACACTTACCCCTTTCTGCAAACGCTTCTGTAGGAAGGCTGAGTGTCCACCGGGTACTCGCATGCCAGTGGGATATTTCGATTTCAGTTTCTCCTCTTCGATTTTTTCCAAATCCCTGGGATTTGCCTGTTCACTGGTCTCCTCTTGCGGCGTGGTTGCCGGGCTGTTATTACTATTTTCCTCAGTGGAGCTCATCTTGTGTATGTGTTTGTGTGTGTATGTGTTTTTGTTGTTGTTGCTGGTTGCGCGAGGAATCGCTATATCTGTACGGCAAAAATAAACAAATCTAAAGTATACAATTAAAATTATAGAGCGAAATTCTCTGAAATGGCGTTGAAAATTTGTAAACGTAAAAATGTCACAAGGGCAACAAAGTTTTTGTTTTTGTTTTTGGGGGGTTTGAGAAGCGCGCAAAAATGCCAAGATAAAAGTTGCATTTCATCACACACACAAACGCACACACAGCACACTGACGCATGCACATGCATACACACAAGTAACTCACTCACTCGCTTACACTAACTCATACTACATACAAACAAACACGATATATAAATTGTCATAATCTGATGTTCAAATATTGTTTCAATTTGATATGTACACAACATATGCACATATACATGTACATATGTGCAAGTGTGCACATATGTATGTATGTAAAATTCGTGTATATGTATGTGTACAAATCCAACGATCTCTTCTTCAATCTCACTGCTTTTTTTTTTTTGTTTTTTAGACGCGTCAAATTTGACGATTAACTGTTGTTTTTCTTCTTTTGTTCTTTACCCTTCTTCTACGTCTTTAGCTCTCTGATTTGCTTTGCCAATTAGCAAGCGCCAAGCAACGGAACACAGCACACAACAACAAAAAAAGACAAAAAAAAATATATATAAGAACTTAAGTAAACGATATGAGAGGACACGGCGATATAACGGAACGGTTGTAAATTCTAACAAAAGCTCATTTAGCGTTTTAATTAATATGAGCAACTAGATATTATCAAGGCGGTTGCTTTGCGAAAAGTAAATTTTCTTTCAATACTCTCTTACATTACACACTTTTTTTACAGACGCGCTAAGAAGAAATGATGCAAGGCTAGGCTATAATCGATAAAATATCGATTTTAGCTTGCCCAATGTTCGTTATTTAGTAGGGGTATTCTTACCAATGTTTCGATGTTAAAAATTAACATCAAGTCGACAAACTGTTTTCTAATTACGAGCAGAATGTTTCAAAAATGCAGATGGATGAGAAATTCATTTGAATAATGAAACGCCATGAAATATGATTATAAACTAATTACATTATTGAAGAGCATTAAAGTTGGGGCGTGCCGCGAAATTATTTTCATAATTTCGTTAATCTGATACGGCCACACTAATTTCATTGCCAGCTGCTCCACGGATTTGCTGCTGCTGCTGCTCTGTCTATATTATAAGTTAAGTGATTTAGTTAAGAGAATTTAAGTTAAAACCAAAATCCCTACGCTTGAATTTGATACCCTCAAGACAACGACAAAAACGCACCACCAATTATGAGTTCCAAAGATAAATCAAAGTTTAAAATGTTTCTGAAATCGACAAAGACGGCAGGTGAGAAGAATCGGACTAAGACCACAAAAACAATTCCAATTGGATTTGAACACAAATCTTAATTCGAATGCTTAATAATTCCAGGCAATGCTGGCGAACGCACCTTACGTCCGGAATTCGAACGGGAATTACGACCGGAGCAGCCAGTGGCGCAGCGATGTAAAATGCTTAAAGAATTGGGCGATGTGCATCTGCAAAATATCAATCTAGATGAGGTAGAGTAAAGTGGTGAAGTCAAGCTCCGTACCATCATTCATCATAATCAATTAAAACCGATTCCAAACTTATACTCTTGTAGGCTTCCATTACTAAGCTTTGGCATCTAACCAACGATCTCATTGTGCACAATAAACCGGCGGAAACGCGACAGGTAGCCTTACATTTCTATAAGCGTCTCATCTACACACAATACAAGAACTTGACATTAATGCGGGAAAAGTTCTTTCTGGTCATTCAAAATCATGAGGCGCGTGAGGATTTGCAGCATTTACTCGAGCTGCTGGTCACCCTCACTGACAATGGCAAAGATATAACCAATTTTGAGGAAAAGGTAAATATAAATGATATGGATTAACATCAAAACATAATAACTAAATAGAAGTCTTATTTAGATTGGTAAATTTATGCTGATGTGGATACCAGCAATTACAGATGCCGATCTGTTGTGTCCCTATCTGGATATGCTGGTCAATTTGATTAAATTCAATGCCGCCCACCTAGACAAGGACATTCTAGTGGGCATAGTACAGTAAGTGAGACTTAAAATGGAATGAATCGTACAAACATTAATATGATTTTTATCCTAGGAATGCCTGTGATTTGAGTTGCACTGTAACCGATGATGACATTGGCCTACAGTGCCTTACAATTCTAGAAATGGTCATTGGATATACAATATTCCCCAGCGAACCACTGCCCCAGTGCATCGTAACACTCTGCCGGACTGTGAATCATGCACGTTATTGTCAGGCATCGTTTAAGGTAAGTCCAAACTAGTGAAAGATTAGCTTAGTCATGGAATCGGAATTAGATAAACCTCCTAGCGATAAGCAAGCGAGGCCAAAGAGAAGTAGTTTTTAATGCAAGACTAAATCAACATATATATATACGTATATATTTATGCTTATATCGGTTGACCTAACCGATTACGATTACAGTTTATTTATCCTTGAAATGAAACAAATTTCGATGATAGTTTATCAAAGTCGATGGTCGGCTTCCGGGCATCGTCATGTATGGTGGCTGCCATTTCCTTTTTTGTTTGTGTTTCTAATATCTGATGATTTCTCTCCATTATATTATTGTGGCATTCCATGCCGATATCTATGGCACAGTAACGTTTAAGGACATTAAAGTATCTTCGTTTGGGACAGGTCATTTCAAGGACACGTCCCCGTGCACACACATAGTAGCGACTACAATCGCTGGCATGGGGAACCACTGAACTACCTGTTCGAGCACATTCCTCTATGGCAAACGCTTCCTCCTTTAGCGGCTTTGGCACTGCCAACGATGGTGGCTTTGTGGGTTTCACCAAGCATATGCCAGTTGTATCCAACAGACAGCTATCCACACTGCTCTCATAGTAGTGATCCTTTGGGCATTGTATGAGCACAGCCTTGCCACCTTCACACCGATAATAGGTCTCGCAATCATTTGGATTGATGAGAGTGGAATTCTCTGGTAATAGGCAACTACATTGATGATCTGCCGTTACGGCTACGGGTAAACATGCATTACGTTCCACATCAAAGTAGGTTCCGGCTTTACAACTAATCAAGGCATAGCCACCATTACGGATACAGAGTCGATATCGTGTACAGTCTGCCGGATGTCGTGCCACACTGGAATTGCAATGTGAGTTGGAGATGGAGCTGTAGTTGGAGTGGGAGTTGTCGTTGCATGAACCATATACACAACGCTGATCATCCCTGCTAAAATGATAATTTGCCGTACAGCTAAACTCCTGATAATTATCCTCATGATCATTGTTCCCCGTGCAGACATAGAATTTGCGGCATTCGTGCTCACTTGGGAGCATTGTCCAGGCATTGGCTCGACTGCACAAGGTTGATATATACCGATTTCTGGTGAAACCTTTCACACTTACGCCCGCTAGGAGCCACAATATGACCAATCGAAACTGAGCTGCAAATAAAAGTTAATTGAATGTCTATTAACACCTTGTTGGCGAATCTAACAGGCCTCCGTCGCTTAATCGATAGTTAATTAATGCATTTAACACATATCGATTAGATTATAATAACCCAAGCCATTTGGTAGTTTTGTTTTCTTTTTCTTTCCTTTTTGTTTTTTTTTTTTTGAAACTCACAATTTTTCATAATTTTGTCAAAGATATTTTCCGTTAAAATGAGGCATAGAATTGCAAAGAGTTCGCTTTTTATGGTGCCAGAGCCATTGGATTTATCTGAACAATATGGTAGATAAGGCAATGTATCTGTCAATAACCGACAACTAATGCTAATGAGGTTTCTCCCACAGAGGAGCAGCAGCGGCAGTCCTTATCTGATCCAACATCCAAAATAATTTGTCCCATTCGTGTTATCATTGTACTACAACAACATGATGATTAACCATTCACACAATCTTTGAATGAAACTCTTCCAAGGTGACAAAAAACAAAAGTCTAGTTTCCTTCCTTCCTTCCTTCCCATCCCTCCCAACACAAAGAGATACAGAGATGATATATGTATATACTCTAGGCATAATAGCATCCGATCAAATCTTTGGGCATGCAACGAAGACCATCAAATTTATGATGGGATATCTTGAGGCAGACAGCTCTAGTGCCATATTCCATAGCATCACGTAGACTCATCTTCTGATCATGAAGGGCATAGATAACGGCTGCATTAAACGTATCATTCTCCCCGACATTATCGACTATCTTTTCCGGTGGTTGGGGACCCACTTTAAAATACGTGTCATCCGGCTGTAGGCAACTGGCTCCCTCGAGATAATTATTATACAGAATCGTTGGTTCTGACCATGTCTTTGCCAAGCAATCATCCTTATCGCTCTCCTTCACTATATCGTCCATTTCAAGGTAAGGTGATTTCTTAACTTCTTCCGATTTCATGTGGGATCGGGAACTTCGTAGCTTCTGGCGTACAGCCCACACAGTCTCATGGCCAGTCATAAAGGCATTGTCGTCCTTCAACTGCATCCGTACAAACACATAATCCCCCTGATCGGCCATTGCCAAACTTAAGGGCTTCAAACTGATAAGATCTACCGAAATAATAATTTGTGGTCCACCGGAACGTTCATTGTAGCTTCGCACCGCTTGCATCATTTTGAGTGTCTCTTTGGCATTCCGTGCTTCGAAATGGATCCAGCAGTAATTCTGATAATCCACTGCCCCCAGAAACTGTTGAAATGTTAGCTCATGATGATGATTCGAGTACTCCAAGGTCGTACGTGTCCCACTATCCCTTACAATGTTGATACTCTGATGTGCCGGTTGATGTGGCGAACGCGGGCATGTTGATATATCGATTCCCATTGCCTGGAAACTTGTAATTATACTCTCAAATGCAGTAGCACTGCTCAATCGTCCAAGAAATTGACATTCAGTGCCCAATCTTCGCAAGACACTGCATATATTGGAGCCACGACCACCGCGTCGCCAGCTGCCCTCCTCGGTGCGTTGGACCATGCCGGGCAATGGATGAGCATCCACCACAGTGATCATGTCCAGCATGACAAGACCAACCACAAGTATACGACGTTTGGGTGGCGTTGGTTCTAATGGTGGATTCTTTGGTAGATAACGTACCTTCTTAACGGTTATAAATTCCTTTACAATTTGTTTTTTCATTTTAGAATATTTTTTTTTTTTTTACCTTAAATTTTGAAGCCAAAGCCAAATGTAATAATGATCCAGAGAGAGAGAGAGGGAGATAAAATTTGTGATCCATATTTTGCTTTATTACAGATTATGAAGAATCTTTTGGGCACTCAATTGGGCTATCATTCCATGAAGATGATGTGTAGCATTCTAACGGATCACCATGAGGATGCCCAATTGCTTCGTGGAGCAGTTTTTCATCTAACGATGAATATATTTGGCTCTAACATAATCTTTCAGGTTTCACCAATGACCTATGCAACGAATGTGCTTACCGGATTCCTTCGTGTAAGTTTGTTTAATCCTTTGACAGATTTGATGTTCGCTCTTAATCTTAATCTCTTGATTTCCAGGCCTTGGATAGCCGCCAAGTGATTGTCACATTTGAAGTAATCCTAAGCGTTCGCATGGTCATCAATAAAACGAAATTGTCGGAGCTTATCTGGGACAGAATATGCGACATTATGTCAGCCATTGTCAATAACATTGAGCATTATGACCAGACTGGGGTAAATAGAGATCGTCTGCATCATTTGGAGATCAATTTCCATGAGAATATTGATTGCATAGAGAAATTGCTGCAGGACGAGCGTGCCCATATATTGGGCAATGTGGATCGTATATATGATCTAATTGAGCGTGTGGCAGAGCGGCGACCAGAAGCATCTGTCCTGGCACTAATCGAATATCGTACACGCCGGATATCCGCCACTCGACCCGAATGGCTGCAGGTGTTAATCCAATTTGTGCGTCGTTTCTATACCATGTCCAATGTGAATGTACGCATTAAAACCATTAATTCTTTGGTTCGGATTATGGATCAGAATCGGGCCTGCTACGAAGAGGAAATACTTGATCGTGTGGTCCTACAATTTTTGGCCCCCATACACCAGGAGCACAGTGTCCAAGTGCGTGTAGCCGTTGCCCGGGCCTTGACCAATTTCGCCAGCCACTGTGATACGAAGCGTTGTATGGATCTATTGGATATACTAGAGGCGATGATTAATCGGCCTTTTGAGCAAGTATCCCGGCATCCGAATGCCGGTGACAATGTGATGGTTGGTAACGGCTCAGATATGGCCATGGGTGGCGGCGCTTGTGTCATCTTTGTGGCAACGCCTCATGTGACTGAATCAGAGATAGCTGATATACTGGCAGCTGTTGATGGCCTCATTGAAGTATTTAGCATCAAGCTGCATCGCCTGCCTGCCACACATGCCATCAAGATATTCAATATATTGATGAATCATCTTGAACTCCATTACGATCGCCCCAAGATCTTTGAACAGACGAGCACTGTGCGGCTCAAGGTGATATAACTAACAAGCTTCCCCTTTCAACATGTTCTAATTGAAGTGTCTTGTTTTGTAGATATTTTCCTGGATGCTAAAGGCACGTGCCAATGCCTCATATCATATTGGCTATCCCGATGCCAGCAATAATGATACGCTCAAGTTTAGCCATTATTTGGGCATAGATTCCCCACTGCCGCTTCAGACGCAGACTACAACAATTTCGATAAGACGGGCCTGCAAACTGATTGTGCGCTCCCTGGAGCAAGATAACGATTATCAAGTCTTTCAATTAGTCCTTAAGGAGCTACCCAAAATCCTGCAAAACAGGGCCCTAATTCAGGGCAATGACATGGAGGAGCTATCCGCAACATTGTTTAAAATTAATACCTTAAGTAATAACAAATTTAAGCGACCCACCGATGAGTTCAATGCTGTGGTCCTGCCCGCCATAGCATCACTGGTCATCTATCATGATTGTCTACAGCCGACGCAGCTATGTAATATTATAACGGTGCTTAATCCGTTGCCAGCATTCGCCAGCATGTGCATCAACACGATGACCATATTGATACTGGAGACACCAGAAGCATTGATGCGCAAACTGCCGGATGTTCTGCTGCAGATTAGTAAGATGTCCGATACGACAACTGTGGCCATACCAGTACTGGAATTTCTATCGTGTAGGTAGATTCGATTCGATTCGATTAGATTAAGTTTGGGCAAATGTTTTAGGCTGTCAAATCCTTTCCTAAATGTCTAAATGTATTGTCTTTTCCTTTAGTGTTAATCCATTTGTCCAATCTCCTGTTCACCAACTTTACGCCCAAGCAAAACATGTACGTTTTTGCCATAACACTGCCCTATACTAAGCCACATCGCTATGATCATTATACTGTATCCTTGGCACATCATGTGATTGCCGGTTGGTTCCTCAAATGCAAACTAGAGTTGCGCCGTAACTGTGTGGGCTATATCAAATCGGTAAGATCAAATCATTATAAAAGTGGTTGCAAAAGCTAATGTTTCCCCCCCCCATATAGTCCATGCAGTCAAATGCCAAGATGTTATCGAATGATATTGTGAATCAAACATCATTGAATGAGGATTCATCGAATCGGAAACGAAGCACTAGCTTAACCGAACGCGGCAGCCGGAATAATACGACAAACCGGGGCAATGATTCCGAAATGCGTCCATTGATGAATAACAGTTTGCGTAATTTCCATGCTGAATTGGCGGAAACATGTTTCGATTTCCTTGAACGGCACACATTCTCGCCATGTCCCTCAATGCCCAAGCGGTAAGTAATAGCACGTCTGTTTTTTTTTTTAAATAACGCATAATACAAATCCTATACTATTACAGTTTACCCGCCATTGAGTATCTACTAAAGGATGGTGTCTCCCAGACCTGGTTGGTTGGTCATAATCTGGTTACAATAACTACCTCCGGCTGCCCATCGGCACCCACACGCAATGGCCTGTGCGATCGTTGTGCTCAATTGGGTAAAGCTCCCAGCATCAGTTTGAATTCGAAAAGTCTCAGCGATGCAACTGCTCCGCCGCTTTCCCCCGAACGGGAACGTCGCTATACCAAGGTGAGTCTTCAGCACAGCAGTGGCAATGAGTCAGCTGGCAGTACAGAGTTGACTTCATCATCGTCCTCCAATTCGGCGGCAACTACGCATCCACATCGACAGATTTCTAATAGCTCGACAGCCTCACTAGATGCTCTATCGCGTCGTGGTTCCAATCCGGAGGCTCTGGGGGGCGGATTTTGTGGCGAGGGACCTCACACCGGCAGCAATACGTCACTTTTGGGCAACTCTTTGTCCCAATCGTCGACTAGCATGAGTCCGTCAGCGGCATCGATGGTGGTCCAGCAGCCCGTCTGTGTCCGATCCTGCACAGGATGGGCAGAGATTCTAATACGGCGACCAACGGGCAATATCTCATGGATAACCCGCATACAGAATCCAATTACCAATGATTGCTTTGGCCATGATCTGCCCTTTAACAATATGGTATCGATGTTTCTGCCCACGGCCTTTGGCGGAGTGTTTGGACCCGATAATACCACAATGCAAGTACCTCAACAGCCTGCCGTGGAAGCGGAGCCACCACCAGCTTTAACTCCCAATACATTGCACAGTCGAATGGTGGCCAAGGCTCGAGCTCTGCAACGACAGGAGGAGATACACTCTGCGGCTGGTAACTCTGGACCGACAGCGGCCATTCCGATACCACGAGTTGCCTCCAAACGTGGCAAGGAGGCGGCTCTTTCCGGCAGTGTGAGCGATGGTGAACCCGATGAGGATAGTTTGGCCTTCGAGGATGCCCAAAAGGTTCGCAATCCAGTGCGACGTGTTAATTCCAGTCCCGAGATGACCTCCAGTTGGCGGCAAACCTTTCTTCAGTCTAAACCACCACCACTTTCTGGACAGGATCTCGCCATCAACACCAACAATAATACCAACAAGGTTGCAGCTGATGAGCCCCAGCTGCAGTTGACGCTCAAGAAGAAGAGTGTCCAGTATAGCACCAAAGATATGCGTGTCAGCTGTGAGGCAATACCCGAGGAAATAGCTGGTTCCACTCCACCACAATCGCAACAGGCGGCATTGCAGCCGGAAAATAGCCAGATGTTGCCACCGAAGCAACATTCGGCGGATGATGTCAGTAGTCAAGTAGTAGCAGCTACCCTAAAGCTAGGCAAACCTCCCCTTTCGCCGGGTCAGGCTCCACCCGCTGTAGCCAAACAACCGCTAACAAAGATCACCAGCTTTGGCCAGCAGCCACTAACACTGACACAGACACAGCCACATGCACCTCCCGGCCTGGCCAAGTCTAATAGTAGTGGCAACAATGGCGGTGGCGGTGACTACAACAATGGCAATGGCAACGGCGATATGATGCGTGGCCGCTCCAAGACCATATCGGTGGTGCGCGAAGTTAACAATGGCAAGGCCCGGCCCCCGGCCGCCAGTTTTCTTAATTTTAGTGGAGCAGCCAAGCCGCCCATAAATGCTAAGCTCTGTATGAATCCCAGCTTTATGTTCCTTCAGCTGAACAGCAACTTTCCATTGGGCGTAAACGAAATGCCTCTCAAGCTGGGGCCAGAGCAGGCAACTGCATTGACATTGCTGGATCTGGTGCCACCCTTCGAGACTCATAAAATCGGTGTCCTATATGTTGGCCAGGGTCAGTGCAACAATGAGGTGGAAATATTACGAAATTCCTACGGCTCCACCCGCTATGTGGAGTTCCTTCGGAGCATTGGCACTCTGGTTAGCCTAAAGGAGGCAGAGCAAAATAATTTATTTATTGGATTGGACAAGAATGGGGCAGATGGTAAATTTGCCTACATCTGGAAGGATGACATACTACAGGTGGGATTTGTGTTTAACGATATTGAACCAAACATTTTCTAAATTCTATTCTCGTTACTCGTATCAGGTTACGTTTCATGTGGCCACACTGATGCCCACCAATCTGGTGGATGATGCCAATTGCAATGAGAAGAAGAAACACATTGGCAATGATTTTGTCAAAATCATTTACAACGAGAGTGGCGAGGAGTATAACCTAACCACCATTTCTGTGAGTATCTAAAAGGAAATCCAAATATCCATTTGTGATGCGAGATTTTTGAATTATCGATGTCCAAGATTAGTTAACTAACTCGCAGTCAATTGGAATTTGTGTCCAATAGATTGCATGATAATTTATGGGTTAAAAAAGTTTTCCTATCTTTGACCAGTAAGAAACTATCCTTATCTAATCCGGTCCAATTCCTAATCTCTTTTCCCTAGGGTCATTTCAATTATGCTTGCGTTATTGTGGAGCCCTTGGAGCTGAACTCGAATCGGGTTTATGTCAAGGCTCGTTCAGAGATCTCGAAATTTGTCTGCCATCCAGAGCCACGTATTGTATCAGATCGAAGTGCTCCACTATTGGCACGTCAAATGGCACTTCATGCGAATGTAAGTTGATCATAGAGAAACTCATTGACTATATTTATCTATATATATGTATATAATTCCTGATTGTTGCAGCTGGCATCGCTTGTATATATGAGTGTGCAAAAGAAGAATCCCTATGCATCCAACTGGCTAGAGCGTTTAAGAAAAATCAAACGTATGCGTGCTCAGGTTGGGATAAAGATATATATATTAATATTCCATGGATACGATTATAGTATTTGTCTTTTTTTTTTTCCAGATGACGGATGGGCCCACAAGTCAGCCGCAAAGTGGCAGTGCGGCAAGTGGCATTGGCAACTCGGATACGGATGACCAACGAGCCGATTTCACAAAATTCACCTAAAGGACAACATTCAGTGGCGAATTGGCAACATTATTAAAATGTTTTTCATTTTGTTAACCATCAATCAACCACTAAGCCTATGTTTCAAAATGAAATAATCGACATAATATTATTAATGAATTTGACAAGTTTATAAAATCTGTGAACATGCAATAAGAGACGTTTATACTTACACAACATCCCTAGACTTATATGCTCCATTATCGAAAAAAGATTATCTCTTTAATAGTAATCTCTAATCTGACTATATATCTGAGCAAAAAGACTAATTCAGTTATTAGGAATATAGTATAGTTGGGTAAGTTATTTTTTTAAATGGGAACTATTTAAATGATTTACGATTTATTATTCGAAATTATGAAGAACGCCCAAGATTAGCAAAACACATTTATTTAATATGGAATGTAATTTATATTAATAACTAAACTAATTCTTAATTCTTGTATGACTTGGTCCGATTGTTAATATTGCACCTAAAAAATGACTATCTATATATGTATATATTATTTATATTTATTTGTTGTCCGATTTCTTCGAGTTCCAAAATGTCATTTTGAAGCCAGTTCCCCCACATGATCGTAGCCAAATTTGGTAATCTTATGACTAGCTGCACGATTGGCAAAATCCACAGCTTTGGGTAGAGTTAAGCGACTCACATAGGTGGCATATATAAAGCCAGCCATAAAGCTATCTCCAGCACCCAGTGTGTCCACCACTTTGGTTAGCTTATATGGCTGCAATTCGTGATAGTTATTCTCGGCATCGAGACATACAGCTCCAGCACTGCTCCAGGGAATGATGAGATTGGGTATAGTTTTTCCCGTTAGCAAGGCCAGCATACGATTAAGTTCATCACAGGTTTGTCGCGGTGTTCGCCAATCCTGTTGGCTGGCCAATTCTTTGGAGAAGACCACATAGTCACAATATTGACAAAGTTGTAGATTCTCCTCGTACCTTGCCTCAAAATCAAGTGATATTAAAATGCGTTTGTTATTGATTCTATTATACTCGAGGATAGCTTCCATCATCCGGGTGGTCTCTTTGGCATTTCGAGCTTCAAAATGTATCCAACCATATTGATTGAGATCAATTTTTTGAAAATCTTCGTATGTGACTTGTGGAAAATTCTTATTGCAATGGACTATGGTGCGAGTGCCCGAATCTTGAGCCAAGATAACAGAAGAGAATGGTGGATCTTGCTCGGTCCTGGGACAATGATGGCTAGCAATTTGACGACTATCGAGATCATCCAATAGCACTCGGAATCCATCTGATTTGCTCAACATGCCAAAGAATTCAACATCCAGGCCAAGTGCCCTTAGAACTGTACTAACATTGGATGCATTGCCACCACGTCGCCAGAAGCCATCGTTACAACGCCGATCCGTATCCTCAATGGGAAAACTACTGCTAATGGTCACAAAATCGATTACCGTGCAGCCCACACATAGCACTGTCTTCATTGCAATCCTTTTTTTTGGCTTTCCCCTTAGTTTAGTGCATTCAATGTCGAATTTTCATTAGATTAAATTTATGAATTTTATTCCAGACTACTTAAAAAACCTCGTTCAATCTAATCAAAATCTACATACGCATTGCACTGCTCTCCACATATTTTGTACTACTAGTAGCTGGTTTTTGTACTTGTTATTGTTGTTATTATTGCCTTATCGGCGCGCGCGCTCACATTCGGTGAGAGAGAGTCACTTAAAAATTCAATTTAAATCTCTCTCACCCAAAACAGCCGCTGATCGCACTCTCACTCTCTTGCTCTCTGGTTTCTAATTCTTTTACTCTCTCTCTCTCTCGCTGCCGCCCTCGCTTTGTGCCGGCGATGCGTAGTTGGCCAGTTAACAGCTACTTGACAAGAAGACAAGTGACGAAAAGTGCCTGTGAATATATAAATAATACAAACAAGTTAAAAAAAAAGTGGCAAACATTTGGTAAAGTGTTCAAATAAGAATATTATCTTTTAAAATAGTTCAAATTGCGAGTGCGGTTATTATTACTACAACAAATTGATGTGGAACTGTTATTTTCGGTAAGCGGTAAATTTTTCTTTACTATCCCTTGTGCACTGTCTACTAAGATATGTATGTATGTGGGTTACTGTTGCATTAATTCTGTCTATGTGCATACAAGTGAGATTCGTAACTGTAAATTGTAATAAATTTGTACATATGCATTGCCATGTATGTATGTACATACGTATGCACTTTTATGTATGTATGTGTGTACATATGCAATTGAAAGGCGCATTCAAATTGGATTATTTGAATACGACAAAACATAACCAAAAACATTTTATTCAGACTTCTTTTATTAATCATTATACATATTCTTTCTGTTGGTACTGCATTCGCCTCAAGCACTACAAATAAAGTATGTACATACATATGTGTACATACATGCCTGATTACTGATATTAAACATACATCATACATACATACATATGTATATTCAGTTATTGCGTTAGCGCTTATCGTAATTGTATTGATTGCACTTAAATGCCACCAACAACAACAAATTGCATACCATTAAAGAGCACAAACAAAAACACATTAATAAGCAAACATTCAGTGAGCCAGCAATTATTGAATAAACATATCACAGCTGTGCATTTTTAAGAGTTTTATAGATGAACATTTGCATATAAAACTAAATGTTTCAATTTGCCTCCTATTAGGAAACAATTTTCGGTTGACTTAACTGTACTTTAATGCAGTTATTGCTTCCCCCTTATTAATGGGATGGCGTCTGTGTGCAGGATGTCGATGTACTCATTAAACGGTTTAAGCTTGTCAAGAGTTATAAACGAAAATTAGGAAATTATTTTATTATTTTGCATTATGTAGTCAGATAATATCAGCCGATTTCGATTTAAATATCTGTGAAAACGAATTCATTAAGAGTTTATCTACAATATATTAAAAAACTACCAGTTTTAAGATCCTACCCGTATTCTTTGAATTTTTCGTCAAGGTAGCAACAATATTTGGAATATATAGTGTCAAACTTTTTTAAAAAGAAAAGAGCAATTCTATTAAGATTTCGCTTTATTGTCTTTCATATTTTGTTTGGTGAGATAGGATTCGAGTTGAAGAAGGATTCGAGTAAGGGAAGATCAACTGTAGTTTATATAGTACTCTTTGAAAATTCGTCCAAGTAAGAGATTATCAAAAGTTTTGGGTATATAAAACGTAGTTTTATTCATTGCCATCATCATTACTTAGTTAAGATTATTAAACGCTATTATTTTATTATTTGATGTTAGTTAATTGTATTAGTTTAATTAGAGTAGAGGAAGTCATTCTTCCTGTTTGATGTTCACTGATTAGAGTATGTTTTGGATGTTTGATTTTTCGTAAGGGCTTGGTCCATAAATTACCCCGAATAAATTTCAATTTGTATGCAAAGTCAATGCCGTTGCTCCGCTTGCTCTGCTATGTTAAATTAATTTGCTAAATGTATTACGCGCAGCAGTTGGCCGGAATCCGCCAGCAAATCTCAAATGTAGGTGACAAGAGAGAATAAAGGCATCATCAGTATCATGGTAATTATCATTATCATATCGTCATTGTCATTGTCATTGTCATGATGATGATGTTGATGGGTAACCCCCAAAAATAAAGGCTTGTGGTTACGGAAAACCTAAAACCAAAAACCAGACACAGTTACAGTCGGAATTGCAATCCTAGTTTCAGTTGGAGTTGGAGGAGATGGAGTCTATAAGTCTATATATGTATGTATACATTCGCACCGATTTAATGGAATTTATTTTATATACAAAGTAAACAAAGAGGAAAAAAATCAGTTTGCATGATTACGCACAAATTAATGAATGTCATGGCAAATGCCAACCGCAAGTTTACCTTGGCAATGGCTCAAACCAAATGGGAATTTTGGCTTGATGAATGATGACTGAGTGGCGGGCTGCCAGTAGAAGTTTGTCTTGTCTGTGTGGAAAGGACAGACGGACGGACGGACGGACGGACAGAGGAACGGACAGACGGACGTACAGTGATTGCTAATTGTTTGTAGTTGCGGCTAAAACTATTTAATTTGTTTTCTATTTCCGAAGAAGTTTTGCAAAACTATTTATTCAATGAAATTGTATACAAATGGCATGCCGACAAATCAGGATATATATACGACTTATATAGCACACACATACCCATGGAAATATATATATATATATAGATACATATACAGTTGTGTTCAAAATAATAGCAGCGCATATAAGCTCTGACTTTAAGATTAAAAAAAAACATCATATTGACTACAGACCAATTTTTTTTTTTCAATTTAGTATTTACGTTTAATTTCAAACAAAATAAGTGAGTTTTTTTATCAAAAAACTTATTTCATTTATAAATTTAAGTAAAAAATTATAAAAATGCCGAAAATGCCCTGTTCAAAATAATAGCAGCAAAAATCGAAAATCTTAAATGTGTCAACTAAATTTTGTTTATAACTTCATATATTAAATTAACTATGTTACTTATGAACTAATACTTTGTTGTGAACCCCTTATTAGCTATAACAGCTTCACATCTCCGCGGCATGGAGTCAATTAAGTCCTGGCAGCGCTTTAAAGGAATCTGAGCCCATGCATCTTGAACAACTTGCCAAAGTTGCGTTTTATTGGACGGTTTCGACTTGGCCACACTTCGTTTAACGTCCCCCCACAAGTTTTCAATCGGGTTGAGATCTGGGGACTGTGCTGGTCATGGCATTACGTCAATCTTTTCCGTTGCAAACCACTGTTTGGCAAGTTTGCTGGAATGCTTTGGATCATTGTCCTGTTGGAACGTCCATTTTAGTGGCATTTCCCAAGAGGAATATGGAAGCATAACGTTTTGTAGTATATCCACGTATACTTTTGCATCCATAATCCCATTAATCATGTGGATAGGGCCTACTCCGCCATATGAAAAACAGGCCCATATTAATATTTTTAATCCACCATGTTTTACTGTCTTTAGAGTGTGGTTAGGCTGATATTCTGTGTTTGGGAGACGACGGACATATTGTCTGGATCCAGTTCCACCGAACAACACAATTTTACTTTCGTCGGTCCATAGTATGTTGCGCCACTTTGTTAAGGGCCATTTTAGGTGCTCTTTAGCAAACTGTATTCGAGCTTTAATATGTTTTGCAGTTAGAAGCGGCACTTTTCTTGGACTTCGGGCCTTGAGTTTATGCTCCAGAAGTCTTCGCCGAACAGTTACGCCACTTACTGACAAGCTTAGGTCTGCTTTTATGGATTCCGCAGAAGCAAAAGGATTAGCTTTGCTGGAGCGCACAATGCGTCGGTCATCAATGTCAGTGGTAGATCTTTTCCTGCCGCGGGTTTCGGCTTTGTGCTGATAGTTAATCGCATTATTAATCATTTTAGAAGAACATCCAACCAATCTTTCGATTTCCCGGTATGTTTTCCCTTGCTGTCTAAGGCTTAATATCAATTCGCGCTTTTCATTTGAACAATGATTGCCTCTGCCCACTAAAGTACAATTTTTTTCATTATTTTGGTGTATTCCCATGTAAATTATAGTAAACTCAATAAATAAACTTACTTTTAACCAATTAACAACTTTTAGTTGAATATTTTTAATATTGAAATGAAGCGCTGCTATTATTTTGAACAACAAAATTTCTGCCAATTCACGCAAAGTTATCGATAAAAAGTTAAAGAAAAGCAATTCCATCGGGATTTTTTCGTTGTTATCTTTCCCACACCCTATTCTACAAAAAAAATGCATCAGTGTTTGATCGTCATGAATGAACATGCCTAAAATACAGACATATTTGTAAGAAAAAGATGCGCTGCTATTATTTTGAACACAGCTGTATGTCTGTATGCGGCACACAAGCGACAAAAGAAATTTGTCATTAATTAGTCCTTCTAATGTTATTGTTGCCGGAGCCGAGCCCGAGACCGAGCCGAGCCTTCCGGGCCCTTCTCTCGACTGAATGTCGCTTGAAAAATGATAGCGACTGAGACTGAGACTGCGACAGAAGGACAATTTGAAAAGTATCTTCTTCTGCTTTTGCCTGTTGTTTTCATGTGTAAAGAAATTTGTCAGCAGGTTTTTATGATTGGAGGTCCTTAAGAGAGACATTAAAGACTTTTAAACAAGATATTTCGCGGTCTGTGTGAATGATTATGCTAAATGATGAGGACCATTTGCTACCTTTTGCTGGTAATTATTTTATATACGTATATTTTATCATTTCTGTTGCTCTAGCAACAAAACATTTCATTTTTAGTTAATTTCACAACAAAATTAAACAGATGTCATTCATGAAATTTCAATTTCCATATGTTTGCAATGCCAGTTTTCTCTTTTTCTATTTTTTTTTTTTTTTTTGTCGCCAACAACCTGTTTGCAGTTTGCAGAGAGGGAAAAACTTATTTGAAGTTTTCCTTCTGTTTCCGTGTGGCCTTCGGCTTTATTTCTTCTGTCCCTTTGATGTCAGTGGTTATGGCAGCGAGCCCCACGGACTAAGAAGGATCTTAGAAAAACATATGGCAAAAGTGAAATTGTTTAAATTCCAACTTAAAGTTACCACAAAATGTGGCTGGAATGTGACAACTTTAAGCAGTTCGAGCGTTGTTAATTTCGCAAACGAAAGAAAAAAAAAGTAACAAAAACAGAGAAGAAAAAGAATGAAAAGAAAAGTGAAACAGAATTTTAAGCCTTGTTGAGCTTTCTGTCTCTCTTTTCTGGCCGCTGCTCTTCTATGCCCCCGCCTGTCTACAAATCGATAACTTGACACTTTTCTTGACTCTTTGCAGGTCTCGGTGTCTGGTTCGACTTTTTCTCACTCTCCCTCACTCATTCACTCTCTCTCTCTCTCTCTCTCTCTCTCTCTCTCTCTCTCTCACTCTCTCACTCTCTTTTTGTCGTAAGGCGACATGTTGTGGCATGGCATTATGGCTGGCAAAGTGTCTTAAAGTGTCAATCAAGGGAAAGAGAAAGGGGACTTTGATGGGAACAACAACGACTGCGGCGGGGTGACTGAGGCAGTTTGCTTAATTGCCATTTATTTTTGGCATTTTAATTATCCCATTCTCAACATGCCGCACCCCCCACCCCCCTAGGGATATAAAAAAACCAAAAAAAAGTAACCCATATGAAACCAAAAAATTTGCCTAGTTTGTAATAATATCAAATTTGATCAGGTAGTTTCTATACCCCTTAAAGATTACTTCGTTGGGTATACTAAAACAATAGGTAAGAGAGTTTACAATTTTTATACTAATCGTGCATATATTCTATACATTTTATTTTAAATAAATGATGTTTTAAGTAGTCTTAGAATCTATAATCTGTGTTTTTTTTTCGAATTTTTCTTCTTGACTTTTTTCCATCTTAAAAATGCATCATTGGCTCCATAAATAATTTGTTTAGTTAAGCACTTTGTTGTTGTCTACCAATAATTTTTTTTTTTTTTGTTGCTAAAGGGGGGAGGTGGGAAACTTATCATATCAAGCAATTTGAACAGACTCCCTTAACTGAAACGAAACTTTTCTGTTGTTGTTTCACTTTTTCTTCACCTCCAAGGAGATGGACGGGGA
Source organism: Drosophila austrosaltans (assembly GCA_035045865.1). Taxonomy (NCBI): domain Eukaryota; kingdom Metazoa; phylum Arthropoda; class Insecta; order Diptera; family Drosophilidae; genus Drosophila; species Drosophila austrosaltans. The sequence goes on along the minus strand of JAWNOQ010000207.1, from coordinate 2,323,411 downwards.
AAATGGGTTTGGGGGAGATTATTGAATGCGTGCCAATTTGGCTGATAGAACTTTTATATATGTATACGTATATATACACATTAGACTGGCTTTTTTCTCTTCTTATACGATAGAACGTCTTAACCTGACGACAAAAGTTTGAATGAGATAAATCATTTTCATTTTGAGTGGCCTGACTAGTAAATTATTTCGAAATAATATCACTCATACGACATGTGGTCGTTCACTGTAGTGAAAGTAGTTATGTTTACTTTCAGCTCAAAACCAATCTAATTGAGTTGGCCATATATTTTCAAAATCTATATAGATATATGTATGTGTGTATATATCGGCAGAACTCCAGTCTAATGTATTTTTTGTGTTTGTGTATGCATTGACTAGCAAAACTTTTGCGTTTTGTTGTTAAGGCTTGAGGGCCCAAAGCAGCAGTTAACACGAACTGGGCAAAACGTTTAATCGCACCTTGGAGAATGTGTTGCTGGGCCATGCCTCATGCCCCATGCCCCGCGCCCCGTAACCCAATAGCAGTTAAGTGCCACTGAGTTTACACACCTTTCTAGCCAGAGCGCAAAGGAGTAATCGAAATGGTAGAGACAAGTATGAGAATATGAGAATCTAGAGATGTATGTATGTACACACACACACATGCACACACACATATATATTGTTTATCTGTATGTGTGCAATAACTTTCATATTTGTCTTAAAATAACTCATACGCCCTGTGATCTTGTAAATTTTTTGTGCATTTGAAAATGTTTGACATGACACATTTTGTCACTCATTTCAAATATGGAGCCAATGTAACCAAAGCACCCATCCGACTATCCATCTTACTTTTTGGCAGGCTCCACCAACAAATGGCAAGTTATGATTTGTCCATGACACATTCCATTTCATTTTTTTTCCCCTCACTCTCTCTCTCTCTCTCGTTTCCCGCATTTTATGCAATCAGTTTAATGTATTCAAACGAGCCGCATAAAACTCATAAATAAACTACTTCACACCATTTGTCATCTGCCCCACCCCCTCCAGCAAAATAAAAAAAATATATATATATATATATATATATATATATAAAAGAAAAGCCTTCAAAACCATCAACAATCACTTCAAGTGGCTTTGCCGTAGGCCATAACACACACACAGAAGCATACTTCTGTATATATATACATACCACTACATGTATTTGTATATATGTATATCTCCTTATATTAAGTGCAAACAGACATCAATAATATCGAATAAGATGACAACTTGTTGTAGTTCTGTGTGTGTGTGCGTGTATAAAAATGTTGAACTATTTATTGAAAATTTCTGTTTAAGTGCACATCTCTTTGCAAAAGTATTACGCATACGCCACGTTGATGGAACATTGAACATTGAAAATATTCAAATTGAAGCAAACTATAACTGATTAAGATCATGATGGTCCTCAACTAGTTATGGCCAGAGATGTCTTTCTTAGTGTTCAAATACATTAAGACTTGGTGTATATAACTTTATGGAATCAAATGCTAACTAATCCAACTTATATACACCCCTTGGCTATATGAAAAAGCCACTTCTCCTCCTCTACCACCACCACCATGCTCTGCCTCTGTGGTTCAGCCAAACGGTTTATTTTGGCCAATTGGCTAAAATTTATAACATTTTCCATACAAAATTTGTGTGTGTCTCTGGGCCCAATGCATATTTGAATTTTCAATGTGAATGGCAATAAAAATGCAAATTCCATTTTCTTCTTGTTGTTTCTCTTTTTGGAAAGGATATTATGATGATTTAGCGGTAACGAAAATGTTCTTAAAGCTTCAAGTTCTTGTTGCCTCTTTTTGATGTATATAGTATATATACATATATATATATTTGTGAATTAAACGTGAGAATTAATCGCTTAGCCAATGTTAAATGTACTATAGAAAAGGAAATTAGTTTTCTTTACGTTTTTTTGGTGGACTTTAAAGCGATTGATAAATGATGTTTGTTGCCATTGACGCAAACCGAAGCCGAAGCTGTTGGTGGCCCTAGATTTGTGTATGTGTGTGTGTTTGTGTGTTGGTAATAAATATTAACTGTCATTTTGTTATCGAAGCAAAAAATCAATGTGCAAAACAAAAAAAAAATAAAAATGGGCGATTGAGAAGAGGAAATTAATAGAATTTTATACAAAAAAAAAAAAAAAAAGAGAAGGAAAATAAAAGAGAAAACAATTTACCTTAATCAAAGGTAAGCACATACCTACCTATACGTCATCATTTCAAATCATTTTGAATATTATTTATATGACATATACACTCACACCCACTCCAAATTTGTCTGAGACTTGGGATGGGCTGATTTTGAAGACTTCCGACATAGTAATCGAATCCCATCTCATTATATTTGCGGAAAATTCAAGAAAAAGTGATGAACAGTGAGTCAACTGGATTAAACATTTTGTTACATAGTGTGAAGTAGACTTTTTTGTTGTCAAAGAGTAAAGTAAAGCAAAGAGGCTTTAATATTGAGCCACCCTAACACAGATAAATACATAAATATATATATATATGTATATGTACAATATAAAATTAGAGAAATAAATTATATTTATCAATGAAACTCATAAATAATATTTCGATTCGCATTTGACAAGGGTTGCCCCAGGACACCGGAGTACACACCTTGCCTCTGCTTCTGCTTCTGCCACTGTCGCTGTCGCTTTCGCTGACATTGTAACTGCTTTTTGCTGCTCACACAGCATCAATCAAAAGAATTAAATACAATTATAATTGTATGTCACCGTATCATGATTGTCGAATGGAGGGAGGGGGGACGAGAGAGAAGGGGGAAATCGTTGCTGCCACCTGCGATTTATAGAGAATAAGTGAACTTCTGAATTGGCCTATCTCTCTCTCTCTCTCTCACTCTCTATTACTCTCGTTATTATATAGTAGCAAAAATACACACGTACAAACAAATATTAGCTTCGTCTTTGCCATTTTATTTGCACTCTCTTATAAAGCAGACGCACCAGCAGCAGAAACAATGGCAGAAGCAGAGAAAGAATGCCATTGCACTCTCTTTTATTGCAAGCATTGCATTAATTAGCCACTCTTTCCGTAATATCACTCTTCAAAGCTGTCGTTCTCTTCTTCAATTTTGTATGGACGCGTGAGAATGGTGGTCATCTTATAAAATGGCATACGGGGGTAAGAGAGATAGATATTGATCGCTCAATAGTTAATTCGGCTCTTCTTCAGTTTCCACTTCCATCTTTGCATTTGCTAGGCAAAGAGAAATCAAATACTCATTTCCACGTGCCGGTTGTGAAATTAAGACGCAAAAACTTTCGTGTGATACAATTTATTTTGTCAATTTTAATCGGATTTGAAATTTGTAATTTCTAATAATACAAACTTTAACTAAGAGAATTTAACTAGATGCTTGAAGTGAAAGTGCTACAATATTTTATGGAATCGCTTAACAATAGTCCAATTTTTATACCTACATATTTGTCTACAAAATTACATTTCGGGTTTTTGATGAGGTATACATACAAAGAAGCATATGTATGTATGTATGTGTACCTATGCTGTGAGCTGCAAATTTCTTTATTAAACCAAGGTCATGCGTATAATTGATAAGCATCGTCGTCGTCAGCGCCGCAGTCGCCATTGCATGCGCGATTGAGTGAGTAAAGTGTGGTTAATAGAATTTTGCGTGTGTGTAAGAAAGAGATGTATAAAGAAAAGCTGTTCTATCAAATAATTTGGTGAGTTTTTTTTTCTTCTAATATAATATGAATTTTTTAAATACATTACACATACATATGTATATTCCAAGTTGGAAATGATTTAATTGCGATCCCTATGAGAACGGCACTCTTTTTACATCTACTTTAATATATTGCAGCAGTACAAATTGTATTAAAATTTCTATACGATATTGACGAATGAGAGGGACATGGAGGGTTATGATTGCGACTTCGATGTCGTCATATGTTTGTCTGTCTGTAAGTTTGCTGTTTGGTTTTTTTTTTTTCAATTATTTTTGCTGGAGTGTTTCCTTGGTTGCCAGAAATTCCATGGGGAATCATTTGCCCACACAGGGATTAAATGCTCTAACATCACAAGCTGTGAAAATGCCAACTCAAATAATCCTAAGCAATTTCTTTACTGTTTTTTTTTTTTGTCTTCTCCTCTTTATTTCTCGCCCATCAAGTAAGTAAGTTGATATGCCTCTTTAAGTAGGTCACAAGACATTGTTGGTGGTTTCTCTCTTTCTCTCGCTCTCTTTATTTTTGGGTAGGCTGTCTTGAAATTTAATAGGAATTGTTAAATTTTTATTTTTTTCTTTTGGTTTGTCAGTTTCTTAATTTCCGTAGACAAAATGCCGTGTATAGTTTAAAGTTGAGATGGCTCCAAAATGTATGCAAGAATTATCATGCAGATGCTTCCGGCACTTGACGCCTGACGGCACAAGGAGCAGAGAGCAAGCGGAGCAAGAAGCAAGAGGTCACTTGGTCTCGGACTTCCCCAGAGGCCATTATGCAAAAAGTGGTATATGCGCCCCAGCTGAAAGTGAAGCGCAATTTCCGGCTCCCAGCTGCACTTTCATGCATTGCCTGTCTTTTGTCCGTGTGATGGCGATTGCTTTGACTATGGCAACGGCAATGGCTACGACGGCAACGGGAGAGTTGGAGAAAGATGTGGAAGCACGGGTGGTGACAGGTGCCCGATGGGCATTTAGAACTTTGACCATGCATATGGTGTTTAGGTCACTGTCTGCTAATTTAGTTCTCTCGGTGTCACTTTGGTTGAGTGAAACAATGAAAAAAAAAAGAAAGTAAAGCTAAAATTTTAAGGACTTTTTAGGAGCGTTGCATAAAGTGGCTTTCATTTTCCAGGAATTTGCAATAAAGTGTGGCAAAAACAATATATGGAATGTATTCACTTCCTCAAACGGTCGGATGAACGGAGTTTCAATTCTCATTAATTGGTTTCACTTCAATACCTTGTTCTTACACTACATCAGCATACCCTAACTAGGGGTCCATGCTCAAATTTAATGGCTATATATATATGGTATGGCTATGGGTATAAATGATTCGATATACAAATCTCTAATTACAATTTTATCTAATTTGCTGGTGTCTGTTCGTTAGGTCCTAGTTTTGTTGTTGGTGCTTAAAATTCACTTCATTTGCTGATTAAATAATTTACAAATGTTAAATAACCATAAACGAATTCAAAAAGCGAACAATAAACACTCAAATGCCTTGCCAAGAGTTAAAAGGCCACTTTCCAAAAAACCCCCAAACCCAGTCCCTTTCCAGGTGGCAAGGGATTGGGACAAAAGGCAGAGGAAGAGAGGCGGCTATGGCAATAACAATTAGAAAATTAAACAAAGCCAAAAAAAGGGAGACGACTGCTAGACAAATTGTTGAGAGCCAAAAACTAAGAGCAAACAAAAATGGAATTTAACGTAACGGAAATAATTCAATTGAGAAAAGGTGATGGAACGGGAATGGGAAGCAGGTGGAGGAGCAGCTGCAGACCGGATCGAATGCCAGCTGCCAAGGTGTCTGAATAATATGTAATTTATAGAAGAAGCAGCAGCAGCAGCAGAAGAAAATGGCTAAAGAAAATAAGAAGCAAATAAAACTAACAATAAGTAAAAGAAGGGGAAAAATAGAAAAAGGCGCCAGACGGGTGCAGTGCCATTTTTCAAAGAGGACAGACCTCGACAGACAAACAGACAGCCAGACGGGCGGAGCTACGGACCGTCGAAACAATTTTTTGGGCCACAGCCAACACAGGGCCAATGAGTCAGCCAGCTTAGATCCAGTTCAGCTCCAGTTCCCTTTTTGGCCGCAAATCGTGGCGGTCAGGTGAGTGACCAGTTGGTCTTTTGTTTTTCTTGTTGTTATTGTTGTTGTTGTTTCTGGCATTGTTGCTGCTTTAACTTTATTGATGGCTGGCCACCAAGTTGAACCAAAGTGAAAAAGGAAAAAAAAAAATAGAAACGTAACGAAATACAACCCAAAAATGGTTTTCTGACTGACTGAAAAACAACGTTAAACTCAGCACAAGTCGAAAGACGAAATTCAATTGAACTGGATATCAAATAGACAAATTCTATCCGTGTACACAAACGTGCATATATATGTACATATATACACACATATGTATATATGTATATGTATATAGTACGTTTAAATGTTGTTCATGTATTTGAGCCAGAGAATGTCCTGTCATTGCGGTTGACAATTTTTTATTCGCCGCTGTCTTGTGGCTAGTTTCACATAAAAATACTCTGTATAGCGAGGGTTCTTCTATAAGTTCTTGTTCTTAGGCTCCTTGAAAATGTAATAGTATAAAAATGTGTTGCCTACTTTTAGGCCCCTGTCAACGAAATATAAGAAAAAAGAATTTTCTACTCTCTACTTGTTAAATTTAAATTGATATGTTCATCTTTCTCGTAATTGAATCCTTGAACGGTCTAAGCCAGCCTTGCCTTGCTATCCAACAGTGGCTTACCCAATGGAAAGGGTATAGAAACTTCAGCATGACTGAAGTTGGGTCAGCAATCTAGTTTTGTTCTCAATTGGCATTAAAATTGATAGTTTTCATGTTGTTTGAATGTTTTGCCTGATAGTTTTTGTTCCAGTTGTGTACTTTCATTCCATTTAACCTGATGTGCCACAAATAATGAAACTTAAACTTAAGGAGGATATATCAAGGAAAATACTGGAATATATGTATATATTTTTGTGTTTATACATACGTACATATGTACATACATATGTAGTCTTGCTGACTCGGGCAACATTTTTAAAGCATCAGCAACCACAAAGAGGAAATAAAGTATACGCAATGCTATTTGCAACCAGCTTTGGGGGGCGTTCGTAATGCCCGTGAGTAATATGTTAAAATGACTTAAAACACACACGACACGATACGACACACACACACGCATAACTGACTGACTGACTGAATGTCTGTCTGCCCCTCTGTCTGTGTTTGTCTCTCTCTCTCTCTCTCTCTCTCTCTCTGTGTAGCTCTGTCTGGCCTGTTTGTCGTTTAAGCATCGTGTTGAGAATTATATTTTAATTGAAAAGAACTGCCAAGGCGTGAACGCTTCTGATGGGGATGTGCTTGGATGTGGCTGGGGAAAGGGTATATGTCGTGATGTAGGGTTAAACATTTTACTAAATGGTAGCAAAAGTCGACAGTTCTTCGACAATATTTAAATTCAATCGGTTAACCACGCTGTAATCACTGTGTAAATAACCGAAATGAAACATTGATTAACACGGATTTAATTACGGTTAGTCGTTCAACAAAATCCTTTAGCACAAAGCTGCTCCCCTCTCCTTCTTCAGATTTTGTAGCTATAATACTTTTATTACCGCGGAATTATAATATTTAACAAGATTAACCTGAAAAAAGAAAACATGTTAGTAGAAGAGTCAGCATGTATGTAATTGCCAGGACCAGGACCAGGACCTGGACTTGGAGTAAAAGTAGGAGGAGAACTTAATCCACTTGCTTTTTACATACCATGTCTGTTTTGAGTGGCTCTTAAAAATAAAAACACAAACAAACAAATAAAAAGAATGAGGGAAAAAAAGTATAAAGTGGTTCATGAAACCACAAAAAAGTGCAATTTGTATGAAATAAAATAATAATAATAATTTTGTTCTTTACCCAAATTCCTTTGCATTTTTGTTTGATTCTTTAATGCATTTTCCAAAAATGTGTACACACAATAAATCATTAAATGTGAGTCCTCGTCACTCACTTTAAATGACATTTAGCTGCAATCATTCTGGGCCAGTCCTTGGTTTTATATGGTGTAGGTTCTGGCATGGGCATTGGTTCTATCCTGCCTCTGGCCGGGCCGGGCCGAGACCTCCGCTTTCTAGTCTCTCTCTCTCTCTCTGTTTCCCCTTGCCCCTTGTAGTTGTAACTGCAGCTGTGGCACAACAAAACTTTTTTAATGGTTAAATAACCAGATGCTTGTCCAGAGTGAAGCTTGTATGAGAAATTATGTCATGGTTTTCCATTTTCCCATTCTTTCTTTCCCATTTTGTTGTTTTGTATTTTTTTTGTCAGATAGAAAAAATGAGTAATTGATTTTTAATTATATCCATAAATCGGTCAGGAAATTTCTTCATATGCATTTAGATAAATTTAAGAAAGTAGAAACACAAAAAAGTATTCAAATTATCATGACTAATGTGATCCTCTTATCACATCTGCAAAGGAAGTGTAAAGATGGCGACTTCCTCTTTCATTATATAGTATTGATCTAAAACTAGATTTTCCTCCAACTTTCCATTCCATTGATTGTAGTTTTTTTCCCTTTTACAAGAACTGACTTCAGAAATTGAAAGCGAGAACAGCCCCTTATATATTACTCCCCCCCATCCTCTTTCTCTCTTACTTGCATCTGGCCAGATTATGCATATATCCTTTAGATTCCTTAAGAAATAATACTAGTTCTTAGTTCTTGTTGTAGTTTTTTTTTTATCGTTTTTGTTTTATTTATTTGTTTAAGCGTGTGTAAATAAAGCCTTTTTTTGCACTTTACTTTTTGTCAATGCAAAAAAAAAAAAAACATATTTCTTTGATAGGGATATACATATACGTATATATATGTGTGTGTAGATATATATATATGTGTCTATGCATATATATTTCATTTTGTAACATTAATGTGTGTGTGTGTTTTTTTTTAGATAGTAGCTATAGATACTTTTTATGGCTAAAACTAAAAGAATATATATATATATTTGGTTACAAGTATTACATGTACATATATAGTAGATATATACTTTCGATAATCATTATAGGTTTCACTATATAATGTTACCTATTGCAACGATCTCTAGCTTGATATATAGATATATATATATGTATGATCGCATACGTATTCAACTAATTCACCTTTTCTTTCGTTTTTGTACAATATATTATTAACTCTGTGTGTGTTTTTTTGCTTTTCGTTTATTTACTCTCTTCCTATATATAATTTAGAACTTATGTCACGCTTTCTTTTTGTTATCCATTTCTCGATAATATTTACAATTTAGAAGAACAATTGCATGTTCGACCTTTTTTTTTTTAAGTTTCTTTAATGGTGTTTCATTTCTTAGTGAGTTTTCATTTCATTTGAAATATATTTTGTTTATTATAAAGGGAAGAACTGTAATGGGGGACTACGTTCTCTTAAGTACTGATCGAAAAACTAACACAGATAGATCACTCTCTCTCTCTCTCTCTCTCGCTCTTTTTCTAATGGAAAAAATAGCCGATAACATAATGAAAGTTGTTCTTAGTTCCGTTTTTGAGTTCATCTAGTTAACTTTATAGAACTCCTTCTGAATTAAGAGAACAACTCATCAACTCACTTCAATTCACTTAACTACATTGACTATTGTTAGTAACAACTAAACTAAGATCTGCTAGTTTCACATCAACTAAACAAAAAAAAAAAAAAAATACACTTGGGATTCCAGTTTTTATAACATTTTCTTATTATTTGCTTCAGTTGAACCGGTTAAACGACAATACCACAAAAAATTCACCAGATCCATTTGTGGATAAACTATAGATCTATATATATATGATTTGGTATACATTACTATTGAATTCTGTTATCTGATATATAGTATATATGTAGAACGTATAGTGGAAGCGAAATGCACGACTATTTAGAAAGAAGAGAAAGTCTCTATATATATATATATATACATACTGATTCCAACACAGAAATGGTTCAAGAAGGATAACAGCTAACTCGAAGAGTTCAAAACTGGAAAAAATCCGAAAATAATATATATATATATATATATAATCTAATCGTTGCTATATAATATTATATCAATGTATATTGTGATAATACCAATAATCCTATATATATACCTATATATATAAATATATATATATATATTATGGATCTTCGACTAGATAGCACGAAAAAGTCTCTTAGGATTGTTGATATTAAAACAGAATATATGTATATATATTTATTATCAATGATACAACTAAATTATATCCTTTACAGTTTAGTTTATCTGCAATATGACTGATCTATATATTTATATATACTATATAGTACTTTCTAATGATAAACTCCCTAAACTGTGTCTTAGATTTTGTTGTACATGGATATATATACATTTATTGGTAAATAGGTTGGCTTTGATTATTTGTGTCCAATAATACATCTATCCATATCATATACACTTAGTTTTATTTTATTCCAATCAATCATATACATGTGTATATATATTTAAGTATGATGACAGGGCAACTTACTTAAAATTAATATAATATGGAAACACAGAATTCATAAAGCTAACAATTTCAATCTAAATATGTTTATTTTCCCACATACAATACATACATATAGACATACATATGTATGTATATTTATGTATGTATATGGCATATGTCTTTATCGGTATATATACATATATATGTATATATGTTTGTATATATTGTTACTTAAACACTTTCATTGGATTACACATTATTTGTCTTTATATCGTCTATGGGAAGAATATTATTAATTTATATGCTGGATATTTTATCAACTGGTTAAGTTTGTGTATGTGTGGGAAGGGGGAGAGAGAGGGGAAGGTGCATATATACATACATGTATATAAATATATATACATATAGTAATGGATGAATCTCTAAGTACAGGAAGGACATTTGGAATGCAATTTCATTTCGGTTTTCAATATCAGTTTTTTTTTCTGTTTTTCTTTGTCTTTGGACCCAAAAAGTGCATAAATTATGTTCAATTATCTTACAATTTGTTTGTGACGCATTTCAAATTAATTTTGATCTAACATTTGGGATAAATCCTTTGATATATTGTTTATGGTTGTTGTTGTTGTTGTTGCTGCTGTTATTGTTGTTGGTTTTAAAGAGACATCAAACATCTGTCTCATTGCTTATGGGTCGCTGTAGTTCCATCAAATTGTGATTAGATGACGTAGGTAGTGGCGTCTGATGGGACAATTGCTTTTGGAGTAAAGGTGGCCCGATATTGGCATTATCTAGCATTGGCATCGATTTCTGCAATGCTAGACCAGTACAGCCTGTGGACGATGAGGGGGATTGGTGCTGTGATCGCGGGCTGGGCGGTGTGGGTGTGGCCGGTATCTGATGCCAGTTAATACTGTTCTGGGAGGTAACATTGCGTGTCTTACGCAACGGTGGATTCTTGGTCGATGTGGAAAAGGCCATGCCACGTTGCAACGGTACTCTAAGAGAAGGTCGATGGTTTAGTTTCGATAAGACGATGGTGGGACATAAGTCACTTAAAAGTGTGTGCAGTACAAAGATTGATATATATATATTGATAGATAGATAGAGAGACTGACAAGTAGACATAGATAGAGACAGGAGTGGGAGAGACAGAGAGTGTGTGGGCTGAGAGAAACTCACCTCGTTGGACTCGGCGGTGGATATGAAATGCCACGATGACTGGGCGATAATAAGAGGTTACCCGAGTGACTAGTTGTTGTACCAGGCACGAGCAATGTATTGTTACTATAAGTATGATAAAGGTTACTGTAAAAGACCCATGAGAGGACAGACGATAGATAGAAAGAGAGAGAGAGAGAGGGAAAGAGTGCCAATAAAGAAAGCAAAACAAAGATATTAAGAAAGGAAGAAAGAAAGAAGTCCCAAAAATCAAAAGCAAAAAATAAGGTAAATGGAATAAAAAGGTGAACAAACAAAAGAGGTAAGGTAGAGGGGGGTGTTATGATGAATTTGGCATTAAGATTTGGCGCATACGGTCGATAATGGTTGATCATGGTAGTTCATGGTGGATTGTGGTGAGTTGTTGTGGCAAGCGTTGCGTTGTGGTGGGTTTTTAATTGGTTGATGTCGGCGCAGGCATATGATAAAACAGACAATATACAATTCCAATACAATTGACACAATAAAAAATGATTTATTTTATGTTTGTTTTTTTCTTTTTTTTTTATAAAAATAATTATTAAAAATTAACTATGTATATGTTATATAAATATGTTACAAATAAAATTAAACTCGCTGTGTGTGTGTGTGACTGGACAAATGAGTGGGTGTATGTGTGTGTGTGTGTGTGTGTGCTTGCTTTTAGTAAGAAGCTGGTCATATGTTTTGTATGGCAGGATCAGGACGACAACTTCAACTTACGTGTGACTGTGATGCATATTTAAATTGGGCAAACTCTGACCCAAATGATTAAGAGGCTGAACAGAGAGCGTATTGGCTGAAGTTGAAGCAATTGTTCCAACCTTGGCCTTGTGCAGGCCACCAATCAACTGTTGTTTTCCCTTCAAAACTAAGCCATGATTGCCTGCCATGAAAAGAAGAGAAAAGGAAAGAGAGTAAGAGAGAGAGAGAGAGAGAGAGGAAGTTTAAAAGTTATCAGAACTAGTTGCCATATACATTTGTAAATAATTTCTTATCCTTATCAATTCAATTATGCTTACCTGTCATAATGCTCGATCCCTCATCACTGGATACCGAATTGGTTTTCTCAAAATCAACCGATATATTGCGTGAATCGTTCCATTCGACACTTCCGCTATGGCTATTATTGGCACTAGACACGTGGCTACAAATTGAGGAATTCATTGGCGATTTGCGTACACCGAGCGAATCGGCAGTTCCCCCACTGGTAGCACTGCCACCAAAACGGAAACTATCGCCAACATTGCCGCCGGCACTGCCGCCTCCCGAACCCCGTTTCAGTCTTTGGTAGATGGTTTTGGCACGCCATAAGGCATCATACCAGTTCTTGGCCTCGGTGCATTGTAGCGTGAATGCTGTCGTTGCCACCTGGAACTCGTTCAGGTAGATGCAGTTCAATGTGTTGTTGGGCGCCAGATGGATGATCAACTGGTCGGTTAGATACGGCTGACGGATGACCTTGAGGGCGCCGAGTCCCTTTTTGGCTATCGTTTTGCACACCAGGAGCATGTCCGTTAATAGAAAACAATGCACATCACTTTTGCCCAGATTGTCCTTGAACTTGTGGTCACCCTCCATGAAAAGGTGGCGCACTGGATAGGCCGGACAGCCACGCATGGGGGCGCAAAGGTCGAACATCTGGCTGTGGTGTTTGATAAGCTTGTCGAGCACTTCGTTGTTGGTGTCCTAACCCAGTCATTGAGGGCAATTGTTGTCGTTAGCTTTGCTTCATTAAATCGTAAACACACCCCACCCTTGCCTGCTAACCCCTTACAGTAGCAATAACTTACCACCGCATCATAGGACTCAATCCTTGCCATTACACCCTTAAGGCGTTCATTCTCCTGTCGCATGGTTAGATGATTGTTGACACTGCCAACAAAATTCTCAACACTATGTATCATCACATCCATGGCCTCAATCTCTTCCACATCGCTCATATGCTTCTTAATGGCCGCCAGCAAGAGGCTGTACTTGGTCAGACGCTGCATGGGGCGTACAACAATGTCGGCCAGCCGCAGGCGATTGCACATTTTCTGGGATTCGCACCATGCCAGATATGAGGTGAATAGGGCATTACTCTGATTAAGCTCCTTGCAATAGAACTGACACGTGCTCTGCTCTGCGCAATAGATCTACAAATGGACACTCAATTATGGGAATGACGATTCTAAAATGGGCTTCGGATTCCCTTTACCTTATAAGGTGCAAAGATCGAGGCGAAAGCAATGAAACCCTCTTGAAAGAAGGCGCATCTCATCGGTTCATGGGTAATGACACTATGTGCCACCATGGGATATAGCCAAAGAGTCCAAAACTTGATATTGGCCTCACAAACAGATCTTATATTGGAGAACAAGCGATGCTGATCGACATCAGTTAGCAGGCGTTCCTCTTGAACGGCTTCCAGGCAGGCCAAAAAGAGCTGAAAATTATGAGATATCCCATTCATCATCTCATCCTTTCAATTTAATCCAACTCTGACCAATCTAACTTACATCCGTAACAGTTTGCAGGGCATGTATATAGTAGACTTCGGTGGTAACCAGCTCCCATATGGCTGTTTGTATCTTAATCTCACTCTCACTCATAGCATCATGTTGGACAAAATCCAACCATGACTTGTCCATAGTCTGTAGATAGGCCAACGAATTGGCCAAATCGGGATGTTCGAAATTTAGGGCGTCCGGTCGCTGTGGCACACCATTTTTGGCATAGCTATTAAGCAATTCACAGAGTTGACTCTGTTGCGGATTCTTAATACCAAAAATGGAGGTCCAGCGCTGTTTAATTTGTTTGCCCGCTGCACCAGCCGATTCGCTTGTCTCTTCGGTGGAAGCGGATGACAGCAGGCGGGGTGGACGTTGACGGGAACCCTTTTAACAAATATAAAAAAAAACTCTACCCTGTAACGACCAACTAAATACCCTATACTATAATTGACTGCACTTACAAATGAAGCAGCTTTTTGTAAAGTTTTGCGACTACTTTCACGCTCCGTAATAATTAAATGATGTCCAGCCAGATTCTCCACATCGGTATGCTCATCCAATGAGCTTGTCATGGGTGAAGGACCTACAAATAAAGTATTGACTGCCCAATAGAGATCGATGTGGAAGAGGTCTGTCTATCAATTTGATTTATATGCATTAAGACTGTACCTGCATCTAAAAAACTCGGCGTGGGATAATTGTCCGTTATTGTGATCTGATTAAAACTAAGATTTCGCACGCGCAATGCATGACTCAGGGCATTTCTGTAAGGAAATAATGCATGGAGATCATAATTCTATATCGTAGAGGTTTAAAAGCGAAACAAGTATCAGAATATTTCTCCTTCATACCCTATACCCTTGCAGAGTATATACTAAAATTTGTCAGATGTTTGTGTTTAAATGTCTATCTGTCTGTTTCTTTACATTTTTAAGATATTAATTTTTGAGTTGTGTGAATGAAATTCGCTATATAAGCTTGGCTGGCATGTAGTTAAATTAAGTAACTGAATTTGTTCGATCGTAGCATTATAACATATAGCTTTCATAGAACCAAGTTTTTGTTACTGTTTTTTTAAGCTTTTGCAACCAAATTCTGTTCATCTTTTCAATTTTCGTTGAGATTGAACAACTAAAACGTACTGCTCTTGTAGGAATAATTAAACAAGGGAAAGGGTGGGGAAATTCATAGTACTCTGACACTGCAAGGGTATACACACTTCGGCACGAGGAAAGTTGGGGTTCTTTGATGTTTTTCTCGTCGATTGTTTGCAGTTTGGTATTAGTTGGATTAGGTTTAAGTTAAAACTAAGTTAAATCAATTATTTTGTCGACTTTGTTACTTACGCTAGGGTGACACCTTTGGTTGCTGGTATAAATTCCTCATCCGACTGTTGCGATGATTCTAGGCAAAATAATACCGAAAAGAATTCGGAACTTGATACCTAAGAGAGGGGGGTGGGTAATGGTGATAAAATTTTAATCATTTTCTATTCATTATGCAAATTACATATAAATATCAATATATATATATACAGAGAAAAACAGAGATAGAGAGAGCGAAGGAGATACCTTTAGATGTATCTAATAAGTTAAGTGGAAAGTTGAAACGGCGATAGTATAGATGTATATGTATTTAGTTATTCAGAGTCGTTGCTGCTGCTTACTGTAGTCAAAGCTATTAAATTAACCCCTGACTCTGAAATCAAAGCGAAACAACAACGAAAATGAAAGGAAACACAAGTTTTCTACACAAAAGTGTGTCTGTTGTCTCTCCATAGAAACTAGGGGAAACGGAAATTCATCTGTAAATATTTAAAAAAAAAAAAACAGAAAAAAAAAAACAAAAAAGCGAAAAACCAGATACAATAAAGGAAGTTAGGTGAAAGATGGTGGAGGGGCAGCAGGAGGTTGTCGGGAGAGCAGGGAGTGAGAATAAAAAATAATATATATATATATATATATACAAAAAAAAGCAACGACAACAACAACAGCAACCATATTCCCTGTGTGTTTGTATTTGACCCAGAGCAGAAAGGCAGCAAAGCGAAGACAAAGTGGAATCCTCGCTGTGACAGGAAAAGAAAGCGGAAAGTGTGAAAAAGTGATGGCAAAAACAAACGAACGAATGGATGGATGGATGGATGGATGGATGGATAGATGGATGGATGGAGAATGAATACTAAAAGAGAGAGAGAGTGCACACTGGAGGAAAGGTGAGGCGAAAGTGAAAGCGAATACGAATGCGATTGCGAGCAACTTTTTGCTGATTAAAGCGACAAAATAAAAAAAAAAAACACACAAATCAAAAAAGGAAAAAAAAAATGGAAATAAAAAAACAAAAAAAGAAGGAGAATTAAAAAACTTGATGACTCTAAGTTATTCATTTCCCGACGCGCTCTGTCTGTGCTGTGTACATTATTCGTCGTCCCCTTTTCATCAACCACAAAAGGTTAGCAGTCGTTGGCTTTCAGGATTAATTAGAATAAAACCGGCGCAAGTTGGTCTTATCTCTAGATAATGACGTCGTTTCAATGCTCTTTCAACAATCACATGGACAAAACACAACATTCGTCGTTCTTCTTTTTTATCCTTTCGGATTGAAAGGATTTGTGAAAGGGATACGCGTTCGTTTATATTCAGTTGAACCGTTTGGAAATAGATATACCCAAATTGGCTAGAATATAAAATCTGTGAAAATTTTCCTTTGTTTCCTTTTTTTATATTTGTTGTTTTTACGGCATTTCTGCCATTTGATTTTTGTCCACGATTTCCTCTTTCCTTTCTTTTTCTAATATTTCTTACATTTTCTTTGGGGACTTGTTGGTTTTTTTTTGTTTTCGTTTTTGTTTTATTTTTTTTGCTGACTCACCTCGCTGCGTGTCAATAACGGTTTCTTGCGTTGCATAAACGAGGACTTCTTTGGTTTAACTGCCGCTGACGAGGATGACGACGACGACGCCGCAACGATCGTCTCGCCAGTTGAGCACTGAAACTGTTTGGAGGTTAAGGTGGAGGAGCAGGAGGACGAAAAAGGTATTGAATGAGTCGGTGGAGCTGGAGCCAATTGTTGCTGCTGATGCTGCGACGGCTGTCTCTGATGCTGTTGTGTGGGAGTGGAGTGGTGGGAGTGGTGTTGGTGTTGGTGTTGGTGCTGGTGTTGGTGTTGGTGTAAAGTGGAGCTAACACTACTGTGGACACAGGGACTGGGAGTAATTGCACCTCTGGCTATATAACAGCCAGATGTCGAAGTGGATGTTGTGGTTATATCTAAGGTCGGCGTCGGTGACAGTGAGAGCATTAATGATGGCGTTCGCCGGACAATTTGTGGCGCTTGGGTATAGATCGTCGGCGGATGGGATTGACAAATTTGAGCTGAATCGACTTTATCCAACTATATAGATTTAGATTTGCGTGGCAATGCGAGATATGGCGAGTGAATTGCGTGGATAAAGCATACACGGTGTTACATAGAGGCACAGTGATTAAGACAGATAGAGAGAGAGAGAGAGAGAGACAGAGAGGGAGAAAGAGCAAGATATATATATATATATGTATGTATGTATATAATTATGTTTATATATAGGAGTTTTACACAGCTTACATTTAAGTGCTTTAACTATTGAAAGAAAAAAATAGGCAAGAAAAATTCTACAAATTAAGCACACTAAAAGGAAAAGTAGGAAAATTAACATAAATAGAAGCAATAGATTTTCCTTTTTCACCCTATTTTCCCCTTTATCTATCCTAATTGTGTTTGATTTTTTTTTTGTTTTTACCAGGAAATGCAATCTGTGCCCTGCAGGTCATTAAAAAGTAAAAATAAATTGAAGAAAAAATAATTATTAACGAGAGGAGAGAGAGACAGAGAGATGAGATGACCAACATTTGCTAACTTTAGACAAGTAATTCGCGCGCTGTTGGCTTAAACTAAATATTGAAAGTTAATCCTCTGACATTGAGATACGACTATATACTTTCTATAAACGAACTTCGGCATGACCGGAGTTTGCTTGTTCTTCTAGTTTATTCTTCTTTTTATCTTTAAATTGCTCAATTTGATTTTCATTCAACATTTTTTTTCTCTTTCATATTTTTAGGCAGCAGAATTTTTTTTTGTTCTTTGATTATTGGCAAATAAGACAAGAGAAAAATGGAAAACGGGAAAAAGGATCCATTGCAACCAATGTAAAAATCACTCAAAAAAACAAAGCAATAAAAATAAAAGGAGACAATTCTCAAACTGAATAGAAACTAAGCTAAAAATCATAGAAAAGTCACGTACTGTTGACTAAGGCCATTCCATGGAGAGGTGAAGAGATGGAGAGGAGGTGAGTACAAGGGGGCTGTATTAGAGTATAGTGAGAAGGATGCTTGTTGAAGATTTTCATAATGA
This sequence comes from Drosophila austrosaltans, assembly GCA_035045865.1. Classification (NCBI taxonomy): domain Eukaryota; kingdom Metazoa; phylum Arthropoda; class Insecta; order Diptera; family Drosophilidae; genus Drosophila; species Drosophila austrosaltans. The sequence continues at coordinate 2,305,059 of JAWNOQ010000207.1, read as the reverse complement.
ATAGTAACTACCCAAAAAAAAAACCAAAACATTTAGAAAATGGGCATAAAACAAATGACAAGGCGTAAATCAATGACAGCTGAAAGAAAACTTCAAGTAAAACTCAAACAGAGAAAAACAAAAAAAAAAAGAAAAGCTAGCAAAGAAGAGTCATTTGTTATCAATTTTCACCCTTAAGGAATTACAGCCAAGTAAGGTGGAAACTAAAGTAAAGTAACGTAAAGAAAAGTAAAGATAAGGTGCCAAACTATTACTATATATGCATAGACCTAAAAGGGATCGGGTCGTGTGTCTGTGGGTGAGTAGGCTTCCTCTAAGTAGGTTTGCTTCAGGTGGCATGCAATTCTACACATTTGACCTTCGTTTACCTTGCAAAAGAAAACAAAAAACTTTACATCACTTACCACAATCGGTTGCCTGCCCAGGGATGCTGCCGCCGATGTCCCTACACCCATTGATGTAGTTGTCGTTGCTCCAGGTCCTGCGGCTCCCGCTGCTCCGGCTGCTGCAGTGGTGGTAGTGGTGGCCGCTGCTCCATGCTGACATGCCACCACCGTATCAAGGCCATCCAAATGCGTGAGGCTTTTCGATTTCAACTGCAAAGTGAATTGAAAATGAGCAGAACAGAAATGTTATATATATGTACATATATTCATTCGTATGATGATTCATTGACAAAAAAAAAAAAAAATCAATCAAGCGCGCTTCTCAGATATTCATAATTAAATTTTATTCGCATTGTTGAATGCATTTTCCATAGTTTTTTTCCCCCCCTCTTTTCCGGTTTTTCCTTTATTTTTATTTTTTTATTATTATTTGCTCAGTGATAGTTTTGTTTTAATATTGATTCCATTTGTCACATGCATGTAAATATAAGTTGATCACATTGTAAAATCAAATGGAATAAAAAAAGGAGAAAATAAATGCAGGTAGCCAACTAAAAGAGAGAGGGGGGGATGTGAGGGAAGCGGTTGGATAGTGTCGACAATGAATTTACCCTGCAGTAAAATGAAAAAAAAAAAAAAAAACAGAAAACTCAATTTGAAAATTTCATTTACATAAAAGTGAATTTTTCTTTGACATCTCTGATATACCCATTTGCTACAGGGTATTATTAAAAACAAAAAAGAGAAAAATAAAGTCAAAATTCACTTGCCATAAAAAATTCAATTTGAATCACAACGAATTCATTTACATATATCCATTTGTATTGGATATTGGATAAGTCTATAATAGTTTTCCATTGATTGAGCCTGAATTCGCACATATTATTGATAAGCCAAAGGATATAGACTTTTATCTATGTATTATTAACCAAGTTTAACTTTGAATTTGTAATGCAAAAATGGTTGAGGGCAAACCCTCTCTCTCTCTCTCTCTCTTTCTCTCGCTTTTTCAAATCCAAAGGACTCGCTTGAAAATCTTTTGAATTTTCCCTTCTTCTCCTCTTTGGCGGCACAATTAAAATGCGAGTGTTTTTTTATTTCATTAATTTCGCTCAACATGTTGTATGAGTGATATTCTTTTGTTCCATTTTCATAGTTTTCCTAAAAAAAAAAAAAAAAAATCTTTTGTCTGTGTATGAATTCTTCTTTATGCTTGAGCAAAGAACTCTACGAAAAGGGGGCGAAGAGAGAGGGGGAGAGAGAAAAAAAGGACCCGACCATGAAACGACATCGATTCATAAAATATTTCGCGGTTTTTTTTTTATTTTATTTTTTTTCTTCTCCCACAAAGCATAATATTTTCAATGGCTTAAGGCAGAGGGAAAATCTAGCAAGATTTTCCTTCCCGTTCACCTCTCCATTTTCCACTTACTACTTATTTTGTTTTTCTACTTTTCTTTGCTCCTTGCAAGACAATGGGAAAAATCTTGGCTATGCCGGAAAAAGTAAATTGCTTGCAACGAAGGCGAACAACTGCCACCAACACACACACACACACACACACACCAACACACACGTTTACTAGATGCAGCAAAAAATGAACCATGTTGCACCATTCATCCCCTCCTCCTCCTTTCCGCTCTATGCTTCCTCTATATTCTCTCAAGAGAGTCCTAGACGTGTCGTTGTTGGGATCTCGAAGGGTTTCCGTTGCCTTGTTTAATGCACTGTGATTACATCAGTCAAGTTCCCAGTTCTCAGTGCCAGGGCCATCATCAAAGTCAATGGCAATGGCCTCAGTTTCAGTCTCGGTCTCTGTCTTATTGCCACTGCCATAGCCACAGTCAACAGTACCCAGCAAGATTTGCCCATTTCAATGCCACCATCAAAGTCAATCGAGTTAATCAAATGGGCTAAGCGACTTGGGGACGTTATGAATATTTGTGAATTTGGCTTAAATGCCAGCATTTGCCTTAATTCGTTTACATCCGTTGTTGAGACATCAAATAGACACAACATTTTCTCTCATATCCTTGAACCAAAACCCATTCCTCCCCCCCCCCTCCACACACATACACTTAAGGTAATGCGTATGGCATGAATGACATTCCCCGCTTAGACCACACATCCCGTCACCCCACACCCCCGTTGACAAAAATAAATTCCATTCAACATTTTTTGATATCCTTACCATTGAAAGGGGTCAATACGCTTTTTTTCTTATTTTGGGATTACAATAGTTTGTTAGAGCTAAGTGAAATCTTGGCCATTTCTAAATGAATTAAATTATAGACATGTCCTTCTATTGTCCTTTAGGCAACTGAAAAGTATTGGAATGCTGGCCATTGAAAAATGTAACTGATGATGGATTTGAATTAAAAGAACTGTCTAGAATCCTATATAGATATATACATATATCTCCTAGATTCATTTATTGAACTAACCATCTTTTTGGATAGAGTATTGAAGGCAATGTCATAACCATTTTTGCTATTTTTTTTTCCCCTGTTTATTGTTGTTGTCGTTGTTGTTGGTGATATTTTGTTGTCGTCTTTTGTTGCTCCTTCTGCTGCTGCTGCTGCTGCTCCATCGTCTTTATCCATTTGCCACAAAAATCTGTTTGTAAGCATATGTAGGACTCCCCCGGGTGTGTTCAAGGATTCGCGTGCTGCGTCTATTATCCTTCCACCCCCTTGCCCAACTCCCCAATGCTGACGACATTATTTCACATTTTGTTTTGGCAATTTTCAAGCTTGAGTCGCGTTGGTTTGCTCTTTGCCCTTTTTTGTTTTCTTCTTTTTTTTTTGCGCTTTCCTTGTTTAGCTCTTGCTCTTCGGTATCGGTCTTTGTTTTAATGTTGTTGTTGTTGTTGTTTCTGCTTTTCTTTATTCTCCTGTTTATATTCGCCGTAGTATTTATTCTCTGTGATTTCTCTACAGCTTATGCTTAAAGCTAATCCCATCTTGGCAACGTATTTTCACATGTTCTCTCATTAGAGTTGACACAGCTGTTGTCATAAATTCATTTCGAGCTTAGCCAATAAAAATGTATTTTCTGACCCACCACCACCGCCACCACCCCTTTTTGCTGACTTAATGCGTTGCGCTCCTCCTTACCCCCTCCCACACACACACACACACAGAGACACTCCAATTAGAGGCGCCACCAAGTGATTTCCGATGTATTGTTGCATGTGTCACACCCGATTTCCTGGAAATCCTTTCGTTGAATTCCATTTACTTGGACAGCGAAATGTTATTGAAATTGTTTCAACAATATTAATTACAAGTAAAATTTAAATAAATTAAACATTTAATTTGCTACAGTTTGAGCCATCCACACACGCAAGGTAAAAGTCCTTGCCAATGGTTTGGGCCCTGTTTGCCCGCAGGTTTTTCTGTTTCTTCTACCCACCATAAACGAATGCGTAAAATAAGTGCTAAAGACAGACTAAATGCATTTTTCACGTTCTCACATTGTGTGGCAGCCTTCAAAATGGAACAAAAAAAAAAAAAACGAAATAAAAAACGAAAATAAAGGAAGGGGAAAAGTGTAAACTTTTTGCAAGGATACAGTATAGAAAATGGGTACATTGCCATGTTGATTGGATGCAATAATCTAACTAAAAACAAATAAATTGTTATAATTGCATATGAAATTGTGTAAATTTCAAGTTTTTCAATTACCACATGTCGTATAAGTAATGCCGAATTACTCATACGACATGTAGTTCACAGAGAACACAACTTAATTATTACAAAACAAAAATTGAACTGTTTTCTTTTTGCATTTTCCTACTTTCCGTTTTACATTTGACGTTTTCATTAGCATTCGCATTCGCATTCGCATTCGCCTTCGTTTTTGCCTTTGCCTTGATTTTTAAATGCGAGTTAGAAGCTCATCAAATTGTAAGTCATTTGGTCGAATAATTTATTCAGGTAGACAAACGGACAGATGGACAGATGGAGAGTATATATACATTTTGATTGAATGTTTGTAATGAAGAAAAGTGAATTGAAATGGATTCATCAGATATATAATCGATATATATATAGATATGTGTTAGGGTGTCTCTTTAGCAGACGTTTTGCATACAAAAAAAAAAAAAAAATGCTTTCAGACGCACGGCGGCAGCACAGTCATGCATATATGTATACATATGTTAGAGAAGTCCATGTAATATGTCCGAGTTAGGGCGAAAGAGTGTATAAATAGTTTTCAATTGTTTTTTTTTGTTTTTTGTGTTAGGTTGTCTACCTAAAAATAATTGTGTATAACTACAAAGCGAAATGCAATTTGTTTGGCTTCGACATGAAACTTTGTTATCAAAGCGAGATGCAATTTAATTTAAATTAAAAACTTTTTACAAACTTTATATAATGAAAACATAGCACGGATAGGTGCATATTGTGATTGTGTAGGTGAGTGAGTTACAAGTAAAATTTCAAATGAAATCAACTGTTTAATAGAATTAAACTAAACTAATGCAATTATTGTGAATTATGTCAATGTTTTGTCTAATTCTCCCTTTGACAGTCTGTCTGACAGTTGGTTGGTTGGTTGTCTTAATCTCTCTTTCCCGTTTTATGCCGTTTCTTGGAATAACCAAACGAAAAGAAAAAAAGAAAAAGGAGAAAACATGAAGAAGGAAGATATAACTTGAAGGAATGTTATTATGCAGCGATAAACGGATTATGGCTTATTGTTGAAGCTTAACGATTTATATTTAGATATACGTATATATAAGTAGTAAGTGTATTTGTATGTGTGTGTGAGTTGCTATGCCAAAGCGAAAATCATGGGAATTTCATGAATTGCAGATGTGAATATATACCCTTTAAACCAGATGTTAAGTAGAAGCAAGCATTTGTGACCCAACTGAGAGCAGGTCAAGTACATTCAGACTGGAGAGGAAACGAGTGAAATGGTATCCGCTAGATGGCGCCAAGATGTTATCCCATTTGTTGTAAACATGTGAGCAATTATTGAAATTCTATTGTAAATTTTCTAAATATTTTTTAATGAAAGATTTTCACCTATTACAGGATATTTAAAATTCGGTGTATGTCACCAAGAGTTTCTAAAACGATGACAAGCTACAAGGCACAGATGTACTCTTCCCACACTTGTGCAGGTATGTACATATATGTATATGTGTACATATGTACATGCATGACCAAAAGTCTATAGACAGAAAAGTTCCACTTAAGGACAAACGCTAATACCTCTTTTGGCCCATTCATTCATTCATATATACAGTGGTATGATTATGCATGAGTCTATGCCAAGTTATATGATTTCAGGCCAGACCACCACCACCCTCTCCTCCCATCACTATCCTCATGCCATAAGGGGGGGTAGTACAAATCGTGGATGCAATTTATTGCTTGACTGCACTTGCGCTAATGCCCTTTAATGTCTGTCCTCGGGCAACAATCGAATGGCGCCCACACACACATACACATATCCATCACCATTACCCACACACACACACACATACACGCATCGTCATCTATTGCGGCATCATGCCCACATCTCTCAATTGAATAGACATTTCTATGCATTTACGCTTCGTATGCGTAATATTATACTGTTATTATTATTATATTGTACATATAAATATATATATATATATAGTAAGTATGTATATGTTTGTATGTGTAGTAATAACCATGGGAGTGCACAAGTTCTGGGGTGGGCGGCGAACTTATGTATGTCGGTCACTGTACACGTTTTATTGCATATTCTATTCGAGCATGAAAGCGGTTATATTGCCAAATTGAATTTATGCATTTAAATTGAAATTGAATTTATTGCAGCGCACGGCTGATTGACTCACCAAAAACCAGCCAACCCCTCACCCATCCAGGACCCTCTCCAAACTGGACCAGTTGCCATTCCAAAGGCATGTTGTTCAATAACGAACAGAAGCAGATAAACACATTAAGAGCAAGCGCAAGAGAATGCCCGGGCAGAAAGTACACTTGTTAAATGAGAGCCTCCACAACAAGTTCCTGCCGAACATTGAACAGTGAGGTTGACGACATGTTTCAGTAAAAAGGTAAAGTACTCTCTACAATTGCAATATATTTTCAATTGAAGTCATATTTTTAGTCATTTTAGCACTAACTTCAATAAAAATCTAATATGCGTAAGGGCAAGCTGCAAGAATCTGCTTCTCGATGGCAAAATGTTGCAGTGCGTGGAAAGCTTTAAACAGGACATGGATTTTAAGGTTCTCAGGGAGCAGGATTTCCAGTATTTTTAAGAAAAATTATGTAAACTTGTCACAAAAACCTGTAATGAGTTATTAGCATGTGCTAGGGCTATGAGAATATCGGAATTAATTTATTGTAGCCTACTTTAGAGGAGCACTTAAGATTCCTTAAAGTTTTCAAGTCCTGGATGCCAATCGATAAGGATCATTGACGACATTCTAGCAAACCATTTCCTTTCCCCCTGCGGCAGGATTTGCTGAAGTAAGAGCTTAAAAACCAAAAAAAAACAACAACTTCTCTAAGCTATAGCTTCGCAGGACAATGTTCAATTTTCACAGGACATGATTTTTTAGCTTCGCTAGGAGCAGGACTCTCGATCTGCATTCAAGGGTTTTCAAAATTAAAAAAAAATATTTTTCCAATTTTTGTAAGGGGGTTGCCATCAAAATTGTCAAAAAATCACAAAAGTCCTTGTAACTCAGCGATTTTAAGGACTATAGGGATGTCCTTTGGCCAACCGAGAGTCCTTGTTGATTAGAGTCGGATGGCATATAAAAATCCTGTAAAGTCCTTTAACTGACCAAGAAAAAAGGACTTTTCTCTGCAGATAACTTTGCGTATATCTCGCGAGTCCTTGGAAGGATCAGGACGAAATATATGTCAAATGAATTTTCTCAACAAGGAACATATTTTGGTCAAAGGACATCATGATAGTCCTTAAAATGGCTGAGTTACAAGGACTTTTGAGATTTTTAAAAAATTTGAATGAATAAAAGAAATGTTTGCATGTGTTTTCTTGTGGTAGCCGGGATTTAAAAAGTACTGCATACTTTTGGGCTGTTAAGAATAAGCGATTAAAAATGCGGCATACTTTTCGGCATATTGGGTTGGTTTTTGGAAAGTGTGCACACTTTTAGGCTTTTAAGAGCGAATTAAGCGCTGCATATTTTGAGGCGTACTATTGCATACTTTTAGGAGTTAAATTTGATTTTAGAATGTGTTGCATACTTTTAGGCGTTTAAACACGAATAAGTTGCATACTTTTAGGAGCTATAGTTGTTTTAAGAAAGTGTTGCATACTTTTAGGAGTTTAAACGTGAATGTTATAATATAGCACTTTTAGAAAGTACTGCATACTTTTAGGCGTTTAAACACGAATAAATTGCATACTTTTAGGAGCCATAGTTGTATTAAGAAAGTGTTGCATACTTTTAGGCGTTTAAACGTGAATGTCATAATATAGAACTTTGGGAAAGTACTGCATACTTTTAGGCGTTTAAACACGAATAAATAACATACTTTTAGGAGCCATAGTTGCTTTAAGAAAGTGTTGCATACTTTAAGGCGTTTAATCGCGAATTCTAAAATATACACTTTTAGAAAAGTACTGCATACTTTGAGGCGTTGAAGCGTAAATTTTAAATATTGCATATTTTCAGGAGTTCACGTGTGGTTTTTAGAAAGTGGTGCATACTTTTAGGCGGTAAAGCGTGTATTTAAAAGTACTGCATACTTTTAAGCGCGTTGTATACTTTAAGGCGATTTAAAAGTACTGCATACTTTTGGGGGTAATTTAAAATTTAGAGGATGCCTTTAAAAAGTATTGCATATCTTGGAGGCGCAACAAAATGTTAAAATAAAACTTCAAACTGCATACTTTTGTGGGTCAATGCACAAAAAAAAACACTTGCAAATTATTTCCAAATTTCTGCAAGGGGGTTAGCCGTCAAAAGTGTCGAAATACCAGAAAAGTCCTCGTAATTCAGCCATTTTAAGGACTACCAGAATGTCCTTTGGCCAGATGATAGTCCTTGTTGATTAACGTCTGCTGATCCTGAAAGATCCTGAAAAGTCCTTCTATTGGCTGATAAAAAAGGACTTTTCTTTTTACAGAAAATAGCTAATATCTCGAGAGTCCTTGGATGGATCAGGACGAAAAGAGTGTCGAGTGAATTCGATTGACAAGGGCTATCTTCTGGCCAAAGGACATTCTTATAGTCTTGCAGGGAGCTGAGATATCGAGGATTTTGTGTTTTTGTATCGTTTTTCTACCATTTTTCAGCTTGCTGGCAAATAATTGTTTTGAAGCATAATTTTGGGGTGCAATTAAGATTCCTCGAAAAATTACAGTCTTGGTGCCTTAGATTACCCCCATTTTCAATTATGCTAATCAATAGGGATCATTATAGGATATTCTAGCAATTATGTTCTTTCGTCCTGCTGCAGGACAAAAAAAAAAAGTAAAACCTAAAATACAAAAAGGGTTAAATTATCGAGGCTATACGTCCACAATAGGATGGTTTATTTTTTTCAGGACGTTTTCTGCATTATCGATCTGCATTAATGTTTTTTTTTAGTATTTATAGGAAAATATTATTGCAATTTGGCTGCAAGCCATCAAATTATCAATAAAGTCCTTGTAACTCAGCTACCTTAAGGACTAGCAATATGTCCTTTGACCAGAATATAGTTCTTGTTGAGTAGCTTCATCTGACAAAGAAAGGTCCTGGAAAGTCCTTTAATTAACCCAGAACCGGGATTTTTCTCTGTAGAGATAATCCCGTATATTATTCGAATCCTTAAAAGGATCAGGACGAATTATATCCATGTCAAATGAATAAAATGAAAAAATGCTATATTCTAGCCAGAAGACATCTTGATTGTCCTGCAAAGAGCTGACATATCCAGGATTTTGTGTGTTTTCGTCAATTTTAGAGCTCGTTGAAAAATAAATTTTGTGTGGTATACTTACGGGGGTCTAATAAAATACAAAATTGTTAAGTGAAAAAAATGTATATAAAAATTATGGTTTAATATCAATAAAAGGTGTGAAGTGTATTCCGCGACAAATTAAGTTTTTTTTAAATGTGAAATGTGTGAGTAGAATTCCTAAAATTTGGGGAAAATTTAAATGTTCTTTAAAATAAAATCTGAAAAAAAATGAAATAAAAGAATAATAAAAAGCAGATGAATAACCAAAAAAAAAAAAAAAGGAAACAGAAGAGGCGGAAAAGAAGAACGAATATTTATTCTCATTTCATAAAGTAAATATCTGATTAAAGCTAAACATTTGCAGGTATTTTTCACCGGATATTTTCGTGTTTGTCGTTTTACTTTTTTTTTTGTGTTGTGTTTTATTTTTTTGGCTCACCTGCAGCTTGCTGGTAGGCGGAGAAACCACAAGGCAAATCTTCATGGTGGCCCGTAAAAATTCTTCGCGTTTGGTGCTCAGGTCCGGCGTAATGGAGCCGGGGGAGGTGACAATGGCCGCTGTCTGTTTGAGGGGGGCACGTTTTGGGGAGGTCATGTTGCTAGAGCTCGAACTGCTGGCCGGTAGAAATGGATTCAAACTGCGCACCAAAGTGGCCGAGTTGAATTTACTGCTACTCTCACCCATTGTAGCCGGAGTGGGGGCTGAGGACGAGACTGGCGCATGTGTATTGGTGGGGCTCTGGTGATGGAGTAACCGTGTGGGCGAATTTAGGCTGAAAAGTTTGCGTCTATGTCGTCCTGGAGTGGATGACGAGCTGGATGCAGGACTCGGTGTTGGCCCAGGCGGACAACTAACGCCGCTCTCACTGTAAGTGGATGACTCTTGCGAGCCGGCTCGACTATAGGCGGGTGTAGGCAATTGCACGGAACGCGGATCATCTTCAAGTTGCTCAATGTGACTCCCCCCCTGCTCCTGCTCTTCGGCATAGGTGCTGTGGTACGTTCGTGCTGTTATCTCCGGCAAGAATGGATTATTGGGCGAGGTCAGAGTATATTGATAATATTGTCCAGCTGATTCACTGGTGCCAACACTGCTTTCCACTGGCAGGGTGTCTGTCTCATCTGGTGTTGTCTCCTCCGGGAATGAGCTGCCATGAAAGTCATGGCCATAGGCTCCAATACTGTTGCCACCACCGCCGCCTCCCCCCAATTGTTCCCATTCTCCTGATGAAGAGTTATGCGAGGATGCCGTAAAACCCTCATTCGAGTGGCCCAAATAGCTACGGGAGCTCTCATTGCTGCTCTTGAAAAGGAAATTCTGCAGGCGGGTTAAACGTACGGAGCTGCTTTCGCTGGTCAAACTGCAACTCCTGCTGGTCGTATTGGTTGTTGTTGTCGTTGGTGGGAGAGCTGCAGCTGCAGCAGTAGCAGCAGCAGCAGCGGCGGTGGTACTCGCCCCATTAGGGCCACTCACTGGATCACTGCGATGGCTGCCCTGAGCAGCCGTACTAACCTCCCCACCCATAGAGCAGGCGTTGCTGGTGGTTGTGGTAACAGCAACTGCCGTCCAATAGTATACACTTGTCTGGGAGCCGCTCAGCTCACTCAATTGTTCGCAATTACTCTCAAGCGATGTGCTTGAGTTTGTGGTTGCAACACTACTCAAATGTTGATAGGCGTATTCGGGCGGTGTGCACTCGTCGGGGCTGTCCAAAAGCAGGGCGGGATTAATATGCCCGCCCAGCCCAAGGCCAGGCAAATGCAATTGCACCAAATTGTTATTTTGCCACGAGGACGATGATGTTGGTGTTGCTGTTGCAAATGATGCTGCTGCTGCTGCTGCTGCTGCTGCTGCTGCTCCTGTTGTCGCCGGTGGGGGAGGAGTGCGACGACTCTTTGCCTTAAGCTCCTCAGCCGTTGGCTCGTGACGTTTAATCTCCAACGATCGATGTTCGCCGCGGCGAAAAGAGCGTCGCAGCCGTTCGGCAAATTTTGATGGCTTTGCCAATTTGACCTTTTCAGTCTTATCTTTACGCGTTGCTGCTGCTGCTGCTGCTGCTGTTGTCGCTGTAGCCGTTGCTGTAGTAGCTGTAGCTGTCTTCTCCTCTTTCTCTAGAAGTTTCTCGTGCATTCTTAATGCCTGTTGCTTGTTGGCTAATATGATTGGTGGCGCCGCAAAGCCACCACCCATTACGGCCACACAGCAGCCGTTATCGTTGTATTTGCCACTTATTATTATATATTTTGAGTTCTCTGTAACTTTTTGATAATTTTAATTATCACGCTAACGGCTGGATTAAAAATTCACTAAATTGCAACTCGTTTTATATTATATATATAGAGTATGTATTCTTCTTCTATGTTGATCTCAAGCGTTGATTTTCCCCGAAAATAAACGAATTTTCTTTACACTAAATATATATATATATAATTAATGAATTACTTCCTTTTGGTTTACTTATTGCTTATACTATTCGTCCTTTAACTTTTTCTTTTTGGCTGAAAAAAAGAGAGAGAAAAGTATTTGATTTGTTGAGAATTGGCCACAAAAGTTTTGCTAATTTATCTCAACCGAGAGAGAGAGAGAGAAAAGTTGACTAAAAGAAAAAAAGAAATTTATAATTTTCCCCCTACAGTGAAGTCCTTAACTTGGCATCACTTGAACTTAAAACTACATTGATATGTATATAGATATATATATAAGATCGGTTATCAAAAGATTATATACTTATTCTCCCTGCCTGCGAATGCAATTCTCTCTTTGAGAAATTTGTTCGTTTAAAAGAAAAACTTGTTAAGCTTAAAGAAGAGCTCGTGATTTAGTGGGAAAATCTGTTGTATTTGCATAGACCATTAGAAAGTTTTTCTTTTTTTGGCATGTTGACGAGTGGGATAAGCCATTGCATAATTCATTCACAACCAAAATCTCAACTAATTTGTTGATGAAGCAGCACAGTCAATGGATGGATGGATGGATAGATGGATGAATGAATGAATGGAGGTCGTTGCTATCTTTTGTTGGATGAAAATGTCGTTAAATATATTGAATAATCAATGTTCCGGTTGCGCATATGAAGACCATACACAAATATCCATGGACACACACACACACACAGACACACGCTGTGTATACTCTGCACACTCTTGGTGGTACCTTGTCGGATCTGGAATTGGCCAGCTATTACCCATTTTGCAATATTGTATCATTTCATGGGGGGGAGGGCCTGGTTGAACTTTGAACTTTTCGGTTGGTTTTTTTTTTTTTTTTTTGTAATGGTGAATATTTTTGTTGGGCGAGGGAGGGGAATGGCAACGAAAAACGTGTTAGCATTTCAAATAAAGGCAAGGCAATCGCCCCTTTTTTCACTGCCGCTCTCCTTCTCTCTTTGTCTCTTTTTCTATCTCTGTGTTGGTGTGTGTGTGTGTGTGTGTTTGTGTTTTACATAATTTGCTCAATCGATGGTGCAAGAATAAATATGAAAAGTTGAAATGGATAAATCAATGACAAAGTCAGAGAGATGAAACATTTAATTAATGCTCCAGTTAGCAAATGGTCAGTCGAGGTCGAGTTTTTAGGGGTCAAATTCGGTTCTCCTCTTCTCTTTTGCACTTCTCTTACCCCCTGCCCTTCTCTCTACGTCTAGCTCGCTGTGTTGAAATGTTTGCTACAGCTGACACCGGAAATCGACATAAGCCTTAATTAAATTGCCATGGTGTAGCAGCGGCGGCGGCGGCATGTAGGAAAATGGACCAAAAGGAAAGTATATACTACCATACAGACTTATATATGTATGTACATACATATTTTTGGTTTTCTTTATCATTTTTTCGTCTTTCGTTTTTTTTTCATCTTAAAAACAACATTAAAAACAAAAAGAGTGCAGGAAAATGGAGAAACGAGCGCGTGAAAGAAAAACAAGATGAGGCATGCTTTCACATTTATTTGCCCAGTAGATAAAAATGCTAAAGGAAAAAAAAAAAAATCTCTCCAGTGTTTGCCACATTAAATAAATTGCACCATAGACGGACGCGTAACGTAAGCATCTACGTCTCCGGCACCGCCCCCCATTTGGTGTCCGTGCCATTCTGCAACTCACAGTACCCTATACATTAAGATGGGCATACTCTAGCTACACACACACACATACATGTGCAAGTGGCAAGTCTTTTAAGGTTTGCACATATATTATTATATATGTATTTCTGATCCCTTGATCTGGTGGGGTATCAATGACTTCTGAATACTTTTTTTATACATTAAAACTTATTCTTCATACATATGTGTGTAGTGTGTGTGTGTGTGTGTGTGTGTGAGTAGGATAGGGTATGTTTAAGTCTATAGAGGAGTAGTTGGTAGAGCAAAATTTGTTTTTTTATACCCTTGCAAGGGTATATTAATTTTGCTCAAAAGTTTGCAACGCACAGAAGGAAGCGTTTCCGACTATATAAAGTATATATATTCTTGATCAGCACGACGAGCTGAGTTGATATAGCCATGTCCGTCTGTCCGTCTGTCTGGATCAACAGCTTCTCCTCCGAGACCCTTAAAGCTACAGAGCTGAAATTTTGCACCCAGGCTTCTTTTTGCTGCAGGCATTGTATATCTCGGAATCATCCCGATCGGATGACTATATCATATAGCTCCCATAGGAACGATCGGTCAAGAATAGAATTAAACTTCAATAACTTTGTTGTTTTTCAATCAATTGTTACGAAATTTTGGGTTCATAAGTTTAATACACCTTTAAACAAATCCACCAAGTTTTATCAGAATCGGTTGACTATATCATATAGCTCCCATAGGAACGATCGGCCAAGAATATAGTCTTAGAGCAATAACTTGGGTGTTTTGAAAGTGATTGTCACGAAACTTGGTTTTTGGAAGTTTAGTATATATAGAAATGTCTGTGCTAAGTTTCAGACAAATCGGTCATCTATATGCTATAGCTCCCATAGGAACAATCGGGTCAAAAAATTTTTTTTTTCGAAATATTTTTTTTTCTTATGCTACAAACATTTAATGTAGGTTTGACTTGTTTTATATGCTTTCTAATGATTTTGTCACATCATAAATGTGTAATTGTTATTTAAATAACAGTTTGTAAGGGTATACGAACTTCGGCACGGCCGAAGTTAGCCCATCCTTCTAGTTTTTTTTTTTTGTTTGTTTTCGTTCGCTTTGTCGTTTCGGTGAATTCTGCTGTTGATTGCGATGGTCAGAGAAACCAATGGAAATATGGCCATAAAATGGCTCATAAAGCTTTATTGTTATTAATATTATTTGCACACACACACACGCACACATACACACAAATCTAAATAAATATATGCACAACAGGAGAGTTGACAGGCTGCCGACGCCTGCCGCTTGCTATAGCCCGCCTCTGGTTATGTCAAATAAATCATTGCATACGCCTGGGCGCCTCTTAAGCACGCAACATCAAAAAACGAAAAGAAAGCCAACAAGAACAAGAAAAGTTGGCCCGGCTATATTTTTCCAACGAAATTAATGTATGTACGTATAATTAAGCTGAAGGGGTCAGGCAGAATACATGTGCAGCTAGCTCCTATAAGCTTTAATACATAGAAGAAAACCCAAGACACACTTTATGTTGCCTACATTTTGGGGCAGCACTTTTCACTGGTGCCCTAGGTGGAAGTATGGGCAGGAGGCAAGCGGATAGCTAGTTGGGTGGGTGAGTGGTTGGTAGGTTGGTTTGGGTGACACCATTTGTAAGGGAAAGGCATTTGGGCAAGAAGGCGGCAAAGTTCTTTTCAATTAAATGTTTTCAAACGCCTCAGACATTTTAGTCTGTGCTCTCATGTGCATGTACATGTATATGTATGTGTCAGTGTGTGTGCGTGTGTGTGTGTGTGTGTGCTTGCGTGTGCGTGTCCTCATTGCCACCTTATGCGTTGTCCTTGTGTCATATTAACATATTAAGTACTCAAGGAAATAATGAACATACAATTTTATCCTATAAAAATGGAATACCACTTGCTCGCAAAGCGTACATAAGAAGCAAATGAAACATTATCTACGCATAAATTTTGAAAACAAATATAATATAGAGGAGAAGAAAGGAAGGAAGGAAGAAGGAAAGAACAGAAAGAATAGACAAATTGCCAAATTGAATTCGGCTTTGCCTTGGCACATTTTTGTTTTTTTGTTTTCTAATTCAAATCGTTTGCCATAAATTGATAATTTCAATATTTGTGACGTATTTTCCACAGTATAAATTTATCTATGTAGATTAACCAAATACTTTATATTAACTAAATCGATTTTGAAGGGGGGGATGTATAGAGACACTGTGTTGGGCTTTCAATGTCAAAGGATATTTGTATAAATTTACATATTGCACATAGATTGGTTTTTATGTGCATGTTGTTGAAGGGATCACCAAAGGCACAGTGGAATTCATTTGTACTTCTCTTGTGATTATAATTGTTTTGTTAAAATGAAAAGAAAAAGAAGGAAATGGCCGGAGTAAGGATCGTAAAATTGTTTAAAAGGATAATGTGCATGTCAGTCGCCCACACACACACACACACACACATATTTGTTGTACGTGGGTTATGTTAATTGAAATATTTTTCATTATTTTGAACTTTATGAGAGATACGATGAATGAGGGGGAGAGGCCAAATGATATGTAGGTAGGTAGACGAAAGTCTTCTTCTTTTTTGATAACTCGATTGTATCACAGCAACATCGCAAACGACTGGCAGACAGCAGAAACGGCGACGCCTGTTAAAATAGCATCGCAGAGCGTTTAAAGATAAGCGAGCAGGTTGTTTCGACTTTCATTAAATTAAATTAAATGTGTGTGTCATACGATAAAATTTTATATATTCAAACCCCACGGATGTTGTCACTGTTGTTGTCGGTGTCGGCGGTGTTGTTGTTGTTGTTGTTGCTGCCGTTGAATGAGTTCAAGGCGCTTTACAATTTCAGTGCAGCCAGCAGCAGCAGCAGCAACAACAGCAAAATCCTCCCACAACCAGGCAGGCAGCAGGCGCTCGTCATTTCCGCTGCTGCTGTTACTGATGCCTGATGTAGGAAAGGGCAAAAGGGAGAGTGGTGAACGGCTGCTTGGTTGGTTGGTAAGGGGAGCAACAATTTAATTTTTATTGTTATGATGTCATCAGCATAAGAACCCAGTGACTATGCGCCGACATTGGTTTGGTTTGCTGCTTGGTGCTTGTGTTTTGGGCTTTGGGTTTGGGCCAACGAAGCTGCGAAACGTGAGCCTAATACAAATTGGCCCGCCCATTGGGCACCCAAGAGACTGAGACAACGACGATTAGGTGGAGGAGTTTATGTAGAGATGTATGTAAGTCTGGTTGTGATTTATGCGTGAATCGTCTCTGGGCCGCGTTTAAGGGGTATCGCATCAAAAGCTTGTGCTGCAGGTGGCAAGCAAGAGTGACTGCACCCCAAATCCAATACTTGATTAGCATATGAAATTTATGGACTTTCAAAGGATTATGACCGAAGGAATGTAATTACACACACACACACACACACACCAACACATTTGATTGCCTTCAGTTTTAAAACGTTTTAATGATCTCTCAAATACAAAGTTAAATGTTGATTTTCATCCAAGACACTTGAGGAGGTTCTCCTTAACGTTTTCTGACCATTATTGTTGCTTTTGGGAGTGTGTCTGTGGCAACTTTATTAGCTCATGAATTTTTGTTTGAAATTTATACAATTTATTCCATGGTCATTTAAGCAGAGCTAACCGACTTTACCTACTAGTTTATGGTATATGCATGTAATATAATATTTTGCTGAGCAATCAAGTGGCCAGGACTTGGCTGGGTTTGCTTACTTGCACAGGGGACTGACGGCAGAACAGCCTGAAGCCCGGGGATGAGTTTGGACAGAAGGAGACGGCGCCGGGGGGAGGGTGACGAATTCTGTACAAAGATTGTAGATGGCGGAAGGTGCACACCTTGTGCACTGAGTGAAAGAGTTTGATCGATAAACCAAACCGCAGCAAATCGAGGTCTCGTAAACTCAAGAACTGACAGCAGACAGCCAGGCAGGCAGGCAAGCAAGTTGGCTGGCTGTCTGGCTGACTGACTAACTGTCAGTCAGTTAGTCAGTCAGTCAAGCAAAACTTTTGGCGACACATTGTCCCAAAAAAAAAAAAAAATACGAAAAAATTGATTTTAAAGTTATCAAGCTTTTGGCAGAACGCTCCCCAATGACAGTTGGTAGAGATAAATATTTGTTCTGATTTTGATTTATGCAAAAAGGAGAGGAAAAAAGAAAAGAAAAGAAAAGGAATGGAAAAAGGGGTTCTTTGCATACCCTGGCTATAACCATTTAGCTGAAAGGGCATATCTGACGATTTATATAGCTCAATTATGCTTGGTATGAGAAAGAAACAAAGAATACAAAACTAAAAGCAAACAAATGTTGAAAATGTAATTCCTTCGAGTGTTCTTCATAAATGTCAACTGCAACTATTTCCCATCCTTGTAGCTATCTACCCCTCTCTCTCTCTCTCTCTCTCTCTCTCTGTCTCTCCCACTTGTTTTGTATACATATGTATATATCTGTTTTGCCATTCATTTTGATTGCAGTACTTACCTCAGCTCAGATTCAAATTCATTAATGGTGTTTGGTTTTTGTTTCTTTGGTTGGTTGGTTGGTTGGTTGCTTGCTTTCTTGTTGTTGTTGCTGGTTGACAAGGAGGAGCCTATGGAACCTATTCAATTCCGATTTCGATTTTTACTTTTCTTTTCTTTTTGCGCGTTTTCTTCTTTCTTTTGTTTAGGCGTCGTTGTTGTTGTTGTTTCTGTTGTTGCCTCTCACCGCACATTTATTTTTTGCAATTTGTTTGCTTCTCGGTTTTTGGTATGTTTATTTTTTTTTCTCTCTCTCTCACTCTCTCTCTCTCTCTCTCGCTCCCTTGGTATACTTTTTTTTCTTCTTTTTTTGTTGTTGTAGTTGTTTGTTTATCTCACATCACAATGTGTACTTGTATGTGTGTATGCCACACACACACACACACACATACATACATGTACACAGCAAACCTAAGTACTCTTTTACCTTTTTCTACATTAAACGAAACTGACCCCGGTTCACGTTGCGTATACTTAATGCTGCTACATAATATGCACACATAAATACATATTTGCATACATATATATGGCTGTGTATATATATATCGTTATCTATGTGCATATGTGTTTGTATATAGTATGTAAGTTAATTGCCGCAACACCAATAATCTCTCTTTGCAGTCAATAATTGTTACCTGAAAATAGAAAACGAAAGTTAAATTATTTTTTGATTTTGTGCGGTAATGAGATATTTTTTTTTTCCTGTATCTAAAATTATCCTTGAATATGGGCAATAATGAGTAGAGTTCAGGGGGTGGAATAATGCGCTAAAGGGTGCTAACTAATGATCAAATTGAGTCTCATTAGTATTATTCAATCCAAATATACATACATATATCCCTCTCTGTTTATTTTCATAGCAGTTCCAGAAGGACTCGCTTGTTAAATGAAAGAAGAAAATGATTGCAGAACAGAAGTTCCCTTTACTTTCGATTGTAACATTCCAAGGAATCGAAATCTATATATGTATTGATGATCTGAAAATATATCACTCATTTATTATTCAGTATACTTGGGTAGCTCATAAGCGAGTGAGCCAAAATGTATGGCTCACTGAACTGAGCCACTGAGCTTGTTCATTTAATATGGTTCAGTTTGGCTCACTAGCTCATTTTGGCTCACTAGCTCAGTTTGGCTCACTAGCTCATTTTGGCACACTAGTTCTTATGGCTCGTTTTGCGTTCTTCTCTATGGGCGATCGCAAAGTGAACTTATGAGCTATCTGCAAGTGAGCCAGTAAGCCATATGAGTGAGTTGGCTCACTTCGAAAAAAAAGAAAGAGTGAGCCAGTTCACCTTAATGAGCTGCTTTTACCCCAGTATATTATTTAGGAATTATTCAGGTACTCTTTTAAAGTAATTTTTAAGATATAAAATGCGAATTCAATGACTTTGTATACGTATTGTGTATCCTTTCTAAATCCGATCAACAGTTAAGATAAATATCTACCTGGCACTATCAAAATAAATGAAATAAATCTGTTTTCGGTTACATTCCCCTTTTAACAAATGATACCATGACCCCCCACCCAATGGCCTTGTTCAAATTAATAAATAAAAAATCAACCAGCTAGCCAAAATAACATATTTTAGGTGGCAATGGCGTCTTAACCAGTTCAGTTCACCATACAGTCATTCGTTGAGTACCTTGACTCTTGTGCAAATGTTCCATCAGTCAGTCAGTCGACGCGACGGTCAGTCGATACGGTTCGGTGCTTGAGTTTGAAAAATGGATATAGCCCACTTTGGCGACGTCGTCTGGTGCCTTTCATTTAACTATTTTTATACCCTTGCCCGAAAAGGGTACATTTACTTTGACTATATAGAGTAAGGATGTAGGTATCACGATTGGAAATCTTTTTGACTTTCAAATCTCTGATTAAGTGTAGGCAAGGCAATATGATATGATAGCTAATCCTTGAATCCTTATGCTTTAGCGGTCTAAACCAGCTATGCCCTGTAGTAATACAGCAGTCCTTAAAACACTAAAGGGTATGCAAACTTCGGCAAGGATGAGATAAACCGGGCTTCCTTTTTAGTCGTTTGTTACTTTCCTTCATTTTTTTGGCCAGTCGACGAGATGTTTACGTCGTCGTTCCATTGTCCATTGGGACGTATATATATATATGTATAGGTATATAATAAGTATGTGTGTTGGGAAAATCAGTTATGCTATCTAAGCTTCTCGTTCCCCCTTTCTGGCTTTGGCTCAGTCCACCTGGCCATTTGGATGGGACAGTAGTCCCCTTGTCCAGCTGGACGTTATGCAAAACAAAAATTCAATTTCAATTCAATTAATCACGCTTGATTACCACCAATAACAGTAGCCAGGAGCAGCCAAACCCCAAATCGAGGCTCGAAGCCAAAAACATTTCCCTATGCTTGGTTGCTGCTACTGCTGCTGCTGCTGCTTCTGCCGTTGGCTATTGTCCTTGCCTTGCAACTGCTTTGGCATCCGATTTGTTTGCCCTACCAAAATAATTTAGGGATTTATGGGTACATCAACAGATTGAAGACACTTGCATATTCAATATATGTAAACTCGAGTGTTACCTAACTAAATCCCCAATTGGATTAAATATAATTTACTCGTTTCGCAACAGTTTGTTGCACTTTAAGTTACCACCTGCTGGCCGTGTGATTTCAAGAAAGGACAAGATTGCTGCACTTTAGTTACCCACTTTCTGTTGCAGAGTATTTGTATGTCGGACTCTCAACTCAAATAAAGGAATTTCTGTTGTATTTTGTTTTCCTCTTCTTCTTTTTTTTTGTCCCCTGCTTTTTTTCCACTTTTTTGTTTACCACTTTGCACATTTTGCTGTCAAATGTGTTGATTTATAGTTGCCGATGTGCCTCGAACCTCAATGACTGACTGAGTGAGTGAGTGAGCGAGTGAGTGGGTGAGTGGGTGGGTCGATGGTCTTTGGCGCCACAAAATATGTGAAAAAAAAGTGAAATGAAATCGAGACCTTGCCTCGACGTCTCGATAAAGCCAAACTGTAAAGAACTGGGCACGAAAAATAGGCAAAAAAAAAGAAAAAAGAAATGTGTAGGATAGGCAAAAAAAAAAAAAAAGAGAATGAAGGAAAAGTTTGCCAACAATTTCAATGACAATGCGGCAGTTTGTCGTTGGAGTGAAAGAACTGAGAAATTCTCGATTGCATTTTGGTTGCCACACAGCAGATCGATTGCAAATTGTTTTTTTTTTTTTTTTTTTTTTTTTTTGTGGATTTAGAATGCGATTATGTACCTGACATTGTTTGTTTACCCATCCCGAAAGCAGCATAGAAGCATTGAAGACCATGAACAAGGGACTTGAATGTGGTGTATGGGTGACTTTAACTTCCAGAAGTCATTTTCATATGATTTTAAATCCCTTTCCTTGCCCGATGATGTCCAGTTGAGTGAGCATCATCGAAAGTGGGTCCACAAACAAAACAGAGAGTGAATACGCCTACCAGCATACAAATTCCTTGGAACAAACAAATCAACAGACAGACATCAGCAAAGAGTCCAGCTAAACCACTGGACAACGACGATACGGTGCTCATTTACAGGCAGTTCGCATCAGGCAGAGATCCGCCCTGCTATCAGCAGGGCAGATAATCATTTGGCAATTGAATGAATGACAAAATGCGGGAAGCCAAGCTGGCCAGTGGGCCAGCCTGACCAAAAGCTAAAACTAACTTAAAGTGAGATATAATCCATATCATTCAAGGGGTAGGCGAGACCACAAGATAAGTTATAATTACTGTTGGAGCTTGTTGCCAACTGAAAGGCAACAAGGATAAAACCACAAATTAAGAACAACATCCCAGGGAGCATTATGCCAGGTGAAAGGAGCAAAGTTTTCAACGCTTTGTAAATAAAACTTGTTTTAGCCCCCTTTTCAAAGAGCCAAAGCAAAGTGAAGGGCACACAAAATGATGAATGAAACGTCTGGGAGCAAAGGATCAAAAATGCGGCATTTATTGTCAATTCTTTAATTTTGTTTACTCATTTCCAGTTTGTCATTAAAGAACTTGAAACTTGAAAAGACAATTCTTGGCTAGTTGATGTAATTAATATGGCACCTAAATAATTTAAATGTTAAAGTCAAATTTAGCACGATTTCCAGAAATGATAGTCTTGATTTGCATATTGGTATAGCATTTTTTTAATTTGTTGTTTTAAAAATTACAAGTCTCTGTTCGGTTTCTCTTTTGAAAGTTTCAAAGGTTTCAATATTGTTTTTTCATAAAATCGGTTAAAGAATGACTTACTAAGAGACACATGAATGCTTCAAAAGAACTTCAACTTCACAAGTTTAATTTCGACCAATGTTAAAAAACTTTATCTTTATTTGATTCTTCTCAGTTAAAAGATTCGTTTCGGTCCAAGTTAGACTGAAATGGAACCATGCGAAGTTAAGATTCCCTCAAAGGATCCGTCCCACGTCCTGTTCATTCGGCTCTAAGTTGGCCAAACTTTTGCCGATTTGGAAAACTTTTACAGCGTTGTCATCCCATTTTGGCATAGAAAAAAAATTATACTAAAACTTTTAAAATTTAAAACAAAAAAATTTTAACCGATTTTTGCAATTTTTGACGATCGAGTGAAAATTTTTGTTCCCTATTTTCTAATTTTTTGTTGTGCAATTTATTTTAGTTAAGTGAGTGAATAAAAAAAGACAAACATTTTTAAAATCAGTTCAGAAATAACCAAATTAGAGCCTTGGAAAGTTGTGAGTTTTGATTCGATTTGGTTCTTTTAGGAACTAGGAGCACAATTTCAATCATAATCATTTACTTTCGATGGAAAAATATTAATAAATAAATTAAAAATCAAGTGCTCAATTCTCTTATTTCCTTTGCTTTTCTTTGACTTTGTGCTTAAAGTAAAACTTTTTGTAAACTTTCGATATTCGATTTTTAATTTGACCGTAATTCCACTAACGAAGGTAGAAAAATAAAAAAAAACGAGAGAGAGAGAGAGAGAGAGAGAGAAGAAAAACTATTCACAAAATTTGCAAATCAATAAACTTGAAAAAATGATTCAATTGGCGTAAAAGTTCGGGTTTTCTTTTTGATACAGAGGGTAATTTGGACGCACTTTGGTTTTGTGTAATTGAATTTATACCAATTTCAAGTTGAAGGCTACCAACTCGAATGATTGTTCCACTGGTTACAATCTGCAATCTCACTGGAGCACCCATTGGCAAATCCTTGTTGTGTCATATAGTGGCCAATTAGCCATGTGCAGCAGAGAGAGAGAGAGAGAGAGAGAGAGAGCGAGAGAGAGGGAGGGAAACCTTTCAACTATTTAAGTTTATTTAGTTTTATCTGCAGCGAGAAAAAAAAGTAATACTGAAACTGTGTTGCATAAAACCATTGAATCTATGGCACAGGCACTTGTGCATTTCCGTTGGGGGTACGAAACAAGTATCCTTTTTCATTCTCCATCGTAATTTATTAAACTGCTGCGGGAAAATGGGGTGAAGTACTTAGAAGGGGACGAGACGGGGACGAGACGGAGACGACAGACACTGGCTGAAATAAACTTCCTGCAAAATATGACATTTATTTCGCTCGACAGTTGCGCCATTTCTTTGGCCCACTCCCCCCACTTGCATCCGCTTTACCCTTTTCTGTTCCTTTTGGATGGACACACTGCATGCTTTTCTCTGCCACTATCTTTTCTTTTCTTTTTTTTTGGTAACGGAACCATAAAGTCATATTTTGTACTGCAATGCAAGTTCCGAGTTTTGAAATACTGCACAATTAGCCTTTAGATATGAACTTCAAGGGAAAAGGCCAACTCCTACTTGACTTGATGGTTTTCATTTTGGCTTCTAGGAAACGAATAGATTAACTTTTCTTTACTTCTGTGAAAAGTTCCACGGAATTGATATTTGGAGGAAAAACCCCAGCCAAATAGCCGCCCCGCCCACTTTGTGTGCCGCCCACCACTTGAGTCCACTCAAAAATACTTCCGGGCAACAGAAAAACAAAGTCTGCATTTAACAAAATAAATCAGTACACTAGCGGCAAAGATAAGGGGGATCGATCTACAAATACCCTAACTCTCTTTCCAAACAATAGAGTTATCTGCTTGGTCAATATATTTCTAGATATTTAGGCCTTCAGGGACATTTTCTCAACAGTTCAACAGTTAGAAATGGCTCTATCTTCTATCGCTTCTAACATACCCCTACGTCACGTTAAGGGCCATTACAGGGTATCATAGGAGAAGGAAATTTCAAAGACCTAGTAACCGCATTAACTTTAACCTCATTGCAATAAACCAAAGCCATTTTGAAGAGAGGAGTCGAGACTAGAGGGTCGAAGGGAGGGTTTCCTTAAAAAAAAAAAAAAAATAGAACCGAAACAAAAAACAGTCAGATAAATTGCACGAAGCATTCTATGTATGTATGGGTGTGTGTGTGTATGGGTGTTTGCCTGTGTGTTTTTCTAAATGTTTTTTCCACCGTTCGGTTTGCTGTTCAAAATCGATTTAAATGTTTAGTTTGCGTGTTTTGCAAAGTTACCTTGAGGCTTTTATGTAGAGTTCTTTATATATATGTATGTACGTATGTATGTATGTACATATGTATGTATTTTTTATGTTTTTTTATATTTTTTGTTTCTTGCTTAGCGTCTCGTCCTGGTTGGTTATTCTCGTAACAAAGCGAATTTCCATGTTAAGTAGCCGGGGCACGTGGCACATCTACAAACAGACAGACATCCTCCATCTGAAAGAATATCTATCTTCTGCCTTGCTTCCACTTCGCGAACCATTTCGATTGACGTTTGATAAACCATAAAAGAGAGCCAAGACAAGAAATGGCAGGACAACGAACCAAAGCAAGCGCACCAACCAGCCAATCCAACAATGCCACGAACCCACGAAGAAAGAACCCACAAAATCCAGCCAACGAACGGAGTAGTGTCCAAATGCGTCGATGATGATAATGGAGTAGAGGAGTTGCCTCCTTGTGTCGTGTTGTGGTGTCGATTATTTCTCTATTATCCCAAACAATGCTACACAAGTTGTGGATGATAGTGGCGACAGTTGGGCTACTTAGTGACGAGTGCACTAAATTATATGGAAACTTTGTTTAATCCAACAAGACATTAGACATCTTGAATATATATTAGTACATATATAGAAAAACAACTAGAAAAGATCAAACAACTTGGTTATAACTATAAGGGAACTATATTAGTTCCAACTTTAAGGGGAAGTCAACTTCTAATCTCATTCATCGATAGTGAATGTACACGGTACGTATACTTAATGCATTGTTGTATAGCTTTTGCACAAAATGATCACAAATCCAATTTGTTTGGACAGAGATGGACAACAGAGTGTTGATTAAACATTTACATTACCTTTCCCTTTTTCTTTTTTTTTTTGTTGTTTGAGTTTTAAAAATTGATGATGAACACAGAGATTCCAGAGACTTTTGTAAAGACAGAGTTGCACTCATAATTGAGAACAATGGAACAGGAAATGACTTGCATGTCCTCACACACAAACACACACACACACACACACACACATACACACGCCCACTGCAACGCCCGAATTCGACCGCTCATGTACCGTTGTTGCATACAAGTACATAAGAATGTTTTGGCTTTGTCAGACATTTGCACTTGTTTACCTACATTGTTGCAAAAGGGAATCAAGACAAAATATTCGAAGGATACGTGCAGGGACTTTGTTGTAGCTGCTGATGTTTGTCTTTGGTCCCCATGTCAGTTTGTACATGCAATGCTCTTAACCAAAAACCAAAACCAACTCACCTCCACCCCCACCCCCACCCATTCACCTTTACCCACCTCTACTACCGTTTACTCATTCCACTCTCATGATGACATGCAAACATACAAATGCCATTTCGTACCTAGGCATAGACATGACACACACGCAGATACATCTATTAGTTACATACATGTGTAAAAAGATAGATACATATGTACATAGATATCTCTCTCTCTATATATGTATATATAGAACATTCTTAAGAATGAAAATTTTTTATTCAATTTTCGCTACGTCCCATACTAAATTAATTTCGGGCAGTGGTTTTGTGAATGTCGTGGGATGTCGTCTATGATTCAGGTCAGGATGATATGTGTCGCTGACAGGCGCTGTCCATATCAACGGCATAAGCGAATTTTCGGGGGATTCACACACACACACACACACACGCACATACACATATACTTGCGCAATTGACACGTATGTGACAAGCTTAGGAAAACTTTCGGCATAGGCTTAGTTCTATGCCTGATTTGACAGCTGGAATGACACATACATTCGTACATGTACATATATGTATATATCAAACAGCAAGCACAAACTGGCTAAATGAATTATGTGTGAAAGGAAAAAGTTTACCGAAACATATCCCATCCACACCCCCACACACACACACAACCCTACACACGCACACAAATCAAATGAGTTGAAGATACATTTTTACGTAATTCACGCACGTCGTCAACATTTTACGCCAGGTGAATTTCTACTGAGCGGAAGAGAAGTGGTAAACAAAATGCAAGATTTTGGCCAAGAATAAAAGTGACAAAATCTATTCAAGCACCACAAAAAGAAAAAGGTATAAGACTATGGAAAGAAGAAGAAGGAGTGAAAGAAGAAGCAAATGAATAGTGCCCTGTACCGACTTTGAGTATACCCTGGATTAAGACTTCATTTGAGAGAGACTTGACTTCACTAGAGAGCAAATTGAAGCTAATCAGGAATATATATATAATTTTCTTTCATGTATAATATACTTGGATAGCTCATGAGTGAGTGAGCCAAAATAAATGGCTCACCGAACTGAGCCACTGAGCTTTTTCATTCAATATGTCTCACTAGCTCATTTTGGCTCACTAGCTCAGTTTGGCTCACTAGCTCATTTTGGCACACTAGTTCTTATGGCTCGTTTTGCATTCTCCTCAATGGGCGATCGCAGAGTGAACTCATAAGCTAACTGCAAGTGAGCCAGTGAGCCATATGAGTGAGTTGGCTCACCTGAAAAAAATGAACGAGTGAGCCGGTTCACCTCAATGAGCTGCTTTTATCCAAGTATAATGTATAACATACTTTTTGGTGGCTTTAATATACCCATTTACCCTTTGTGTACAGGGTATAAAAATAAAATTATTTATTAGTAGAAATAGTTGAGATTAAAGTGTTAATTAGCCACTCGAAGGACATGAAAAAGTTAAACAATGAATTCGGAATTGGAAAGCAGTCCTAAATATGTAGTATATCTATCGATACAAGACTTGATCATCAGTTTTAAGCAATCCCTAACAATTTTTCTTGTAAGCTAAGTAAATGAACTGCAAACTTATGTCTAGTTCTGCTCTTTGATAAATGAAACTATAAGTTAACCGTTAATGTCCTTAGCAAATGCAAAACGAAAAATGTTTTTGGCCATTAACATCTTATTAATATTGGTCTTTAGTCACTGTTTGGAAGGAAAATGAATGGATTCTTAAATATTAAACCAAACTAACTAACTATCGGCAATCACTTTTGCTTTACGTCACTTTGATGTCCCGTCACGTCAGTTGGCAGCACATCTAGACTGAATATTAGCCCGCCGTTTGCCAGTTTAATGCGTTGTTGTTCATTTTGCAAACCTCTTACGTCATTTGAGAAATTTCGAGGCATATTTATCCCACCAGGTCTACCCACTCACCACTTTTGCACCACCTCCCCTACCACTCCATCTCTTAGAGCAGCAGCAACACCATCAGCAGCTACCCCCGTTGACCCCTCAAAAAAAAAAAAAAAAAAGAGAGAGCGAGGGAGAGAACAAAAAAAGAAGAAAAAAAACGAATGGAAAGGAAAAAAAAAATGTGTCATCATTAACGGCCATGGCTCACGTGCCATGCCATCCGCCAAAGGTTCTGTTCTGTTCTGGCCAGGTTCTGGCGGCAGGCGGCAGGCGGCAGGCCTTGCCAATACACAAATCGATCGCTGTGGTTTCTTTCATTAAGTATATTTTGCTTGCTTGTTTTTTTTGTTATTGCTGTTGGTGGTGCTCTAGCTTCGCGTTATTATTGTAATAAAAATTTACGTAAATCGTACCCGCTGCTGCCCCTAACCGGTCCCCCCCTCCAACCATCAACCCCTTGCATTCATACGACACCCCCCAAACTGAGCTCACGCACAGTCAGCGTGTTTGGCGTGTCCTTCGATGAAAGTTGCCTTTGTTTGCCAATTTTTATGGGCCGCACCCCGCCGTCGGTGCTCCGCATCCCTTTTAGCTTGTCTTGTCCTAAACTCCTCCTGCGGTGCGGTCAAATTCTCATTCATCTTTAACACGCCTCACACACACACACACGCACACCTGGTCCTCCTCCTCCTTCCATTTTATCGCAAAAGTCAGCAACCTTTAGTAATAACACCTGCAGACTAATTAATGGCAAATATCTAACAAAAAGAAGAATAAAATGGAAAGGGATATAATGAAATCAGCAAGTTATTCACTTTAGATTTGATGTCGAAACCATTTCCTTGATTTTATTACTCATCCGACAAAAATATTTGATACATAAATAAAAAGAATAGAATTATAAATAGTCAATTAAAAAGTTGAAAAATATGAAAACAAATCGTTTCCTGTGCTTGCAATCAAATGGAACTCATAAACAGATTGCCCTGATACATAGAAAAAAGGACTCGCATTTGCAATTAACAAGAAATTATTTATTATTTTTCCTCTCCTTAATGAGCTAGAAAAATAAAGAAAGTAGAGTGATCGGGACTAGTTTAGATTGCAAATAAACATCTTCTCAAGATTTTCCTTGAGCTGGCTAACTATTATTCAGCGCAGTGTCAGCTGCAATGAACCATAATGGAAAGAAGAAACTCTATATGACAGCGCGCATATTAAAACCATTTTTACCCCCGGAGGAGTACGCATTTAACCTCATGGTTAGACCCTGGATTTCGTGACGCTAATTATACATACATACATACATACATACATACATATACAATGCATACAAATGTATATATATTGTATTATCATTGGGGCAATTTTCCAACCACTTGAAATCGTTGCATGTTAAACTTTTTTTTTATTTTTTTCCGTTTGAAAACTTATAATATTATAAATTAAACGTCTCGGGGTCTAAAAGGCACATGCACATATACATATACACATGTTCATAGTATATATGTATGTGTATATATTCCTGTTTCCATACTATTTCATTACATTTCAGGATATGTTCTGATTGGAGCGGACAAATTGTTTTTCATCTGACAATTTCACTTGAATGAGAATTCGGAACTAAGCCAATTTGTGGCCCAAAATATATTTTGTTTCCCAAAAATAATATAATTAAATTAATTACCTTAAATAAAATAGAAACTAATTGTATAAGGCAAGTGTCTGTATGTATATATGTATGTTCATATATTGCCAAAGTCATTTGCTCAGTTTCATTTGTAATTATATTAATAAAACTTTGCAACTTTGGTTAAATTTAAGTGGCAAACAAAAGTACTTCATACATATTGTACATATGTACAGATAAAATAAATGTATATATATATATATATATATATATGTACTATATATACTTGTGTCTATGCCATATTTGACTTTTATCTTTGTGTGTTGTTAAAACGCAGTTTGGAAACTTTTTTAATGACATACTTGTGTGTTTTGTACTAAAAGAGACTTTCTTTGCCTCATTTGCTTGTAATTAAATTTAAAAAACAACACAAAACAAAAAAATAATTATAATAAAGTTTAAATAGAAATAATAAAAAAACAACAAAAGAGAAGAAGCAGCTTGATGACACTTCTAAATTTATTTATTCAAGCAAATTGCTCTTGATCAATTTGATTTCCATTGTTTGGTAGTCATCTTTTAGGTGGGGACGGAAGGAAGAAAGGTAGGGGGGTGGGGGTGAGGATGGAAATGGCAAAGCTTTGTCGAGTGGATTTTGGTTTCCCTATGAAAACTGTGTTAATGGTGACACATGCACATTATGGCCAACAATAGTCCGGCCCTTTATTGTTGGCCATTTCCTGGCTGGCACGCACACACACACACACATACAGAGCGAGAGGGAGAACGAGATACACACACACCCACACTTAGACACAAAGGACTAAACATCTTGAGAATGGGCTTTTAAGTGCTAGGCAATAATTTACAATAGTCTTCTGTATACAGCCAAGTTGTTGAAAGGAAAGACACTGCTTTGACATAGATATATACTTATTTATATAAATACATATATGTGTATATATATCTATATATACATAGGGGGTGGGTCCTTGTATTGGCTTAACGATATGGCTACTTTCCATAGTTCCTTAAATATTTGTCATCTCTGAAACTAAATGGTTAACCCGGCACACATTTTTGCTTGAAACGTTTCTGCCATTTCCGAGTTTTAAGTGAGCGGAAAATGACGCATGCTTCGTTTCGTTTCGCTTCGCTTTTTGCGGTTTTATCCTTTATTGTTCTGTGCAAAGGGCATGAAAAAGGGGGAAGGAAGAGGGGGGAATGGTGCTGGTGCTGGTGCCAGGGGTATATGCCACTCAAATTCAGTTTCCGTTTCGAAAACAAGCAAAACAAAACAAAACAAAACAACAAACATTCTAATCTGAGCAAAACAACTGTGAAGAAACGTACAGAGAAGCGAACAAAAGCAAAAGTGCCTTAAAGTTCATTTGCTAAATAAAATTTTGATAAAACAAAAAACCGAAAAAGAAAAAAAAAAGACAGAATGAAGCAAGTGTGGGCGGGACATAGTACTACGTACATGCGTACATTTAGCTGCCGGGCTTGGTTTCATTTTCATTGACCCGAATACAGATTCAGTCAGCAAAAAAAAAAAAACACAAAAAAGACCATCATCGGGCCCCAGTGGCCCAACTCAACTCCTCGGGCCAAAGAGAGAAAAAACTTTAAAAATCAAATCTGCTTAAAATGCAGCCCATTCAAAGAGGCAGCCAAATGGCAGGCATATTTAGCAAAATACACTTGGAGAAAACAAAAAAGAAAGCTCTCACTTTGCAATTAGTGCAATTAAAAAAATGTGTAATGAATGCTCCAGAAGGAGAGAAGAACTTGGATGGTTGACTAATGGAGCACTAGGACGAAATGTAGTCAGTCCGTCAAGGTTCTTAAAATGCCATTCATGCAAATTGACGTGTACATTTCCTTTTAAAGTTTTTCATTTCATAAAGTGAGCAAAAAGAAAATTAACTTTTCCTTTGATTCCTCTCTCTTAATGAGAATTATCATCACTTGTTTGTTTGTTTGCTTGCAATATGGCAGCAAATAAAAGTTAATCGTTCAGTGTACATTTTTGCTCTTTGTTATATACAATTCTAATCAATTTTGTTACTTCTAAGCCACATCATTATGGTAATTAATGTTAGCCTTTTGATTTCTTTCAGTGTTTTGTATTCGACTTGAATTTGAGAGTGTGCTAGAGAGCATTTCAATAGATATTACTGGGCCAAAACTCAGCTGTCGCCTTTTTACCAATTATGGCGCCAAAAACTATGCTATGCAATGTTGCGTATAATCAGTGTCTATTGTTAAAGTAGACGATGCCACACCTCTTTACCATTTATCCTTAGAGAGCCCATAACCAAACGAAACGAAAGGAAACGAAATGAATCCAAACCAAAACGAATTGAAAACCTGCATCGACTGTCTACTCCGTAGCCACCGTCGCCGCACCCAGGACACAAATCAAATTAAGAACTGGCAGACCGCTCCGGCAGTAATTACTAAAGAGTGGCGATTGTATACACACACACACACACATACTTACATATATAAATGTGTGTGTGTGTGTGTGTGTCTGTTTGTACGGTACTATCTCTCTACTATATACTGCATAAATCACTTCGCATTCAGCGAGCACGAAATCTATGCCCCTGACGCGCCCATCTAGTTGCCCAACCGGCCAAAAAGGAATGTTCAACGTAATTTATATTGATTAAAACTCGATTTCGATTCCACAGTTTGCGTTTGGCATAGGAATGTCAGGGATAATCAAAGGATGGCCTAGCCTTTTGAATTTGCAACTGAATGTTTGCAAAAATTACAAATCAAATCAAAAGCAATCATCATCATCGTCATCGTCATGAAGAAATTTAACTTTATGAATCATAAATATTCGTTAATAAACAACAAGTCCTTATTAAGGATTAGACATAATGCTAATGGCCGACCTCTTCTCTATTGGTATTAGTATAAAATGGAAACCAGACAAGTTAAGAGCTTGTTAAGCCTCTTGATTTACGAAGAAGAAATTCCTCTGGTTATACATATATAAGATACTTTAAACACTTTAACCGATCTTTGAATTACAAAAGAAGCATCTGGCACATCATTCCACATCTTTAACCAATCCTTAGTCTGTGTGGGTAACATTGCCTGTTTCCTTTTTTTTTTTCTATAATGTATTTAAATTCAATATGCTTTCATTATTATTTTCTGTCTGCAATCATTTGTTTAACAAATTTTTAACTTTTTATCACCATTTGTAAACCACAAAAAAAAAAAAGAACGAAAGAAAGAAACACAGACACACACATACACAATGTATTTCATTCGTTTGTTACTGCTGACTAAGAGTCTTACACCCATACCACCACCCACAATTCCAATCCCAATCCCAATCCCAATCCCTATCCCTGCCTCCCTCTTTCTCACTCTCACTTGAGTTTCATGTCCGAGCTTTCCGCATCCGCATCCGCCTTGGCATCTGCCTCCGTACATCCTGTACAACAATGTTCGTACGTTTCGTGTGGTTCGTTTTGTGGTTTTGTTTTCTGTTTTAATTAATTTTAAAAATGGACTTCTACCTTGGCGCTAATTGCATGGTCTTTGATTTATGTTGGCTCAGAGATAATGACAAAATTGGTTTCAGCAAATTTTCCAGGCATTTACCTTCACCCAATAATGTGTCTGTGTATGTGTGTGTGTGTGTGTGTGTGTGTTTGTCTGCCTGTCTGCCAGTCAGAAACGTTGGGGGGGGGGGAGATGGGTCTAGAGAATAAATCTGAGAAAATTACTTGCAAATAACTTTGACATGGTATTGAGATTTATGATGGACGAGCAAAAACCAAAAAACCCAAAAAAAAAAAAAAAAGGATGGAATGGAAAGCAAAACCAAAGACAAACCAAGTGGCTGGCTAACGGCAAATATTTTTGGCCAAAAATACATTTTCATACCCTTCAAAATTGAAAGAGGAGACATTTATGGCATCCCAAAATTATCAGCAATTATGCAGCATTAATAAATAATAATTTTCTTTTTTGGTCTGTCGACACATTTTAAAGTTAATTATTACCAAAAGGAGCAATGAAATGTAGACAACTATTGGTCAATAGGAAGCCTTTAATTGGGCTATATATATCCTTCTTTTAATGTATACTTGAGGTGAACCGGCTCATTCGTTCTTTTTTTCGAAGTGAGCCAACTCACTCATATGGCTCACTGGCTCACTTGTAGATAGCTCATATGTTCACTTTGCGATCGCCAGTTGAGAAGAACGCAAAACGAGCCATAAGAACTAGTGTACCAAACTGAGCTAGTGAGCCAAAATGAGTTAGTGTGTCAAACTGAGCTAGTGAGCCAAAATGAGTTAGTGAGCCAAAATGAGCCATTGAATGAACAAGCTCAGTGGCTCAGTTCAGTGAGCCATTTCATTTTAGCTCACTCACTCATGAGCTAGCCAAGTATATTTTAATGGATTAACTACATATATTATATACACAGAACTATATCGTGGGAATAAGAATTTAAGGGGAAAGATTTGTATATTTCCCATTTGAAGATCTTAGTCAATCAAGCTTGAAATGATATTTGGTAAATTTGTTCTCGGATGCTCAGTCCGATAAGATAATTCATTATTAACTTAATTTTCTTTCCTTTCTTTTACAAATAGCAATTGAAATTTAAATAAAATTGTTAGAGTATTCAAATTGTACTAAATGGATCTTTTATTTCTTATCATCTCTGTTTGGCGAAAGGGAGGAGATGGAAAAGAGAGAAGGAGCGAAAAAATGAAATCAAAATTCAAACTAGCAATTTTGCCAATATGACAAAAATCAATTATTTAAATCCTATACAAATCAAAGCCCTATGCAATCAGTGAAGAATCAAAAATATTAATTTAATATAAACCGATTAAAAATGAATAAAAGTATAGAAAGGAATTTAATTTTTTAAAAAAAGAAAATCTATACCTATTCTTTTTCTTCTTATTTAGTTTGTATGTAGGAATGTTTGTTGGAAAGTTTTCAGGCAAATCGTTGTTGTTTTTTTTTTCGAATTTATTTTAAGTTCGTTTGAGGAAAAGTTGCGCATAAAACTTTGTACTTGCGTTTACTTCTATCAGGGAACATATAAATAATCTGATAATAATTGCAAAAGGTTACTAAACTTACATGAAAAGTGATGTTGGCGATGTTTATATAGGAAAAACTTCTAGTTACCTGTAATAAAAGTAAGAGAGGAGGCAATTAGTAAACAAGGATAATAGAACAGGGCGAATGCTCTCAATGGATTTCAAAATGTTTGTTGTTTCTGCTCCCCTGAAAGTATGTGGTAATATTTTTCAAATTAAAATTGATTTATGATGATGCCCAACTCAAGAAGAGCAAAAAAAAAAAAAATAAAACCAAAGAAAGAAACGTTGAAAAAAAAATTTTTTTTTTTTCCTGCTTCTATTTGCTTGATGTTTGCTTTTATCTGGAACCCATATGACGACCAACGATGGCAATGGTGATGATGATGACGAAGTTGCTGCTCCTGCTGCTGATGGTGGTGGGGATAATGATGAAGAAGAAGGCCAAGACGAGACCACTGAGGTCCAAAAGGAACATACGATTGGCTTGTGGATAACTTAGAGAGCGGGAAAGCAAGTTCTGCGGCTCATAAATAATTTTACGTTGGCATTTTTGTTGCTGTTGCTCTTGTTTTGTTCATCTCTGACTTTGCACCTTTTATTGAATTTCGACATCACCGAGGGACGTATACAAGAAGAAGAAGAAGAAGGTATACAACAGGAGGTGGTACACAAGGACGAACGATGGTGGATGGGGATAAAAGTCAGTGTGCGCGCCAGATGTGGGAGGCACGATGAGATGTTGTCCAGCTAAGCTGCTCATAAACGAAATTTATTAGCATTTAAATATTTCGGCAAGGCACATATGCGCCTGACATTGCGCCTTGGCCAGGTAATGAATATTACAAGAGCACACTTCGTGCTACTACCCAACAAAAAGAAAAAAGAAGGAAAGCATCCAAAACAGGCGTGGGTTGATTGGGTCAAAGGAAAGTAACAAAAAGTACAACAACAACAACAAAAAAAAAAAGCGAAAAGCGAAGAAAGAAAAGCATGAAGGCAGGCCGAAAGTATGTTGCATAAGCTGAAATTAGTTTATGCATATTTGAAGTCGCATATGAACACACTCGACGATGGACCGACCGCCCACATGTCAGAGAACTACTACAGGTTCTATATATACAATGTGTGTACTATCCCTATATATATATATGTAACTGCTTTTATAAATGGCATGCACGGTATGAACATCTCTATATGTATGTGTGTGTGTATGTGTGGTACTGCTAAACCAATTGTGTATTTCAATTACCAAACAAAAATTTTTCATCAGCCTAAAACTATGCTTTACTTATTCTGTTAAAGATGCATACAAGATGCACTTCGATGATGCAAAAATCGTAAAGCTTTTAACATTTTCTGCTGATCAAATCTGATGTCAATTATTTGGAATACTCTACAAAGTTTTGAAACTCATTTATTGGCTTAATGCAAATTAAAAAGTTGATTGAATTATACTAAAATTCAAGCTGAAAGGTGTCAACGGATACAACAAAATGTAGATTATTCTAAATGAATTAATAGCAACCGATAGCTGATTAAATTTTGGACAATTTAAGATCTATGTAACAGAAATCTTACTCTTTCGCTGAAGTCAACAATCTGTCAATAATATAATCTTTAAAGTCCCAATCTTAAGGTGCCGCTATCAATCAACTCGTCAAGCACACATATGAATGGAAATTCAGGATTAAATAAACACCATTCAATCGGCATAAACAGTCAATGTCAAATTGGACGTTTTATTGAGTGAATACTCCCTCGAATGCTCCAGTTACTCATTTACTATTCACATTTGTATTAAAGCTTGCCAATCATCTAAACTTTATAATCTGTTTTATGGCTTGTTCAATGACTTTTCACCATACGAATGGTGAAGTTAAATGACAGGAAAAGCCAAAGGGAGAGAGACAGACAGTCACCACATTTAAATAGTAAAATGTTTCCATATACAATTGATAAATATTTAAATTGAAACACTAATAAAATTTTGATTTACAATTTCCCCTATTGCAACATTTGAAGAGAAATCATTTTAAATTGTAAATTTAAATTCTTTCGTTAAAGATTTATAGCTTTAGCCAATATATGTTTAAGTTGGGATATATTTTTAGATTTGTTGACGATTTTGTTGTAAATTAGTTTGTGATCAATCGATCAGCAAGAGCAAGGCTCTATATTTTGTGTAAATATTAAAAACTATAAAGAATACATCCAAGGAATTGTTTTAGTTTCACTAAACCGCTTTGGAAATTGTTAACCCCCTAAAGAACAATTCAAGCCTAACTTCATAGAACTCAGATTTCCGTTTTTTTAAAGAAACTTTGTTTTTGAAAGAAAAACAAAAACAACACAATTTTCCGAATAAAAATTTGGCCTTTAGAAGGTTAATAATCATATGTATATTGATGTATCTAACCCATGAATTTTATTGGTTTTCACTTTTGACCATATTTAACTAATTGAAACAAATATCACTCATACGTCCTGTTGCTGCAGCCATATGCAAAATCTTGTTTAATTTACCACATTCTGAAAAAGTCACCAATAGCACATATTTAATTAGCATAATCTTCTACTTCCATTTCAAGGACAGTAAGCCAAAACCTAATTCAATCTAAATCTATTCTTTATGGTTTTATATTTGGACTAAGCTCAACTGGGTTTCAAAACTAAAATATGAATTCGTTAAAATTATGACAAAAATTCTTTATTATATATTAAAGAAACATTTTTAATATTTTGAAAATATTGGGTTTTTAACATAATAAAATTAAAGTAGTTGTACAACATGTCGTATGAGTGATATTGCATTTTATAACTTGCAAACTTTTCATGATGATTAATAATATTTAATCACTTACGTTTCGATATCTGATAGTTTTGCACTTGCATTGTATATCATTAGCAGCACATCTTAATATCCGATCGACATCTATATATTTATATATTATATATGTACAAAGTACTATTCCAATTTATTATATGCGTGCGGTGTTGGGTTCTAATACTGAGCGACAACGACAATTAGGTTGTGTTTTTGTTTACTTTCATTGATTGTTCTTCGTGTGACTGGGAGTGCAAAAGCGTTTAACTGGACTAACTGCATCTAGAGTGAACTATAAGTACATATGTATGTGTGTGTGTGTGCACTGTTTTACCCACACTTTCCGCTTTTCAGTATGTCAACGGCGACGGCATTTACAACACAACAACACACGACAATGCCCAAAACACAACAACAAAAAAAGAACAGAATCGTCGTACTCGGAGTACGTTTGAATGAATTTCTAGTTGAAAGTAATTCGTGTGAGTAAATTTGAGTCCACTCTGTGTGTTCTCCCGTTGGGTCATCCGCACAGCGCAACGGTTCCCAACGAACTAAACGCGACTTTCTGCGGCGACAGGCTCGTTTGAAAAGGACGAACGAATCGACATCGCAATCGGAATCGGAATGAGAACGGCAAACGAAGACAACACATGCTCTGATAAGGATAACGGAAAGGATATTGTACATGAATGCATGCATGCGAGTACTTGGATATATCTAGAAAATTGGTTCTCTTCAAAAATAATTCAATTTCTTTCACTTGAAACTGTATATTGAATGTATGAAAAATAAACATCGAAAAAGGACTTTTGAGGAATTCTACTAATACAGAGTTTTATATATAAATTCTGGTTTATTTTTAAAAGCTATATTGAATATATAAACATAATATCATAACTTATCATCATATCGTAGAACTGGTCTAAAAAGAAAAGCCGTAGAGTCTTTACCCACACTCTTAAGCTTTCACTCTGCTTTTCTCACACACACACACACACTCTCTGTAGAAGCTCTTCTCTCTCATTTTGGGAAAGCTTTAACATGCGCACAATTGGACTCTCATTGGCATCGAATAAGTAAACAAATGGAACTTTCATTCATAAAAACCCCAACAACGAATCACGGATGGGATGGCCAGCCCCAACAACAAATCCATTGCCGGCAACGCGCGGCAAAAAAAAAAACAAAAAAAAACAAAAAAAAAGCGAAAGCGAAAGCGTATTCAAGATGAAATCAAATCAAAGTAATCAAAACAAAATCGAAAAGCTCTCTCCAAACATACAACAAAAGGCAACTAAACAAAAACCATGTGCTCATCTAGTTTAGACTGATTGACTGAGTCATTCAATGACTTGTTACCAAATTGGTCATGCTCAAGACCAGGTCTTGAAGACGCCCTCATGGTAATTGGAAATCACATTAATTATAATTTCTAACCTGTAAAGGGTATTATAACAAGTGCGTTAACATGACTTTGATATGCAAATTTGAACCATCCACCCCCCTCCTAACGATCCCTAATCCTTGTTCCAGAACAGGAAACAGTTCTTGATTATTGTATAAACTATATGTATATATGCATATTCAAGTTATTGTAGAGAACTCGCTAAAACGACTTTAAAGCAGGGTATATTCAAATCGGGGCCATGACTTAGTTTAGAGAATTGCTTATTGAGTCAGAGTCACACCTCATTAGCGTCGTCGCAGACTGTACAAATATGGCGAATATGTGATCTCCATATGGAATTGGGTGTAAAAGTATTTTAAATGACAACTGTAATGAATATATTGAAAAATATATACTATAGACATGGGTTTATATGTATGTATGTGTAAATCATGCAATTGGAATTTCAAATCTTTTTTAATTTTAATCCATTTTAATCATAGTGTGATCGCTTAAAGCATGTGGAAAGCTCTATTACAATCTGATCTCTGATAAAAACACATTATCAATTTTTAGCACAAGAACAACAATTTGTAAAGTGAATGCGCATGTATGAGTG
The DNA here is from genome assembly GCA_035045865.1 of Drosophila austrosaltans. Classification (NCBI taxonomy): domain Eukaryota; kingdom Metazoa; phylum Arthropoda; class Insecta; order Diptera; family Drosophilidae; genus Drosophila; species Drosophila austrosaltans. The sequence goes on along the minus strand of JAWNOQ010000207.1, from coordinate 2,265,860 downwards.
CCTAAATAACTGTCAACTGACTCAAAAGCTTGCTGTTATGAGACTCTCATGGAAAGCTCGTTTCAGCTGTTGTGTGTTGTGTTTTTGCCACAGTGCGGCGAACAGCAGACGCCGCCAGACTTTAAGTTGACACACTCACAGATACATAAACACGAACACACAAACAGACGTTCTGTACTGCGCCGGCGTTAACGCCGGCATCCGAACATCGGCGATGACTATGGTTGTTGCTACTTGTATGTGTTTGTGTGTGTGTGCGTGTGTTGGTTGCATGCCGGTTTTAGTAGTACAGCCTGCGGCGCGCGTTCGCAGTGATTCATCGCGTCATCCCGCGCACAAACGGCAGCGAAAAGTCAGCATTTACAAACACACAAACAAATGAAACGATACCAAAATTAATGTCGCTTATGTCTGATTGCTTGAGAAGATCATTTTTGGAAGGGTAGTGAACCAATGTTCCATTGACAGAGGAACTCATTTGCAGATGTTATACTCGTAGTCGTACTCCCTCTTCAATTGTTTCCCTTGTTTCTTTGTGGATTTTAAACCACCTACTTAAAATAAACTCAAGTTCAACTGTACTTTCCACAAACTCTATCTTTATGTTCTGGTTCGTAAACTGGATTATAATAAACAATTGACCACAGCAACCACAATACTTAAGCTTAATGCGATGGATATATATATGTACATAAGTTTCTCCACACAAACACACACACATGAATCTATGTAAATTTATTTATACACATACTTATGTTCATTTGTTCTCAAGCGCAATTCTACACTACAATAAAAACAAAACGAAAATTTCAAATTTTCAATCAAGTTCAAGATCAATTAATGAATCAATGTCAAAGAGTTTTGGGTCCCCTTTGGTATTTCATATTCGTTTTCAATTTTGTTAAATCAGATGCACGTTTTTTCTTTAAGTGTATTGTTATTATAGTTCTTGGTATATAAATGCAAATTACTTTTCTCTCTTTTTCGAGACGCAAATATTTACATAAAACTATCTGATCTGTACCGATATCTAAATACCCTAAAGTTCAATACGAATAATTTAAATATGTTCGTAAAAGATATCAACACACAATTCTTAATATTTTTTAAATGCAAAACTAAGTATTTTGAAATTTTTCAAGATTCTTTAAACTCTTTACGCTCTACTCTCTAACTTTTCTCATATTTGTCTTACTGATTAACTGTCGGATATGCTTTGAATAGACAACGATAGCCCTGAATATGTATATATATCTATCTATTCGTTTATATGTACGTATGTATGTATATGTATGTATCTATGTATGTAGATATATCAACCACAATTGAGGAAAATATAACTCAAATTGATGTTTAGATATGTGTATCATTTTGCCTGGCCAAGTTTCAATTGATTCTCAGCACTTTTCAATTTGATTACTACATTATCGTATATTGTTAATTTTTTAATCATTTTCAATCAGTTGGCATCGTGCATTTTAATTAGTTAGTGTCGCTCATTGGGATTATAGCCCCAAGGTTAGCTCAAAGTTTTCTCTTCTATTACTTTTCAAGGTCTCCAAAATGCACTGACCACAAATATATATATATGTACATATATCAAACGATGATTCTTAATACGAATAGAAGCTTATCAATTACCAAGTATTTGGAATGCCTCATCAACAACAACAACAGCAGCAACAACTTGTAGCAATCGTTGGAAAACCGCTGATGACGTAAGAATCGTATGTAACATTTCCGGAGCTTAATATACACAAAAAAATATACATACACACACAATCTAAAGTATATATAGAGAGATTTATCGTTTCATATTAGCTAGGCTTTTACCATTGCATTGCATAGCATAAATATTACGAGTCTTTGTGGTTCGGCATGATTAATAATATTATGGCTCATGTTCAAAAATCGCGGCTACATAGCGACAACAGGTTTGACACTATGTATGCTATATAGTAAACAGAGATTAGATTAGATTAGATAATTCATTGAACCAACGCATGCGCAGCTCGTACAATTGGTAACCCATTTTGTTTAGCCCATGAAGAGGAGCACCTGTTATCACGGCAAAAGCTTATCTTATCTTGCTATTGCGCTACTCGGTGATTGCAAAAGCTACAGAAATTCTTTCCAACCTGCCCAATGGATGAGTACGTTGAATTTTCAGTGTTCAGTAGACGAGCGACAACGCAACGCAACGAAAACGAAGATTTCTTCCATTGAACATTTTAATTCTTTTTTTTTTTCGTTCACATTTTTTTTTTGCTGTGTACAATCACCCAAAAAGGTGGGCAAAAACAGATATCAATCAATCAGTGTGTGTGTGTGTGTGTGTGCGTGTGTTAAATTACATTTTGTAAATATTTTAAAATCAGTTAAAGAATATATTTTTTTTCAGTTAAATCAACGAAATCAAAATGGTATCAGTGGAGACAATCGGTTCAATTTTTATCAAGGCCTTAAAACTGGTAAATATAAGAGAAAAATCCAACAATCCAATCAATAATAATCCTAAAGGAAGTTAAACCAATAATAGAGTACAGTTTTAAGTATTCTTAAGGACACACTATTTCTGATCGTTCTGTACATGTTGGGCAATTTAATACCTAACTAGTGTGTGTTGTACGTGTGATGATAAGAGTCGAGTTTTATCAGCATAAATTACTCATATACCACACACATATACAACATCTTGGTGTTTAAATATTGGGCGTGGTTGTTGGTTGTATTGTGGATGACTCAATTGTTGCTATTGTGACCTCATTCTCATCCTGTTTTTTGGTTTCCCCATTCTTTTTCTTGTTTTGTTAAGGTCATTAATTTGGTCATCATCTTTCTATACCGTTGGGGCGATGGTGGTGAATTCTTGGGAATTGGCGGCACCTGGAATCTGAATGAGGAGAAGAGTGCCGATGCAGAAATTGTTGCCTCGGGCGTTATGGTTGGTTTCTTCATCTACACTGGCTGCCATACAATTGCCTATGCTTTCGGCACTACCAAACATAAGGGGTAAGTTGTCTAGATCTCAAAACTCAGATAACCCTCAAAATCTAACCCCAACCCCTTTATTTTTTTCCCCCTAGCGAACTTTGCGATACCATTATGAATGTGGTTGGTACTTTCATGTGGGTGGCTGTGGGTGGCGTTGCTCTGCACTACTGGAAGGGTTACATGTCCGACGAGGGTTTCCTCTATGTGAATTCTGAACGTCAAGTGGGCATTGCCATGGGATCGCTGTGTGTCATTGAGGGTGCTCTATATCTGCTTGATACCGTGTTGGCCTGCATACACTATTCGAAGGGTGACACCGACTATACACAGTAAAACAAAAACTGGATTACTTAGATGAGAAGGAGATCAATAGTTATCGCCGAATATAACACACACACACACACACACATGTCACCACCAAAACACCATATATACTATACATATATACACCCATATTTCTATAACTGATAGTTCAGTCTTAAGTGCAAATTAGTTATTATTCAAGTTCAAGCTAAGTGTCGTTTGTCGTTTTACATATCATAAACAATATTTCTTTTTCGATTTATTATTAATTTTTTCCATTTTTTTTTTTTTTGTAACTTTGTACTTTGTATTTGTATTTTTAACACATGGCAGCTACAGTTACCTGATTCTGCCCCGATCGTTTCTAATCTAACTTAGTTCTTCAATTGGCTCCACAAACTTTAATTGGCAAATACAAATAAGAACAAAGCCAAAAACAAGAACTTAAATTTGTATACACTGGGTGGAAATAAAGGGAAAAACAATAATGCATACTATATAATTGACCTAAAGCGGCTGATTCATTGGATATTTCTATATAGAAGAAGTACAAAAGGCTTCCAATGAAAAGGTTTTAAAGAGAAGCTCTGGCTTTGGTGTTTATCAAATTGTATAATAAATTATTCGTATATATAGCTTTATATTTATAATATATAAGTACACCACAGATGTACATTCAGTCCAGTTCATATATATATATATATATGTATATATACATATAAACATATATAAATAACATTATTTTGACATTGGGTGAAAAAGTTGATAAACATTTTGATAAGCCTAACCGCTGTTAACAAGTGACGTTTAATTTACGCCTTTTACAACACTGAATATAGGGTTGACTCATTACCAGGGTTAACAAGTTATGGCAATGACAGACACGAAATGAAATTGGATTTCTGTTTTTTATCTTATTGGGATCATTTTTCTTTTGTTTTCGATATAGAACTCAAAGTTCCTCGATCTAACAACTGTAGATAAATGCTAAAGTAACTAACTCTATTCAAATTTGATAACAATTGGTAAAAATATTTATACATGCTTAAATTTGCATACTAAAAACTCTATTTAAAGTGAAAAAACAATAATTTCATGTAGAAAGGATTTTAAAAGGACGTTGAAATCCATTATAAGACCAAGTAACACATTTAACTAGAACTAATTTTGCAATTTATAAACCCACAAACTAATGACATTATTAGTTATCCGATTTGGATTATATTTTGAGTATGTAATATGAAAAAATGTCATTGGGAAGCTCATATATACATAGCATTAAAATCAGAATTTAAGACTCATAAACTAGGGTTAATGGGCGCAGGGCCCTCCTAACAATTGCCCACAACTGAGTTGACCCATTGAATACTAAGTGGCTTGTATCTATGTATGTATGTATGTACGTATGTACACAAAATTTAATAGCTTTCAGATGCAGCAATAAGCTGCCTCAAATATATAACCTTCTATTTGAGCATTTCAAGGTTAAAACTAAAACATATTTGCTTTAGGTAACAACAACAACAAACTCTTTAGGATTCATAGAGTAAACAACATTTTCTGAAATGAATATGATGTAATAATGGATAAACACACACTTACCTGTTTCTTTGGATTCCCATGTCCATCGACCATATCCCGTTGTTGTTTCATACTCCCCGTCCGGATAACGCGATGCGAGCATAGGGCACATCGTCTCCCAACTGACCCATCTTCCAGATTGAGGGCATCAAAAAGCACTGGTTGATCCTGAATAAACGAATTCCGCGAACGCTGATTCAGTAATTCCAATGTACGCGAATCCAAACTCTCCCTATAGACATTGTGCACCTTGTCCAAATTGTGCTCATAATCTGTATCCAGATTGTAGCCACTGTTGAGACTTGTGCGCGAGGTGGCCTGACGAGCGGTCAGGGATGTATTGCTTCGTTTGCGTCGCATAACGACTGTACGCGGCGTACCCTCCAGGGAGGTGGAAGGCGGCGCCTGGGCAGGTGTACGTGGCCAGGAATGACTTATGATGTAATCCCCATGAGTGGATGGTGAGGGTGAATGTGAATGCGAATGCGTATGGGAGTGCGTAACGGCTGTGGCTGGCAATGGCAATTGTGTTGTCGTTGGCATCGGCTGTTCGGCCAAACTCATCAGGGATTGCTGACGCTCCAGTTGCTTCTCATAGCCATTGAATTTGTCATAATCGATGAAGGACATATTGGCATAGCTGACCATATTATCGATGGCCTGCAGGGATTGCAGCGAAGCACTCCATTTGGGATTCATTTTCTCTTTCTTCTCCTTCTTTTCACCGCTGCTGCCATTCAGGCCGCTAAATGTGCTCTTAAATGACGCGAGAAGTGTATTGGAGCGTCGTTTTTGAAAATTCAATTGCATCTCACTGGGCTGTATTTGGCTCAGCGACATCAGTGAGGGTTTGCGTTGCATATCGGATGACGCTGACGCTGACGATGACGCCGCTACCGGTTCCATCTCATCTAGCGGCGTTGAGGTAAAAGGCTGTGCAGATTGGCGACGGGCTGGTGTTTTCACTATCGAACTCCCGGTATCAGCACGTCGACGCAATTGCGGTGAAGTTTCACTGCTCTCGTTTATCGAATTCTTACGTGGTGATGCAGAGCACATGGTATCGCCCGATTTTTCCGTCTCCTCCGAAACATGCTCCAGCTGGGGTTCAATGAAACTGCGTCGATTGGGACGACGCAGCATAATCATTGAACGACTGCGCACAAATGGCGTCTTGATGCTTGTTTCCTCATCTTCGCCAGAACGGGATAAATTCTCTTTACTGCCCGTTATATGGTTGAGAAGTCTTGTCAATTTGTTACGCAGAAAACTATTGGAACGCTCCATTTTGGGTACATTCTCGTAGCCAGGTGGTCGTAGTGGAGCTGGGACAGTTGCTGTTGTTGCTGCTGCGGCTGCGGCTGCGGCTGCTTGACGTTCCGCTGCGTTTTGATCTTTGTACTTTTGTGTTATGTTTATGGAGTTGTTGCTGTTGCTATTATTATTATTATTATTATTTGGCACAATATTATTATTGTTGTTGTTGATATTATTGCTATTTTGTTGGTTAGTCTTGGCATTCGTTGGTGATTTTATGCCACCATTTTTATTGCCATTCGTTAGCTTTTGCTGCTGTTGTTGCTGTTGTTGTTGTTGTTGTTGCTGCTGCTGCTGTTGTTGTTGTTGCTGTTGCTTCTGCTGTTGCTTTTTATTTGCCTTTTGTGTCTTCTTTTGCGCCTTAGCCACATTCTTTGTCGTTTCCTTGCTGGAAATCATGATGAGGCCAATAATCTGTAGCAAAAATAAGGAGAGGAAGAGAGAGAGAGAGAGAGAGAGAGAGAGAGTGAGAAACTTAAGTCGACCATTTCAATTTTATAGCCCAATCTATATCTTAACAGTTAACCATACCAATGTTCTATCAACATTCCAATGTCCGTATTATGACCATATCTTTGCTTATTTTTTTGTCATGTTTCATTGTCAATCAATTTTCTTGTGTTTCTTCATATCAAGAACAAAAATTCAATTAATCAAAGCAAAGTTACGAATAGAGTAAAGTAAATTACTCTAAATTAAAATCGTTGTGCCTTACTCATCCAAAACTCTTGAAGATTACGCATGTTAATTTTGTTCTTGATCACATCCGGAATTGATAATCTAATTTCCATTTCTATATATATTACAACAAAAATGCCATTTAAGGCAAAGATAATTCTATAGCCTGATGGAAAAAAAAACCTACTACTGCTGCTGCATATTGTGCCAGGCAACGCATTTTTACTCCAAACACATATTGGCTAAAATCTCCCTTCCATCATTGTGATCCTCTGGTTGAAGTGAGTGGCTCTGACAGTATTCGATTTGTGCAAAGTGTTCGAACAGAGTTTTCCCTTTGATTTATGCCACTTTCGAATGTCAACTGGTGCCGTCTTTGTTTTCGCTCCCATTGGGAGCCAGTGACCTCTCTCCTTCTCCCTATCCCTATCTATCTACATATGTATATATACGTATGTTTGTATATGTATGATGGATAGAAAAAAGCGAAAAGCACAAAACGCAATCCGCCAATTTATCATGGCCTAACGACGAACACCAGTGTCGTCCGTCCACTTAACATTTGATAAACTCGAGTCCATTGCAGCAGTTTACATACAAATACATTTACAGAACTTTATGAGAAGGCATTACATACACACACACACACACACACACACATACATGGTAACTAGCCCAAAACACACACGAGAAATAAGCCATGCATATGGAATAAATATTTCAGAGATACACTAGATGCGTATATGTACCTACATATTGATATATATATATATTGTATATATCTAGTGTATATAGTCCATCAACATTCACTTTATGCACTCTCGCTACAGTTTTGATTCGACACAATTCATATGTATGATTATTTCTAGCCGAGAGGCATTTGCAACAAGCGTTTTCTGTGTTTCTGTGTTGGCTAAAAGGATGGATTTTTCTTCTTTTTTTTTTTTTTTTTTGGTTAGGCTGACCATCAGGCAGACAGGGCAGCCAGCGACAGTCACAGTGACAGCGACGGCAATGAATGAAACGGACAAACTGTTATCTGAAACAGTTTTTTGTTGTTGATTTTTTTTTACTTTTTTTTCCACCAAAGCTCAAAAACAACAGTTAACAGGCGGTGTATGTGTGTGATAAGATTTGAAAGAAAATAAATGAAAAACAATAACAAAAAGCACTAGACAAGCTCGCACACTTGTCTACTTTCCCGACAATATGCGCGATTTTTTAGGGTTCCGTTTCCAATTTGGCATGAGACCGAGTGAGAGGAGAGGAAGGTGCATCAGAATGATTACGCCAGCTAACAATAGAAATGTGACTTTGATTTTGCCATGTACTCCAAGTGAGAGAGAGGGAGAGAGGGAGGGAGGGAGGGAGATATATGTACATACATAAAAATGTTGGCTTTCAATCAAATTGTGGCAAAAAGTAGCAAGTTCTAAACTACTGCGACTCAACACACATACACAAACACACACACACCTGTGTTAGCTTTTGGATGATTAGCAGAATTCAAGTTTACCTGCTAAATGTTGTGCGAGTTTTAAATACATATGTATATATGTATGTATTTGAATATGTAAAACGCTAATTCCCAAAAAGACTGGACCCTTGGCTTAAACGCCACCGAATCCTTGCCAACTGCTCTAAAGCTATGCAATATAAAGCATAAAACTTAATTCCAACAAATACGAAAGGTAATTCCGTTTATCTAATACCAAATAGGGTTACATACAAAATATCGCAATATCAAATTCCGAACTCTATGCCTTTAGAAAGAAATAGATATTGAGAAATCCTAATCTTCATTCGGAATTCTTATACTTCAAAGTATGTATTTAATATTTTCCATTTATCTTTCTAAACCGATCAAGTTGGCTTAAGCAGTAAAAAAGGTAAAAGTTACAACCAAAAACTTAATTTGAAATCATTTATGCGCCAAAGATATCTATTTTACAGGGTATACAAATAATTAAACAATAGTTTGTTAACATTTCTTTATGACTAAGGATTGCAGAGAAACCATTTACAATGGTTAAATATTTTGCGTCTCATTATAATATCTAATTATAGAATATGAGTCGTATTTAAAGGCACTCCTCGAAATTCAATAGCCAATGGCTTTGGCTACTGGTCGGTCTCAAGACGAATCTTTTTAGTGTCACTTTTATTTTGTTTTAAATATATATGTACATATGTACATATGTAAGTGGCGACATATAATGTTGAGAATATTAATAGCTAAGCAAATTCCCTCAGGCAGACACTGGTTTTGGCATCCTCAGCTGCTCAATTTGCTTCTACTCTTGCTACTGTTCATTCGCATCCTCCAGTTAAGTTAATACTTTGGCCCCAAGCATTGTTGTGTGTGTGTGTGTGTGTTTATGTGTGTGTGTATGTATGGATGGGTTTATATTTAGACAAGGTGCTGCTGCAGCACACCGCAAGGCGTCAATTGACATTGCTGCACTTGGCTATAATTAGTTTGAAACAATTTGGTCTTGCACTTGTATTGAAATATCGATTTCATTTGCTTGCTGGGGATTATGGTTTCGATTTCATTGTGCGTAGCCGTAGCCGCTAGTCAACTTATATTGCATTTTATATAGGAGGATCTTGGTGCCGATCTTAGTTTATTATTTTCGCTCACTCACTCTCTCTCTCTCTCTCTCCCTCTTTCTTACTCTGTACCCTCTATGTATGTATACTATATGTATGTATATACATATGTAAAAGTATATAGTATTACGTTACGACTTGTTATGCGTTTTCTTGTTTGTTTGTTTGGTTGTTTGTTGAAAAACCAGTTTGCTGGTTTCATTGTTTTGTCGCAACAAAAGCTTCATCGGTGATGAACTTCAATTTTTGTTCCTGTGCATATTGCACTTGGATATTGTTGGCTATAGAAATACCCAATATACATATGTATGTACATATACTTGCTATGTAATTGTAATTCGAAATATGTTTACAAAACTAAACCAAATTATTCAAATTCTGTCATTCACAATAATTAACACTCTTTTATCAACTTGTTAACGCTCATCCGATTTAATGGCAACCTTGAAAATGCTCTTCCTACATATGTATGTATGTATGTATGTATAAGTACATATTAAAAGAGATTTTCATGATATATGTATGTATATACAAACATACATATGTATATACATATGAACAAATAGTATGTCAAAAAGGCTGTTTACATTTTTTATTGTCGTCCCATTTCGTACTATAAACGATGCGAGACTTCTGTATCTTTAGGCAACTTAATGCATATGCAAAGTTATGTTAGATAAATGTAGTATTATGTAGTATTATATGTAAGCACTCGTACAATTCTCAAAAAAAACATACATACATACATATGTATGTATGTGTGTACATGCTTTAATTAAATCAAGATTGTCATGAAAGAGCAACAAAGTAAAATATATGTATGTATGTACATACATAAGTACGTGGTTTGGTCACAGAAAAACTAAAAGGTGACTTAATTTTATCAATTCAATCAACAATATCTTTAGATACAGACGAACTTCCCCTAACTCAAAGTGCCAAAATCCCGCTAAGAAGTTCAAGTTCTCGAAATTCTATGCAGATTTCGTTCTATTACCGCTAATTCTGGTTAGTGTTAGAGAGAATTCGATCAAGAGAAGTTTGAATTAGCAAAGTTCGACTGTATAACAGTTGTCAAAGAGACTCTGGATTGGAATCTATTGTCGAAATTGTAGTTCCTCAATCCTCAAATTCTTAATTCAAATGTTCATTAGCAATATTGATGCCAATTGGAACTACTACAAAACTTGTCCAAACTATCCAAGATGACGTCACATGAATATCGTTCCGAATATCTGACGCCATCGTTGGTTTTACAGCCCTGACAATCAAGTACTATATTAAATACATTCCGAATCAGTATCAGCTTTATGATTGCATGAAAACTAGTCAAACATCTAGAGAAATTCCGGTATACGATATTCGTTGGCTGTTCAGAATGTAGACATTTCTATCAAATCAGACAACTGATATATATATAATTTCAATATATTGTTTTTCATAATTTATGACAAAATCCTGACATAACCACAGAAATAAATAACTTTTATTATATATTATACTTTATGGTATAAAATAGGCACGTATTCTCGTAGAATACAAAATAGTTTCGACTAGTTTTAAAGCAGTTTAAGATGAGCTTCCATTTGTTAGTTTCAGCTGATCTTTGTAAAACATTTTAATTAAAATGAATGGAGCTAGGATCAATATTTTAAAACGGTTAACAATCAACTTGAACTTTAACCATTATAGATTTGTTACCTATACAATGGATAGAAAGGTATAAAGAAATAAATCTCATCAAGATCAAAATAATATTCTGTATCGAATAACGGTATTGAAGAATGCTCCAATTTCTGGATATTGTTCTGGTGTTACCCAGAATGGAGGGAGAAACAAAATAATAAGCGAGAAAAAAAAAAACGAAACGACACCAAAAAAGAGTTAGCAATATTTACCCTTCAAGTCTTATCAGCTTTTAAGTTAATTTCGTATGTGTGTGTGTCGCTTGTGTGTGTGTTTGTGAGCGATTGTGCGTTGTTTCCGACTTGTTCCGACTAATTTTTTTTTGCTCTTTCTTTATTTTGTGATTGTTGTGATGATATTTAGTTAGTCGTTGCGTTTTGTGCCTCTTCTTCTGCGTTTTCTCATTAACATTTGCACGCTTGCGCCTTTTTAGCCTTGCTCCATATTAATATAACAATTTTTATGGATTTACACTTTCAGTTCTCACTGAGGCACTGCACTTTGTTTGCGTTTTAGATAATATTAAATTAAAAAAAAATTTCAACAGCAAAATAATAATATGGCAAAAAAAAAAAAAAAAATAACAACAAAAAAATAGCGACAAAATTAAATCAAATAAAATAAAATAAAATACATATTTCCATGTACTCTCTCTCTCTCTTTCTTTCTTGCTCTCACTCACTCTTGCGCAATTTGACAACCAGCTGACAGCTGAGCGGGACCGTGACACTCTCACTCTCTCTCATACTCCCTCGCTCTCTGTCTCATTTTCAACAGACACACACACACAAACACACGCGAACGCACACATTCACTTGTTCTCTCACTCGCACGTTTTAATTTGATTGCTGCCCGTTTTTTAATTATTACTTGTTGTTGTTATATTACTTATTATATACGTATGTATATATATACATACATTTATATTAAACAACCGTTAGATTTCCAGTACTAACTTTTTAGCCGCAGCCCGCCTGCTCACCGTCTCCGATCCGGTGTCCACCTTATGTTTCTCCTTCTTCTTAACAACAATTATGATGATGCAGCTGCAAATTGTTGGTGTTGGTCACTCAGAATTTGTATGTGTGTGTGTGTTGCCGTCTTTTAAGTTTTCATTGGCACCATATGTGTAAACTTTTTAATTGAATTGAACAAACATGCGTCAGTTGCAAAAAAAAAAAAAATAACAAAAAAAAACGTAAAAAACTATTTACTTCGCGGCAACGGCAACGACGACGACGCGACGACGCGGCAAAAAGAACTCAACTCAACGACTGATCGTTGAGAGAGGCAAACAAGTTTTTATATATGTATGGTGTTTGTCGTTGTTGTCGGTTTTTTTTTAATATGTATTTCTGTTTGTGTATGTGTATTTTTTATTTGTTTTACTTTATTGTATCACTTCGTTATTAGTATTAATTTGCGACTTTTGACCGAAATGTATATACCTTTATTTGTAATGGGTATAAAAATGTGACAATTTCCACCGAATATTTACACCCTTTCGGGGCAAGGGTTGTAAAAGTGTGCCAATGTTAGTTAATAACAGTATAATAACATTATGATCTCCATCAGAATGTTAATGAACATTCTACCGAGAGACTGTTAACTAACAGACTCAGAGAGACAGAGGGAGAGAGAGAGAAGTAAAGAGAGCAAAACAGCTGAGTAATCAGTCTGACTGTTTACTTATATGAATTGGCAAAGTGCGGCTGCGCGGCTTCGACCATCAGCTGTTAGTATGTACATACATACGTGGTATATGCCGGCATCTTCCAAATGGATTAACGTATTACAATCTGAATAATTTTCCTTGACAAATAGATACTATAATTATTTTCGTTAAATTTGAATGAAGACATTTGAGTTTAGCTGACGATGCTAACCAAAATACATATGTAGATAGTATAATTCCAGATTAAATTAATCGGAAACTTGTCGTTTTCTATTATTGGGTAACATGCAGTCGATCAGGCATATTGTGCGCTTTAGGTTTCTCACCAATTTGCGACATGAGTCACGCGCGCTTGACCAACGACCATACAAAAGAGGGTTAAATATAATTATTAAACAAGACGCGGCGATTAGCCGATTAGCGAACAGAGAGCAGCGCCCTAATTGAGCGCAGACGTTTAACAAAATAAATTCAAATCAGTCAAAACATGCAAACATATATACGTATGTATGTATATACATATATATGTATATACATATGTATGTATGTACATATGTATGTACATAATTACGGACTCTGAAGTTCATGGACAATATGACATCATTTTTACGGCTTTATGATCGAATATTAAATATTTCCTATGTAGATATACTTGGGAGAACTTATTGGGCTTATGCTTACTATCCTGGTGCCTTCATCTTATTTCAAATCACCTGACTGTCTAAATGTTGACGGAAATAAAAAAAAATGATTTACCTATACTTTACGATATGTATATTTCTAAACTATATATTGATAAAAATTCAAAATTACTCAATTATTACGTTTTGGCTTATACATATGTATTGATGTATTGATAAAGTTTTTAGTGTGTTGCCTAAAAGTATGCAGCGAAAATCATTTGGGCGTATACAAGTGTATTTGTACTTAGCCATCGACACAAGCATTCATACAGGATTCATTGGTAAAATATCTAAAAGTAATCTGGACATTATTTTACTGTTAAATGCGAATATAGTAAATCATGTTGTTGTATATCAAACGAAAGAAAATGAAATGTTTGAAGTGATAATTATCCATCAGATCAGTTGTGTATATGTTTTAAGCCCGTTCCACCTCCCCCCTTTCCCCGTTTTTAAGTTATTAACAGCTCTAAATATGCAAGTAATCTATGCAATGCAATGATATCAAAGTATTTAATAGAAAACTATGTGGATTGACAGAGTTGAAAGAAACATTTAGATAATTACCATGATCAAATTTAACCGTTTATAATAGCATTAAAATATTATTTTATTTTTTGTCAGCTTTGGATTCCTATGTGACCTAAGTCGACGATGATGTGTCATCATCGGTTGTGGAATCACTGGCAGTTGATCCGGTACCACTGGAAGAGTCGTCACTGGCGGTTGAGCCGTCGCTGTTGGTTGAGCCGTCGCTGTTGGTTGAGCCGTCGCTGTTGGTTGAGCCGTCACCACTGGAAGTGGGACCATCTGAAGGGGTTGTATTGCCGCCACCACTACCACCGCTAGCTGATGCCCCATAGCAGGCACCATTGTTGGGAACATAGGCGCTCAAGTCGCTATCTGGAGCACATCCTTGAAGTTGTTCATTGAAGAAGTAATCCGCTTGGCATGTAGTCAGTGTTCCCACACCGTTGTTGCAATACAGATAGGTGCCACAGGTTGTGTGATTTACCGCATTCACAAATGTCTTTGTGGAATACTGACAGCGATTGCAACCGATTGCAGCAACTGCAGCTTGTCGAGCAACACATCTTGTTGCCACAGTATCATAATAGTAACCATAGTCACAGTTAACCTCCTGCCAAGTCTGGCCATTGCAGATGTAGTAGGTACCACAAGTGGTATTGTCGGGTTTCTGTTGACCTTGTTCGGAGCACTCTACGGAAGCGGTGCCAAGAGAATCACCAGTGACACGAGAACATACGGCATCACTGGAATAACCACACGACTTGGTCGACACGATAAACGCCTAAAAATTGAAAAAGGACATTTTGGTAAAAGTCCATATATTCGTTATATATACACTTTTTGCTTACCGATAGTTTTTGAGCCGTGCAAGAACCAGTCTCAAGCGTACCATTTGTCAGACAGTAATTCCATGAAGCACAGTCTTCGGTATCACCAAAGTAAAATCCGGGTGGAACAACTTCGCACAAGCTGGTGAGGAGGGGTCCATCGCTAGGTGTAGATACTGTTGAGCATTTGCCCCACACACAACTCGATGAGGCTGCATCGAATTTCTGATTAGCACCACAGGTGCCGTTTCCACTATTTACAGTGCCATTGCAATAGATCCAACCATTACAAGTACCGGTTACGGGTACCCAGTTATCGCCCTTCTTGTTGGCGCACACATCCTCAACTCCATAGTAGCAATTGACTTGATCTGAGGGATTGCACTGCTGGTTGGCCAAATCGAAAGAGTAGCCAGCGGAGCATGATGTGTTTACGGGTCCAGATTGGGTGCAGACATAATAGTAATTACACGATACAATGCTACCCAAGGGAGTGCCCACTGGGACCGAAGTGCAGAAGGCTGTCACATTGTAGTTGCCCTCAAGAACATCGCCGGCCAGGGCAGAGCCAAGAATGGACAATCCCACGAGGAGAAATATACCAAAATTACCTAAATGACGGACGGTTTATATAGAAATCAATATTGATCCTTCTTGGTCCTATCAAATGTAAACTTCAACTTCACACACATACCTGTCGCCATATTATTTTTGGTTAGTACTGACGCTTAGTTGATATATTAATTGACGATTTAGCGAAGACTAAAGACTTACTGAATGATAGAGTTTTCTGGCCGCTGTCTTTTATAGTTAGTTCTTCACATCGAGATCATATAGTACTTGTGCCGTTTTTTTTCGGAGGGACTGGCGATAAGTCTGATAAGCGGGGCGTACGATTCTTAAGAATTATGGAGGCTTCTACAAGTTAAGAAACAACTTTTAATTTTATATAAACTTAATCATCGTATCATGTTGCTTATTTCGCTTCACATTTTTTCATTGTAAGCTTTTTGATTTTTTTTTTTTACCAATTTTAATTAAACTTAAATTGTAAAGTACTTCAGTTGTTGCTTCTCCACCAATCAACCAATTAACCTAACCCAAACCCCCAAAACAAATGGTACAATCGATAATTGTTTCCTATCAGTTCTATGACGTGATTATTTTTCATCACAATATATATATATATATATATATATAGTTTTATATATATTCCATTTATCATGTGGATCATTCAGATTTATAATGGATTCAAGATGCAAAAATTTCGACAGCGTTTCACAAATGAAATTAATTTGGAAAATTCTCTTAACTTCAAGGACATCCTCTTTCTATAATTAACTGAATAAGCATAGAATCTCATATTAACAGTGGGACTGGATCAAGAAAACTATTGCATAGGGCAAAGAGTAGCAACCTCCAGATATTCTGATTAATTAGATCAAAGTTTTTAAAGCTCAAGTTAAAAATTTATTAATGATTTTATGTAAAAGGAAAAAAAATTGGTTTCATATATATTCTGATTAGTTTAATTGGTAGGGGCAGTGGAATTGCCAGGATTACAACAGAGATAATCGGGATCTATACCGTACAAGCAGTCACCGGAAACCTCATTGAAGTAATAACCCGTTGGACACTGCTGTTCCACACCATGCTGCACACCATCCACACAGTAGAGATAATCACTGCAACCGGTGGTGGAGTAGGCATTGACAAAAGTCTTTGTGGTGCCCAGACAGCGATCACACTGATTACGGGCACTCATACGGGTCACACAGGTCTGGCTAACGATATCGTAGTAGTATCCAGGCTGGGTGCATGTCTGCAGGGTGTAGACACCACTTGTGGAGCACTCGTAGTACTGATTGCAAGCTGTAGCGTTTTTGCGTTGACCAACTGTGGAACACTGGCTGCCAGTTGTCGACAATGAATCATCATAGGTGACCTGCGAGCATGTGGTATATGTCAAATAGTCGCATATTCCCTTCTGGACATTGAAGACCAAATTATTGGCACAAGTGCCACTTCTTAGCGTATTGTTGAAACAATAATTCCAAGCCGAGCAGCTCTCCGAACTACCAAAGTAGATGCCATCCTCAATTAGTTCGCAGAGATTAAGAGAGACGGTGCTAACACCATCGCTGGCGGTAGTCACTGAGCAGGGATATTGACTTTCCCACACACAGGCCACCTTAAGGGGATTGAAATTTTCACCGGATGGGCAGCTGCCACGCTGGGGACCCGAAGCACCGCAATAATAGTAATCGGAACAGGAGTTATTCACCGATACAAAGGAGCCAAGAGCTTGTCCCTCGCAGGGTATACTATTGCCCTTAGTGCAGGATACTTGCGATGAGGCAACACATGTTTGGGCATTCTTATCGAAATATTGACCACTGCCGCAGGTCTGCAAAGTGGCCACAGATCCCTGACATTGATAGTAGCTGGAGCAGTCTGTCTCACTGGCCACATAAACGCCACTCGGTACCATTAGGCACAGGGCAGTCATATTAAGACTAGCTGAAGCGGGAGCACTGCAACTGCATAGCACTAGCCCAAGGACTAAGCCAATGGCATATCTTGATCCAGCTAAATGATAAATAACCAATAGTATAAAAGGTTCTTCGTTTAGTATTAAAATGAAAACCTACCAAACATTTTGCGACACTCTTTCTTTACTGGTGGTACAATTGTTTACTAATTTAAAGTTAAAATAGCCTCGAGTTCTTATATAGAACTTTTGGGCATTAACTTATCGTTTACACAAAAACTGAGTACTCTATAAGAAATTGATCGATGATGCGTCGGAAAGAAGACATGATCAATTGTACAAGTTTCTACCACCAGAACAAAATTTCAATTTTCGCATGATCGATGAGCTCTTACACTCAAAAGTTATAGATGGATAGATAGATGGGTGTGGCATGATCCATTTAATGAATCATATAGGAAATAATTTGAATTTTAATTTAGATTATAACCAAGTGGACATAATGTAGATATAGCACAAATATTGCATTTCCTTTTCAAATATATATTTTTAGTTTTTGAAATTACATCAACAATGTTTAGCGATTATGGACAGAACTATACAAGGAGTAATTTTAATTCAAAAAAAAAAAAAAAAACCCTAAACTCACAGTGAACTATTAATGGAAGGTAACGTAATACTAAGAAATGTCAGTACCCCAGATATCGATAATAAACTGTTTTAAGCCGATGAATCATTATCTGTTAAATGGACTTTAGGATGGAAGGGAAACCATTATTATCATCATCATAAATCGGATTTAATAATAATTTTTATTTTTAATCATTTTGAATGAATACCAATAAATCACAATAGATAACATATATCAAAATAGAATACTTGTTTTTACCTATTTCGGTTCAGTGATTTAAATTCAAAATGAGCTATAATGATTGATATGTGCAGACAGAGTAAAACGAGACTAAAGACTAAAGATAAGTAAACATTTAAGATGCCGATACAAGACTTCTGCTACGCATTTCCTGCCCACTTTTGGTGTCTATCCAACGATGACTTCAATTGACTAAAGTTCATGTTCAACATATAGTGAAATCATTTAAATTTATTGGGTGTCGAGCATTTGTAATATTTTTGGCAATTCTCACATCGACTTATCTGGCTCGCTCGTGTCGGAGTTCCCAAATTTATCAATTGTCAAACAGTTAATGTCATTAGCAAAAAACAACCACACACTTGATAAACAAAGAAAATAATATTCAAACCAAAATTAACAACTGACGACACTTGTCGGCTCAAAACTAATGCTAGAAAATTTATAGTCATTTTAATGAGTTCACTATATATGCCAAGGTATGCCTATAATATTTAATAAGAGCACAGTTTGGTTGACTTTCAGTTGTTCGTTGTCTTGCGAGGGGATCGAGTTGTGTGTGTTTTATTTTTACTGCTGTAATTCAAATCTAAAAAAATTTGATTCTTGACGGATATTTCTACCAATATGAGTGCGTATTAATATCTATTTGGCAATTTCATTCAACATTTAAACAATTCATTGCATACTTAAAGGAGCATTTCGAATTAGTGTATCATATGGACTAAGTCATATCTAGTCCAACTGTTTCACTTTGATTTAAATTAACTCAATATACTCAATCGATATTCATTTTTTCGACCATTTTACAAAACATTATTCACATCAGATTTTGTATTTACAGATTCTGCCTTAAAACTTCTCATTTTGTTTGCTCTAGCTTCATTGGCTAGAGCAACATTTGATCCCGATCTGATTTGTACACTTGTCGTCAATGGGACAAAAATGAACGATCCGAGAGCCTGTAACGCCTGGATAGAGTGTATTGATAATAAGCCAATTAGCGGCACCTGTGGCACTGATCTTTTCTATGATCGTTCCACCGAAAGTTGTGTGGAATCTACAAGCGTTAATTGTATCTCAAGTCAACCTTGTGCCGTATCAGCCAATGGCTTTAATGTCGATCCGTACTCGTGCAATGGTTATTACTATTGCATAAATGGTACTGGCTCGCACGGCACATGTCCCGATGGCATGAACTTTAATCCCAGCACAGTGGACTGCATTCGGGGTCTACAGTGTAAGGATAAAATGGATCCGGATAGCTGGTGCAATATTCTACCCGATGGTGTTTTTGTCAAGGATACAAACAATTGTAATGGATATCAGATGTGCTGGAAGGGCACCGTAATCAACGACACTTGTCCGGGAACATTCTTCTTCAGTGCAGAGACAGCGGAATGCGTTTATCCACAAAATGTGGATTGCGCATTCACAGAGAGTCCCGATATTGCAACAGATGGAGTCTGTGCCAAGGCTGGCGATTTTATATCAGACAATAGCACCTGTAACGGCTTCTACTATTGCAAGGAACTGGCATCTGGTGAAATGACCCTAGAGCATGGCGTCTGTCGTGATGGCTATTTCTTTTATGTCTCTGATAATGGCGGAGTTTGTGCACCACGATCGAAAGTCAGCTGCCCGTATGATCGGTGCGTGAATCTGGGTAGCACAATCATACAAATGGCCAACGAATCGGATGATGGATGTCGTGGCTATTCGATTTGCCAAGATGGCATTAGCATCGGTAGCGGCATCTGTCCCAATGATGAGTATTTCGATGAGGTGACTCAACGCTGTACTACCGAGGTGATATCTTATCCAGCCTGCGAGCTATCAAGCGAATCAACAACAACAGCCACAAGCACAACTGATCCGTGATGCGATGACTTTGACGACTACGATCAATGGATCGGCGGTAGATACCTAATCTAGATAACACACTAGTTTTTAATTAGACACTTATTTAGTATTCTCTTCAACCCAAAGAAAACCGTCAATGTCAGGCGAGTCTTATCAATTTTTGTAAAATATACAGACAAATCTCGTGACAAGTGAGCACGAGAAAAAGGCTTCTAAATCTAATGGCTTTTGTGACTCCCCCAAACCCCAATGGGAGTTAGTAGCTCCAATTTTGGTTATATTATAGAGAATTTATTATAACCTTTGTAATTTGAAGTATAGGTAGATCCTGAAAAGTTACTGAGCTTTCCAGGCAAGTACATGGAATAAGATGAGTCACAGATGGAGAAACTTTCCAAGAACCATCTCTTTCTCTCTCTCTCTCTGTTTCTCTGTTTAAGAGAATATTTCATAGTGGGCGCCGTATCAAAAATCAGTAAAACGAAATTCTTCGAACTTGATATTGGTGCTTCTTTAATTAAAAGACCCAACGCACACTGACACTGGTACTGATAATATTTTTGGCAGCCATTCAACCTGTCGGGTGGAAAAAAAAATACAGATTGCAAAAAAAAAAAAAAAAAAAACTAAAATAGAAAAGAACAAAAAAAAAAAGTAGAAGGTAAACGGAACGGTATGTTGGTGGTGTAATAACACGATAGAAGCAACAAATAGACGTAGACTCGAACATGAATTTTATCGCCCCAATGAACATTTCCCGTTGCTATTTACTAGAAATCAATCAATGAAAAAATATACATGCGTGGTGCTTTTATGACCTCCACCAAGATTTTACGAAGATTTTTTATTATAGGGGTAAAAACGATACAATTTGTTGTGTTGTTGTTGTTGTTTGTTGGTTGTTAATTTTTTTTTTTTTTTTTTTTTTTTTTTTTCTTCTTTCTTGTTTTTGCTTTTCCCAAAAATTGTATGTATATGGTATACTAGGCGGCACAGGCAATGTAATTGTGATTGCTGACCGTACATCCTTGACTACGCTCATCGAAATAGTAACCATCGGGACAATGGCCCATGCCAACGGTAGCACCATTCGAGCAGCGGGCATAGGACTGACAATCCCCAACCACATTAACATAGGCCATTGAATTGCCAACACAACGATCTAGCAGACAACGGACATTGAGACGATCGCGGCAGGAGAGTTTCTCATAGTCGAAATATTGTCCAGCGCCGCACTCGAGATGCTTGGGTTCCGTATCATGTTTACCGTTTACGGGCTTGCCACAGATATAGTAATGGCTGCAGGACTCGCTGTCGGCAAAGTATCCGGTCAGAGCATTGCCAGTATTATTATCCAAACAGAAGGTATTTTCCGGTTCTGGCAGCACTGCGGAAGCATAGCAAGTGGCCTCGCTTATCGAGACACAGCGTCCACGATGGGCATCGTAGGCCATCTGAATGGGGCACTCATGCTCCTCGATTTTCTCATTGATGCAAACGAAATATTTCTCACAGTGCTCATCGTGGGCCAAACGGGTATTGTTTGGCAGAGCTCGGCATGCTGGGCTGCTGATCCTACGGTTGCTTTCAGGGCAAGTGTATTGGGTGGAATAGACACAGGAACGGGATGAGGGATTGAAGATCAAATCGTTGGGGCAATTGGCCTGAATGGGATTGTGTGATTGGCAGAGTATATAGCCGCGACAAGTGGCACTGGTGGGATCGGCAATGAAAGTGCCATCCAATTCGCTGGCACACACATTAACGGTTGAGGTACTATCTTCTCCGAAATAGGGACATGTCACGCTATCGGCCAATATACAGCGGCCCAATTCCTTATGATAGAATAGTCCTGTGGCACAGGCTCCCTCCTCCATGCTTGTTCGATTATCCGGACAGCGTACCCAATTGTCGCAGGTTTTCGGCCGCAGTAAGCTCGTATCCCATGGCAACAGGGCGCACATCTCGTTAACCGATAGTGATTCAAAGTTGGCGATAGTTTTCGTAGTGGTGGTGCCCACTGCCAAAGCGGCCAGGGAGGTCACAGCCAGTATGGATAGGATGCTTTTAGCTAAAAATTTGATACTATTGTTATAAGCTGATACACCAACCAAGGTGGGATGAGGGAGAGGGGGGCAATAAAGAAGCCATTACCTTGCTTCATTGTGTCTATATCCTTATGTATATATCCTTTTAGCGTAAGCCTGTCCGATTGCTTTGCCTTCCACAACACAACTGATGCTGAATCGCGCACTAACGCCCCCCTTAAATATGCAAAAAAAAACAATTTGGAAAATGCACAAAGGCCAAATACGGAGAATCTGATGTTGTCGTCGGTGAGTCGGTGCCTCTGTCTGTTCGTCTTCTATCTCTCCAATCAGTGTGGCGTAGCCGATAAGCGATTCTCATTCACAGATAGCAGATAGCAAATGGAGCATGGTGGAGCATGTAAATTACACGGCAATAACATTGTCTCATTTTTTGGCACTCCAGCAAAGAACTTAGTTACCAGAGATATCAAACATGTTTCTACATTTGTTTGTCGTCGATTCCATCGATAGGGAAATTGAACATGTCGCCGACTAAATCGCCGATAAAGACAGACACACAATGAAATGCATTTCAAGCAATTGATTGAAAATTCTCGATTCGATGGAAGTTTCTATCGAGAGGAAAATAGAAATTCTATCAATCAGCAAAACAAAAACTTATCCCTGTTGCTAAGGCAACAGCATTTCAATGGATGTCAATTACTGGCAGATTCAATCGTTATTAACTTGGTTATTTTCCCCCAGATGATGAATAGAGACAAATGGAAAGTTTCCTTCTTCTTTGTGATGATTATTTTCGTATTACAAGTTTATAAATTAATTAATACAAGTTCTAAGAAAATTTTTATTTTTTTTTTAGGGGAATATAGTTTCTAGTAGGTCCACAAGGAACTGTTCGATTTACTTGGTTCAATAGCTCGGGAGAGTCTATATCCCCCTTAAGGAGCTAAATACATGATGCATAGTTTGATAAATTTCCAACAAAAGTAAATGTAAGTAAAAGTTCTTATTAGTCTTCTAGGATATGTAGGATCCTCATTTTTCCTTTTTGGAATATGCCTGTTCCGTGAGTTGGCTAACAGTTGATAATTGGTTATTGGTCCATGTATGTAATCCATCTTCGTCTTTTCAGCATTTGGAAGATTTCTTTCAATAATCAATATGACAACTCTTCTTGGCTTGTAGTAGAAAGGATAAAAGACAGACCCCATTTGTATGTATGTGCAAATGTGTTTTTATTGTTTTAATTTTAAAAGTTTTGTGTTTAAAATTTGATTGCCACTTAATAAGTTTTATTTTTATTTTTTTTTTTTTTTAAAGGTATTAACATGGATCAGAGTTTAAGTAGCTTTGCATACAGCGTATGGTGGTATAGTTTTCTCGCAATCACCGCTGACTTCATTGAAATATGGATACGTGGAAACACACTGGGAGGTTGTGTTTGAAGAGCAAACTGTATAGTCTTTGCAATCTGAGTTGATGGCGGTCACAAATTGCAAATTCAGATTACCGCAACGGTTATAGGTACAAGCATAGGCAGCTGGGGAAACGCACTGCTGTGTTGTGGGATTGAAATGGGTGCCCCTGGGGCAGGAACTCCAAGTGCCAGGACCTGAAGCACTCGTGCATGCATAGTAACCATAGCAGGTTTTGCCATCGGAAAAGAATTGAGTCTTACTGGTACCTGAGCCAGAAGTAGTTCCATCATCATCAGCTGCAGTTGTACCACTTGTTGTTCCACTTGTTGTTCCGTCTGTTGTCGTTCCATCAGTTGTTGATCCATCTGTGGTCCCATCATCATCACCTGCAGCTTTAGTCTTGAAGTTAGTAGTGCAAATGTCAGGATCAGCGGGATAGATTGCATCTGGATCGGTTTCACTGCAAGTGCTAGTTGCCTCACAGCGACCAGTTGCTGCATTATAATATGGATATTTGGTACTCTCACATACTCCAGGCTTAGCTTCGCCATTCAGGCATTGCAAGAACTGTCCACAGTTATTTGGATCACCAACGAAGATGTCGGATTTCATGAAACGGCAGATGGTGTCCTGTGGACAACTGGAGGCATACACACACATTGTTTCGGCAGCAAGGAACATTTGACCAGTGGGGCATTCGCCAACGCCGTAGGTACCATTGCCATAGCAATAACCATATTGAGTACAATTATTGGGATTGGCAACATAGGTGGGACTTTTGGCCGCTGTGCATGTCTCCTCCAAACTGGTGGAGCAAATTGTATTGGCGGCACTGGAACAGGAACCTGTCTGGGAATTAAACACTAAACCTGAACCGCATGAGCCCCAACTAACTAGCTTTTGACCCTGACAGTATCCCCAGCCCTTGCAGCTGCTTGGATTGCCAATATATCCACTATCCCACCACTGGGCGCAAATTTGTTCCATGGTGTAGGGGTATGAGCTGGATTGGTTAATCAGCAGTGTGCAGATGACCAATGCCAAGCTGGCCTTTGTATATTTGAATGCTGCAAACAAACGAACAAACAAACAAACGAAAAAAATAAGCACAAACAAAAAAAAAAAAATAAAAAATATATATTAATATTTTGTCCTTTTTCTTGGTTATCCGTTTTAGATGTATATATATATATATATGTGTATATGTACCTCCCATTGTACGCTAACTTGCTCACGACACTGAGTACTAACCCCCACAAATGGAATCCGAGTGGCTTTTATACTAACACCGAAGTGGAGCGTTTAATTAAAAAAGAAAACCAAAGCCAAAAACAAAATTATTGAATCTGTCAGATAAGCTGTTGTGCCCCCAACTCCTCTACACACAAAAAAACACAATGTAATTAAAAGTTGTGTGTGTGATAAGATTATGATATATATCGTTAAAACTCTTTAAACACTTACAAATCATCATCCCCCCCCACTCCCGGCTAAGCGTAACTACTACTAGCATTCTGGTCAGTCCCAAAGTCCCATTTCTGCCCCAAAACCCAATTCATTCCCATCAAACAACAACTGACCATATCTCACATACTGACTAACTAATGATTTCCCTTTCCTTCATTGGATCATCACGAGTTGATTGGGGTATGCCTCTTGTTATTTTGTTCTTGTAGTTTCTTTATTTTTTTTTTTTTTTGGTAATTAATGGCACTTATTGATCGGTTGTCATTGTCGTTGGTGGCGTTTCTTGGTAACTGAGGTAATCAGTTTTAGTTAATATTTTCTCAAGTACCTAATGACAGCTATGATACTTTGTTGGTTTTTTTTTTCTTCCGAGTGTTCTAAAATTAATTTCTTTTCTAATATAATTTTAAACTTGTCTTTGGATTTGCTTGAATGGTTAGCTACTTGCATCATTTGTTTTATTTATTCATACTATATACTTGGTTGTGGATTTAGCTTCCAGGATCTTAAGATATTTGTAGTTGTTGCAGTTTATATACTAAGATTGTCTTTATAAACTATACACATATACATATGTATAAATGTGTGCTGATGCACTTATATCTGTTATATCTAAATCCACCAATAATGCGAAAATAATCTTAATATGAGCACCCGATCACACTGGTATTCACTGGCCATGAAACAGCAAAAATAATTGAATAAAACTTCAACTACAGAGACACAGTAAAGAACATAAAGGATATTCATCTAAAAGATTACAAAAGCGAAGTTTCAAATGACTACTAGACTATTAATATAAATTACATTTCATCATATCGACATCATAAAGTTAGAAAAGTAAAGTAAAGAAAAATTTCCTCTACAGCGTTCCTACAAATATTGAAATCACTTCACATCCTCACAGAATTTATACTACTTATATAAAGAGCAGAGTCCTTTATCGCAATTCTATTACCTGACTCCCTGACCCAAAAACAATTCCAACTTCCTATACATCACTCAACTTTTTAAGGGGACATTGAAGAGTCTTTCAGCTTAAGTTTTTTCGATGTTTAAGGACAAATCAAAATTAAATTAAAATTTTCTTACTACAATTTAAATTAGTTATAGCCATGTAAAATTAGCTTAAATACGTTTAAGAATAAAAAACTGCCATCAAAACTATAGAATTTTATAAAATTAAATATAAATATAACTATTATAATTACATACATATAATATATCTCGAACACTTTTCATTTGCCATCATCGTTCTATATATCTTAAGGGGTGGAGCTATCCCTTATAAATGTATGCACATAGTTAATATGCCAACTACTATGCCTAAAAGACAACTTTATTAATCAGTTAGTTAAAGTTTAATACTAAAAGTAGGCAAACAATTTGGCCATTGGCAATGAGTCCATTTGTCACTACCAACTTGGCTTATCAGTTGGATTCTAACTTGACAACCAGTGAAGAAGGCAAAAAGAAGCAATATCTATATATGACTATATATGAGATCAAAAGGGTTAACTATACTGAACTGAGCCACTGAGCTTGTTTATTCAATATGGCTCAGACTGGCTCACTAGCTCATTTTGGCACCATAGTTCTTATGGCTCATTTTGCTCTCTTCTCAATTGGCGATTGCTCATGAGCTATCTGCAAGTGAGCCAGTGAGCTATATTAGTGAGTTAGCTCACTTTGAAAAAAAGAACGAGTGAGCCGGTTCACCTCAATGAGCTGCCTTTACCCAAGTATGTATAGGGTAAACTAAAGGGATATTTTACATAGATTATAGTGAAAAGTTAAGGAAAGCACAATTCAATGTCTTTTATTTTATATTTATAGAATAACTGGGTAAAGTTAAGTAAAGTTATTTTTTTAGAAAATTTCAAGTTTAATTTTAAAAAATGGATAACTTTTGAATTCAATTGATATTCAGATTAAAGAATTTCGAAAAAGACATAAAATAAATCAAATATTAAATGAATATAATGAATCTGCGATAGCTATTAAGGTTTTTGTGTGTGTTTTAATCTTATCTGGTTAAGTAAAAAAAAATTCAATTCGCTTATCATAAATATATTTGCTGATCCTTCGATTTATACAATTGTTGACTAATAAAAAAAAGTATTCTGGTCTATTTTCTGATTAGTTTGAATCTAATTGAGCGACCAAACACAACGTTTAACAATGAGAATTCTCTCGTACAGTAAGATCTATTCTAGTTACCCAATCGGAAATACGATGAATTAAGTTGAAAATAAATTTTTTAATTTTATTTTTAAGTATTGCTGAGCTTTTGCTTGGTGAGTTTGGCGTTTGCCCGGGATGAGGACATTTGCCGGCTATTCTCCAATGGTACGGTCATACGGGATCCCGACTCCTGCAGCCGTTACATAACCTGCATAGATTTCACCAGTCACTATAGCAGCTGCACGGGATCAACACCATTCTGGGATAAGGACAATGAGAAGTGTGTGAAGAGCTTGTCAAGCGATGAAACTTGCACCGTTTCGTGTAAAGATGCTAGCAATAAGTTCGTAGCCGATCCCAAATCCTGCTATGGCTACTACTACTGTGCCGATGAGGAGACACCCATGTATAGCACTTGCCCGGAATCAACACATTTTAATGCCACCAGCCAAGCCTGTATACGGCTTTATGAATCGGAATGCACGGTCCTTGACTTTGATTACTGCAGCATTGTGAAGAATAGTGTGAACTTTGACAACGTCCAGGCGTGCGATCAATATCATACCTGCACCAAAGGCAAATTGACTACCAAATCCTGCAGCGGCACTTACTATCAGGCCAGCACTGGCACCTGTGTGGCCAAACCCCTTGTGGATTGCGCCGCCCATCCACTGCCTTCGAAGGTATGCGGAACTGAGAAGAGCCCCTACAAAAACAAGTTCGTATCGGATGGTGCCACTTGTCGTGGTTATTTCTATTGTGCCGAGCAAGCGGATGGCACTCCAGATGCAAACCCCAGCTGGAATCACTGTCCAGAAGATACATTTTTTGATAGCTCAAGCCAGGGCTGTCGTTCACCCAATCAGGTGAAGTGCAGCGAGGATCGTTGCGATGGACGTTCCCTAAGTTTTGTCCTAAGTAGCACCAAGGGATGCCGTCACTATCTACGATGCGTTGATGGCATGACTCTCGATGAGAAGAGCTGTGGCAATTACTTTTTCGATGAGGAGAAGGGTGGATGTGTGCCCAATGTTTTGACCTATGACATTTGTTAATAAGTATAACTAAATGTTATTTGTATTTCATATCCAAATTGAAAGAAAAAAAACTAAAGTGTTGAAATGAATTCAGTTTAGTTTAGCTATAGCCTATAAATCGGAAAGGTTTCTAAAATATATATATATTATATTTTTTGCCCTATAATCTTACCTGTTTCAGAGGCAATCAGACAAAACAAAAACTAATCCTAATCTATAAAGTCGCAAGCTCCATTTGTTTCCAAATTTAAAAGTAAAAGTACATAGATAATATTATTAAAATTATCAATGGCAAAATATAAATTTCAGCATATATACAGATTAAAGAGTTTCATTCCAATGCGATTACAATCGCCATGGAATGGAAGCCATTCATAAATAACATTTTGAAAATCAAAAGAGACCCACAAAAAAATAATTGAAATTAAAAACAAAAAATTTCCCATAGTTTTTTTTTAATTCATTTTTTTTTGTTTTTGGTTATGTTTTTATCAATTTGACAATTTTACGATGACAAAATACGCAATCAACTTGTGACTACCGGACTAGCTGATTGCAGGTGGAAACATTTGGAAATATTTGTGTGTATATATACACGTATACATTAATATATATTTATAGATCAATTAATTAGGAGACCTGAAGTAGCGATTTCCTATTTTCTGATTGTTGTATAGAACTGAATGTACATATATATGACATTAACAAGAAGGAATATTGCCAATAGATTGTTTCTTTTATAATAGAAAAGAAGAGAAAAAAAAGTGGTTACTAAAAAAATAGTATAAACTATGGTATACAAATTTGAACATTGAGTCATTCTTTATACAACATTTATGGCATACTCTTTAATCTTTAAAATTCTATATTCAATATTCAATGAACTATTCTGAATAGTTATTATAAAAAAAAAATATATATATATTATATATATACAAATTAAAGAGTCTGTCTTTAAGCTTTAAAAATCCACCACAATAAGTTATTTTTTTTAGTTTTTCTATAAGAATATAATATACATTCTCATTTGTTGATTTTCAAGTAAGGTAATCTTCTTCGTAATTAATATATTGTATTACCGATCATCACAATGCATTATTATAATAATGGTATAACAAAAATTTCGAATTTGTGGGTACTTTCAAGTCTTTTAAATGCTCAACTTTAGATTGTTCCAATTGTGTATATCTGTGAGCATTTTTAGAATTGAAGAAAATTGTAGCTTGAGATATAGATAGAATGAAATATGTTTTTTTGGTCCAATTGTATTGTTTTTAGATGTTTCTTTTAATAAACGAAATTTCTCCCTGTACATGTTTTAACACTCTCTCTCTCTCTGTATTATAGAAAATACACGAAAAGAAACAAACATTGATAAGATTTGAACAGTTTAATAGACAGGTAATAAAGACCCAAATATCAGTTTTAGGCAATTATATTTCATTGTTAATATAAACACTCAACAACTTAACACCTGAATTTAGTCTCCAAGAGTCGGACAAAGAAGTAACATCGATATACATATATTATTTGGCACCATGCGTTTCCCCTTCTTGGGCATTTGTCTCTTGACCTTGTGCTTGACGACGACTCCACTGTACGCCATTAATGACTACGAGGAACTGTGTCGTCTGTTCATGAATGGCACTCAAATCCGTAAGCCCGGCACTTGCAACGAGTATATCGAATGCATTGATGGTGAAGGCACACTTAAATTTTGTCCCAATAGTGAGCATTTCTTCAATCCCACCACCCAAAAATGTGGCACTGTAAATGCTGACACTAGCAACACCTATTGTGGTAATCGTTGCCAGGGTCTGGATGACGTTTGGGTTTCGGATCCCACCGATTGTCAACAGTATTTCTATTGCCGAAATGGAGAACCATTGTCGGGCTTGTGCGAAGGTACCCAACACTTTGAAGAATCCACACAATCATGTGTCTTCAGTGTGGACTCCGAATGCGTTGATGTTGGAAATATATGTGAAATTCTTCCCGAGAAAACCAAATTTCGGAATGAGAACGATTGCAGTTCATACTATGAGTGCGATAAGAATGGAAACCATGAGCTTAAATCCTGCACAACCAAGACGGGAACGAAATACTTTGATGTAGAGACCGGCACCTGCTTAGAACCCAATAAAGTGGCATGCACGGCTCATCCCAAGGATGGTGTTTGTCTTAATGGCTCCAAGCTGGTAACTGGCTTTGTAAGCGACAATGCCACCTGTCGAGGCTATTTCTTTTGCAAAAGTCTTGGTACCGTTGAGGATTTGGATCCCACTTGGTACCAATGTCCCGAGGGTTATTTCTTTGATAGTGAGCGCAAAATTTGTGCTAATCCCACCTCTGTGGTATGCACTCACAATCGTTGCGACGGACGCGGCACCATGTTGGTGACCAGCAGTAGCAATGAGTGTCATAACTATATCCGTTGTGTGGATGGTCTTGAGGTGGAAGAGCTGACCTGCAATTGGGACTACTTTTTCGATGAGTCCATTCAGGCCTGTACGTCAAAAATTATCTACGACGAATGCTGTGATGGTCGCGATTAAATATATTTTATTAAATTGTTATATATTCTTTATAACACACACAGGCATTTGATAATTTTTTTAATTGTCATCTATTCTGATCATTTTTAATTTGCACATTTTGAAATGCCTAATTAGGCATATAAAAATTACATATAGGTCCACTCTATTGTAGAAGTAAAAATTTTTTTTTTTCTCATTTCAAATCTCACACATATGTAAATCAATTACTCAAAATAAAATGAAATTCTCATTTTTCTGGTTTTTATTATTGCAAGATAATTGTGTTGCACGGTGTAAATAATATAAAAGTTTGGCGGGAAGCAAATATTTTAACGATAATTTGGATATATCGATATAGAATTAGTGTGCCCAGGTGCGTAAATTAGGTAAATGCGCGAACGAACGCTTCCAGTCGGCACATAAACAATTTTCCAAACAATTGTATTGCATTTAAGAATAATTTAAAATGCCGACTTTTTTACAAAAGTAAACAGCAAAAGCAAACCGTGCTACTTTTCTTAAGAAATTATTAAAAAATTGTGATTTTTTTTGCCGAACTAGTTCCAAGTGTCAGTAGGGGCGAAGCGTAGCAGCGACAACAGAAAACTAAAAAAGGAGCAATCAACAAAAATATTATTTAAAAATGAGAACTACTCGATATTAACGTCAATGCTACACAAATTTAGCCTAACAACTAAAAGTGAAGTTTTCCAACCCGACTGGTTTCCTGTTAAGGGACGCGTAAGTAGCGGATAGCAAAATGCCAATAACTCATAAAGTAAATATTATAGTGGTAAATGTTATTCTTTAATGCATATTTAATTAGCCGGCAAGTAAAGATTAAGCCAAACCGTAGACATTAAATCAGTCCTCCATGAAGCCAACTCAAACCGGCGGGGGTGTTGGTGGCGGTGGTGGTTCCGGAGCTGCAGCTGGAAATGGAGCCGGGCCCGGCGTTGCCAAACTTCCAGAGCCCATCGACTACGTGACTCTTATCAGTGACGATTCGGATGGGGAACCCTCACCCAAGCGAACGCCCATCACTCCCGGTGGTTCGGGTAAGCCAAAATTTGATGATGACTCCAATGATGCCACCACACCCGCCACTGCCACCAGCGATGAACGTCGTACCAGTCGCCGGAACAAACCCAAAGTTGACTATACCAATACAAATAAGGCGGCAACAACAAATTCTGAAAACACGCCCAGTGAAAAATCAAATTCCACAACTGCTTCCGCTTCGTCAGCCAGCACCAGCCAAATGTCTGATAGACGATCAAACTCCAATAATCATCAATCCCGTAAATCGGAGGCTTCTGCTACAAATGGTGGCGGAGGTGGCGGTGGCGGCAGCACTACCGGCAGCACTGGCACTGGAAATGGTACCAACAATGGCGACTCGGGTAGAGATATGGGCACACCCAGCGTGTTGTCCGGCCAAGAGGGAGCAGTCTTCCAATCTCGTTTACCCTTTAGCAAAATGACCACCAATGAGGAGGCCTGCTTTCCAGACATTAGTCGCTCCGGCATACTGGGCCATCGTGTGTTCCTCAATATACGGAATAGTCTGCTCCACATGTGGGTGGATAATCCGAAGCTCCAGCTTACCTTTGAGAATGCGTTGAAAAATCTTCCCCCTCCCTTCGATAGTGAACCGAATTTAGTCCGGCGTGTGCATTCGTTTCTGGAACGCCATGGTTTCATTAATTTTGGCATATTCAAACGTCTGCAGCCCATACCAGTTAAGAAGCTGGGTAAGGTTATCGTTATTGGAGCTGGGATATCGGGCCTGGCTGTGGCCCAGCAATTGCAGCAATTCGGCATGGATGTCATAGTACTGGAGGCTCGGGATAGAGTGGGAGGACGCATTGCCACATTCCGCAAGAACAGCTATATTGCCGATCTGGGTGCTATGGTTGTTACGGGTGTCTATGGCAATCCCATGACCATTTTGAGCAAACAAATTGGCATGGATTTGGTACCCATACAGCAAACATGCCCGCTTTATGGACCCGACGGCAAACCTGTGCCCAAAGAGAAAGATGATGTCATCGAGCGAGAATTCAATCGCCTCTTGGAATCAGCCAGCTACTTATCGCATCGTCTGGACTTTAACTATGCCGGCAATTGTCCTGTCTCGCTAGGCGATGCCCTGGAATGGATCATAAGTATGCAGGAGAAGCATGCCATGCAGAAGCGAGCCATGCACATGAACGAAATCATTGCTGCCCAGAACAAGATTATCGAACACCGGAAAAAGGTGAAGAGTGTGAAGCAAACAGTTGCTGCGCTCAAAACGGAGCTCAAGACGCTTCTACGGCAACGTGTTCCAAAGAGCGTGACTGTGGATGATGTTAGTTATGCTCGGCAAGAGTACAACATAAGAAATACCCAACTGAAACTAGAGGATACTCGTCAACTGTTGGAGGATCTGCGACAGCAGAGTAAAGCACTTGATTTGAAGCTCCATGAATTGGAGCAGAGTGGACCAAGGTAAGGAGAATACAATC
Organism: Drosophila austrosaltans; assembly: GCA_035045865.1. Classification (NCBI taxonomy): domain Eukaryota; kingdom Metazoa; phylum Arthropoda; class Insecta; order Diptera; family Drosophilidae; genus Drosophila; species Drosophila austrosaltans. The sequence goes on along the minus strand of JAWNOQ010000207.1, from coordinate 2,232,543 downwards.
AAAATCCAAACTTTTGTTGCAGGGCTAAATTTCTTCCTGCATTTTTCTTCCCTAGAAGTACCTTTAGCTCATCCATTCCTTTCCCTTTTTCTATGCTTTACAGTGATGTCTATTTATCTTCCCGCGATCGCCTCATTCTGGATTGGCATTTTGCCAATTTAGAGTTTGCCAATGCCACACGATTGAATAATCTCTCACTGAAACACTGGGACCAGGACGATGACTTTGAATTTATTGGCCATCATACAACAGTGCGAAATGGTTATTCGTGTGTTCCGGTGGCTTTAACCGAGAACTTGGACATACGCGTCAACAGTGCGGTTAAGGAAATAAAATATGGCAGCCAGGGTGTTGAGATTGTAGCCGAGAACCTTAAGACCTCCAATTCGCAGATGACTTATAAAGCAGATCTAGTCGTGTGTACCTTGACGCTGGGCGTGCTAAAGGTTGCGGTGGCCCACGAAGAGTCCCAGCAAGGCAATACGGTGAAATTTGATCCACCACTGCCAGATTGGAAGCAGCAGGCCATACGACGCTTAGGATTTGGTAATCTTAATAAAGTTGTCCTCTGCTTCGATCGCATATTCTGGGATCCAAATGCCAATCTCTTTGGTCATGTGGGCAGCACTACAGCAAGTCGAGGTGAGTGAATAACCATTAACTAGTTGGACACATGATAAAAAAAATAAAATCGACTTACTTTTACAGGCGAATTGTTCCTTTTTTGGAGTATTAGCTCGTCGCCCGTTCTATTGGCTTTAGTTGCTGGCATGGCTGCCAATATAGTGGAGAGTGTGACAGATGACATCATAATTGGACGTTGCATGTCTGTGCTGAAAAACATTTATGGGAACAATTCGGTGCCGCAGCCCAAGGAGACGTTAGTTACACGCTGGCGCAGTGATCCTTGGGCACGAGGATCTTACAGTTATGTTTCGGTTGGATCTTCAGGCAGTGATTATGACCTGTTGGCTGCTCCCGTTATACCCAATGTCGATCATCCGCATCCCAGCAAGGATTCGGAAGGATTACCACGTTTATTCTTTGCCGGAGAGCACACCATACGAAATTATCCGGCCACTGTGCACGGCGCCTATCTAAGCGGTCTGCGTGAAGCTGGTCGCATTGCCGACTATTATTTAGGTTATCCGGAGGGTACACCTTCGGATATTGGATATTCTGTTGTGGAGGCCGCCAACGCGGTATCTGTGGGCAGTGTGGTCAAACTGCGTGACCTCTCGCCCAATCTATCCGATTCCACATCATCAAAAAAATCCGAAGATAACTCCAATTCAAACACTGCCGATTCTGTGGAACTTCAATAGCTCAGCTCGCATAACATTAAGCTCGCCTCTATATGCTTGTTGTATGCTTCTCAATCCCAAATCCCACAAACCACATACTTAGGATCAATTGAAAGCCATTTTGTAGTAAGCGTTTTAGGTTTGTACTATAATTAATGGGATTTTCTATCAAATAGGACAAGTCCATTAAACAAGAAAGGCAAAGAATTAATTAAGATCTAGACTAATCCAACTACAAACTATATAGGGTAATATATATTCAACAACAACAAAAAAAAAAACCAATTTGTACATATATAAAAAACAAAAACAAAATCTTCCTAATTTTTTTTTTTTTTTTTGTTATTTATAAACCGTCAGCACAAAAGAAAGCAATAAGAATATCGAACTCAGCGAAGTAAATGCCTGGACTGGAATTGCTCCGAACAAATTAGACAATTATCATCAGCCGTTTCAATATACACATAAAAAATATATATATAGAAACGGCCCTTTAAATACAAGATATATATACAGCATCCAAAGATGCTTTTCATGCATTATAAAAAATTATTAATTTACAATTCATTTTAATAAAACGTGATTTTTGTCAACGGAAATGAGACTTGGAATCGACTTGCTAGCTCTTAATGCGTAGCCCCCATAATTTCTTACCTTTATACATAGTCAATCTTCATCATCATCATTTGCAGCATTATAGGAGAAAAAAGCGAAACTCTGTTAGGCAACATTTCTGTATTTATTATTTACATGTGGGTCAACTACAAAAAGGTTGGTTCAATGACCCAACTGAGGGCCGTTTTGCTTTCAATGACACTTGAAAGCTAAATTTTTTTTCTTTTGGTAAGTAAGCGTTTGGATAGCTTACTTATATGTACTTTCCCCCCCCCCCCCCCCATTATATTTTTCTTACCAAAAACCTTCCAACTACTGTCTCTCTCACACACTCTCTCTCTTAGCCGAATCTAACTCATATTCTGGTTGGATCGTTGCATTTGACAAAAAGCTCTTCAAGCATATTTCAAGTTCATTGCCCGATATGCTAGAAAACAAATCGTAAAAGCTCAAATTGTGGAATTTATGGATGAGAATGCCTTTTTTTTCTAACTACTTTGGATGTTTTTGCATTTGAAAAACGACCTTGGCAACTTGACGGGTGCATTGACCGCCGGCACAATTATTGGAATATGTTTCGATGGGGAAGATGACGCAAGTACGCTAAGGGTAGTGGGACTCCCCAGTAAATATATAGCTATATATATGTTTATTTAATTATACTATAATTTAAATGGATTGCTTTTAGTTTTTGCTTTTATCTTCTTTTCAATTACACTTTTTTGTAAGTTTTTCATATTTGAATGCACGTTCCAGACCAATATGAAATTTAAACGGTATCATATTTACAAATAACTGACTATTCGATATAATGATTTCATGGAATAGTTTTATGAAAATGAAAGTGAAAAAAAGAATACTTCTTTATTGATCCTCTTTTCTTTTCCGGCGGAAATGAAAGTGAGTTTTTCAAAACTTTAGTTAGTTTTAGAAAAAGTTTTCCAATTTTATTTCTGCAATTGCATTATTGCCCTTGGAATAGCTTTAATGCAGATAATTACAATTGGATTGATCTTGGATTTAAAATTTCCGTTAAGATTGATTTCCGAAAGTCTCTCTTCTAATCGTTTGCGACGCAATTAAGCTCCCATGGATACAGTCACGGTAAACACTATTTGCGGAGCTTTTTGTTCCCAAAAAGCTTCGAAATCGCTTGCGTAAGGGTTTAGTATAAATACCTGAGAGTCAAATCAACAACAAACTAGTCGGAATCGGCACATTTGGAGCGTCGTCAGTTTCAATAATGAGCGATAGCGAAAGTGAACAACAACTGCCCAGCGTCGTTAGCGATGCTCTATTGCAGATCTATCAACGACACGATCAGCCGGTGGTCATAGAAGCCGCCTCGGGTGTGGGTGAAAATATTTATGGTCAAGTTCTACGCATTAGTTGGCCAACTCTGAATAATGCTCCTCCGGTTGTGGTGAAGATGGCACCCAAAAATGAGGCTAGACGAAATCACACACGTGTGGCAGACTACTATAAACGAGAGGTGTTCATGTATAAGACTGTATTCCGAGAATACGAAGCATTGGCCAAACAAACAGGAAATCATTTTGGAGTAATACCGGACTTGAAGACTTCTAGCCTACAGGCACCGGAAGAGTTTATAGTTTTTGAGGATTTAGCCGCTGGGGGATATGTGAGAAATGCTCGTAGCTCTATGCCCACCAGTGACTTGGTTTTCTGTTCCATGAAGGCTTTGGCAGAGCTACATGCTCTTTCATTTGGACTGCAATATAAAGAGCCAGAGAAATTCGCCGAATTGGTTGATAAAGTGAAGCTGGATAATCTATTCACATCCGATATAGAGCCCGTGTCCATTGAGTTTGGTAAAGCGCAGCTTAAACGAACTCGACTCATGCTACAAGAACAGAATGACGAAACGCAGCAATTGCAGCGAGTACTCGAAAATTGTGAAGATAAATTCAAGGCTTTTGCCCTCTATTGCGTCGATGGAGCGGCCAAATCGCCCTATGCGGTCATTTGTCATGGTGACTTTTGGAACAACAACATTCTATACAAATACGAGGTATGCTAGAAACCATTGCATTGGATACATTCAAAAATGTTAACGTGCGTCTCCTTTAGCCTGTCGAAAATGGCAAGGCGGTTAAAGCCAAGCTTATTGACTTTCAAATGTCCCGCTATGCACCGCCCGTACTCGATCTGGTGCACTATCTGTTTGCCTGCACCGAGAAGCAATTAAGGGACTTACACTTTAATAGCTTTATGGACACTTACCACAAAACGTTGGCTCAAAAATTAGCCAGCTTGGGCTTGCAAATAGACGATATCTATCCACGACACATTTTCGATCAACAACTATGCGACTTTGGGCCCTATGGTTTAATTATGGCCGCATATTCAATACCCTTCTTTGTTTCCCATGCCGATGAGCTTATCAATATTGATAAAGTATCCGAGGCAATACAGGATTTATCAGCCACATCCTCTGAAGAAGATGCCCCAAAGTGTCAGGAGTTAATTAATCAATTCGATTGGCTAAATGAACGTACATTGCCGATCTTTAGACGCCGCATGACCGGTGTTGTTTCCGATATGATCAAGTACAAGATGACAAAGAAGTTATTCCAATTGGATCTGTGATAGTCACAGTTACCTTTTACAGTATTAAGTGATAGCTTAAATAATTGTACAAAACAAAAAATAGTTTAGAAATAATCGTATACTAGAATCTTTGGATTAATAACCAATTGATTCGACCATTTATGCTGATCATTCGGTTTTTGCTTTACATATTTAATATATATATATATTAAGTGGTCTGTTAACTCACTAGGTAAATGGGTCAAATAAAAGAAAAACAAGTTCAATGACCACGCAAACTGATGTCGAATGACAATGAAAGCAAAAATCTTTATAACAAACTGAAAACTTTAAATAAACAGAATTCACACATTACGAGTACTTTCCCCCGTATCATTCTCTCGAAAGTCTCCTATTACTTTCCCTCTCTCTCTCTCGCTCTCAGTATGCAGCGAAAACATGACCTAAATTAGCCATACATCCGTTGAACAGTAGATACAACATAATCTGTTCCGCTAATGTCAAGTTCATTGACCAACATATGATCCGTATAGCGATTAATTAAACTTAAATATACTTCCTTTTTCATTACATTAGCCTCGACGGCAGATGCGTCATTTAATCACGTTTCCCTTAATCTTACTATCAAAATGAACAATTTTAAAATTAAATGCAAATAGGTACAACTTATTGGAATTTGGTCATTATATAATCTTTTTGATCAAATTAAATGAATCAAACGTCATTAAAATTTAAAATAATTTGTTTTTGATTGGGCTCATATTGAGTATATGTGATACCAACAGTATCGAACATGCGTTTCGATGCAGCATACTTTGCTTTAAACCCATATTTATCGGAAATATAAAGAATGTTGCGGATGCCCGACTGTGAAATAGACATTATAGGTGACTAATATTTTAGAAAAAATACATACACCCCACTTACCTGTATAATCAGCTTTGCACATTCATTGCATGGAAAGAGTGTTGTATAGAGACAGGTGTCCACTAAACTGGCGCTATTGCTATTGAGTATTGCATTGGCCTCAGCATGGACCACATACAGTTTCTTCTCCTTTGACCAGGGAAATTGATCGTCACTGCAGTTGCGGGGAAAACCATTATATCCAATGGAAACAATACGATTCTGTTTATCTACAATACATGCGCCCACTTGGGTAACCGGATCCTTGCTCCGTTTAGCCGATAGAAGAGCCATTGCCATAAAGTAATCATCCCAAATTAAGTAATTCTGACGTTTACTATTCTCCAATGTTGAACAAGTTTGCTGCTCCATAACCGAAAAAGCGAATTCTGATTCTTTATTCGTTGGAGGCATTTCTTCTATATTCGATAAAGCGATTTCTGTTACTTTTTTCGTTAGAAAGGTTTCATCTATATCCTCGAAGCCGAATTCTGATTCTTTATCCGTTGGAGAGGTTTTGGTATTTGGTAAAGAAGACATTACACTGAAATGAAAAAGCTTATTTTAATTGAAATTTTTATATACACATATGTATCAACATTAATTGGAGTAGAGCTTGAGGGAAAACCCAAGAAATTGGACATATTATTTTTCTATAAATTGGATTTTTAGTTACCGCCCCTGAATTAGTTACCAAATAGTGGTAGTGGTGTGCATAGTTCTTTATTGCATTCATTAGAATGAAATAATGAGAGCAAAAGAAAAATAACATCTCAGTAGCGACAATATAATTTGTATATATATATATGTATGTAAGTATATAGATAATATATAATTGGAATATACAGCGAATACTTTTACAATCAATTAAACAATTTCTCATATATTCAACTCAAAATGTGGGATGATAAATTAAAACTATATGCACGCTCAAGCGCTCTTCTGCACCTGTATGGGATTCTGCTTGAGATGCAGGTAAATTGAACGCATGCGCGACACATCCTTGCCGGCCTTATTGACTTTGGGATTGAAATCACAGAGCTTGGCTATGCGCTCCCATTCGGTGCCCGGTTCGATGGCACCGTTTTCCAGTGAGGCAGCCTGCTTCTCAGCGTTGCGCGAAGAGAGCTTAGTTTTCGATATGGATTCACCGATCTGACGCAGCCAATCGTCTAGTTCTTTTTTGGATTGTTGTCGTAATTCTTCTTTTTTTCGCTCCTCCTCTACATCCTTCTCTTCGAGACGCTGCTTTTGCTCCTCTCGCCATTTGCGTATCTTTTCTGGCTCCTCGCGTGATGGCGGTGGCCCAGATATTCCAACTGGCTCATTGGATTCACCACCAATCACTTCGAAGCTGCCAGTTGATGACTCCAAGCCACCGCCCACATTTGTGGAGAGTTCACTACCCAATTCAGCGCCACCAGTCAGTGGACCGTCATCAAGTAAAGTGGGGGCAGGTGTTGTTGAGCCACCACCTGTGATTTCCGCCTCCAGATCACCCAGCACAGATTGTTCACGGGCCAGAAATTCTGCTGCAGGATCGACCTCCTCTTTTGGGGCAAAATCATCACCGAAATCCATGGTGGAAACTCTGAAATATTGATGCAGGGGTAGGGGCGGAGAATTCATTAAATGGGGCGTCTTTTCTTCTCATCTCCATTAACACGTACGCAAAACACTTGCCAAGTGTTTTAGGGTTTCCGTGCAAATGGAGTGTCTCAGGATGCACACTTACCTTTTGTGATGGCGAAGTCGTTAAATTGATCAAGAATAACTGAGTTCAATAGAAATTTTGATGGAATTTAATTCCTACAATTTTCTTTACAACAATAAAATACGTAAAATGACTGTGCGAACCAATACAATGACAAAAAGTTATCGAACTAGTATGTTTCGCAAAGTACTGGTTAACGAAGAAATGAAGCGAGAAACTAGTTCGTTTGCCCAAGTGTTGTAAATCGCTTGCAAGTAAATGAAAACTGTATTTTACCAAGTAACCAAGATATTCTTCCCAATAAAAATAAATAATATATATTTAAAAAAAAATTTATTTTCGATCTTTCGATCATCAACAAATTACGAAAGTCCAGACAATCCATAATAGTCTCTCGTAATATTCTATTATAAGTTTCAAGTCACCTGCAAATCCTAACCGTTTCTTAACACTAAGCACTCTTTCTTATTCAAGAAAATTTGCGCTTTACAACACTTGATAGAGCTAGCACATGTAAATGCACAACATACATATGGATAACTACATTTATTTATATACATACATGCCCATATATTAAGCTACATCTGCTCTCTCGGGTCTCTTCACAAATTGTCTTTATATTTTTACTTACCTAATTATGACAATCACAAATTTGTTTAGGAAAACTAGAACACAAGCTTCTAGAGCAACAACACACAATGTTAAACATAAACACTCGTTTGCCGTAAATGGAACCAGATCATTACGGCGTTATACCAAATGATCCACTGGTTCGTTGGCACCAAAGCGGCCATTTTGGAGATTGTTTCACCACAAAAAAAAGTTATGCATCAAAATTAACAAAGTTTACATAAAAAAGTCAATCAAAATTTGATTTTATATTGAAAAGTGCTGAATTCACGACAATTATAATGTTAGGCCCAAGCAGGACGAGCAAACGGAATCAATAACAACGACAAGTTAGTGAATACAAAAAACTATTGTATCTCTTGCAATCTCAACCTGAACGCACGCAAACACACACATACAAACACCAGGCATACGTATGTATGTATACATATACACACATACGTACGTACAAAGTGTTAAAATATACGAAAAAAAAAAAAAGAAAAAAATTACTTGCAAATTACAAGGCATAGTATATTTTATTCATTTGTCATAAATAAATGAATACCCATAGACCATAAAATTTAAACAACTTGAAACAATATAAGAAAAACACCAACAACAATAAAATAGAATAAAAGAAATGCCTTTAACTCGAGTTTTGTATCTGTATCTGAGAATTGTAAGTTTGTATCTATAATGCCATGTGGTGCTTTCAATTCACTTGCAGTTGCCATTAAGCGCCAACAGAAGCAGCAGCAGCAGCTCTATCTCAACCATCGCCACCTGCTCCTGCATCTGCACCTGCACCATCATCATCCCACCACGTACACATGGATCCCAACTCTAGCCCCTGGTCGTATGCCTATAACCGCATTGTGCCCGGCTCGGCGGCAAGTACAAGTGGCACGGCCGAAGACTTCCAGCATCCCCATTTGGCCACCATCACTGCAGCAAGCATAGCCAGCTTTAATGCGGCTGCGGCAAGTGGCGGCAGCTTTGTCCCGCCCTCACCCATTGGCAGCTATAATCCAGTATTCCAGCAGATCTATCATCATGCAGCCGCAGCCAGCGTACAACCGAAGCCGGCGCATTATGCATCATCGGCAGTGAATACGCCGCATCGCCAACTGCAGTTGCCCAGCTCCCTGGACAAACAATTGAGTTCATTTCAAAATCAAGCTGCCGTCTCAGCTGCTGCTGCGGCTGTTGTCAACAATGTGGCGTCCAATTATTATGGCGAGAACTCATCATCGAGTGGGGCATCGCCATCGCCAACAACAGTGGCATTAACATCTACATCGCTGTCATGGAATGCTCCCAATATGATATCCAATACATTTTTGGCAATGCAACAGCAGCAGCAACAGGCGCAACAGCAGCAGCAACAACAGCAACAGGCACAGCAGCAGCAACAACAGGCAGCTGCCCAGCAGCAACAACAACAACAACAGCAGGCAGCGCAACAACAGCAGCAACTTAATCTAGTTGCAGACAAAGTGGTGGTGAGTAAGATCCTTTTTTATCTTTATTTCATCTTATGATCTCTCCACATATAGAACCAACCCCGCCCCCCTCATTAATCATTACTACTAATACAATCTCATCCAATCATAATGAAGAATCATATCAATTCATACCCAAGGAATATATATATATATAACGAATATATACGATCGTGTTCATCATCCATTGTCTTTTACTCCTTTCCCCGCCCCTTAAGCAAGTTATAGTCTTATCTTGATCGCGATATGTTATGAAGAATACGTAATGAAAATGATATAGTCAAGAAGTTACAGCAGAATCAAATTACTTAAATCTCAATCTAATGAGCTATCAATGTTGCAAGTTCCATATAAATGACATTTTTAATAGCAATAGGAATAGCTGAATCAAGTTGAATTACCATCAGAGAGAGAGAGAGAGAGAGAGAGAAATATAGAAAATATAAAAAAACTATGTTTATATTGTCTGTCTGTATTTGATCTATTGGGTCTCTTGCAAGTTACGGCAAGGATATCGATGTAATGAAAGTGAATGAGATGGCAAGCGTTTAGGTACTTGGATTCAATTTTAGTTTTTTCTTGTCCAGGGACACGCAGAGATATCTCCAGCTGATCGATTTCACACCCACATCTCTCTGGCTATATCATTTCCATATCTCAACTAACGAAAAGTCGCAAATCACATTATACTAGTGAACAGATGTAGTCCTTTAATTTCAATTATTACTAGACTTTAGTTTGCAAATTCGCCAAAAAGAAAAAAAAATTATTAAAAAAAATATATTAAAAAAAAACACAACAACAACAAAAAATCCTGCTCATTCCTGATTCCCAACCCGACTGCAGATCAAACAAGAAAATATGCAGCAAACCAAGGCGCACATCAAAGCCTACAACGAATTAATTTACTTGACCCAATTGCAACAACAACAGCAGCAACAGCAGCAGCAGCAACAACAACAGCAGCAGCAGCAGCAACAACAACTTCAGCAAGATATTGACGAGACAGCAACAGATACTTATTATACAATCGATGGTCAAAAATTAAAATTGACACGTAAAGATGCTCAGGCTGTTGCCGTAGCTGCTGCCGCCACAACCGCAACCTCCTATCCGGTCCAATATGCGAGTCCGGCGCTTAGTTCAGCGGATGGATCGCCCATTACGAATTTACACGCCGTTGATGTGGTTAGCACGCCGCAGCAGGTGATTGTCTATAAGACAGCATCAGCGGCGTCGGCATCGTCATCGCCAACTGTGCAACGGCGCACAGTGGTGAATGTGGCAGGAGGAGCTGGTGCAGGCGCTGGTACGTCTGCAACACCACCTATAGCAACAGCAGCAGTAGCAGCACCCACAACGGTGGCCTATTCATCTGTGATACAAAGCACACTGCAGCAGCAGCAACAACAACAACAACAGAACAACTGCTGGACAACTAAGCTGGATCAGGGTCAAGAGGAGGATATTAAGAATGTGCTGCAGCTGCAAGTTGTAAAGCAAGAGCAGCGCCAACTCGAATATACAAACAGCGGCGAGGCAATTGTCGAAACAGCGGCGGCTGGCAGTGAAAATTTGGTATTCAATTTACCTCCTGGCCTGGAGATAAAACAAACATTCTATCAGGCCAGTGGCGGAGGCGTCGAAGTCGTTGAGGAGCATCTAGAAGGTCAGGGACAGGCTGGGCGACGCCAGCATGTGGTAGCCAACATGATAATGTCGCCAGGAACTTCCCTGGCATCGGCGGCGTCACAGATTCAAATTGTGCCAAAGGTTTGTATCTGATTTTCTATTTATTTTTCTCCCAATTTTATGTTATTTATTTGTTTATCATTTTTATCGTTTATTTTGTAACTTATCTTTATCTTTGTTTGTGTTGCTTTCTATTTTTTATTTTCTGTTTAATCCTATTTGTTTTTTTATGTATGTGTATATATATGAAAAATATCTGGTTGAAATTGAAATGGAAAATTATGGATAATGATTTATATAAGATAAATCCTGAATTCTGGTCTACTAATAATAAAGTAAACCTATATATACATATATAGCGTTAAATCGGTCCTAATGTAAACTGCATTTCAATTGGATTTATTTCATATATATATATATATATATTTTATTTATCTGTATTATAGCTGAATAAAAAAGCGTTTACTTTTAAATTTACTGCTATATACATATATATATATATATATTTCTCTCTTTGTACAATATTGGTGGAAGCTTTTTGTTTGATCCTATTCCTTGTTTTTTAGTTTTGTTTATTTATTTTTGTTTTCGTTTTTTTTTTTTTTCATTCTTTTGTGTGCTTTTTAAAAAACGTTTTTGCCTTTTGGCCAATTTGAAACTGTGACGTGGACGTGTGTTGAGATAAAGTGACCTCTGTCTCTCTAATATTTGTGTGTGTGTGTGTGTGTGTGTGTGTGGTGTGTACGTACGTGTTTGATGCATATATATATTTTGTTAAGGAGAAAGTAAGATGAATCGAGTAAAAGCTAAAACAAGCGACCCCCACCTCTCGCCCTACAATAGCCTAACCCAATCAAAAAGTCAGCCAAGATACAAGATAAACAGCAAATTCACACAGCAATCGCGAACACCAGCAAAAACATTTAATCGCTCTTCTGTTTTGCTCCTTTTCAGGAGGAGGTCAAACCACCGCCAAAGCCTGCCAAGACGCCGCGCAAACGTCAGCCGAAGAAAACGTTAATTGCCAGTAGCAGTGATTATGGCACAGTGCGTAGTCCTCAGGAACCGCAGCATCATCAACTCCAGCAACAGCAGCAGCAGCAGCAGCAACAACAGCAGCAACAGCAACACAATCAGCAGCAGCAACAGAATACGTACTACGATTTTAATAGCAAATGGAATACTCCGCTTAAAACGGAAAGCAATGCGGCGTCTGTGTCGCCAGCGGCCACCATTAATATACCCACATATCCGCAGCAAAGTCAACAGCAGCAGCAGCAACACCAGCAGCAACAGCAGCAGCAACAACAACAGCAGCAACATTTGCCGCAACCGGCGCATCTGCAATCATCGCAGGCGCAGTCTCATCTCACCCAGTTGGCCCAGTACTATCCAGCATTTCCACAGCCTATTGCCTCCCAGTACACCGCCTGCATGCAGCAGCAGCAACAGCAGCAAGCACAGCAGCAACAGCAGGCCTATACGCAGCAGCAGCAGCAACAGCAGGCTGCTTATGTGCCACAGCAACAGCAGCAGCAACAACAGCAGGCACAACATCAGCAACAGCCGCAACAACAACAGCAGCAACAGCAGGACAAAGCCGAGGAGGATGAAGCGGCAGCAGCGGCGGCTGCAGCTGCCGCCGATAAGGTGATTGTGCCAAATATTGAGGAAGAGCTGGACTTTCTGGCCAATGCGTCGAGTGCGTCCAAACAAGGCTATGCTAATTCACTGGCCAGCAATGGCCGTGGCACCAACTCCTCCACAAATAATACCAATTTTGGCATAAGAAATCCAAACAAGACGCCCTCCCCAGAGCCACCGACGCCTGCCCCTTGTCCACCGCAAAATGGCCATGGTCTGAACTCTGCAGCATCATCGCAACCCAGTCCGGCAGCTCCCAAGCCAGTGAGTGTGGGCACCTCTATTGGTGAGAAGAAGACACAGTTTATGGACAGTTATCTGAAATTCTTGCAAGGCGAACGGGATGATGATCCGCCACCGGTGGTGAAGCCATCTCGTAAGGTAACATATCCGCGAGCTCCATATAAACGCAAAGGCAAGAACAATGCAACAGGTGCGGGAGAAGAGGCATCCACATCGCAGCAGCAACAGGGAGCAGGTGCGTCAGCAGCAGCAGCGGCGGCAGCAGCAGTGGCGGCAGCAGGTGGTGCCAATGACAACAATCAGGCGGCTGTTGTGGACGGTTTGAGCCATGGCCTGGTGGTTGGCGATGATGGTCATCGCATTAAAATACTCTCACAAACTCAAATACTGCCTAAAAAGAGGCCGCATGCGCAAATGGTCGCTGCTGCGGCGGCAGCCGAAGCAACGCCATCTTCGGTCATACAGCAACCACCCGCCGAGTCATCCTCCTTCCGGCCATATGCCCAGCAGCAGCAGCAGCAACAACAGCAGCAGCAGCAGGCGGCGATGGGCGCTCAACATTTTGTGCAGCAGCATTGCGCTCAATTGGGCGGTCAAGGTATGTTGACACTTGACCAACAACAACAACATAGTTCCCATAAGCAAACCAGCAGCAGCAACAACAACACGAGCAGCAGCAGCAGCAACAACACGAGCAGCAGCAACAGCAGCTACCACAGCAACAACAACAATCATATGCCAGCTACGCCGGCAGCGCCGCCCAATCCTCATCATTTTATAAATCTGCTTTGGCCATGGCAGCACTGAAACGCACCCAAATGACCGAAACCACAACGACAATGACCACGAACAGTGGACACGAAACCTTTGACTGACCTCTGAACCTTGACCACGACACCAACAACTTGACCAGGACCGACTAGGACCTGAACATTGTGCATATGTAAACTTTTAAATTGTTAAATGAAACACAGGAGTAACGAAATGAAATGAAAAAAAGTATAAAAGTATTTTTGAGATGAAATCATAAAAAAAAAAAACGTGAGAGAAGATATGAAGATAAAGAAGATAAAGATAATGATGATGATAATGATGATGAAGAACAAATATTATTAATTTTCAAAAAAAAAAAACTAAAAATAAACCGTGTATTTTTATTATTTGTCCATTTATGGAGAGCCCATAACGAAGGTTTTAAAGGGCAGGTCCAGGTCTAGGTGCAGGCTCTGGTGCTGGTGCGGTGCGGTGGCGGGTCCAATGGTTGTTGTTGTTGTTTCGTGTGTGTGTGCGTGCTGCTGGCCCTCGAAATTGTTTGCCTCCCACAACCTAGGGATGCAGTTCATCATTGCAGAATCGATTTCCAGATACGGACTCCACAATAAACCTTTTTTTTTATTCCTCTTTGTTTTAAAGGATCAATATTGCCGATAAAAAAAATTTTTAATTATTAATAATGGAATTAATGTTTCTCTTTGCTTTTTGTACTTGGTTAAGTGATGTATATATATATAGATATAGATATATATCCGTCTATCTTATTGGCATTTGACTATATTGATTCCTTAAGATATTGATATAATACCCCTTTCTGCATCCCTGAAAAAATTCTTTCACAATACTCGAAATCTTCTTCAGTGCGTTTCGTCTAACCAGATTTTGTGTGCTCCACAGACCCATTGAATATACCGCCACGTCGGGAGCAATGCTCTCGGAAGGCCAAACAGAGTAGCATGCATGCTCTCCTCTTGAACTCAGCCAGTGGGGAGGGCAATGCCGTGGGTGAGCCGGATGAGTTTACCGATTCGGATACGGATCCAGTTTGGACACCGCAAGAAGAAGATGTAAGTGACTGTTTGTCTGTGTATGCGTGTGTGTGTGTGTGTGCGTGTTGCAACATTATCATCTAATTGGTAATTCCCATTCAGAGCGACGATGCCGGCAAGGGCTATGGGAAACGAAAGGCAGCGCGTCGCACTAAGGGTACGCCACGAAAGAATATATATGATCAGTCCCAGTTGCAACAACAACACCAGCATCAGCACCATCAGCAGTTGCAACAGTTGCAGGCGGCCCAACAACAACAACACCAACAGCAGCAACAACAACAGGTCCAACAACTTCAATCCGCTGGCGACGGCTACAATCCTCAACAGGATCTGTCTGGTGTTGGCGATGTAGGTTATGCCAGTGCCTCTGGTGGAAACTCGGGCTCAACGGAAAATTTTAAAGTATGTGGTAGAGCCTAAATTGGTTCAGCTATTTTAAATATATCATACATATATAAACTTCCAATATTAATTCATATCATTTAAATCATTTTAACAGACGGGTGATTTTATAGTTCTACGCTCGGATCTAGTTAATGATTGGCCCACCATTTGGCAGGTGGACTCAAAGTGCATATTGCAAAAGTACGAACCTTTTCGGCAGAATGGCAAAACTTTCTATAGAAATATGTCAAAGGTAAGTTTCTAATTAACTAACTAAATTAACTAGTTAACCAACTATTTACTCGCCTCCTTTGTAGTATGCTTCGTGGAATCTCGAAACGAAAAAACTCTACCTCAAAGCCCCGGTGCGCATACAATTGCATTCCCATACGGAGACAATTGTTGAATTTATGAGATCTGAATTGCTGGCCGATGATACGGAACAGTTTATTGAAAAAATAATGGAAGATTATTTGTCCTATAGAGATAATTTTGAGATCTATATACAAACGATGATCTCCCAGGCTCTGGATCCAAGCTTCTTTTCTGAGATAACCCGTGAAAAGGGTAAGCATGAACATCCTTGGATAGATTTAAAACTGTAATCATTACGGCTTAATCATCCTTTTATTTCTTCCAGATGACTATTTTTTGAGTAGTGTACGTGTTGTGGATACCATAATGGAGAATTGTAAACGCAAACTATTGGCCATTACACCATGGACACGGAGCACTATATCCTCAATTGAAACATGGCCTAAATGCCATGTATTTTCCGAGTGGGAGCAAAATAATCTGACACAGAAAAATTGTGCTGGTTGCCATCAACCGGGTATTGCTGTAAGATTTTTGCTATTCGGAGAGCCCTACAATGCCAATACGATGCAAACAATACCCGTAGATCCGCGCATTGTTTACGAAAAGGTTCGAATTCGTTCATTTAATCGATCGATTGTGTATTTCAACGTTATTTGTAAATTGTCTTTCCTCTTCATATATTTAACAGGACATTGTTCTCTGTCGCATTTGTGCCGCCCGGGCGGATCTCTTCCATAAGATTGCCCACGAGAAGTACAACCTGTTTATCAATTGTTCGCAGCGCGTTACAGAACAGCAGCAACAGTTTCCTGGAAAAACCTCAACCGAAATACTGAATGACCTGCTCGCTGAACACAATTGGATCGATGAGGCAAGTTGAATATATATTATATATATATATATCTACCATAGATATATGTTAATATTAAATGTTAAATTTTAGCTCTTCCGCAACATGCGCAACTGCTGGGCTGAGGTGGAAAGTTTGGAGCGGCAGAAACGTTTCCGGGAAGTCATGCAGTAGTTCTTGTCGTCGCCGTCAATCATTTACACTATATAGCTAGTGCTGGACATTAGGACAAAAAAAAAAAAGCCCAAGCAATTGCGTATATATACCTTATATATATAGATATATATATATATACACTAAATGCTGCAATAAACTCAATGAGTTGTTATTAAATTTTGACATATACATAAATATATACATATATATATATTTATACATACACGGTGCAAACATAGAGATGTTTGTATTGCAAGTATGTTAAGTTTGTAGTCGATTGCGTTACAAAAAACAAATAAATCAACGCACTATTTATAAGAGTAAAGTTAGATCTACTATATATAATACATAGGTTATGCGTATTCCACATGCTCTGTAAATATAGCCTACATTTAACTAAGTTGGTAACGAATTGAATACAAAATACAACAAAAATAACCTTATACGAAATTCAATTTATACCAATACAAAAATGGGAAAACATCTTTACATTTTGCAATAAAGATCGGTTAACGTTACATAATGTATATATACATATATATACACCTATTATATCTTCCAACTGGACAACAATTTTAAATCCGAAAATCACTTAATTTCGCGCTAAGGCAAAACCAGCTGTATGATTATATGCATATAGAAGTTTTTATTCAATTTAGACTTTACAAATTTTGATGATTGAATTTTTTTTCTATTATTACTATTATTATTATTATAGAATTTTTTAAGTTTATTATTGAACACTTAAAAGAAAGAAAGAAATTAATTGTAAAATTAATCCTCAAATTAAATAACAAAAACCTACTAAAAAAAAAGAACATCTCGATGCTTTATTATTGTGCATACGTACAATTCATATTGATCTGACTATATTCTGTTGTATATTCTTTTTTTAAATCAGCATTTTAGGTACACAAAGGAAACGAACTGCATTGGGATGGATTTTAATGGAAAACTTGACAAATTGAATGGAGAGTTTCGAATTTGTTTTTGTTAAAACATTACGAATTTTCACCGTTATTTTATAAGTACAACAATAACAATTCTAAATTATTTAAACTGTTGATTAGAAAAACATTTAAGTTAATTGGTCATTTTAAATAAATGAAATTCATCTGCATAATGACTAAATTTTATATCATATCTATTACACTTGAGTTGGCCACTTTGAAACACAGTTGTCAATTGCGTGTGTGTGTCACCATTTACCCTTTGCAAAACCAGGCATATTTGTTTCACCCAGCACTTTGTTACACAAATGAGATAAATGTATATATAATTTAATAAAAGTTAACTTTTTAAACGTATTCAAGCTCCAAAATCCATCATGATCGATGAAAGGGCGTATAAAGTCATCTTTCCATTACTACTTATTGTCATGCAAAAAGGGTATATAAATATACATACATCGGTCAGAAGTTTGCAGAAATCATTTTCGAGTATATATGTATATATGTACATATATTTTTGAGCTAAGTTAATAAAGCTAAGTCTGTCCGTCTGTCTAGTTTAAAGCAATCTTGTTCAATATCCTTAAGTCTTCAGATTCCAATCCAATATAGCTCCCATATTCAAACATCTAATAAAATTGCATTAATAGTTATTGTAGCACAACAATGGATTTGGTAAAAGAAGAGGGTATACCAACTGCGGCATGTGCAATGTTAGTTCGACCTTTTAGCTCTATTGTTGCACGTAGTTCTCGTACTTGCCGCAGTGTCCATTTCCCACGAAAACAAAACTGTTTTGCATACTACATAGTTACTTTGTGGCACCGCACGCTAGCAATTGGCAATGTCCCTACTTATATCGTGTTGGCATGCAATAGGAATAAACCTATATATATACATATATATTCCACTAACTTTATTTTGCTCTACTATGCCCAGTTTTCTATATATACATACATATGTATGTACAAAGTATGTATATATAGAAACCACCTTTTGGTCATTTTCATGGAAGGTTGAAGGTTTTGCCGCCTTTTGTCATTCATTGTTTTTTTTTTTTTTTGCAACAATTTATGGCTTGGAATTTTCGAAACTTTAAACTTTCGATATTACCTTTAGGAATATTTTTGCAATTGAAGTCCTTCTCGACTGACAAAACCAATTATAATGGCCCGTTCTCTAGCCCATTTAGCTGTCCATTCTATTTGGGTTGGCCTTGCTTCAACTTATTGAAAGCTCAATTATTTTTAATTATGGTTTGAGTAAGGACTCTCGTCCAGATAAAGGATTACTTACTTTTATGGGTAGAGTCTAATAGAGAATAAAGGGGGGAGGGAGAAAAATAAAGAGGAAAATTGAGGAAAATATCGAAATTGTATGAAAACATCAATTATCCAATTTGATGGACAACAATGCAATGCAATAAATGCTATTAGTTTTCACTTCAAGAGCCACGCAGGAGTTCCTCTATTCAACTGAATACCCTACACGCAGTTATATATGTACATATATATACATATGTACATATAATTGATATGAACAATTAAAGAAATTAGTAGAAGGAGTTAACTAATTATTAAGACTGTTTAAAGTGTTTTCGCAACTTTTAAGGGTTTTCTATTTTAGACTTATCTGAATATCGTGTTCAGATTACCCGATATTTAACCTTCCCATTTTGACTGCCAAAGTAATTGTTTTTTTTACTTGACTTTATGTCTATGTATAATTTTTGTTTGTTTATTTAGTTAGTTATGCTAATTATTTTGATTCTCGGTGTAATAATGTTCATAAGTAAGAGGAGGGCATCTGTTCGCCAATTGCGTCCTTTTCGTCCCGTGTTTTTATTTTGTGTGTGTTTGTCCTCCATCCTTCCATCATTCTAATTAAGTTCGTTTTGCATACTGAACACTCGTCGTCGTAATTTGCAAAAGCCATCCGCAACGGATGTTTTTCAAAATTCCAGCCAAGCAGCCGGCTCCTGGCTGAATTGAGCAAAACGTAATTGTTAACAACAACAAAAAGAAAAAGAAGGAAAATAGGAGAGTGAGAGAGGAGTGATGAAGTGAAAGGGAGGGGGAAGAAAAAGTAGAGTGCGGCACGGGTTGGATACACTTTTTTTTATTTCATCTTGATTTTATGTAAAGTAAAGCACGTGGCCCATTGCTACGTGCAGAGGAAGCTAGAAACAAGAGTGGCTTAAGTTCTCTGGCTTGTTCTTCTTCTTTTAGCCTGTTCTTCTGGCTCTGTGTGTTGGCTTTCATGTCTCGGTAATTGAATGCATAACTTTGGCTTGTCTCTTTGGCTCTGTTAGACAATGCAGATGTTGAAATTTTATTTGCAACTGCATAAAATGGCTTGTCCAATTTCTTGCAGAATGAAAAAAAAAACTAAAGCAAATAACATTTCGTAATTAACGCGCTGGCAGAGGATGGGATCAGCGCGGGTGAAAGAAAGGAAGGAAGGAAGGAAGTAAGCGAGGGGTTCAGGTCAGAATTTCTAATCAGTTATTTTTTGTACAATATTAAAGTCTCGCGACCTGACCTACATTTGTTTTATTTTCTTCTTTTTTGTTTTAATGGTTTCAAGCCGTATTCCGGGTGGGTTGTTGTTGTTGCAAGAAAACTATACCACATAATGTTCATACCAAGTTGGTATATTGTACTATGGCACAGCAAAACCAAAAAAGGTTAACAAAAATCAATAGTGAGGGTCAAAAGCAGGCAACTTTATCGAGAACCAAGAATGAAAGACGAATAGCGCAAAAAAAAGGACCTTTAAGAGATGATGTCAGAAATATCAGCCGGTGAATGCTTAACTTACCCAAGGGAAAAGACTTCAATTTAAACATGATTGTCCAGCGGTGTAGTGGCAAGTGTTTTGCAAATTGTCATATAACCACCCCACCCCCCGATTCCCCCCTTTAATTGTATGAAGCATTATAAAATAGGTTTCTTGGCATGATTAAAAAAAAAATGTTTATCAAAGAAGCAAAGTACCAAACCGTAACGAAGTTTGTATACCCCTCGCAGTTTTTGATCGTCGAATGACATGATCTTCTAAACGCGTATTCCATCATATTCATTCCTATGATATAGTTGTCTGATTTAAAAACAAGATTGAGACTTGTATGAAGTTTATTCATGGTGATTTAAGGGTCGTTAGCTTGAAAAAACTGAAATTTTTCATTGATCCTCTTTCTTACTTTGATTTCATCATCTGTGAAAATGTATGGAAACTATGGTTTACAACTTTTCGATATCATGCAATGTGGCAAGATTTCCTTTTGTATGGAACAGATCTTGATTTTTGTACACGCTAGAGTTTATAGATGATCCTCAGATCGATCCGCATAGAAATTTTTACGGGCTGTTTCGGACTTTAAGTTCATTTTTCATTAGGGAAGTTCGTCTGTAATTAAGGATTCAAAGGCAACAAATCAAAATTGAAGATAATTTGGTAATACTATGCTATAATAATAGTTTATAAAATAAACATTCATCCACTTGAATGTTTAATGTATGTACATACCATACATACATACATACATACATACATACATACATACATGCATACATACGTATCGTACATCATTGCATCACTGCTGCACGACGCACACTTATCCAGGCTATATCTCTTTAGCTCTTTTTCTTTCTCTGTCTAGCTGTTAGCTCCCCCTTCTCCTTCCTCTCTTCTTGTTTCACTCACACTTCTCTCTATCTATATATCTCTCTCTCGCTTACATTCAGTGTTGATAGTGTAGCTCGTTCTCTTTCGCTACGCTATGTGGTGGCTAGGTGAGAGTGAGATTGTGTGCAAACCGCGCAGCCTCCATGACAACAACACGAATGCCATACAAAATGGCAAAGGCAAATGCTAAAGGCAAAGGCAATCGGGGGGAAAGGCAACGGCAAATCAGCTGATTTGGACAAACGGTTTCTTGTTTTGCTTTCAGCTCATATGCTGTCGGTGTCGGTGTTGGTGTCGGTGACGCTCGCGCCTCAGTTGGCCAAAAAGGATTTCCGAGCTGCTGGCCTGAATCAGTTTCTAACGGAATTCCATGAAAGACGGAACGCGGATAGCTAGAGACGGAACGTAAAGGCAAGCGCATAACAAAACGCAAAACACACGGCGTATACGTAATACTCTGCTGGTGCTGTTGTTTGCTGCTGCTGCTGCTACAGCGGCTGCTGCTCTTAGCTCGGCGTGCTATTTCGGAAGCGTCGATGTGTTGTCGTGGTTGTTGTTGTTGTTGCTGGTGGCAGTTGTCACCATACCATGAGAATATTGTGTGTGGCTTCTTTTAATGCCTTTTGCCGCTTTATTTTTTTTTTTATTTTTTTATTGTTGCTACTGCTGCTGCTGATGTTGTTATTGTTGCTGCTGTCACTGACGAAATTTTCGTGTTTATTTTACGTTATTTGTCCATGTCCTCTAATAAATGTATGTGTATGTTATTGTGTGGGTGTGTGTCTGTGTGTGTGCGTGTGTGCATCGCGTTATAAAGCATAATAATGCTGCAGCTTATCCCCGTCATATATAGAATACTATATATATCTTTATACATGCGTACGTACATACATATGTATTCTTGTTCATTTCATTATTCTTGTTATTTTTTTCTTTTTTTTTTACTACTGGGCGGCAATTTGTTAGTCCCATAACAAATTCCTATAATTAAATGAGAAGCGCATACAACGGTACAGCAACAACAACAACCACAGCCAGAAAAGTGATATAAATCTATATATATGTATATATATATGTAAATATATTCATAAGTATAGACAAACATATATAAAAGATAATTCTATATACATGCAAACATTCTTAATAAATGTTTCCCCCAAAAAGCATGCGAAAAGCAAAACGTTTTTCATTTTAAAAACAAACAAAAACAAAAAGAAACCCAAAAATAAATAATAGAAATATTGAAAAACACTCGAAAAGTGTTGACAGGCCACGAGGGCCATGAGACATGCATCTCAAACTAAGAATAATAACAGATGATAAACAATTTCGAATAGTTGAAGACAATTATTAAAGTTGAAGGTAAGCCACGAATCTAGTCATCATTTAATTTTCAGTTAGTTATTTTCTGATACTTAAAGATATATAGTAACTTAATTATGAGATCAATTTATGATATAATTAACTTTGTCAAATAAATAGTAATTTACTATCTTTAACAATAACATATCACGTAGCTTACCCTATGACCATAGGTTCAAAGGATATATTACTCTTGATCGGCACATCAACAGACGATTCGTTAGAGACTGTCTGCTGTATGAACATTAAGATCTTGTACACTATCTAAGGCTAGAGCCCAATAAGTTAAGTTAGTAGATCTGTCTAATGTTCTTGCAAATTAACTTTAATTCACGCCCACTTACGCCCACACAATTTACTACTAAGGGCATCACCTATCTAATGAAATTTTGTATAAATTGGAGATTCGGGAAAGTTTGTTTGTATAAAGGGTATACTGAAAGTCGACAAGGATGACTTGCTTACTATACTTATATAGACAAACTTTACCATTAATGACGCCATATATATACATATATGTATATATATATTTATATTTAAAGAAGAAGGCAAATGATTTTATATGTTTGGGTCATAAATTGGATTGGCTCTAAATGTTTTTGCTGGATTCAATGGGTACGCCACAACGTATACGTGATAAACTTTTGTAATGAAGTTTTATGTATTTACATCTATTAAGGCCATTTAAAATGGCACCCACCTTAACCCCATCTTACAGTCCGCTTAAGATAAGAAAACATTAATAAGTTTCTTGGCCGATCGCCCCTCTAATTAACAAATATATACTTAAGTATAGCTTCCCTTTTTCTTGGCATATCCAATAACCAATTCCTGTTAACCACTGAGAAAATAGAAAATGAAAATGTGGTTTTTTGTGGTTTAAATGAGAAGCTTGGGTGGGTTTGGGGGTGCGAACTTTAATTGGTGGCCAAATTCGAGTGAGTTCGTTTAATTTTATGAATATTAAATTACATCTGCTTTGTAATTAAATGGTAATATGGCATCGAATATATATTCAAAAATTTACATTTGGCTTTAGTAATTAGACGTTAATTAAGCGTGGCAGAACAAGAAGAAGAAGAAAAGGAAATCCATTGCCTTTTTTCCTTAATTCAAATTATGCAAATGCGAAACTTTAATTAGAAGAGAAAATGGAAAAAAAAACCTATTGCTCATACGACATGTGGGATGACATTTGCAAAATAAGAAAAATTACATTTCCTGTCTCGATTTCGAGTTGGATTGAAAGTATTATAATCTTTGTTTTTGCTCTTGAAGTCAACATTTCAAAATTAAGGCAATGTCATAGTAACGCCTCCTCACCCTTTCTTCACCGCCCCCCCCCCATTTTTCTATCATAAAACATAAAAAAAGAAAAGAAGAAAGTGAAAATCCAAAACACTGAAAGTGGCTTGCTTTGGCACCATTTCTTAAATACAATCGGGCATACATATTTATATATATATTTGGATAATATATATATATATATATACATGTGTATTTACACATGCATACATGAATAATAAAAGTTGCTGCCAACAACAACAGCAACACAATAGAGGCAAAGCAACAAAGAAAACGCAAAGGAACCGAAATAACAAAAAAAAAACGTGCCATGCGTTAAAATATGGCACCGACTTTTGGCATACCCTATATACTAAGCTTAAGCTATTCACAGTTCTCCATTAGTGGCAACCATTTTTGCTTATATTAAGGAATATATATATATATGTATATACTTATCTGATCCATCATCTGTAGACTACTTGAAACTATTGTTGCATGTCTTATACAATTTCTTGACCTTTATATACCCTTTTAACCCAGGGTAGGGTGTATGGTAAAAATGCCTAAACATGGCAAACCCCAAGAGGAATTCGTGCGAAAAAATCTGAAAATTACCCAAATTGTAGGCGGAATAAACGAAATCAGGCAAATTACTAAAATCTCCAAGTGAGATAGACTGAGAGAGAGAGAGAGAGCGCGAAAGAGCGCAAAAGAGATGGCAAATGCAATAAAAAAAAAAAAAAAATATATATATATATATATATATGTATATATATATATAAAAAAAAAGGAAAACCAAACAAAAAATCAAATGGCAAATGGAAAATGGCAAAAGGTCAATGTAACTGAAAATGGTTGCTTGAATTTTTGATAAATGAAATTTACTCAAAAGGACGAAGATGAACGCATGTAAAATCCTTTTTATGACAGCCATGAAAAAGGAATAAAAGCAAATACACAAGCGTACACACACACACACACGCACACATAAAATAGACTCGAGTGGGCAACGCTTCAGGATATAAGAATAATTCACATGCGAAATAAAAAACAAACAAACATATTTTCCCTGTTTGACTATTTCAAAAGATGCGGGCCAATCACATTTTCATATCAGCTTTATACGATTCCGATTGAATGTCAATATTTGTTAACCAATTTTGTTACCAATTCAGTGCAATCTTATCAAAGTATTGCCATGATTCAAAATGCATTTTAATTCGTGCTAAAACTTATTTCAACCTTTGCCACATTATTTCAAAACAATTTGTTAAACTTTTCTTTACAGTTGACCAAGACTGAATCGGTAAGCATTTCAATTTCTATATATAATAAATCTAGAATTAATTCTAAATTTCAATGGTAAAGCCAGAGCACAAAAAAAGGACAACATTATGTGATATTGCAAGAGAATAAAATAAATTGTAAAAAGGATATTCAACTGTCTAAATGAAAAACAAGTTTCCATCTCTTTGGATCTAGCCTGTCCCGCACACATTTATCCCGCATATTTAATTATAATCAGATAAGAAAATTTTTTAAAGCTTCTTTCGTAAATCGATTAATTTAAGCAGTTTAAGCCAACAATTCCTGACACTCCCCAGCAACAAAAAACATCTCTCCCTTTCTATCGGCTCCATAATTTTCACGCTTGATTTGTCAACCAAAACGTGGGGCAAACAGTACCCCTCCCCACCCCACCTCACCAGAATCGAGAAATATGGTGGCAACCCGCAGACTTTCAGCCAACAGTGTGAAACACAAGTATTTTCCACAAAATTTTTGTAGCCCCAAAATGAGCCTTTGGCAAATCACGTGAATAAATCAAAGCCATTGCCACGATTCTCTAGGCTTCTTTTGGCACTTGGCCAGGGGGGGAAAGGCGGAGAGGGGGACACCATGCCGAGAGGAAAATAAGAAGGAAAATGCTTGGCCATATGGTTTCTTAAAAACGCTGTCAATGCAGGTTTTTTTTTTTCTTTTTTTTAAGATGTCAACTCGGCGGGCTTGATGTTCCCGCTCGATGCCCAATTTCCTTTCGTTAATTCGTAATTTGGTTTCAACATATAAATGAAATTAAGTACCCATGCATATACATACATATATACATAGATATATACCTATCTAACCGTCTGACATCATTTCAAAGTCGTTAGCAAAGAACGAAAGTCGTCAGTGACTTAAAGCCGTAAACTGTGAAATTGAACGGTAAATTTTTATAGTCCCTACGTGATCAGGTGCTAATGATATACATATATATATATATAAATTTTATATATACATTTGTAAGTATATATGTGTATACAGGGTGCAAGTTGTAGATACTTGTTACTACCTGTGTCTCTACCTGTACGTGCCTGCCAATCAAATCGACTGCGTTGGCCGAACTCAATTAAAAGTGTAAGGAAACTAAATTACCTGTCAGTGAATATGAATTCACACAGTTTGGCTGACTGATGTGATGTGATAAGTGTGTACAATATACATACATACATGTATACATATGTACGTATATGTAAGGATGTCAAAGGAATCGTCATCTACTTGAGCAGCAGTAGCAGCAGCAGCCTGGGGAGTTGCCTTTATTAAGTTAATTAACATTTTGTTCTTTTACATGAAACTTTTTTGCACAAGCAAAGGAAAAAAAAAACTATATAGAAAGCTACTAAAAATATATATGTATGTATACATAGTCCAATTCAAACGAAACTTGCAAATATATACGCATCTGGAATATCTGTGACAAAAAAATAGGAAAACAATTAAATAATTCATAATTTAAATTAAAGGATAAAGCTTCACTTTAATGGACATCTAAGTTCTTCTAGTTAATCAGACTAGGACTAAATTCTAATTCTTAGTCATTCCAATTGATGGAAATACGAAAATGTCCCGAATAAAGACAAAGCAATATCATTCTTCTAGGAGACGATGGTTTGATATTCTGTTCCCCAGGCTCTAGATCGCTAGATTCAGCCGAATTCAACAAAAACTTATCTTAAACCTTGAACTTTTGTTTTTCTTAATATCCAACATTGTTCAAAATTTGAAAAAATCGGGCTAAAAATTTATGTTCCAAATAGATAAGCAGATAGATATAGATATAGTTAGTTTGATTGAGCTACAACCCGGACTAGTTAGAGATTTTTCCCCACTTTTTCTTTGAAATTCGAGAAGTTTGAGATAGCGGAAATAGATTTAATAACTATTGTATAAAATTTTTAAGTGTTTATATGTATAAAATTAATAAACGAATCAGATAGGCTTACCTGTAATCCAACAACAAAAGCGCTTCTATAAAAACAAACAAAGGTTTTACTCTCTCGTGGGCTTTTAATTTCACAATTTTGTTAACACAAAAAAAAAAAACAAAAAACAACACACAATGGATCACTCTATTTTCTATTTTCTTCTTTTCATTCTTATTCTTCACTTTTGCTGCACGCTAGAATTGCTTCTTTAATTCTTTGCTCTCTCTCTCTCTTCTTCAACTATTGAAGATTAGTAGAGAGCAAAGCAACGGTAAAAACTTTTGTCATCACTTTAAACTACTGCGTACATTTATTTAAAACCACCATTTTTCTTCGTATTTTTTGTTCTTTAGCTACAAAAAAAAAATCTTTATGAGTTACAAAAATGTATGGAAACCGATTATCACAGAGTTTTTTACGCGACTTTTAGCACTTTTCTCAAAGTGACATCGATTTTATGTAGGCCAGCCAACCGCACGCTTGCGCTGACCTATTCTGACTGCAGCTATTTCTCTCTCTCTTTCATACTCTCTTTGATCTAGATTTGTCCTTATTTTTTTACTGGCAGCCGCCATAGTGACTCTCTTTACTGCAGCTAAAGTTCTGCTCTTTAATGTTTTCTTAACAGTAACGGTAACTGTTTCTGCTCTTAGCTTGCCGACGGTAAATGAGATCAAAAGAATTTATGTTAATAACACTAGGTGAGAAAACTTAATCTTCTCTCTCTTTCTCTTCTCTTCTTTTGCAATTTCTCCTGCAGATTATTATATTGAGCATTATTGATCACAGCGAGAAATTTCAAGTTTTCATCACTAATGAACCAGTGAAAGTTTTACTTAAAGCATTAAATTGTCTTTCCAAATGATAATGTAATTAATTATGGTTTTAAGTGAAAATTGTGCGCAAAATATTTGTTATCAAAGGTTCTCCCAAAAGATAAAATGGCCAAAAGGAACGCTCAGCTGAAAAGTAGGCAACACAAATTGTCAATTGTCAAAAGAGAATTCTTTTTAAGTAGTTTTGATTGGGTTAATGATAAGAATGCAGCTATAACAACATGGCAACAAAAAAAAAAGGTTCAAGGTTTGTTTTGTAATGGATTTTCCGAATTTTTGCCTAACCGAAAAAGCGTCAGGATCCGTCAGTGCTGCTGGGACATCAATTGGAAGCTCAAACTCTATTTATTTCAATTACCCACATCGTTGGGGTCAATTTCCGGTTGTCTTTGGGTTGCCATGAGAATGATGATAATGATGATGGCGATGATGCCTTGGGTCAGGACATAATGAGATTATCCGCCAGCACATTTACGGCCGGGAATACGTTATACTTTTTCCTTTTTTTTTCATATTAATCCAACAACAAAGAGCAAAGATAGGTCAGCCAGCGGCAGCTGCAATCTGCCCGTTTAACGGACATTGACGATAATAGGCCTTGTCCGCTGTCCGCTAAGGAATTGGACACTCACATGAAAGTCATCTCTATGTCTCTCTCTCTCTCTCT
Source organism: Drosophila austrosaltans (assembly GCA_035045865.1). NCBI lineage: Eukaryota > Metazoa > Arthropoda > Insecta > Diptera > Drosophilidae > Drosophila > Drosophila austrosaltans. The sequence continues at coordinate 2,204,166 of JAWNOQ010000207.1, read as the reverse complement.
TTGTCTATATACATAAATATATATACATATTTTGTGCGTGTATGCTTGTGTATATGTGCGTGGGTGTGCGGGACACAAAAAATGATTGCTGTTGGCTTGACTCAATTACGATAAATTGCATGTCACAGGGCTCTGTGTGACAATCAGCAAATTTGCCAGCTAAAATGCTCAACAAACAGTTGACTTGTACCCCCCCCCCCCAAACTAAGAGGCAAGTGACGAAGTCTTCCCCCACCCCCAAACACACCCCCTGCCCAAAGGCAGCAATTAAGTTAATATTTACACTAGATGAAGTTTCAAGTCATGGAATAATAGAAAGAAAATTCGAACTAATGCGTAATAGAAATTAAACCAAGAATTTAATCAACTTTTAGTTTTTGTTTTAATTAAAAGAAGAAAATGAATTTATAATATATATTCTCAACAGAATCTACAAAGTATTCAGTTGATTTTCATATATCAACTTTATATGTTTTGTACTTTTTATTTAGCAGTTTCAAAGTTTCAAATTTAATAAATTGCAATTTGTTTTTCTTTGTGTGTGTGTGTAGCAACTTTTTTTTTTTTTTTTCTGAAATCCAATGAAAATTCATAAATTTTTATATATGTATATTCATACATTGTCTGGCTTTTGTAACTTTTTGACAGATTTTAAATTAGATTTTCCACAACAACATTTAAGGCCAGTCATGTACAAGTATACATACAAAGAAATATATGTATATACATGTATGTATAAAAAAATAATAAAATATATCGATATATATTTATATATATGTATATGTGTATTTAATTTGAACATAAACAGTTTTCACTTTGCACAAATTGCATTTCGATAAAAGCTTTGAGCCCGCATTTAACTTTTTCTCTCGTTTTATTGTTTTTTGTGTTAACAAAATTTGCCTCTCTCTCTCTCTTTCTCTCTTGCGAAAAGTGCCAAAGTGGGTGATGACAAAGTGGTTGACAGCCCCATCACCTGCACCCTCTTTCCTCTCACCCCACCTCAACTTCTGGCTCCGGTCTGGGACTTTAGCAGCATCCCTAGTCAACGGAGCAGAGGAGCTGCTTATTTTATTTTATGGCAAAAAAGGTGAAGATAAGTGAATATTTTACAGGTAACTAAGCGAATTTCAACTTGCTGGAAAAATTATTGAAAGAGAAATGAACAATTTCATTTTTAATGGAATAGTTAGAAGACAACAACGATGTTGATGATGATAAAGATGATAATGATGTTGTTGTTGTTGATGTTGCTGATGGTTAGCGCTTATACTTTTCCCTTGGCAATTTTCTTTACGTTATGTTAATAATTGAATTTGATTTACTTATTTTGTGTGAAAAACTTTTCTTTTTTTTCTGATATATTTTTTTTTTGGCCACATCCATCAACAATTTTTGCTAAAGAGCTTAAGCGATTAATCAATATTACCTGATGCTTGCCTTTATATTTAGGTTTTGCTGTGCCTTAGCCCGACCCCAATGTAACCTACTTGCCCAAACCCCACCGCTCCCCTCTCTGCCATCTGTCCAAACCCAAACCCTATCCGTGTATCCCTAAAACCCAAGCCTCACCTCGGCATGTCTTTGTGTTAGCATTTTAATTTCACACTTTGTGGTTCTTCACACTGATTCACAGTCTCAGTTTGAGTTTGTATTTGTGTGTATGTGTGTATAGGTGTGCAGATATATGTTTGGTTGTGTTTGTGTTTATAGCTCAATTGCTAAAAATTGGTTTGTTTGTTTGGAGCCACTCGAGAGGATACTATTGACATGGGCAGGTCCTGGTTCTGTACAGACACAAAGGAACGGAACGAAACGAAACGAAACGAAGCTAGAGCGATGGCCAAAGCCCTTTCACTGACATTCACAAAATAGTGAAATGGCAACCGGTTCAACGGTTTTGTTAAGATTATATTTCGTTTCCCCACCCCCTTTCCATTTTCTTTCTTTCTTTTGCTCTGGCTTTCTCTCTCTCTCTCTCGCTTGCTCTCTTTCTTGTTTTGTGTTATGCTTCGCCTTTCTGTTGAACAAAATTATTTTACACTGATCCATTTAGTGGCAGGCGGTGAGTAAACTATGAAGGAGAACCATGAAACAGCCATTGGATGGGCACTGAATGATTGATATAGCTACAGATAGAGATACAGATACAGATACAGAAAAGTGCGAACTCATGTGTGTGGCACAGGACGAAGGATAAACAGTTTATTTAAGCACCAACTATTAAGAGCGCGAATGTTAGTGAAACTTTAATGACTTCCCTCGTCTGTTTGCCATAAGAACATCTAAGTATATATGTATGTATATACATATAATGTCTGTTTGTGACTGATGTAGTCTGTTATTCATTTGACTATATAAATCCTTTACTGTCAGTTGAGAAATTTTGCTTGTTTTCCTCTTTCGTCTCCCTTTTTTTTTGCATTTAAATAAATAAACATTCCACATATGTCTTGACAGTAAAGATAACCAAATGACGTTTTCTACACATAAAGGAAATGTCCTTACAGGACATGGAATTCTTATTAAAGAAAGTTAAAGTCGCAGAGTTGAATATTTGATAACAAAATTTCCATCTCTCATTTATTTCTAGCCACTTATCATAATAAATGTTTTACTAATTAATTTTTATTTTCATTTCTCTTTCCTTTTTTTGTTTTCTTTTGCAGATAACATGGAATGATTGGAATCTCCATGAGACTTGCCATCTAGTTGAATGTCAATAGGAAACTTGCCAACATTGAAATGAATAAATTATATGACAACAAAATCAATTTGCATTAAAACCAGCCAGTAAACAAATCGTCAAACCCAGGCAAACACCCGGCCAGCAGTCACCCACTCAAACACTCACCCACTCACCCACTCAACCACTCACCCACTTTACCCAGAGTCACCCGGTCACCCAATCATCCAGTTGCCCATGCAACGCACTTTCCCCTATGAGGAGGTGAATGGTAGGACGTATACCGAGACGGCTACGCAGGCAGAAGAGACAGCGGCAGGTGGGCAAGTCTAGCAAATTATATTACCTTGTCAGGCGAGTGACATAAAGCAGAGACCACACACACACACACACACACACGCGTATACTATACATATGTGGTGGATCCGGATCTGGGCGGTGCGTTGTTGGTTTTGTGTGCGGAGCTGCAATTAAGCATTAAGGAGAAGGCGAGACGAAACGAAACGTCTAGTGGGTTTTTTTTGGGGAGGGTGGGGTCCGGCTTTTGGGTGACCACGAACCGCAGTCTCAGGTTACGCAAAAACTGACAGTCTGACATTTTGACAACAGCCACAAGCAACGCCCAACAACAATAACAACATGTTGCGCAGCTGTGTCTGCCTGCGCAGCGAAAGCGGCAGCGGTGGCAAGCGACGCAGCTCATCCGTTGAAGACGCCTCATCGTGCCGCTCATCGGAAATAGAGCGCGTGGGTGCCAGCATGCAGACATTGGGACCCAATGGCCAACCACAAACGGCCGGCGCCCAAACAACGACGCGCGCCTCCAGTCTGCTGCAGTTATTCCAAAGGCGAGGTTGGTGCAAACACTTCCGAAAACCGTTGCGTGGCATGAGCGCCTCCCGGGCCGAAAAGAGTGAGTATCCCTACAGTAATTCTCTTCTCCTTTTCCTCCTCTTCTCACTTAAACATTTTTATAGGCCATGTAAAAACTGTTTAGTTTTCAATCCAATTTTAAGAAATTTATTCCAAATACGAAGAAACTAAAGTTCGATCAAATCCAATCGAAGGTATTCAATAAGTTGAACTCTTAATTGATTCCTGTCACTTGTAATCTATTTATCATTAGAACGGAATTGGTAACGAAAAAGTTGTAACACCTTGTTGTTTTTTTTTTGTTTTCTTCTTGTATTATAACTAATTGGGCGACTACAGACAATTTGTTTCGTGAATATGTCTAATTAATTGTCTACTTAACTATCGGAGCAAATCAATTGGTCGTTAAACTAAACCAAATCAATCCAATACGCAATCAGCACTTTAACCATTAGCATACAATCAATGAACGGAATCACGCAACAAAGAATTCCAAATAATGGTAACAAGTTTGTTAACTGAATTATCATATCTGTTAGTAGAGAGAGATAGAGAGAGAGAGAGGGAGAGCAAGGGAAGCAAAAGTGGGGTGGGGGTATATCGGTGTAACAAACAACACACTTAACTTCAAAAGCATTTCAAATATTATTGTTGAAATGCAAATGTATGCAAAGCAAAGATTAATCAATTTAATAGAAAAGTGCAAAAACTGTAGCATACTTTTTAGGAGCATCCGGGGCGACATTTATACAGTGCTAACGCTAACAGTATAATATTTTATTGTAACAATTTGAAATATATGTATGTGTGTACCATGGGTGTAGCTATAGTTAGTGACCACAGTTCTATGTACATACATATGTATATTTAAGTGACCTTTGTCCTTGTTTTTGTGAAATATCTCTTAAACTTTATACACATCAAGAGGCTTTAGCTTTATTTTGGATACCCTCTGGAGAGACGGTTGAATGTAAAGTGATAAAAGGTTCTTTTGGCCCCCTACTACTATGTACTATATGCCCATGGTGGCTAAGGCAAAGGCCAAAGCCATAGTGGACTACTATTAAAACAAATAGAGGAACAAACAAACATACAGACATACACACACACTCACATTAAGACACAACTAGTCACGCAGACAAAAGTGAAACCGCAAAACACAGTCCGGACAACAGCAAACGCAAGACAAGAAAATGGAAAAACAAAACTATGGTCGACATGGCCGACATTTGGATAATTAGGGCGTTAGACAATGGGACACACACAAAAAAAAAAAAAAAAAACAATGCCACTCCAATATAGAAAATTTTGGGTAGAAAAGTTAACAAAAACTTTGGCAGAGATCACTTGGGATACTAATCAATTTTGTTACGAAAACTTTTGTGTGTTTTAGCAAAGAAAAATTATGAAGTATTTCACCTACTTGGCCCACAGTGGCTCTTATATCTGTGGGTAAGAAAAATCGAAAAACCAAAACCATTAACAAAGAACCAACTAAAGGCGAAACAGTCGCAGTTGCATTGAGCCCTTCCAGTTCTAGTTTAGGCGGCTACTATCAAGTGTACGGCAAAAAATTAATAGAAAAAGGAAAAATAAAGGAAATCTATTGATTAAACCAATTAGATAATGTTGCAAGTTATACGAAAAGATAATTGCAACTGTATAATATGAACAATAATTGTTTCGTGATTTGATATAATAATGAATTGTGCTTCGCTTTAAATGTCATACTTTTATTTTGGTTTTTTTTTCCCCGATATTGAAAAATAGATATTTGATGTGCTAACCAAAGAAGAAAGTACCAAATTCCGTAACAAATGACTGAGTCCGGTTCCCGACCCTTTTATACGTATCCTATGTGTATTCTTTCCTTGAAGATTTCCAAGCAAAAAAAGCCGGAAAAGAAACTTAACTTGGAAACAAGTTCGTAATTAAGTACAAGTCCTTACATCATACACATATATACAATATATATATATATTCATCATATACGAGTCTGAGAATATATATTTTTTTTACGGAAATGTAAAATGTCAGTAGGTCGATCCCAACCCTTCTACCTGCAACTCTGTTTCTGTTTTCAGAAGAATAAAATTAGCATAAAAATGGATGAGAATGGCAAGTAATGCGAAAAACGAAATAAAAAAATGGTTAAAAACTTGTCCACAAAAAAAAAAAAAAACACCAAATGAAATCGCACACACATCGTCCAACTACGTTCCCAATCATCATTTCCCCCCCTCAAGCAATACTTTTACTATATATTTGTTATATATGTATGTGGGGGGATATAGCTTTTATTCATATATGATTTTATATGTTTGATTCTTTAGCTATCAGAGCGGCAATATTGATACAAAAATGGTACCGACGCCATCAGGCACATCGCGAAATGAAGAAACGTTGCAATTGGCAAATATTTCAGAATCTCGAATATGCCAGCGAACAGGACCAAGCTGAGGTAAGCTCTCTATAATTGTTTTTGATTCTTCTATATATACATATGTACATATATACAAATGTGCCTATATATAGCCATAGGTATATAAGGTATATACTAACTAACGTGGCTGCCGGCTAAAGAGGTCACCACGCCATGTCGACTGTATGCATTTGTAAAGTTTCAAAAGTCAATAATTGTCATCGTAGTTTTTACGTAGTTAAAGCTACGTTGATTTGTGCATGTTTGTGTTTTTCTTATTGTTTTTCAACCATACAATTTGGTATAATTGAATGACCTATAATTTATGAACTGTTTTTAATTAATATTTTAAAGTATGAAACGACATTTCGTTTCTTCAAATAGAAATGTAAAGGCATAATAGAAATGTAAAGGCATTTAGATTACTAAACTAGAATATATCAAATAAAACATATATAAAAAAATAATACCTTCGTTTTGAAAAACTTTTATGAAGAATTGCAAATCAAAACTTATCAATTGTTTTATATCATTGATTATATCATTTTTATCAGAAGACTTTCGTATATTTGAGTATGTACAGGTTATCTGCATATCTAGCTTTATTTCGGGAACCACAAAGCTCTTCTATCAGCAGACCTTGCTGTAGGCTTTGCAATGCCTTTTCACTTATTCAATGCTAAAACTAGTTGGGAATTACAACGCAATGCAGCGAAAGAAGATGACAAAGCTTCCTTTTTTAGCTTAAAAGACATTATAAAAGTTATCAAAACTTGCCAACTATTAAAGTGTGAATAATAAAATCATAAAAGTTTGAATTTAAATAAATCATTAAATATTGCAATTTTTATATATGCTTATATATATATATGTATTTTGTTCCTCCTACTTTTAGCTGTACAAATTTTTCAATGATCTGATAAAACATATGCCCCAAGCTGCTGGCACAAAAAACCAACATCATTCATCATCGATAAGTAAGAGTTTGTTTACTTTAAAAAACAAATATATATATATTATTTAAGTTATTTCCATATAATATTATAAATAGCTTCAGTTTTGGAAGAACGCGATGAAATTTTGGAGGAAGTTGGAGATGTTGTGCGCACCAAAATGGAGTTGCCACTTAAGAAAAGTCACGTTGAATTCCTGATTGATGTCTTCCGCAAGAAGAGGGTATATATAGGAGCGAGGATATATAAATGAGAGTATTTTTCAATTTCTTGTTGATTTCCCTGCAGGGCAATCGCTTGCAACCTCAATTAGTGGCCATGATATTGCGTGAGGCAGCCAAATCTCTTAAACAGATGCCAAATATTGTAATGGTGTCCACAGCTGTATCACTCCAAGTTACTGTCTGTGGTGATTTGCACGGTAAACTGGATGATCTCCTTGTTGTGCTTCATAAGGTTAATTGAATGATATATTTATATGGATAATGGATATTGATTCATTTTCTTTGTTTATTTGTTCTTAGAATGGTCTACCTTCTGCTTCCAATCCTTATGTTTTCAATGGTGATTTTGTGGATAGAGGCAAAAAAGGACTGGAAGTCTTACTTTTACTCTTATCCTTATACTTGGCTTTTCCCAATGCCGTTTTCTTGAATCGTGGCAATCATGAGGATAGCATAATGAATGCCCGTTATGGTTTTATACGTGAAGTAGAGGGAAAGTATCCGGTAAGTGCAGAGATAAAGAACTTGATAAGATATATATATATGATTTTTCGATCGCTTTAGCGCAATCACAAGCGCTTGTTGAGGCTAATTGATGAGGTCTATCGCTGGCTTCCATTGGGCTCTGTCCTTAACAATCGAGTACTTATTGTCCATGGTGGCTTTTCGGATAGCACAAGTCTAGATCTAATTAAAAGCATTGACAGGGGCAAGGTAGGTCCACCTACCATACTGATTGATTTCTATTGATTACACTAATATTTCTCGTACAGTATGTGTCCATTTTGCGTCCACCCATAACAGATGGCGAACCTTTGGATAAAACTGAATGGCAACAGGTGAAAAACATTAAAAACTAAATATTATACTTGGGTAAAAGCAGCTCATTTTGGGGAACCGGCTCACTCGTTCTTTTTTTTTTTGAAGTGGCTCATATGGCTCACTGGCTCACTTGCTGATATCTCAAGAGTTCACTTTGCGATCTCCAATTAAGAAGAACGCAAAGTGAGCCATAAGAAATTGAGCTATTGTGCCAAAATGAGCTAGTGTGCCAAAATAAGCCATATTGAATGAAAAAGATCAGTGGCTCAGTCTAGTGAGCCATTCATTTTGGCTCACTCGCTCATGAGCTACCCAAGTATACTAAATATAGTTGTACAGTAAGGGATTACAATCCTTTTTTTTTTGTATTCTTAGATTTTTGATATAATGTGGAGTGATCCACAGGCGGCTCAGGGTTGTGTACCAAATACTCTACGTGGTGCTGGTTGCTGGTTCGGACCGGATACAACTGAATTATTCTTGAAACGACATCGTTTGAGCTATGTCATACGATCCCATGAATGCAAACCAAATGGTCATGAGTTTATGCATGATAATAAGGTGACTATATATTGGACATTATTTATAGGATATTTTTTTATCAAGTTTTTTTTCCAACGATTATAGGTTATTACCATATTCTCGGCCTCCAATTATTATGCCATGGGCTCCAATAAAGGCGCTTATATGCGTCTTAATAATCAATTAAATCCCTATTTCGTGCAATATATATCGGCTGCATCGCAGACGAAAAAACTATCGTTTAGACAACGTATGGGCATGGTGGAGAGTTCGGCTCTGAAGGAGCTTGCTGTTCGATTACGTGAACATCGCGATGAATTGGAAACCGAGTTTAAAAAATATGATCCGGACGATACTGGTCATATATCGATAAGTAAATGGTGTTTTGTCATGGAGGAGATAACCAAATTGGGTTTACCATGGCGACTATTACGGGAAAGGCTAGCACCAGGTACAGATAGCCAAAAAGTTAATTATATAACCACATTGGATCTACTCGATACGGATGTGATTGTAAGTGTTAATGGCCTAATATAGGCAATTGTATTCAATCAATGTGAACTCTTCAACAGTTGGAAGCAGAAGCCGATGGCACAACGGTTATGGATGCCCTCTATGCCAATAAAGCCAGCCTGGAGGCCATTTTCAATATAATAGATGCTGATAATTCGGGTAAAATATTTATGAATGATTTGAGAAACTTAACCCTAATTGACTTTTCACTTATACTACTCTACTAGGTGAAATAACATTGGATGAATTTGAGACAGCAATCGATTTGCTTGTTGCTCACATGCCTGGTGCCTATTCAAAGGAGGAGATGCTCGAGAAATGTCGTATGATGGATCTCAATGGTGATGGCAAGGTGGATCTCAATGAGTTCCTTGAGGCATTTAGGCTAAGCGATATGCACAGGAAACAGCAGCAGGAGGCTGATATGCGTAAACGTACAGCAACCAGAAGTAGTGTCAATCAGCCACATTCGGAATCGGTTGCCGAATTGGCAAATGCAATATCAAAAAATACTTTGATTATTGAACAAGATATTGATCCCACTGATTGTGAGGCAAAAGTAATAGATCCAAAGTAAATATTAGTTGCACAGACACCACATCTATTTCCATATAAGTTATAGTTACTCTAATTGTATTAACGACACGTCGATTATCTCTAATTAGTAGCATTGGCTATATGACAAATGGATACCGAATGAAATATTATCCAAAATTATGTTGTATCGGACAAGTATTTTATTCTAGTATTAGTAGAAAAATGTTTCTATTTCATTCTTGTAATTGTTTTTTTTTTTATTCCCAAAAGTCATCCCCATTTGGATCATATTTCATACTGCCAATTTATACATATATATACATATATATATATATATATCATACGAATTGTCCACGAATCTAAAAATATTACACAAATTTTATTTTAATTTTTTTTCCCACATTCATCAACTAGTTTTTAACTATAAATAACTAAAACTATTTCTATCAATATTTAGCTTAAACTTTTCTGACGATATATATATCAAGTTATATTTAAGATGATTATCAAGATCTCTCCCCGATTGCAAGATATATATATACATATATTTATGGCAAAATAAGTTTCTAATGGTCATTCCTTCCCGCTTTTTATTTCATTATGATTTAAATGTGTAGACAAATTAATATATATAAACTATAACTCTAAAGTACAAGAGATCAAATATATATATATATAAAAATCTATATCAATTATTTATAAATTGATTGAACAACTTGCTTTATTATGCTTGCATACCGAACAAAAACAAAAAGAAAAATATTTAACCAAGGGATCAAAAATATACATATTTTAAATCAATCTATATATATAATATATATAACATAATCAGTTTTTAGCAAGCATTCTATAAAAAATATTCAATCAAACTTTCATATATCCGAAATATACATATATACATATATATAGTTTTGTCTACTCAAAAACCAAAGAAAACAATTCCATATAATATAAAAAAGTTTTATTTACTACAGTCGAAAGAATATATTATGATAGACAATTTTGATAATGCATATTAGCGAAATTTTTGATCTGAACTATAAGGGAGCATTTAAATCAACGATTAACTCCAAGCAAGAACTATAAACTATAAACAAAATGATGGCTTGTATCTTAAAAATGTCTTACTCAATTTTATTTATATTATATATATATATATATATAGCTGCCTACTTATTCTATGATATTGTAAGAGGCGGTTCTTTCCAAAAAAGAAAAATATGTAGATCTATCTATTTGCTTTAAACGTAATTTTGTACCTATAAACCTAATACAAAACAAAAAAAAAAAACGCTTTGCAACAGGACCAAGTAAATCTTTGAGCATAACTCTGTTATTGATCAACAAATATATATATATATATATATATATACATACACATCTTATATATATGATATATAAATAATTACGAAGGTACTACACCTTTCACACACACACTAAAAATACCCAAATAATCTACTTGTATTGTTTTTTTTTTGTTTTTGTTGTATTTTAAGCCACATTCAACAAATGATAAGCGAAATATTTTTCTGAATTAATAAAAGTTAAAAAATACGTTAACATCATTAACCAGTGATGCGCATTAAGAATTTAATTTGAATTACGCGGCATTTTCGATATACTCACATAATAATATCGATAAACAGCGAGAGAGGCAAACTTGAGTCGCCGTCCGTGCACATATCGATAGGCAAAAAGTGAGAGGAAAATTTGAATCGGCAACAAATGAGTAAGCGAATTTTTCTTTTCATTTGTTTTCTGTTTTTCTAATATATAAATATATTGAATACGCCCCATTTCTTTTATTCATTAGTTGGCAAAATATATTTTCATAATTAATAATCCAAATTCCAAATTGATCAAACAAATCACAATATGACGACTTTTGTCAATGGCATTCGTTTGTGTGCTAATCCAAAAGCCAAATATTTATGCAGCACTGTCGATAATGTTTTATACAATTTAGAGAAATCTGATCGTAGTACATTAGCCTGGCAAACATGTCGTTCAAATATGAAAAATCTGTATAATAGAAAAATGAATTCTCCCAACGATGTCCCCCCACTGACACAGGGCACATTGAAAATGCCCCCCTTCGCTAGAGGCCTTAGAAAAGATGAGCAATATAAAGCGGAGCGAAGCAAAAATATGTTTTATCAATTACTTAAAGCCAGTCAAGATATAAGGGATACGGATAATGGCATACGATCATATATAAGACCATGCTGCGGCACAACAAGACAGTTTGGGGGAAAGGATAATAATAATTTTGAAATAAAGGACGATAGAATATTTAATGAGATCTATGACTTTGTCAAGGCTTATATAGATACGCCAATTAATACGAAGCACAATCCCTTTTTACTTGCAAGTAGGAATACGAAAATTAAAGCTCCCCAAGCTGTTCAAATATCCTCAGATAAGAAAAAGGAAGCTTTATATAAAACGATACCCCTTTATAAGGTAAACCAAACAGGAAAATCGTCAACATCCGCCAACAAAGAAAAACCAACAAAGAAAACTAGCAAAAGAAACCCTAATGCAAAAACAAAAAAGAAAGTTTCGGAAAAAACTTCTAGAAAATCAAAGAAACAAAAATCACAAAAATATAATGGTAAAATCAATAGTGCACAAGGACGATCAAAAGCAAAGGATAAAGTAGATAAACAGAAACTGAGCCACCTTGATACTCCCATTTACTTTGTGCCAAGACCAATTCAAAAAATGACTAATGCAAGCTCAGAGATATCAAAAATCACAGTTTTAAAGTCACCGCGTGCCTCATCGTTTAGTGGAATGAGTCAAATATCAAAGAATTCAGAAAAACAGAAATTAACCCCCATTCAGGAAACGAAAGATTTGGCGGTAAAAACAAAAAATTCATTTCGTTCCCATAGACCAAAAGAGCACCATAAAGGTAGCGGCAGCGGCGGCTTAAGTAATATTGGATCAAATCGTTCATCAAAGCTAAAAGTTCCAGCCAAACGTAAACAGCAAGCAAAAGTCGAAACCCCCTTAAAACGATATTCACAAGAAACTTTAAGTTCTAGTATATCCCCACCACCGATGCCATTGAGATATCGTAAAACTAAGGCCAAGTCAATGGAAAATGTGCCCATACAGTCCAATTATGGGCTAAAGGCAAGTCATTCGCTAAAATTCCACCACAAAAGTCTTCATTCAATTTTGAACCGTTCCTCAGGGCCTGAAAAACATTGGAAAGATGCCAAAAAGACTCGTCTGTCACATATACCACATTCCATATCATTAAAGAACAACAGTTCGGAAGAAATCGATACATTTAAAATGAAAAGAAGAATGTTTTCCATAATTCCCGCGAATACATTCAATACCGAAAAAAAGAAGAAGGATATGAGTTGGTTAATGAAACTCGAAGAGGCCAATCGTGATATTATTGAACCCTATGAAAAACGTTTGGGTAAATTGAAACGATATCTGAATTCGGAAACTTCGGTACAATGTTTCAATGAACTTAATATTGATGACATTAGTGTATCCCATCTATTACTCTATCCATATCCATATCCGATAATTCAACAACAACAACAACAGGATCATCAAATACCTGTAAAGAATCCACTGAAGAGAAAAAGAAAGTTGCAAGAAACCAAGAAGAAACCAAGTATTTCCCTTGATAAGCCCACGGAAACTTCAAATCCTTGCTGTATATGCCAACAAATGCATCGGTCAAATGGTCAAGAAAAGGATGCTCCATTTATAGCCCAAATGAAGAAAGAATCGAAACGTCAGGAATTGAAGGCATATCTTAACCAAATGCAAACTGTTGCCAAAGAACGCAAATTGCAGAATATAAAAGATAATGAAATAATACGGCAAACTGTAACAATCTGTAATGGTGTGCCGCATTGCAGATCGGTGAAATATATGGCAAAGAAGCCCATTTTATTAATGGAATAATTTGAAATTCTTTATAGATGATATTGATGATGATGTCTGATGATGATTGTCTCTCTATTACTCTCTGTGTAAAGAATCTCAATTTATTTCAAATGATTGCTGCTTTTATGTCATGTGAATCGTCTCATTATATTCTTAACCGGTTTTTTTTTCTTTTGTATAACTGTTTCAAAAATCTATAAAATGATATTCCAAATAAGATTATACATATGTGTCTTTATTTTATACTCGTATCATAGCACAGAGAGAGAGATTAGTTGATCAAATCATAAAATTGAGAATTAAATCTTGTGATAATCAAGAATTGTGTATATATATTTTTGATTCGTCATTCAATTTTGACTAGAAATAATTTTGACTAGAAAATGTTGAGTTAAATTATAAATAAAATACATCACAAAAAGGCCATAATTTCCAATTTACTAATTTTCACACAAAATAAACCAAAAAAAAAAATCGGTTTGAAATTACTAAAACTACTCATTAGAAACTAATTATTTTGTTGTAGAACTAAGCAAAAAAGAGAAGAAAAATATTGCTAAAATATAACTTTAGTTTTTTTTTATATTATTATTTACAATTATGAGACCCTCTATACATGGGAGAAGGTTTATTATATCTTTAAGGTTTCGAATCGAAATGAATTTCTTAGGCTCATTTAACAACTATTTAAATATTTAAAAAAAAAAACCATTTAAACCATTTTGATATATAATACAACTAGTATAACTCTACACATACTTATTTGCATATATATATAGAGAGAGATTTTCTGATTTGTGCTGTACTTATATACATCTACATATATATCTGACTTCTACACGGCAACCTCTTTGCACTTTCCTTGTGATTCCCCTTCGACTGGTATACCCTTTAGGGTGGCCGTCTCGTAATCACTGCCACTTTCATCGGCAAATTGTATGTCGTCCAGTTCCAGGAATTCTTGCAATTTTCTAGAGGATTTGTCCTTTTCAACAGCTGTTTCCTTCTCCACATAGGAGCCATTCATTGATGCCTCACTTAAGTCCATATCCTTCTCCAGTTTCTGATGTACTGGCACTAGATCGGCATTCGAATCGGCTGCAGCCTCAAGAGATTGAGTCGATTTGAACTGTTGCTGCCTGGCCTGTCGGCGCTGCTTGCGGGACATGTAGGGAGTTGGCTGCTTAGATGTAAGACTTTTCATTGATTTCTCCTTCACCTCGACTTTGGGTGAACTGGCCTTGGACTGCTGTTCACTCGTTAGTGGTGAACGCTCCTCCGGACTGGGCGTATTATCTGCTGTGGTGGATTTGCTCGATTCTGTATTGCTGGCCGGACTTAAGTAGTGCCCATATTTGGGCATTTGAATTTCTTCATAGAGCGGTTCAGCCTCATCTCTAACTGGTTCGGGGGTTTTATCCTCATCTTCTCTTTGTTCGGCCACCTCCTCGAATGGTGGTATCCAAACCAAATAGGCTGGATCCATACCCAGATAGGAGCCAGGAGCTGCTCCAGCATTAATCACATTGTAATCGTAATAGTCCAATTCGAGCTCCTCTTGATTGCCCAAAGAGAACTCGGATCCGGGACGAGCCAGCAGTTTCTTGCGATTCTGCTTCTCCTTCGATTCCTTGGGATTGCTAGTAGTCCGTATGGTGGCCGTGCTAACCACACTTGCTGCCGGTGAATAGCAACCCTGAAATGGTAAAATTATAACAAGATTAATCCACATTCATAGAGCAAAAGTTGGAGGGGGGGATTGAACATTTCTTTTCGATTCACCAACTCACATTTGTCAGCGAAGAGCTGACACTTCGCGAACCCATTCGAGCCAATGGTAGGGAACCACATGTCGAATTCAAGGAACTGGCATCGTGCAGACTCTCATCTAGTCGTGATGTCAGTAGCTTAAGTGTCACGGCATCATAACGATCCGAATATTTGCTCATACGTTTACTATTCATCGGCGGGCTATGACACAGAGAGCTCATTCCGGAGGAAATTATCGATTCCGAATCCTTGGCACTGTCCTTACAGCTGGCCAAATGATCTTCATGGGATGCATCGATGGGACTGTCCTCTGTGGGTATTGTCTCACTGGCATTTGCCTCACCAGATGATAGGGGAGAGCCGACAAAGCTTCCGCTTCCAGTAGATCTTGATGGTGAAGTGCGTTCATTGCGCAACGTTAACATGGATGCGGAGCTACCAAACTCTGGTATTTGCTCACACTTGACGATTTCACCAGGTGAATCGGTCTCTTGGAATTCTGTCTCGTGTGCCAAATTCTCAGCATCGACACTTTCCCGTAAAATGGAATGGCGCAACTGATGTTTGGGTCTCATCTTTACCAGATAGATGACCTCTGAAAGTAACGTAGTTGTGGACATTGCTCTCGATGGCGGTCCCTGCAATGAGCTAAGCGATGCCCGTGGTGTATGCAAACGGGAGCCTTCATCCTGTCGTCGTGCCACTGCCAAATGATACTTCCGATATCGGACCACATACTGGGCACCTAAATGTTGGATACAAGGAATGACATAAGGTTACTAGATCTCTTTAGATAGTAGTTTCCTTACCTAACAATGCGCTTATCAATATAATAATACTGGCAAATATCATAGCACTCAAATGTACCAAGGTGAAACGCATCCTTGATTTAGGTTTCTGTGAAACGGCTCGACTCTTGGCCGAAAGACGAGTGGAGGCCAAAAGTGTAGTACTCACATTCTTGGCTAAAGCTAAAAGAAAACAAAAAAAAAATGATTAAAAGTTTGAAAATGAATTTTTTTCTTTTTTTTGGTTTGAAATAAACTTTTCAACTTACCCAATTGCTGCTGTACATTTGCCATAAAACCACCTGTACAGGTTGTTGTTCCTCCATTCTCAAGATGCGTTGTTGAATTTGAGATTTCGCCTGCATAGAATTCAACCAAAAGTTGTCCGCCACTGGATTCCACATAAGTTTTGCCAGACTCTGGAACAGGACCTTTGAGAGTTGCACCGCCATTAAGTTCCACGAGCAATGTAGATGACAGTGAAGGACCATCACGCACTTTAATATACTGTATGCCGCAGGGCAGGCGAAGGAAGCTGAGTGCCAACGAAATGGTCTCCTCGCCATCCACCTGAGAATACATAAGGACAATAAGCATAAGGATATTTTTTGTATAATGTCGACAGTTAAGATATATGTAAAGAGAAATAATATTCACTTTAATATAGAGTTTTGATTTGACACACACATTCGTCCTTTCAATTGGCCATCCTAATCAATCCATAAAAATGCCTGGTCAGGTCAATGCTCTGACCCACTCATTCACGATAATAGTTTTTGGGTGGCTTCTTTGGAAGGAAGGAGAAGGAAGGGGCAAACATTTATTATGCATGAATTAGGTTCAACCCTCGAGCCACGGCACATTCAATTCACTTTCAGCACTTTTGTCCTGACATTTCTGTGGCATGCTACATTAAGCGAAGGTCCTCTTCATACATATAGATTCTTATATATATGTGTGTGTGTGTGGGTGGGTGTATATTTGGTTATGGAAGGACCCAGCATCATCATTATCATCTTTGGCTATAGCGTGCGGAATTTTTATTCATGGACACACTTCCAAAATGTTTGGCATTGTTCATTTTTATGGTTATTACTGACCGTTGACGCCACACACACACACACACACACACACACTCAAAAAAAAAAGGAAATAAGACAAAAGTTTGTCCCCCTCAAAAGAAAAAACTTTCACTGAATGACCAACATGGACAAACTGGATAACTTTTGTATAGTTTGCTTTTCATTCACTCACTCACTCACTCACCTGGACAAGCCAAAAGGAGCGTCCCGGACAACTTTGCGTGGCACCGGCTATTATACGTTTGGGCTTGGACGCACCCAAATGGACAATACAGCCACACCGGCAGCCGGGTCCAATTTCCTGGCTGACCTCCGTGTTATTTGATTTATTTAGCATTGTACCGGATGTCTCGTATATACAATCCCAGGTATCGGCAATACTCTTGCCACATTTCTCCGTCTCAACCGATGGGCCCTGAAAGAAAAAAGAAAGAAAATCAAAATATTCAAAAGTTTATATATGTATATAAATATATAAGCAAGGACTATTATATAATGCAAGGATATGTTTTTCAAGTCGAAATTTTATTTATACATGCATATGTATATATATAATTATGTAGTAATACGAATTAGATAAATTAATAGAACAAATTTATATCAAAGTCTGCTTCCTCCTCAATGGGCTTCTCGTCAACCGTTTGGGCAGTGACTTGGGCATCATCCACAGCTGACATCTTAGCCAGGGAAGCTTTATTTGTTGGTAGCGGTGGTGGTGGTGCACTTGCCTCATTCGAGGCCTTCTTGGCAGTCGGTGAACTGTTGTTTCCCTCTGGTTCTTCGTGAGCTTCCTCTTCCATTTCCACAAATTCTTCTTCACGAGATGTGGACACATAAAGAGTGGCACCAAGTTCCACATCGATAATGGAATACTCTTTGACAAGTCGTTTTTTCTCATGATCCCCTTCGTCCTTCTCTTGTGATTGATCGGTTATTTTGTTAGACTTATCGACAGCATCGGAACTTTGTCGTTTCTCATTAGATGTAGATTTCGATTTCTGTGGCATAAAACCCATTTTGCCTGGAGCATACAACGCCGAGGTTGCCATCGATGGAGTTTGGGGCAAGTCGGCAGTGTGGGAGCTAACGAGATTCATCAGTTCGGAGAGCAAATCAAGGCGAGTCAATTTGCAAAGAGCTTTCGTATCCTCACGGACTTCCTCAATAATTTCCGGCGGATCTACGTTGGCAGTGATCAGGCGCTCCGGGAACAATTTGGCACTCTGTTCGGCAATAATGGCGTCGCGTACGGTATTCTTAATCTCCTGAATGATGCCCCACAGTTTAAGTAATTCCCTTTCATTATGCTCCTGTATGACCACCAGATGCTTATTCTCTAATGTCAGGATCTCCACACGTTTGATGAGAGCCTCCAATTTGTTATCGTCGTCCATTTGTTTAAGCTGCTCCGATTGCTCGGTCTGCTGTTTTGCCTCGTAGGCCTTCCGGTAACGCAAGTTCTCCATATACTTTGCCTTTAGCTTCTCGTAGTTTGTTGTCAATCCTTCGATTATTTTGATTTTGCTCACCGAATTGCGTACCAATTCGTCCTTGATTTGATTCAGAGCACTGAATTGCTCCTCCAATTCCTTGTGCTTTTCCTTTTGAGTGGTAAACTGTTCATGCAATTTGATTTGGGATGTCACCAGTAAATCGATTTCCCTTTGTAGAGCAATATTTTCACGTATCAATCGGCGTGTATATCCTGCATTTCGTATTTCACTGGAGCGTGTGAAATCTTCGGATACTTGAAGTAGCTTCTGTTCGACTTCCTTCTTTAGGGCATCCTTTTCAACGACCGCCTTCTGTTCCATATTGTAGAGAGCCTCCTTTTGTTCTTTCTCTTTCTCTTTCAGATCGGCCTCTTGGCTATCAAATTTGGCCAACAAAACATCGCGTTGTATGCGAAACTCATCCAGGGAATTCAATTTACCATTAAGCAACTTGATCTCCGAGCTAAGCTGATCGTGCATAGCTTTATATTTGGCCTCCAGTTCAGTTATCTTCTCCTCAGCACTACGATTCTCCTCCTCACGGACTTTAGATATTTCCACAAGACGCTCCTCCAACTCGGTTATGGTATTATTCCGATCGGCCAACATGCGTTCCAAATGGGCAGCCACATCGATCCGATCGCCCTCAACTTCACGCAACTTTTCGGCTAGTCCAACATTTGATTCATCCAGTCCAGCCACATGGGAACGGAGACGGGCTAACTTTTGATTCAAATCGGTTATGTTCAGCTCATAGAAGGTGCGGTCCACTGTAGTCAATTTGTTTGGGTCCTTCTTATCCTTCTTCTTACCCTTGCTTTTTTTCTTTGGCGGCATTTTGTTATTATGTTCTTATGTATATATTATTATTAAATTTATAATATTGAAATTAAGATCCTATACAATGTCTGACGATGTTTGCAATGAAGTGAGATTTATTTGTAAAAATTCCAAATTCTTATACTAACTTGACATTTTCTTTGGTGTTCTGAATAAAAACAAATGAACTGTTCCCTAGGCAATAAGCTTTTCATCAACTCAGTGAGAGCTTTCAAAAGGACTAAAGCTAACAGAATGGTTGGCGGAAGTCTTTGTTAACAACAATATTGTCAGTGGTAACCTTGTCTCTGACTTCAAAGGATATTAGGTCAGCAGGATAACCCCATAAATTTGATTTCTTTGGCAAACAAGCAAATATTTAATTAATTTACGAGTATAATCTACTTTATAATAGAATTAAATATAAGATAAAGTAAGCAAGTCGACATTGGGTATACCCTATACCAAAGAGAGAGCAATTTTTATGAAATGAACTTGTTTTGCGTAGTCACCAGACAGATGTGCATACCAAATTTTGATAGTTTTAGCTCTAAAGATCTCAGTGTTAATACAAACTATACTTGGGTAGCTCATGAGTGAGTGAGTCATGAGCTTATTTATTCAAAATGGCTCACACTGGCTCACTAGCTCATTTTGGCACACTAGTTCTTATGGCTCGTTTTGCATTCTTCTCAAAGTGAAGTCATGAGCTATCTGCAAGTGAACCAGTGAGCCATTTGTTCCTCTCAATGAGCTGCTTTTAGCCAAATATAATACAAACAGACGGACTAGTCTGATCAATAATATATATACTTTAGGAAGTGCATACCCTTTAACACTAATGGCTAGTAGGGTATAAAAACTTTCTTCTTGATATAACACTAGTAATTCAAAGAGTATTAGAAGGGAATGGCAGGAATATAAAACAAATATTGACATTACATTAAAATTTCTTCAACGCTTTCACTTTGCAAGTTAAATAGTAAAGAAAAAAAACAATTGCCTAGAGAATAGATTTCACTAGCATTTTGATTAATAGTCCATGACAGTAATATTTGTCTATCCAAGCAAGAGTCAAATGATTATAAGTAAGTCTCCCACTCTCTCTCAATCATATTGCAATGGAAATTTCACGCCAAAGGCTTCACTTTTGCCATTGTTCTACCATTGCTTCCGCAATGACATACTTACACATGTAACTATGGGGACACATTCGCATTCGCATCTCTTTTCATCCAAAGAGATAAAAAGAAAGGTGGCTCGTGCTGGGCTGGGCTAGGCACATTTATAAAACTTTTCTTGTAATTGTTCTCAACAAGTTCTCACAAACTATGAACAAATGTGCCCCTATCGCTTGATGTTGATGCCGGAAGTTTTTGGATAATGAAATGCGTTGGGTGGCAGCGACTAACATACCCGCACCCGCACCCGCGCACACACACACACACACACATAAAAAACAACAACAAAGAGTAACGAAAGAAACTAAGAGGAAGAAAAATGAAGTGCGCCACCCGCTATACAATTGTCGGAAGCATCGTAAATTCCCCAACGCAATCTGGAGCAAGTGTCGCAATGTTGATACACAACTCGCAGGCTGCCACCACCACCAAGCAGTCCCTTCACCACCTCCAACCCCTAGGCAGAAATAACAGCAAACAATGAAATAGTTCTGCTCTAGCAATGTGTGTGTGTGTGTGTGTGTGTGTGGTGGAGCCTTGGTGGAACAGCAGTGGGCGTGTGCAAGTCCTACAAAGTGAAACATGAACTCAACTGAAAGCCTCGAGGACAACTGGCAAAAGACAAGGCTGGCAGCCTGGCTGGATGGCTGGTTGGAGTCAAAAGCTGTTGGAAGTATTAAGCGAAAAGACTCTCGGCACAAACAATATATTCAATAGAGGAGTTGGTTACTCGGAACAGTCAGTAAAAACGATAGCAAGGAGTGCTAAATGAGAAAGCGAGGGATATACTAAAAGTTATTACAAGTTATAACAAATGTTAAGTTTATGGTCAATGACTTTTCCACGTTCAATTATAAGCCAAAATATGGCAAATATATATAATATTATATATCTATAACTTAACTTTGCTGAACAACTTTTGGAGCATCCTTCGTTTGAATGCTATTAATACATATCTAGTTAAGAATTCAAGCATTCGTTTGGTCTACTCATAAATCAATAGAATTATGTAGCCATAGCATATATATATAGAGAGAGAGAGAGAGGAGGTAGAAGAGAAGAAGGAGCGTTAGCAGGGGTAGGTGGAGGGTCTATATACATATATTGGTAGACATGTATTTAGGATATTTAACACAATACAAACCTCACAGAATTTGGCTCCATAGCGTGGAGGTGGTGAATCACAGAAACGGTAACGATTCCGTGTACCACCAAGGCAATTGGTTGAGCATGGTGTCCATTCACTCCATTCACCCCAGCCCCCCGTATCGGAATCTAAAAATAAAAATGAGATAAAATAATCAACAGTCTTTGCTTTAAGTGTTTAAGAAATTATCACTTTAACTTACCACTAACTGGCAGAGCTGGAACACAATCCATACGAACATCGGCCACAGCACCGGATATCGCTTGGCTAACATAGACAAAACAATATTCCACATATTTCTCGGAGAAGAGATCGCAGGCAAAGTACAGAGAATGTTGACTCTTTATCACTCGCTGTTCGGCCACATAATGCAACGATGTTGGTGGTTTCAGGGAAGCAACATCCGCTCGGAGTTTGGCATAAAGTCTCACCCGATCCCCTTGCTCCAGAATGCAGCCGGGATACTCATAAAGTACACCAATACCAGTATGAGGATCACATGGGAATATACTCCGTGCATACACATTGAAGACAAACTCATCGCTCCAATCCACGCTGATCATGCGTCGCGTTGTGGGCACATTTAGACTGGCTACCATGGGACGCAATTGGACGGCATAGTTGCCAGCCAGGCCAAATAATTCACAACCCAAATGGACAATTTTGAGCTTGGGAAAGCCACGAATTTGTTCGGCAAAAAGGACACTTGATCTCATGATATTTGGACCACTGCAAGTGCGATTCTTGCCACAATAAATCAACTCCAACCAGAATTCTGGTAAAGTTCCGCCCAAGGCTCTATCGCAATTAACTTCGGGGAAACGTAATGTCACCTCAACTGGCTTATTTGGATAGGTGCGCAGACTAACGGGATTGACAATCATTTCAGCACTTGGCCATCGGACATCGAGTGTTTGCATCAGACGCTCATCCTGTGCCGGCATCAATGTGGTAGTTATACTCACATCTGTTTGATTCTCTGATGTTTTGGTTGTAGTCTTCAGATTACTGATCACTTGCATTTCATAGAGTCCGCCACGGACAAAGGTTTGACATGGCACCGTAACTTGTGTGACATTATAACGTGGATCTGGATAAAGTGGTATATTCTGAACAATCTCTTTGCGACGGCGTTGTAACAACACCTGGCTGCCATTGCCGGAGGAGACAAGATGATGCAGCTCCTGCTGATGCTGCTGCTGCAGCACTTGCTCCTGCTCCTGCTCGTGCTCCAGCTGAATATCATCAATGATTTTGCTAATGACTAAAGTGCTCATTATGGTATTCTTGTTCTCATCATGCTGCCTGTCAGTGCTCAAGTGGCTAGAAGTTGTCGTTGTTGTTGCTGCTGCTGATGTTACCGACTCTGACTCCGAGACCGCTTCATTACCATTGAACTGAATCTGTACATGCAGGTCGCCACTGAGTGCTGTAAATGTGCTTGGAGACATCAGGCGGCCCTTTCGCAACGCCAGCACGTGACCTTTTGTTCAAATAGAAAGAAAAGAACACATCGAGTGAGAGGGCGATGTAAAGAGCCCAGTAGCATAAAGATAGGTGGATAGAGTTGGGTAGGTGGGTAAGTGGGTAGGGGGTGCCATGTCAGAGAGATAAAAAATTATAAATCCTTGTAATTTATTTCTTACTCTCAACTCTCAACAATGGAACACATTCGCCATTCATAAAAGCGTTCCATTGTGTGAATGGTTTTCTGTGTCGTGTACATTGCGGAATATTACGAAAAGAAAATGAAGAGAAATAAATAAAAACAAAGCCACACCGATATAATAGGTACACAAGAGCTTTACATTTCCGGTTATTAATTGAGGCAAAACAATAGCATAAATTTTACGGGGGGGAAATCGGAAATTGATGGTTTGGCCCCCTGGCAACAGAAGATGAAAGCATCAAAACGATAGAAGCAATTAACTTGAAATGTTGCCAATCAAATTACAAAATTTAATCAATCATCAAGCATTTGAATGAAATAATTGGTTTAGATTTAATGTTAGATTTTAATGGTATTCAAGATCACTTTTTTATGGCTAGCTAAAGCGATTATTCCTATAGCTACTATATCTTATAGTAGCCCGATCTGATTAATTTTTAAACTTGGCAAACATAACCATCTAAGAAGCTGATCTATCAAGTTTCAATGACATAACTTAAAATTTAAGGTCTGAAAATTGCAAAGAAACAGACAGATGGACAGACGGAAATGGCTAAATTGACACGACAATTGATGCTATTTCTGCAAGGCTAATAATTAGCTCAAGTAAATAAATGATAAGTAACATTAGTCCTTTGCCTTGGCTAAATGTTATTCATTGGCTATCCCATTAAGGGATAAGATATTATACCTATTGAACTATATGTGTATATACATATATTTCTACTTTGACAATGTTAAGTGACACGTTGATATAATAGTTACATACTTGTGCATATATTTACTAATCAACCTAATTGAAATATGACTGTCAAATACATTTGCAATTCAACTGAAATCGGCTTAACTTAAATATACATACATATATTGTACATATTTACAGAGAAAGAGAGAGAGAGATAGAGGTAGAGGGATGTTCGTACTGTACTCACTTGTTCCACTTAATAGGAGCAACATTATTGATGATAGAATTATTTTCCACTTGACTACTGATTTCAGGCCTGATGTTAACATGCCGATTGTCTTCTTACGCTTGCGACTCGCAGTCATCTTTTTTGTGCTCATCCTTACTTGCCTTTCCGTTTTTTTTTTCTTTTCTTGCCTCTGCTTGCCTTACCCTTTGCCTTTGGTGTGTCCTTTTTATTGCAAATGGCGTCTGAGTAAACCCAATTGAGATGTTGCTGCTGTTGCCGTTGCCGTTGCCGATGCCGATGCCGTTGCTGTTGTTGTTTCTATTGTTGCTGCTAACATGGCTGACAACAAATGGAGCGTTGCCCCTCCAAGAGATTACCTTATTCCAAAAACGTCAATAACATTGGCCATATGGGTTATAGTCATCTATTTTTGCTGTTGTTGTTGTTGTTGCTGCTGGAAATTGAATGGATGTAGCTGAAGCGGCAATCACATATCTGAAAATCGAAAAAGTTTCAACTTAGAAACTGATAACAACATTTATCCTTCTAAATTTATCTTGCTAAATTTATGCGCAATTTATTCTAAACCTGAAATACACACACACACATATACACAAACACACGCACACATACATACATAGACAAATTCATACATATAATAAAAGCAAATGCTCTTTTTGAAAGCCATGAAAAGCGAACATAATATCAATACTGATTTAATTATTAATGCCTTTAATATAATTCTTTTCATGTTGCATATTAATTTCCAATATTTATTTATTTAACCAATTAAAATGCTTTAATACTATGGCCATTACAATAACCTTTGTTATGCTTTCGCATGAGCTCTTACCAACAATTCAATCTAACAAAAGGATCGCCTAGCAGTCAATACAAAACCCGAATGCAATCCCAAATCCCCTTCACTTACCCCCATAAAATATACATGTCCAATATACACAAAGTATGTGTGAGTGTGTGTGTGTTTGTCTTGCAAGAAACAAAAACCCGACAAAAAACATATATGTGGTGGTGGGGGGGGGGGGACAGAATCGTATATATACATACATGGTACAATCAACCCTCATAAATTCTTAAACCAATTACAAGTCGTGCACAAAACATTTTTATGGCGATTATTTTCACAATTCAATACAAAAGTTATAGACCAAATGTTGAACCAATAAAATAAACAACAGCAGCAACAACAACCAAATGAAATAATCCCAAAAAAAAACATATAAAAAAGAGTTCGCTGTAAACAGATTATGACTCTCTAAATCAATGAACTTTTCATAATGAAAGAGTAAAAGAAAGACTTTCTTCTTTGTAAAAATAATCACAAATAGACTTTAAATTTAATCACTTGTCAAAAATAAATAAAATAAGAGAATCTTCAAATTAAATTAAAAACCATTTAATGTACATTTTATAGGCTTATAATTTTGTTACTTTATGGGGAAACAGAAATTTATAGGCTCCAAGATGTATAAAACTTATATTTTTGATGGCTTGAATAATTCGGCAGTATTTTTTGAAAGAAAATCTATTCATGTATATAAAAATGAATAGATTGAATGAATTATAGAATCGTAAACTATATATGTGATCAGTTGATGATGTTGTGCATGAGCCCTGGAAGGACACACAAACATTCATTTTTGTATCTCAAAATCTTTATAGCATATGTTAAGGCGCAAATGTTTAACTCAACCGCGCATTAGCAATATGGTTAAATGAATTAAAAGGGCAATCACTAAGTGTTTTTTAAAATATTCATTTAAAAAAACGAATAGTTAACGAATCCCACTGTAAAACAAAATGAATTTTGGTTTCAAAATATTAAACTCCAAAGAAAGAATTCTTAAGAAGATTCTAATCAAATAAGTAAAACTTTAAACTTTCGCATTAATTTGCAGCGTTTTTCCATAGTAATTGGAAATCCATTGTGAAATCTGTATTTGACCATTTTTCGCATAAATTTGTACTATATGGAAATAAAAGTTTCTTTCAGTTGCAGACAAAAAAGTCGAAAAGTTATGGCGTTCAATTTCAAGTTTGTTTCATTAAAATAAACTACGTCATCTATATAATTCTCTGGTTAAATTTCGTTTTATTTCCCCCCCCCCCCTGGACTTCAGGCACCCTCTAGCCAGAACAAACATACATACATACATAATTATACAATCTAGATGAAAACATTATAGCAACCCCAGGTGAGGCAATACATCACCAGCTGACACACACACACACACACAGAGGAGGAGAGGAAGGAGAAGGACCAATGGCCCGCTGGCTGCTGACAGCCTCAACATGTTTATTTTAGGTTTTTCGGTATCCTCAACGGGAAGTTGCTTACTGAATTTTCTGTTAGTTTTTCCCATTTTTCTTTTAGTTTTTTTTTATTTTTTTCAGCACTTTTACAACGATGAGTCTTAATAACCAACTGCCTAGCCTATCAACTAAACCCCCATCACCACCCCCACCCCCTTATATAACTTATCTGTGTGCGTGTGTGTGTCATTAGCGAAATCTGCTGTAGTCATTGCGTGCAACCATCCATCCCACCACCACCACCACCCTTGCCACCTACATCCAATCGTGATAACTTTAATTACAAACGTGCAAGGATCACACCGATTCAGCCTGTGGGCCACTTTGAGTTGGTTGGCCGCTAATGAGTTAGCCAACGTCGACATCGACATCAACACACGTGCTCTGCCACAGTTCCGCAAACACACTTTTGTAATTTAAGGTGAGAAAGGACAGCACAGGACGGAACATGGATGGGACAGAATGGGACAGACAACTGTACAACAGTTGGTTGCCCAGCAATTACAAAGGATGTGAAACGTGGCCAACAAAACCAGCTAACAATTTCAACTAGTCAAGAAAATACAATAGCAAATCTGGCTAAATTGAAATTTTACTTTTTCCAGAGGATAAAATAAACCATTTAATTTGTACACACGCATTTCGAAAAGACGGCTTATACAGATGGCTAACTAAACTCTTTGTTTCTTACCAATACTTCTTCTTTTTATATGGCTTAAAAGGAAAACACACAATCAATCCTAAAACGTTTGAAAAAATCTCAACAGATTGTTCTTGGAAAATTTTTGTTAATTAGTTTTAGCTAGTTGAACACACATTTCGTGTAGATTAATTAGCATATGTGTCTCGTTTTTTTTGGAGGTTTTGTTGCTTGTTTTTGGCTTTATTTAATAAGCCAACAAATTGTGTACTCAGGCTGAAACTGGCTGAATGAAGCGTCATTGATAAGGCTTCAGTTGAATGCACACACAGTCAGAGGACGATTCTGAAATTACAATGGCAATTAGATAGGTCTTTGGCACGCATACTTATGCATACATACGTCCTTTAGGTGTGGATAAAAGAGATAGGGCTAGAGAGAGAGAGAGAGAGAAAGAGAGATAACCTCAAGCAATGACATTTTGCCTTAAGGGCAAAAGCTAGTTTCCACTAACTGGCAAAGACAGGAGGCGGTACGTCTACTGACAATGTAGATGTTGCTGACTGATTTAAGTGCACAGTTTAGAGGCAGGCGAAGGCGGATGCCAGACCAAACACACAGACAGACAGGCACACGGCACACCACACTACACCGCACCACACACCCACCGCACTTAAGACTCCTCTAAGCTGCTGCTGCTGCTGCCAGTCTTAGTTTGTGGTCTCCAGTTTAGTCAGTCTAAGTTTCCTGTACAGACGTCGCAGACGTTTATTAAAATGAAGTCAGAGGCAGGACCTGAGTCCTGGTCTGGTCTGGTCCTGGCTCGACAAAGTTTATGGCAGTGCCAACGTTTCGGGGTCGTCAATTATTAAGTAGCACTTACTGCGGTGAGACGATGACGGCGGTGGCAACGGTGACGGTGCCGTCCACTTGCATGCAATCCAACCATTTGCCTAGGGGCAAACCATTGGAGTTACTCTCTGCACGCCATTGCCGCCATCTATACGTATGTATGTATGCGAATGCTACTCTTTAACTTCAATGTGACGGTGTCTAGAGCCCCCAGGACGAACTACACTCCAAAAAAAAAAAAAGAAAGGAATATAAAAGCGATAAAGTAGACAACAGTGATGCTAAATTTTTAATCTATAGATGCTCTATTTCCCTTTCTGTCCAAGCTTAATGCAAAAATCCTTTTGCTTGAGGGCTGTAGAGCTCCAAACTGCTCTTTGTTATGTCGACCGAGTCGGCTTTAAGTCCGCTCCGATAAACTGGCTCTCTCCCCAGTGGAAAGTCCTTTCGATTATAGAACTTTATTTATAACCAAAAAGTCAAAATTCACAGTTACCCGACGCTAACAGACTTCATTGATGCGTACAGCAAAAAAAATGATAGGAATAACGGGACTTTAAGCTGCTTTTTTTGAAAGTTTTCGTTCAGTGAGCTTCTTTCTATATTCTCTTTAGCTTCTCTCTGCTCTTCAAAGAAATCCCGTTG
The DNA here is from genome assembly GCA_035045865.1 of Drosophila austrosaltans. Lineage (NCBI taxonomy): Eukaryota > Metazoa > Arthropoda > Insecta > Diptera > Drosophilidae > Drosophila > Drosophila austrosaltans. The sequence goes on along the minus strand of JAWNOQ010000207.1, from coordinate 2,175,359 downwards.
TAGAGAGTTCTAGCCTTACAATTTCAATAATATTTTGAAAAATTAAAGCATAGCATAATATTTGTATCATTATTTACTTTCAACCGATTGTTTTTCAAGTGTACCACACAATCCAAGCCTTCGTTCCCATAACTGTCTGGGAATATGTATGTACATATATAAAAATAGGTATATGCAGATATGTGTGTGCGTGTGTGTTGGTGTGTGTGTGCATCGAAATGGCATTACATTCATCACACCTTTATGTCTCCTGCCAGGAAAGTCGCGGAATGCTACTGCAAATGTTGGCGGATAAACCTTATCCGCTGTCAGGCAAGAACTTGGTTCTCTCTTTGCTGTTTTTTTTTCTACCTTTAATATGCATACATTTTGTTTACTTTTTAGCTTTCATGTGAGCCGTATATAAATATGTATGTATGGATGTATGCATGTATTTGCCAGGAAGTAAAACCCCTTAGTTATGATGAAAGAGTTGCGAGTAAATAGAATGGAGAGAAAAGGTTGAGGTAGTCTCCTACACGGCGCCACCGTCAATGTCAATTGCACTGGGCACGCAAGTTGCGGTTGAGTTTATTGTTGTGGAAAATGCAATATAGCGTACATAAAGGGAGAATCTACCATGCATGTAACCGTATATGTGTGTGTGTGTGTGTGTGTGTGTAAGGAAAGTGGAGTTGATAATTTCCCATAAAGTGACAAATTGATGGTACGTCAATCTCAAATATAAGCAGCCATTCATATATACTTCAGATGCAAATTTGCAAATACACTTTGGTATGCAATAGAATTTCAAGCCTGGCTTTAACTTTAGAGGTTATCCACCCACTTGTATCTAACTATTGTAGAAAAACGTTTTACGTGGCGTATACGCAATATTTTCCGCCTTTATTCTGCTGAATTAACAGCTTTGCATAACATCTGTTTTGGGTTACTCCTCCATGGTTGTTGGTTGGTCCACTATAGTTTTCTATTGCCACTATTGTTGTTGTTGTTGTTGTAGCCGTTGCCGTTGTCACAGTCATTATGTGGTTTTTGTGGTTTTGATGTCAAGTGCAACCAACGACAGCATGGAATTTACCTCCTCTTTACCCTTTCTCTCTCTCTCTGTCTCCCTTCCTTCCTCTCTCTCGGGCTATTCACCATTTAGTTTGTTGCTTGTTTTTCTTTTTCTGTTTCAGTTTCTTTTTCTTGTTTTCTTTTTTTTTTTTTTTTGCTTTTGAGGACACTGTGCAACTGAGCGCCCTTCTTTTTCTACCAATTCAGCTTGATGTTGCTGCAGCTGTCGCCAGTTCAGGTCAGGTCAGCATATTTATAAAGTCGTCTAAAAAAAAAAAAATAAAATAAAATAAAAGAAAAAAGCGGAGATTGCTTTTTAAGGTGTATGCCACCAGGGAAAAATGACTAAGACTTTGGAATTATGCTGCTTTCAATTTAAAGCCACATATTCCAAAAGTACATAGAATTATGTCACTTAAAATTTAATTAATTTTAAGCAATATCGAAACAAAGAGCACAGCTGGAAACTTAAAAAAAAAAGTAATCAAATGCCTCTTCTCGTTGAAATAAATTAATCGGAATTGGAATTGAAACCTGTTCTGTTTTGTATCCTAAAGTAGACTAAATTTGATGTCAATTTATATAATTATCAATTAGAAAGACAAAATTTTTCAGTCTTATATTATGAATTTCTTTTTAAAATGTTGCACAATTAACATGACATTTTTATGAACAAATCAATTTAATTGCAATATATATAAGGAATATCCTTAAGGTGCACTGCATTTCAGAGGGCAGACCGAAAGTCAATTAAATTAAACAAAACAGAAAACATAACTGAAGTTTCACATCAAATTTCATTTAAAGGTAAGAGAAATTAATTACATTTTCCACACAAGTAAACATATATACATATACAAATACATGTTTACTGTATGTGTTTGTGTGTGGGTGTGGGTGTGTGTCATCTACCTGCAATGCGGTTGAAGTTTTTAAGGCAATTTGTAAACCTCAAACAACATTTTGAAACAAAAAAAAAAAGAAGAAATATTGAAAGGCACACTGTGAAAGGTTACCGCAGGATGCGGGCAAGGAAATGGACATTTAAGTGCAAACTCAGCTGAATCCCTTTTGTTACACTCCCCCCCATGTCCACTGATTAACAGTAAACAGAGCGTGTAAATGTTTGAATATTCAAACCGAGCATTCGTTTTGTCCATCCACCACCTTCCCCACCATCTCCCACACATCTGGCTTTGTCCTCCTTTACTATTCCTCTCTTTGTGTTTGCAATTTTTGCACATTTTTTAAGTTGTGTGAAATCGTGGAAAAGTCACCACCGAAAAGTTGTGGGTGTTTTTTTTTTTTTTTTTTTGGACAAATTTTCTCTATAAAAATGGGCGAAAGTCGAAGCAGAATTTGCCCACAAAAGGATAATGAATAACAAGCACATATACATATAGACACGCCGACACACACACACCGATGGGGTAGCAGGACATAGGCAAGAACGGGCGGGCACAAGGGAGAATGAATGGAGAAGGAGCAAAACAGTGGCGAGGGTGGAAAATGGAAAATAGAAAAGCAGAAATACAGACAGGGGCATTGACATTTTGTCTATCACACTGGCCCTTAGCTCAGCGGAAGAGTGTAGGAGTGCGACACACACATACACACACCCAGCTAGACACAGGCCGACACAGATGACGATAGGTAGTAGTAGCTTTAAGGGAGACAGTCTGCGGGGTGCGAATTCGGTAGGTCAGAGAGTAATAGTGTGAGCGTAAGGCCGATAATTCTCGGCCGCAATCGCTTTGATTTTCCATGCTGCGACAATTTTCCCGGCCTAACAGTTGGACATACATGCTGGGGCAAATTAGTACGCAATGGGCAATGTTCAAGCTGGTCAATGTCCAGTCTCATCAGCAGGATAATGGTGCATTGAAGGGACCACATCAGTGCACCGCCTCCGGTTCGTGCAGTTAATAGTTTTTTGATGTTCATCCCCCTACCCCATCTCATCCCCTACCACCTTGGCTATTGCTTTCGACATCGATAATCCTGATGAGGGTCTGGCGCACAACTGCATTGCATTCATTGTTAAGCGATAGAGGCCAGGCTATATGGGCACGAGTGTTAGCCATATAGCCAAAATTTTCAATTTTGTGTGTTTGCCCCTTTTCTGTACTCTCTCCCCCCCTCTCTCTCTCTGTGTCATTCCCACCCGCAGAGCAATTTGTTAAGCAGCAGTTGAAATCGATCGTAAAAGTGCAGACAATAAATTTGTATAGAGTAATGTGTAAATTGACTGTTTAACAATTTACAACCGAGAGATTTCTACGTAAATTTAAATATCTGGAAAACCTTTAAAAATTCAATTTGCTTTAAAATGTTTTTTTTTTTCAATAAACTTAAGTTTAAGCGTAAAATCTTGTCAACCCCCAAGCTATCAATTGCTGCAATCTCTCTTAAATCGATATGACTTCTTCTAATGTGCGAATCACTCCCCTCCTCCCCTTCCCCCAAGAATTTGGCAATGTGAAAACCTCAAAGTATAATTACAATTTATGTTTATCTTGCAGCGCAATGCCAAAAAGAGAGAAGAAAAAAAACAACAACAAGCAATCAAAAAATTGCCATCAATTTAGATTTGACCCAAATTCATAATGTTCTCATTTCTTGGATTCAATCCGCACCCAACACACACACACGCACATATCAGACAATGTAGCCGATAACCAAACCCTGAAATCAGCAAAAACCAAAGGAGACAAGATTAGTTACGCGAGTGCCAACTTGCCAATACCCTATATTCCTATCACATATATGGGAATGCAAGCTATAATAGCAGTAAATTCTGTTTTTACCAAGGAAGTGATGTCCGAAACTGTATAATCTGACATAATCAACAGATTTAAGTGTTATATATATATTTATACATATGTATATATAATATCGCATTAATAACAATCAAACTGCACAAACTAATGAAACCTTTATGGATATTTTGTTACTATTTGGTAACGTGAAACCAAGCAAAAAGTGAAAGAAAAACAAAGGAAAGAGAGTAAGAGAGCGGGAGAGTAAGTAAATGAGCTTACTCTCAATATCTTACGCTCTTTGCTAAATGCATAGCCACTACAGCAGCTAATGCAATTAATGTGTGGGAGCAGTACGCAACGGTATATCCTATCTGTTTTCGCTCAAGTTTAACAGTAGTTCGAGAGTAAATTTCAAAGCAACAAAATTATGCATTTTTGTTATCATAATGTTTTGCGTAGCTAGCATCTGGATAAGCACAACATACCCGTTATTTGAAAGAGCATAAAATCTGAACAAATCGTTGGGGTGAGTTATGCGGGTCTATGTTTGGGTTTGGGGTGGGGAAATAAGAAATCAGTGGAGTTGATTGTCGGAAGCGTTGGAAAAAATGTTTTGCAAAAAATATTTCATATTTGCATAACGATTACATTAAATCCCGTGGATGAAGCATCAAGGATCAAGCCAGACGGATGGGTTCTATGAATATGTGTGTGTATATGTATGTATATGTGTCTGTGTGATGTCGTTTGACGCCAAAACAGCTGGAAGTTGATTTGTCAATTTTTATCACAGTCATTCGGGCGCCAAAGCAAACTGACAGGGAAAATACACAAAAGAAGAAGAGCCAAAAAAAGAAAACAAAAACGGGAAGAAAAGAGGAAGTTTCTAATGTTTAAGAAAGCGAGAAAGAGAGAGAGAGAGAGAAATGGCAGATATGCTTGCAATAACTATGTATGTATGTATATGGTACACACTCTCACTCGTATAAGACCAATTCAATTAACTCTCATTTGTTCATTAACTGTTAAAGTGTCTGCATTTTCCATGTACGTGTTGCAAGTGAAATGAGAGAAAATGTGAAAATGTTGCTTTTGCAACCAAAAATGATAAAGCAAATAACAATAATTACTGCAAATTTGCAATTGTTTGTAACCACAAATAACCATTGGCACGAACAAAAGCAAATATGTGGGGCCACTTGAACAAATAGCAATCAACCCTCGAGATACGAAATACAAAATGGACGAATGAATAGTTTTAGTTGCACTCGAAATATTTGTTAACATTTGACCGCAAATTAAAGTTCTGTTTACTTAATAATTTCAATAATAAAAATTGTAAATTTAGTCCATTTTGATGCGATTTAATGAACTTGGAACATTTGCATATATTGGTTAGTAAAACGATCCTATATAGTACTTTATTTGAATACTAATTCAAATATACTATCCATTAGTCTGTTAGTCACACAAAAACTTTGTAAGATCTTAAGATATTGCTAAAAAAAAAAGACATTTCTCGATTTATTGTATAATTCTTCCCATCTAAAAGGCAATCACTTTATCATTTCTCAACTATAATCTTAGCAGTTGGCTTTTCTGTATATAACTCACCGATAATTCTTAGTGTGAAAAGGCAATAATTTACTTTTGGTCGACAAAGCAAAGGACCAATTCAATTCAATTACCCCAGGATGTGTTTACTCAACCATTGCCAGTGTGTGTGTGTGTGTGTGTGTGTGTCTCTCACATGGATGTCTGTATACGCCTTTGGATATCCACTCATAATTACCCATCGTCTTTTCGGCTTTAATGTCCTAACATAAATTTACAACGTCAACTTAAGCGATAAACGGTTTTTGAGAATTAATTCTCCGATAACGTTTCGCTTTTCGGTTCGAATGAAAAATGCTCAAGGATTGAAATTTTAAACGGGGGAGGCCCATGAATTGCGCATTTGCCTTTCGCCTCATTTGTTGTTGATTCTGTGGTTATGTTTCATGGTTTGGTCCTGCGAGCTGTTATAATGCTCTTGGCCATGATTAATGGAATGCGCACCAATCCCAACCCCATTCGAATGGCAAAGCCAACATGGACCAACCATCTATGTATAGCTCCACCCGAAAATGGGCCAAAAAAAACTTCCATTACGATAATGAGATTGAAGCTTCAAAATTTGTTGTTTTGTTTTTCCCTTCTTCTTTTTCCCTCTGTTTAGCAATATGGATGCGAAATAAGTTGCTACTCAAAATTTCTGTTAAGGACATGAATGTGAAGTGAATCAGTTATGTATATATACGAGAGTATTCACCATTAACAAACAGCCAACAAGGTTTTTGTAAGGTGTTTTATGCAAAAGTTTTAAATGAGTTTCCCTTTCTCACTCCCACTCACTAGTGCTTCAATTAATGCTTTTTTCTTCCTTTTATGTGCTACTCTTTCTCCTTCTCACATGCTCCTTTTACTGAGCATTGTGATTAAGTTTTCTTCTTGGGATACCCTGGCAAAAAGGGTATGCACATTCTGATCAGAAGTTTGTAGTGCATAGAAAGAAGCACCTTTGACTATATAGAGTATATGTATATATTCTGATATATGATTGAATTAACGCGGTCTCCTCTGAGACCCTTTAAGCTTGGGCTTATCTTTGCTGCTGCAGACATTGTATAGATCAGATGACTATATCATATAGCTCGCATAAGAGCGATCGGTTAAGATCAATAACTTTGTTGTTTTTCAATCGAATATGTATTACAAAATTGGGTAGTTTTATATACCATTGATTTTACTAAATTAATTTTTAATTGTCAGAAGACACTTTGGAGGGGTATGCGAACATCGGTGCGGGGCAACCTTTTCTAGTTTTCTACCTGCTTTTTTTCTTTCTTCTTTTTTTTTTTAACTATAGAGAACCAAAATGGCGGATTAATGCATTTCACTCACATTTCATGTGAACACTGTAAAATGGCAAACACTTCACAACAGTGAAACGGCAAGGAAACAGGAGTTTTCACAGGATTACCTTTTGCTATGTAATTTCCATTTTGCATCCGTCAAGGAATGTAAAGGCTCGGTCTAGAGAGGGGGGTGGTAAAAGTATTTAAAACAGCAACACACAACTATTTTCTGTGGTTGGCCAAACTAAGAACTATTAAAAAGTGTACAGAATTCTTTACCAAAACTAAGCCAAGCCATGCCATGACAAGTAGTGGGAGTTGGAAGTTTAGATGGTTGTATGGATGGATGGATGGTTGGATGGTTGGCTAAGTGGGTGGTGCGACATGCTGTTTGCTTGAGCTTGGCCTGGTGTGTTTGGTTGGCATGATTATCCCCAACATTCGTCCCGCCAGCAGTACAAAGCGCAAGCAGGCAAGCGCATAGTAAGTTGTGGCAAAAGTCTTTTAATTAATTTTTAACTAATTTTCCCTCTAGCTAAGCGAAATGACCTTTTTTTCCAACCCCCCTCCTCCCACCTCCCCTCCCCTTATCTAAAAACCTTGAAATATAACTTGTGAAGCAAAGTTAAAAAGAATTGCACAATTAAACAGAAATTATTTGAATAAATTCAAAAAGTTTAGAGCAAAGATCATCAAACCGATTTAAAATCTACTCAACTATAGTGTTAAGCTGAAAAAGGATTTTAATGGATTTATGTTAATTTACTTGAATTGATTATTTAATTTTGTGTAAGTTAATTATCGCAATCATAGTTATTTAATCCATTTAAATGTACTTAAATCCATTCCCCTGAAGGTTTCATTTTCGATATATATGTATATATGTCCGTACGTACATATATATACTGGACTTGGTGAACTTTCAGTGTTCTCGACTTCCACATCGCCAAGTGGAAGTGGATTAGCAATTTGTTAAGCCAACAATTTACTTTGCTTAACGCATTTCATAGGGCTTCGTTCGGTAAGTTGTTTGCATTTCGCAACGAAGCAAAAGAGGAGAGGGAGAGAGAGGGGGTGCACGGGGTGCAGGAGTATGCATTGGGTGTAGGAGTAGGAGCATTGCTGGCCATTTCCATTTTCATTTCCTTGCTGCAGTCGGTAAAAGGATATCGAATAACACAACGACTGGGCCCAACTTTTTAGACGGCTTCGTTGTTGTTGTTGTCGTTGTTGTTGTTGTTACTACTAACGGTACTGGTGGTTGCCCTTACCACCAGCTGACTGTACTTTTTGTGTTTAATTGTAATTTTAACTTTTGCCATTTAAATGTACTTTACGTGAGAGACTGAGAATAACGAAAGACTGAAAGATAGAGAAAGTTGCATAAAACTGGCAAAAGAAACTTCAGGTGGTTGGGGGGCAAAAGGAAATTCCGGGAGAGAGATGCGGTTGCGTACCATTTCAACATCATCTTGACTATTTACCTATGGCAAACAATTTTTAGTTTGGTTTAAATCAAATTGTAGATACTTTGCTCCAGTTCATTTGCATTTGCATTTGCTTAATGTAAATTAGATGGGTATCTCATAGTCGGTCAGAAGTTCGTCCCTTTCTCTGCTCAAGAGAAATCAAGAAAGGAAAGCGAACGAATAAGAAGGAAAGTTTTTCTGTCAGTTGAATTTAATTGCACAAGTTGTGAGACTTTGACTCTTTTTTTTTTTCTCTCTAAAATTATATTAAACGCTTGGAGCATTTTATGTATAATAAAAAGTCAATGGGAAATATCATTTAAATAATTTTTTTCTAATTTCATTATCATTTCATTTTATCATCAATTTAATTCACAAACTGCCAAAAGTACTCAAAAACAAAGTTTCAAAAAATTAAAAGCATCAAGTAATGTAAAATTGATTTAATGTTAAATTAGCGTAAAATTATAATAAAATCGTTTAACTCACTTGGAAATGAAAGATTTTTTAGACTGTCAAGTTTGTTTCTTTTCTTCCCTTTCTTCAGTTCAAAAACTCTTTTGATTCAATGTAAATTTCTTAATTAAAAATCGTTTTACCTTTTCACAGGTTGTTTGGATTTCCTTTTATTTGTGAGAAGAAATACAAATTCCAGTCATACACATAAATTGCAATACCTTTTTTGAAATTAATTAGAACTTTATAAAATTCGTGATGCTTATTTCAAGATACACAGGCCAAACCAAACAAATTCCTAACTCCGTGGGTTCTTATTTGTTTAAAAGAGAAAAAACAAGCAACCAACCAACCAACAAACAAATAATCAAGAGTAAGAAATGTGCTGACAACAAGAACCAAAGACACTCCCACATGACATACAAAACACCTCATTACAAACATCGTTGTAAGCCCCTCCCCATCCCCCGAACAAAACAGCAAGAAATTCAAAATTTACCTACGGCATACACACACATACACACACAAACACATACACGTTTGGCATTCAACAGCCATACGATTAAATAAAATAAAATATTTCGTAAAAAAAAGGAAAGACAGGAAATTCAAATTTCATTTACTTTTTTGGTGGCTGTCGGCGCGTGCCAGACATAAATCGAAGTCAGCAGCACTCTCCCCTTTTAATAAGAGAGAGAGAGAGAGAGGGAGAGAGGGGGAGAGAGAAAAGGAGAAGGATGATGGCACCTCCAATGACTCCTCTCATTATCCTTCCGCTTCCGGGATGTGAAAGGCAAAGTTAAGCATGGGGTGTCATAAGTCAGTCTCAAGCGCCCCCATAACCCAACTCCCCCAAAACAATTTTCTTGTTTCGCTTTCTTTTTTTTTTACGGCATTTTGTTTATGAGCCTTGAGGAAGATTGGAATGGAAGGCTCGGTGGTTTACCATCCCCTTACCCTCTCCTAAGCATGTGTTCCAAAGGTGCCATCCTTGTGACACACATATACATACATATTTTGCCTTACCTGGCCAGACCCCCAAACCGGATGACGGGGGGTTTCACTTCGTGTTGTTGCACATAAATGAGTCCAATTTTTATTCAAATTAGATTCATTCTCAGCCATTTGCCATAATTATGAGTGGCCATTGGCATCACAAGGAGCAGGAGTAAGAGTAGAAGCAGCAAACAGCATCTGGCAGCAGCTAAAATAAAAGTTGCCCTCTGGCCTATTTTGTTACGGATTTCATCTCATAGATAAATTTTTCAGACACTTTGCGTTGATTACTTTTTTTTTATGTGCATTAATTGGGAAATTTGTCCAAAAAAAAAAAATAAGTATGTTATTTTTGGTTTACTATTTATAGAGTAAACTTTCCATTCATAATTTTACTTTCTTTTCTTTTCTCCTTTCCTAGATACCTTTCAAACTATAAAGATATTTACAATGACTTTTAGGTTCAAGTTATAAAAATACTAAATCATCGAGAATTCATTTATTTCTCAGTTCAGTTTAGTTTAGTTATTTGTTTATAATGTAAACGTAGTTTCCTTTCTCATGTCCTATATAAGTCATTAAAAAAAGGAAACCTGTGAATGGTTTCCTTTCAACTTAATATAATTAAGATAATTATCTCTTTTTTAATATTTTAGCAACTCATTCTTCCTTTTAAAGACCTATTAAATAAAAATACAAAAGAAAACGAAACCATAGACAAAATGTATACAAAGAATGGGGAGAGAGAGACAGAGAGAGGGAAAGGACAATCGCTTTAAAAACTTGCTTATCGGTGTATGAGTAAGTTACCCCGGACATAAAAATGCCAGCAATAGAGTGGTTTTGCGAACAGGGGGGAGGGGGGGGGGGATGGGGGTATGGGTACTGGGCTGGATGTTAAGCATTTTTTTGGCCATCAGCTGTTTATATCGTGTATAAACCACCGATACCACCAATGCCAACCTTTTCATCCCCCAACAACATTGCACAAGGATAGCACAAAATACGGCGCATTTTCAACCTAAAACCGAACATTTCTTTCTTGACTCCGCCGAGATGTGGCAGTGGATGTTAACGGTAAATGTGGATGTGGATATATTTTGAGTCTGATACACCAATGAACAGGATACACGCGCTGATGTGGAAAATATAGTTAACACTTGAGAGAAATCAACAAAATAATCTTAGAATAAAGCGAAAACTTTGACTGTTGCATACTTGTAGGCTGATTGAGAGGAATCTTGTATGAATGGCCATTAACCCATTTTAAGACCAAGCTAAAGTGAAGTTAGAGTTGCTTTCTTTACTCGCCATTCACCATATGTTCATATAGACACACACATGTGTGTGTCTGTGTGTGAGTGTGTGTGCATTTATACCTTTAGGGGTTTATTTTGGGGGGTAGTATTGTTAATACTCGGGATATCCACCCTTTGCGGAAGTCTGCGCACTCCAATCGTTACCTGGTCGTTACCTGTACCTGGACACAGAGAGACAGACAGACAGACAGACAGACAGACAGATAGACTGACGCTTATTCATTACGTTTTTCACTTCACTTTGTTTTCATATCAGGTGGATGTAGCCCCCAAAGGGTACAAATTGCATATGCTTCTCTCCTCCATGCAGTATGAGTATGGAATGTTTTGGGGGACAAAAATGAATGTCCTGGACCAGCACACACACAAAGATAGTCGAGCACAATCTGAACTCCCTTCCATAAACACACATACACATACGTACATACATACATAAATAATCCACATACACATCCCAAGTAAGCTGTCAACGTGTTGTGATTTTGAATTTCAGTCCTGTGAATGAACTTTTCTGTAGTACTACCCAAAGAAAATGAACTCTCTGGCAGAGTTAACTGCTCCTATTTTAACCATTATAATAAGCCACTAAACTGTTATCTATAAAAAATGAAATCTTTTTTATATAACAATAATAAAAATGGCTTCCAAACAAATTGTATAAAAACCATCAGATTTCAACTCTTTGTCTGATTATCCAGTTGAAATCTGTCTTTTGAGTGACTTCGTTTCGTTCCGTTCCGTTCTGCTCCGATTCCTTTCCCCCCTCTTTTGTTGCTTACTTTCTTTCTCCTTTCGTTCTCCTTCACAATGGACACAAAAGACAACACAAAAGGCAAATTGAAAAGGAAAACGTTTGAGTTCTTGTCAAAGTAAATGTACAATTCAATTTAATGTATTCAACCAAAAAAAAAAAAACAGAAAAAATGTACAAGATTTTTTCATTGCCAATTTTCAGCTTTTCAACAGTTTAAATAGAAATAATACCCGCTTAAAGGCAGATTGAGACAAATGGATTGCATTAGTCGACATTTAACAATTACAGGGATCAACAAATACAATTTGATTAGTAAAAATATATAGTAAACACAACATTTGGAGATTTCATTGAATAGTTCCAATTCCTTTTTAGAAAAGTCCGACATTTCTTAATTTTTTCTCCACGACAATCGTAGAGGCCATTATGTCATAGATGGAGCGATTATACTGAAATAGCATCGTCATTGCCGAAATGGGAAAGAATTTCACCATTTGCATATTGTTCATAAAAAGTCGGATTACAATTTGTTTTAGAAATGCCCGACCAAAGGATCTTAATAGACTTGGCGTTTCTCCGGGATATATGAAAACGACCAATGGATTAATATGCACGAATCGAAATTCTCTAATGTTAGCTCCCTCAAGACTTACTAATCTCTTCATATAACAGATTCGGATTTTCATTAGATATTTGCCCGGTGTGGCCCCGTTGTGCCAAGAGGCAAAGGCGGCCTCATAGAGGCACACAAGCATTCCGAATACCACATCAACGATAATCATATCCGAGCTGAATTTGAAAAGCTTCATAGAGAACTCTTCTTCCAGAGCATGTTGCATTTGCTCCTTGGCAAACTGAACCTCATGGTATTGAATCATGATGATCAGCAAGATGATTTTCATAAGGAGCAATATGAGCAGATCAATCGCTTCGGCAATGACTCGTTTCACAAATGAAGCCACCGCATAGCCCCTCATAATTCTGAACAGTTGAGGGCGATCCAAGTCTCCCATAGGATCATTGAATGCACGCAAACCGCGGAATCCAATAACTTGATCAGGCATTCGTTCAGCAACTTGTCCACCCAATTGTCCAAACAGTCGTTCCGTTCGTCCACGCATTTGTCCCGGTACTTGCTCACGCATTTGTCCTGGCTCTTGTCCTGGCTCTTGTCCTGACTCTTGTCCTGACTCTTGTCCTGACTCTTGTCCTGACTCTTGTCCTGACTCTTGTCCTGACTCTTGTCCTGACTCTTGTCCTGACTCTTGTCCTGACTCTTGTCCTGACTCTTGTCCTGACTCTTGTCCTGACTCTTGTCCTGACCCTTGTCCTGGCTCTTGTCCTGGCTCTTGTCCGGGCTCTTGTCCGGGCACTTGTCCGGGCACTTGTCCAAACACTGGTCCAGTCATTTGTCTTGGTATTTGTCCTGGTGCCAGCGGGAAAGGAGTCACTGCATCTATACCCATTCGATTCAGTTGTGCATTATTGGCCATCTGGCGACAGGAAGGGCACATAATCATTGCATTTTGTGCAATCGCCGCCTGCCTTGCCCACTCTGCAAGACAGGCGAAATAGGCTTCCTTCGTTGACATCTCAGAACTAGTATTGGCCATTTTTTTCTTTTTTCTAATTTATATTTGTTGAATTTGTATCGGCCGAACTGACTCCCACAAAAGCCAATAATTTGTGATTGAAATTGGAATTTTTGTGGCATTCAAAACAATGCTTTCACTTTGACGTTTTGCAAAAAGCAATGAGATCGAATTATTCTAACCGATAACTTAAACAAATTACATCTTTGATTTTCCAGTCCACTACAGTCAAATTTACGAGTTGGAGAAGTCAGAATCCTATACAAATTTCGTTAGTATGAGTTAAGGAAGTTCGACTTTAGTCGCAATGACTAAAAGATACATTGAGACGACTTTTCAACTTACTCGATAATAGCCCAACAAACAGAAGACATAAACTTAGATTTCAAACTTAATAGAATTTAAATATATATAAATAAATACATATACATATTGTAATGCTATTGCATATAATCTAGAGTTACTATATATTCAAATTTACTCATTTTTCAAGGAAATTGCTAATAACATTAACCAAAATACTTTTTCTATTCTTTACGATCTTTGTTATATCAATATATACATTCATCTATAAAGATTTGAAATTTAATTCTCATGTTTAAAAGAACCAAATTACTTCCAATATTCCATATGATCTCAATTATAATTACATATTAAAAGTATATAGACTAACATACACATTTTGATAACATTTAAAAAAAGAAAGAGAGAGATATATATATTTCATAAAACACTTTCCTTAAAAATTGATTAACCCATACCTGTCTGTCCACACGGCATTTCGAAAAAAAAAAAAAAAACACACCCTCAAAAACTGCTGGCGAATCCTCTGAGAACACCACCAAACAAACAATAATGTTTAAGTACGAGTATTACTTGCCGCCAGACAGCTTTGATTTGGTTTTTTTTTTCTGCACAATGACGATGACTAGGTGGAAAATGTTGAAAATCTATCAATATATATATATAGTAAGTGATCGCTTACCGAATTCAATGTCCACTTTTGAAATATTTGCTCCTTTCTTTGGCATTAATGTTTAGATAACAAAAAGTTTTCGAGAACACTTTGAAAATGGTATCAATTTGCCAGACAAATGAACGTCACGGCATGATTTGAAGGACCTTTGTTCACTTTGTTGATTCACAAATTAAATTTTGACAAATTTTGAGTGCCACTTCACAATAGTACAATTGAGTTTCACTCTTAAAAAAAATATTTGAAACGCGGACCCGGCATTTCCAATTCACATGTATATATGTATATGGATGGGTGTTTGCGACAATTGAAGTGGACTTTCACCCACGTACGGCGACGACAACAAACTGACAGGCACGCGACTTAAATCCAACAGCCATAGCAAAGAAACTAGCCACGAGCGCACAGAACCGAGCACGAGCACGAGGCAGGAATACGACCACGAGACAGTTTATCCTGTCGTTTGTGAAAAGCGAAAGGCGCACAGGCACACTGGTGTGAGGAGTGCGCAGTGAGTACGATAAGAAGAGACAGAGAGGAAGAGAGAAACTGGAGCGAAACGCAAATGGTGGTTGTTTACCGCCAACACAACAACAACATCGGACTACAATCACAGGGGGTGGCTTGGGTGGGTTAATGTTGTGACGCGACGTCTGTAGAAGCACGACCAGAAGGGTGGTGGTGAAAAAGATTGCCGGACATTTGCTAATATATAAACTATCAACTGATTGAAAACCGAATCCTTTTAGCCAAATAACAAAACGTTATATGATTAATAACGTTCTACTGTAATAGCTACAAATTCGAGCTCTTGTTGTTCGTTCTTGAATGATTCAGAGTCAGACACTCACAGTATCTTTATATTTTAGACAATATATCAAACTATCCATATATATACTTTTATTGTAACGATTGTGTGAATTAATTTCTATCCTTGCTAAAATTGAATTCGCTTATCCTATTTACAGTAACGATCGGCCTTCATTTTACTGCGTCTGTCCAATAGAGTTTCATGTAGGGATCCATCAGCCTTGGCAGTTTCCAACTCTTTGATGCCATTCTGATTGATACGCATCCTTTTGTCCTGGAACTTTTGGAACTTTTTCCTGAAATAAAAATTTGGAATTAGTATATGAAAGAAATCTTTTCCCCCAATTCCATACGTACACATAATTTCTTTCAACCTCCACTAGGTCGCCCTTCTCCTCTTTGGGTTCTTCGTCAATAACGACGTCGCGGGCCGCGTTGCTACGCACTATGCAAATCTCATGCTCTCCCACCTTTTTACGCAAGGCCACACAGGCATCATCCTCGGGATCAATGGACATAAAGTGACCAGTTTCGGAGAGCAAAGCCATTCGTTGACCCTTTAAATGGAAATGAAAAACAATTTTAAAAAAAATAAAGAGTTTCTTCTTGGTCTGATGGTTTACGGAAAACCTACCTCAAACACTGGCTCCCATTGCTCCATGCTGCCAACAGCCTCAGATCGTCCTGTCACCATGCCATCCTTTTCAATTTTCAAGTACTTTCCATATCCCGACTTAAAGGACACTTTCTGCTCATTAATTGGAAATGCTGTGAAAATTTCTTCCGGATCTGGTCCTTCCCCTTGATTATGAGGTGCGCCCAAAGTGAATAAACTGAAGAATAAATGAAATTCCAACATAACTTTCTAAACCTTAATATAATATTTTTTTTCTGAATTACCCATTGTCCAGAGCCTTAAGGTAACAGCGATCGCCAAACTCAATGGCCACAGTTCCGGTTATGTCCACTGCCGCCTTTGTTGCCCACCAACCATCATGATCTACTGCATCTTGGTCTATATGGACCTTTGGCTTTTTGCTCCCATCTGCTTTTTCCTTGTGGTCTTTGTCCTTCTTGCGTTTCTTGCTTTTTCTAAAACAAAAAAAAAATTTCAAGAAAATTTAAGTATAAGAAAAAGTGAATAAAAACTTTTGTTAGATTACTTATGCTTTTCGCCCTTCAAGACCAATTTTTTAATACGAATGTTATCATAGTCTGACATTATTATGAATTAGCTAAATTAGAAAAAAATATTGCAGTTTGTACAACTTCAACTAAATTTATTATTTATTTACTTGAGCCAATGTGACCATAAAATTAAATCTAGTAATCCAAAAAAAATGAGTGTACTGATGGAGAACTAGTTCACAAAAATGAACTTTGCGGATTTAAACACAGGCAATTCGAACTAGTTCATAAATAACTGCCATCATATTTAAAAGTATTGCCCGACATTTGATTCTGCTTTATAAATATTTATTTCGTACATTTTTGGAATGACAATTTTAAATTATAAACTAAAATTAAGCTTAACTTAGGCAAATATTATAAATAAATTGGCAAGCTTATCTCCGAATTATAAGCAAGAAAATAATGATAATCGTAACATTAAATTAGAATTAGGGAATAAATAGAGTTCTGATTAGATCAATAGGGAATAAACCCCTTACAATGGGCCAAATTAATTACACTTACACACATATACATATACATTGGAATATAAGAAAATGATTACGTTAATACGTCTTAAGCATATTGTGCATACATTATGCCAGGAATTGGATATATATATATATATAAATTAATGCATATATGCATGGCAATAATACTAATAGATAATGAATACAGAGTCAGCACAAAACAACCAGGAAAACGAATTCACTAAATACAACACACATAGTGGACACAAGATTGATTTTACAAATAACCCTCAACGGATACATGTTGCCACTGGCCCTGCAAGCAAAGAGATTGAATAAGAATGAAATTAAAATAAAGCACGGAATAGTTCACTTACCGCAATTCCCAGATTCCAGCCTGCGCCAGCTGGATTCTCGTTTGTGATGCCGCATCGTCTGCATATAATACCATTAAGGGAGACAGCCCAAACCTCTTTGCCCACTGATACGGAACGGAAACCACAATGAGTCTCTGTATGTGGTGGAATGTTAACAGCATTCGGTAGGAACTGCCAATGTGAGCCCTCGGGAAAAGTGCGCGTAATCTCTTTACGTACGGCTAGCCTTTGTTGGTTATCGATTGCCCAAATGCCAGATCTGCCCACACTTATTGACTTGAATGTGACACCCGATGGTGCCTCGACCTGTTGCCAAGCATCGCCACATGGATTCTGTCGACTAATGCCATAGCGAAAGAAGACCATACCATTGCGAGCCACTGTCCATACCTGACCCGAAGGTCCTACACTTATGGCAATTAATGGCTGATCGCTGGCAATATGCTCCCAGGCATCGCCTCTTGGATTTAGTGTACTCACACCATGACGAATCAGTACATCGCCATTGGAGGCTATAGCCCAAGCAGTTACTGGAGCATCATCCACATTACACACGCTATCGACATCGGCGTCTAATACTTGAAGGGCAGCATCGAGGATTTTCGATTGGCTCAACTCCTGCCAGGGACCGCTGCTGCTCAATCGGCATTTCTTCATCCAACGACGCCGACGTACACAATCTGTGAGCTTTTTGTGGGCATGATATGCCGCAGGGAAATCAATGGCATATTGCCAGCCCTCTTTATCTGCTCCCCCTGGTATATTGTAGTCTATTGACCAGTCCGAAATCCATTCACAATGTGTGGATAACAATTTGGTGTGCTCTTTGCTTCGCTTTTGCCTTCCACTGGCATCACTCCACAGATGGCGATCGGTGGGCAGACTTTTGCCTGTGAAACCACTAATGGGATTCCATCTTTGATTCTCATACACATAATAGGTGTGCGTATCAATCATTGG
The DNA here is from genome assembly GCA_035045865.1 of Drosophila austrosaltans. Taxonomy (NCBI): domain Eukaryota; kingdom Metazoa; phylum Arthropoda; class Insecta; order Diptera; family Drosophilidae; genus Drosophila; species Drosophila austrosaltans. The sequence goes on along the minus strand of JAWNOQ010000207.1, from coordinate 2,157,295 downwards.
ATTAATTTTGCCCGATCCCTCTAAGCCCTTTAGGAACATGCCGCCCCATCCACCATTATAGACCCAGGCGGTATTATCGCACGATATGCCCCAGACCACATCCACTCCGCTGTTATACACACGTTTCACATGTCCACCCATTTGACGCCAATGCATTTGCTCCATGGATACAATGAGCGATGGACAACGATACAATATATTGAACAATTTCACCCGGCCACTCACATATAGGCGTGCAACGCCCTCCGGATCTGTACGGTATTTATAATCCGCATACGCCACATTATTCACCTTAATCTCGTAATGATTTTGCAAGGCTCTACAAACGATACAAAGCATAATAATTGGGAGATCAGCAGCTGGTTGTGGATTGATTTTACCTGATCTTTAATGTAAATGTGGCACCGGGGGCAAAAGCCATCGAATCATTGCGTATCTCTTCTAGCCATTCAGAATCCTTCATGGAATTAAGGACAGTGGTGCGCTCATTAAAACGTGGATTCAGATGCATGGCAATTACCCGATTTTTCTCCACACGATGAGGTAATACCCGAACCGTCGAATGGCATTGCAAGTCGAAGCGGATTTGATCAGCATCATCATAGACGCATCCGGAGATTTCCAATTCTGTGCCGCATGGCATGCTAAAAGAATTCGAATAGATAAGTCAATCAATTGGGGTATATCTGCCATATGGTCATGTGCTTACCCATTATAAAGCGTATTATAATAGGGAGTCTCACAAGTGGAAACATCCATTCGTTCGACATAGCCCCCACCACCACCATCTCCTGGCAAAGTTTGATCCATTTGCTGGGACTTCATATTGGCCGCATCAAATACAAAAACATCGCCCAGATCGCTAGTTACCCAAATTGAATTGCTAGCCGGCTTGCCCACCAGCGTATTAATTTGACTGCACACAGACGACAAGTGAGATAGCCAATCCTCCATTTCAGCATCGCTGGGAAATTGAAGTTTTACTGGCGTACAATTAACTGGCAGATGTGGCGCATGGATAGCCAGACGCGGAGCTCCAGCTTCACTGCAACACTGCACGCAGGTAATGTCGGACAGGGGAAATTGGATTTTGGTCGATGAACCATCGGAACTGAGCACGGTAAAGGTGCCAGAGTCGGTTCCATTATTAGCACTAGTATTGGTGCTTGCACTGCCACTTGCACTACTAACCCATTCCAACTCAATGATGCAATCTTCGTAATCGCAAGTGGGACGCTGATATCGTGCATCCGCCGATTTTATCCACGAAGATAATTCGACAGCTTTTTCAAATTTGGCCATTTCCTGCATCTTGGCTAGCCTGTGCTGACGCATTTGTAGTTTACTTAGGAGATCTTTGCGCCAGTTGGCATTCACATCAACTTGGCTATCATTGGATGATTGCTCATTAAACCAATTGGGCAAATTGGAGACATCCAAGCAGACAGCTCCAGTTGCCACACAACTCCAAAGGATGCCACATTCTGTCCAGAATTGTGAACCCGTATGATCGTCATCCTCGCCAAGAAAAACATCCGAACCATTATGCGCCGAATCCGACTCAAAAACAGCCGAATCACTTTCCGGGTGGGCCTCAGTGCCCACCACTGAGCCCACACTGCGAACCGGTGACCAGGCTCGTGGATTTTTCAATTGTGTCTCGAATTTGCCAGTGACTTCGGCCACATCGGCAGCCGGAGCACTAGAAGCATGTCCAGTGGAGGAATCCCTCAAAGCAGCAGCTGTCCGATGCTTATGACGATCATTTAGATTTAAGCTACCAATGGTGGGTGGGGAATCGGCACTTAGTTTCCAACGTTCATGCTTTGGTCGGCCACCGCCTGGGCTTGGCAGCACTGTCTCAATTACAGCACATGTCTCCACAACTCCTTTCTCCTTCTCCTTAGAATAAAGATTGGAGAAACTTTGATGCTTGGAGCCAGGTGTAGAACTGCTGCCGCCACTTCGCCGTGAAACAATTGACATCGAACTGGAGGTGCGACTGATTTGCATGGGACATTGAATTTGGCGCCATTTCTTGCCCGTAGGATCAGCGGAAGTAACACCCGATCTATAATAAAGAGCTCGATCGGCAGCTCCAACGGCAAAGACCTGGAAGAAATTGCAAAAAACCCAAATACATAGTAAATAAATGAGATATTTATACTAAAGTAGTAAAAATATTTACCTGATCATTGGGTGCCACAGAGATCATGGATATATTTCCCACCATTTCCACCCAGCCCTTGCCAATGGCCGAATCCTCGCTTATGCCAGCCGCCTCGCCTTTAATGCCACGTCGAAACCAGGCATGATGATCGTTGGTGACACACCAAACGGCATCTGTGCCCACAGACACGTGGACAATGCGTGGCCCTGGTGTCTTAACATCCAGCCAAGCCTCACCAGAGAGATTATCCCGGTTAACTCCCGTGCGAACGATGACACGTCCATTGTACAGCACAGCCCAGACCAGGCCAGTGGCTCCAACGCTAATCTGTGCCAATTCACTACCCGTTGGTGTAGCTATGGCTGTCCAGCGAAGGCCCTCGGGTGATGTTGCTGTTACACCGGTACGAAACATGGCCCTGCCATGTGCCGTAATGGCCCATACACAAAGTGTGCCGGCTGGAGCATTTGGTACATTAGCTCCTCCGATCGCTACATCAATAAAGGGCTCCTGTGTGGGATCTTTGTGCAGCGGGGCCACAGCACACCAACTATTGAGCGCAGCATAACGCCGGAAACGTATCCACTTTCGGCGCCGAACATAGGAATTCCATGATTTCTTAACGGAGTATGAAGCTGGAAAATCCAATGCATACATCCAGCCATCTTCGGCCAATTGCTGGCCGTCTAGCTCCAAATCTAAATGCCAATCTCCATCCCATTGCCAAGCCATTGAGGGTAAACGGATCTTATCAACACTTCTCTCTACACTGCCATCAACCGAGGAATATCTATATCGATCGGTGGGTAACAATGTTTTTGAGAATCCTTCAATGGGCAGCCATCGCTCATTCTCATAGGATTCCTCACGCACTCTTATTGGCACATCCAGGCCATGTACATGTACATACACCTGCCGATCGCCACCAATAGCCCACATATAATTGGTCACGGCACAGATCTTCTTGAACTCTAGTCCCAAATAGGGAAACTCGCGCCATGCTGCCGAACTAGTAGAGAGCGTGTAGACACGTCCCTCGCTGCTCGTGGCAAATAAATAGCTACAAGGCATACTCCAATCTAGCCTTCACTTATCTGGTAAGTAGGATTGTCCATGCCGATGTGGTAAAGGTGAAAAAAAAAAGAAAAAATTCAATGAATAACTTTTTTTCAATCATCAAAAGACTTTTTCTAAACATAATTTCTTCATTTGTAAATTAGATAAGTGAACGAACCAATGAAGTTTTAAGGTGTTTGAAGGGTATTTTACTAAATTCTTAAATTTGAGAGCATCACGGGTTTTTTTTAGTCGCAGGAGCAAATCTTGATTTCATTTTCGCATTCGTTTAGTTGTCCACAGTTAATGTGTTTTACCTACCTTTGCTGTTGTTATTGCTGCTACTGCCACTCCTGCTGCTTACTGTTTTCCTTATTTATTTCATGGCGCTTGTGGTATACAAAGAAATTACTACAAATAATTGATTTATCCACCCAGGTAAGTTGCGAGTTTTAACTACCACCCACTCAGCCGTATCAACATCAAACAGCTGTTTGCGTTTAACAGCACATTTTTTTATCAAAGAAGTGCTGCTAAATCGTTTTCATTTTTGTTTTGAAATTTAATTATTTATTTATTGAGTAACATTGTTATATTGACGATTACTTTGATTTGATTATACGAAAAACGCATACACATTTCATACCAATGTAATTTTTTATTTGGTTCTGCGAAATTTCCCGCGTAAAGTTTTATTTCAAAGATCAAACTAATTTATTCGGAAAAGAAGAGCGAATTCATTTGCCAAGGAAGAGCGAATTCAAATTTGCCATTTTAACATGATCGTTTACTGTAAGCTAACAGAATCATTTTGGAGCAATGTTAACAATTTAAAATTTTTACCCGCCAACCGGGAAATTTTTAATTTTTAACATAGCTCCAAAATGATGATGTTAATTTAACAGAGGCTTGGGCAGTTAACAGAGGCTTGACAGAGCTTATCAGTGCGACGATTGCCTATATAAGGCCCCTCATTTGGCGCCGAAATTTATGCAGTGCGTGGGCGGCGAAGCGAATGGACGTGGATTTTTTGCTTAGTCATCAGATGAGTGAAAATTAGTATTTTATTTAATTTTTATCAAATATTATATGGTATATCTATATAAAATACATGTTATACATACTTGTATTAATATATAATGCAGCTCATTGATGTATTTATCGCAACTAATTCGAGGCTACCAAAACACGCAGCACCAAATAAAATTCAAAAATTGTTCTACGTACTGCAAATGTTGAGCGAATTTGTTCGCAAAAGTTAAGCGAAGTTACAAACCAACCGATTGTCGATATATATTCGTATAAAGTAATGTATTTTCCAACACTTTTGAGACATCGAAACATTCACATGGCAATCAAAGAAGAAAACTCAAGTAGCTACCAACAAATAATTGAATTTATTGCCGAAACCAAAAAACATACAATAAGACCCAAAACATAAGCTCAACAGACAATTCCTTGCCATCTGCCCTGGACATTGACGGGGGTGGCCAATTAGCTGCACAATGCCAATGGGTCCCGTGATAACATAGATCTCAAAAAAAATAGAAAAAAAACTCCAAGAAAAGGAAAATTTGTGCAAATTAGTTGTGGCGAAATACAAAAAAAAAAAAACTTTAAACGCAAATGCTGTAAAACGACAAAAGCCTGCAACTGCAAAATCTGTACGGCGTGGCGACGTAAAGAAAAAAAAAGAACGGGCACGCGCAGGCTAGTCATATCAGCTGGCTCCACGACACCGACAGCAACCATCAGACCCAAACCCCAAAAGGCTCCACGCAAAAAAAATTTTAGGAAAAACCGACTACCCCAGCCGGTATTTCATACATAGAAATAGTAAAAACGTTCGCACATATATACATGTGTATATGTGCGAGTATAGTTGTTGTTGTTGTTGTTATTGTTATTTATATACTATATGCACACACACACACACACACACACAGAAACTCAACCAAACATATGTGCTGGTGTGTGTGTGTGCACATACATACAGACGATATCCTGTGCATCCCGTAAAAGTTCTTAGCCACTTTTGTTTGAGAAAAATCATTTCGGGGACAGCAGGCTCCAGGCCCCAGTCCCAGATGTGAGCGTTGGGTGATCTGAGCTCTGCCGGAAGAAATAAAAACAAAAGGGAAAACCTTAAATTAATTAAAATTTATTCACAACTAATCTGCATATAAGTGCGACAAATAACGATTTTTAACCTAAATTTCAATGTCTCTTTTTTTTCTTCTTTTCACAACAGTTCAAATAAATTAATTAGTTAAATGAAACCTTAAACATAAATAAAAAAAAAAGGCAAAAACCAAAATACTACAGGTGAGTGGTAAATTAAAAAATAATATTCTATATTAATTCTAATAACAATTTATTCCCATTCTACAGCTACACACAGAAAATTCGGTTTCGGCAACAGAAGAAGATATAATAATAGAGTAACAGTCTCCTCCCCTACCAACATCTCCCCCTTGCTGTGTGTGTGTGAGTGTCTCCCTTGTTAGTGTGTGTGTGTGTGTTTGTGGTGTAACGGTTTTTAAAGTTATCTATTTGGAAAAAAGAAAAACAAAATAATATCATATACATCACAATAAAGTCATGCCACGGGGTAAACGTCGAGCTCCTGAAATCGGTGACAATATGGACAACCAATCAAAGAGAGCCCGCACCAGCTACACCAATATATCGACACAACAAGGCAGCAGGTGAGAAGACTACCAAAAATTAGGATCGAATCTGTTTATATATAGAGTCGAAATTCCCTAACTCTAAGTTACTTTAAATTAAGCAAATGGAATTCCATGCAAATTTCGCTTTACTTGAGTTCAAAATAGGAGAGAACTCGATAGAAAAGTTCAAGTTCTGTAAATGAAACGCGAGAATTGAAGATTTAATACTTACATCTCCTGCTACTAGTCAAACAACGATCTATATATTGGCACATTAAGGGTTTTCCTTAAATTTTGAACCTTGAGGCAGGTCTGGCAATAAGAAAAAACAAAAAACACAAAGTGTCAATAGGAAACGATTCGAAATTATCAGATGCCTAGCTATACATAGCTATGTTATTCATATAAATATGCATAGACAAACAATTTGATTGCTCATCATTTTTAAATTAGATCGAAACTGATTAATGATTCACTACTATATTTAGGGGGGGGGTTCTCCTCCCTTTCACCAATTTGTGCAATGTTTATGCATATTTGAAAGCAATGAAATCATCTATTCCTGAAAGTTTATAATACATATAGCACAAAATGGGATTCTCTCCTTCCATTAAATGACTTAAGATTCACTTGAAAATTAATGCATTCAATGTGTGATATATCGATTTCTAATATATCGATGCGAAATAATGTTAATTTGATACATCTGCTGTACTGCCCACCCGCTGGACATTTAATTGAAAAGACATATGAGAGCACACATATGGCATATCCTTGAAATTTACCCAAATGTTTAAGTAGTAATTAGTTCTGTTATGGCAATTCAGGCTATGGAACTCTAATCAAGTCAAACTTTCTCGGCATTCGGTTGGAGATCTGATTATCTGTTTAAAATAAAGATCTTCTATATGTGGTTATAGGTAAGGACTGTTTTCCGATAACTGCATTTATTGAAAGGATAATTTTCGAAAGCAATCGACGGAGCACAAAATTACGAATAGTTAATCTCTCTTTGATGGGCATATATTGGCAAACAGTTTTGGAATTATAAATAGATAATATAATTTCGTGTTGTTGTGAGATTTCATTAAAAAAATTTAGGTGCAGCAAAATTTTTGTTTGTTATGTGTCTGTGTGTGTATGTTTTTTTTATATAATAAAATTTTCATTGGCATCTTGAACATTAACATTTGCAACCAATATAAAAGAGATCAGCTAACATTGATCTAATTATATATATGATATGACAATAGGTTGTTTATCTTTTTGTTTTCTTTTGGTTAACCATGATATATATATTTATATATATATATATATATGTCTGTTTATGTGTATATATAATTTAATAATTTTATATACGCATTTGCTATAATTTTGCTTTTTAGTTTTTTTGTTTTTACACATTAACGATATGGAAGACATTTTGCAATTCTCATATATGTATATAGTATATGTATCTTAAGTTGCATTCAATTAATCGCTGGTACACAATATCATCATAATACAATTAATCATACATCCATCCATCCATCCATCCATCTAGCTTAGATCGATCCAACATCGGGATAGAAAGAGAGAGAGAGAGAGTGTGTGTGTTTGACGTGACATATGAGGTTGAGGAAGGGAATATGTAGACAAAGATATATTATGATGAAACTAAGTTGAAAAGTTAAACGAAATCATCTCCTTCGTTTTTTTTTTTTTTTTGTTTTACTTTGTTTTGTATTTTATTTTGGTTTGGTTTTTCGGTTTGGTTATCTTGTTGAGCCGTTTCTCTATCCTTATTCCATTGAACCATATTGCACCTTCTTGATTTTAAAGTAACTATAGGAAAAGAGAAGAAAAAGTTTATTTAGTTAATAGATAATATGTAGAGTTTGTTGGACTACTTACCGCCAACCACCGTAACCGGAAATGGTCAATAGGACTGCAATTGCCAGGGCTGTGCCCACAGCCAATGGAGCTGTCTCATCTCGATAGGAACCAGTGGCACTGCAATGAAACGACGGCCCCCATTTGCCACTCTCCTTGAACATGAAGCTTTGCATATGCAAATTTCTTAAATAGAGACGTGCTATATGCCCAGACTGATCACCGGAATCTTGTGGGGCATACATAATGACAGTTTGCTCCTCACAAACATAGGATTTGCCCACAGGAGTTGGAAAGAACATTGGCTGATGCACAGGTGAAGTTAACTTCACATTTAAGCCAGGACGATCGGGGTGCTCGAAAAGTGAATTTGATGATGAATATGTCAATTCGAATAGATTTATATACCAGCCTTCGCCGCCAGATGACTGAAAAAAAAGGGAGAGAAAACCCAAAATGAAATGTCAACCAATGACCTTTTCACAAACAGAAAGAAAAAAAAAAAGGAGGTGAAGGGGAGTGTGAGAGTAGACAAACACACCCACACATCATATATATATATATACCTTTTTGAATGTCATGGAGAGACGGAAACCCCTGAATTCCATTGACAATATCTCCATATTTGATTCAACACATTCACCAGACAATTGTGGACTGTCGGGCATATATAAATCGGACTCGACATCCTCGTTTAGCTTATTCCGATACTTGATGCCAATCACTCCGTCTACTTGCATTAAGATGCACGTAATCCCATTTGTAGCATTGAAACGATAAATGGAAGTCGTCTCATCATGATTCATTGAGGAGGCCTACGATACGATTGATTATTAATACATATATATATATGTATATAAACACCATTTTCCACACTTACCGATGGTCCTTTGGTTGTGAATTTGGTGACCCTTGGGGTTTTTGTTGTAAATGCGCTCAATTGTAATCCCTGAGTCGCGGTTACTAAAACAAAAAAATAGAAAAAGAGAAAGAAAAAAAAATTGCACAATTTTTCAGTCAGTCAGTGTGTCAGAGCCTAGTGTGGTGTATGTCCTCGACTCTATTGATTTTTTATACAATTCGTCCTCCCTCCCTCTCGCCACTCCAAATGCTACTTACCCATAACCAATGCCAAAATGATGGCAATTAGTCCACTTATATTGGGTCTACATTGGAATGGATTGAAGACAAATGAAGATGACTTTCGATTTGGATTAGTTCTTGAGTAGAATTGCAACATTTTCATATTTATCCTTTGATTCTTGTATTGAGCTTTCTTTTTTCCTTTCCTTTCCTTCTTTCTCTCTTTCCTCAGACGCAGTAGTAGGTTAACCTATTCTCCCTCAAATCGACGTGTGTTTCGCTTGGAGTCCTGCGCACAACTGTGGCCTGTGCTTATACGGACGTATGTTTAGTTAGTTTAACGTGACTACGAACTGTGTCTTCGTTGTTGACCGACTCGTCACACAACTCCCTCTCCCACTCCACAATCATCTCTTTATCCTTTAAATTCGATTTTTCACTCTCGTTTTCGTTATGCGCAATCGCTCTTGCGATTTATGATTTCTACACTGCAGAAAATGAAATGGAAAGCCAATATATATAGTACAAACATAACTATTCTTAATCCAACTGATTTCAAAATTTTAGTTTAATTAAAGCACTTGCAGCATTTATATTGAATTTTTATACCCTGTAGCCACCCATAGGGTAAAAGGGTATATTAAAGTCGCTAAAATGTATGTAACAGGCAGAACGAAACATTTTTGACCCCATAAAGTATATATATTCTTGATCAGGATCACTAGCCGAGTCGATTGAGCCACGTCCGTCTGTCCGTCCGTGATATCGTATTCTTACTTGGCACACCTAATTTTATACGGAAACTGCAGCAGCTGACCAAATTTTGTCCAAATCGGAAAATAAATGTCGGAGATATACGAATTTGTGTTTTGTACTGAAGCAGCAAGAGTGACATTGGTTGGTAAGAGTGAGCGAGATAGCGTGCGTTCGCTGTTGCTGCATGTTAAAGGGAATCTTGTATGAAATTAATTGCTATTCCGAGGGTGTTTTATTCCATTTTATATATCCTAATCGTACAGGGTATACTCAATGTCGGCAGGGACGACTTGCTTGCTTCATTTGTTAAGCAATTGAAAGTACGAACTTCTTCTTTTGACTTCTTTCCCCCACCGCCTGATGACTATATTAAAAATCTTATCTCAAATTATAAATTTCAAATCTTCTCTGATATGATATAATGAATGATTCTCCACATGTTCTTTATAGAATTGTAAACTATGCATGAGATGATTTCATATGAAGTTTCTAATTTGACACAACCAAGAAGGAATACAAATTATAAGCTTTAAATTTCCAATTTGTTAAAGGATACAACGGATAAGAGAAATTTTACGTTTTTTACAGAGACTTTGAGTTAGAGAAGTTAAGTTCTAGTCAAATTTTGTTCTACTGCCGTTAATTTTTGATCGAAAAGTTAGAAAAGTTCAACTGTAAATACTTTTTCCAAACCTTTTAATATTATTGGAAAACGTTTTGTATAGCTCCTGTCCCTGGAGATTTATCCGATATGGCACAAGTCACAGATTCTTTACTTCTACGGATTTTCTTCTTTTCGTGCCATAAATCTTTATTAAATTAATTGATTTATTTTCTCTCGTTTATGATAATGATTTAGTTTTGAATCATTTTCGAGCGTTTTGTCTGTAGTCAATATCGTTCATATATATATATATATGTATATATGTGTGTGTGCTTGTGCTTTGTCATATCTTTAGGGTTGGCATTATATTTTCTTAGCTTGCCGCGATTTTTGCTGCTCTTGGCATTGGCCTCGTCGTTGTCGTCGTCGTCCGTGTTCATGTTTACTATATCTATTTTTAGATGCCCACAAAATATAGCAAGAGAATTGAAAATCAAATAACAACAACAACAATAACATCCAACAGGCCAGAGCGATTTAGGAAAACAGATTTTCAATAAAACAAACGAAAAGAAAAATAAGAAAAAGCACAAAACACACAAACACACACATAAAATTTAATAGAGAACAACACAAAATAGAAAAAAAAGGAAAATCAAATTATAATTAAATTGAATTCAGTGCAATTTTTTGTTGTTTTTTTTTTTTTTTGTTTTGTTTTGTTATCAATCCACCAGATAAATTTGGGGAGAAAATGGCAGAGTGCGTTGATAAATAAGTTTCGATAAATATAATTTCTAATATGCAAATATCGTTCAAATAATATATATAATATTACAGGCGCCATATCAGAGCAGAAGATGGCTTTAGCCAGAAACGTTGCCTGACATGGTTCCAAGAATATACTACGCCCGATGAGCCAGAAACATTGGGACCCGATGGCATGGAGAAGTTCTGCGAGGATGTTGGCGTCGAGCCCGAAAATATTGTGATGCTGGTTCTCGCCTATAAAATGGGTGCCACCCAGATGGGCTTCTTTAGCCAACGAGAATGGTTGAAGGGTCTCACAGAGCTCGAGTGTGACTCGGCAGCGAAAATGGTTGTGAAACTGGACTATCTGCGCAGTATACTCAACGATCCAAACTCATTTAAGAGTATCTACAGATATGCCTACGATTTTGCCAAGGTAAGAAGCAGAGAGACAGCGAGAGTATTGGAGCATAAACGTGAAATCCTTTTTTATTTATCGTTGCAGGACTCTGATCAACGTAGTATGGACATAATGACGGCCAAGGCCATGCTACAGTTGCTACTGGGCAAACATTGGCCATTGTATCCACAGTTCGCCCAATTCCTAGAGCAATCAAAGTACAAGGTTATTAATAAGGATCAATGGTGTAATATACTGGAATTCTCTCGCACCATTTGCATTGATTTATCAAATTACGATATCGATGGAGCATGTGAGTGCCATTAAACTATCGAGATTATACTTGGGTAGCTCATGAGTGAGTGAGCTAAAATGAATGGCTCACTGTACTGAGCCACTGAGATTGTTCATTCAAAATGGCTCAGTTTGGCTCATTAGCTCATTTTGGCATACTAGTTCTTATGCGTTCTTCTCAATTGGCGATCGCAAAATGAACTTATAAGCTATCTGCAAGTGAGCCAGTGAGCCATATGAGTGATTCGAAAAAAACAACGAATGAGTCGGTTCACCTCAATGAGCTGCCGAAGTACCGAAGTAATAATCGAGATATATAACAAGATATAACCGATTACTCCAATTTTTATGCATTATACTTACAGGGCCTGTCATGCTGGATGAGTTTGTGGAATGGCAACGTTTGCAGCGAAGCTTGACTATTGCCAGTTCAAGCTCCAGCTGAGAGTTCCTGCATCGAGTCGCCTATTTCTAGTTCAACTTTAAAAGAAGAGCTCAATTGAGTTCACCATGATGATTATGATGATTCGACGATCGAGACACACGATACCGAAAACCGAGACCAGCGGAACTAAGACACACAGATCACACTCAAACACACACCACCCACCCTAAGCTCCTAAATGCATACAAAAAACCCACTCACAACCCCAAATCCAACACACACACACACACACATACACACAGAGAATAAAGGCATTTGGAGAGACTGCGTCGTTAACTGGCAAAGCAAAAAAACCAACTATATGAAAAAAAAGAAAAAAAACTACAATATTGATAATATATTTAATGTAATAATTTATATATTAACTAAAACTAAACAAAAAGAAATCAAGAAAAAGAAAAAACTACAATTATAAATTTTCTATTTTTAAGGCGATAAAAAAAAAAGAAGAGCAGCAACAACTATTTTCTGGGGGCAGCTTATGAAAATATGAAGCGCAATAACCAGAAAATAAGCAACAATTTAAATTAACACAATTTACGCAAAAAAACATCATAGTCAAACGAAAAGAATTAAGCGACTGCACATACACATAGACATATATATATATATACATATAAGTGTTCCTATATACATATATATATGTATATGAGTCAGCCGAAAACGTTATAAAAAAAAAAACAAATGTAGAAAAGTCGATAAAACAAAAAGAACCACAAACATTTTTTGGGGACTATTTAATAAATTTATTAAGTCAAAAATATATATAAACAATGGTCGGCATGTTTCCATTCACAGCAGATATCCTTAGTCAGAATGACTAAAATAAAATAGAAAGGAAAGAACTAGGTACTGCTGGATCCTAAATTCATCTAAATCAACAATTACATTTGTTTTCGGAATATACATATGTATGTATATACTCTTCTCCCACATAAAGTAAGCAACTTTTGAATGTGTTTCAATTTTAATCAACATTCACTGTAAATTTATATTTTGTCAATGGAGGGCGAGACTTCTATTATTGATTGGAAGGCAACTGGTTTATGTAGACGAACTCTGCTAACGAGCTCATCACCGGAGCCAAGAAACTTTTTTAATACCTTATCAAATCCGTTTTCTAACGATTTGGAACAGCGTTTTTGCATTACCCTCAGAACATAATCCCTTATAGCAGATCCAAGCAACTAATATATACAATTTAAAGAAGATTAGAAAAAAGGATGTAACTTAGACCTACTTGCACATGATCCTTTGGCACCCAATGATCCATGTGAACACCAGCACAATCGTGGGCCATCATATGAAATGATGTCAAGTCATCGAGTCCTTTATTTACAACCATATGCATTGTACGCATCATGGTCTGAGCGTGTCTATGCAATGAGCTTAAATTGATTTTTTCAGCTGGATCCCCATCCTCACGAAATATTTCGATTACATCCTCATTATCCACCAAGTACGTATAGAATATATCCTTGCCAAAGTTTCGACGAAATGGATTAATCTGATCGAAGGCTTGTCGCAATGCCACCTGTTAATATATATATATTAATATTATTTGCTTCCCGTCAAGGTGCTGCTGCAAACCTTCTCGCTGAGTGTAAAACCGAGTTCATCCATCACGGCGCCTGGGATTAGATTGGGTAATGCTTTTGGAAATATGGGTGCCAGAACCATAGGCTGCCTCCGCGTTTCTTCATCATTTTCATTTTCACCACTCATTGTTTAAATAAAATAGTTCTTGATTTTTTTTTATCTTTATTATTATTTTTATATATTTTTTTTATTTTATTTTTAACTCATTTCACATAGATAATACGATAAAATGTCTAGTCACATGATTTTGATTGTGCCTTATATTGAATCTGCATACTTGATCCCTTAGTTCATACTCAATCGATCAATAGAGACAAAAATATCGTAAGAAATGCTTAATTATTTATGCTGATCACTAAATGGATAAATCGAACTTCCTCACAAATCCCATTATTTAAGATATATAGAGCTTTAAATTGGTGGTCGTTCATTCACAAATACATAAAATTTATGATAAAATAGTCTTCCCAAATCAGTCGTTTATAGGTGGGTAGTACTGGTCCTACATAGGACCATAAAAAATTTATTAATATATCGTTAAAATGTAATAAATTTGGTTGGTCCAGTTTGAACCAAATTCTACACAAGTATTAAACATAATCTTAAGTAAACAAATAAACGTAATATTTGTTCCCTTCCACTGTTGTTCTGTTGTTACCTTTCTTTTTTAGTGTACATCGTATATAATTTTATTTGCTTTTAATTGATCTTTTCGTAAAACATAAAGGAGACATATTTATATAGATAGATGGATAGAACGATTTGTATTTATATAAAGGATAATCTTCTGATGAACAAACATATCCGCACCTTTTCTCGACGAAAAAAAAATTAGGAAAGACAAAGAGAAAAAAAAAACACAAATAAAATCTGAAGTGGATATGTGAAAGGTGTGGGGGCGGCAGTGGAGGTATACTACATAATCTTCAAATGAACATCTTTTCAAGCATTTTTCTAAGTTTCTCCTGAGCATAGCGTATTTTCTGATATAGATCCTTAGAGACACCATTCTGTGCAATGGTGGAGAAACGATATGTCCGGAAATTCTTCTCATGATCCATATAAGTAATGGCACTCATGCGTGGGCATAAAATGATCTTCATGTGATCGGAGAAATTCAACTATAAAGTAAACAAAACAAAAATGTGACGAGTCCTGTATATGTTAACGTATAACAATGCCATTTGGAAACTTACCTGCACCGATCCATTGGTTAGATGCATGACCACGGCACATGTGGTACGGAACCAGGAATGCAAATGGGGCATACGCGAGATCTGATCACTCTCAATGTTGACATTATTGGCACCAGCCTTAACCAAATGTTCGGTCATGTAGCGTTTGAAATAGGACATAAGTTTCATTTTTTTATCAAGAGTCTTGCAATAGTCCGTGGTGGTCATATAGGTCTCCTTGCCGTCCCTATCGATGAAATGCACATTGATCTCATTTGGCAATAGGATGAGTTTAGTGGTATCGTTAAACATAACGCCGATGCCCTCATCACAAAGCTGATAACCGAAACCATATTTGTCGCTGTAATCAACCCATTTGGAGATCCAGAAGAGAGGCTGCGCAGCCGGATCTGTATTCTCATCGCCCAGATTGCCTTGCAAGAGACGAGGCTAAGAAAAGGGAATCATGAAAACAAAGATTATACTAAAAAGTGAGAGATTTTTAACATCAAGGAACGCACCTTTCCATTAATCAGATTGGTCAATTGCTGATGCAAGCTCTCGATATCGCTACGATAATCCTCACTGTGGCGGCACACTTGAGCCGAAGCTGTAATGGCATCATGTAAATTGTTTTTCAAGAATGTCGATTCCAAACGTGTGTCATCCCGCGGACCATTAACTTCGCCCAATGGTTTGCGATGACTGGGATCCTCGATAGTGTCATTGGCGCCTAGACGTGGCGCCATGGTTAGACAAGAGCTGGGTAAAAACATGGGCACTGGTGTGGCCTTTAGGAAATCAAAGTTCAGCAAATCACTAATAACCGGACGACTTTCTGGATTCGGCTGCAGCATGGCAATGACCATATTCGCTGCTGGTTTCCTTAGATAATTGGGCACACGGTATTCACAATTTTTGATCTTCGAATAGGTATCCTTCAGAGTTTTCGTTTCAAATGGCGGTTGACCCACAAGCAGAGTGTACATAACACATCCAATTGACCAGATGTCCACCTCAAAGGAATGCCCCTTCTTGGTAAGTATCTCTGGTGCTATATAATTGGGAGTGCCGCACAATGTCTTCTTGCGTTCGCCATCATACTCTATGCGTGTAGCCAGGCCAAAGTCGCCAATCTTTACATGCAACATGTCATCAAGAAAGAGATTACCAAGCTTCAGATCACGATGGATAATGCGACTGTCATGCAAATACTTCACACCCTGTATTATCTGATATATATAGTAACGGCACTCGAATTCCGTAATGCTCTTGCGTCTTTTGTGCAGCTCCATCATTGACTAAAGGACGGAAAATGTTAAATGGATAAGAAATTAACATAGACTTACGTTGAGTTTCGGACATTGGACTTACCCGCTTCTTGCATAGCTCAAGGACTATATAAATATTTTGCGGATCCTCAAAATAGCTATGAAATTTAACAATATTCGGATGATTGAGACTACGATGTATGGTTATCTCCTGGGCAGTCTTCTCCTTCTGATTGTGCTTCATCATTAGCTTTTTGGACACAATTTTACCGGCAAAAACATCGTTCGTCTCGACATCAATGATTTCATAACACTTGGCAAAGCCTCCCTACGGATAATTACAAAAAGGTACGCGAGGTTAAGGTTAAATAAGAGCAACAACAAAAGAAATAATATAATAATTATTTAAATGCATCCCGCCAAAAGACCTAAAAGGTTGGTGGCCGCGTCACTCATGCACACACACACTCAGACACTTTTGTACATATACATATATAGAAGTTTACTCTGCTGGCACGTGCATCTGTATTTGTGTGTGTGTGTGTTTGTAAGCCTGAGTCCAATAAAAGAAATAAAAAGAGGAGAACCCGGCTTGGGATCTTGTCATCTCCCCTAGCATTTCCTTCATTCTCTCTCCTTATACCTGCACCATGCAGAGGACACTTACCTTGCCAAAGAAGCGCATTCGATTATAAGTCTTGCGTTGATTAGAATCATATAGACGATCTGGTATATCCGACGTCCTATCCTCGGATTTTGCAGCCATCTTTTTTACTTTTACTTGAATTGCCTTTGCGTTTATGATTCGGTTTCCAAATCGAAATTAACAAAAATTGCTTGACTTTGCTTTGCGCTTCTTTTGTGCCTGATCACTCGTATAAATTACTATCAATTAAGCAAGCACAATCTTATAAAAACTTATAACAATTTACATATAAGAACTCCTTAGATCTATAAAAAAAAAGGCTGCAGCGACCAGCAGGAGGAAAAATTACTACGAAAACTAGGCACAAAGCAGACAACGCGCCGAAACCGTTCGATTTATTTGAAAAAGGAAATAATTCAGTGATGGTAGTGATTTACAAGTAACTGCTTCTAGTCACGGTTACTTTTACCGAGTATCGACCGCTCGTGGTATGGTAATGATTTGTGGTCCTATTCCTTCAAAATTATTGACTTACTCAGAACACACGTGTGTTGTAATTGTAGCAATTGGTTTTTAGGAAAAAGAGTTGATTTAAATTCGAGAGAATCAATTTTTAAGAGAATAATGGTAAAAATATCGAAGCCCAGAGTTGTTTTATTGTGAGCATTATCGGTAACGAGTCAGAACTACCATTAACGGAAATATTGATTTGAAATTATTTGTTGTTATGGCAGTATTATCAAAAGCAACTTAGTTTGAGTATGTTTCATTTGTGTTATGGTATATTGTAGATATACAAAAAGTAAAACTTAACATCTTTATGGGACTTTGGGTGAGCGTTGTAGCCAATACACATAAAAATTATCTGTAAAAAACAATGTTACTTAGAAGCAACATATAAAATTTAAATATTTTTATGGTTATTAAAATTTAGTTATTGTATGACCCAATAGTCTATTACCCTTTTTCTAGCATCGATTGTGATTATGGGTATATTGGTGAAGTAGAGGTTTGCAAACATTTATTATTTTTTGCTTAATCTGTATTACATATGTTTCTTGATCCCATTGTTCCAATCAACGCTACTCGCCGTCGATATTTTAACGGATACAAAAACATCTATGCATCGATAGTACCATCGATATTTCTCTCCACCTCTAATATTGATTTCAACTATTTTTCTTGAAAGTCAAGACGGAGACGAATAAAACTCACAATACACACAAAGTTTAATAAAATAGAAAGCAGACTTTCCTCTGCATATACTTAAATGCAAGTTGCGAAGAAGAAGAGGTCAACCTAACTCTCAACAATGGGCGACAACGAGCAGAAAGCTCTTCAGCTGATGGCAGAGGCTGAAAAGAAGCTGACACAACAAAAAGGCTTTCTCGGCTCTCTCTTTGGGTTAGTAATAGTCATTTAGCGATTGCCATTGATTACTTACTTCCACTTACAACTTAATTTTTGACTTTGACTTATATATATAGGTATATTTATATACCTACATTACACATGCACCCACCTCTATCTATATATATGTACATATGTATATAAATATGATACGCACACTCACACAAATTGCACAAAGATAATGGATTGGGGGTGCGCAGAAGCATTGTTCTTGTTATTTTAACGCCCTCTCAACTCCAAGCCGAAGCGGTCCCTAAAGGAATCAATTTTTTATTAGTTGTGGATTTTACTCAAACACTGAAATGTTTGTAAAGTAGAAACCAACGCTAAATAGCAACTGTGTAAATACGTAATTTGTGTACCCTTTTTTACCCGTGTTAATACGTGGGTGGGTGTGTTTGTATGTATTTGAAGGGTAAAGGGAGGTCTATATATTCTTCATCCGATCTGGCCATCAAAATAAAATGGTCTGCACACAATTTGATGGAATAGGTGACACCAAGAAATTAAATTAGATAACAGAATATTTCGTAGCCGACTTTCGTTCCACAGCTAAATGAATCATTTGCACGAAGCAAGCATAGTATCCGGAAAAACAAGATTTGGTTAATTTTAATACCTTTTTTTTTAAATATTGATCATCTACAGCGGTTCGAACAAGATCGAGGATGCCATTGAGTGCTATCAACGTGCTGGCAATATGTTTAAAATGTCCAAAAATTGGACTAAGGCTGGCGAATGCTTCTGTGAGGCAGCCACTCTCCATGCACGTGCCGGAAGTCGGCATGATGCCGGCACCTGTTATGTGGATGCCTCCAATTGCTACAAGAAGGTGGATGTAGAGAGTGCAGTCACTTGTTTGATGAAATCCATTGATATATACACCGATATGGGTCGCTTTACCATGGCAGCTAAGCATCATCAGAGCATTGCGGAGATGTATGAGGGAGATCCAAATACGCTGGTAATTAAATAATAGTATAATTTTTAATTATTCATAAATAGATGTACAATTTTTATATTCCCAATTGCAGGCTAAATCCATTCAGCACTATGAGCAGGCAGCCGACTATTTCAAGGGCGAGGAATCTGTGAGTTCGGCCAACAAATGTATGCTCAAGGTGGCCCAATATGCCGCCCAACTGGAGGATTATGAGAAAGCAATATCTATATATGAGCAGGTGGCTGCATCATCGCTAGAGAGCTCTCTACTTAAATATAGCGCCAAAGAATATTTCTTTAGAGCAGCGTTGTGTCATTTAAGTGTTGACTTGCTCAATGCCCAGCATGCCATTGAGAAATATGCCCAACAATATCCAGCATTCCAGGACTCACGGGAGTTCAAGCTCATTAAGGTACAGAACAAACAAAATGAGGAGGAGCCAGTCTGTCTGTCTAACATCTTCGTCTTTTGTTTCTTTGTTGTTTTTTAGGTCTTGTGCGAGCATCTTGAGGAACAGAATATTGAGGGATTCACAGAGGCGGTTAAGGACTACGATAGCATTTCACGTTTGGATCAATGGTATACCACAATATTGCTACGCATCAAGAAGGCCGCCGATGAAGATCCAGATTTGCGATAAGAAATTTATATGTTATAAAAATCAAATTCTAAATACACCTTACACTAACAAATTATACACATTTATTAAATGCTATATTCAGTTATCGATTACAATCGATCTATATATACATATAAACATATATATATATATATATATATGATCAAATTTCATGTGTTGCAATGCGAACTAATTAGCCGAACACTTTAAAACAAAAAAAATTATAAGCAACGAAAAAAGTTGTAGGCAACATTTTGTTTTATGTTAACCAGGTTTAGATTTTTGTTACAGTTAAACACATCAATTGTTTATGTTTATTACTATATATGAATATATAAACATATATTCGTTTTGTTTTTTTTTTTACTTTCTTGTTCAACTTTAAATAGAATGTGTGGTATAACTTAGCCAAATTTTAAATTAGCTGCTGTGTTTCAGTTTTGCATTATAAATGTGTAAAAAGAGAAAAATATTAAAACAAAAGAAAGATTATTAACAACATGAATTTCAATCAAATTATATAATTCCATTGATAATGCACATAGATATATATATAAAACAATGTCAAGTTTTTAGGCAAACATACATATATGCTACCTATGAATATATATATATAAAACTATTGGAAAAACAAAAATTTAATGTTCTTAAAAACAAACTAATACTTGAGGGTCACATTATTTGAAAATTCCATCTCGCAAAAGCAGAAAAAAACGTGAATAAAGAATATATATATAAATGAATATATATATACAAATCGATATATATAAAAATGTTTAGTAGATTAATAAACTTTGGAGCTGCAGAAGCCAAGTAATAAGTAATAACATTCAAATGTCAAGTTCTATATAAATAACCATTTTTCCTACTACATAAAATGAATACACTTAAAAAAAGGCTCTAAGAATCGCATGCGCTTGAGGCAGAATGATACGTATTACAAATTTTAACCGATTTAATAAAGTTAAATGCTTGAATAAATCATCTCGGCGGTGTAAAAGAGTAAAGTAATTCCAAATTTCAAACGATATGAAAAAGCTAGAGATTGTTGTTTAAGCAAATAAATACTATCAAGATAACTGCATTTGTCTATTGTAATTAAAGTTATTGAACAACGATGCACCTTTCCTCATATGTATGTATGTATTCCGGCAAAAAATCAATCACCTTAAAGGGCGGAGAACTGTACTCGCATGTAATAAAACGGATCTTGAACTTTAGGATTCTTGTTCTAGACAAGTCTTTTATATATTTTGTTCACACATCAAGTAATATAAACTGTAATGCCAAGTCAGTAATGAAGAAACCATGTTTTTGATTGAGTTTATTATCTAGGGTTTTGAGAGATCAAAATTATATAGTGTAACCGGAACTGAATACATACGTTCATATGTACATATGTATGTATGTATGTACATATGTGCATATGATAAATATTTGGTTACAAATTACATTTGTTATCAGTAATAAATAATTGGAGAACGCCTAGATGAGAGTTGTCAACTGGATCCATCATACATTTTGCCAACTGGTTTTCAATGCGATCTTTTACGTTCTCGGGCAAAACGCAACTGGAAACTGCCGCCAGAGAGATACATGTACATATTATACACAATCTTAACCATTTGCTTTAAATGAATTCCGTCCGCTCTCTCTGAGTTCGTCCCATCTCGCAACACTCTCAACCGCGATGACGCTCTGACCATATCAGTAACAGATGTAGAGTAGAGTATCGGCCGTCTGTCCCCCAATTTGTGCACTTTTATAAGCTCACGATGCTGAGATGTCTCAGTTGTTCCGGCGTTCTCCGTGTGTTAAGTACGACTTTTTTGGGGGGTAGCGGCAGGGAGTTGCTTGCGAATATGACAAATACATAAATAAATATCATTGATTTGGCTTAATTATATAAACAACAAAACAAATACAAACGCGTTATAATACGCTCACTCACATACAAACACTATTACATCCATTAACATACATATACATACATTCATACATCATATAAAAATTTAACGTGTGTGTATGGGTAAGACGTCAATACATTCCGGTTTTGGAAAAACACAAATGTCCATATTCATACACATGTATACATACATACATAAGTATGTATGTACATGCATATAAATGTATTTGCTTGTTATGTATCAATGATAAATAAGAGTCCCCATTTAAATTCTTAATAAACCCTGAAATTCCCAAAATGAAGAGAAAAACTTCCCCAGTAATTTTAAAATCCGATTAATTGATTCATTTCGTTTAAGGCCTACATAAACTCTAATAAGAGTTTTTTTATACAGAAATGTATGTATGTACATATGTATGTAGAGTTTCCTGCATTGTCATTGATTACTAATAAGATAATTATAATTGGGATATTCCCCCTTTGTTCAGAGATGATGTGTTTAACAATTCTCAGCTTATTTGTCAAAAACAGTAACAGAGCTTATAGCGAAGTTTATATGCGCTTCTCTTACTTCATCGTTCTGTTTTGATCAGTTGTCCTTTATGATGTGCGCGAAAATGAATAAGCGGTTCTCCTGAGAAAGTGTATACATTTGTACATCGATGCATACATACATACGTACATCCATAGAGCATACATGAACACGTATGTATGTATGTATGTATGTATGTACATAGTCGGCTTTTGACCTTTATTATCGGTATACAAATTAAATATTGTGAAAGATATGTACATACATACATACATACATACATAAATATGAAATTAATTAAGTACAAACATATATTAGTTTGCCCCAATCTGGGAACTAAAACAGTTCTGTCACCAAGGAGTTCTAGCATTATTCTTGTGATTTTTTTTCCAGAGAAAATGCTTCATTCAATTGGCTTAGTCATTATTTTGGCTATCGCTTCCACTAAGGTTGTAGCCCAACGGCAACAACAACAACAGCAGCCCGCCTTTCCCCAACTGTCTGTGGGTAATCCACTGGAGGCTTTGACGGCGCCCACCGCCTTTAACATCCGTAATAATGGTATTACTTCCTTGCGCTCAAATTTCGATGAAAATTTACTGCGCACAATATCCCAGGGAGCACAGGAGTTTTCATTGGATTTGCTGCAACGGATCTCGGCTGGTGTTGAGAAGGATAATGCCGATTTTATGATATCGCCCTTTTCGGTTTGGTCGCTACTCATTCTGCTATACGAAGGTGCCGATGGATCCACTTATCAGCAACTGCGTCAGGCACTTCGCATCAATGTGGAGGATGAAAAATTACGAGCAGTTTATCGGGTGTGGAGTCAATATTTAAAGTAGACACAAATCACAATCATATTATTGGCCATGGTGACTAAATCTAAAAACTTTTTTCTATTGCAGTGTTAATACATCCACTATTGAGGTAGCCTCCCTGCAGGCTGTCTACACGGATAATCATTCGCCGTTGAAGAGCAGTTACCGCGAGGTAGTAAAGAATTATAATGTACAACCGATTGAAGTGGATTTTTATAGTCCCAAATCAGTGATACAGATCAACGAGGACACTAATCGTTCAACCCGTGGGCTTATACCTTATACGGTCCTGCCCCAAGATGTGCAAGGAGCCAAAATGTTTTTGCTCTCCTCTTTGTTCTTTAAAGGACAATGGAAGGTTAGTTCTACGTGCCCTTTGTTATAACGTCACCAATTAACCATGTGTGTTCCTTTTCCAGTTACCCTTCAATGAGTCAGCCACTCGTTCGGAGAATTTTTACAATGAGAATGGTGAAGTTGTCACCCAGATACCCATGATGGTACAGGAGGGAGATTTTGCCTATGCCACCAAAATCGAAGGCTTGGACGGTTATGTTTTGGAATTGCCATACGGCCAGCAGGATCGCCTTTCTATGATTGTGGTGTTACCCAAGCGGGGTTTTAGGCTCCATGAAATTTCCAATAATCTTAAAAACATGGGACTAACGCCCGTATTGCAGCGTTTGGAGACCTTTAAACGCGAGGCTTCCGAGGATAATCTTGTGGAGGTTGTAATGCCAAAATTCACAACCACCACAGATTTTAATATGACGAATGTGCTGAATCAGGTTAACGAATATGACATTCTATATTGTTTAACAAAAACATAATTGATTAAATTTTTTTTTTATTTAGATGGGCATACGAGATCTTTTCGACGAGCGTCGCGCAAATCTCATTCGCATGGGCAGCGAATTGTACGCCAAAACCTGTATCCACTCCACAAAGATCATTGTCGATGAGAAGGGCACTACAGCAGCTGCTGTCACATCGGTATCACTTATTAATAAAGCGACTCCACCCAAATTTGTTCTCAATAAACCCTTCCAATACATGATTGTGGATAAATCTACCAATCTTCTGCTCTTTGCTGGCCAAGTTCGAAACCCTAAAGAGTTCTAATCACAATTATTAAATTTTTCATTTGTGTTCGAATAAAAACATTAAACCTAATGTATAAAACGAATATAATTTTAAAGTTTTTCTGAATAGTTAGCAATAAAACAACAAAAGTAACAGGTTTGCATTGTGTTAAACTCACAAAGCCTTCAGCTCAAATCTAATTCCACTCTCTAGAAATGATGCTGCATTGTCTCAGTTCAGTTGTTGCAGTGATCTCCGTGTGCTAAGTACGACTTCTAAATACATACACACGAATAAATTAAAGTCAGGTAAAAACATCTAACAGATGTACATACATATATATTTATATAAATATTTCAATTTCTAAACAAAAGCTTACAAGTCGCAAATGTTTAATAGAAAAGAAAATAGATATCAAATATATATTACAAAATTGTCTTGCTATATATATATTTTAAATTTCTATTTGTTTGACTTAAACACAAACCGCCTTAAAATGGATATCATTTTCTGTTTAGTTAAAATCACTTATATATACATATGTATGTGTTTCTATATACTATATATACATATATATCTATATCCATAGATGAATGACTGATTCAGAGGGAATCTAACGACGTCATAAAAAATGATAATTGTGTATTTCCAGCTTACATTAGTTCATTGAAAAGATTTACTTATTGTTATAATACTCCGCAATAAACGATTATCAATGGCATTGAAACCGGTTCAAGGGAAATTTACGAGCAAATGATGTAGAAATATGTCTTTACATACTTATACAATGCCTAGATGATGTAGGTACATAAAAGATCACATTGTATTCTAAATATGTGGGTTAAATGAGTAGAATATTAAGATTTAACACTATACTATATAATTGTCGAATCTTTCCACGATTGTACATCCATTTTTATAAATTTCCACAGATAAAATGGTTGCTGTACGTGGTATACTATGGATTTCTGTACTGGCTATTATTTCTACGGCTCAACAAAAAGAACCAGAACCCTCCATCGGCATGCCCTTGGATGCTTTGACAGCATACATGACTGTGAATGAGCCTTCTATATTGAATGAGGGTGTTACACGCAAACTTTCTCTTGGTACTGAAAACTTTAGCTTCTCTTTGGTACGGCTGATTTCTACTATGTCAAGGAAGGATAACTCCACTAACTTTATGATATCGCCGCTGTCGATATGGTCGCTGCTTTATCTCCTGTACGAGGGTTCCGATGGGTTTACTTATCAGCAAATGCGTCAGGCGATGCGCATCGATGTGGATGACGAAGATCTGCGAGCTGTTCACCGAGTTTGGAGGTCATATTTAAAGTGGGTTCAAGTCCTTAATGCTCTTATTAATAGTCGTAACTAAAGTTCGCCAATTGTAGCGTTAAAAACTCCGCTATTGAGTTAGTCTCTCTGCACGCTGTCTACACAGATAAGAATTCAACGATCAAAAGCAGTTATCGAGATGTGGTTGGGAATAATCAAGTGCAGTCAGTGGATTTCCTAAGTCCCGATACAGTTCTGCGGATTAATCAAGACATTAAACAAAATACCCGAGGGCTAATACCTAATGCAGTTAATGAAAAGAATATATATGGAGCCAAAATGTTGCTTCTCACCTCATTATATTTTAAGGGCAATTGGAAGGTTAGTGTGTTTATGAAATGTGTACATATTTATAAATTGGATCTTGTATCGTCCATTTACAGTTTCCTTTTGATGCGTCCTTAACACACGAGGAATCTTTTTATGACGAGGATGGTGGAATTATCGCACAAGTACCCATGATGGTTAATACTGCCAATTTTGTCTATGCCTCGAACATTGAAGGTTTGGATGGATTTCTTTTGGAATTACCATACGGCCAGGATGAGCGTCATTCTATGATTGTGCTGTTACCCAGACAAGGAATAAAACTAGCCAGTATTACCAATAATCTTATGACAATTGGACTGTCAAACATATTGGAACAATTGAGAAATAGTAAGCTAAAATCCTCCGAAAACAATGTTGCAGAGGTGGTAATGCCAAAATTTACAACCACCACCAACATCGAATTGAAGGACGTTCTTATTAAGGTAATTCACGCTGTTTGTCTCTATATTCCATTGACTCATTACTCTGAAAAACTTTCCCGTTTATCAGATGGGTATACGCGATCTATTCGATGAGCGCCGCGCAAATCTTAGTCGAATGGGCAACGATTTGTTTGCCAAATCCTGTGTCCACTCCTCGGGGATCATGGTCGATGAGAAGGGCACAGAAGCAGCTGCTCTTACGGCGGCAACACTTAATAATAAGGCTGTTCCACCTAGATTTGTAATCAACAAGCCATTTCAATACCTGATTGTGGAGAAATTAACCAATCTGCTGCTCTTCGTTGGTGAAGTTCGAAACCCCTTGGAGTCCTAAATTGGGTAGCAATCAGAATTATACAAAATATATATATATATCATAAATTACATTGTACACCATTAAACTTATACAGATATGATCGCATAAGCGAAGTTAGACCGGCCCTCTTGTTCTTACTAACATTAACTTAATTAGTTATTATAGCTTATCTAAGTTCTAGTTTTATTTTTTGGTGCGACCAGTTGCCTTTTTGCCACCCACGGGCTGTTGTTTATCTTTGCCAGCCTTGCTAGACATAAGCGGATGTGTCTCTATATATGGAAAAATAGTCAGTTTTAATCTTTGCTCCAATAATCTTTTGAAGTGTAATTTACCATCAATTGGGGCATCTGGTAGACTGACATCATACAGTTGCATGCGTCGACGTTTGGAGGCCATTATTTCGTCTTCATAATCATGAGGATCCGAGTTAAGTAGCGCGGTGTTTGCCTCTATAGGCTCTTGGGCAGACCAACCGTCTTCTGGATCCTCTACTTCGGGTGCCATCGGCAAGAATTGCAGGGCATTTTCATCCTCACCTTCTTCATCTGATGAGCAGAAAGCGGCTACTGGCTCTACTTTCTGTACGTCCACCTCAATCTCTTCGTCTTGCTGGGCATCGGCATTTAAGTCGACCGATTTATCCTCGTCGGCTATATCGAACTCAGATTCACGTTCTTCATACTCAACATTTTCGTCGAGTTCTTTGAAATCTGGAGCAAAAGCTGACCAATTTTCCACTTGGTTTTGGGCCCAAATTGAAACCAGACCCGAACTTATGCTGGCTATTATTGGACGAACTGGATGCCAGACGACATCAAGCAGCAATTCACCCTTAGTGCCATGCAGTATCTTTACTAGGTTCCCAATGGACTTCTCCCATATATACAGGGCATGTTGCCGAGCGCTGCCAGCACAAATGTATTCACCATCACCAGAAAAACAGCACTTCTTCCAAGTAGTCCTGCAGAAATGATTTAAAAGAATTAATCCAATTGATGCCTTGAAAAATGTGGAGCGGAATCTTTACTTGTTAACCAAATCTTGCAACTTTTGTATTGGCTCTGGCTCGCCATCCTTGCCCAAATCGATGATTTCCTTGGAATCATAGACACGTATCACCCGATCGGAGGTATTAATGAGAAAGGCACTAAAGCGAGATGAATATTTGTAAAGTTTTTTGCTTATTGTAGTTACCCGGACTATTAACTTACTCCCCTCGTCGAGCAAATTCTATGCTTTTTACGGCCGTTGCACTGGAAGTGCCCACTATGATGCGGAAACTGGCGACCACCTCAAACGTTTCCACGTCTAGAACCAATATCTTTCCCTTGGCATTCCCCGTATATATATACTTCCCACGACGATCAAATGAGGCTACTATATTAAGGTCACCCTAGATTACAAGCACGAATTAAAAGGTATACCAACATTTATTCCAAAACAAACTTACATCTGAATCCAATGGTAGACAACGGTGAGTGCCGCCAATTGCTACCAGTACCGCTGCATAACGCATCGGGCATACCAACAGGCGATTGTCATTCCGGGGATCGAATTGCACTTTCAGCACAGGCGACGGGAAGCGATATTTGTGTTCTAATTCGCCTGTTAAAACATCCCAAATGCAGACATTGTTGTCGGTGGAGGCGGAGAGCAACTGAAACAGAAAGGAATTTAGGCCTGGATGGATTGGCTTGTTGTCGGCATGGTATGCTTACCTTGTGACCGTTCCTCGTCCAGCTGAGACTGCATACGGGATGTACGTGGGCCGATATAATCTTGGCTATGCCGCGAGTTAGAAAATCCCAGATCACTATGCGTCCATCGTTGCAACCGACGGCTAGCAAAGTTCCATATTTATTAAAAGCGCATGTTACAGCGAGCGATATACAGTCCAGAGACCCATCAAACTCTTCGGGATAGTTCTGACCAAACGATTCTGAATAAAGAATTATACAAATCAAATTTTTAAGCGCGAACTACCACCTTTAGTTTAACTCTCTTACCAAGTAACTCCAAATTCATTTTATTTGCCTAGAAATATTACTAAGAAATAAGTTTCTGTAGTTGATCGAGTTGTTTTGATTAATACATAGATTAGTTTTCTGTATCAATGACCATAGAATGAAAACAAAACTATAAAAATATCCATCTCCAGCATCTGGTTCCAAATGTAGATAATTATCTACCCGTGTGAGTGTCAAAAATACAGAAGGTACTCGATATGTGGCTACCGCTATTATCTAAGACACTAATCGATACTTGCTAAGAAATATTCGACTAATCGATTAGAATTGGCAACCCTACTTTTGCTCCGCACGTTGTAGGTAAAAAAATTACAATTTCGAATAAGTTCAAATGTACCATTAAATTGGTAATAAAGTTTAAGAAATAATTGTTTCTAAGCCAGTAACCGGTGACATATGTGTGTATTAAATTAAGATTCAACGAAAAACATAACACTTCAGCATAAAACTGCATTTTGTCGACGTCACCTTTGGCAACAACCCCTTGCCATCACCGTGGCCGTGTTCTTTCTTTCTGTCTGTCTTATTCTGTTTTCTCGTTGTTCTGTGCTTAAATTGTCATAAATTCATTATAAATTCGACGAATTTAGTGATATTTTATTTTGGGCCTGTTGCAAGGAAGTAAAATAAGCTGCTATTCGTTAAAGAAATTATTACGCTCTTTGAGTTCACTCTCTATCTCTCTCTGGCTTACTGACTCTGGGGCTTTTTTTTTCTTTTTTTTTTTTTTTACCATCACTTAGCTTTCTTTATGTATTATTTACATGTGTGTGTGTGTATATACTTTCAGTGTATTCATCGCCAACCACGTTAAAAGGAAGAGCGTGAATGTGAATACAACAAAAGAAGAAGAGAAGGAAGAAGAAACACAAAAGTGCAAATAACAACAAGGAGCAGTAAAAGTCCCCCCCTATAAACCCCCCAAATCAGATCAAAAAAAAAAAAAGGAAAACAAAAGCAAGAACAAAAAGCAGTGCAACAACATCAAATACATTACCAACAACAAAAGCAATCAAAATGTCTGGCGAGGAAACGTCCGCTGATCGCAATGTGGAAATCTGGAAAATAAAGAAGCTCATCAAGAGTCTGGAAATGGCACGCGGGTAAGCCTTACTATCATCTATCCTCATAGCCCCCACCCTTTCACCACCTTTGTGGGGTACATACAAAGCTGCTGCGCATCCGTACGGTGGGAGTAAGGCAGTTCCTCGAGTAGTCACCCTGCAAATTTCATTTCTTGTTTGAGTTGGTATGAAATGCCAAGCGATTTGGTTTGAACCACTTCGATTTAATGTGTGTGGCTAGAAGAGGAGTTGGTAACACACAACAAAAACACAACTAACTCTCACGCTCTCGCCACGCTTTTGCTTTGCTTGTTTGTGTGTGTGCGTGTACATGTGTGTCTACTAGTGTGTGAGAGAGAGCAACACGTTCTCTGACTGTCAGGTTATTATCAGTTCAAACCAGACTGAGACTGAGCAGAGCAGCATTCAGTTAGTGAGTAATGCGTGTCGCTTGTCGAAGTCGCCTCGTGGCGGCTAACGTCTCTCTCCCCTTCCCTTTCGTCAACACAACCACCAACGAATGTCGTTTGTTTTGTTGCCAACATTTGTATGCCAAAAATGGGCCAAACTTTTTGCTCTTCCTGTCCCCCTTACTCTCACTCTCTCTCGCTGTGTGTTAATGTGTGTGTGTGTGGGGGTTTTTACATAGCCCATTGACGCCGCTCTCACCCTGTCTCTGTTACTCCCCCTCACTCTCTCTTTCATGGGGTTGCCCAACAAGGCCAACATAATAACAACTTGTGCAGTCTGATGACATTTACTATTTACTAATTGTGCCAAGACAAAGCCGAACCGAATCAATTGAATGATTTGCATAACGGTGCTTTTACCGGTTATTCACTGTACTTATACAGAGAGCTTGGATGCAAAATATGTAAATTTCAGATCAATCAAGATCCTTGCAATAAGTTTGAGCACACTCGTGATATATTAGGTCGGCCAAAAAAACTTGACCTTTTAGTCCATATGGATATTCTCATAAAAGTATGCACGTCGCCACTCTTTCTCCCTCTCCCTTCTGCCCCCTGTATGAAGTTAAATGTTAATATCTTAATATTGTTATAATTTCAGCAATGGAACTAGCATGATTTCTTTAATTATTCCACCAAAAGATCAAATTTCACGCGTCAGCAAAATGTTGGCCGATGAATTTGGTACGGCCTCGAACATTAAATCGCGCGTTAATCGTTTGTCCGTCCTCGG
This sequence comes from Drosophila austrosaltans, assembly GCA_035045865.1. Classification (NCBI taxonomy): domain Eukaryota; kingdom Metazoa; phylum Arthropoda; class Insecta; order Diptera; family Drosophilidae; genus Drosophila; species Drosophila austrosaltans. The sequence continues at coordinate 2,126,485 of JAWNOQ010000207.1, read as the reverse complement.
CGCCATTACGTCGGTGCAGCACAGACTTAAGTTATACACCAAAGGTGAGTATAAGCAACGGATCCTCTCTTCTTATTCTACTCTGTATTATAACTGATCCTTTGTGTGTTGCAGTGCCTCCCAACGGTTTGGTCATCTATTGCGGCACAATTGTCACAGAGGAAGGTAAAGAGAAGAAAGTTAACATCGATTTCGAGCCATTCAAGCCTATCAATACGTCGCTATACCTTTGTGACAACAAGTTCCATACGGAGGCCCTCACTGCCTTGCTCGCCGATGACAATAAATTTGGCTTCATTGTGATGGACGGTAATGGCGCCCTTTTTGGCACATTGCAGGGTAACACCCGAGAAGTTCTGCACAAATTCACCGTCGATCTGCCGAAGAAGCACGGACGCGGTGGTCAGTCGGCGTTGCGTTTTGCCCGTCTGCGTATGGAAAAGCGGCACAATTATGTCCGCAAAGTAGCAGAGGTAGCCACTCAGCTGTTCATTACGAATGATAAGCCCAATATTGCGGGTCTTATTTTGGCCGGTAGTGCGGACTTTAAGACCGAACTAAGCCAATCGGATATGTTTGATCCCGTAAGTGAATGTTTGTTAAATCTAAACATAAACAATTAATTTTTTGTATTCCTTTTGCAGCGTTTACAATCGAAAGTGATAAAACTGGTGGATGTGTCATATGGAGGTGAGAATGGTTTCAATCAGGCCATCGAATTGGCGGCCGAATCGTTGCAGAATGTTAAATTTATACAGGAAAAGAAACTCATTGGGCGTTACTTTGATGAAATTTCTCAGGTAAGTTAACTTTGAAAATTTGCAAGCCAAAATATATAATACTAAACAACATATATATATATATATGTGTATATAGGATACAGGCAAATATTGTTTCGGTGTGGAGGACACTTTGCGAGCACTTGAATTGGGCTCTGTTGAAACATTGATTTGTTGGGAAAATCTAGATATTCAACGTTATGTTCTAAAGAATCATGCCAATTCGACGTCAACGACAGTATTACATTTGACGCCGGAGCAAGAAAAGGATAAGTCGCACTTTACTGACAAGGAGGTGAGTGAGTTGCTGGCAAATAAAATTGAATCTACTTTCCAATTACGTTCTGTGATGTTTATGAATGGAGTAAAAGAGCAATTTTATAGCTGAGTCTCGACTGTGCTGATCTTAATTACTTCTTTTTTGTCTTTTTAGAGCGGGGTGGAGATGGAATTAATCGAGTCTCAACCGCTGCTGGAATGGCTGGCAAATAATTATAAAATGTTTGGAGCCACCCTAGAGATAATTACGGATAAATCTCAGGAGGGTAGCCAGTTTGTGCGAGGTTTCGGTGGCATTGGTGGTAAGTTGCATGTTTCCATATTAACGACACTTTCCTCTCTGTCTCTCTCTCTCTCCCCCTTTCTCTATCAATATATATGTATATGTATACCCCAAAAATCTCCAACTACGCGCTTTATGTAGTTTGAGTTGTTGAGCTATATTACATATAAAAATAATAATAATAATTTTTGATCGATCACAAATAACCGTTTCCATTATTGCCGAAATCTCTTTCTTTATCACACTCTCTCTCTCTCTCTCTTTCTCTCTTGTTCTATTCCTTTATTCATGCTGCTTAAATACGCTAATAACCTCGTTATATATATGTATGTATGTATCCTTTTATATGTATGTACGTGTGTGTGTGTGTGTATGTAAATTAGGCATTTTACGCTATAAGGTAGATTTTCAATCACTGCAAGCCGACGAACCGCTGGAAGATGTCGATCTCGATGACTATTAAAAACGTTTATATATACATATATATAAACTGTGTAGATTCAGTTAAGGATCTCTCTCTCTCTCTCTCAATAATGCGTTACTTTCAGAAAACAAAACAAACCACACAATATGCATATATATATATATATATGTATATATATATATATATGTGTGTATATATATATCTGAACAAACAGAGAAAATTATAAGAAACGTTCAAACATTGATTAGGAACCAATTTACTTGCCGCGACGTCGTTGCAGCCGTTACAAATATTTACCCCGATTAAACCAATAAGAACCATTTAGTATGGCCCCGCATTTTCTTCCCACAAGCCACTACTCCCGCCCCCCGTTTCCCCGCTCCATTTTTTCAACATACACAAACACACACCATTGTATGTAGCTATGTATAATCTTTTACAAGAATTTTCATTTAGTCGCGTGTACCGATTAAACTTGAACTACAAGTCTATATATATATATATGTTTATATATATAAAGATATATAAAAGCGATAGATTTTTGTTCATTTTTTAATTCCATTTACCAAAAGTTTTCCCTGTTCAAACAAACAAAATGAAAAAGAAACAAGTAAAATTAATTACAATTTATATTTAAATTACACAAATCTAATCAATAAAAAATTGTAATAAAAGAACAACAACAACAAAAGAACCTTAAAAAAAAGAAATATAAAAAACAAAAACAATGAAACAATTAAATAAACATGCATAATAAAAGATCCTCAAATTGATGGATATATATAAAAAAAAGAAATTATATATATACAAAATACTAATTCAAATAGTAAAGGGGGACCACACAATATCAAGGAACGCAACAACAACAATAATAAAAAAAATATATATATATAAAATAGGATTAAATTATGTAGCATTATATATGTTAATCTAATCTTATTTCCTTCTGCTTAGTAATCAGAAAAATTTTTTTCTTTTTCTCTTAAAAGACGTTTATGAAAATCGAATAATTAGTTTTATTTTTTTAGTCCTTTTTTTGTTGAATTCAATAATTCAATTTATAGAAAATCGAAATTTACGTTAAAAAATCCAAAGTTATCCAAATTATCATTGAGATTGAGATTTTATAGTTTTGAGGCGAATGCCTTTAAAATTTCAGAAGCACCTTACTCAATATAGTTGAGCGTGGCCTTCGGACATTCAGGTATTTCTCCAAAAGTATTTATCAGCTTTGGCTTTAAATTCAGAATCAGACAACATTTTTAAGATATTGTACTCGACAAAAAAAAACTGCAATAAAATTTGATTTTTTTTTTTTGGAAAATTCAAACTAAACCAAAATATCCCTTTAAGTAGGAGAAAAACGGGCAACACATTGATCAGAGGTATATATATATATATATTTATATTGCGTACATACTAAGTATAAATTAATTTCGATTTCAAAACGCCTTTAATATATATATATATATTTATTTATTTAGATATTTATGTTTTTTTTATATATAATCTAGCAGCGTTTCCCAATATCTATATACATATATAGATTGTAATCTTTGTAATCTATTGTAAATTACATATATATTTATTTTAAACAAAAAAAATTGCTCTGCTAAACTGACAATAGAGGTGAGATCCATACCCCCCGACCCCTACTCCCAACCATTTCCACATACAACAACAAACTTACTAATTTTATAGTTTCTTTTCTTATTTTTTTCATTCTCTCTTCATTTCGTTTTATACTCAAATCTATTTGGTTTCTATTTTGTTGATTCTCATTCATTTATTTGTATATTGAAAGTCGATGAAACTTCTTTTACACAAAATTATTAACTAAATTGAAATGTTTTTCTTTTTCCCTCCCCCAACAACAACCTCCCACCACTGGATGTACTTCCTCTTCATCTAGGTATCTTGCGTTACAAAGTCGATTTCCAGAGTATGCAACTTGATGAACTGGACAATGACTGTTTCGATTTAGATGATTACTAAATGATGATGATGATGATATGGATGATCTGATATGATGTTGTTTGCCTTTAACCAATTACCGTCGATCGCTGAGAAAACGAAACAATATACAGATGAAGAAATTTAATTATAAAAAATTTAAATAATACGAAAGGGAATGATGAAAAACGGAAAGAAAAGAAAGAAAGAAATAACACACAAACCTTCTTCCATTTTAACGTTGTTGGCGAGACAAATGTAAAATTTCAAATAGTTATATGTATAAACAAAAAAAAAAAAAAAAAAAAAAGCAAAAGCAAAAACACCACACACATATACAAAAACAAAACAAGAAACAAAAAACACACAGATATATTTAATGTTGTTAAATCGACGAAAAACAAATATAAATTGTGTTTTTCCCCCCTAAACAAATCAAAACAAAACAAAACAAACATACAACAAAGAAAAGAAAGAAAGAAAGAAAACCAACAACAACAGTACCAACAAAAACATTCTATTGTTTTAAATATATCTTGCAAAAATTTCGAAAGCCTGCGGAGGAGGATATTATATTATTTTTAGGATCCTTCGAATCGTGTTATCATTCGCAGATCAAATTCCCAAGGCAATGCTAACTTTCATACAAAGTTGCAAACAAGATTGCTCTCTGTCTCTCTCACCCTCTCTCTCTCTCTCTCTCTCTCTGCCTTTTAATTCCGATTCCAAAAAAAAAAAAAAAAAAAAACACTTTCTCATATGAAATCGTTTTGGAAACTACTTTTAAGCTTTTAATTAAAAGTTTACTGTTTTTTTTTTTCCTAGAACAATTTTCCGATATATAATATTTTTTGTATTTTTAATGGAAAGTGTTGTAATTTTTTATTAAATTTACAAAATTGAACCCCCAAAAATGATGCACTAAAAAGCTATCACCCACGGATTGCCATTCAAATTGCACATATACGTATTTTGGGGAATTGTGTAAACTAACTTCAGATTAGCTTTTCTCTTGCTGAAAGGGTATATTAATTTTGGTCAGAAGTTTGCTTAGATGAAAGCGTTCTTGATAAAAGATGGCAAGAGTTCGAGACCCTTGAAGCTACAAAACTGGAGTATTGCGCTTTTATCAAAATCGGTTGACTATGGCTGCCATAAGAATGATTGGTCAAGAATACGGTTTTCGAGTCTTAACTTTGTTGTTTTAAAAAAGATTGCCACGAAATTTGTTAACTGTAAAGTCGTTCGACTATGTGATATGGCTGACCTAGGTCTATTTAATGTAAATCATTTTTTCTCTCAAGCCACGACATTAAATTTGTATTTGACAGTTTGCAAGGGTATACTGACTTCGGCTTTGCCGAAATTAGCCTTTAGCCTTTAGTTTTACTTTCTAAACGAAAGCAGTGAGCAAAGATCAAAATCACATTGATTTAAACCCTTTTTTTTTTTAAATCTGATAACGAATTGTCTACACTTGTTGCAATATGCATGCATTATGTGGAAGACTATATATATACATATGTATATACGAATGGCGTACAAATACTTTGCTCGTGGACTCATTTCACAGTGGTCCAATGACTGACTGTTGTTACCACCGCCACTGATAAGCTCTTTGTGATTGGCATTTTAATGGGAATACATAAATCGGTTGAGAAAACATATGTACATACATAAAGACGTACAGACAGACATACCGAACCGAAGATTTGTGAGCAAAAGGTTAAACGTGTCCAAGACAAAATGATGAGGATGATGGCTGGCCGACCGCCTGCCTGCCTGCCTGTCTCCCTACAAGCATATTTTCTCAACTATGTACACGTTTTAAGTGAGGCAAAATACTGCTGTTGCATAAATTGAATATTATATGTGTATATTTTTGTATCCATAGCAGGAGAAACAGGTCCACCCTAATAATATAACCATTACCCACACAACTGCACAATCTACAACTTGTGTATAACGGGCAGGCGCGCGTGTATGTGTAATTTACAACCTAATGGGAATTTGATCAAGAGTACATACATAAAGTATAATCGAGCTGCACATTTAACTTGGCATTCCCATTCCCCGTTGTGTGCTCAACGACAGAGGTTCAATTTAACAAAAAAAAAAAAAAAAAGAAAAACCTGTGATATAAACATGGATGCCGCTGCAAGTGATAATGCCTCCGCTATAGTGAAACGACTACGAGATGGCTTAGTTAACGATTGGAATATCCTCGAAAATGTGTTTCGACTAATGCAAAGAGAGGAGACATTTTGGTCGGATCCAAAGCAATGGAATGAAGGCAAAATTATTGAATTCTTTCAGCCGGATCAGTTAAAGGTGAATGTTCGATCTTAGCTTGGATTTTAAACGCCCCATAAAACGTGCTAGTAAATCCGCTGCTGTTAATTTTTAACCTTGTCTAGCAAGTGTCTATCACGTTCTAGATAAGAATTATAAACGTTTGAAATATAAAAAAAGTCTTTAACCAGTTCCAAGCAAAACTATTAAATGGGTAAAAGATTCTAAAACATAGATAAAACATCTGAATTCTACTAAATAATAGTAGAGCAAATAGTTAAGTATATAATTTGATTTATTTAACATTTTGCCATTTTGCATACAGTTTATAAGAATCATCGTAGAGGTGACCCCTTCTGCATTATTTAAATAAACGATTTATTACTCTATTAGGTGGATCTATCAGTATGCATAATTTGTTATCTCTCTCCCTCCTCCCCCCCTCCCCCGTTAGCAATTAATTAATCTCAAAGTAACGAAGGAGGGACAAGCGCACACACTTGCCGAGATCGAGCAATTGTGTCAGTTGGTGATCAAGTATTCAGTGAAAACTTCGCATGGACGTTTCCATAATCAGCTGTTTGGACAGCTCGACCCCTTTGGCTTGGCGGGAGCATTGATCACTGAGGCCCTGAATGCCGGCGCGTAAGAATCTATATATATATATATATATTTATTTATTTATACTCATATAGGTAAATGTGCTAAACAATTGATCAGGAAGCAATGATTCGACAAAAATTATTATTAATTTATGTTATGGAGAATTGTGACGAAATGATTTCATATTGATCACAAAGAATTATTTCATAATATCAACAAATAATTTGTTCAACTTAAAGGATTTCAAGAATTGATTGTATTCCTTTTCAATGTTATATCTCCACAGTTATACCTTTGAGGTGGCTCCAGTGTGCAGTCTGATTGAGACGGAAATTATATCGAGCGTATTGAATCTAGTGGGTTACGATAATGGTGATGGGATTTTTGCGCCTGGTGGCTCTTCGTCCAATATGTACGGTCTGGTCTTGGCACGGTACAAATTTGCACCCGAGGTGAAGACATCGGGCATGTTTGGCATGCGTCCGTTGGTGATGTTTACATCGGAGGATTCACACTATAGTTTTAAGAAAGCAGCCCATTGGCTTGGCTTGGGAAGTGATCATTGCGTGGCCGTTAAAACTAATGCTAAAGGCCAAATGCGTTTGGATGATTTGGAGTCGAAAATTGCGGAGGCCCAATCTCGCGGTGGACAACCATTTTTTATAAATGCCACAGCAGGTACTACTGTTTTGGGGGCCTTTGATAATATCAATGGCATCGCGGATGTGGCTGAGCGACATAATCTATGGTTACATGTGGATGCCTGCCTGGGTGGAGCTGCACTTTTGGCTCACAAGCATCGATCGCTGATTGCTGGCTTGGAGCGTGCCAATTCATTCGCCTGGAATCCACATAAGACCTGCGGCGTTCCGTTGCAGTGTTCCCTTTTTCTCACGAAGGAATCCAATAAATTGCTCGATCGTTGCAATAGCGTTGAGGTGAATTACCTTTTCCAGCAGGACAAATTCTACGATGTGTCCTATGATACGGGAAACAAGAGTGTCCAATGTGGACGTAAAATCGATGCTCTTAAATTTTGGTTGATGCTAAAGGCTCGCGGTTACAGTCAGTATGGTCACTTGGTAGATCATGCCATTAACATGGGCCGCTTGCTGGAAGAGAAAATTCGTTTGCGTTCGGATCGCTTCAGACTTGTGCTGGATCAGCACGAATACTCGAATGTTTGTTTCTGGTACATACCAAAAGCCTTGCGAGTTTTATCTAGTCGGGAGACCGACGAATGGAGAAAACGTTTATTTACAGTAAGTGGAGCACTTTTATTACTGTCTGCCTGCATCAGTATAATACCATTTTTATTTTATTTAGGTTGCCCCAAAAATCAAAGAGCAAATGGCATACAGCGGTACTCTTATGATTGGCTACACACCACTTAAGAGTCAGAATTTGGGTAATTTCTTTCGCATGGTTTTCACTTGTTTTCCAATACTTAAGGATGAGGAACTAGACTTTATACTAGACGAGATCGAACAACTTGGAGAGAAAATAGAAATATAATACTACCTTTAAAGTTTTATCTTAGATTAAGAGATAATAAAATTTGAAACGTATTTTGCAAATTAAATGATGATGTTCTTAATTAAATTTAAATTTCCGTTGTTTTTCAAATTAAAAACTGTTTTGTCGACAGTGCCTAATAAATCGTCTATCGAAATTAGTATCGATATCGAATAAAACAGATGAGCTATTCTAAAGTCTGGCAATATTGCATATGTTAACAACAAGAGACGAACAATTGTTCTAAACTTTTATTAAGGATTTGTAAATAAATATAAAAGTATGGGTCGCGCTGAGGTAGGTACTCCCAAGTACCTTGCCAACAAGATGAAGGCAAAGGGTTTGCAGAAGTTGCGCTGGTACTGTCAGATGTGCGAAAAACAGTGCCGTGACGAGAATGGTTTTAAGTGCCATACGATGAGTGAATCCCATCAGCGACAACTTTTACTTTTTGCTGACTCCCCCGGTAAATTCCTGCACAGTTTTTCCAAAGAATTTTCTGACGGCTACATGGAGCTGCTGCGCCGTCGCTTTGGAACGAAGCGCACCAACGCCAACAAGATTTACCAAGAGTACATTGCTCACAAAGAGCACATACACATGAACGCCACCCGCTGGCTAACGCTCTCCGACTATGTAAAATGGCTTGGACGTACTGGTCAGGTAGTGGCTGATGAAACGGAAAAGGGCTGGTTTGTCACCTATATCGATCGCAGTCCCGAGGCAATGGAAAAGCAAGCCAAGGCCGATCGCAAGGAAAAAATGGAAAAAGATGACGAAGAACGAATGACGGAGTTTATTGAAAAACAAATTAAAAAAGCTAAATCAAAAGAAGGTGACGAAGAAGATGAGCAGGACAAATATACTGAACTCAAGAGGGAATCTGCTGAAGAACCGCTTAAGCTGGACATACGTTTAGAGAAGAAATTTCAACCAGAATCCATATTGGGCAGATCAGCGCTATCAAGCAAACGTTCAAGTTCGACAACGGAAGCAGATGAAAAAGTTTTTAAGAAGCCTAAAACCCCTGCCACAGATAGTACACGTTCAGCTCTGGATGATATCATCAAACTGGAGGAGGCTAAAAAGGAGCGAGCCAATCGTAAAGACTATTGGTTACATAAAAATATTGTGGTTAAATTCATTTCAAAATCAATGGGCGATAAGTACTACAAACAGAAAGCTGTTGTTCAGGACGTGATTGACAAATATAGAGCAAAAATCAAATTTCTGGATAGTGGCGAAAAGTTGAAAGTGGATCAGGTAAGAACTTTTAATGGAAATAAATTCCAAGATATACAATAATAATTATCAAATGCGTTTTGGTATTTTCAGGCACATTTGGAGACTGTCATTCCGGCCTTGGATAAAACAGTTCTGGTGGTAAATGGCGCCTATCGGGGGGCCGAGGCCCTGTTAAAAAGATTGGATGAACGTAAATACGCAGTGAGCATAGAGATTCTACATGGTCCACTCAAAGGACGAATAGTCGACAATGTCCAGTATGAGGATATATCTAAATTATATGAAGTTTAATTTCGCTTTTAGTAGTCTATACATAATACAACTATTTGTAAAAATGATAAGCTAATAATATATATAGAATCGATAATGTAAATCATAAATATTAAGCATTCATCACATTTTTGCAAAACTTTCCAAGCGAAAGCATTCAGGTCATTTGTACAAATATACATATCTATAGATCAACATCTGTTGGCAATGTCATTCACTTGATCTAGGTAAAATAAACTACAGTTATTTTGCGGTTGAGGCCAACACAGTTGATTTTTTTAAACAATAAAAGAAATTAAAAAAAAAGCTTTTTATAACTGAGCGCTAAAACAACATTTTAAATGGAGTACTAAATAGAAGTATAACTAGCTTTAATATGTTTAGATCATATGTTTCCGTAGGCATTTTTTTCTTAGTTCAATTGGCCAATAAGGCTCAAACGGAAGTACCAGTAAACAATAGCAACTGGTGGCAGGAGGTGCCCAGAGTACTAACAGATATAGTTACAATGAAGGCAAATGTTCTTACGGCCGGACCATTAGAATTGGCAGCTAATGCCATTGATGCCTTGTGTAAGGAGTAACAATTCAAATTTTTTGATTCCTACATTTCTCCAACTTATTTTCTAGGTACATCGACACTGTTTATTGGAAGGATGCCTCCCCAAATTATTCCAAATATAAAAAAAATTAATTTTCAATATATGACTCCGTGCCATAACTATAGTGTACCTTTGCTGGAGGCCCAACGACTTTGGCGGCACTCCAAGTTCAATAAGAAACGTAAAGTAGTAATTCTCGCTACTGGCTGGACGAACACTGTGAACGATTCAGCTGCTGTGGCAATGATTTCCAAGGCTTTCATGTGTCGGCAAGACGTTAACTTTGTGGTACGAAGTAGTGAGTAAAGCATTATGTGAAAGATTCCAAAATCAATCAGATTCTATTCTTTAACCTCAGATTGTGGATGCTGCATATTATGTGGATACCTTATACAAGTGGTCTGCCCTGAACACGGATCTTATTGGTGAACATATTGCCGTAGGTCTAACACATTTGATAAAGCTGACTCCATTGAGAAATATTCATTTAATTGGTAAGTTTTTTGCATATAGATTGAAAATCGGATTAAATTCTTTTGAGCTTTGGATTTTAGGTCATTCGCTAGGAGCTCATATAATGGGAACTGCGGGACGTACATTCAAGCGGCTGACAGGTGGCCATTTAGTGCCTCGCATCACTGGATTGGATCCGGCCAAACCCTGTTTTAGGCGTGAAAATGTGTTGCCAGGTTTGCAGCGCGGTGATGCTCAATTGGTGGACATTATACACACTAATATTGGCATTTTGGCCAAGCGGGGTCCCCTTGGTGATATTGATTTCTATCCGGGTGGGGCACATCCTATACAGCCTGGTTGTCTGACTATCAGTTGCTCTCATTCTCGTGCCGTAGAATATTTAGCAGAAAGTGCATATCCTGGACAAGAACTTAATTTTTTGGGCATCGAGTGTAAGTCATGGGATGCGCTAAGACGCAGGGATTGCACATCTGGCAGTACATCTCCCATGGGATATACAATAGATACAGCAGCTCGTGGTATTTTCTATGTAGATGTAAACAGTTGGCCGCCATATGGTCGAAATCTAAGGATATCTTCCGTCAAAAGTCCTAAAAGCAGAAGTTGTTCCCTGTGCCAAACATAAAAGTCACGATGTGTCTTATTAGGTCATAAATCTATGTAAATATATATTATTTATTATTAATGAATGTTTATTCAGCAATTTCCGTAAGATCTAGATCATCATTAAAAGCCTCACTGATGCCCTTCTGACTCTGATAGGCACGTTCCTGGGATTCTGCTATGCGCCACAGCTCATCGTCATCGTATCCCATTAGCATTGATCTGTCCCCATGTCCCTTAATCAAATTCTGATGACTTTTCGACTTTGCCGGCAAAGTTTGTGATGACGACAACGGGTTACGTTTCTGGCGACTACCCATGAGAATTTGGCTTTCTTCGAAATAAGTATTCGGATGACTGATGGTCAGTTCAGTGCTAGAGTTGTGAGTAAGCATGAAGTATTTTCCACATGCAAATTGATAATGACCACGGGATACAAAATACATGACTTCCTCAATAGCACTGGCCGACAGACCATATGTGGTAAGCTTTGACTTCAGGGTAGGCATATCAAGGGCTTTGTAAGGGCATCCGTGGCAATCACCGGGGGCCGCCATTTCTTTAATGATTTTCAGGCATGAGTAGGGACTGTAATTGACCATGGATCCTTTTTTGCCATAGTTGTGATAAATGTTATACTCATATGTGCGGGTAAATTTATCGACGTCCATTTTCTTGGTGAACTCTTCTCGCCAAAAGCGCAGCGAATCCTCCAGGGTGACCCCTATGCCTTTTAGGAAGAGACCATATTGCATGCGGCCACCATGCTTAATATGATGCTGGGTTCGCATGTGTTCATGGCACATGCGCATGCACAAAGGCATTGAAGTTTTCGAGAGTTGATCCAGCGATTCAATTGGCACAGCTATGTCTCGGGATACGGTGTAGTCCTTGCCCGTGTATGAGTAATGCAAAGCTTTGAGCATGCGGGCAATGCGTTCATCATCTTCCACGTCCTCAATAAGAGTCTTGGCCGTTTGTAAGCCTTTTTCGATTTCATCTTGTTGCTTAGCCCCCACTATTGAAATCAAGTCATGGGTATTAACATATGCAAAGCCGGCGTTTAAGTAGCACCGACGACTACGGATGAGATCCAACACTTGAGTAAAAGGCACCTTGTAGAAGTCTAGCAATTCTACTTTGGCTACACTTTGACCCGCTGTGCTCTCGTACAATCCATCTTTAACCTCGTCCTTTTGTGACTCGCTTAGTGGTTGAAAGTTAAAGTTGTTGGACTCCAGAAAGTTCTTAATCTCTGCGCCACTAAGAGCAGAGAATTTATACTTAAAATATTCCATTTCTCGAGCAATGAACCAGCGAGTTAAGTCGTCGGAGCGACAATAGGCGAGGCGTAATATAAAGTGAGACAAATAATCACGTCGTCGGGTTTGAATGTCAGCCTCTTGCTTGGAGATGGTGCCACTTCCACCGCTCGTTGTGCATAGCCGCAGATAGTTGCGCAGCCCCTCCCGTGACAATTCGGCGTTTACATACTCTTTCCAGTCGTCGGACAGCAAGCGTAGGCCCTTTGTCGCAGCATGGTCAAATACGCGTAAAAGACGCAAGCGTTCCAAAGCCAGTTCCTCAAATTCCTCTAATTGGATGTCATCTATTGGAGGATAGTTGTACATCATCACATTGTGTGGATACTTGGTTTCTAAGCTTATCACCTCGACTTTAATCTCATTGCGAGCGCGCTTCTTCAAATGAAAATCCATGATGAAATAAAATCAGTTTACTATTTACAAGCAGATTGTTTTGGCGCGAAAAGTAGAATCGGTCAGCTGGTAGGCAATGGTATGATATCGATAAACTTCTTCGGGTATTCATTGCATTGGTTCCAAAGAAAATCAAACATGTAACCTAAGACAATAACAGAATCCAATGCATAAAAATAGATCTGTTTTTTAATAATGTTTAATCTAAGCATCCCAGTTACCATGCTGGTAGTGATTAAAATATAACAAATTGTAAAAAACTTTTTATTTTGAATAGACTATCGATATCAATGGTTGTAACAGAAATATAAAGGGGGTATTCAGCCCTAAGAAACTCGACATATCGACAACGAAATGTTTTTTATCGATTTAATGTGCCTTATCGACGAATAATGGTGCTGTCGGTGGTTCCACCAGCTCTAGAACAAGTGCTTCGACTAATAAGCTTTTCAAAGAAAGGGATTCCCAGTTCACCCATATAAAAAGTTTTTAAATCATCGTTATGACGAGTGTACAAAGTGCTTGGTAAATTTTTCACACTTCCATGTGCATACATTTATAACGTTTTTAAATTTTTCCAAGATTCCCTTAGCATTTAAATACCTTTGCATTATTCCAGGTCAACTCGAGGATTGGAGTTAATAAAATTAGAAGACACTGCAGACGCTTTCATTATAATAGACGACTGCAAATTTCCCTGTCACAAGGCAGTGCTTATTATGGCTTCAGAGTTTTTTGAAAAACTATTTCTCAATGATTGCAAGGAAAGGTCGAGTGGCGAGGTACATGTGATGGATGTAGCTCCGGATATTTTTAAACTATTCAGAAATTACATATACTCCCGTGATGAAAATATGTTCGAAAGTATGACTGATATAGAATTAATTGATCTGCTTGATTGTTCCAATATGTGGCTGGCAGATCCTGTTAAATGCATCTGCATAGAGAAAATTATGGAGCGCGCTGAAACCATGCCAGTTGGTTATTTGGTGCAGACCTTTGCCTTGGCCCATTCTTGTAACATGAAACCTTTAATGGATTCCATAACTGAGGTACGTATAAGTCAGATTTAATTTAATAGTGAGCAATGTTATTGAAAGCAGTTTATTTTCAATTTAGCAATTTGCGAAGAAGCAGAAGGAACTCAATTGTCCAGAAGCAGCTGGGTTAAGCTTCGATTGTTTTGAAGGGTTTATAAATATTGTCAATCACCTATCTGACTTTGACAGATTTGAAATAATTCAAAACTGGATCGAAAAGAGGGGTATTCGTCAATCAGAACACTTCTTCCCCTTCCCTACTAAAGAAGGCAATGTTGACGACAATATTGAAGACACCAACGAGCCGTACAAACAGCTAAATACTTTATTAAATTGTATTAGCTATTTCAAGATGTCTGCCGAAGAGTTTTATAAAGGTCCTTGGAGTTCCAATTTTTTTGATGATTATTGGAAGTTGAATGTGTGCGCTGGAATACGTGGACAGAAAAATTACCGAATGCCAGGACAACGCATTCTTGTGGAAATTCTGGGGAAAGCTCATCTTTTTAATAATGACGCTCTAGTGGCTAGTGTAATACAGGTAGGAATCAAGTTACAAATTCTTTTTTTATAATATACATATTATGAAACCAATTCCTCAAATAGGATCTTGAAGTAATTAATAGTCGCGGAATTGTTGATTGCTCCCTAGCTAATGCATTAAGTCCTAAATGCTTTGAAATTTATATCAACAGCAGTATGCGTGAAATTGAAAGGTTCAATTTAACTATAAATTGGATTGAGGCAAATCTAACTAGTTTAGAGCATAATGAAACTAAACAAAAACTACTAAATAACATAAAGTATAATGCTATGACAGTAAATGAATTTGAACATGGTCCTGGAAAGTCAAGTCTGATTGATGGCGATACGAAATATAAATATTTGCTTTCTATATCGAAACAAATAGCATATTACCCGGATTATAATGATTTTGAATTACGTTCTGATGATGATTGTTAAATCTTATGTAATTAAAGTTCAGGTACTTGTATAACTGACTAGAGTTTTCTTATAAATAAAAATTTTTTTTTGGTTCCATTTGGTTCGTCAAAGCTTCCACTCTGTTGAGTGTATACCAATTGCCTCGAGTGACTTTCTTAGTCGTTTCCAAAATAGTTTGCGTTCCTCCAGTTTTGGTTGATTGTCACCTTTACTGCTTGGCCATTTAATGTATGTTTTAACATCCATTAAATATTGCAATGTCTTGGGACGTTTACTGCGTGGAATATCCTCTAAGAAGACAAGTATTAAATGCTCCTTACTGACCTCAAAGATGCTGCGAAAACACACACCAAAAAGTTGAGAATAATGCAATTAGATTATACTACTAGAAAGTTGAAATTTTTAATACCTACCGATGCTGGGCCAAATACATTTCAAATTGACACCAATGGCTGAGTAGAAACTTTGAAGATATGATCAGCATCAATGAGTGCGAACGATCCATACAGGATATAATGTTATCCAATATGGTGACACCAATTTGAAAGTCTCGCTCATGCAAACAAATGGATATATCACCAGTTTCCTCTACATTTGGCAGCAACTCATCTAAAACCCATGGCCGATCATTTTGGCAATAGCTAATGAATATATCGTATACAACATTGGGATCCTGCAGTGGTGTTAGCAACGGCGGTGACTCCTTCGATGCACTCGATAGCAAAGCAGCTGACTTCAAAGACGAATAATAGTAATGAATGTGCCAACGTTTCAGATAAACGATGAATGCCAGCATGGATATAACCGCAATGCTGGCGACTACAGCTATAACAATTGTTGTTACAGTATGGAGCTCTGTTTCAAGAACATTGAAATTACGGGACTGACAATTTAATTGATCCACCAGAAGCACCTGATCCGTCTCATTGAAACACCAATAATGCTGGGCATCATAGTCAAGCAGCTGGAACTTTAATGTCGTCTCATTTAGCAATTCGCTAAATTGATATGGTTGCTCTGCCGGGCATTTGGTTAAAAATGTTTTGTAATTGTGCGATGAAAAGAAGCGCAATTGGAAAATTTGATTTACACGCTTGTAGTCAAGCAGATTATGATAACTTTCGGTTAGCTGGGGCACATAACGCTGCAGCCAGACATTGTGCGTCAAATTGGCAAAACTTTGGCCTAGCTCAGCTCGATTAAACAAGTTATAGGAACATTCAACATCCTTGTTATTGCCAGCTGCCACCTCGATAATATCCCTTAACAGGCAACTGCAGATAAAGTTATTTTCGCCCAAACTCAGATAGGATAATGTTTCAAAGTCCTTAAGCATTTCATTTGTAAGAACATTAATGTTATTGCTACGTAAATTAAGAACACGTAATGCCAAATTCATATGGAATACACTCCGATACCAGTTACCCACATGATTTGAGCTTAGATCCAATAACTGTAAACTTTCCAATTGCTCAAATGTTGTAGGTGATAGTGCATTGATATTGTTGCCAGCCAGTCCCAGAACCCTTAGTTTTACTAGAGATCTAGACCAATCAATATTCTTTAAATTGGATCTTTCAAAATATAAATATTGCAATGTATTCGCAATGCCATCGAAGGCATCATCGATAATATTGTATGAAACGAATGGATTACCGGACAGATCCAGGCCCTCAAGTGCAGTATTCTTGAATATGGCGCTGCTCACCATGGGGAATGCCGTATAGCAAAGACTTAGATACCGGAGCTTATTACCCAAATGGGTAAAGGCCACTGCACTGTTTCGCGTCATTTTGGAATGCGACAAATCCAGATATATTAGTTCCGGCAATAGTTTAAATGTTGTCTGTTGAATTTTTAGACCATAGACAAGATTTACAATCATCTCCAGGGTGGTCTTGGACCATTGATAGTTGTAGCTTAGCACATTTGTAAAGGACAAATCCAAATATTCCACTCTCTGTATATAATAGAATGTATCCGAATTAATGGTCATTATCTTATTGTTTGACATAAAGAGTCGCCGTAGATTGGTGATATTTTGAAAGGTCTCTTTGGATATATACTCTATGCTACAGTTGCTAATATCTAGCTCCAAGAGATGAGATAGTTTGGGAAATGTGGCCCAGGCCATTGTCTGTTTTTCTAAAACAAAAAAAAATATGAAAAAAGAAATTGAATTATTTTAAACAAATCTGTTGTATCTGTCTTACTATATAGAAGAGATTGAGTTGTTATTGGGTGCCTTTCCTCTCTTTCTTTCTATATATACTTATATATAGCTTGTATATTTTTCTTGATCTTACTTGGCCTTCCAAAGTGTTTTATGTAATTCTTATAATATCGCAGATAATCCCCATATGTCTTATGGTTAATGTGTGTGCTAGTGTCTGTGTTTGTGTTGTTGTTGTTATTAGTTGAATATAACATGCATTCCCGATTATATAGATCAGTATTATTAACTGCCAATAACTGCTCACATTTGTGTTGTGTGTGATTATTATTATTATTATTTGTGTCATACCAAGTTTCATTAAAAAACTTCTCAAGCGCTGAAAAATCAATATCAAAATGTATCACAGATGTATGTATATAAAGCATATATATATATATTTTGTTACTTAAGCTTACCTTCAGCATCTGGCAAAAGTTCTGCAAACTGATTGCCTCGCAATGATAGGAACTTAAGGGAACTGTTGATCGTTCCAAGTGTTTCATATGGCACTGAATTGAGTGCATTATAGGCTGCTGAGAATATTTCAACTCTCCTAATGAGTCCAAAATATCTAAAACGTAATTCAGTTTGTTCCAGCAAATCGACATCTTCACCCAGATTACCGTGTGACATATCCAAATACAAATTTTTGGCTGTATTAGAATTTTTCCAAAAAAGAAAAAATCATAGTTTATTCCTATTGTTAGTCTTAATCCAACAAAAAAAAAAATAGCTACATAGATTCTAAAGCACATATAGAGGAAACTGTTCGATTTCTTGCCATACTTACAGTATTTAAAATTAATCACTTTTAGACTACCATTTTGATATGTCCACCATAAGATTTCATCTTTAATTATATCCAATAGACAGGAATTACCATCGTCTGTATCGTATTTAAGTAGTATCGATTTTAGATCCGTTTCGTCCGTTTCCCGACTTGCCGAATCCGTTTGTTGTTGTTCTTGCTGCTCGTCACTTTCATTTTCATTAATCTCAATATCCGAATCGTAGATACCCAATGTGTTGAGCAATTTTGAGGGTATCATTTGTCTACCATAGATGATTGGCAGCAAATATATGACAATGAATATAAATTTGAATATATAATTGATATACATTTTATAGATCATTTCGTTAAAGTTATTTTCGCCTTTGTATGTGTGCTTTTTTATCTAAAGCCAAATTATTATTATTATTATTATTTTTATATTCGTGTATATCGGGGAAAAAAACTATACAACAGTTGACTTTGCACTTTCTCTTTCATTTGTATTGATTATCCAGGATGATTAGAAGGTATAAGCCGAAACCATTTCTACATTATTGCACTTTCAACACACACACACACTTAAAAAAAAAAAACAAAAATATAGTGCGCGGGAGTGGGGGGCGGAGCCTGCTCCTATTTTGCACTCTTCACATTCCCGACTTTCGCTCTCTACTCTTCGTCTCTCAATTGAACGTTATCCGTTCGTTAGTTAGCTTCGCAAAGAACCGTTACTCTGGCGCTCCCGTAACAGACTGGCGTAGATAGGTTTTGGCTTGGCTAATGGTCAAATCGAATCGAATCGAATCAAATTGAGCTTCCTGATATGCCGCTTATCAATTTTGGCAATATACCCAATGTATTTTCCTAAGCTTTTCAATGGGTTTTAGCTGCTATCAGGCAGCGTACTTCTGCACTGGAACCATCCACACGCCCACACGTTACCTTATCGGATAATTATCGAATGGTGATTAGTTAGTTTCTTCTGATAGTTTTCTTTGATCCAACATTTTTTTGTTTAGATATTTTGTATTTAGCAAAGGCTTCACTCAAAAATTTTTGCTTCTACCGGAATTGCCAAATTGCGATCGTGTAACAATAGCCATAAATTCATACATCGATTGCCATGCAAGAGCTTAAGTTTATGATGCCGTCCAGTCATCTATATAATTGGATTTGATTTATTGTAGATTTTCAACCAACAAACGGTTGATAACACATTCATCCATCTCTTTTCCTCATTCTTATTTTGGTTTTAACTAAATCTAAGGCAATCAAATCAGTTTTGTTTTTGAGATACGGAAAACACAAGACTACAAAAACATTATTATTAGATCTTGATTATATATACAAACATATGTATTCATTACTTTATAAGTTGATCAGATACTGATTTTCTAAAGAACACTGTGATCAATATTTTAGATAGTTTTGTATGATTGTTATCTAATAATGCATAGCTATAATAGGACTACGATTAATAGACGAACGATCTATAGAGTACTATTTATACTCTTATAAAAGGAAAAAAGGATCGTTTATGCACTGAAATCGGATTATCATATTGTTAGAAAAGGACTAGATATGAGTGCCTCATTATGATCTTTTCGGTGGAGAGAGAGAGGTCAGATACTCTCTATTCTTCACACATAGTGTATCGATATAGTCGCTGAAAAACTAACGTTCTTTCGTTACCTACCTAGAATATTTCGAAAAGGCCTTGTAGGTCAAATCTTTTGAGTGAAAACTCTTCTTTATGGCTTTAATTCCAGTCTAAATGTTGGCTCACCCGCTGAGTAAGCTGAGTGAGTGAGCTGCTGCTGCTGCTGCTGGAAACAGGTTTTCTGTGAGACCAGGCCAGTCAGTTAGCGTTCCAGATAGAGATCAACATTTAGTCTACAATTGAATGCCGAATGGTGTGGAGGTGGTGGTGAGGAGGCTTATAACAGAAATATTTACTATTTAATCTATTGCCATTGCTGGCCAAAGCTTGAGATGCGTAAGGCAAGCCTGGGTCTGGGACTTGGTCTGGATGCCAATTCGGAGGCATTTTCAAGCTCTAGCTCATCGTTCACAACCTCATATAGCGATGGCAGTGATTTGGCCAACTGGGAGGAGTACGTGGCTGATGATGGTAGCCTTTTCTATGCCGAATACATGCCCAATGCGACGCGAACGACCGAACGACGTGTGGAATTTATGCGCCTGGGAAAGAAATCGGGAAGACGCCAGCAGCAGCAGCAGCAACAACAACAACAACAGCAGCAACAGAAGCAGCAGCAACAACAGCAGCAGCCACAGAGTCACAGCAATCGCCAAAACCGTTCCGATGAGTTCCGATTCTCACAGTTGAAAACCAGCGACAGCCACAAACAATTGGAGCTGGTTATAACAGCAGCGGATCGCTTTCGTTTTGGTCGCCGCTCCACAGCGGTGGAGTCGATTTTGGGTTTCCGTGTACAGCCCTTTCCAGATCAGCCCGAATGCCTAATGGTGGAGAGTTTTGTCCACGATATAAGTGCCCTTCAGCATAAGGGTGGGACTATAAAGCGTGGCGATTGGTTTAAGTCCCTAAATGGCATTGAGCTGTATGCCAGCAATGTGGATGAATTGTTGCAACAATTTATGGAACCCACTCAGGTGTGTTTAGGATTCCAGGGAAATCAAGAGAATGAGCAAGACGGTAGCTTAGACAAAGCGCCAGAAGGTGACAATGGCGATGGCCAGGGGCCAGCAGCCCACCAGCACCAGGTCAGTAAAGTATTGAACTTTGCCATGTTCGTTGAACAATTCGAACGTTTGATGGTGACCTCCACTTCAGAGAATGCAGCCATGCCGTTTGCCCTACTGTTGCTGCCGCCCGAATGCTATCAGCAGGATCAACACAAGGATTCACTGTATTACTATCCCGAAAATCCGTCAATTAATTTCCTGTATAAGGCTCGAGGATCGTTTCTCACACTGCATGCAGTGCTAAGTGAGCTGCAGACGCAACCTTTGGCCTCACGTGTAAAAGTGGGAGAGGACCAGCATGTTTACCATGTAAACTATCGACGCCTAAATGGTTTTCTAGTCCTACTAGCCTACTCATCCAACCTCTTCACTGAATCGGAATGCCATTTACGTTCCGATGAACTCATGGGCTATATACATTTCTCTCTGCCCGGCCTGACCCTGGACAATTTCACCAGCGGCGGCGGCTCGGATGAGGGTTTGCGTTTATTTCTCCGCCATTTTTGTAGCATTCAACGAAGTCGTCTCTTAGCTACATCTTTCGGTCCACACATACAGTTCGAGCAGCTGTTGAGGCAATCCTACAGCCTACCCTTACCAAAAGAGGCTCAGCTTAGAATATTCGATGCCTTAAGTGAAATGGAGGCCATGGACTATCGAAATTGGAATGACGAACCTCTGACCACCCATCGAGAGTTCTTCATCTATGGCAGCGCCTTGTACTATGAACATTTTTTGCTTGCTAGCCTCCTGCCAGCCTCTGAGCGTATTCAGGTGGAGAGTTTCCTGCGGTGCCGTGGAATATTTGATTTCATTGGAAATCCAAAACTCCGGGTACGAGAATTATATGTTTGGGAGGAGATTGTAATGCCAAATGCCACTGGTCGGTACTTTCTCACCGTGTGCACGCGAAATCATCTGAGCTTGGCGGTAATATTGAAGATTTTTGATGCACCCGACATGGCACCGGATGCCATAGTGCCGCCATCTCTATTTTATATTGAAGAGATTCAGGAGACTTTAGACCATCTGGTACAATGTGGCATAGAATCATTGGCCATGTTTTGGTCCATTTCAAATAAGCGACCTGAGGTCCTTAATGAGCCAGAGAAAGTGGACGATTCATCAGCAGCTGGTTCGGGTGCTGCGGGAGACCTTGAAAAGGAGGAAACAGTACCCCATAAGCTGGAATCATTTCTGAAGCAGAAGCTAACTGTGTTGTCATCCACAAGTGCCACTGTAGACGAAGAATCCGGGCAGCAGTGCTCCTCCCTAGGTGGCTCTTCCATACATAGTCTAACACCCAGTGAAGATGATTCGTCACGACGCCGCCTCACACCCATACATGCTGGTCCTGGCGAAGATTCAGATTCCGGTTCTGATTGGGAAAATTTTGCAGTCCAGCATCCGCTTCATTTTGGCGAAAATCAAAGTCAAAGTCAAATGACCGAGTCCATGTGGAAGGAAATAAACAATGTGGTGCCAGTGAAAATATCCGCCGGATGGAAGAATTCAGTACTATATTATGTCTATATTGATTTGGCCAATAGTTCTCTATTCGCCCCATTCAATGGTGGCTCAGAGAATCTGCCCTTCCTTTCCGAAGTACGCAAGGCTTGCCACTTGATACATTCGGTGCTGGAACGATCCAAACATTATCGACGGCCACCAATGGAGACCTCATCGTCCAACCATGGTCAATCATTAGCCAAGGAGCACGGCATCACGCTAAACCTACATGGAGAGGGGCGCACCAATGGGATACAAATTGTGGTAGTTGGTCGACTATTTCAATCACCTGCTAAGGAGGTCTATGTTTGCCACCGTGCCGAAGTGCCACAGAATATGGTGGAAATGGCATTTAGACTATCGTTTTTCTCAATGGGTTAGCAATTATACAAAAAAAATATTTAAAATACTCTACTTATAGTAAATCAATAGTCTATTCCATACCTAAATCGCGTTGTTTCTATACAAACTTTTAAATTATCACTTGAGTGCTAAAACAATTTGATTATTATTTTATTTTAGATAAGTTTTGTATATCATACGTACAAGAATTCAGTCTAAGTAAAAATCTATATCTATACAGATATAGAAGGTATATACCAACAATTGTGTCGAATCACTTGAATTCGGGCTCAACGAAACATCAATTTTTAGGGATCGTAGTGTGTTGGCAATTGATGTAAAAAATACGAAAATATGTGGCCTACGGATTCGCAAGAATCTATTTTGTTTTCATTTTATATTTCATACAGCTTTATTTTAAATGTGATCAGAAAACAAAAATGAAAAGAATATTAACACTATTTATAGAGTTCTGTGGGAGGGTTCCGCCGAACCACTTCCACATACATATGCTTACATATGAACGACCAAGAATAAACGACACGCGCATTTTTATGACAGATATATGAGGCTCAAGGTAGTTTTCCCTAGTGGTTTATTTTCTCCGCCGCAGTTCACACTAAGATTGTCTGGCCAACGGAACGCGAAAGGTGCTCATTTCATTTGATTGATTGCTTTAGAAATTTTCTACATATATTTTATAAATGTGTCTGGCTATGGCTAAAAAGTGGATATTATTGGTCCTGGTCTCCTATTATGCTCTACTAGCAACGACTACATTTGCTTTGGATGAAACAAATGAAGGAATAACCGAAGGCAAAAATGCTTCAGATTTGGATATTGAAACCAAGTTGCCCAGTGAAGTTCAAAAGGCTGTTTGTACGGTCACAGCAGGGGAAGTTAAAGCTTCCGCCGAAGCTGTAACCACAAAAACTTTAAAGGGCGTTTGCGGATCGGGTAGGTATATACATACATAAATCTATAGATATAAAAAGGCAAAAACTATTAGCTAATTTGTCGTTCAGATGAAATGAATCTGGCCTTTCGCAATTTGGAGGCAAAACTTTACGAAGAGTTACGCTTAATAAGGTTAATGTTGGAGCAGCTGACACAGCTCAAAGTTCTGGATAAGAATAATGAAACCATGAAGTTGAAGAGTACAACAACAATTCCAAAAATAATTACACAAAATGAACTAATACCGAAAGACCAACATGGGCTAAAGAAAATACCAAAATTAAAATTACTTCAGACGGAACATAAGCAGATGTCGCCCATTGGAGAACGGGAACAAGAAGTTGATAAATTCAACAATACCATGTTGGCCGATCAGGATGTTAAATTGTTTACATATTACTGGAAATTGGAGAACTTTACACAACGTATTGCCAATCTAACAACAACCACAATTAATAGTCCGGTATTTAGTATACGAGGTAATTTAAAATTAATGCAAATTAATTCACATATCGTAAAAAATCAAGCTAACAATTTCTATATATGTATATGACTAGAGTATAATTGTGGAAAAATCGATATTGATCTCACTATTTGTTTTATTTTTTTGCTATTTAGGAAAGTCTCTTCAATTAAAGTGCACATTTCATCATTTAAATCGCGAAATGCTCAACTTGCAATTGGGCTATGCCTTCTCCACGCAGGATCAGGGAGGCCAACACAACAACATTATGCTAGATATGGGCTTAGGCGGCTTTTTTAAGCAATTGAAATGGACAGATCAGATGACATTGAAACATAAAATTTCCATATTGGATCAAAATCAAAGTAATCGTCGGACACAGGATCTCAGCTCGCAGGAGCTGAACAAATTGGATATGGGTTTTTCCATACCCCATAGTGCACTACTTGGTAGCACCTACATCAAAAACAATTCATTATTAATACAAATTCTTTTATATTTATGAATGATAAGCATTAAAAACCATAGAGAGAGACCCAAACCAATGACTAAAGCTATTAACTTGGTAAACCCGCTTGGAAGAGACCGATTTAGAGTTTGCTGCGTGCCCCCTTAGCTGTGATATTAAGGAATGGTAAAGCAATTGGATACAATTCTTTGCACGACTTGAAGGCAACAATATCGCTAATCGTTTGATGACGCTCCATATTTGTGACCTCTTCGGGTTCTTCCTTTTCGGTGTTGGTTTCGTTGGATTGTGTCGAAACAATGTGCACGGACAGCACACGACGCTCATCACCATCCTTGGCAATAAATTTCTAAAACGAAACAAAGGAAATTATTTAAATAAATGACATAAGAACTATAAGCGAGTACAAAACTTACCTTAAAATATTCCACAAAATCGGATTTAGTTATTTTTCGTAAAATGGCCACTTCAGCTTCTTCGCGTTCGAAATGATACGTTTGCATGGCAATTTCTCCATAGAATTGACTAAATTGCTGGAAAATTGTTTTTGGTTTCTCCAACTTTTTCACAGCCAAAGCCTCCTTATGACGTTCAAATTCATCTAGCGGCATATCCTCAATAGCTTGCTAAAAGAAACAACATTTAACGATAAATCAATCAATACTTGAATTGTGGATCATTGAAGTTGGCAATTCTTACCAAATAGGTTTGCAAAAAGTTCTCAATGCGATCCTCAACAAAAGAGGGATGCTTTGCTGATTGGACAATGATGCGTATGCCATTGGCTCCATTTACTTTGCGCACGCCACTGAAAACAATGTAACCCAGTTGTTCCTTTGTGCGCAAGCAATCATAGCAGGGCTCTGAGAGTATTTGCGATACTAAATTTACCATAATATTTGTGTGATCTGTTTGTGCGCCACATTGTAAATAGAGTTGCGTGCAGGAGCTCTTGTGATACTCATTCTCCTTCTCGAACAGATAGCTATCACCTATTAACAACGAACATGGGCACAGCGCCATTAGTATTTAATACTGATATATGAAGAGAAATCAAATATTTACCAGCTAAAAGCTTGTATTCACGCTTCTTCAGCATTTGACGTGCCAAAATGGGTAACTTTGATGCATTGGTAGCTTCCAGTCGTTTGTTGACACGTCCCGCTATATCAGTAGCCTGCAATTTAGTTACATTCCCAAAGATGAAGCATTCAGTGTGCAGACGTTGAAAGAACTCTTTAGCAAAATTCAATACTCGCTCATAGGTGACCACTAGGAATATTAGGAACAGGATTTAGTCCAAATGCACATATTTTATAACTGATATGTACTTACACTCCATGGCATCCAGCAGCTCCACATTGGCCCAGGCATTTTCAGTTAGCAATAGGGCTAAATAATAGATGGAATGCTGATACGGTTGTTCGGCTTTAAAGTTTTTCAATGATCGCACATATTCCTCCTTGAGTATATCGAAACGTTTTTCATCAATGCGAAAGTCGAATAGGTGGTCCAATAGCTTTTCGAGTAGTACCACCTGCTTATCGCTAAAGCCTCGTATGGTGAACTGCAAATTGATAATTTTGTATAAAGCCACAAAAAAAAAAAAATGTGATTCTGGTTAATGCCCTTGTTTAACTCACATCAATGCCACATGGTTTGCCAACCACATTAAGCTTAAGACTAGCTAAATCGGCATCATACAAATATTCATTAAGCTGATCCTTTAAAAGCATCACCATCATGTGATTCAAATTGCAATTAAGTGGATCCAGATAGGCAATCGGATTGGACATATCAAAGGTCATGCATGCTTTTGGTTTATTGAATTGATTGTCCTGCTTGTGCCATACTCGAAGGATGGGTGTGTCCAGTATAATAGTTGGATGCTTGGGGGCATCACTCGGCACCTCAGAGATATCAAAGTTGGTCGGTATAAAGCTATTTGGCAGTGCAAGCTTTAGATTTTCATTGAGATCACAATTCTCCCAGCGATTCAGTGTATCCTTTGATATTGACTCCACACCGTACTTTGTCTTATAATACGGTTCCACCTGGTCACTGTCTTGTTCAAAGCTTTGACTAACCATTACAATCCGACTCTTTGACGGCACTAATTCCTCAAGCAGGCTGGAAATCAAATCCGGTCGCCATTCATTGCTCATATATGGAGCAATTAATACCTCTTCCAATGGAAAAATCTGCATAGAGGATACCGCATGAGTTACCAAATTCTCCGGCTGCTCCTTTTCCTTAAAACGAAAGCGCATTTCATTTAAACGCACACACTCGTCGAAAATCCACTTTTTGGGACCTTCTTGGCTCAACATGCGCAAGTACTGAAATATAATGTTCACTATATCGTCCATATGCTCCAATCCTTCTTGAGTAAGATCGACGACAATGTCAAAGAACCCGAATCCATTTTGAGTATTCTGATGTCCGGCCATAAGACTGGAGGATCAAAATAAAACAAATTAATAAAGGGTAAGTAATATAAATGCTTTGCAAATACTTACTCATTGCACCAGCCCAAGCGTCGCAGTTCCGACAATATGCTACCTTTGCCCTCATGACCAATTAAGTGAGTCAAGTAGTTGTCGGGCTGAAAGTAGAAAAAATTATTCATTATCCATCATATGGAATACCCTCATTTAAGCTAACAAAAGAACTATGGGACTTTAGGAATGGGAAACAAACAAACAAAAGTCCTTTTTAGGCCCACGATTATCGATTAGAGTATCTTTCTCTCTATCTCTCTCTATTTTATATGCAAGAGGAATTATACTCGATTCTAAAACGGAATAAATCCAAACATATTTTTGAAAAAAAGCAGGTTAATTTTGGACGGACAGGCATGGTTTGAACGCAAATAAATATATATATATTAGAAATGTGCACATTTGTTAATTTAACTTACACCGGATTTGTAGAACTGTGTTAGATCATCCGTTGTAAAACTTATTGTCAATGAGCGTATATCCTTAATGGGCACAATTTTCACCTTCTGGGCGTAACTATCCTCAGCAAACGGATGTCGTGGCCATTGTGGCACTTCGACATTTTTATTCTCGATTTCAGAAAACTTGGTCATAACCATGGCTTCCAATTCGTCCAACGACTCTGTGAGAACATAGAAATGTGTAAAGCTTTGGATTTAACCAAGAAATATAGTAAAAATTTTATCCAACCTTTGCCAATTACTGCTAGACACATAATGTTGGCCGAATACCATTGCTTGTGGAATTTAAGTAGCTCGTCTCTCACATCAATATTATGGGATTTCGGTATATCGGCAAGTGTAGCTTTATTTCCACTGCCAAACTTGCTGTATGCATGATCTGGTTTAGCCAAGTGTCGATGTACTTGTTTTATGCGCCATAAATCGCTGGAGAGATTCTTTTCGTGCTCCGAATTGACCTGAAAAAATGTTTAAATGAAAAACCTTTGCAAAACCCCACGTAAAAGAATTTAGGTACGGCATTAATTTCCCTCTCCGTGGCACTGGGAGTGAATAGTGGGCCAATGAAAAACTGAGCAAAACGATCCAATGCACCATCTAGCTTGTCAGGTGCCACGTGAAAGTGGTACTTGGTCATCTGTGGATATGTAGCTGCATTGCTGCTTCCACCACTCTGTGAAAGATAAGTGGTGTAGCCGTTTTCGTGCGGATATTTTTCCGTCCCTAGGAATAGCATGTGCTCGCAAAAGTGAGCCAAACCAGGCAAATTATCGGGATCGGACATGTGTCTGTGTGTGTGAGATAAATGATAAATAATTTTCCTGGCATAATAATGGCATACACTTACCCAACATGTACAGAGAGTGCTGCTGCCGAAACATCCGTTTGGGGATCACTAATCAGTAACACCTTCAGTCCGTTTTCAAGCTGCAGGCCACGGTAGTCTCGGTTGTCCTGTTGCGATTTCTCGATATTATTCAATCTGTAAGAAATTTTAGTAAGATAAGTAGATTGGTTTAATTATTTATCTATCGCCTACCGTAAGATTGGTTCCAACTGCTGATCTGGCCGCTTGGGCACTGCCTTTTGAGCATCCGCTATAGTCATTTTAGGTTTGGGCAATGAGCCTAAAGATCGACGAGCAAGTAATATGCTGCCTCCAGGTCTGGAAGAACAAAAAATGTAGTTCTTTTCTACTACGTTCTTTGTGGATTTTTGGCAATAAAAACCTTCGAAACCTGAGAACAGCTGCCGCAAAAATCGATGAGCTGCAACTGGAGAGATTGAGACACACTTGCCGAGCAAACATAGAGATTCCTGAATATAGGAAACGCCGTGTTTCAGTAGCGGTAAAACGTAAAAAATATAAAATATATTTTTGGCTCTTTTTACGGCCAATAAATTTATAAAAATTGCTTGGAAATGTTTCGCAATAATTGCACAGGAATAGAAAACATATGTTTACCAGGGCCTGTGCATAGTTTGTTACCAGTTCCGGTTCTAGTCGACCGCCTAATTGAAAAAAAATTCGATTATTTTCTAAGTTGTATTGTTGTCCAGTTGACAGTCTTCCCGAAGTAACTTGTTTTAATTTGGGTAATTTGTTTAGAATTTAAACAAGTTTGACAGCAAGAAAAAAATATATTTATTTAAGTCGAATTAAGAAGAAGAATCGATGTCTAAAATCGATATTCGATATACAATAAGCTTACAAGATGCTTGACTTGCATTTGACTTGGACAACCCTAATATAACCGACGGGTATTCCGCAATCGCATAAATAAAAAAAATTAAAATATTTATTACTTTTACTGCGCAACTAAAGCACAACGATGGCAGTAGAGCCGTCCTATCCATAAATCGGCATCTTCTCGACATTCAGCGTGTTATGTCCAAGATTCATGAAATGTTCTTTTGCTGCTAAAGAATATGTAAATAGCAAATACATATATTAATTGTTGTAAAAATATGTTGTGCTGTGTGTGAGCGAATGTGCAAGTGTTTTTGTGGACTGTCTGTCTGTGAGTGTGCGTGTGTGTGTATGTGAGTGATAAGTGCAATACGCAAAAGTAAGAACAGACGGAAAGCAAAGCCGCAACACATAAAATTTAAGCAGTCATTTAAAAGGTATTTATAATAATTATAATTTATCTATCTATATTTATATATACTAAGCTACTGTACATATCTGTATGTTTGAATGTCTGTATGCCTTGTGACTAGCCATCAATCAAATGAAATGCTAATCAAATTGTTTATTCACTACAATACAGAAGCAAAAAAGGAATTGCAATTGCAATTGAGCATAGCAAAAAAAAAAAAGAAAAGTGCGAGTGAATGTCATTGATTTATTTTTCACCTGCTAATGGAAGTTGTTTTATAAATTGAAATTGTACAATTCTACAATTTTCCCAAAATAAACTTTTCTTGTATATTTCTGTTTGATTGATGATCATGATGATGGTGGGGCCAGAGAACTGCCAGACGCAAATGTATGAAGGTGTGTATATGTGTAAGTATGTACATATGTATGTGTGTGAATCGGTGACGGTCGAGTTGCCTGCCCTACATGCCCCATGCCCCATGCTGCTGCATGGTATGAGAAAATCAATAAGGTTGCAAAAACAAAAAAGCAAGTGGCAAAAAGAAACGGAGACATTTCAGGCGCCGGCTTGCAGTGGATGCAAACAAATTATTCTGATTTACCATATAACAATATATGTATGTACATATTTATGTATATACATACATACAAACACACATACTTATGCACTCATATGCATATATTTGTACATTTCCTACGGTAAATTAAAGAAAACTAAAATCAAAGTTATTTTTGGCGCACGGTAATAGTTTTGCATGTATGTATCTACAATTCGACCCATATAAGTGTACATTCACATACATACATATATACCCATTAACAGTTAGGCCTCCATTTACTGCTTTACATGTATTGGTCATCAATTTTCTGCTCTCCCTTCCCGGTCATCCTGTTTTACGCAGCACTAAGTAGCTCATGCCAAGGTTTTTGTTAAGTGAGGCAATGGATTCTGTATAAGATAGTTTTTAAAATTCCCGTCTTCTCTTTCCCCATCCCGCCAATGGAGTTTTTTTGGTATTTCTCAGCGTGTTAGCAAATTGACCGTTAAAATCATAGTTATTGACCAAATACTCAAATACTACTGGATACGGCATTAACCAACACTAAAGGTGGGCGGCAAACAAAAGACTTCAATGCGGAACTAACTTTAGCTCTACTTTGCCATGTATGTATGTATGTACATATGTATGTACAAATATTCATCGTATCAAATGAATATTGGATTAATTCGGCTTTATAAAGGACAATAAAAAGAAATAATACTGAGCTTAAATTATAAGACAAACAATAACCACATAATTTATATTTAAAACATACTTTAGGGGCGAATATCATGAAATTAACTGCACCTGTCTGTTGTGGGTTGATTAGTTCTTGAAAGTCACAGGCTTTTAATAGACTTTTTGCATAAAAATTTCACATAAAATGTGTGTTGTGCTGTTGTATCACACAATCGGATGAAAACTTGTTCTAATCGGTTTAATTTGGCTTTAATGATATATTTTCTTTGATAAATATATGTACATAAAGTGGGCTCGATTGCTCTGCAAAATCTATAAATAGTTCTTCTTGTTTATCACATAGACACACAAACATATATATATACATATGTACATATGTTATATACATACATACACATATCTATATATAAACATACAATAAAAATGAATCTACAGTGACCAATGAACAACATACATAAATAAAGGAATCTATACATTATTAACTATATATGTACATATGTGTATCACCGACATTAAGATACCTTGCATTAATCCAGCAGTCCATTTAAATATCTAAATTGTCCGTATCAAATCTACCCGTATCAATCTGCCCAAATTTACCCGCGAACAGGAAGGATGCAGGAGATGCTTCAGCACTATCATTTACTCCTTTTATAGAGAGAAGAATAACGGGGTATATCCAGGTCGGTTGTTTGGCTCAACGACGATTTCTTTTTACTTTTATTGGTGCAAATTTTCAACTTCCTGTTATTCAAGCTAAAAGAACTGCCTGGCTGACTGTCTGTCCGCTTGTCCGCATTTTGCGTTTCAAGAGTTTCCAAAAATAGCCTACAAGTCGGCCCATGGACTCGTCGCTCCCACACGCACACAGCTGGCCCATTGTGTAGCTCCGCATTTTGATTGCAGATATTGTTATTGCAATCCCAATTGAGTTCAATTAGAGTCCGAAAAGAGCTTCTCGCATTGGCATCGCCACTTTACGGTTTTTGCTTTTCCTCCTCCGCTCAACGTTTGTGGTGTGTGTGTGTGTGTATGTATGTGTGTGTGCCGTTTGGGTCAATGCTTTTTATCCCCAAATAAAAAAGGATCAATTGCAAGTTACACATTTTTCCAATAGATAAATCTAATAATAAGTTATCACATTTCGATTTGATTCCACATCAAAATCTATGTGTTTATGCAATATACTACTTCAATTAGCAACTTTGATGTTATACCATTTAGCATGTATGAATTTACTAGACCATTTCATAAATTAGCATTAACAAAAAACATAAACAAATGTTTTTAAATGTATTATCAAATCTATAGTGTCGTACGATTTACAAATTAAAACCAAATTTGGAAAGAATCTGTAAACTTTGACTGGTTAGAGGTATGACTGTTTGAGTGCGCAAATATTATTAGAGACTAAGGCTTGCGATGTAAATCAAGATAAGATCCGCTAGATAAATAATAATGCATTATAAACATACATATATTTATACGCTATAACTTTATATTATCTTTTCATTTGTAACTCGACTATCTAGACTCGCCTTAGCTACGCACAGTCTTTGATTGCATGCTGAGAATGGATAACGAGCAACCTCATCAAGAGTTGGTCAAGTGTGTGCTCGTCGGAGATACAGCGGTGGGAAAGACGCGTCTGATCTGTGCCAGGGCATGCAATAAACATGTCTCACTTTCACAATTGCTGTCAACCCATGTGCCCACGGTTTGGGCCATTGATCAGTATCGTATCTATAAAGATGTAAGTAATATCAATCGATCCAATGGTCACTCAAAATGGTGACACTCAATTTGCTTTCTGTTCTTTTCTGCAGGTTCTGGAGCGTTCTTGGGAAGTGGTAGATGGTGTTAATGTATCGTTACGTCTATGGGACACATTCGGTGATCATGACAAAGATAGGCGTTTCGCCTATGGACGATCCGATGTGGTTTTACTCTGCTTCTCCATTGCCAGTCCTATTTCCTTACGAAATTGCAAGATGATGTGGTATCCAGAGATACGTCGATTTTGTCCAGATGTTCCAGTTATACTTGTTGGCTGTAAAAATGATTTGCGTTATATGTATCGTGATGAAAATTATCTGTCCTATTTCGGCGAAAAGGGCACTTTTGTTCGGTAAGCTTTCAAACACAAATCTTGGATAAATGAAAAATTTCATTTATTTATTTTTCCAGAGCCGCCTTAAAGAGCGACCTGGTAATGCCGGATGAGGCGCGGGCCGTGGCCAAGGAACTGGGTGTGGCCTACTATGAGACAAGTGTCTTTACCTATTTTGGCGTAAACGAGGTATTTGAGAATGCCATTCGTTCGGCTTTGATTGCACGACGGCAGCAAAGGTTCTGGATGACCAACCTGAAAAAGGTTCAGAAACCATTGCTACAAGCTCCATTCCGACCACCAAAGCCGCCACCACCCGAGGTCACAGTCATGGTGGGCAATTATCGTCAGGACATATACAATATGTTCTTATCGCAGGCCTACACCGATCTCATTCTGGTGGTGGGCGGCGCCATTAAATTTGCTGTACATCGATTTATGCTTGCCGCCGCCTCCAGTATTTTCCAGCGGCTTCTGAATACCGAGCTCAGCGATATGGGCGGACGTAGCAGCAGTGAATCAAGCATGGTTAGCTCAACATTTGGTGAGGCGACCATTGCAGATTTTAATGATGACACAGAATCTCTAATCCGCTATGAAACACGCACACAACGGTAAGTGTTGAGGGAAAAACAATATTTTAGATCTAACAGTAATCTGTTTTCATTACTTCTTTTTCAGTATGTGGGAACACCTGAAGCGACGCTCCAGTTACCAAGCTCTGCCGCTTGTGGAGGCCAAACGCTCTAGTGATCTTTATAGAGAGCTGCATCATCCTGTATTGCAAAGTATACGACTAGTGCAGGTGGAGAACCAGCGTGGTGTCAGTGGATTGCAAACGATTGTGACCCTAAGCAAGCTTATCTCGCCACAAGCTTTACATCAATGTCTAAGATTCATCTACACTGGCACCATTGACAAGGAGTGCAATAATCTGCAAGTGAGTGTCGCCCCTCCCTCAAAAAAAAATCCATTTGTTCAGCGTTTATAATATACGTCTTATTGATAGGAAATAAGGGAAGCTGCCGATTTACTAGAACTGCCGCAATTAACTCAGTTACTTTCCAAGCCGCAAAGCATCATCGAGAGTCCCAGTGATGAGCCAAATCCTCACATTTGTCTTGTAAGTTGTGTATGTCTGTAAAAAAAAAGCGCTCAAAATTTATTATTTGAATTTAAAATTATCCAGCGCATCAAAGAAAGTATGGAGCGTCATTGCATAGGAGATGGTTGCTTCAGTGATGTCACCTTTGAGCTAGACGACGGCCTTATGAAGGTGTGCAACGTGAACTATGCATTACTCCAATTGTTTCTCATTTGATAACGAATTTTCAGGCTCATCGTGCCGTTTTGGTGGGTCGATGTGATGTCATGCGTGCCATGTTATTGGGTGATTTCCGTGAGGCGCACTCCAATGTGGTATGAAAAGGATTCTTATGCTTTTCTATTTGCCATTCCCAATATATCTCTCCCATTCTGTTTAGATTGTATTCCCTGGTGTTACAATTTACACATTCCATAAGCTACTCTGCTATCTGTACACTGACCAAATTCCGCCAATTTCGGCTGTGAAATGCCTTAATCTGTTGGAGTTGGCCAATCGTCTGTGTCTGCCGCGTTTACTCAATTTGGTTGAGTGTCGTGTCATTGAAGATCTCACACTGATATCCCAGAACGAAACCAATGAAACGGTGGATCATTGCCTTAAGTTGCTAGAGCCAGTCAAGGTAAGATAAAGAGAAGGCAACAGCGGGCTTTGCTTTAAAATAATAATTTTTTGTGTACATTTCTAGCTGCACAATGCCCATCAGTTGGCCGAATGGTGTATGTCGTATTTATGCGTCAATTACAATATCATTTGTAAATTCTCACTGAAGGGATTAAAAGCATTGCATCAGGATAATCAGGAGTATTTACGTGAGCATAGATGGCCACCGGTCTGGTATCTGAAAGACTATGATTACTATCAACGTTGCCTAAACGAACTCAATAGGGAAGTGAAACAGAAGACCTCTCGTCGTGATTCTCCCAGCGATGATGAGGGTTGCTTGTGCTTTACGGGGGGTAAGTCTTATATATCACAAATTTCAGTTCTGACACACATATACAAACATTTTCACGCCCACCCACACAAACATCCTCGCATTTCTAATTGATTTCATTTGATTGTGGAAATCAATTTTTACTAATTGGTTAGCTCTTTTTTAAACTGTTTTCCCCCCATACGAAATGGATTAAGCTAGAGTCCTCTAGATCGAGTGGTTTGTATCTGAATTGTACCCGACCCTACTCCGGGCGTCCGTTGTTATCGGTCGTTCCTATTTTGTGTTTAGTTTCCTTATTGATCATGCGAAAAGATAAACCCAACCCGAAATCATCCAATCACATTTATTAACATGCAATATTTGGACAAAGTGTTCTCTTGCTGGCTGTTAGGTAAATCCAAGCGCACAGGTGGAGTCGGAAGTGCTGGCAATGCACCAACAGATAGCACCACAGGCGATAATCAAATCTTCAATAGCACAGCAAATTCGATAAATCACATTGATCTGGAAGCTGATATGGATCTGAATCTCTGACACCCGGCCTTAGGTCCTGGTAGGTGAGTAATTAGAATCCAAATAGGTTTTTATATATCCAACAGCAAAATGCAAAAGAATTAAGCATATCCCATAATGAGTAATAAGATTATTACACAAAACAGGGCAACTATTTTCTGATTTAACTAAACCTTTCGAATTAAATTTCTTTATATAGATCGCTTCGCTTCATAGTGATCCTGCCGGTACTGATCTGTTTTATCTGTACAATTTTAAGTATTTTGATACTTTTCCAATTCCACACATAACAAACCTCATGGAGGAGGGGCGGAGCACACAGTTGGATATGGCGCCGCGTCTGCTTTTGACAATGCGCAAAAATTTTGCCTTAGTGATTACCAATAGAATCGATATATCTATATATCTCCTATATAGATACAAAAATTAGCTGATTGCCGAACAAGGAAGCATTTTGCTAATTGCTTCTGATTCTTGATATTTACATATATATATACCTATGCCTAAATCTAATGCAATACTTTTGGTATATATAATCTATATATATATATAAAGATATATATATATATATATATACTTATAAATATATGCACCGGAATCGAATTCCCCAGACATTTGGTGTAATATTAGTATGTGAAATACCCCTACTATATACATTTGTACTTTTACCTATAGCCATGTATGTATATGTATGTGTATATTTTTGAATTCCAACTTACGGAAACATTTGTCTAGCCATAGCAACTAAGCCAATAATTAATAAGTAACAATGCATTTTGTACAAAAATGATATAGAATAAAACGAAACCAAACCAAAAACAATTATGAATGTACCAACAAACAGAAATATTATATTTAATTATTTCCGAACTCTGAGCCAAAAGGGAAGCATGTTTAATTTATTGATTCAAATCTCTTGTTTCTTTTTAATAAGACTTTTCTGCATGCCGATGCTCCCCTCCTCAACACTCAAATTGTCCAACATGGCAAGCACATCTTCATCTGTTATAACAACCTCTACAGTATCATTGTTATTTGTACTGGCGGCAATAGGATTTTCTTTTTCATCTTTTGTCTGAGCAAGAAGTTCAGTAAGCTCCTTTTCCAGATCATCTTCATCTTGGACAGGATCTATAGCAGCGCTATTGGACATAACATCTTGAACTTCTTTATGCTGATCCAAAGTATCACGTACATCGGCCAAAATTTCATCCACATTGTCGTATTTGAGCCCTGAATCGGTAAGTACCTTTTGCAGAGCTTTGGTACCAATTTTATAGGAATCCAGTATTACACCGCAATTCTGTGCTTCATCCACGCTCAGAAGCAGGGATTCAATATTGTGGAGGGCTTGGCTTCGTCGATCGTAATTTTTTTCCAGCAAATGTCGTTTGCGTAAATGAGTTTTGGCCATTTGCCTTTTGTTTTCCTTTAGGTACTGACGAATTTTCTCATCGTTGAACTTAATATTTTCTTCAAGACCTTCTATTTGCTGAATAAGATTGGCTTGAGTCATCTGCAGATTATGCACGGCATGATCCGCTTCGCTGATATCTACACTATCATTATTTTTTGCAGGTATTTTAATTAAATGAATACGACGTGTTTCTTCCTCCACTTTGAATTCCAATCCAATGTGTTTCTGAGCATTTAAGTTGCGTAGGCAGGTATTTAAGTCTCTATCGGTGCATGTGCATATCTGGGATGCTTTACACAGGGATTTGAAGCCTTCGAGATGTAGCAACTTTCCCCGATTTTCGTGCAGAACTTTTTCGATGATTTCATAGCAAATATTCTGAGACAAAATAAATGCAAATGATTAAATGTCATTTGATACGTTTATGCAAATTTAAGTAGCTCACCTGTAATACTTCCAAGTGAACCCATTCTAGCGATGAATTTTTATCCAAGTTCTCAGAGATAATGCTGTTCTTGAGTCGCTGCCAGCCCCAGAACAGGGGACGCTGAACCAATGTTGAGATAAACCAAGTACTCCAAGAATTTGACGGATCAGATTCAAAATCGGTCAGCAGTCGCAAATGTTTCCCTCGGTTCATCTCCTGGATTACTGTATCAAGGCAAGCTGGCAATTGCTCGCCTCGCATAAAATGGACTTGAAGCTCTTGTAAACTGAAACAACATTTTCTATAGAAATTGCAATACTGCGTAATAAGATCCTTCCAGAATTTCATCTTTATGTCGTAATCTTCCGTGTTGAGGTGACGCGGATGGAATGAGGAAAACAATATCCTCATTGAGGCATTGTCCTGCCACTTATCAGGAAAGGTAAACTTTATTTTTTTCATTTTCTCATCTTCAACATTTGCCTTTGGCATTTTTGTTTGTAAACTTATTGATTGTTAGCGCTTGCTTTAGATGACATGTATCAGCTGTGCTGCTACTGTAAAATAACGCCAAGCTAGATGAACTAACACGATATTGTGTCGATAAATATATCGAGAGTTTAGTTCAGAAACGTTACTAGTTCGATAACAAAATATTAAACCAAGTTTTTGCTTTAGACATATTTGAGCATTCAAAGAATGTCTTAAAAATTTTAACCGACCCTGAACGCTCAGTAAAATGAGATTTTGAAATAAAAGATTATGCGCTTTAGAAATAAAAGACTATATATACACTTGTTTTTTTTGCAATGTTATTTAAATTTCATTTAACTGCGGTTTGAATCAAGAGCCCTTGTAATGATTAGTTGTGTAGCTTCAACAAAGGTTCTATTAATTTTAAATTTAAGCTAAGCTCTTAGTTTAAAATCCACCATAATCACTTCGAGAACCAGTTCTAGATGCCGGTACTAAGGGCTTAATATTTGAAAAGCAAAAACAGCTGTGAGAGAAGGCCACTAGATTTCCAATTTATGTGGAAAAACAGTTTTCAAGTTTTGACTAGAGTGTTTTTCAATCCAAATATACAAATTATCTCGCTGGGCTCTATTTGAAATCATCAAATTGAGTACTTCTTACCATATTTAACGCATTGTAAATAAAAAGAAAACCTGTGCTCCCGATGCCAAGCAGAGGCTGCTGTTGCTGCACCGTCCCACAATTTCCTTCGCCGCCATCACCACACTGTCACCGTCATTATCATCACCATTCAATCCAATAAAAAGAGCAGCTGCTGAGTCACGCTTTTAATTTGTTTTTGCTACAGTTCCCCGGGTCCCATTGTCTTCGCCGATAACAGACTTGTGGCGGATCTACCGGTGCCAGATTCTCGGTTCTGTTCTGTGGCAAGAGCGAGCGAGCAAGATAGAAGCTTGCGCGGGTGATTATAAACCGTACACCTTACAATTCAAAATCAATCTGGCATTTGGCTCAATCGCCTAGAATATTAGAAATCAACATGCAAATGCTGGATGAAGATGATCATATAGCCTTGAGTAACCAGTTGGCTAAAGGTAACTATCAATTATGCTTAAAATATATTTATGTATCGTATATTTATTAATTGCATCAAGAGGAGTGTGGTTGCCAAAATAATTAATAATTCAATCCAATCAATTTGGACATTTAAAGTCCATCCAAGAATTAGTTTCGAGCACATACAGTATCTGAATAGTTTAGTACATATGTACATACATATGTGACGCCAATAATGATAATGAAAACAATGCAAATTTAAATGAAATTTGTAATTTTTACTTTGCGTCATTGATTTGCTTCCAGTGAGGTTTGGTTTAGGCGTGGTTTAGTTAGTTTAAGGTACATCAACTATAGGAATAAAGTATACTATATGATTGCTCGATTCATCATCCGATCTTGTGTGTGTTCTTCTATTAGGAACCAATTTGTTTTTTCGTTAGACTGTTTAAGTTTGATATATGTACATAATCCATGCGAATGTCTGGCACGAGATTCGCTGATGTTATATACCAAATATATGTATGTATTATCGGAATCATGCAGTTTTTAGAGGCACGCGTCTGAGAGGTGATTTAATAGATTAAATGGCGATTGCAAGGGAATGAAAATTTAAGAAACTAATCACAAGTACAAGAAATTTGGTTAATCAAAGTCTGTTTACTCCCACACACCCACCCTCTCT
Source organism: Drosophila austrosaltans (assembly GCA_035045865.1). Taxonomy (NCBI): domain Eukaryota; kingdom Metazoa; phylum Arthropoda; class Insecta; order Diptera; family Drosophilidae; genus Drosophila; species Drosophila austrosaltans. The sequence continues at coordinate 2,086,964 of JAWNOQ010000207.1, read as the reverse complement.
TTCTCTGTATAGCTTTCTCTGTCTCCAATTTGGACTCACGTTTTGAACTTTTTGGCGGTAATAATAGTTTCAGAGAGAGAGAGAAAGAGAGGAACAGGTGATTGGCCTTAAAAGGTGGGGAAGAAATAGAGAAACCAGAAGAAACCGTAAATTATATCAAGCTTTTCGACACTTTGAAATAGGGTTTACATCTGGTCATTGCTTTGGTTTTATTTGGAATTGAGTTTTCGTAATGTTTAAGTTCAGTTTGGCTACTTATACATATGTATAAACGTACATACCTTTTATTTATTTACTATATGTATACATACATATATATACATACATACATAGCTATGTGTATATTAAAGCTAATACATATGCGAAAGCAACAACCAAGCTGCGTCGTCAACGTTTCAAAGTCGACGTCGACATCGACGCCTGCGTCGCATCGTTTTCAACGAAGTGACAAATAAAAATTCATTCAAACGCGTTTCATGCTTGTTTTCGAACGGTCATTATATCGGTTCAAATCGGATCGGATTGTGTATAGCAGCAGCGAGCTTGCAACACATACATATCTCCAACTCCATCTCCTTTTTCCACTCTCACTCACTTGCTCGCACACTCTCCCTCCCCGCGGTCGCGCATTTAGAAATTTCAATGAGCTTCAAAATTCCCTGTGATAAGTGCAAAGCGAAACTCATTTAGTTAACTCAGTAAATCTTAAAACGCAAAAATGAAAGTCTCCACTCGCGACACAAAATATTCGTTCAATTTAAAAATATTTAAATTGCATAACGATAAGAAATCAACGAATGCCTCATTGGCATCTACAACCAATCCACCAACTTCACCTGTGATCTCAGCAAAAAGAAATTCATGGCGCGCTTCATGGCGTGGTGCTTTTGGTACTAACAGTAAAAACGGAGGCAGCGGAGGCGGTGGCAAACTTAAATCGTCATCATCAACCGAGAGCAATAACAATAATAACAACAACAACAGCAACAACAACAACAAAAACAAGAACAATAATAATAGCAATAATAGCAACAATAACGATTTCGATTCGGAACAGTCAGTTGAGAAATGCTATTATCATCACAGTATCACGGATCGCGTGATGTCGCCTGCCAATCCCAGTCAGAGTCAGACCATCATCAACCATTCTCTACAACACATTGATGAACTAATGTGTAAGTGTTCTCACCCAGTAACCAATTCAATTCGCCAAGCCACTCAGGAGGCGCCGTGTATCAATTGTCTCACTCTCTCTCTCTCGGTTATCTCGGGTTAATAAAATTCCAAACTTTTCCATCGACAAAGGAAAAACGAAAAAATTTCCAAGAAGAAAAAAAAAGACACAAAGAATGCAACTGTCAGGGACAAAGAGCAACAATTACTGCGCTTCCAACAATTTGTAGAAACGAGTCCAAACGCAATTTTGATTAGGGCTTACTATCAGCACACCCCCATTTAGAATTTGGTTATCTAAGGGGTTATCTAACAGGGTCCCTTCGTTCCGAATGACGTAAAAAATTTCCACATTTTTCATAATCAACTTGTATAAAATTGCAAAAAAAAAAAAACAAGTACAAAATAAATACATATATACATATGATGTATATTTAAGCTTGGTATTTATTAGTTACAATTAATCGTAATTCTCTTAAGTAAATTATTACATTTAGAATCTTTGAATGTTTGAATTTTAAAGAGATTCGATCTCCTCATCCAAGTCAATAGTATCTAATAAATAAATTTGGAACATCAATCAACTGTTAGTTAACATTTTGTAGTCAAGATTCTCGTAATTTATATATAGAAAAATGATTACGTTTCATGTTAACAGCGCTTAAATTTTATTTTGTAATAATTTATACTACATATAGGAACTCAAATTATTTCGTTAAGCTTTGCCACATTAACAATACAAATTAGACAAAATGTATTTGGGTTTTTTTTTTTGGGATTAAAGTTCAACTTGGTTAATATATATACATATGTATATATATTTATATATATTCAGGCATTTACATAGAATGTATCTAGAACAGGCAAATCCGATGCGTACTTTCTAAAGTTGAAATTAACAATGTTTCGGGTTCTCCTTCGTCCTTATCTAAGGGTTAACTGTTAAATAATGTATAATCTGATCTCTCTGATTTAATCCCTCCTAATGTGTAATGTTTTCTATATATGTTCGAGATTATATTATATACAGCCGAACTTGTCTAACTTTTTAGGAAAGTTTCAACTGCAATCATAAAGATGTCATCTAATGTCTTCAGTCTCGTCATATAGCTAATCCCCATTATCCCCCGTTACCCCTTTTTTTCTTATTTGATTGACAGACTTTTGACTATTGACTTTGATTACACCGAACATATGTAGATACATATGTATATATATATAGTTTTGTATACAACAACATGTGGCACTTGTGTAGTTGAAGCTATAGTTGTTTTTGTTGTATTGATAAAATCGTCAATTGGAGATCGCTGTAGTATTATGTAGTTAGTTAATATGTTAAGTATATGATACGGGTATGGGTATGGGTACGGGTACGGTTGAGGTGGTGGTGTAACTCCTATCTCTATGGTCATTTTGGACATTTTCAACTTGCGATAAGCTATTGTTGTTAGCCAAAGTGCCGATAAGAAAGGTGTGTTAACTCACCGCATACTCTCTCATGCTCTCTCACAACTCTCTCTCTCTCTCTCTCTCGCACCGAAGGTATTCGCAGTCACTCACTCGCATAGTCACCTTTACTAAGGTGGTGGCGCATCGCACATGGTAGTTTTTTGTTTTTTTTTTATACTTTTGATATTCATTCGATATGATTTCCCAATTTCGCCAGTACCCGTTCAATTGTGTTTACGGCTAATATATATAATCCGGCAGTCGTCAGTTGTTGGTGGCCATCATCAATGTGTTGCGCTTGACGCGTTTTGTTGCGATTGAGTAAAAATGTTTCCGGTTTTTGGTTGCTGCTCGCTCGCTCGCTCTAGACCAACCTACATACAGTAAATAAATACAAACATTTAAGCATTCATATAAATATATATATAAATATATATGTTTATATATAGTATATGTATGTGAGTTTCAGTATCGGTGAAAACAAACAAGAAACGTGTTAACAGTGATTACAAATTACATTTCCACTCATCGAATGTGCATCGAATTCTAACTAACTTGAATAAAAAATAACACAAAGGAATTATCATCATGCCAGAAGCTTTGCATTTTACATCGATCTTTGATTTGATCATACAGAGCGGTGCGTTTGCCTACATATATCTCCATATACATATCTGACAAATAGTAGTGCCCCCCTCTTCACACCTGTTCGCCACCATCAATTTGATCTTGACACCACGAGCCACCTCTTGAGCTACTTTTCCAGTTGAAGCAGTTTAAAGTTCGATTCATTGTTAAGCTATTTTTCTTTACAGTGGGACACAAAGCTGTAAAAAAAAAAGGAAATTACTTAGTTAGAAGATCGTGTGTGTGTGTATATATGCGAATTACGACAAAATTATAAAAACAAAATTCTAACCATATATTTTTTTTATGGCTATCGATTTCATTTTGTTTGGCATTTTATTATAACTTAATCAGTTTTCTTCTTCCCTCGACCCCACGGTGTGAACGTTTTTAGAGTGAGTTCGTTTCTATGCAAACTCGTTGCGCTTGGCCCTGTTGACCGAAGAACGGCATTGAAACGGGCTAGTTACAGTTTAAAATTGTAGGGTCCGGTCAAAGTAAAGTCGAACTTTCCTAACTTCAACTTCTCCAAATCGAATTATCTCCAAGACGAACAAAATTGAATAGATCTAAATTTGCATAGAATTTCATTTTGCTAACTTTAACATTTCAGAGGGATTACGATTAAAGAAAGTTCGACTGTATGAATAATAAAAAATATAAACATATAATAGCTTATTCTTCATTAATTGGAGTCTTCTATTAATTGAATCTTGTGGGAACTTGTGAACTCCATTAAATATAATTTTAAATACACCATCGAAAATCGATTCTGTAAACTTTGTTGTGTAAAGTATTTTGAGAACTAAGCTAGCAACCTCAAATAAATATATACAAATATATATATAAAGTGTATTATCTTTAAGAGGTGCATAAAATTAACATTGAATTTCTTGCTATTGATTAAAAACACTCAAAAACTACAAAAAAGAAAAAGCAAGGGTTTTTTTTTTTTTTTTTAATAAAATAATGGTGAATCATATTATAACTTACATTTATATTTATGTATACTATATATAGAGAGATATCACTAAATATGCCTTTCGTAAATCACTTTTCTTCAGTATTCTTCAGTTTTTTAATTTATGAAGTTTTTATCATAGATAAATTGTGTCCAGTTTTTGAGTTTTGTTTCGGATGAAAGGACGAGTGTAGTGCTACCCAATTGACGAAATCAAGAGAGTGTTACCTTATCTTCATTTTGGAGCTGTCATAACTGTACTTCAGTATAGCTCTAGAAATTGACAGTGTAAATCAGTTCAGTTCACTTTCCAAATCTAATTTTTAATACTTAATCAAAAATTATGATTCGCTTAAGTTTTAGCCACAGATGATGATAAGCTCTCCCATTGTCAGACAATTTCATTGATATTGATCGGATAAGATATATATGTATTATGTCGGTAGAAGCCGCATGGGTTTGACCCTATTAAGGCATACCCAAATCTGTTTCGTTAGCCGGCATGTCCTGATTGTTTGCAGAAAGTGTAAAATAACAACAACAACAACCAAAAACCAACATAAATTAGTTAACGATTTGTTTTTTTTTTTTTGTTGCAGCTATGCCATGGTTTGGCATGGACATTGGTGGTACTCTGACCAAATTGGTCTATTTCGAGCCAAAGGATATCACGCCCGATGAGCAGGATCGTGAGGCGGGCATCTTAAGGAATATACGGCGATATTTGACCAAAAATTCAGCTTATGGCAAAACCGGACATCGAGACACACACTTGCAGGTAAGAAAGAGTTTTAACTATAATTAAAAAAAAATTTAGGCAACAGCAAGGTTGATTTTGGACATTGCCCAACAAAACGTAGAAATAAACAAGTTAAGTTTGTATTAGTTAGTGATTTTGTAACCAAAAGTGAGCATGTGCGGCAGGGCATTAGCATCACATCACATCACATCGAATCGCATCGCACATCTTGCTCTGCTCGCCGCCTCATCTTATCATTTACCGAACCGGGATCGTATCGGGGGTCGTCTGCTGATTTTGTGAACAGTGAATGAATATTATGAATATTTTGTTGTTCGTTGCCGTCGACCTTCAAAAAATATAAAAAAAGAGAAGATGAACCACGCTCCATTCAGTTTCTCATGTTATATGTGTAAGATTTGTAAATGGATGTAAAGATCCTATCCCTATCCAGAGTATTTCTGGTAAATAAAATAAACAAATTTCACTATATAACAATGGACTGTTGTTCTTTTTGGACATTGAACTGTTTTCTTGATATATGCATATATGTATATACACACATTATCCTTAAATATGTCTATATACTTATTTAATTAAAATCTATTATTTTGTCATTTAAAAGAAAGTTGGACAGGCTTCTATAGTTTTTAAGACACTTTCGCCATACTTTGGAACTTTGTCAGTCTACTTGTACATAGTACTATGTATGTATATACACCTATGTATGTATATATAGAAGCGTCAACAAGTTTACATGGCGTCGCGCATTCATTGACTTTTGACTGCCGTCGACTGCCTGCTGCTGCTTATTTGCGTAACTAATTTCCCTACACAATTCGTGGTCAAGAATGTCTCTTCCAGTATTTGGCTTATTGTGTTCACGTGCAATTGTGTAATACTTATAATTAGAAACTTTTTTCTAATTTTTCAGATGGACAATGTAGAAATACGAAAGCGTCGCGGATCATTGCATTTTATACGATTCCAGACCACAGATATGGGCAATTTTCTATCATTGGCCAAGCAAAAAGGCATGGCCGAATTGGTAACCACTGTCTGTGCCACTGGTGGTGGTGCATTCAAATTTGAAAAGGATTTCCGAGATCAGGTCAATATGAAATTGGCTAAATTCGATGAACTGGATACATTAATCAAGGGCATCTTATTTGCTGATCTGCACAATCGTACCGAATGCTATTACTATGAGAATGCCCGGGATATTATGTAAGAGTTATTCGATTAAATTTCATTAAAACAATTCCAAAATTGTCATATATATACATTGTAGAAAAAGCGAGAAGCGTGCTTTCAATTTCTCGCAACCGTTTCCATTTATTTTGGTGAATGTTGGATCAGGCGTATCTATTTTAGCCGTCTATGGGCCAGACAACTATAAACGCATTTCGGGCACAAGGTAAATGAGACCTTGCTTAAATCTCCCCTTCACTCTAATACTAAATAAACTTTCATTTTGTCTAGTTTGGGAGGTGGAACATTCCTAGGACTATGTTGCTTATTGACCGGCTGCACAACATTTGAGGAAGCCATTCAATTGGCCACCAAAGGCGACAACCGGAAGGTGGACAAACTGGTAAAGGATATTTATGGGGGTGACTATAACCGTTTTGGCTTGCCCGGTGATTTGGTGGCATCAAGGTAAAGGATAACATAGTAGCTGCGATTGTTTATGCAACTAGAATTCACTTCAATGTTCCTATTGCAGTTTCGGACAAATGCACATCAATGACAAGCGTGTGACTGTATCCCGCGAAGATTTGGCCAATGCCACGCTAGTGACCATAACTAATAACATTGGCTCCATAGCTCGGATGTGTGCCTTGAACGAGAAAATTGATAGGGTAAGCCAATTGAGAGGAAGCCATAAATACTATAAACTTGATTATATTATTATATAGATTATATAAACTAACACGAATTGTATATCCTCTTTATACTTAGGTTGTCTTCGTGGGCAATTTCCTTCGTGTAAATCCAATATCAATGAAGCTTCTTGCCTATGCCATGGAGTTTTGGTCAAATGGCACAATGAAAGGATTGTTCCTTGAGCATGAGGGCTATTTCGGTGCCCTGGGATGTCTGCTCCAGTTCAATGGCGAACTGGCTGCTGCCCTTAATGAGGGCCTCGATCATGGTGCACACACTGGCGAAGGCGAGGGAGCTGATAATGTTCCAACGAATACAGATAACACCACTTCATCATCAGATAATCCCTCAGGCAATACACATCCCGCTAGATAGTCATCTATGGCAAGCGTACTGTGTGCCATTCCGTCTCCAACCATTTGTAGTTTTCATGTACAGTTAAATAATGGATATGGCAATGACAATAGATCGATCCCCCTACCTAATTATCTCGCTAATTAACTTAAATTCTTTCTCGGCTAAAGTCTATCACAAATCCAGAACGCGCACAAAAATTGTAAATGCAACAAATTTCGTGAAACAAAAATTAGTGTGGTAAAAGTGCCTGCTGATCAAGCAACGAATTTTTCGGCTCAATTTAAGCTAAAATTTTCATTCTCAAAAATTGAAATCATTCTGTTTCTAAATAAACAATTAATTTTTTAATCTAAGCTAAACAGAAGAAGTATTACAAATACTTGAAATCATCATCAAATAACAAATTAAAAATATAATTCAAGTACATTTACCGCTTACACACATATATCCATGTATATATATGTGCACACATATATATTTACCTAGATCTATTCTAAACAAATTACCCATAAAATTGGATTTTTACTATATATAACTGCATATATATACATACATATATATACCTACCATATACATAGTCATTCAGGCGTACAAGACTAAGTTTTTACCTTCGAGTTATGTCTATGTACATGATTTTTAAGTGGATCCTTTTAAAGTATCCTGTATGTGTTTTTCTTTATCTATTCCTATTTCTTTTTTTTTTTTTGTGTCTTTAGGTAATAAGTTTGTGGTCATTTATTGTGTAAGGTTCCAATTTGTCGGCAGGTGAATAAAATGAAAATATATTGTTTATAAAAGTGTGAAAACGTGCACTAGTTGTTATTTAAATAGGCTAAGTTCTAAGTTCTTTTTAGTTTTAACTTTTGCGAATCCTTTTGCAGGACGAAAGATTGCCAGAGTATCCTTTAGTGAACCCTACTGAAAAGCGGGAATAATCTAATCTGAGTTCTGAGTTCCACCCCAAAATAATACTACAAAACAATTATTTCTCAGCGAGCTCAAATATGGTAGAAAAACGTTACAAAAACGCAAAAACTTCAATATCTCAGCTTCCCGCAGGACTACAAGAAAGTCCAACACATATTACGCCCTGATCCCTCCAAGGACAGTCGAAATATTAGCCGCTTTCTGTAAAGAAAAAACTTCTTTTTCACAGCCAAGTGTAGGAGTTTTCAGGATCTTTTAGCAGACGTTAATCCGTAAGGACTATCTTTTGGCCAAAGGACATCTTGCTAGTCCTTAAAATGGCTGAGTTACAAGTTGACACCCTCCAAGTCAAGCAACCCCAAAAATATATACAATACTTTCGAATACAGCGCCTGCAAGATATGCAGCACTTTTGATTACAGCCCCTTTAAGATATGCAGTACTTTTAAATTCAGCCCCTGAAAGATATGCAATACTTTTAAAAATTTACTCAATCAACCTACTGCTGATTTCTGTTCGCCTGGTACTTCAAATTATTCCCAGTACACTTTTGCACAAAAAATTTTGGCTACCCCCAAAAGAGTGCAGCACAATTTTTTTTAGAAAATTTGTCCAGCCCTCCACGATATGCAACACTTTCAAAAATTTACTCAATCAACTTACTGCTGATTTCTGTTCGCCTGGTACTTCAAAAAATTCCCAGTACAATTTTTGTGAAAAATTTTAGCTTCAACATCAACAACTACTACAACAATTACAACAACAACTACAATAACAACTACAATAACAACAATTAAAATTACAACAACAACAGTAAAAACACACTTGGAAATATTTTTCAAATTTTCCCATTAAAATTGTCAAAAAATCACAAAAGTCCTTGTAACTCGGCTATTTAAAGGACTTTTAGGATGTACTTTGGCGCGAAGATAGTCCTTGTTGGTAAAATTGATCTAACATATATTTCGTCCTGATCCTTCAAAGGACACACGAGATATACGCCATTTTCTGTACAGTCCTTTTTTCTCGGCTATTAAAAGGACTTTTCAGGATCTTTCTGTGTCACCTGACGGTATTCAACAAGGACTATTTTTTGCCCATAGCATATCCTGATATTCCTTAAAATGGTTGAGTTACAAGGACTTTTCTGTTTTTTTCACAATTTTGCCGGCAACTCCCTTACAGAAATTGCTATGATATTTTTCATAGGATCCTGGAAAAGTTTGAATGCAGGTCGATAGTCTTTTATCTGGAGGATCTGAAAAACCACGTCCTGCTGCAATTCATCATCGTCCTGCGGAGTTATAGCCTCGACAAGTTGATCCTTTTTGTTTTCTAGCTCTAACTTCCGTATATCCTGTCGCAGAACGAAAGGACATGGTTTACTGGAATGTTTATAATGAACCCTAAAAAGTGGGTGTCATCTAAGAATCCAGGACTTGTAAGTTTTTGTTGTCTCAATTTTGCCCTAACTAGAGTAACGGCTAAATTTAAATTTTTAAATAAATGACTGACTCATTTAATGGTTTTCTCAAATAGTGGGATTAAAAATACTGGTGCCTTTTTTCTACACTGTGACATCCCTGTTAGTCCTGGAAGTATGCAAAGTTTTTGTTTCTGAAAAAAGCCGTTAAGCCAAACAATGCGATTGACCTTTGAAAGAACTGTCCAGAAACCGGGTGATCCCAGTATCTAGTTTTACAAATGAATTTATTACGTCAATTCTTTAGCATATTGTGGGTTTAAATTTTGATGTATCTTTGGGTTTGGTCGTACATGTTGGCATAATCTCTCTGAATTCCGCAGTTTGTTTTGAAGTCAAACACACGTAAATTATGATCGGTAGCCACAAACATATAGCGACTATCACAGGCTAAACTATAAACTGGTGATCGACTATTATGCTGGCGCGTTCTGCCAGGAAAATAGAGCTGGACATATTTGGGCATGCGAATATCGTAAAGATTAACACGAGCATGACGATTAGTGCCACAGAGCACACCGTATAGGCCATCATACTCAAGACAATAGAACGAAGAGTCGAAAGGATCCTCATATATGACAACATCCCGATCAATGCGACGATCGAACAGCCGGAAAGTTGTATCAAAGTTGGCAGTAAATAAAACGTTGTCATCCTTGATTTTAAGATCATATATGGAAATGGTATTTGAGTTCAAAACGATTTCTTCGCCGCTAAAAAAAAGGGAGATATATATTAAGTACTAAATGAAAAAAAAAAAAACCAGATAGCTACCTTTCTATGTGTATAGCTCGAAGAGCTCTTCTTTCTTTGTCTGTGTAGAGTCCCCCAAAGAGCCATTGTCCATCCGTGCTAAGCTTTAGTGATTTAAATGAATGTTGTGCCAGATGCATCATCAAGTCAAAGTGGGTTAAGCCAAATTCTTGCGATCGGCGCCACAATTTACAGCATTTATCCGTGCTAGTTGCATAAAGATCATTGACAAAGTCCACACAATATAAATACTCGCTGGCCTGATGCATTTTCTGCTCAGTGATGCCATCATCCGCTTCCCATACAAAACAAGTGCCACACACACGACCCGCAAATAGAGTTTGATCCTTCTTTACGAAATCGGAAATATCACTATTGGTGGGTGCCCTTATCTCCTCTTCATAACGACGCTGCAGACCGTCTTTACTCGATCTTCGATATCTTCTTAAATAGCTTGTATGTGTTATATACAAAGTGTCCCTTTCCAGGCATAGTTTGGTGGGAAACATCTGAGCATGATGATAGTAGGGCCGTTCCTGATAAATTCCCTTCACCCAATTCTTCGACACTTGCAATCTCTCCCAGTAGGTCAAATTTGTTTTATTTCTGTGAATGAAATAAAGCGGTGAGTTGATTTCAAATACTTTAATCACTCTGAGTTTACCTTTCCTCTATTATAGGTGAATTTCGGTGGCCACACATCACCAGGTCTTGCGTTAAGGCAAAAAATATATGCCCTTCTATAATCCCGCATAGAAAAACATTGGCCCGACACAAAGCCACCAAATCACGTTCGGAGCAGTATTGAAATATCCTAAAGAGGCAGTCGGGATTGAGGTCAGTAAGCTTCATTATGATGCCAGATCTTTTGCCAGTATGTAATTTTGGTATCGCGTAAGCATATTTTATCCTCCCGTGCCTGTCAGATGGATGTTATCTCGGTAGAGTGATGGCGTGACCTGTAATGTGAATTTAGCTGATGTGAAGCTCCTTTTCTTGTATCCACCGAAAGTTAAATTCGTTGTAGTAAAGATGACAATTTCTTGGCCAAAGACAATAATACTTAATAAATTACTCTTTATTGTGAGTTCTTTAGCGATTTCGAGCAGCATCGAGAAAATACAATTTTGCGTTTGTTTACCGAACACACATGTGACCAGTGTTGCCAGAATTTGAGCGTCAAAATAATCCAGATTTGGAAAAAAAGTAAACTAGAATATGCTAACATTTGAAAAATATAAGCCAAAAAATAAGCTAAACAGCACATAATGGGGGAATTTAAAATGTTATAAAGATATTATGGTCGTCCATATTATCGTCATTTGAATCTCCATCTTATTCAGAGGATCTGATCAAATTTGGGTATCTTTCAGTATTTCAAAGTTGTCAACGTTTGTGTTACAGTAAATATAAAATTGCTAGTATACATATGTACATACATTACGAGCAGTTAAATATTTCAAAAACAAATAGTATACGTATACTTAATATTGAGTTTAATTAACTGTTGGAAGAAAAATTGTCCTAGAGCGAATTGAAAATTAGAGAGAACTGGAAATCTGATCACAAAAGTAAAGCGAACTGGAAGTCTGATCACAAAAGTAAAGCGAACTGGAAATTCTGATCAAAATAGCTGAGCGAAAGTGCTGCCATAATTTTTCGAGCAAGAAAAGCCAGATAGAAGAAAAAAAAAGCTGAAAAACACAAAGGAAAAATAAGCTGAAAAAAACTAGTTATAAAAGCAATATAAAACAATGCTTCAACTGTTTCAAGAGCTCTATTATGAAATTACTACAGCACTCCCAAATAGACATCTCATTAACCATGTCCATTTGTGCAGTTTTGATCTGTTTTTCGAACTTGAGCCAAGACACAGGTCTCTTGACATGTTTTTTAAAATCTTCTTCTTTTAAAATGTTAATGTTTTTTTCTTCAGGAATTATTTTGATTTGTAAAGCTAGAATTCCCGCTACCCGCTGTTTTCAAATTTTTTACCCCAATTCTTAATAAAAGAAGTCAGATCTGACTTGAAAATAGCTAAAATGGCAGCACTGCATGTGACATTGTTGTCTACAATTGTTGCCAGAGTTACCAGAGCAAAATACTAAAACAAAAAATACCAAATTGGGAATTCGCTTAACAGAACTTTTAACCGCAAAGTCAAATGTAAAGCCTATATTAACATTAAAACGGAAAACAAATTTAAATGTACGCAATGAATATAAACAGAAATATTTTAATTATTTAAACTTACAACGAAGTAGCTCTGGCTATATAAATTTTATATATTCTTGATCTTCAGTTAACATAGTCGTAAATCAACGAAATGTTTACCCTCGACTGATTTGACAAACAGGATTCTCAATTTTTGAATCAGAACTTCTGCATAACCTCGTAGTTAGCTAATTAGTTTGTTAAAGCTGTTTTTTAAAGCAAGAATATTTAACAAATTTCCTCTAAGTCAATATTTTTACAATTTTTCTAAAAATGTTTCTTTCTCCGTTATCTGGTTCTATAATAATGCATATCATCCAGTTTAGCCTTATCTTTGACAGTGTTACACGTTTGCTAATTTTTAATATATCTCGTTAAATACACATAGCATGACCACTAAGTTGAGCTGTAATCAATTTAGCAGTTTATGCCCAATTTCATAATGATCTTTAGACATTCCCATAATGTATAAAGTTGAAATTTAAACAAATTTTTGTAAACTTCTGACAAGTATAATTTAGAAATGCGAAATCATGGTTTGTATATGATAAGAAAGTGCAAGCAAAAGTGATTTGGTTTTGTATATAGTTTTAAGTCATTCAAGTTAAACAAAGGCTGAACGATAAGTACTACACTTTCACTAAATTCTTAGACTTGGAACTAAAATGAAATTAAATAAAAAGGAATTTCAGTAAGCTAACAAAGGCGTGAGGTGTTTTGATTTGAATTAAAAAAAAACACAATCAGTGTGACGCCTGTAGCAACGTCAACGGAACCATATAAAAATAGAACGAAAATGATCAAGAAATGCACATTTTTCGAAAAATAGTTCTCCCTTCTCTCAGTTATTTGGCGCACTGGTTTTTGCAATTAGTGGGCGGGGGGATGGACGTGTTCTCTGACGAAAGAATTGTGCTAAATACCTGAAATAAAATAGAGTTTGACGCTCTAAAAATATACTAAAAAGAATGCATTTGCATTTGAAACTGTGATAAATTCTTAGAATGTATAGCTAATCTTAATAGATTTTAATTATAATGTTTTCGCTTTGTTTGATCTAATTTTCCATTACATTATAAATGGAAATATACGCTCAATAAAATTGATGACACGTTAATTTGCTAAGTTAAGTTTTATGATGTTTCTTGGTTAATAAACCGACATCTGTTTAGTTTTCTTAATTAAAAATTTCTAACACTTTTGTTGGGCGAAAGTAGTTAACCTGTCCTACATACACACAAATATACATACATATATGTATATGTATGTAGTTCCAGACTACTTTTTTATACTTTTTGTTACACTTTCCCCATAGTGCTAAAGTTTTATTCTAGTTCAGGCGATAGAAAAGTGAATTTTTTGTCATTTGAGAACTAGAATACTTGTTGGTTTTTCAGCTTTCATTTTTGTTTTGTTTTCTAAACATTTAGGTGAAGACTTAAATTTAAAAAAAAATATACATATATTACAACGCATTTTTATTTTGAATTTAGAATTGGTAGACAAAAAAGAGAGTCTAGTCATTTCTTATTCGATGAATTTTTGATTCGACTCAATTATCGTTTATCTACAGCTGACGCCCTGTGATTTCCCATTGCGTCATGCATATTTTGATAGAACGAACGTACAGAAAAATATTGTTTACCATAAGTTCAAGAAGTTCTAGAATTTAGTACTTGTATCTAGAATAAAAGTTCATGCGTGGCACTTGTCACGACCGAGAGAACTTCGCTCTCTGCAAAACCGAGTCACAATGTCTGTTGTCAGCAGTTTTTGGTGTTTTTCTATCTTTTTGTTTTGTATTGTATTTTTTCACCGCTTTTTACGCAGTAACCTCGTGCAATTCTCATTCTCTCGTAGCAATTTCATAATCTGATGTATACAAAAAAAAAAAAATGCTCGTTCGACCGCACACAAACAAACGTACATACATACCTATAGACAAATAACTTTGTCACGTCGCCACTCTAGTCGACGACAGGTAGGCAGTTAGTTCGTCGTACATATTAGCTAAAAGAAAAATAAAAAAAACACCCAATGTTTCCATAGTACTAGTTAGTTTCCATATTGCTAGAGCAAAAGTCACAGATATGAGGTATAATTCAGTGACTGAGAGTCACGTTCGCCAACCAACCGGACATGCGGCCCACACACCTCTCGACAAATACCCTTGAAACAGTACCCATATACATATTAACTTTTATCAAAAATTATTAAACAACATTATTCATTTGAATATATGTATGTATGAATTGATCAGTTGAATCAAGTTGACAATTCGTATTTTAAATCATTAATCACCGTATCATACGTATTTGCAAGGGTAAACAAAATTCGACTCGGATCAACTTCTTTGTTTTCGTTTTCCAAATTATCGTTATCTCAGAATAATATTAGGTTTTGAAGGCATAAAATGAATCGAGAAGGTAAAGCTAACCACCCCATGAAGGCCACGTACACCTCAAATATTGAACTTTGTATAGATATAGGGGAGAGAGAGAAGGGAGTTATGTGTATACTATATATGTGTATATAAAGACATACCTAGATAAGTAGAGATACCCTATCTAGAAGGCTAAATTAATTATTCGCATGTTATGTAGAATATAGTTCATCACAGGTTCGTTAAGATCTAAACTATTTCAAGAAAAACGAGCCCCTTCCAAATATCATTGAATAGATTAAACAAATTTAACTAACTTTAGCCTATACTATTGTTTTATACCCTACTCTACGTCGGTAAAAGTTGAAACAATGATTTCACACTTAAAGTACCTTAATAGAATCCCTTTCTATCTATTATATTCTATTTATACATACATATAAAGATAGTTATTTATGATCGTCGCAAAATATTGACGTATGCGAAAAGAGGTCTTATGACAAAAATAATCGTATAGATATATCTGAGGGGATAATTAAGTAGACATGATAATGTATCTGTGACTTGTTAAATTAGCAATCTAATGTTTGGAAATTTCCAAGTAATACCGTCTACAAACACATATGTACATATGTATAAGTATTTTGTATGACATAGCCCTGCCCATTTGTATTTCTATAAACAAATTTTCTCACATCATTTCCCAAAGTTGAAAGCACTTATTCAATTGAAATTTAACAGTTCTTGGGACACCAAATTTGATTCATAACTTTCGTCATTCCACTTACAATGTGACATTGAAAAGAGAGAGAGAGACTGCCTCAGGTCTTGACGATAAGGCTTATCTTAACGAAATGTGAAAAATTAACAGAACATCGAATCATTCGTTGGTTTCATTTGGGGTATTCAAGGCACTATAGAGGAAGAAAATGGAAATTAAAAAAACGAGCCAATTTCATTTTAATTCAATTTTTCAAGTGAGATCAAAATTTTAATGTAGATTATTTTTTTCACTTTTTTTTACATTTTTTTTCTGTTGTTTTTTCTTCTTTTTTTTTGTTTTCTTTTTTCATCACTTTTTCTTAACCAAAAAAAAAAAATCTTTTTTAAATAATAAATAACAATTTGCAATTTCGTGTTTTTGTTTTGGATCGTATTCATAGATCAACAAAATTTACAAGGAGCAAAAAAAATTACAAAAAAAAATAGTTATGTGCATTGTACATAAGTTACTATATATATAAATATATATATATATATTAGGTATATATGCATGTATTATAGGAAGAATCAGTTGCAGTGGCGGGTTTTAATATAACATCTACATAAAGTATATAAAGTATAAAGAAAGGGATTTGATTTTGTGGGAAACGAATCTAAATTCATAAAAAAAATTGGAAGGCAGTGAGTTTTTCAGTGAGGGACTGACTGAGTGTGAAGAACGAGAAGAGCGTGAGCGAGGCTTCAAAGTCTTTTTTTAGTATTTAGGTGGATGGGACATCATGTGTGTGTCTGTGTGTGAGTGTGTGTGGAGCGCTATCAGCGTCGACGCATGGCGTGGGGCTTTACCCATTAGCCGTAGGAAATCATCTGCAGAGCAACTGCCAGAGAATTCAATGGATTGGGGAAGCGATCAAATTCCCCTGAAGCAGTTCACGCGCCAGCGTGTACGAGAGAGCGTATCCCGATTGACTTGTTGCTATTGATAGCCAGTTGTCAGCCCATATCCACATCGACATCGCCTTCCACTTCCACTACTTCCGTCTGAGACTGAGTGGAAGATTGCTGTTGAGTCAGTTGCAATGTGGTGCGTGTATAGTCCAACGGTTCTACGCCAATATCCTCATATTCATCCTGTTGCTTGTTACCATTTAACGAACACAGTCGTCTTCCGCTCTCGTCGCTTCCATCAAGGCAGGACTTATCATTGTCTTCCATATCCTCATCCTCCTCGTCTTCATCCCAATCATCGGCCACTTCTACATTCACTGGCAGGTACATATGAAATGGTTTCTGCTCCTTCAGCCATGGCGTCAGAAAGATATGTGTGGCTGTCATTCGTTCGGTATAATCCTTGCGCAGAAGTGACAACAATAGCCAACGCACCGATTTGGACAGTGTCAGAGGTATCTGTACATTGCCATGCCTTATCACCGTTATCAGATTGCAATTGGCCTTCTCGTAGAATGGATATTGACCCACTAGCATGGTATACAGAATGACACCTAATGACCACATATCCGCCGGCTTACCCTGGTACGTGGGCTGTGGACAAAGTAATTCGGGCGCCGTGTATAATGGACACCCAATCTTGTCGCTAAGCGTATCATCTTCGCCGTCAAGAATCATGGATCCCTCCAACGACTCATATTGCAGTTTTGTTCTGTAAACACACAAAAAAAAAATAGATTAAAATTAGTTAGTTGAAGGACAACAATTTTAAACAAAATCCATCTACAGCTTTTCCTGTAGGACAGGCATATCTGCTTTTCTCCTACTATTAAGAATTTTCCCATGGAGTTTTCAATGTTTTCCAAACATCACTCAAATATACATACATATTACAGAAAACTTAAAAACGTAATATTTTCATGGTTGTGTTATTGATATTTGATTTTCATATGGTATTATCCCATCATTAACAAACATAATGTGCAATCTGTCTGCATGTTGCACAATTTTTATTTATTTTTTTTTTTATTTTTGATTGTTTTTGGTAAATCGATCAAACATTGCGTTGGCGTAGCGAGAGAAGAGAGAGATAGAGATGGAGCTATTTGGAGTGACGAAAGCTTAGCTGGCGACGATGCGACCCCAACATACACCCAAGAGAGCGGCGGCCATCATTGACATTGGCCCACATTCGAGTGCGCAAAAAATAGGCTAACACACACACATACATACATAGGCACATTGAAACAATGACAGCAGCTAGCGCGCCTAAGTCGGCTTAGCTCAGCTGTATAAATGACGTAGAGCAACTTGTTGCAGCAACAACAAACCAAAAAAAAACAAGCAGCAGCATACATTGATGAATACACACCCGAAGAGCAACAAAAACAAAACAAAAAAAAAACCTCGAACTGACCCTGAGCAAAAAAGCTGCGCTCCCCCATGGCGTCAAACAAATTACAGAAGCTCCAACCGCGAAAGAGAGAGGGAGCCATTAAGAGAGAAAGAGAGAGAGAGAGACAGAAAGACAGAGCGTGCGCTTTGCAAGTTAGTAAGTAGTTACAACAAACGACGACGACGACCTCGCCTCATCGTCAGAGGTTGGAATGGCATACAGACTAAGCAAGAGGGAGAGTGTGAGGGACCGAAAAAGGAAGAGAGTGGGAAGACGGAGAACGATAAAGAGGAAGGCACCTCAAAATATTACACGTGCAATGGTGGAACGAATTGAACACAATGAAAATAAGGAAACAGAGAGCTGTAGATATACAGTACGAAATAAATATATATGCACACGTACATCTGTCTCTTGTGTGTCTGTGTGTGTATGTACGTATGTAGTCATGTGTTAATTTAAATGCTATTTACATACATGTATGTATATATATTCACATCAAAAAGAAATACAGAAGATCAGAGTCAGGGCCATTGAGCATTTTGACCTTAAAATCGAATTTCGTGTGCGTTTATTTGTATATATATATTTATATACATCTATTAATGTGTGTATATGAATATACATAAGTATGCAAAAATATAAATACACTCCGAAATTGTATATATGTATGTATGTTAAGTAGATTATTTGTTGTACGAGAACAAGTATCTAATCTATATGTAGATAAATATCCCACAACTGATAAAATAAAAAATTCACATATTTTACAAAATTGAATTTAGTTATCTGTTTAAAACTTATACATCATTGATTATGAATTGAAATCTGAAATCTGTTGTACACTTGTCAAGAAGCTAATATCCATTTTAATAAACTTATAAAACATAAAAGGGAATTGTTATAGGAATAGGGAGTGTGAACGATATTCCAGATTTCTAAGGTGAATCGTTTGCAGACGTGTATATCAATTTTCTCTGTAATCATTTTTGAAAGGCTTTCGTTAGGAAACCGGAAATTCTAAATGAAGTAAGTTTCTACATATTGACGCAACAAGTGAAAAATGAAACATATGCGGAACTGTGTTCTTTTCTGTCAAAATAAACTTTAACAGGTAAAATCATACACACGCAGCTGCATAAGCATACGCATACATACATATGTACATACATATACATATGATATGCACGTCATCCAAATGGCAACTGCAGTCTGGTTTGGTTTTTGTTTTTGCAAATGATTTGCAAATCAAAAAAATTTCACAGCGAACACAATAAAAAGCGGAAAACGTCAATGCAATAAATTTGCAAATTGCATTGGCAATGGAAACGCAAAGCTTACACATAGATACATACATATGTATGTATGTATATACTTACAGTATAATATACTGAGTATATGTACATACGTACTGACATACACAAAAGCAAAGACCAGCGAAAATGTTGAAAAATTCAACAAATATTGCGTTATACGAAATTTACAAACATCCAGAGAGTCGCCCCTGAGATAACAGATACTACTGTAACAAACACATATACTGAGAGACAGAGAGAAAGAGAACGAAAGGCAACAATAACACTGATGCTCTACAGTTCTTAAAATATTGCGAAATGCTCGTTTCAATTATTTAAAGGTGCTAAAAAGGTGTACCCATTGTTATGAGCTAGCACTGTATGACTGTATGAAATGAAAAAGAAACACAAACAACAAATACAAAATTGAGCACAAAAGTTTAAGCGTCGGCGTCGTCATCATCATACGCAATTTCTGTAGTTTTTGAAATTGATCAATACACTGCAGGTCCAATAAACAGGCAAGGTTATAGTTAAACAAAAGTATAGCGTGAGAATTGCTTTTGCTATCGATTGGCCCTATAGTTTGTGCTGCGACTGTGCCGCATTGGCCCTTGTGTGCCTCCAACTTGGCGCTGTGTGTGTGTGTGTTTGTAATTGTTTTTGTTGGCCTATTGGTGATTTGATTGCAACACTTGTTAAATGTTCAATGTTACCCACAACAACGACGACTACCACGACGACGACGACGACAGCGACAGCCTCAACCAACCAACCACATGGGCCAATAACAAGAGCAACAATTGTGGCACTACCAACAGACACACTCACACATACTAACACACAGCCACGGGTATGAAAAAGCTCTCGCATTGCTCATAACGAGTTTGTTTTTTTATCCAATTGCAAAATAATCTTAACATATGCAGGTTGAGAGAGTGTGTCTGTGTGTGTATCTTTTGGTGGCGCTTACATTTTGAAGGTGTTCCTCTGAGGACAGGCGGCAAAAAACCTGTTCTGAATCAAGAAAATAGAAATACAGAATTATTGGTAACAGAAGCAGTTAAAAAATATTGTAAGCTAACCAAAATTCTGTACCGGTTCGGAAATTTTTCAAAGACTCGTAGATAAACCCCCCCATTGAACCACTTGTAGGTGGTATAAAAAGATTTACTCTTAAACCGTCTCAAAGCCGTTAATTCAAAAATTAATTTCTTTATTCATGATACTAGAGATGTACACACTTTAAAAACTGTTTTCGAAATGTGTGTTCCAAAAATTTTTGGATCATTAATATTTATTAAGATCAAATTTGAGACTTACCTTGCTTCGTCGATGAAATAGAACCGTTTCAGCTTGAGATCTCTGAGAATAATCCCATTGCGATGACACACCTGAACCGTTTGGCAGATCTGATGAAATATTGCTCGTGCCTCGGACTCACAGAGTCGCTTTTGATGCCTGATGTAGGTGTGGAGGTTCTCATAGACACCCATTTGGACACCAACTGAGTCGCGGCACTGCTGAGGCTGGGCAATGATAATATAAGTTCTATCCTTAGATAGAGCTACAATGTCGTGGACAGGCCGGATTAGGGTATGATTATAGAGAGTGCTTCGACAGAGGGTCTCCTCCTGTTGCAATTGGTAGTAGGCACGCTGGACCTTATGCAGAGGTTCGTTAATGATCTTGCAAAGGAACTGCTCACCGCTGAAAACATCTACGCACTTTAGATTCGAAGAGGTGAGATCGATGAGATGGCGATATGAGGCGGGTGTTTTGGCCGCGGCAGCGGCCGAGATGTGACTAGGTTGGGCACTGATTAGGTAACGGTTCTTGATCACTTTGACGGCTGGTTCGATGCTGCTGCTGCTATTGACACCGGAACTGTTCCCGCTGCTACTGCTGCTGCTTATATCCTCGGCCGAGATGCCCAAGGCAAGGAGTTCGCATGCTCCGCCAGGTGTCAGTAGTTTCTCCCGTATGGTTTGCAACATTTTTGCATTTGGAAAATCCTTTTTGGGCGTCACGAAAGCTTCCGCTGTCCCACTACTGTTGTTGGCGGACGTGGTGGGGCTGCTGCTGCTAGTGGCGGGTACTGGCGAGGCTGGTAGGGAGTAGTTGGTGACTATTTTATTGACCAACACTGTAACAGCAGACGTTGAAGTGCTGCTGTTACCATTACCCCGGACGCTGCTGTTATCCATAATGCTTTAATTTACACTGTTTTGATTTTTTTTGCTTTCCTTACTTTATTCACACTTTTCGTTTTGCTTCTTATCACAGTTTCTGCTTGACTTTTTGCTTGGCTTCGTTTTGCTTGATTCTTCTTCAACGTTATTGTTTTTGCCTCTTAACTCACGACTAACATTTTACTGAAGTTTCGCTTTTTTCACCAGTTAAAAGTTATTTATTCTGACATTTAACGTTTTTTTATATTCCTTTATTCTACATATGTATATGTGTGTCGCAATGCTGCCACTGGCTGACGAAATTCACTTCATCAAAAAACACACACCGCACCGAAAAAAAAAATTAATTTTCTTGTTGCTGTTTGTAAAACGATTTTAAAACAAATCGAAATTAAATCACCAACACAACGACACACAAGCGATACACGCCCGAACGCTCCGCAAGTTGAAAATGGAATGAAATATGAAAAAGGAACTCAAAACTGTTTAGACTCTAAGCTGTGAAATAACAGAATGTACCAATTTAAGACTGTTAACTAACAGAATCCAACAATTGTTGCTGTTAACCAGCTTTGGAACGTTTGGCATAGGAAACTCTGGGGAGAGAGTGAACGTGTGTGAGAGCGGCCTGTGTGTGACGCGTTGTACTGGCATGTGTATGTGTGCTTGGGCTTGTGGAACGGCAACCATCCATCGTTATTTTTTGAATACAATTGCGTGGAACACCGAAATTCCAAGTTTCCAAATGCTGATATGTACATATACATACATACATATGTACATAATATATATTTATGTGAAATTATGCGTTCACGTTTGACAATGAAATTGAAACGTATTGAATGCCAAACAACACAACTCTTCTAAAAGCAACCCCAACCCCTATAAAATGACTGTACACACACACATACCAATACTCGTTGGAGAGTTTGTAATACATATCAAAACCTGCATAAAATATCCAAAATTGACAATTATAAAGAGACGAATCTGTATTTCACATACCTACAGTATGTAATTATTGGCCGCGCCAGTTTTTATGTATATGTATGTATGTATGTATGTATGTATATGATTTTTCGTTTTTGCAGCTGTCAGGCTGTATAAGGAGCAGCCATAAAGGATCATTGCTCTACGCAGGAATTACGACGCAGACGTAGCATCTTTCAGATGCAGGACTAAAGCAGGTAGGAACCACCACCGCACATTTTATTTGCAGGTAGATATGTACGTATGTATTTCTATTTCTCAACCCCTAACAATTTCACCGCGTACTGTACCTTGGCTTGGTGTTGCAGTTCCAGTTGCAGTTGCAGCTGTTGCAAGGTGATTTCCAAGTATTTCATTTCTTTCTTTCGTATTGTTGTTGTTTTCTTCTGTTTTTTTTTTTTTTTTTTTCGAATTCACGGCATTGCTTTTGTTGTTATTATGGCGGAGCAACGGCAACAGATTTCATTTAAAAAAGTAACGCTTTATTTTTTGAACTTTTAACGGCTTCCATTGACAGAAATCGCAAACTCAGAATACATAATAAAGTTTGCGCTCTCCTTTAACAGTTGCGCTCTCGCTTTTTCATTTTGTCGGCGTTTCATTCTCGCAAAGACGAAAATGAATAAAAACACCGTGACCTTAAAGTTGTGGGAAAAGTAATGGAAGATAAAAACAACCTTTAAAATTTTGCTTTATTTGAATTATTTCATAATATGTTGAAAAATGCTAGGATCAATTGTATTTAAAAAATTTATTAAAAATCATGTACCTATATCTCCAATTATAAAATGGGGCACAGAAATTGGATAAATAAATATGGAGATATTTGTATGAAATACTTTAGTAATTGTAATTATTTTTTAAATATGTAGTTTGCAATGATTTGTATTTCCCAGTTACTCATATTTTCTACACTTTGTGAAATAATAAACTCAAATTTTAACCAAAATCAATTAACTTCAAAAAGTACTATTTCAAAAAAAAAAAAAAAAAGATTAAAACAGGCTTAAGAATTCTGAAAAACTTGAAATTTTGAACTTTAAACTAATGTTCGAGAATCTTTGTTCACGTTGTAAGTACTTCCATCGCTTACTTGCATTCATAGACTATACTGATATTTACTCTAGATTGTGAAATAAATATAAATATGTACATACATATATGTATATATATACATATATACATGTATTTATATAGAATGTAATTTCCTTTGTTTACGTTTTTTATTAAGCGTATCTCTTTTTTTTTTTTTGCTCGCGGAAACGTATAGTGATGACGTGAAAGGTCACAATCAGAGATAATCATTAAATTGCATTTTGTTAAGCAAATATTTACGCCACACTGTGTAATTGAAAGTTGAAACCACTGTGCCTACGCTAGTCACGCCATGCGCGGTAAACCTTTTTAAAACGGGCGTTAACTTTTAAATTTAAATTCGAATTCCTGGCCGTTAAACTTGAAGCGTTTCATCGGATTCTGTTTTGTTTCATTCTAAAAGCGCTGGAACAAGTTTTGACTTTAAATTGTGATGAAATTTTTTTGTATTTGTGTTGTTGTTGCTAAGCTCGTAAACGTACATATGTATGTATGTAGTATGAAGTAGTTTTTTTGTTTGGGGTAAGAAGAAGAATCGCGTGCGTCATCGTTGCGGCTGCGTCACCGAATGCGAGAATTTTAGCGATGACGATGCTTTTAAGGCCTCTCTCCCCGAACTCCGTCTGCTATCTATCCTCTTTTTTCGATTTT
This sequence comes from Drosophila austrosaltans, assembly GCA_035045865.1. Taxonomy (NCBI): domain Eukaryota; kingdom Metazoa; phylum Arthropoda; class Insecta; order Diptera; family Drosophilidae; genus Drosophila; species Drosophila austrosaltans. The sequence goes on along the minus strand of JAWNOQ010000207.1, from coordinate 2,062,721 downwards.
TTGTTTTCAGTGCCTTGGCTTAATCACTATACTCTGCAACGACATTCCAAGTTTCAGTTTTGCACGAAATGTTAAACAGGAGATCGAATGAGAAAGGTGAAATTTAAGGCATGCTTGCAAATGTGAAAAGAGATGCATGTGACGTGACTAGACGATGCATGGATTTAGCTGCAGAAAAAAACTACTTGTACTTTTTTTATACACTCTATCAAAAATAAGATTATAAAAGTTACGATCATTATTTCCCATAAGATAAATATAATTTAAAATCTTTTATCTACTACAGTTATGATATCGTATATTGTCTGGTAAATAACCTTTTCATGACATGTTTTCTGACTTGTAGAAAAAATATAAATTTCTCCCAAATATTTGGATATACATATATGTATTTATATGTATGTACATACTTATGTAGATTCATATGTATATCATCTAAAGACTCAATTTTCACGGTCAGAGCTTACCCACTACTTATTTTACATCAAAAACTGACTCAGTGATTCAGTTCAATGCCCTGCATCTCCACCAAATCGAGGCACAACACACCGAAAAAAAGAAAGTTGTGTTTTATGTTTGTTAAGCTTAACTATGTTTATCATTACAGTTATAGTTCAACATTAACATCTATAAAGTGAGAAAATCTCTCCCTCTCTTTCTCTACCCTCCCTTCCTTTTGCTATCAGACCTGCTCTCCCTCTGTGTGTTTGTGTGTGTGTGTCTCTCCCCCTTGTGTACAAGTTATGTGGTGGTCAATGCACCTGATCTGATGTTATTGTAAGCGTGACACTTTCTCCACCAACAGACCGACAGACAGACAGACAGACATAAAGCTAACCAGTTGTGTTTACAAACCGATATTTCCGTTGCGGAGTGTTCATTGTACGTACCTGGCACCCATCATTCAAGCGTCACACTCAGTCTGTGAAAATTATTCAAAAATCAAATAATCATTGAAAATGTAACGTATTCTTCATAAATATGTACATACATACATATGTACATACATATAAGGGGAGAATAAATTGTAATTCTCCAGTTTCCAAACATTTCAAAGCAAAGGTTCAATGTCACAGAGAACGTATGTATGTACATATGTATATATTCAAATATTCACTTGATCAATCGATTTTCAAAGTGTTTATTCAACTTTGAACTTTTTGTTGGTTCACTTAAATATGTATGTAGTATTCAAGTCTTAACGAATATAATATATGTATATTTCAAATCGGTTTTAGATTCAATTTGTATATACTTTTAAAAACTATATGTATAATATAGATGTATGTATGTATGTATCCCGCTATATCATCGGCGAAAGCTTTTATTTTGTTTCCCTATGGGTTGGTTTCATGGTCTCGAAACTTTATTGTTTGCATTCATAATAATGATAATGTTAATGACGATGAAGATACTCTTAGTGTGGTTGTTGGAAGAAAGTGAGAGTGAGAGTTTTCTTTACGGCTTTTTATGACTCGGTTTTGTATTTCTGTTTACTTTGTCGTTTGTCTGGGGGCTTCTATGTATGTGGCATTTCATAATAGTGCACTGAACTCTGTAAAAATATGAAAGCAGACCTAATAGAGCTCTGGAGCATTACGAAATTGCAATCTTTCCTTAGTTAAGATTCTCTGACAAGTCTTTTCACTTAGGCATATAGCAAGCAGTATTTCTTAGATTTGGCAATCAAAAGCTAAAAAAAAACCTAAAATCAAAGTCAAATATTCCGTGCCCTGCTCCCGCCTCTTCGTCTTCCACCATTGATGTAATTTGGTTTCATGGCCGTCAAGAAGCTGCATTGTACCAAAAACCTACAAAAAACAAAAATTTTATAAACAAAAAAAACTGAAAAGGTTGAACGAAACATACAGACAGACAAACATACACATAGATACAATGAAACCAATTTGCCGAATGGCTTACACAGAGCTCATTGCCAAGCGCCCTCGCATTGGAGCAAAAGCTAAAGCTAAAGCCAAAGCTAAATCGAAATACATACAAACATATATACATATACATAGATATGTATATATACCAACAACTACAACTACTCACAATATCGTGTTGGAGTCGTGTGGAGCTGCTATAAGCGTAAGGTCATCTCAATTTCAATATACGATGAAAAAAAAGCAGAAAAAGAAGGAAAGAAACAAAAAGAAAAATGGAGTAAGACTAAAACTTAGTTGTACTAGTTAGTTGGACAAAGATTGAAATTGCCATTCCTAACTTAAACAAAACTCAATGCTCTAATTAAAACAAAGATGCCTCTTAAACTAGGCGAAACATGAGCATCAATAGATCAATATTTAAGGGAAGATAGATGCATACGTGTGTGTAGGTGTGGGAAACAGTTTTTGAGTTCTAATCATTTAGGTAAATTACAACATACACACAAACATATGATGGAATAGAAGGAGGAGAAGATGCTTGACAAATCCGTTTTCTACATGTGACAAAACGTAACCAAATAGTACCCATACATGGGAAAATTTTCATCCGAGTTCTCAGCTAAAATAGTAAAAACAGATTGTCCCAGTTCTTTTGTCTCGGATCAGTCTTGCTCTCCCCCTCTCTTATACGTACACTCTCTTGTTATCTCTTTCACATTTTTCATGTGTGTCTGTGTGTGTGGCTGAACCTTAGGCGGGGGTGCATATACATGCATACATACATATATACACTCAAGGGCAAGAAATCTGAGCTATGGCTCTTCTGGTGTCATCTGTACCTACCGGGACCAGATTTGATGCATAGATGTGGATAATTTCTGAGTTTTCCCAAGGCATGTGTGTAGAGGATTATGACCGTTCCACCATGTGCATTTCTTCATTTGCACCACAATAAGAATCTATGTATATATATATGTATGTATGTATGTATGTACACATACACTGAAGTATAGAAATTTTGAAAGGTTTGCTATGATTTGGGGTTCTTACAATTTTTACCTTCTTATAGGCCATGTTTTGCAAATTTCATTGTGGTAATCACGCGTGTGTGTGTGTGGGTGATCAATATAACTCAAGTACAGTCCCGTCTGCTGGAAATGCATAAAACTCTTTCTTACTTGGCTATTGTGTGTCCAAATAAAAGATAAACTCATCACAAATAAAAATACAAAAAAGTTTTCTAGGCTTGATCCTTGCTGCAAGAAAATTTTCAAACCCTTTCCCTTATTCCATTGTATATGTACTATGCCAAGAGGTGACAAAAGGGTGACCCCTTTTTCCAAAGGGAACAAAAAGAAAGAAAAGGAATACGAAAAAGGGATATATTCCAATAAAACTATTAACTAAAATGCCTTGTTAAATCCTGCGAAAAGAGCGAAAAAGTAACCGGTTTGCATATGCGACCGGAAAATCCTTTCTTTTTTTTCAGATTTCCCTGACTGGGGGTGAGTGTCTGTGTTCCTTTTTTTTTGTTCAATTTTCCTCAGTTTTTCAGTTATAGATTTAAATGAACTTTGGCCTCTTTTTACGTGCTTCCTTTTTGGCCTTTAGGTTATTGCGACGTTTATTTTTCCTTTTGCTTTTCTTCATCTTATTTTTTTTTTGTGTCTTTTGTATTCAATTTCATTCTTTTCATTGTGTTCCGGAACGTAACACTTATCGCTCTGCAGGGGTGAGGGTATGGGGGGGGCAATAACCCTTTGCCTTTTCCAAAGTGGCTAATTTTGGGTATATTAGAAAACTATTTCCCTTCAACGATTTTGTAAGAAAAATTGCGTCGTTTTCAATCAAAGATATCTGCTAAAAAATGCAAAAAAAAAAAGAAAGACAGAATGAAATACACACACACACACGCACACACACATGTTGAGTTCAAAAACCAAAAAAAAAAAAAAAAAAACAAGAACAACACGATCAAGAGGAGTGAGAGTAGAGGAGAGTAGAGATCATGTCTGTATGTATTATTTAAAATGCACAGACGCACCACCTGCTTCCTGTTACCGCTGGATGCTGCTGCTGCTGCTGCTACTGCTGGATGCCCCGGCATGATGTTGAATCTCATTTCTGTTGCTGCTGCGATTCCGATTCCAATTTCGGGACTTGTGTGCAGCTGGCGTTTTGATGCCACATAGCGTGGCAAATGCGCAGGCGCAAGCTGGTGGCAAAACTAAGGCTCCACGAGTGCCCTCTCCTCTCTTTCTCTCTCTTGACACTCTTGAATAGATCTCTTCCGTCTCAAGTTCGGACGCATGCCGCCTTGTGCCACCTGAAACAATATACAAATTTTGATCTTGAACCTTGACCCAAAAAGCCAAAAAGTGAATATTGTGTCCTGTTTGGCTTAAAATAACTAACGAGAGTTAAGTAACAGATAGTTCATATGCCATATACATACATACATAAACATAAATTATTTATTTATACATATAAATTTACACAATTTATAGACATTTAGTATAATCGTTTAACAATTGGGGGGAGGGGTGGTGTATGTATAAACATATGTATATTTAAATATATAGATATATATTTAGGTATATATATATATTATGAGATATTGGTGAAACACTGCAACCCACTTTATTGTGTGTTGTAATTGTATATATAAATAACATATAATAGACAACTATACAATAGAAATAGATATAGGAATTATGAATAATTTGATTTTTTTAGAGCTCCCCACGAGCCAATTTCATTCAAATATCGGTGAAATATACATATAGATAGATTTGAAAATGGAAATGAAAATGGATCTATACATACATATTCTTATGTTTAGGTCATTTAATACTGTTAAAAATTAGTAGGAGAAATTTAGTTGAAGAAAATTTTGTTGAATTCCACATATTTATAAATATATATATTTGATCGATCCATTTTCTATATAAATATATTGATAGAAATTGTATATGTAATGTTGATTTGTTGCAGCATTTTTTTTAGGATTGACTGTGCGCCGCATTATCAAAATCGCCAGCCTCTACAATTGGATGTTTATCCACTTTATCTACTTTGGAGCGACCCATGAAACGTTCAAGAACAGTGTGTTTAGTGGTGGAACCACCAGCACCACTAGACGCCACCTTAAAGGAACCCCAAGGCAACTTAGTGGCCTCGGATGAAGTCATTAGAATAGCATACGATGAGCAGGCTTCACCCTCTTTGCTATGATGAATGCCGTATAGAAAATAGACAATCATACCAATGGATACCCATACAAAGAATCGTACCCAAGTCAAAGCATCCAGATGGACCATAAGCATGATATTACAAAAGATTCCCAATGCAGGAACAAAGGGTACCAAAGGGACCTTAAAGTTAAGACCGCGCGTATTTTGATTGTGGACCGCCATGATGGCGACACATGTGCTAGCGGCGAAAATGATGAAGCCATAAATGAGTAGAGCCCACCAGGTGCCAGTGTAGAGTTCCGTCCATGATACTTTTAGTTGTAGACAGATTGCAAAACTGAGTCCTATGAATAGTATAACAGCTACCGAGACTACCGAGCCAGGCTCAAAGCGACCCAATAGTGGTTCTAACCAACGGAACTGACTTTTGAGGCGTCCAGCTAGGGCTCCCTCAATTAGATCACTGGTGGGTGAGGAGGCCGAATCAATGCTGCTTGATTGGGATACAGCATCCTCATCGTCATCATCATCATCCTCGGCCGTATCTGGTGTATCGGGTGCATAGATCGGCTGTTCAAGTCCACGAGGCGTTATGGGTCTATAGCGTAATATTATAACACTGGCTGAGACTATGGTATAAGCCAAGAGTGTGCCAATTGACATAAATTCCACCAACTTGGCCAAGTCAAAGACCAGAGCCAACAAGGCACTCATAATGCCCGATACAATCAGATTCAAGAGCGGCACTTGAGTGGTAGAATTCACACGGCCAAAGCAACTAAAAAGCAATCCATCCGAGGCCATGGCATACATGCATCTCGGAAGAGCGAAGAGTGAACCCAAAAGGGTGGTAGTCATGCCGCATAGGGCTCCAATGGAAATTACATACTTGGCCCATGTAAGATCTAATTGGCCAAAGGCCTCTGGCAAGGAAGCAGCTGGATTAATCTCACTTATCGGTATCATTAGAGTCAATGCGGCGCTGACGAGAATATAACCGACAGTGACCACACATAGAGACATTACCGTGGCTATTGGTATGGAAACAGCTGGATTCTTGGCCTCCTCACCAGACGTGGCTATCGAATCGAAGCCAACGAAGGCATAAAAGCATGTTGCAGCACCGGCAATAACACCACCAAAACCATATGGTAGAAATCCCCCCTCCGCCTCTGACCAATTCTTTGAATCTGCATACCAAAATCCCACACTTATAACCAGAATCATGACACCAATATTGACCAAGGTCAGAAGACTATTAAAGACGGCAGTTGCCTTGACACCGATCGCCAAGGCGGAAGCGTAGATTATGCAGACAAGAAATGCCAAAAAATCCGGATATTGTGCTAATCCGGGCTCATGAATGCCACCCATCACTGCCAGTGTTGTATTGCCGATCCAGCCGCCTAGCATCGAGTCCACATAGCCACTCCAGGCACGAGCCACCGATGCGGCACCCAGCATATGTTCCAGCAAAATATTCCATCCGATGACAAAGGCCCAGAACTCACCCATCGATATATAGGTATAGACATATGCAGATCCAGCTTTTGGTACACGAGTTCCAAATTCAGCATAGCACAGAGCAGCCAGCATGGATACAAATCCGGCCAAAATAAAAGACACAATGATGCCGGGACCAGCCATTTCCTTGGCCACAGTACCAGTAAGAACGTAAATGCCAGCTCCTACCATATGTCCAATACCTGTAAATGTAAGATAAAACTCATGATTATCAAGGATTTAAGAAATTAAAGGATTCCATAATTCTAAACTGTTATGGTAGCTCCAATTTCAAATTAAAGTATTTCCATATTGGCAAGGGTGTCCTTTTTTTCCATTTTTTTTTTCCTTCAAATTTCAATTATCTATTAATCTACTTACCTAACAGGGCTATGTCAAAGGTAGTTAAACATCGTTTTAATGGTGTCTCCATGACGTCAGCAGGCACCGGCTTGGTGCGATTCATTTTCGTGCATAATCCGGACATTATGTGCCCCAATATGGCACGACGTGAACTGGGCATTTCGATTGCTTCGGCTAGCTGGCCTCCAAGTGTTTACCACTAATATCAATCCCGAGTCAAATTACCACAGATTCTCTCTATTGCATAGCTAATTGGACTGATTTTAGATATTTTTATGTAGATGTATTAATTTTCAAATGTTTTTTACGCCTTTTTCCGCGGCACTTTTCTTAGTTGGGGTCCGTTGTGTTTCACTTGTTGTACACGAAACAGCTGTGAGCATATCGATTTTTCCTTTCTTCCTTTCTTAACGCCGCCGCCCCCTCAATTTCCTGTATTAGCCATGTAAGAGCTTTCGAGTTATAAATTTTGTTTTTTGATGGAGCTTTCAGTAGTAATGTAGACATCAGCTTTTGTCAGTTAACATTTTAAGCTGCTGTTGCGGCAACTTCGATTTTCATTTTAAAATGAACAAAGTTGTAGTTTATGTTTATAGTTATTAGGCTATATAGTACATTCGCATAAACTTTGTTTAATCAGAAATATAATATTGATATTTCTGAAATTTTTACTTATAACAATTTCTTCTCAATTTTAGAACTCAGCCTCAAAGTATGCTTTAAATATTTACATTGTGGCAGCAATTGTAATATATTTGTGGGCACTTTGTTTAAAATGAAAGGCACAAATTTTGAAATCTAATATATAGGATATCGTTAAGTGATTTCTGTAAAAATGTCTATATAAAAATGTATATACTCAGCTCTTAAATCTTTTGCGCAATTTGCCAAAAAAAAAGAGACTTGAATGATTCTCAATTTGTCGTCCCGACTCAATAGATGTAATATATCTGATGTCAAGAGGGCCCCAAGATTTTTATTAGCTGTTTTTTGTTTGTTTGGAATTTTCGTGGGCTGTGGCAAGGCTTTATTTGACAATGAGTAAGTCTATAACTGACACAATCTTGTCTTTTCCACACATCAATGAAATTTGTCAGCAACTTTATGTGGGCATTGGGTTACTTGGAATCAAGTACATAAACAGGTTTGCATTTTAGCCATCTTTTTTTGCAATCGTTGCAACTTTTGTCTATGACTTGGTCAATTTTTTGAACTTAATTGTAAAGACACGAATTTGAACACATGTACTTGAAAGAATTACTTATCATTGGACCGACATCGTATGAGCTTAAGCAAAAAGAATCAATAAAAGAATATGTAAATGGAGCACTGCTAGGCAATTGCCAGGACTAAAAAGTTAAGTAAATAGTTAAATGATAAACTAAAGCTTATTATATAATCCTCTACTCATGCTTTTCTCTGTTGTTAGTGCATATAATTTAAATTTACATAAGTCGAACCTTGATCTAACGATAACTTAAAATAGATAGCGTATCCGTAACCAGTCTGTTTAAGGTTTCTGGAAAAAATATTGCACTTTCGCTTCAATTTCCGGTATTCAAATACTCGTGTGCGACATCGTGGGTTGGTTGCTTGGTTGTTGTTGTTAAAAGAATGTCACTTGTGGTTTCAGAGTTTCATGACTAGATAGAGATAGTGGTAGCATTTTGGGCGACAAGTGTTGTCCGTTGGCTTCTCCATCATTATATTCTCTTTACCGCCTAACATCAATTTCCCATAACAACAACAACAACAACAACAATCAAGCCAAGTGGCAGCGCAATCTTGGCGCATCGTCTCATCACCATGACCGTTTGCCATTTGGTTAAAATCTATCACCATCACGATGCGGACGCTGGGCGTCCCAAAAACTTTTTGACTAACTAATACCTGTTCGGGATGACCAGGCCCATGGTGCCGGCTCCGGCAGCAGTAGTAGTTGCATGACAACATCATCCAAAGCCGATGTCGAAGTCTCGAAGTCGGCCATGATTGTAGGTACCATGAATGACGAATTTTTCTCTTTTTTCTCGCTTTTTTTGGGGCCCTAGAAAAAAAAGCACGAATTCAGGCGTTAGCTTCATGGCGCATCTTCGATAGGTTTTTGTTTACCAGATGGAAATGTCGCAGTCGCGTCTGCCGCATTGGGTCAAGATGAGGCAAGGAGACAGAGAGACAACAACAACAACAACACTCTCAACTCTTCTCACCGCCTTGATGGCGGCTGCTGCGGCGGCTCACGAGCTGTCTTCTTGACGGGCACGAAGTAAAGATGAATGCAAAAAAATGACAACGGATATTATGAGTTTACGTATAGGAGCATCTATACAGATATTATATGATCTGGCGAAGATTTGTTACCCTCTGAATTTTTAGATAAATGAAATCTTACTTAAAAAATGCCTACACCAAAAAGTAAATGGAAAATATATTTTGATTTCTTTAAGGCAATTAAATTAAGAGAGAGATAAATATCCTTAATTTCTTTATCTTTACAGGTAAGAAATGAAAAATTACTTTACGATTGTGTTTATTAAATTTATTCCATTTATTTGAAATAGATTTCGTTTAAGATATTGTATAAATAGTTTTTCTATTTTCGTCAAATTGAAAACTTTGGTATACCTCATACAAACCATTACAATACAGTTCATTCGATAGTATTTCAATGAAAAGTTTGCTATGCTTCATAATTACCATTACAGAACAGTTTATTCAATAGTATTTGAATGGAAGTTTTAGTAAAAACTATTCCAAAACAGTTCATTCGATAGTAAGTTGTGATAAGTTTGCTATAATCCGTATAAACTATTCCAAGACTTTTTATTCGATAGTTTTTAAATGGAAGTTTTAGTAAAAACTATTCCAAAACAGTTCATTCGATAGTAACTTGTGTTAAGTTTGCTATAATCCATATAAACTATTCCAAAACTTTTTATTCGATAGTTTTTGAAATTGTTTCCAAGACTCATTATACGATAGTTTTGATATTAAAGATAGTTTTTAAGAAAAGGCACAAAGAGATTCGATTCCAGAGAAAAAAAAAACAAAACTTACATCGAACCGTGGATGAGGTCATCGTTTTCAAAGACCTCGAAATTTCATTGCCTTAAAAAAGTATAAAAATGTTGATAATTTACTTTCTTGTTTTGGAATTCCTTTTTTTTGGTTCATCTCATTATTGATCTTATAGCATTGTGATCTGTTTTATATATAGATATATAAGGATTCTTTATTTTTAAGTAATTTTGAATTTTTGAATTGAAATATCATATCTATATCTAGATATCTGTAACAAAATCAAAATACCCCCATTTTGTATATTTGGTTTTTTTTTAGTGTGTTGTTAGTTAGTTTTGCTTATAGAAAACATCAACTGAATAGCGTTAAATAAACAACAATATATTAGCTACCAAAGCGTTGGTGCTGTCGCTGTTGTTGTTGCTGCTGCTGCTGTTGCTGCTGTCGATGCTGCCGCTGCTGTTGCTATTTGTTGTTGTTTTACTTGATGTGGCTTTGGATTTTTGAAGCAATATCCCCAAAACGATTTTTTTTCTTGCCTTTTTTTATTTTTTGTTAAATCATACAACGAACGTGTGTTATGTATAAAAACGAAGACGCGTCTCTTTGGCGCTTTAGTGCGACAACGTCCACTTAACCAGCTGCATCCCAAAACCACCGACCGTCGACACTCACGCAGGGGCCAACAACCAAGTGCAGTAAGTCCGGCAAATGGCACGACAAGTGCAGTTAAATAAAAATAAAACGTTAAAGTTCAGTGATGAAATCCAATCAATTAAATCTTAATATGTGTATCAAATAAGTGACGTCTACTTACTAAGCGAATGGCTTAAATGTTATCACGAAAAAAAAAAAACATTATGCAATGAAGAGTGAACTACAGTGAAAAAGATGGCATGGCCGCATGGCATCATCTTTATAAATAAATTGAAGGATCTTATTTAAAAAAAAAAAGAAACTGGAAAGATTAAAACTTGAAATTAAGTACAAAATTCTTAATTCAAAATTTTATTTATATTTTTTTTTTTAATTTTTTTAAAGTAATTTTTATTTTTTTTGAATTGAATGTGATTTGTGTTGTAATCGTTGCGATTCTTTGGTTTAAAGTGTTTCCAGGTATTTTTTATATAGGATCATGATATCATAGATTCGTCTATAATCTATAGCAGGTTAAATCTTATATTAAATTTTCACTTGCAATGTCCTTGAGCAGAGTAACATAAGTTTTAAATATATTTTATAACATATTTAGCATCTTTTTTTCTGAAATAGAAGTACTTATAAAAAGCCTATTTATTGCTATCCAAGTAACTCTGTTTAAATACTTCTATTTAAGTCTTTGTTGGGTAATATTCTTAATAACTTTGAAAAGTTGTAAAATTGTTCAATCCTTGTTGTTTCTGACGCGTTGGGATCCATAAATCTTCATTCTTAACTCAGGTTGAGACATTAACAGGATGAAAACCTTGTTGTACTTGTTTTTAGATATATATAGTATATGTATATGTATATACGACATACCATATATGGTTTCTGTGAATAAACTCAAAATGTGTACTTGATTAGGAATTTTATATAAATTTAACTTGTTTACATTCTCTGTGAACAAACTCAAACATACTTGATTTGTGATTATTTATATATATATGTACATATATATACACAGGGGATTGTACAAAATGAAGATGAAGAGTGAACAACTGATTCAATACTGACATATATTAAAAATTATTACACTTATTGAAGAATGTTGTATACATTAAAGATGATTATTGAAATCAAGTTCCCATACTCTCAACTCTTACACATACATATGTAGAATATATGTACATATATATTGATTCCTTTTGATTCGATATTTTGCGTTTAAGTTTATTAAAATGAAGTAAAACCAGAATTCCATAACGGTAAACTGTTTTTTTGTTCACACAAATTGAATTGAATTCACAGATATTTGCCGCATTTTAATTATCAAGTATAAACAAAAGAAAAAACAATATTGAATATATATATATATATATATATATATATATATATATATATATATATATATATATGCAATATATTTAAAATAATTTGTTAAACTTGTATATATATATATATATGTATATAAAGTATATATAAAATGAGCAAACACTTACAGCTTACCAACTGGTTCTACGTATGACAAATGTCAAACGCACCGCCTATAGTACATACATACATATATATATAAAGATATATGAAGAGTCTTAGATATACATATATACATACGTTTTCATGTACTACAAGATCCGTGTTTACTTTTGCATCTATTCTGAATAAATTAAGTTCAATATAATGATGATTAGCCATAGAGTTATAGAGATATAACCTATAGTTATAATTTCAACATCTTTGATGAACCAAAACTAATCTTTAACCGACTTTTATTTGGTTCGTTGTTGTCATTGTTGTTGTTGTTGTTGTAGTTTCGTCTTAATCATTATCTAACACGCGACAACTCAAAAGAAAAAAAAAAAAGGTTGACCCAGTCCCCCAAAACACACACACAAAAAGGCTGCTCCACTTTATGCCCAGATGCCACCAACCATCGAAAAAAAAAAGCATAGACACAAAAAAAAAGAGTGAATACAGTTAACAAAAGCTAAAGCAAATTCACAGAGAGATAGACAGATAGATGGCCCCGGTAACCCTTCCCCTTCCCCTTTTCCTAATGCGAATTAATTTATCAAATGTATCGGTTGAAATGTGCTTTTTGTTGTTGGCAAAACAAACGTTTTCTTTATATATCTACATATAAATATTTCTCCTAATTTGTCTCTTCTATCCAAATTAAGCAATCAATTTGTGTTGAAATGACAAATTTGTCTCTGATAATTTGATTAAAACCATTATGAGATATGTTACATTTTGTTCTTTGAACTCCGACTACAGATCACCAGGCCAAAGTGGGTGACGGGAGACAGAGATGTGTATGTGTATGTGTATGTGTCTGAGACCGGACCATAAATACATTTTAATGATCATGCCAAGAGGCATTGCAGTGTCTATCTTGATGTAATCTCACCTGTTAAGCTGTTTGCCATGACGAATATGAATACCCACCCATACCCATAGCCAAATCCAAATAGAAACCCAAACCCCAACCCCCACTCATAATCGTAACTGCCAATGTATGTATCTCTCTCTCGCTGTCTCTGTCTCTCTCTTCCCCCAACCAAATGTCAAAAGTTCATGGCAAAGAGTCAAATCAATGCCTAACATATTATTATTTTTCTTTCTTATTTTTTTGATTTAACTATTTGAAACATTGGGCATTTGGTTTGCTTTTGTTGGGTTTGGTGTGGTGTGTGGTCAAGCGTTTAGGCGTGACTTTAAGCCAAAGCTGGAGATGGCCGATGATGACGATGACGATGACAATGTTGCTAAAGAAGATGATTAAGTTGAAAATATATTTAACAATTTGTTGATTGTACTTATTAGACTTAAAGACTATAAAAAAAGAAATCATGTATTTCCGTTTTTTTTTCAAGGATTTTCCTTAAGTTACCTATGTACCTGCTACTAGGAACTATCAAAAATTAGCTCTTTTGTGTTGTTGGCCTTCATTTTGGTGTTTTATTTTGTATAGATCATAGATCAAAGATCCTATTAAACAATTAGTATATAGAATTTGGCAAATGAAAGAAAGTGATATACAATCCTGTTCGAAAATATTTTGTATACTTGCTAATCTTGGTTGTATTCGCAATTAAAAACACATTTCGTTTCGTATCTAAATGTATGCTAAATCGTCTAACAAGATCGATGGCAATTAATAATACTCAATGAAACCCGGACTTGAAGAAAGAACAACTATTTATATACTATATATATACAAATATATAACTAATTTCTATTAATTAGCAGTGAATTGTTGGTCACAAATTTACGGTTTAGTCCGTAAACAGAAATAAATATTGCAAATGCAAAAAATCAAAAAACAAACAAACGAGCTTAAAATCATCTTACACATCCCTCTCTCTCTCTCCCTCTTCCTCTTTTTTATAGTATAAATAATTATAAAAATTTAATATTGGTACCTAATATAAAAATATGCATAAATTAAATCACACACGTAAACCGGGGAAGAAGAGAAAAAAAAAAACCAACACACACACTTTCAAGGTTGTGGCATGAAAAGAAAAGCAGCAATCAAATTAAATAAACAATATTGTTTGTCCGAGTGTGTGTTAATTTTGCAAAAAACCAAACCAAAAAAAAAAGATAATCAAAACACACACACACACACACGTTTTGGAATATGTGTTATTAATGTATTTAGGTGGAGTTGTAAACGTAATCGAGCTCCCCATGAAAGTGAATGAGATTTGTTGATTATGATGATGACGATAATGCGGATGATGATGATGATGATAATGCGGATGATGTACGCACTTCTAATTTAGACATCAATTTCATATGTCAAATAATTAGAGGCATTTGTCTAACAGGGAGTGTGAGATGGGTCCCATTCAACTAACTTGAACAATTTCTCCATAATACCAAACAATTAATCAATGGACTTTAAATATCTTGTTTTTATATCATTGTGTATGTTGATCCGAAAACTTGAGATTTGATCTCTGACATTTGTCGACTGACCATGAGGTCACCAAAAAAAAAAAAATTCTCTAATTACAAGTCAATCAATTTGGCTCCATCGATTAAGAATTGATGATGAAAAAATGGTCAAGATCAAAGCAAAACTGACAGCTAATGCGTTTAACATACATAGATAATAAAAAAATTTCAGTTGATTAGCTTTAATGCTAAACAAATATAGAATTTTCTCAAACTTTATAATCACAAGCACATATTTTATGTATAGTCATTTGACTACTGTTCAGCAATAACAATAACCAAATTTATCGTTAGTTAAATTAACATTTTGCCATAACCTAGACAAAAGGAGGATCCCAAAAAGTACCCAATCATTCCAGCAATATTGTTCAATGAAATAATATGTGAGTAAAAAATAAAACGAAGAAGCAAATCAAACAAATAGCCATCAAATTGCAGAAGCCAATGCCGGACAAAAGGCACCTAAATTGAGGCCCCCTTTAACAACTTTTAGAGAAGCAAAAAAAAAAAAAAAAATTAAAAACAGAAAGAAAAAAAAACAAAAAACAACTAAGTAATAGGCACTCGTAACTATTTGTTTCTTCGCCTTCCGATGGCTTTTGTCTGAGTTTTTTTCTTTTTTAAATTTATGGATTTTGAAATCAAGAGTTCCCTGACGCCTCTACCTCCATCCCTCCTCCTGTTTTATTTATTTATTTTCATCTTATATTTTTATTTATTTTCCAAAGGTTAGTTGTATTATTTAAAATTTCAAAGAAAAAAAAAAACAGCAATAAACCCGTTTTAGTGCTTTGGCTCAAAGCGAATGCAATTTACCTTACCTAGGTAAGGTGTAGTGCATTCATATATACATACATACGTTTCGGGGTATTACCATTCACCCGGTAATTTATGAGCTATTAACCACTCGACAAATACAAATAAATCAGCAAAAAAAGCCACCAAACAATGCTTAAAATTAAAATGTTGTAAATTATTTTGCAAAAGCCTTTTAGTTGGATTGTATTGATATAAAAATAGAATTATAATGATTTCTATTCTTGTTTTAAGCAAGATTAAGAAATACAACATGAATCAATGTCGTCTGCAAAGTATACTTGGGTAGCTCATGAGCGAGTGAGCCGCTGATCTTGTTCCTTCAATATGGCTCATTTTGGCTCACTAGTTCTTATGGCTCATTTTGCGTTTATCTTAATTGGCGTTCGCAAGTGAACTAACATGAGCTATCAGCAAGTGAGCCAGTGAGCCATATGAGTGAAAAAAAGACCGAATGAGCCGGTTCACCTCAGTGAGCTGCTTTTACCCAAGTATACTGCAAAGAAGTACTAAAAGGCGAAAAATTTTAAAAATGAAAAATACTTAAATATGTACATACATATGTCTAATATATTTTGTTTTTCAAGGCGCATAGTTTGGTTTCGACACACCCTCAAGATGGTCAACATCGGCCATGTTTTCCTGCTTATGCAGCTTATGGTAAGTTTAATGATCAATAAATAGTATCTTTACTATGTATCTCTTTCTTAATATTTTGATTTTGGTTAAAAGGTCATAGCGGCAGGTGTGATGGGTCTTAGCGACGATGACGACGATACTCTTAATGATATTGCTGAATTGGAGGGCTCTTTGAATCGCTTCGTTCGCGATACATCAGCTAGAAATATTGAAAAAATTGATGTGAAATGCGATCAAGCGAATGGCATGATAGTTGAAATTGAATTTACTGAAATATTCAATGGTGTCATCTATAGTCAGGGATATTTTAATGAACCAAAATGCAAGTGAGTGAGACCAGTAATGATAACATATCAATTTCCATCACAATTTTTAATCAAATCTCTTCGTTTTTTTTTCAGTTATGTGGTGGCCAACAGTAATGAGCGTAAATTTATCTTTACTGTGCCTTTTGATGGGTGTGGCAGTAAGCCATCTTGTACGCTGTGTGCCTCAGTTGATAATATCCTTATTATACAAGATGATCAGGATGTTCAGGAGAGTTGGGATATTGCCCGAAAGATATCATGCAGTCGCGGCGATGAGCAGGAGAAAACGGTTTATTTTAAACCCTTCGTTGTAGACATGCTGGAAGTTGTGTCCGTTGAGACGCCAAATGGCCCCGTTGAATGCTGGATGGAAATTGGTACTGGTATACCGCCAAATATTAAGCCAATCAATTACACTTTGAAGTTGGGCACCGAAATCACTTTTACCATTAATGTGAAACATTTGACCCAAATATGGGACGTGAACATTCTGCAATGTTATGCCTCGGATAATACTGATTTCGATGGACGCAATACGAAAAGGCTTAAGCTTTCCGATAAGAGGGGATGCTCATTAAAACCGAAAATCTTTGGAGAATGGCGAAAATTAGAGGCATCATCCAATGGTGGACAGACCTCGACATTTTATAATACACTCAAGGCGTTTAAGTTTCCCGACCGTTCGCAGGTCTATCTCAAATGTGATATTGAATTATGTAATGGAAGTTGTGAGCGGGATTATACCTGTGGTGATTTAATTGATAATCCATGTCCTCCTGGCTCTAATAACGTCAATTGTGGTAATACAGACCTTAAATTAAAAACAACAACTAGGCCAGCACCCATAACTTCTTTAAGACCCAATTGTTATCCAGGATCTACGGATCCTCGTTGTCCTAAAGAATCTAGAACAACACCAAAATCTAGATGCTATCCGGGTTCAAATGATCCCGATTGCGAACCAGCTACTTATGTCCCACCAACAACCAGGACACCAATAACTACTTCAAGGCCAAGGTGTGCTCCAGGATCTACGGATCCTCGTTGTCCACAGACATCCCGAACTACTCCTAGGCCAAAGTGTTATCCGGGTTCAAATGATCCTGAGTGCCAGCCAGCCACCTACTTACCGCCCACGACGAGAACTCCTCCTAGTACATCGAAACCGAGATGTTATCCAGGATCAACGGATCCTCGTTGTCCTCAAGAACCTAGAACAACACCAAAATCTAGATGCTATCCGGGTTCAAATGATCCCGATTGCGAACCAGGTACTTATGTCCCACCAACAACCAGGACGCCAATAACTACTTCAAGGCCAAGGTGTGCTCCAGGATCTACCGATCCTCGTTGTCCACAAACATCCCGAACTACTCCTAGGCCAAAGTGTTATCCGGGTTCAAATGATCCTGAGTGCCAGCCAGCCACCTACTTACCGCCCACGACGAGAACTCCTCCTAGTACATCGAAACCGAGATGTTATCCAGGATCAACGGATCCTCGTTGTCCTCAAGAACCTAGAACAACACCAAAATCTAGATGCTATCCGGGTTCAAATGATCCTGAATGCGAACCAGCTACTTATGTCCCACCAACAACCAGGACACCAATAACTACTTCAAGGCCAAGGTGTGCTCCAGGATCTACGGATCCTCGTTGTCCACAGACATCCCGAACTACTCCTAGGCCAAAGTGTTATCCGGGTTCAAATGATCCTGAGTGCCAGCCAGCCACCTACTTACCGCCCACGACGAGAACTCCTCCTAGTACATCGAAACCGAGATGTTATCCAGGATCAACGGATCCTCGTTGTCCTCAAGAACCTAGAACAACACCAAAATCTAGATGCTATCCGGGTTCAAATGATCCTGAATGCGAACCAGCTACTTATGTCCCACCAACAACCAGGACGCCAATAACTACTTCAAGGCCAAGGTGTGCTCCAGGATCTACCGATCCTCGTTGTCCACAGACATCCCGAACTACTCCTAGGCCAAAGTGTTATCCGGGTTCAAATGATCCTGAGTGCCAGCCAGCCACCTACTTACCGCCCACGACGAGAACTCCTCCTAGTACATCGAGACCGAGATGTTATCCAGGATCAACGGATCCTCGTTGTCCTCAAGAACCTAGAACAACACCAAAACCTAGATGCTATCCGGGTTCAAATGATCCTGAATGCAAACCAGCTACTTATGCCCCACCAACAACCAGGACGCCAATAACTACTACAAGGCCAAGGTGTGCACCAGGATCTACCGATCCTCGTTGTCCACAAACACCCCGTACTACTCCTAGGCCAAAGTGTTATCCAGGTTCAAATGATCCTGAGTGCCAGCCAGCTACCTACTTACCGCCCACCACGAGAACTCCTCCTAGTACATCGAAACCGAGGTGTTATCCAGGATCAACGGATCCTCGTTGTCCTCAAGAACCTAGAACAACACCAAAACCTAGATGCTATCCGGGTTCAAATGATCCAGATTGTCAAGTCATAATAAAGACGACTCAACCTCCACTTACATCTTGCCGACCGGGTTCTACCGATCCTGACTGCCTCAACTGCTTCCCAGGATCTCCGGATCCAAGATGCCCAAAAGTCGCAACTACACGAAAACCAGGTTGCTTTGAAGGTTCTGATGATCCAAAATGTCAACCAGCTACGTACTTACCACCAATTACGCGAACGCCAGCAACCACATCAAAACCGAGATGTTATCCAGGATCAACGGATCCTCGTTGTCCTAAAGAATCTAGAACAACACCTAAACCTAGATGCTATCCGGGTTCAAATGATCCTGAATGCGAACCAGCTACTTATGTCCCACCAACAACCAGGACGCCAATAACTACTTCAAAGCCAAGGTGTGCTCCAGGATCTACCGATCCTCGTTGTCCACAGACATCCCGAACTACTCCTAGGCCAAAGTGTTATCCGGGTTCAAATGATCCTGAGTGCCAGCCAGCTACCTACATACCGCCCACCAAGAGAACTCCTCCTAGTACATCGAAACCGAGGTGTTATCCAGGATCAACGGATCCTCGTTGTCCTCAAGAACCTAGAACAACACCAAAACCTAGATGCTATCCGGGTTCAAATGATCCTGAATGTGAACCAGCTACTTATGTCCCACCAACAACCAGGACGCCAATAACTACTTCAAGGCCAAGGTGTGCTCCAGGATCTACCGATCCTCGTTGTCCACAAACATCCCGAACTACTCCTAGGCCAAAGTGTTATCCGGGTTCAAATGATCCTGAGTGCCAGCCAGCCACCTACTTACCGCCCACGACGAGAACTCCTCCTAGTACATCGAAACCGAGATGTTATCCAGGATCAACGGATCCTCGTTGTCCTCAAGAACCTAGAACAACACCAAAATCTAGATGCTATCCGGGTTCAAATGATCCTGAATGCGAACCAGCTACTTATGCTCCATCAACAACCAGGACGCCAATAACAACTTCAAGGCCAAGGTGTGCTCCAGGATCTACCGATCCTCGTTGTCCACAGACACCCCGTACTACTCCTAGGCCAAAGTGTTATCCGGGTTCAAATGATCCTGAGTGCCAGCCAGCTACCTACTTACCGCCCACCACGAGAACTCCTCCTAGTACATCGAAACCGAGATGTTATCCAGGATCAACGGATCCTCGTTGTCCTCAAGAACCTAGAACAACACCAAAACCTAGATGCTATCCGGGTTCAAATGATCCAGATTGTCAAGTCATAATAAAGACGACTCAACCTCCACTTACATCTTGCCGACCGGGTTCTACCGATCCTGACTGCCTCAACTGCTTCCCAGGATCTCCGGATCCAAGATGCCCAAAAGTCGCAACTACTCGAAAACCAGGTTGCTTTGAAGGTTCTGATGATCCAAAATGCCAACCCGCTACTTATTTACCTCCGATTACGCGGACTCCTACCACCAGAATTCCATTAACAACAGCAAAACCCAGGTGTTCTCCAGGATCTACAGATCCTCGTTGTCCTCAGACTCCCAGAACTACTCCCAGGCAAAAATGCTACCCTGGTTCAAGTGATCCTGAATGCCGTCCATCCACATACTCCCCACCAACTACAAGAATACCTATAACGACTTCCAAGCCCAGATGTTATCCTGGCTCCAATGATCCCGGTTGTCAACCTGCTACGTACTTGCCACCAACCACAAGAACTCCCATAACTACAACAAAGCCAAATTGCTACCCAGGATCAACGGATCCACGTTGCCCACAAGAACCAAGAACCTCTCCAAAACCAAATTGCTACCCAGGATCCACTGATCCTCGTTGCCCACAGGAGCCAAGAACCACTCCAAAACCAAATTGCTATCCAGGATCCACTGATCCTCGTTGCCCTCAGGAGCCTAGAACTACTCCAAAACCAAGGTGTTATCCTGGTTCCACTGATCCCGAATGCCAACCAGCTTCATACTTGCCACCAACCACCAGAATTCCGATTACTACAACAAAACTAAACTGTTATCCGGGATCAACTGATCCACGTTGCCCCCAGGAACCTAGAACCACTCCAAAACCAAATTGCTACCCAGGATCAACTGATCCACGTTGCCCCCAGGAACCTAGAACCACTCCAAAACCAAATTGCTATCCAGGATCCACTGATCCTCGTTGCCCTCAGGAGCCTAGAACTACTCCAAAACCAAGATGTTATCCTGGTTCCACTGATCCCGAATGCCAACCAGCTACGTACTTGCCACCAACCACCAGAATTCCGATTACTACAACAAAACTAAACTGTTATACGGGATCAACTGATCCACGTTGCCCCCAGGAACCTAGAACCACTCCAAAACCAAATTGCTACCCAGGATCAACTGATCCACGTTGCCCACAGGAGCCAAGAACCACTCCAAAACCAAATTGCTATCCAGGATCCACTGATCCTCGTTGCCCTCAGGAGCCTAGAACTACTCCAAAACCAAGATGTTATCCTGGTTCCACTGATCCCGAATGCCAACCAGCTACATACTTGCCACCAACCACCAGAATTCCGATTACTACAACAAAACTAAACTGTTATCCGGGATCAACTGATCCACGTTGCCCCCAGGAACCTAGAACCACTCCAAAACCAAATTGCTACCCAGGATCAACTGATCCACGTTGCCCACAGGAGCCAAGAACCACTCCAAAACCAAATTGCTATCCAGGATCCACTGATCCTCGTTGCCCTCAGGAGCCTAGAACTACTCCAAAACCAAGATGTTATCCCGGTTCCACTGATCCCGAATGCCAACCAGCTACATACTTGCCACCAACCACCAGAATTCCGATTACTACAACAAAACTAAACTGTTATCCGGGATCAACTGATCCACGTTGCCCCCAGGAACCTAGAACCACTCCAAAACCAAATTGCTACCCAGGTTCAACTGATCCACGTTGCCCAAAGGAGCCAAGAACCACTCCAAAACCAAATTGCTATCCAGGATCCACTGATCCTCGTTGCCCTCAGGAGCCTAGAACTACTCCAAAACCAAGATGTTATCCTGGTTCCACTGATCCCGAATGCCAACCAGCTACATACTTGCCACCAACCACTAGAATTCCGATTACTACAACAAAACTAAACTGTTATCCGGGATCAACTGATCCACGTTGCCCCCAGGAACCTAGAACCACTCCAAAACCAAATTGCTACCCAGGTTCAACTGATCCACGTTGCCCAAAGGAGCCAAGAACCACTCCAAAACCAAATTGCTATCCAGGATCCACTGATCCTCGTTGCCCTCAGGAGCCTAGAACTACTCCAAAACCAAGATGTTATCCTGGTTCCACTGATCCCGAATGCCAACCAGCTACATACTTGCCACCAACCACTAGAATTCCGATTACTACAACAAAACTAAACTGTTATCCGGGATCAACTGATCCACGTTGCCCCCAGGAGCCTAGAACCACTCCAAAACCGAATTGCTACCCAGGATCAACTGATCCACGTTGCCCACAGGAGCCAAGAACCACTCCAAAACCAAATTGCTACCCAGGATCCACTGATCCACGTTGCCCGCAGGAGCCTAGAACCACTCCAATACCAAGATGTTATCCCGGATCGACTGATCCCGAATGTCAGCTAACCACTTACTCCCCCCCCACTTCTAGGACACCTGGTACTACGGCAAAGCCTAGGTGCTACCCTGGCTCCACTGACCCTGATTGTCAAGTTTTAATAAAGACAACTAAACCTCCTCTAACTTCATGTCGACCGGGTTCTACCGACCCTGACTGCCTAAACTGCTTCCCTGGGTCACCAGATCCCCGATGTCCCAAGGTTCCGACAACGTTTAGGCCAGGCTGTTTTGAAGGATCGGATGATCCAAAATGTCAACCAGCCACCTACCTACCTCCAACATCTCGAAATCCCACGCCTAGAATACCCATAACCACAGTAAAACCAAGATGTTATCCTGGTTCCCTCGATCCCGAATGTCAATCATCCTTGGCACCAACCACCAGAATTCCGATAACTACAACAAAACCGAATTGCTACCCAGGGTCAACAGATCCTCGTTGCCCACAGGAACCAAAAACCACATCAAAGCCAAATTGCTATCCAGGATCAACTGATCCTCGTTGCCCACAGGAGCCAAGAACTACTCCAAAACCAAGATGTTATCCTGGTTCCACTGATCTAGAATGCCAACCAGCTACGTACTTGCCACCAACCACAAGAATTCCCATAACTACAACAAAGCCAAGTTGCTATCCAGGATCTAATGATCCTCGTTGCCCACAGGAGCCGAGAACTACTCCAAAGCCAAGATGTTATCCTGGTTCCACTGATCCAGAATGCCAACCACCTACGTACTTGCCACCAACCACAAGAATTCCCGTAACTACAACAAAGCCAAATTGCTATCCAGGATCCACTGATCCTCGTTGCCCCCAGGAGCCTAGAACCACTCCAAAACCAAATTGCTACCCAGGATCAACTGATCCTCGTTGCCCACAGGAGCCTAGAACCACTCCAAAACCAAATTGCTATCCAGGATCAACTGATCCTCGTTGCCCACAGGAGCCAAGAACTACTCCAAAGCCAAGATGTTATCCTGGTTCCACTGATCCAGAATGCCAACCCGCTACGTACTTGCCACCAACCACAAGAACTCCCATAACTACAACAAAGCCAAATTGCTATCCAGGATCTAATGATCCTCGCTGTTCTCGGGAGCCCAATTTGACAACCGCTCACAGCTTAATTACCACAACTGTTCAACCTGCGACAACTCCAGTTTACTGTTATCCGGGTTCGATTGATCCTCGTTGTCCTGATAGTGGTTACAAGGGCACAAGTCGCATTCCAGCCACATACTTGCCACCTTTAAGTGATCCAGGTTTTGATAGGACCATTCGCGATGCGAAAAGCTCTTTTTTCAATGAAATCAACAAATTGGCGTTGACAAACAACAACATATTTGAACTGGACGAAGATGACGACAATGAGACAAGGAGAAGTAAACGTGATCTTAAACTGGATGCCGAATTGAATCCCCTCATAATTGCTGATCAAACCGATGATCTTTTATCAAGGAAAATTATGAAACGTGAATTCAGTGAGCGGCCACCGGAAAAGGAAATCATCTCTCTGACCCTCGGTATACGAACCGGGATCAATGTAAAATAGTCAACAAGATAGTTATGAAATTTTTACACTAGAAATACTCATCCCTAAACCGATATGTATTTTACTTAGAATGTTATTCATTATTATGCCTATTTAAATATATATATATGTATGTTCAAGTTGTTCGATTTATATAATATAAAAAACATCTTTCTAAATATTTCTGTGTAATGGTTAACATTATAAGTTTATAGCTTGTTGGGAACCTAATCGATTTGCCATTCCAAATTTCTACTTGTGCTTGATCAACTTGATATGGATATACGCTCCTGTCCTGATTACTGTATGGAATCTCCTTGATTGCCCTTAAGTATAAATGAGATCTATGACTATAAGAGCCATGGAACCTTTTGACCCTAGCTAGCGCATTCTCAATAAATACACAAAAAAAAAACTGTTTACACTAAATTAAAAATAGTTTTATATATTACTTTGTTAACGGTTTGCCGTTTTTCTGGTTTTTTTTTTTTTGTTGTTGTTTGATACAAATACACAATATTCTAGATGTTGCCACCATCTGGGCTTACAATAGTTATCTTAGTTATAATTTGTTTTTGTTGCAACATTTAAAGACATGCAGAAATTGATTTTTTTTTTTTTTTTTGGTTTTCTTTTGGATTTACAAATATTGTATAGCGTTTCCTTTTTTTTCTCGTTTGTTTTTACTTTGAATTGAATTTGTAGCAATTTCTTTTTTTTTTTTTTTATTCCGAAAAGAAGATCCTTTCTTGGGTTTGAAGTTCGACAAACGCTCACCGAGGAAACTGTCATTGTGGTGCTGTGTTTACTGATGGTGGGGGGTGGTGGTGTTATATTTATATATATATTTATATGTATATAAATGGGTGTATAAATTTGTTTTTCTTTTTTCTTTTTTTTTTACTAAAAATGGGCGTAGACAAAGCTTCTGATAATTACTGCAATATCGTGGCTGAAGAATGCTGTTGGATGCAATTGCTGCTGCTGCTGATGATAATGTTGCCTGAAGCTGGTGATGAGATTGAAGTTGCTGCTGCTGCTGCTGCTGCTGCTACTGTTGTTGTAGTTGTTGTTATTGCTGATGCTGCTGCTGCTACTGCTGCTGTTAATGTTGTTGATGTTGTTATTGCTGTTGTTGGACCTGCTGCTACACCCCCATTTCCTAATTCTTGTTCAAACTTTTTATCGGGTACAACAACATTACTCATCAGGATAAATCATGAGGCACTATTCGTTTCACCATTATTCTCATGAAAATTGGTGCCATTCACAATGAACGATGTACCCAAGCCATATAAATGCCCTGAGTATTTTGCATGATCAATATTATCCTCAAAGAACATCTGAAACAAAAAAGGTAAATAAGAAATTAGATTTGGCACCAATTTAAATTATATATCAATGAATTTAACTAGGAACAATAATTACACATAAAAAGCAAAGATGGTTAATGTTTACATTAAGCACACGTAACATACCACATATATAAATGTATATGTAACTACTAATCAAATTGGTAACTATGCCACAATCACAGTAAAGCGCCCAAAAGTATACAAGGTTAATCATTTGTTAGTGATTAGTTAAGAAGTTGTTAGTTTACATACCGTTAACCGAAGTAAAAGTGTTCGTTCTTAAAAATTTCTTAAATTGTTTTTGTGTTTCTTTGTTAAAAATGTTTTTTGTTTTTTCTTTCTTTTTTTCAGGTCGAGGATGGGGGGTGGGAATGTTTTGGTTAAGTTCTTCGATTCGATGTTTTTAATCGGTTATTGCACTTGCTATATATGCTTTTAATATTCACAATGCGACTCTAAATATTTCACAACAAAGAGCTTAATATTAATAAAAAAAAAAAAAAGAAGAGAAAACCAAAAGACAAACAAAACGAAAAAAACGAATAAGTATCATTAAAATTTCATAACTTAAATTTAAAATGAATAAGGCAATGAAATAAAGGAAACTAATTAAACAATATAACAACATATGCTTCAAAAATGAATGTATATTAACATATACATTTAAATTCGTGTATATGTAGAGACATTTTATAATCCTATGCATAAGAAAACGATAAATATAACTTTAGAATTAAATAAATTATTTCTGTGTTCGAAATTCGAGTGTTTCTTGTTATCTTTTTTTTGTGATTTCTATGTATATATTATGTGAGATAACTGAGATACATATCCTTTATATATATGTATTATAACAATTTCGTATGATTTGGAATTGACTATATTATGGTCTATGCAACCCTAAAACTATGTACCAACCAATATGAAACCTCAAATATTTTGATATTCTAACTAATAGATAAGACTATTCCTGTAGAATGAAAAAAATTACACCCACTTTGTAAGGAAACTTATCGTTGCAGATCGAAATGAAGCAACATAAAAATGTCGTTGAGAAAAAAGACACAAAAACGACTTTGTAATGAAATATAGATCGAACATTTTCTGGTTAGGTTGGGATATTTTCTTATCATTTTTAAATGGCTTTTCTCCGCTATTAATGAGAGATGCGTATGGACGAACAATTAACAAACAAACAAAAACAGAAAAATGAAAAATGCTAAATCAATTTCGAAACTTGTGCTTTTTAATTTTCCATTATTGTTAATTCAGTTAAATGCTCTTTCAACTTTAGTATGTGTTAGTAGGTTTTAAAAAATTTAACAAACATGTTTCACATGAGTTGAAAAGTAAAACAAAAACCACTATATTAATTAATTGTGATAGAATTCAAATTATGACAAAGTAATGCGCAAACTAGGTTTAGATTAGTTTGGATGAAATTAGAAGAATATATATATGTATATATGGAACTGATTTGGACATTGCCAAACTAAAAACTAATTATGATATATACAATGTATATGTATAAGTTGAAATTAATGATGAGGAATGTGAGTAAATTATATTCACAAACGAATAATGAATATAATGAGGATGTGTCCCACGGATAAGCAACGACAACAAAAAGCAGAGGAGGCAATTAATGTTTGGGCTTATTATATGCTTCCTGAGAAATCATTTCCAATACTTTTGCTCTTGGTGATAGACCAGAAAAGACTTTCATTAATAGCCACAAAGAGTTGGTGTCATTAGCTCCATCACCGCCCACTGCATCCGGACAGAATGGAGTGGCTGGTGTTGGAGGCATCCCTTCGCTGCTTAATGTTGTCGTTGGCAAGCAACAATTGCTGCCGATGCCGCTGGAACTACTGCCAGAGCTAACATTATCGCTATTATCATCACCATGGCAACTACAACAATATGAAGAGTTGGACTTGCGAAGCAAGTTGATTAGAGCGCATGTGGGCTTTATATTCATGGTGTGCTCAAACAAATAGGGAAAGAAGGCATTTGGCTTCTCTAGCATAAAATCCAAACCGTTTGTTAGCTGTACCTCACGCATTTTAAAGAAGGCCATGCCCGTTAGCAGAGCATCCGATCCGGCCTGATGCTGGGGTCCAACGCGACGCAATTCCAATTGATCAGCCACTTCCTGTAGGCCGCCCTTAAGATTCTTGCACGATTTCATCAGATATTTTATGTCGAAAATGTTGGGAAAGTATATGTGCAGCAATTCAAAGAAGTCACCCTCATCTGCGGGCAGATTCTGATCCGTAAGCAGCTTCAGCAGATAGCCAAAATCATAGCCCGAGTGAAAACAAAGCCATTTAATGTTATCCACCAGCACAATGCCGGAGCTCATAAGCAATTCTGCGAATTCTGATGGATCGATGCCATCCTCTTCATGCTTCTTGAACTGTATGCCTGAGTTCTGGAGCAAATCAATTGAGTCCTGCGCGTACATGTCCTCGCTGAAAGCAAAGTTAAAGATTATAAAATAAACAACAAATGGAAAAAAAAAGATATTCATTTGACTTTTAAGTTTTTTTCTAATTACCTCAAGTTGAACTTGAAATTAAATTGCCAAGTTGAATATCCCGGCGGAGTTTTGCCCTCATCATCCATAAATGTCAGTCCCAGCTGAATGATTCGTAACAAATCGACATTGCAGCGTAATAGCTGATAATGATAATCCGCTGTGGAGCGAAACTCGCCAACGGGTCGAGCAACAACACCGGGAAACTCTGTATCCATGGCCACATAATGATATTTTTGCACCACTTTGCGTATCGTACGGAATTCATCTTCCAGATTATGTTTCCACACATCGCGTATGCCGCAGTCCTCATTGCTGGGTATATGTACTTGGCCATGAGCCGCGCCACTAATGGCCGAAGGCATTGTCTATGGAATAGGGAATTGGAGTAGAACAGATCAAATGTCTCAATAACTATCCCGTTAAGTGTGAAAAGTATTTTGTTTGTGTGTGTGTGTGCGTGCGTTTGTATTTAAGTGGATGTGTCTGTGTATTTTCAAAATAGCCGAACCAATTAGTTAAATCAGACACTAAAGGTCTTTAACTAAACAGAAATTCAATACTTTTGGTAATATAAATTTTGGTAATTCTATTGATATTTTTTTTACCAGCCAATTTTTGCAGTTAGAAGGTACTATATAAATATATATATCTATATAGAGAATTTTGCTGCTACGAAAAAGGATACAAAAAGGAATAAGTATAAAACAACAATTGAAAAATACAGAAAGCCAACTTCGAAACACCGAAGTTTATATACCCTTGCAGTTTAAAGTAATTTGCAATATTTGAAGAGACCAATTTTGGAATTTAGATGTACTGACAATTAATTAGCCGTTTAATAAGCGGACAATCCAGTGTAAATAATATTTATACATGTATATAGAAAATACAGCTGTCTGATTTGATCCGAATTTCAGCGGCATTTGCATACCTTATTATCGACATGATTGGAATTAAATTGAAATAGGATTCTGTTTTAATTGAAATGATATATATATATATTATTGACTACTCTATCAGAAAGATAAGACAGAACTTGAAAGTTTCTCGAAAATATGTAAATTAACTGCAAAAGTTAAAAAAAAAGAAACAGAAATCGTAGGTAGTTAAAATAAAAGAGACTTTAGATTGAGTTTGGATTGCTTTTTGGATTGGATTGGAGTTAACACGAGGCGGAGTGGTGCTACTTACATCGTCGCCGGTCGTCGCCTGTTGTTGCCGCTGCGGAGCCGGTACCGAAACCGCTTCAGCCACCTCTTCCCACTGCCCTAAGCTGAAGCCTTAAGCAACACAAGTGTTTTGCACTTTTTGATATTATTTATAAAGATTTAATAACTTTTATTTAAATATTTTGTTTTTTTTTTTTTTTGTTTTGGTTTGTTTTTAGTTTTTGGAGTTGTTGTAACGACGACTTGGACCATACTAAAGAAATTGACAATATTTAAGCTGAGAGGAAAGCGATCGTCAGTTTTGTGTGAGATGATTTAATATGGCAATAATCAATAGAGTATAAGAGAATGGACTTTGGATCAGAAATCGCAGCTTAAATATATACTTTAATAGGAATATCAGGTAAACACGCTGATCGTTTCGCATCTCAAAAAGAAAGGGATGGATAGAGAGAAGTTGAATATCGAGAGGGAGACAGATAGAGACCAATTCCACATTTTATGCCCTAAATTATGATGAAAAATATGAATATTTTACATCTTAAAATTTATGGACAAACACTAGAGTATCAAGAGTGAGATAGATTAAGATTCAATGGAGATTTTTAGAAATCTAATAAATAAATATCTTAATTTTACTAATATCTTATAACAAATATCTAGAGAAAGGAGACAGGAGTGGAGAGATGTTTTTAAGTTCAACCTGTTGTACAGTAAATTAAAACAAGGACACAATTTTTACAACTCTAGAGCACTATGTAGGAGAGGGTGGAAGGACTGATGGCATTTTTAGAATTCCATAAAAAAAAAAGAAACCTGCAAAATTCAATTTGTGTAGACAAGACTGCAAACGTTTGGGGATTAATATGATATAACTAAACCTTGTCTATGCAATTCTACGTTTTAAAACCAAATTTGCTCCAATTGAAAATGGGAGAAATTTCAAGATAATTGGGTCAGTTGCACAAAAAGGAGCCGTTATAAGTGGAGCATGGCAAGTTGGCGCACTTTTTCCTTCTCTCTGCCTCTCTCTCTTTCGCGCTCCCGTAGTGTTTCCAATAGCATGACATGTAAAATGCACCCAATTGCATGTCAAGGCCACACACACAAAAGTTCTAACACAAGCGGAAAATCTATAGTTTGCCAATACCCAAATGTAGATTCCAAGACTTACCCATTTCATAGTAAAGTATTTTGTCCAACTTGTCCGTTGTTTGTTTAATTAATACACTTTAACGCAATTATATTATATATTACAGCAAGCGTCGGCGTCCCGGGAGGAGGGAAGAAATTTTGTGGCGGGAGATGATAGTTTATTTTAGTTGTTTTTCTTTTTTAATTCTCCTTCTCCCTGGCTGGATGCACCACTACCTGCTGGTGAGCCACTTCTGGCCCTTTATTTAAATAGTTTTTTGTGAATAAGTAGCAAATCAGACATTTGCCAAAATATTAAAGAAAATAATGAATAGTGTGGGTTAGAGACAATTTGTTGATGACAGGGTTGCACAACGCGTGAAAGACGACAACAAGCACAGGGATGTACAATGCTTGTTCAAATTTTTCGTGTTTTTGAATTTCTTGAATCTTTAGAATTTTGAGTTATTGTACATATGTATGTATGTGTGTGTGTATGTGTGTAGTTAAAAAGGAAATAATTAAAAAAAAATAGTAGGTTGTTTTACATTTGGCGGTTAACAGACTAATTTTTGAACACTCCTGTTAGTGCGCTGTTGATAGACTCAGCTGGAATTACTGTTAACAGACTCAATTTAGAGCACTGTTAATAGACTCAGCTGGTATTATTGTTAACAGACTCAATTAAGAGCACTGTTAACTGACTCAGCTGGAATCACCATTAACAGACTCAATTAAGAGCAATGTTAACAGACTCAATTTAGAGCACGAGTCTCATTTCGAGCAACTATGAAGTCCAATAAGAAATCCCAAAGCGAAGAAAATAGCAAAAAATTTGCCGGTAAATAAAATGAAAACTAAACTTAAATAAATAAGTAGTGATTTTGTAGCCTTATTTGATCGTGTGCAGAAGACGAAATTTGTGGTTCTAGTATAAATATGTATGTGCGTTTGTGTGTGTTACTTACTCTCTTCCGTCTTGGCCTATTTTTGGTATATTTCGAGTTTGCTGATTTTAAAAATAAATTCCCTGTGCCAAACTGAACAAACGTTTTACCTGTTTTATTGCGCTCTTTAGATTATTTACTTTGTTGACTGTGAGGGAAAAACTAGTTTTGTTTTATTTCGGGTTTATTAACAACTGTCTGGCCATTGACACGACAATAATACCAAAGCGCAACAACAAAAAAGCGCGAATTCCATCACGATGTCAACAATCAACAATTATGTATTGTCTCCCTCTTCTTCTTCTCCATTCACATACATACATTCATACATATGTACATATGTGCTCGTATACCATCCATCGGTCCCGTTGGCAATTTCACCAACTCCATTTAGCCATTCAAACCTTTTATACCCTGTCACAATTTACATCTTCATAAAAGCTTTATGATATGTAGCTCTATAATATGAGTGATATAAATAAAGTAACAAGTGCGAAAAAGTAATCCTTGTAAGGATAAGGGTCAAAGAAATAATAACCTAAACATTAACAAACTTTGCTGAAATCAACTCTTTTTTTTAGTTTATTTTCAATTTCGCATGCAAATAATATGAATGTACATATGTACATACATATTTACATATTAAAAATGCCCGAGTATTATTCGTTATCTTTAAGTACTGATTAGACCTACTTGAATTCAATTGATATACATGTATGATAAGATAGGTCTATATTTCACTTTGTTCCGCATTGATTCATATTACCCTAGTGATAATATTTAGAGGGGAGAGTTCCCATTTCATGTCGGCTCTTAAATTTGCAAAATAAATTTGACGTGTTTTTAGCTAAGAAGTGGAAACTATGGATAACTTCTTCTGGATCAATTGGTTAGGTTTTGATTTTATTAAAAAACAAGAAACGTTTAAATTAAATGTATGTATGTAATTAAGCTATTACTAGTCAAAGTCACACGCTGTTGTGAATTTCAATTGCAAATCAATTGTCTGCAAGAAAAGCAAAATGATTAAGCGAAAACAAAAACACATACAATTCAATTTACGTTCATATATGTATGTATGTAGGTTCTACTACGATCACGTTTTCGATAAACAATCATCTATCCATCCAAACGCATAATATTTCCGACTCTCCCTTGCTTATTGAAGCCAATTGAACTGGAAGTGGTCGTGTGACCAAAGCCTGTGGCTATTATCATCGGCACGCGATCCGCCGGAGCCGACACATTAGACTCAGTCAGTCTTTGGCCATCTACCGAAGTGACTAGAACGGAATACGTACATATATAATATAAACAATACACAAATTATTTTTTTTTTCTAATTTCCCTCTTGTGGAACGTGCTTTTTTTGGTGTCAAAGTGAAAAACAACTAACAACAAAACAATTGTGTAAATATTTATGCGAGTTCTAAAAGTTAAAAAGAAAATTTTTGGTGGACTAAACCAAAAGACCTTGCATAATTTGAATAATTGGAATTTTATCATAAGTTTCTTATCGGACAATTATAGGTATAAGGTTTCAAAGTTGAAAGTGTTCCATTTCAGTAAAAATGAACAATAAATAAATCAGTGTCACATAATATCGGGCAAATATACCATAGTTATCTGTACTCGTCATTTCGTTTTAAATTTCTTTATGAATAGATACACACACATATGTATGTATCTGTATTTTCATTTTCAATTCTGCATAGCAATTTTTATGTACTCCCGAGGATCATTTGCATATGTATGTATTATGATATATATAATACAAATTTATTGATCATGTCGTTGAACTGTGTTTGCATAGATTGAAAGCGTGTAAAGCATTAAGACTGACACATAATCGGCAATAAAATTTTAACAAATTTTATGATATCAAAGCAATAAAGATAACAATTTTCAGCATTATTAATGCTTGTGACTATACATATACATACATACATATGTACGGCGAAATTCGTTTGATATATCCGTTCCACAACCAGTTAGCAATTTTTGTTTACGCAAAGGCTTTATGTTTAGCTTCACGTTTAAAAAGTTAATAACTGGAATCTAAAATCTTTTCAGGTTTGTCCTGAACATGGCCTTGATGTGAAATCAAAATAATATAAACTAGAAATTCATAACAATACATTTTTAGATTTCTCCAATTTCCAGAGTCCTGAAAATGCCGTTAAAGGATTTGGGATACCGCTTGTTTCCAGGCCTAAAATGGCTGCATGCTTACACTGGCCAGGATGCGGTGGCTGATCTTATAGCTGGAATTACAGTTGGCCTCACGGTTTTGCCTCAGGGTCTGGCCTATGCAACATTGGCCGGCTTGGAGCCACAATATGGATTGTATTCGGCATTTATTGGTGGAATTGTATATGCTCTGCTTGGCAGCTGTCGTCAGGTGACAATTGGACCAACAGCATTGCTAGCCTTGATGACTAGCCGGCATACAGGATTTGGTTTGGGTTCGGGACCAACTTATGCCATTCTACTGTGCCTTATCTCGGGCGTGGTAGAATTGGGCATGGCTATTCTCAAATTGGGCGCCTTAGTTGATCTTATCTCTCTGCCAGTCACAGTGGGTTTCACTTCGGCCACAGCTGTAATCATAGGCACCTCACAGCTAAAGGGTTTGTTGGGACTGCGCGGCGGTTCGGGTTCGGATTTTATTAATACCATGCGCTCCGTATTTGGCAATCTGCATCAGGTGAGGCGTGGAGATCTTACCCTGGGATTGTTTTCGATAATGGTGCTACTGTTGTTGCGGGTAAGCAATCCTTTGCTGGTATTCCATCAACAATTCTTAATTATCCTGTTTTGGTAACTCTACAGAAACTGAAAAACGTTAAATTGGAGAATCGAGTGAGTAGTTTACGTGCCCAGCAGTTCATAAGTGGCAGTATTTGGGTTATAGCCACGGGGAGGAATGCTTTAGTTGTCCTAGTAGCCAGTGTTTTGGCTTACACAACATGTGAGCAGATGGAAACTTGTCCCTATATACTTACCGGCAAGGTTAAAAGCGGTTTGCCCAGTGTGGCATTACCCAAATTCGAGACCACAATTTTAGACAAGAATGGCACTCATATATCGCAGAATTTTGAAGATATGGTAAGTTAAAAGCAAAGTTTACGAATTTGAACTAGTTTTGAATTGAAATACTATACGGCCTTTTTTTTTGTCTTAGCTCTCAGAATTGGGTCCATCGATGCTAATATTACCAATCATTGCTGTGTTGGGCAATGTGGCCATTTCGAAGGCATTTGGTGGAGCTGGTCTAAGTCCCACACGGGAATTGGTGGCTCTCTCAATGAGTAATATTTGTGGAGCCTTCTGTAGCTCCATGCCAGTTACAGGATCCTTTTCGCGCAGTGCTGTAAATCATGCCAGTGGTGTGCGAACTCCCATTGGTGGCTGTTATACCAGTGTGCTGGTTCTTCTAGCTCTGGGACTGCTGGCACCATATTTTCAATATATACCAAAGGCTGCGCTCAGTGCGGTCATCATATCTGCTGTGATATTTATGATTGAATTTGAGGTTATACGACCGCTCTGGCGTTGCAGTCGTCGGGAATTGTTACCCGGCGCCATTACATTTGTGATGAGTCTGGCCGTTGGCGTGGAAATCGGATTGTTATTGGGCGTGGGATCGGATGTGGCTTTCCTAGTCTATCGGGCAGCGCGACCCGTTCTAAGTGTATCCAAATTGCAGACAATCAATGGCATCAACTATATACTGATACGACCAAAGCATAGCTCACTTTACTTTCCAGCCATCGAATGGGTTCGATCGGGCATCTCGAAAGCTTTGTCAACTCATGGAACAGCGCCAGTGGTTTTGGATTGTGCTCATGTCCATGGTGAGTTTTTTCGTTCGAGATATATATAATCATATAAATAGAACCTTCTAACATTGCTTTCTTGTTATACAGATTTTGATTTTACAGCTGCCCGTGGAATGGGATCGCTTCACAAAGAGCTAGCCAAGGCCAATGTGCCTTTGTTTCTAATGAGTGCCCATAAGGATATTGGACTCATTTTAAAAGAATCAACCAATATAGAATTTCCCACCATCGATACACCCGATGATTTGGAATGCATATTGGAGCAAAGTGAGTTATCTAGTTTGCAAATTACCTTATTTATGTTTCCCTTAATCATTGTTGTTCGCCTTTGGTCTCACGCTTTCATTTACAGGCTGTATAGTTGCTTGTTAATTGGCTCTCCACCCAGTTCATCTTGTCATCCCAGTTCATCCCTAGTCCTGTTTTACTTTCAGTAACTACAAATTTTAACCTCTTTTTTTTATATTTTAGCTCCCGACTATGAGCTGCAATTGCAGGTAACAGCTCCGTTAGTGGAATCTCATCTTCTCCATAGACATCAGGCAGCCGGCGAGCCCACCGAGCTGAGTAAATTGAATGGCAACACAACTTAAAATGTTACGAAATCAGTGACTGGATCACAAATTACTATAACAACACATTTTACCTATCAGTTTAAGGTGTATCTAAGAGAATTTCTTTATACCCGTTATTTCCAATTGACCAATTTAAATTTTCTATTAGGGTCAGTTTTAAACCTTGAAGTATGAACCAACCGAGGCAAAAACAAGTACTAAGAAATGAAATTTCGAAACCAGTTTCAAATTTACAAAAACGCTCTCTACACTTTTAAATTGATTTGGTGCTACCTATCTATCGGCATGTTATTGAACTATTTGCAATATCTGGCTATTTGCACGATTTTTATATTCAAAATCAACCCAATGATTCGTCTCTCCTGCCGTTTCTAGTATTCCTATATCTATAAGTCTAAAAAAACTCATCTTTAATTACATTCCTATACAATAATTTCCATTTTCTTTTTGCTCATCATTTCGAATCGGTTATGCTTAGCCCTTAATTGTATATATGACTATTTAAATAAGTTTTTTTTATAATGTTTTTATATAGATAGAAAAACGAGAGAGAGAGAGAGGAGAGAGAGATACATTTGAGTCTCATTAAATAATTAATTTTTGTATTCAGGAAAAAAAAATATGACAACGTTTTGTCGCTTTTTTATTTAAATAATTTCTATTTTGATCTTAAAAAAATCGCACTTACTTCATATTAGAATTGAATCTTAATGTTTAAATTTAATTTAATTTTTACATGCGAGAAAAAAAATACAAAAAAAAAAAATGAAAAAAAAAGATCATTGCAAATATTTCGAAAAGTAGAATAAATAGTGGGAAGGGAGGGAGGGAGGGAGAGGGTTGGTTTCGTTATTTAGATTAAGATTTAGATATGGATTGTGATTTACAAATCGGTGATCTCCTGATGAGATTCATAGACGGCGCCGGCGTTTAGATTGTGATCCTCGCTGGATGAGATGCGTGTGAGCAGCTCCGCTTGGATACGTTTAAGGACCTCGACCACCTCGCAAAGGACACCGCTTTGGGCAGCCTGTTGCATGGCCTCGTTTGCATCGACAAGGGCCTCATTTAGGGAGCCCAGCTCCATACGCGCCTTGGCACGGGCGTAGTAACCCTCATAGCTGTTGGGTTTCTGGAGAATGGCTTGCGTGGCCAAATCTATGGAAGAATCAAGTTCCTGCCGGGAAGAAAAAAGAAAGAAAGTTAATGATGGGTACTTATATATAAGCTAAAGGCAGAATAAAAACTTCACTTACATTCAATTTTCGCTTGCAGCGTGACAGATTCAGCAGCAGATTTGTACGCAACTGAGCGAATACCGCATTCCTCTCCAGCAATTGCTCTAGGCCAGAAATTTTGCGCAACGCATACTGATAACGATGAGCGGCATCTTGGAAGCGATTCTTGCGGTACAGAACATTACCATCTTCCAACAGTTTATTGAGAAGAACCACCAAAATTTCTGGCTTGCCCATGGCCATGCTCCAGGTGGTGGGCCCCAGTTTGGCTCCCTTGCGCAGAAACACCTGTACAGCCTGTATATTTCGACAGGCAATCGCACGATCCAGTGGTCGCATGCCATGTACATCGATATGCTCCAAATTGCCGCCCTGTTCGAGTATGTAAATCACAAGACTGGCAGCACCCTGATAGGCGGCCAAATCCAGTGCCGTTCGCCCATTGTGATCTTCGTGATGGCGATTGCAGCCCTGCTCGATAAGGCATTTGGCGGCAGCCAAATGTCCCCGTAGACAGGCCCAGCTGAGCGCAGTGAATCCCTCATGATCCTGGGCCTCCAAATTGGATCCGCGGGCGAGCAGCAATTCCAAGAGCTCCAAATGACCCTCCTCGGCAGCTATCATAAGTGGTGTCTTACGATTCTCACCCAAATGCTCATCGAGTAGGGCTCCGCGTTGCAATAACTGTTCCACTACACTCAAATGACCTTCCTTAACAGCGAGCCATAAGGCTGTGAATCCTTGACGATTTCGGGCATTTATCTGAGCTCCACGAGACAACAAGATATTGATTACATCAACACAGCCATGACGGCCGGCTGCCGTCAAGGCCAATTCTCCACTGCTTGGCTCTAGTCCATTTATATCCAGATCGTATTCGGTCTCATTAAGATCCAATAGATCTTCGAGTATCTTGACATGGGCTTGAGCGGCGGCACCTATCAGAGCCTGCTGCAAGGCTACGGCCCTTGAAACATCCTGTGAATTGGTACGTGGCGTCCAGTCACAGGCGAGAAGATATTTTACCACGCTCAGATGGCCCATACGGGCGGCATGAACCAAAGCGCAGCGTTGTGTGATGTCCAGTTGACCAAGGCTACTGCCGGCAGCGACAAGTGGCCGCACAACATCACAATGTCCACGCATGGCAGCCAGTACAAGCGGTGAACAGCCCTGGCTATTGGTCAACCCGACATCGGCACCAAATTCTAGTAAAAGACTCACCATAGGCAGAATACCTTCATGTGCGGCAATGCACAGAATGGGAGCACCGCCCATATAGTCAGTGCGATGATTTGGCGATGCTCCAGCCAATAGAACTAGGCGAGACACTTTGAGGTTGGGACTGTAGACATTCCGCAAGGAACCCAATGCAGCTGAAATGTTATCCGCAGCTCCGGCCAGCCAATAGGATTGCAAATCTCTTGGCGATAGAATCGCCTGGCTGCTGCTGCCATAGAGATGAGCTTTGAGCATGTGATGACCCAACTCCAGGGTAAGTTGCGGCTGCAGTGGTGCTTGCAGGCGGGACATGCGAAACGCTATGGCCGCATGCCCCAAGCGGGCGTCACACAAGAACTTGTTGGACTCGCCTTCATCGCGTCGCATTAGCCATTCCCTTAGAGAGCTGTGAAAGAACATATAAGTGTTGTCCAGACGCTTGATAAGAAAGCCATCTAAGAGTTTGAATCGTTGCATAAATTCTGGCCAACTGAGCGGTTCCTGTCCGTGAGTAAGAGCCTCCATGCTGTAGTAGATCTCATCCAACGTTAGTGGATAGAGGGCAGCCAGGCAGACATTGAGTATGGGCGCTGCTTGGTCAAAACTACGAGCAGTGGGAAAACGTAGATTAAAGTGCAGCAGAAAGATCTGGGCCAGGGAAACGGGCAGAACTTTGTAGCTGGAGGACTTAATCACCAATTGGCCACGTGCAATCAGATCCAAGATGAGCTTGGCATAGAGCATTGAACCGCGGCTCAGTGACTGCAAATGAGACACAAATTTGGTTGGCTGAGACTGTGCCCCAATCCCACCGCCTCCTCCCATTCCATTGGAACCGACAATATTGTTTTGGATTTCCGGACTGTGAGAGAGACGCGCACTGATATAATCCAGCATATCCTGCTGCAGAGATTGACTACTGGCCCAGCTATCCAAGGTTAATTGCGTGTAACTGGGTGCCTTGACCAATTCCAACATTTGGGTACGCACAGTGGCCACCAGTTTTAGCCAAGCAGGAAAATGTGGCGTCATTTTTGCCAGGAAACTAGCTATAGTATGACCATGATCTGGTCTATGGTATTCCGCCTCGCAGAGGGCATCAACGAGTATAACAGCCACCTTCGCTGGTATCTTACCGCCTCGATGCAGTTGGGCCAATGGCTCCAAAATGGCCAATCTCATTACTCGCTCGGCATCCGCAATGCATTCCCTTACACTCAATATATCCTGTAAATGCTGCTCGGACAGCAGATAATCCCGATATGCCGTCAATTGTGGTGCCTGGCACAGCTGGGCGGCCAGGGAGTGTACAAAATCTGGCACTTGGCAAGTAAGATTCGCATCCGCCTGACAAAAATGATAGCCTACCATGTGGGAGGCCAAGCCGCGCATGCGCTCATTGTTTCCCAGCTGTAATTGCAGCTGACTGTAAATGCCATCGGGATCTTCCGGCATCTGGCGCCGTCTTCTACCAAAACAGGAGTAATCCACTAGTTGTAGGCAAAAGGCTGTCTTGCCTGTACCAGGTTGCCCATTGATCAGTACTACACGTGTCTCAGTTCCCAGCAGAATGTTGGACAGTTGCTGCACCAGCCATTGGCGTCCCACAAATGGTGGATCGGGCTCCTGCAACGGCACCTCAAAGAACAACGGCTTCAGAGCCAATTGAACAGCTGCAAGAGCAGCTGCCGCCGCTCTACCACCAGCCAATGGTGTCTGTTGGGCAGATCTTGCTGAACGACGGGTGGCTGGCTTTCGGGCTTTACCTGGCTCATAGACATGATGCTCTTGCATCGAGCAACCCATTTTAAATTTACTCGACAAACTCAGCACATCGTCCTTGGCATGATTGGTGGCCACTGACAGTTGACTGCCACTAAGTAAACCGCCACTGGCCAATGTCTGTTCTGGACTTATATTCTGGGATGAGCTACTTGTTGTATTGCTGCTGGTTGTTCCACAACCACCGCTGCCGCCTCCAACTCCACTGCTACTGGTTGTGCTTGTCGAATGGGCAGAGGGATCACTGCTGCTAGAGTTATTGCCATTATTGTTGCAATTATCATTGAGCAGTAGACCCAGGCGAGCATGCAGCTGATCCTTTTGCTGCTTCTCGCTCAGCAGCAAGGATGAATGATGATCCAGTACATCGCTGCCTGTGAATACAAAAATGTTCAAAATGATTACCACTCGATCCACTCACATATGTACATAGATTATCATCAACAATAAAATTAGTGCACAAACAAATCATCTAAAAGTTCTACGAATCCAATAATGGAGAAAATACACTGGCTCCGGGGCACACTTGATGAAGATCGGGTGAGTGAAGTAAATAATTGTGATACCCTTACAAAAAGGTTACAAATTTGCAACGCATAGAAGAAAGCATCTCCTACGACTATATAAAGTATATGTATACATATATATTCTTGTCCAGCATATGTTTAGCTGAAATTTGGTATTTTTATATTTAACCAACTCTCTTAAGTTAAGGAGAATCGGTTGACTATATGCCATAGCTGCCATAGGGACAATCGGACCAGAAACAATTATTAAAGTGAAAATCCTATCTTTTCTTAAGCCGAGGACATTAAATTAGTGTTTGAGGTAAAGTATATGTATGTATATAATTATCAAAAGACACTTTGCAAGGGTATACGAACTTCGGCAATGCCACAGTTAGCCCATTCTTCTAGGTATTTATTGTATTAGATCAGAAAATCCAAGGAAACTCTATCGATCATTGTTAACTATCCATTAAGTGTTAAGAAACAAGAAAGAAAAATCATGCAAATCATATATAGATAACTATATATATATATTATCGATGACATTGAGAGAGCCCATGCCTGCTAATTGATTGAGTCCCATTTCGCTTGAGTTTGACGAATTGACGCTCCACAGTGATTTGATTTTGCCAAATACCAGGGATGACAAATGACCCGCATAGACCGAAGTGCCCGCCAAACTGAGGCGATTCAAACGATTCTCGCTATTGGCGCCATGTTCCGTAGATGTTTTCAGATTATTATTACTGACATTTTTGCGACGACGTCGGGTGACCGCTGAATCCGAGCATGTTGATGTGTTTAATGCATTTGTCTCCTTGGTCTGATGATGATCACGATGATGATGATGATGATGGTGATCATGATGATGCTGCTGGTGGTGTTGGTGATCTGGACAATGATGTTTTATTATGATGTGTAGTGGTAAATGAATTTGTTGTTGTTGTTCTTTGGTTCGTTGATTAAATTCGATTTTAAAACCCAATACTTTACCGCCCCACAAACACCCGAACCCGAAAATGACCTTTTGCTTAAACTAAACTTACCTCCTGATAATATCGATGCTGTGTCAATGGGACAACCCCCATTGGAGGCAGTGCGTCGATGTCCGGTTAGGGCGCTACGAAGATTCTTGTGATTAAAGAAACGCCTACGCGTTGGTGGTGTGGCAAAAGATGGCGGTGCCAAGTCGCTGTATGGCAAGTTGTTGTTGTTGATGTTGTTGCTGCTGCTGATGTTGCAGTTGATGATTTGTTGCTTGCCGCCTGCCCCATGATGACCATGATGATGATGATGCTGTTGCTGCTGCTGCTGCTGCTGATGCTGGTGGACATCGACAGTGACGGTTTGTATATGGCCATTGCCATTATTAGACGATGTTGTCGATGTTGCTGTTGCTGCCGCAGCTGTGCCCCGTGGCAATTTGCCAATGCTAGCATAGCGATGGTACTCCGGTGACTGAGACTCCTGGCGATAATGCTGCAAGTAAATGAATAAACCAAAAGACATGAGTCGAATCTCATAGTTTTTTTTTTTTTTTTATATATTTTTTTTTATCAATGATGAAAGTTCACCACACCACAGCAAATTTTGTTGACCACTCCGAAGAATGCGAAGAATAGGTTTGAACAGAAATGAAACGCCAAGCCAGGCGTAGCATATTGATTGGATATGTAGGATAGATGCATGGGTGGACGGATATGTGTCTGTGTGTGTGTGTTTGGTGCCCCAAAGCAGTGGGACAAATTTAAAGGCGGGAATGAAAGCATAACTAACTTGCTAAGGAAAGGAGAAATGATTGGTATATCATACAAAAACGATTACAGATATGTACATACATATGTATGTGTATATACATTCACCAAAATCTTAAGAACAAACTCAAATTGATTTCCAATTTGATCTAAAGTTTGTAATGTTAGAATGAGAACCCATTCCAGGCTCTCCGTACGGCAATCTAGTCCTTCAATAATTGCGTATAGAGCTACCATTGAAACTATATTTCCCATACGATAATAACAATTTATAGTAGGTAAAACTTTAATATTTCTGTAGATGCAATCATTAAACTTCATCTGCATGGCACAGTCGTCTTGCATGCTCTTTTGCAAAATCTTGCAAACTCAACCAGTTACTTGGTTCAAGATTAAAGCTTTATTAATAATGTATTACCAATCATTCTAATTGGTTAACAAACTTTTGTTATTCCTCAATTTCCTCATTTTAGTTGGCCAAAATGTTCTCAGAACATTTTCAGAATGCAATCTCTGGACTTGTGACTAGACTTAAAACCCAATAATCTTTCATCTTCTGTCTCACATTGAACGCCTCTGTCCAATTTTGTAGTCTTGAGCCTTTTTGCGTTGGCTGAAATCAATTTCATGTATGTCTTAGTCATCACAGTTCTAGTCTTCTATATATATGTACATATATATATTCTTAAGGGGGGGTTCTCGCCTTAATGAACCGCAAATCATTTGGTATCGCGTTTGGTGTTTGCGTTGGCTGCTTGCCCCCAGTCTGGACCTCAACAGACCCCAAAAAAAAAGGAAAAAAGCAAGATATATATATGTATATATATTGTATACTAAACCTGTTCCCCCTCTGTGTGTTGTGTGGGATAATAAGATGAAATTGGTCGGTTGGTTGGTCGCCAGACACAGACAGGCTTTAATTGAGAGACACACAGACCAACAGGCAGACAGACAGAATTGTGGAGGCAGGTGGCCCCAAGGAATGGATACCAATGCAAGGATTTTTGTTTAAGTTCTTGCCAAAATTTTGATTTTCAATTGAGATAAGAGGGCAAGAAATATATGTATATGCATGTATATCGAAAGTTCAAGCAATTTGTAAAGGAAAGAAGGATTCTTTTCATGCAACTTGTGATCGTTTGACAAAATTTTTATAATCAACTGACTCTATACAGATACTTTTCTCGCCCACTTCCGTTAAGGATGTTGGCCATCAGAGTAGGTTTAGCCAGTTTACCCACAGGCTGTCACCTTCTCTTTGAGTGTTATCTATCGCAGTCTGTGTCTACCTGTCTCTACCTGTCTATGTGTGTGGATGACGAACTACTTTAAAAGAGTTAAAACTCTTTATCGCAAAACATCTCCTTCTTTGTGATTTGAAATTTCTTTCTTTTTCTTTTCAAACTCAAACAATTTGAAGACTTTTGATTAAAGCTAAGCCGAAACGAAACGAATGTAACCCTCAATTGATCGGTTAGATTAACGTATATCGATTCGCCCGCTTTGTGGCGTAATTAAGCTGCACAGTTTGCTTTGGTTCCCGTTTCGTTTGATTCGTTTTGCCATTTGGCTAGATGTTGTGGTGGAAAGAAAGGCTTTCTTTTAAACTAGTTTGGCCTCAAACGCAAACTCGAGCTCTGGCCAAAGTTG
The DNA here is from genome assembly GCA_035045865.1 of Drosophila austrosaltans. Classification (NCBI taxonomy): domain Eukaryota; kingdom Metazoa; phylum Arthropoda; class Insecta; order Diptera; family Drosophilidae; genus Drosophila; species Drosophila austrosaltans. Next base: position 2,019,032 of record JAWNOQ010000207.1, on the reverse strand, counting down.
GAGCACTGGCGGCATCCCGCGGTGGCGTTTTTTAATTGGCCACATCACTTTGATTAAGTTGTAGCCGGCACACGAGTTATGTTTGGGAAAATAATTAACAAATTATAGCCGGCCCCTACTACCACCCCAGTGCTCATGTTATGGAAAACTTTTTTAATTGAAAACTGCAATGATTTTCACTTTTCTACACGGCAAATACAAATTGCCCAGTGAATGAACCCAACTGATTGGAAAATAACCAGCACTCTAGCAATCGAATCGAATTGAATATATAATATACAGAAAAGGATATTTTATGCTTGCATTTAAATTGTTTGTGGTTTTTTGGTTCAAATTGTTTAATTAACTTTTAACTGTAGAAACGAAGATAAACTTAATGATCTGCTCATAGTTTGTGTTAAGAATAGCTTGATTCTTGAGTTTTCTGGTTTAAATAAACTGTTAACGATAAATTTTCGGCTACCAGTTTGAATTCTTCATATATGTATGTCGGAGATAGAGTTATGCACTTGTAATATTTTAAATATCGCGCCTGGTTTTGAGGCAAATTGGTCAGAATTGTATAGTGTACATGCTGGAGTGCGATAGAATGCAAAGACAGTATGCGATGAAGTCGATTGTGACCCAGTGTGAAGTCGAGTGAAAGAGACAACAATTAAGATGACTGTAATTGCTGTGAAAGAGCTTCTAGAAAAAGTTACAGGCAGTTTACAGAAGAAAATCATATAGAGCAACACTTTAGTTACAACATGAAGTATCAAAGTCAGAAACTCAATATCTCGCCGACATATATATACATACATATGTACAATGATTTCAATAACAATTTCCTATTTTTTTTAAATTGACTTTAATTTGATTGGTTCTCAAAACTTATGTATTTGTATTTTCATAATTTGGATTACGAGACTCTAATTTAAGACTTTTCTGTTGAATGAATTAAACTAAGAGAACTACATAAATTGTCATAATAATAGTAATAATAATAATAACTAAACTGAACTTTGGCAATTGAAAACAACAAGACCAAAGGAGAAAAGCCGCAATTTGCAATGAATTATATGTAAAGTGCAGGTGTAACTGTAACCAAGTGGATTGTAATTGCAATATGACAAAGCCTAGCATTAATTTACTCCAAAAAAAAAAAACCGAAAACAAAAACAAAAAAGCCAAAATGCAAAAACCTAAAAAAACAACCAGCATATCAATAGGACGACTTTCAAATACCCTGTAGCAACTGTAAATAGTTGGAAAATATAGCAAAATTTATATAGATTTGGGATTTAAAATCGAAACTGAAGCTTATCAGAACAGAAATATAAATTCGTCATTCTATCCCTTTATTCAAAAGTTAATACAAACTTTAATAACTTTGCCTACAACAAGGTATACAATTCGAATAATCAGAAAAGAAAAAAAAAAGAAAAAACCTGAAGCTAAAAAACTGAGCAGCAGCAGCAGCAGGCTGGCCATGCAATTACTGCAACCATTTAATGACCCTCTACACCCCGTGATACTCCCCGCTCCCGGATACTGCCCGGACACTGCCAACAAGATTAATGGTTCATTCAAGAATTTCGATTTTTCGTATGCAATAATAACGAAACAGAAACCAAAAACAGGTTCAATATTATTATTTTTTATATGTATTTTTTTTTTTTGTGGAATTAAGGAAAATCTCATGTTTAGCTGTGGGGCAAGACAAGAACAGCTACAACGACAACAACAACAACATCGTCACAGATTTTTAGCCGTGCCAGACATGGTGACACCAGTTGGTGGAGTCTGGTCGAACTGAAGCCAGGTGACTGGTTCTCCAGTTAGCTTAGGGTGTGGGCAAACAGTTTGTGTTTTGTGTTGAAAAATAATTGTTTAAATGTCATTAAAAACGAGGAAAAAAAAAAAACAAAAAAGAAGAAAAATAGTAAAAACGAATAAACAACTCGGTAAACTACCTAAAAGCATAGTCAATGTGCTTTGAAAAGTTATAGAGAATCGAATCAAGAATGAATGAAGTTGCAATACCCTAAACCAAATTTGGCTAAAGAAATGAAGAACTAAAGTTTTCCTTTTAGAAGACAACTGGTTCTCTATAAACATTGTAGAAACTTTTTTAGAATTAAAATTATAATATATAATTTCCAATTTTTAGCTTTAATTTTCATTCAAGTGTCTGAAATTTCTACCACACTCTTGACTGGTCCTTATCCAAAATATGTGTGTTGCCTTCAAGTAAGGGTATACATTTTCAATTTACCATCTTTGCGAGAAGATATTGTGAGAAGCATAACATTTAAATTGAAAATGCATTAGACTAACTCTCCCACAGAATGCATTTGCAATAATTGTGGAATTCCACATAGTTTGATTTATGTACATATATGTATACATTATATATATATATCTACATATATATATAAAATTCTCGTGTCACAGTTTTTGTTGTCATACTCCTCCGAAACGGCTTGACCGATTTTGATGAAATTTTTTGTGCTTAGCCGGTATCTATGAGAATCAGCCAACATCTATTTTCATCCCCTTTCTTTCTCACTCCCTACCACATTCTTACATACATACAATATACACATTCTAACATACATACATACATACTTACAATAAGTAAGCCATGAAATTACTAGAAAATTATTTATATGGCAAAACAACGTTTGTCGGGTTTACTAGTATATATATATATATATGTATGTTTCCCATTGATATTCTGTATTATAAAAATATTTATTTTCGATTGCGGTTATATTTGAACAAATTTCTGTGTGTCTGTGCTTCGAGTGTTACTTCAAAATTGTGTTGAGTGGCGATAAGATTTGTCAATGGGTTTAGACATTTGAATGGGAAATTAAACATTCGTTTTTGTGAACTCTGATTTATGTCAATTGTCATTGAAAAATGGCAACAAATTAGTAATAAGTGGCCTCCCATCTGATCTTTCTATTATAAAAGTAACACCACATTGAACTCTAATGAAGCTTCAGAAAGGTTGTATATTTAGTAACAATCTTGCTATTGCATCAAATATGGTAATAAAAATGCATAAATGCAATAAAAAAATTCCTCAACTCTTTCACAATTTCCTAAACTTTCACAAGATGGGAGAGAGAGAGAGAGAGAGAGAGTAAGATGGAGGGGGGCGGTGGGCACTAATGAAACGATAAACAAAAGCCAACCAATACCAAAGCCCCATTTCAAATAGACAAATCAAATTAATCAGTTGAGCAAATAAACAAATATTTGTTGTTGTTGCTGTTGTTGTTGTTGTTGTTGTACCGTGATCCGATAGAGAGATATATGTACATATATATATATTATGAGTGAGAAAATATTGTAAAATATTCAATTGAACATTTACATTTTCATAATTAATTGCATATTCGGTTATTTCGGTTAGCTGTGTGTGAACATGTCGAAAAGTGCATGGAAAATTAATGCATTTTCATTTGCCGATGGAATCGATAAATAAAACTAAAAGCTGCTCGACGACAACCGAATTGCGCAAAATGAAATGATGTTAAAGCCAAAGCCAAAAACTTTAAGAGAAGAAAACCAACCAAAACCAAAAAAAAAGACCGAAAAAAAAAAATAATATTATGACCGTCGTCGCCATCAAAGGCGGCCTCCTCCTGAGAAATTGTTTCTCAACATGCAAATGCCGTGCGATTTATTTGAGGAAGCGGCAGAGATAAACGAGAGACATGCCAACAAGTGAGAGATATGTCTATATAGTAGATGGAGTCAGTGACAAAGCGAGAGAGAGAGAGATGATAACTTCAGGTGAAAGGGGTGAGAAAATAACAAAAAAAAAAAAACTGAATAATAAAGTACGAGGCATGTGAATATATATGCTAAATATGTTGCTTCAAGTGAAATTAACCTGTTGTCTTTTCAGTAAGTTAGTTAGTCTGTTAGTTAGTTAGTTAGTTAGTATCTTAGTTTGTTATTTATTTATGGCATTTTCGAAAGCGGACAATCCTTTTACAACCTGGACAGATTAACTGGCATTCGGAGTAGCCAAGAAGTCAAAAAGCATTTGAAAGTTCACCTATAAAAAAAAATAAGAGACGAAATCCGAGCATAAACCTGAGAAAGCACTCGAAGATCATAAAAATGAAGCTCATCAAATTACATGGGAACACAATTGTTGTATTGTAGTCACATACCCTAGAATCGTAATAGTAATGGGGTATATGGGGTTTATAAGATCAAAAAGTTATTTTTAAATAACGAAAAATAACTGATATAAGTATATAGTCGAACTTCCTTTCAATTATGATCACTTGGAATCTAATATCTACCTGCTACATGGTATCTTTAAGTCGTATACCCAAATAAATGTACAAAAACCGTAAGATTGTTTCCTTCATTTTTTTTTTCGTTGGTTAATCAACGACGAAATTTCAATTGTTGCCAGGGTTTTGTTTAATTGAGTTAAAGTGCATTTCATAAAGTGCAAAAGAGTAAGAAAAATGCCGGAGTGTGTGTGTGTGTGATTGAGAGAGAAAAGAAAATCAAGCTGAGCGCCTCTCTTTATTGATGGCGATGATTTCTGGGAAAGTGAAAATGCATTTTGAAAATGTTAACGTAACGAGAACAAGTTGAGCATAAAATTCATTGCACTTGCAATCATAAAGCTTTCTAATGTCCCAGTACCATTACCAGTTCCCAGTTCCCATTCCCAATCCCAGTTGCAGTCCAATGCCGTACCAAGCAAAGAGTTTCGTCCAGGTCATTTATGACCCTCTTACTGTTGCAGTTGTTGTTAGTTATTTCTTCTTCTCAAGTGTGTGAAACGTGCTGGGCATGCCGAAATACCGAAATGGATATGAACGAGGCATTTACTGTTAAAAGAAAAGAAAATGAAGAAGAAGAAGAAAAAAATACTATCGAGTGTTGTTGGCACTTACAATGAACGACCTGATGACCGAAACCGAACCACAAAAACACTTTAGCTGAAGCTTAGTTGAGTGTAACTAATCTTAGGAGATGACTATTGTCTCGGCACATAATTGACCTACGGGTCATGTTTAATGATCTATGTACATACGCTTTAGCACAATCTTAGTGAAACCAACTAAAATCGCAGGGATGGTCGAAGAACAAGAAAGTTTGCATAATAAAATAATGTAGTAAGGGATAGTAGGATATAGCAGATCATTTCTATATTATCTTATGCAATTAACTACGATCAAACAAATTGGTTAATTAGCAACAATTTGGAAAAGCAACAAAATACCACCAACACCTTAGATGTAACACCTTTTGTCTGTGTGTGTGTGTGTGTATGTGTGTAGGGCTGGGCAAATTGAGTTTCGGTTTTGATTTTGGTTTGGGTTTTAGGTTCAAATATTGTTTATTTGTTTTGCTTCTTTTTTCATTCATTGTGGTGGCTTAGAAAGTGAAAGCCCTTAAAAATGGTAGCCCAGCCATGCTCTCGATAAAGTCAAATTAAAGGGCCAAAAGTTGCTTGTTCAAGTTGATTGCGATGAAGCGTCAGAAATTTTTAACACTTCTTCAAACACATCCATAAATTTCATTTTTCATTTGGTGTTAATCATACAAATCGCGCTTATCGTCACCTACACAAGTATGCATATGGATAGAGTCTAATAAATACTTTCAATCAATCAATCTTATAAAAGAAAACGCTTTTGTAATTGAAATTTATAATAAGAAATGGAATGAATTGCTCAGTAGTCTTTATATACGAAAATATAAACACTGTAACATGTAACATATTTACTGCATTGAATTTACTTGGTTCTTTGAGAGTTAGTCGTCCCCTTTTTAGATTTGCATTACACATAGTTAATCATTCTTGCCGCAACCTCTTAACCCAAATTCATAATCATCATAATGAAACACACCCACTTCAAATCGCCTCAAATTGACTTTAACTTGCTGAAATCTGAACATATTGTTGCTGCCCACTGTCCACATCGGACCAAATCGGAGAGTATAAAACAAATTACCAGTCTTATCTGTATGTTATTTCTTTCCTTATACTTTTCGCTTGTCTTATTTTATTTTATTGGTCCAAATTTCAATTTGCCAAGAAGTAAATTAAAGCCTGCCATGAAATGCAATTAAAGATAAAACAAAGGAAAAAAAAAATACAAAAACAGAAGAATGAAAATTTGTATAAAAACCAACAGCAAAAGGTTAAAAATGATAAATTAAAAAGAAAGTTGAAATGAAAACAGGGCCTGACTGAGAGTTCCCTGAAATATGAAATTATATTGCAAGAAATATATACATATATATATATGTATATATATATACATATGTATGTTTGTATAAATGTATGTATTATGTAAAGGGTAAAATACAGCACAATAAATGCAAAAAGAAACAGCAAAAAGAAATGTTAAAATTAATCATTTAACTGGCCAGGGGCAGGGCGAAATAAATTTCAAGACTGAAATTAATTTGACAGCCCTGGCAGATGAATGGCAAAAAGGTTGGGCCCCTATAGAGCGAGGTGAAGGAGGGACCAGTGCAAAATAAAAAGCATAAAACATGTTGACACCTTTTCGATAGAAATTAATGATAACAACTGAAAGAGAAAGGATAGAGGGAGAGTCCCTAGATATGGCATATAAAATGCAAATGCTCTAATCCCCTATAAACACAATTTAACTATACAATTCCTAACCAACACCCTGTAACTTTATTACCAATTGTCAGTAATTACAGACTCAGCTGGGAGACCTTGCCTTTAACAGTGACCAGTAGCCAGCCCTCAGTAGCCGTTACAAATTTGAAGCACTACGATCGCTGTTATGTTAACCTCGCATCAATTTAAAAATATTCAAGTGTCCTCATTTAACGGTGTTTCCTGACTTTGCCAGTTTTTTCTCGTTTTGAAGATGAAAACATTTAAACCTCTTCTTGAATACATACATAAATACTTAATGTACTTAATGCCATTACGCATTCGTCACAATTAAAACGCCATAGCGGTCACGCCCACACGTTTTCGTACTTCTATTAAATGCCAAATGAACATAGTAGTTTTTTTCCTGCGGTATTTAGACAACAATTTCCAACAATTTAAGTTTATTAGTCAACCACAACTAACTCGACATTTAACTAATTTGCATTTTGCATGCGATAGAGAAAACGGCGAGCATATTACCTGCCCCCAGCAGCAAAAAATATTTTGCGATCGACTAGCTAATTAGTGTATGTATGTACATACATACATATGTATGTATTGTTCAAGTTGTATTGTTGTCTCTCTGGTTATAAATTGATAAATTGGCAGTTTTGCATTGTGTTAATTAGAGGGCGCTTAAATGAACGAAATGTGCAGCAGTCAGCAGGTGGCGCGACAAAAACAGTGCGACAAGTTGCATGCCCGGACACACTGAGCGACTAATAACTTGCGCTTGTTCACGGCACAACAATGATGGATTAGAGTGGTAAATGATATGGACAGTTAATAGCCATTTTATTATCAGGCATTTGAGGATAATTGTAGACAATTCTATGATTAAACTAAGCAAACGACCGATTGTTCAAACTTAAGCGAAAGATAAAAATTTAGAACAGATCTGTATTTTTATCGGCATTTTATAGAGATCTGACATTGAAATGATACCTTACATTCATCTAATAAGAGATCTAATCTAACCGTCTTATTCATATTTTTATATATTTTAGTTAATTTTTTTTTCTAAAGCCGTGCTGGAATTTAATACATTCCAATAAGAATGTTAAGTGGCGTTAGAAAATCGATAGAGAACATTGTGTTAGCACTCACACCTATCGATGTTATTGATATCGATGTTAAAATGCATTACTGCAGAAGCTCCTTTGGCTGTGATCTGTCTCTTCCTCTTCTTCTTCTTTGCTTTAGCTGCAAGTCGCCAATTGTGAAATACGCGCGTAAAAATTTTGCTTAACCACAAAATAGTGAGTTTCTTCTTTTTAAACTAACTTAACTAATTGGTATCGGTTGAAAGCTATATAAAGGAACTTTCTTTTTGTAAAATCTGTTAAGTGGTCATTAAATTGTTAATATTTGTAGGCTTTGCGTCGGAGTAGCCTGCTTATTAGGAGCATGTATGTGTGTGTGGGTGAAGTGTGAGTTGAAATTATTTTTTATGCCTCCGCAGAGAGGTGCTTTTTTTGCTTTTTTTTCTGTGTAAGTGTGCAGTGGTAAAAAAGAATCATTAATTAGTATTAAGCGCATAAGTATATACATACATACATATGTATATATGTATAAAATTAGTATGCCGTTGGCCCTATAAAATTGTCCTTTCGAGATTTTTTTGTTTTGGTGAATAAGTGCAAGTGATAAAAAAAATTAATTGGAAAAAAAGAGATGGATGCTGCTGGCTAGTGGAATGGTGAAAGGTGAGTTTAGTTTTTTGCCCATCCGCGCATTTGCTATTGCCTTCTACTTTGTCCGTTTTATCTGTTGAGCCTCTAAACCCCCGCTACATCCCCTCTGTCCATACGTACCGACCTATGCTATGGTGAACACCGAATATTTATGCTTCGGGGAATGCGAAGAGAAGAAAGAAAATATTTGGCGCCATTTTACAATTATAAAGGGAATGAGCGAATGCAAATGAGGTGATTATGGGGGAGTGAGCGAAATACCAACATATGGAGTAAGCGAAAGGCCTATTGGATATATGCATGTATACTTACACACATATGTACATACATGCATACATATGTACAGTGTGTCAATGTATCAAACATGGATATGCAATGAATAATTGCCCAGCAGGTTCATTTCAAAATTGTCAATTCTTCAACATTCGAGAGATGACAGACAGACTACGATTGCAACGATGTCGTTGCAGGTGTCACCCAGTAAGTCAGTCAGTCACCTACATAAATCTATTTCGAAATCGGGTGACAACTAATGATACACACATACATACATATGTATGTATGTATCTATATGCATTTATGTATGTACATACATATGTTTTTATGTTTCTTTAACTACCAGAGGTAATCGAAGACCAATTACAATGTTTGACATTCCGCAAAGTAAAAGATACCACAAGGTGATCCATTTGATTGATTGCATTTATTTCATGTCTATGTATGTTTCTTTTTTTTTTTCATTTTCTTTATAGTGCAGTTGAATTTAACTAATCATTAATACGTGATGCTATCGAAAATGTGGTATAATTAACGCCATATTTGCTATACAGGCAAAACGACAATTAGACGTGAATAAGAAGAAACAGGTAAGAAACCAAAATGAACAAAATAAATTGCATGCGAGATAAAAATCGTGGTTTGCTAATGGTTCCGACCATTCAAAGTCGACTTTATTTGGCATTTTCATGTTGTTGTTAAGTTATGTGTGTGTGCATGTGCAAAACTATTTTGAATTTCGCATGGTAAGACACATTTTAGTGAGTTGATTTGTCGCCTGTGTGCATGTCAATCACAAAACTTTCGATATACATATGTAGATGCGTGGGCGGTTTTTAAAGTTTCTAACACACCGTTGAAGATCTTTTGGTTGCTTTTAGAAACTTATAGATCAACCCTCGTATACTTAGGATTTTTTTCTATGCTTAGCTCATAACACGATTTCCAAACGATAATTAGACAGAGAGAACTGGCCAGCTGCCACTTAATCTAATGACAGTTATCCATTCCGCACGCCCCATTCAAACCCCCAACTCGAACTCAAATTCGAGCACGGGTCTGGGGCTGACTCTGTCTTTGTATTCCTGTTAACTCTCTATGATCAACTTGAGCTGGCAATTGCTTAAACAACTTCTGGTTTGCCATACTTAAGGATATATAGATAAATAGATATACATAAATGTATGTATGTATGAATTTTATATAGTTAGATGGTTAGTTAGTTAGTAAGTTATGTAAAGTGCTTAGACTGGTTTGCTAACTGACACACTTCCGACACTTTCATTTAAGAAAAAAAGAACGGGGAAAGGGAATGAGGAAAATCAAGCACCATATACAAAAAACACAATGACAACTTATTTATTCAACTTTTCAAAGCAATTCTCAATTGCCATCATCATCTATTGAACCACTTTTTTCACAAGGCGCAACATCTTCAAAACAGACCAAACGAAATCAAATCAAATAAAATCAAATGGTATCGTATCTAGGCAAGTCATATTAATCAGAGGCTTTATTGTAAAAGGAAACTTTCTTTCGTTGCTTGACTTGGATGAATTGGATGGATGATACTTGGGTGTTGAAGTTTATTTCTTCTTTTTTTGCTTCTCGCTTTTTTATGGACAAGTTATAGAAAATAAAACGAACGCGTTGGGGTCACCACGAACGAGTATTTGTTTGTTCAAGTCAACTTTTGTCCACTTTCTCAGCAAATTCGAAATCAATTTACACGTCGGATTTTAAACAAAAATATCTGGCAAATCTCTGGCGAATTTGACTTGATCTGCCATTGTTTGTCTAAGACTTGTAGGAAAATGTGTGTATGAATGTATGCATGTGTGTGTGTGTGTCTGTCCATGTCATCTGTCCATGTCCAACGGACTTGGCACGTTTATGCTTACTTATGCCGCGTATTAAAGTCTTAAGTGAAATCCCATGTCACGTGTCAGACGCAGCATTTGAAACAGAAATCAATTTGAGAATCGCCATGAAATGAAATCAAATGAAATAAATATGTACGTACAACATACATACATACATACACACATACATGTACTGAAGAATGCAAAATATGTACGTATGTATGCATATAAAATTTGCTGTGAAAAATAAAACAATTTCAGAGCTTAGAAAGCAAAAGAAGACACCCAAGCCGAATACATGGCTAGAGGCCACTCGGCGGACTTGCCTGACCCAATTTCCCCCCATTCACACACAAACACACACAACGTCAACTTCATCTTCATCTTTGGCGCAGTGCAAAAGAAAAAAACTCGAGAAACACAAACTGTCAGTTTAACCATTTGACAGTTGCTTTGAGATACACAAGCTCAGATATGAGATAGTAACCAGCTACTGCCGGTTAAACTCTTTCCCCTCTCTCTTTCTCTCCCACTCTCTCTCGCTGTCTCTCATCCTGGCTAGCAGAGAGTCCAGCTATATGTAATATCTGGCACTGCCGATCTATTGCCGACAATTGAAACTTTTGCGCCGTTTTGGCGTATTTAAAGTGACATTTGCTGACAGACAAACGCCGACGACAAGATGTTTGCTTCCTTTCTGCCGCTCCCCACTCCTCTCTTTAGTATTTAGCTAGGGCTTCTCTGCAAAGATCTTGATGTTGCGGGTCAAACACGTTAAAGTTAAATCAAATTAAATTAATTAAGCGAAAAGTGAGGACTATAATTGTCTTGTAGATATCAATCTCAAGCATGTACACTTAAAGAAATTAAATTGAAAATATGTTGATTTTTATTTGAGTAAATCTAGAAAATGAATCAGGACACTGAGTATCCTAACATATATGTATGTATATACATATGGACATACATATATAGATACATATACAAGTAAACTTGTAGCTATTGTAACTCTCCTACTATAAGACCTTTTTTCTTTTGAAAGAATTTACCACACAAAGGTTGTTGATTTTATTGTTTGTTCTTTTTAACAAATTGTTTGTCACTCCTGCCCCCCCTTTCTCTCTGTTTGGAGTTAATTGAGATTGTGATTTTACGATGACAGACTTATGCCTATGTTATAGCTATATATGTATGTATGTATATACCTCTACCAATTAGAATATGCACAATGGACCCATAAACGGTAAAACGCCTACAATCTTCTGACAACACATTTGTATTTAAAAGGTGTCTGAGGGCAAATTGTTACAAATGCCATATAAAAGATAAAAGAGGCGCTAAGATATAGAAGAAAGATGAGAGCGGAAATGAGAGTCGTTTTGACAAGTTACAAAAGCGTTTACCTTTGATTTCTTCTACACTTTGATTATCTTTTGTCTGGCACATTTCTATTGCTATAATCAAGTGGCCATTAAAAAAACACACACACATACATGCAAGCAGGAAAAAGTTTTCATGTGTCTGCTCTTAGTCGACCAAAAAGGTTGAGTGGAAGAGATGTGTGAAGATAATGCTCTCCAAAACGTCTTCGATCTATCGATGGAACGAACAATCACTCACCTGCATATAACGCGCCAAAGCAGCATTCCTCTGTGCATGAGATCTAAGTTGAGGCTGTGGTGAACCCAACGGACTCACTATAGTTGATGTCGATCCACCGATTCCCGTATCATAGCCCTGAGCATTGGCGCCATCAACATCTCGGGGAAAGAAAACAACTGAAAAAAAAGAGAAAAATAACCAAATCAAAAATTTGGTGCAAAATGTTGTGTATGTATGTAAGTAGGTATGTAATTATTCAGCCTACAAAATGAACTGATTTGAACTGAACTGCTGGAATTGAATCACTCAATTAAGTATGCTAATTGAGTAGTAGTAGGAGAAAGAAAACATCATCATAAATAAAACTTAAAGCCGCACTGGGACAGCTCATAAATTCTCACCAAAAAAAAAAAACTAAGTAACAAACTGATCCATTTCAACGGGTTGACTTGATTAAAGTAAAAAAAAAGAATGGCCACAACTTTCAATTTTCATGGGCATTTACATACACACCCACATATACATATATGTATATAGTTATAGACAATATTATTGTATGTACGGACGACGGTCTCGTTTTATTTGATTTTCTACCTTTTCTGATCTTCCCCGCCATCGAAAACCACGTTTGCATGCTAAGCGATTTGTACACAATTGGCATATAAATTTTACAACACCAAATTGCAAGCAAAAAGACTATCAAAGACGATCGAATGAGTGACTGACTGGGAGGAGGGGAAATGGTATTTGGTTGTTGTAACCCGATACGGTATTTAAGCAGGTGGAGGATTTAACCAGGTGTACGATACATACATACATATCTATCTATTCTTGCTTATCGTGTGCTAAATCTAAAAACATTATTTAAAGCACTGAAAAGAATTTAATTATATTTCTAATATACACTCATTAGTCATAAAGTTTCTTAAAGTTTTTCGTTATGATTCTTTATAAACGTTTATTGAAATGGTTGTCTTGTCTTACGCACATTTTTTTCTTAATAAACTTTTTTAGTTACTTTAAGTCATAATGTAAAAAGCACTTAAAAGTGCAATAGAGTTCTAAATGTTCCGGTTAATTGGTACCAGACCCGATGCGAATAATCGGAAATGTGGATAATCAGAGTTGACTTGGGGAAAATAACAAATGAATATTAAAAGAAATGAGGATTATCGCACTTCCTAATGATAATTGTGTAGTCCGTGTAATTTGAGTTGTTATTTGCAAATATATAAAGTTATATAAAGGCGTACGTATGTATATGCTACATACATCTTTGGATGGTTTTAATCCAAATAGAACTGTAATTCAAATACTTTAGTTTTTTTTGCCACCAAAAGGTTCCTTTTGTTGCATTACCATATAGCTCAAACAAACGAAAAAAAATTATACCGATAATTTGGCAGTTTCTTTTTTTTGTTCGTTTTCGTTTCACATTAACAAATTTTTATTGCACACTCAGTGCAATTTTTAAGCCAAGTTGTAACAAAATATTTGCGTGTGTGCCTTATATGGATTATCCATAAAACACATTTAACACAAATACTTGCACATTGTTTGCTGTGTTTCGTACTCACCTTTCAACGAGCTGTTCATGCACATGGGACACTGATCGTTGCGGAACATACAGGAATAGCAACGCTCGTGGCCGCAGGTGTCGATCAGTTTCCGCCGCTTGCTCTTGTCGAAGGAGATGCGGCATGAGGGGCAAACCGAGCCGCTGCTGTTACTGTTGCTGCCGCCGCTGCCGGCATCGTGTTCCAGGAGACGACGAATCGACTGAAGATCTGTAATATTAAAAGCGACACAAAACATGAATTAAGTGTTATAAATATATATATACGTATATATAAAAAAGAAGACAAAAAAAACCGAACTTTGCTTACACTTTCAAGCACTTAATATGGTTGTGAAGAGACTAATCGTATAGTGGATGCGGAATATCCATCCTGATCTTCTTTGTTGTAGAAAGGGTATGGTAATGGTATAATTGGGTGCATTTAAAATGGTCTTATATTGGGAATTATGCTTTTGAGACGCTTTAAATTTTCCCCTTTTCCCTCTTCTTATTGAAAATTGCATATTGTTATCCCTCCTCTCGGGCAATCTTAATGCACTTGTTCGTTCGATTGTTGCAAACGTTTGCATAAATTGTTTCTGTCAATTAAATCTCGTTTGTGTGTTTTGCCACTGTCAATTGTCAACAAAGAATAAAACTGAAACAAAAGCCAAACAAAAACACTGCAAAAACTACAAAAACTGAACCATGTATTCGTCTCTTGTCGATTTATCAGGTTTTGTGCTGCACCTTCTCCGCCTCCTCCTCTCAGTCTTTGTCATTTCTGCGCAATGGGCAACACAATCCTCGCAATCAACTCTCAATGCCAAGAGGCAATCAGCGGAATTCTTTTCTTGGCTTTCGAGCTTTAATTGATTTAATTTGTGCCGCTTGGTTTATTATTTCTATTAGCACTTTGTCGTTCTGTGTCAATATTATGTAAAAATTCTGCCGCTGCTGCTGTTTCTCTTATAGATAAATATCTCTCCCATTTCTTGAACAATCCGTCAGCATTTCTTAACGAGTGGAAAATGGGTGGCTGATTTCAGTAACCCAACTCAACGCGTCTCAAAATTATGATCATTTAAGATTATTTCATATGACTAAGCTAAACCAAATCGAATGAAAGAGATATTTGAATCCTTCGCTTTTTTCGTATTCTTATTCATTTAAAATACTGTTATAGGAAATCAGCAACTGATTATATTGTTGCATTGATGCAGATCTGTAAGTAAGTTGATCCATCTACCAAAATGTTTATTGATCGAGTAATCGAACAATTTCTGTAGTTTTTCTTGTAGTTCTTGTGTTGCTTATAAAAAGTTCTGTACAAATTTCCCCTAACGTAGCCAATTATAAATGCAGTTTTATGGCTGCAGTGGCAATTGCCACCCGTTTGTGCAGCATGTTGCATGTTCGTGACAGTTGTTCCTGGTAGTTGTAGTGGTGGTAATATTCCATGGCATCTGCCAGCGACAAGTTGGCATAAAAAATGAGATATGTAAATTGCATTTTGGCTAAGCAAATGTCAACTTGTTGATTGGGGATGATAACGGACAAAGCTGAGCTGCTATGTCCAACAACTGTTCCACTAATTGCAGGATGAGCCATGTGCCAGGAATATACATATATGTGTATATATACGCTATAGGGTTCCCTTCTCAAAGGGGGAAAGTTCAAGCAATGATGGCTTTTTGGTATGGGCAAGTTCAAAGATGAAATAATGTGGGCTGGTTGGCCCTCCTCCGTTTCCACCTCCACCCTTACCTTAACTGTCTCTCCTTCTCTCCCTGTCCCTCTCTCTCTCTCTCTCTGTCTCTCTGTTTTTTCTTTCGATCCTGTCTGGCAGCTGCCTACCCACGCGCGCTTTTTTTTTTTCTTTTTTTTGCCATAAATAACGAAGGCAAAAGCTGAACTCATGCCAAAGAGGCAAATGTGCTTTGCGGTTGGGTTTTGTGTGTGAGTGTTTTGTCAAGTGGGCATGAATGGGAAATGGAAGCCCATGCAACAACGGTTGCGCTCTGAGCTTGTAATCCACTTTGCCATGACGACTACGTCTACTACTATGACGACCGGACGTGGTTCTCGTTGGCGACCCACTCATCAAATCAAGAAACAGGATTTTTTTTTTGTTTTTTTTTCTGCATAGGTTGCTAGGAGGTAGAATATGAAACGACGGCGATCGAATCCATCGACTCTAGTCATGCATCTCTGAACAGCTGCCAACTATTGGCTAACCAGAATCGCTCGAAGTTATCTGAATAGTTACGACTAGTAGTCACCTGTTTTATGGCCGATTTCATTTAAAACCAAATTCAAATGATTCTTTTTCTATGCCTACGATGAACAAAGACTTTTACTTGAGAATCAAGCACTCATCTCTGTACTCAATGAACTCGCATTTGCTTTAATAGTTGAATATGAATACAGTAAAAATTCTCTTCAATTCAAATTCAAAATTTCAGTTTCTTAAGTCCTACTTTATGTCTTAGAGGGGCTAATTTCTTGTTCAATTTTACTCCCACACTGATCCCCCTACTTCGGCATTCTGTTCTGAAATCTAGTCTAGACACGCACCAGGTGTCTATAATTTTCCTAGTTAGTTGGTTAATTTCATGGGTTTTAAACAAATTAATTTGCCTGGCATTAAAGTTTCGCCATCTTTTGCCACAAATTATGGTCTAAATGAGGTAACGTGGTGCTGATTTGTGGTTGGTGTGGGTGATATGAGAGGGGGTGGTAGATGGATGATAGGGGGACTGGCTTAACAATTGCCCGGGTAAAATGGGGAAAATTCACATAGCAACTAAATTGTTAAATTATACAACAATCTACGCATAGATTTTTATTCTGCTTTATTATTATTATTTTTTTTTTTACAGTTGTTGTTTTTCTCTATTAGATTTATGCATTCATTTGACTTGGTTGTGGTCTAAGTTAAATTGATTTGAATTTTCCGCTGCATTTTCCAAGCCGAGCCGCCGGTTTTTGCCCCCGTCAATGGGTTGTTGCATGTGGGCGTTTTATTTCAACTAAATTGGCAAACCGCGTTGCGGTTTCTCGGTACCAGCGACTTTTTTTGTCTGTGTCCCTAAGTGTGTGTGTGTGTGTGTGTGTGTGGGCGATGTGTGTATGCGTGTTGGCACTTGTTTTCATTTTATGTAATTTCTTTGCAAATTATTTTCTTAATCTACACAAGTTTTTCCCCTCCTTTTAGTTTTCTAAGGGGCCTAATTCGATTTGCGGTCAGGGAACAGAGACAGATTCCCAGGCGCAATGATCTCTGGAATGTTAGTAAAGAAGATATGCTGCCGCAAATTGAGATTTCAAATTTTTCAGCAAAGAAAGTGCATGGGGGAAGAGAGAGAGTAAATTGCGGTAACAAAACGGCAAAATCTCTAGGAATCACTTAGAAGGGAATGCTGCATAAGAGGGCAAAGTTCAAAGATACAAAGTGACAGCAATTGCACCCTTTAATCAAATCTAATATACTAATCGTCCGCCAAAACTATTATAAACAGCTTACTAGTAAAGTTTTAGGCAGAAACATTTCTTTACATTGTCCAGAAGCTTCATTCACACGTTTTGCAACACTATTCAGATACTTTGATCAACATTTAGTCAAATTGAATTTGCAAATCGTCCGCCAAAACTATTATAAACAGCTAACTAGGAAAGTTTTAGGCAGAAACGTTTCTTTACATTGTCCAGAAGCTTCATTCACACGTTTTGCAACACTATTCAGATACTTTGATCAACATTTTTCTTTCAAAGATTCTCTTTGTATTAATTTTTTAATGTTTGGAATATAAAAAATATTTGGATAACTTGTTTTTTAACCAAAAGTAAAATGAAACCGAGCACAACGACACAACAAGTCGTAAACAAATATGTGTGAAATAAATGATAGTAGCAGGGGACTCGCTAGGGGAACGCGTGCGACTACAGTTTGTGAGTCACTGTAGTTGATATTTAACACGAATTACCGAACAAGCTATTAACGATGATTTTGCTGCTTTTGGTTTATGATTTAGAAAATACATATATGAAGAATTTATTTCTAAGATCTAAAAGATTTGAAACGAAAGAATTTGAAAACCAAATTGTGACATTTGTGAAATTGTTTCGAATGCACAGCTTCCAGGGCAGGTCAGGGCCAAATTGTTCTACCATTACCATTTTAAAATTTCGGACAGCTCAGGGTTAATTGACCAGGAGCACACCCGCAGCGTTCCCCATACACACACACAAACACACACACAACATTTTGATTCAATGTGTGTATTCATTACAATTGATTGACAGCCTAGACACAAACCTAACTCTTGGGCACTAAAAAACACGAATCAAACCCATGTGCATAGCCAACGGACCGTGGTCCATTTACTAGATACATACGGTCACAAATCGACAAGTTCAATTACATTTTTTTTTAGCAACAAATCAAAATTTGTTTTAAAGCAAAACGAAAAAAGAATTCGCAACTTTGAGATACTCTACAGATTAAAAGAGAGTATGTCTATGTCTCTGTTTAGTTTATCCCAATTGTAGGGTATCAAATGTATATAAATACATTTCAACTAACAAGAAACTTCAGTCAAATGGAACATTTTCCATGTGGCACAAAGGCAAAAGCATAAAATTGTTTTGATTTTGCTCTTTTGTATATTTATGTTTAATTACTTGTTTTACTTTTTGTATATATACATATATATGGTTGTATATATGTATGTATATTGTTATTGTTAAGGGCAAACATGACATTAAGTTACTTTTCAAGTTCAATGCGTGGGCAGCAAAAAAATTTTTTGTCTTCTTTGAGATTTTGCGTGGGTCATGGTTGTGCTTTTGTTGTGCGTGTGTAAATTGTGTTTGTCATCATCATCGCCATCGCCATCATCATCGATATGAGTCAGACTTGGACAGTATAGGAAGTGAGAGAAAATTATGCAAACGGCGACAGCTAGAGATTGTAATTATATGTTCCAGGGCCTGGCAATTTGCATTTTCAATGGATTTTTTTTCAAAGAGATAGAACTTTTGCCTGCATTTACATAAAATTGTACCGGAAGCTATACATGTACAAGTGTAGAAATATTTGAAATGCATTAACCTAATGTAAATGCTGATGCAGATATATGTGCTGAACTCCTATCTGCATAGATATATCAATTAATAATTGGTTGCCAAATAAGAATTAACTCTTCTTCTAATCTAACCCACACAAACTAACCATACTGAGGGCAATTAAAGTTGAAACAAATTGCCTTTGTGTCTTCCCAAACTGCATGAATATATTTAGAAATACAAATATGTATCTTAACAAGTTGGTCTATGGTGTTAGCCAAGGCAAATGCACTAAATCAATTGGCTTTATGCATCGTTTAGCCCACTGAAAAATGGGCAAGAGAAGATATTAAGAGGCAAGACCAAGACCAACCCGCAGCATCATTTTTGTAGAGGTTGAGGTTGAAAACTCTGATCGATGGCCATAGCCAATTATGGTCAGTACAAAAGACTAGGCAATGAATGGAAATCAAATCGAGTGAGGCGGAAAGAGTGAGTGAGTGTATGAATGAATGAATCAGCTGGCAGCGTGTGGGTTTCCCACCCAAAGCCAAAAAGCAAAAAAAAAAAAAAAAAAAAAACAAAATTGCAATAAAAACTCAAATAGTTTACAAGTACGTCTCGGCATTGACTCGACTCGAGACTGTTTGACTTGTCTGACTCGATGTCTGCTCTGTCTTCCAATAAAATTGTCACTTTTCATTCGGATTTCGGGTTTTTTTTGGGTAAAAAAAAAAAAATAAGGCAGCCCACGCAGTCAGCGGAAGTTCCATTTGATTTATTCGAATTCGCATTGCGTGTGTGCGAGTGTGTTAATGTGTGTGTGTGTGAGTGTCAGTTAGCAAATTTCCGGTCGTAGCCGCCAGTTGACACACATTTAAAATACCATAAATATAAATTTTATTTACCTATAAAAAGTATATATGTACATATATTTTCAGAGGTATTCGCACTTATTTAATTTTTTGACATTACTAATTGAGACATTTCTCACATATACATACTATGTTTGTATGTATTTGTGTGTCTCTATATATCCATCCATTGAAGATGCTTCGACTTTGCTGTCTTGCCTTTCCCGGCAATTGGGTCAATGCTAAAGTTTAGATAAAACTTAGACAAAGATAAAGAAAAACACGAGAAACCAAAGTAAACCAAATGAAACGAAATGTTCAAATAATGTCATTTGATACTTTAGTTTCACTGGCATGATTTAATTTGATTTACACGTTTCTCGGTTATAATGTGGGCAGAGATAGTAAATCAAGTATCAAAGATATACATACATACATACATACATACATACATACATGTAGATGAAATGAGCGAGAGGCATTGCGTACATACATTGATTTGATTTCGATTTCTAACATGACAATATTCAAAGAACTTTTTCAATACCTTGTTGAATTTGATTGATTGCGGATTACAGCAGAATTACAACATTTAGTTTTTTTTTTTTCTAAAAGAAATAGCAAAACAATTCCATAATGTTTTTTTTTTCTTTGTGCGCTGATGTCACCGCCGATGTAAAAAAAAGAGTGAGCAAAAACTAAAAATGTTACCAAGTGGTTGGCAGGTTTTTATACTCTTGCAGCAAGGGTACATTGGTTTCGTCAGAAGTTTATCTGGCATCATTGACTATGTTGAGCATCTGGTATTTTTGATTAGCGAGTTAATATCGCCTTGTCCGAAGTCAGTTGCAAGGGTATGCGATCTTCGTAGCGGCTTAAGTTAACCCTTCCTTCTAGTTTTTTTCTGTTTATTTTTAATGGATTTACTAGAAAAGCTATGCCGCCGCCCCTTCTCTTCCCGTTCCTTTCTTACACTCTTGCTGGTTTTTTCTTCTTGTTGTGGTTTTCTTGTAAAAGGCTACGCCTCGTTTTTCCTGACCAGTTCCGTTCAGTTCAGTTCAGCTTGGTTCAATTCAGTTCGTTCACAGTTGAGAAAATGGGAAAAGTAATCCCTTCGGGCCATGCTTAGGTAACTTCTCTCTTCTTTGCTTCTCCTTGCTTCTCTTTATGCTTCTTCTAGAGAGACTCACGATTTCACGAATTGGGGATCTTGGGGAGGCGCATCAAAGTGCAGAATCTCACGAAATTTGCCATTCGAATGGGCATTTGGGTTATTTATGAGTTGGCGATTTGTTTGCGACTCATTTAACTGACTGAGCCAACTCTTAAGTTTTTATGACACTTTTTTTTTTAGAAACCAAAAACCAAAAAATTCAGTTGCGGTAAAAGACTGAGACAAAGAGAGCGAGGGGGAAAAAAAAGCAAGCAATTTCGCGCATAATTTGATTTTTACAATTTATATATGTATGTATATACATATAAACATATATGTATGTATGTATATATAGGTATACTGCCTCACCTGTTTACTATATTTATACTTATTTCTTTTAAGTTGCCTTTTTTCTCATTTTGTTTTGTTTTGTTTTGACGCCACTTTGCCGCTTTTTTAGGGCTTGCTTTCTTTCTCCATTTTCAACTAAAGAGCTATAAGTGGAGTTACGATATGGGTCAAACGGCGGTCAGTTGTACAAAATCAGTGAAGCGTTAAAGCCAAACTTGATTCAGCTCATGTGGATTGCTCGAAAGGGAAGAATTTTCAATTTTGTTCTATTGCAAAAACTTGTATTTTTTTTTTTGGATTGTTCAACTCAAAATGTAAAGAAACAATATTGAATATTTTATAAATTGTTATTCATTGTTATTATTGCTGCGTAAGTTTCCATTGACAATTTTCCAAGTCGTTTACACTTTACAATCAAAAGCAGTAAAATTTCCTCATCCTCATTTTGAACCTTTCAAAACAAATTCGTAATCATTGTAATCAAAATTTATTTAAATCAATATTACTAAATAGCGTTTAAATCCAAATGATGACCTTAGAGACGACCCAACCATTCATTTGGCATCAATAAAATGCATAATTATGCATACACACACACACATTTATATTTATATGTATATATACATATGTATGTATGTATTTATGGCATATCGTCGTATAATTTCTTAAAAAGGTTTAGCTGGGGGCTTTTCAAATTAGTTTGAAATTAATTTCACGCAATTAAGTTGCTAATTTGAGATTTGAATTTCTTTTACCCCGTTTTGTATATTCTCTCTCTCTCTCTCTCTCCCCGCCACACAAATTAAATGCTCATTTTCATTGAAAACGTATTAGTTTTGACAAAATCCTTGTAGTGGAGGCGAGACGAGAATCGGCCGGGGAATTCTTATTCGATTGTTAACGAATAAATCTCGAAAAATATTTGCCTTGCTAATTTCGGTTTTTTTTTTTTGTTTCTATTGATAAATCTTCAACCATATCTTAATTACTTGAAGAAAAAGAATGCTTCTAATTTATTTGAGAAGTCTTTCAAATGGGTTTCTAAACGAGTGAAGAGAAGAATATATCTAAAATAGCAAAAACTTCATAACTATGAGAAGTGTGGAATTTTTTTTTACATGGATCTTTTAAAATCGTCACAGAATTAATACCAAATCAATTTGGTAATTTTTTTGTTAAAGGAAACGGATTTCAACATTCTAAATAACTAGAAAAAGAGTTTAAACTAACATAAAAACTTAAGACTTGAATGAAAATTCTATTTATACAAATTATACAATAAGATTTCAAAAAATGTGCAAGCTTGCGCATATTGTTTAAAATATTTGAAATCTAGTTGTAAGCTGTCAATAGCTTATTTCAATCACAATATGTTTCTGTACTGTTTTCTAAGTACTGGGAACGGGGCTCAATAAGTCGATCATTAATTTATTATATGTCAATACAAATGCCAATATAATATATATACCTACATATGTATATATTCAGTGTTTATCATATTTATTCTATTATAATGTGCCATTGGGCACAAGCCTGCGTTTGGTTTTCTTTATCATTTGTTGTTGTTTTCTCTGCCTCTATTTAATAATATTTTGTGTTTTGGTTGTCACATCTTTGGTTTGGAGGAGATGAGGGGATTGGACTCTCGACATTAGCACATCGTTAAGAGATCTTTGATTTTTGATTTCCTACCACATTTTGTCATTGGGTTCTCCTCCGGCTGCCGGCTGCTGGCTGCTGGTTTTGCTGCCTTGTGGTCTCCATTATGCTAATGATGATCGTTCATATATAAGTTAGTTGTATTCCAAAGAGGTTTAACTTGGAAAACAAATTATATATGTATATACATACATATATATGTATATGCATGTGTATACGTATCTATGAATGTGTGCAAGTATGTATAATAAGTATTAAATGGAATAAAGAAAGACAACGATTTTGTGCATAAATTTGCATAAATAAACATGTGGGAACTGAAGTCCAGAAGTTTTGGATTGGGAATTAACGACAAGCATTTTAGCAGTGCGCCAAGCCAAATCGATGTATATCTGAGCAGAAGATCGAGAGACGACCGAGATCACTGGCGTTGCATACAAATGAGACGCAAGTGGGCGCCTTTTGCCACTTAGGCGCAGTGTGATGAACGGAATGGAAGGGGGTCCGGGGGAAATAGGGGATAATGCAACACTTTACTGGTACTTTTATAGAGATCTGATGTTTGCCTCTGGCGTTTCATTTGGTGTTGATAATGTTAAAGGCATCATTTCCACTGTCTGTCTATCATTAATCAAATCATTTTTTTTTTGTTTTTCTCTAGCTCTTTCTTCTTTTCCTTTTTTTTTCTTTCTTTCTCTTTCTTCTGATGTTTTGTTTTGGGCGTGGTTGTAAATATTTTGACCATACACCATAAATATATACATACATACATACTATGTATGTATGTGTGCACAATGAATTAATGTATATAGATACTTTTTTTGTTTGTGCTAGTTTTGTTTTACACGGCCGCCGGCTTTTGTTTCAGATTTTTGTTGTTGTTGTTGTTTTTTATGATTTTCTAATTTGTTGTAAATAGAGCGTGTGATTGATTTTTTTTTTTCTATTTCTTAATACTCTTTGATTGATGCTTAAGGAATTGGACAAACGAGTGTTGCATTATTATTGTGAAATCGTGATATGGAGAAGGCAAGGCGGACACGTGCCACAAGCACTTCCAGGCAATCAAAGGAAAGCAAATGAAAGTGTCATTATAATCAAAGGAACATACATATGTGCATATGTAATATGTGAATATGTGAATAGGCAATTCTATGGGTCTATGGGTTAGGCATTTTTTTTCGGTTGATTAGACAGATTTTTGTTATTGGATTTGTTGCCTTGATTTAAGATCATGTTTCTAGATTTTATAGTTGTGTTATTTGTATTTTTTTGTTTTTAACTATTGCCCACTTGATTAATAGAGCAAAGCATACGATTACCATCATCATCATCCTCTTCTTTATTATCAACGACAAACCTCAAAGACCGAGCACTAGAGTACAGAAAAGTGGTAATAAAATATTGCTCAATCGAAATCAGGTGTGACAATAAGCAAATGTTAAAGCTCATGTAAATGAAACCTCAAATCACTACAACACACATATATATATGTATGCTATATAATGGTTACATACATATGTATATGCAATTTGCTAAGCCGTTTAGAGCATATCAAAATTCAAATGGTTTAACCAAACAAATTGCCAGCAAAAAAAAACGTGATCGGGTTGACATTGAAACATTTAAAATTATAAAACAGCATGACGAAAAAGTCATTTATGAACAAAATTATGAAAACGCAAACGAAACAGCATGAGAGACTGTGCAAAAGAGAGAGAGGGAGAATACTTCAATTGATAATGAAAGGGTTCAACTGATCTAACCCCACAAAAAAATTCAATTCAAAATTGAAAAGCCTCGAAAAGCGAAACGCACACTACTTAAATTTTGATTGGCTCTCTGTAAGCTGTTCTAATGGCGTATTAGAACAGAAACCGAAACAAATAGTAATATTACCGATCATTTAATACTCTATCTATGCTATGTATATCTAAGAACATAACAGAAAGATTATACAATCCTATGGATATTCTGGATGCTTTATATATGATGTAATCATTTCAACCGATAATTTTAGTTTGTATTGCAAACTTTTTATCGATTTCACTATATGTACTATGGAAAGGGTATAAAAGAATGTTTATAGAAGATTATGTCATCCACAGAAATACTGAAAAGTAAATGTTAAATATTTCATTTGATTGTAAATTGTTTGAGCGACAGGGTTAATAAATCAAGTTTAACATAGGGTAGGGTATAAGTAAGTGGGTTAAATGCGAGAGTATGTATGTTGCTGGTGATATATCAAAATGGGCAGAAGGCATCAATTGGCAAAAAAAAAAAAAAATAAATAAAGGAAACCCAATTCCGAATGAGAAGATTCATTAAAGTCGCCGAATAACCGAATTATTAAGTATATAGATTGTATATGTATTTATATTTAAAATAATGATTTTAAATCAGTTTTTGGTATCCACAAAAAAAGATCTCCAGCCGAATGGTTTGAAGAGATCATGATTCCGAAGTTGGCTTAAATAAGACTGATAAAGTAACATTGCAAACTAACTATGCTGGGATCTACAAAAATTGAATTAATTGTTTAGCCGTAACATGTTGAGCAGCAATGTTTGCGATAGGTAATAAAAGTTATCTCTCATTATTTTATGCTATCTACGTGCAAATATTGTTTGAGTCTAAACCATGCCATGCCATTGGCCATTAGCAGGGCTAATTCTACCATCGGCTCTTCAAAGGGGGCTTACTACAGTTCGTTTAAACTTATTTTTTGTTAAATGTGTTTACAATGGTTGAATTACAATTTTTAGCTGGCGTGTCTCTTTGTGTTGGTCTGTCTCGTCTTTTAATTGCTTGTTAATTGCTCTAAGCATCAGCTCGCAAGCAGCAGGCAACAAACAACTGAAAAACAATATGATCGGGGAACAAGATCCAACTTGGCCAACTTTACTCAAAATGGGTTGACTGTTCTGTTCTGTTTTCGATATGGTGCTGATGGTGTGTTCTGGTTTTCAGTAGAAACTGGACTGCACACTCTCCTGCCTCCTGTCGCCCGTCTTCTGTCTCCTGTCGGTTGTCTCCTGTCTTCTGTTGGCTGTCTCTTGTAGTCGAAGAAACAGTTGCACTCATTTGTTTGTTTGTTCTGTCGTTGCCCTGGCTATGGTTCTTCTCTTTTGGTTAAGTGCAAGTACCCAGCTAAGAAGTACGTGTGGTGTTGTTGTTTGTGGTGCGGTGGTTATGGCTCTGCGACTGCCTCTGGAAACAAAGACTAGTTTTTCAAGTTTTCCAATGGCTCTCGGCAACAGCAGCAGCAGCAGCAGCAGCGACAGAGGCACATGAAGTCATTCAAGTGGAAGCAAAAAGAGTAAAAGAAACTGGACAGTAGTCGTGGACGGTGGACAGGAGGAGATGTGTTTGGTGAGGAGGCGGGAGGAAGAAGAGTAGGAGGCGAAGAGGAGTGTGTATGTGTGTGCAAACTGTTTGCTTGTTCTTGATGTTCTTCTTACTGTCTTCTGAGCTGTCATTCGCACTTGACAATCACTTGATATATATGTATATAAGTGTATATACACTTCGCATCTATATATAGAAGACTAGACAAAGTTTTATTAACATTTTATCAATTGATGTCTATTGGGGAATCAATAAGTTCATGATAAGATAAGATTGAGAAAATGTTTTTGAAGAGGTATACAAGCAATATGTAATATGATCCACTTCGATTTGCCTGAAACTTTTCTTCAGAAAATAGCCTAAAAAAAGTTTTATACCTACAATAAGCGTGGTAATATGTTGTCTCTGATATATTTAGGCTTTCATTTCCATATCATTTAGTCACTTTTATTTTTCCTTATCTCTAGTTAAATCTTAATATAATGCCAACTATCCAATAGCGTCACTCTAACTGACCATTATACAAAGACCTCTCAAAAATTGGACAATAACTTTGTCTGCAGTTAATGCTCTACTAGACCTAAATAGATACACTTCATTCTATATTCTACATTCATTTGGTGCGGCGGCACATTCACCATTATCTTGTATTGGGCTTATTGTTGGCTTTTAACCTTCTAAGCGACAAAGCTCACTGACCCAATTCCCTCCCCCCTTACAGGGGGGTATCGCTTCAGTGCGTGTTTTTTTCCCCCCATTTTATATCGTAAAGTTTATAAACAGCTCATTGTATTGGGCATACGTAAATATTTCGACGATTCACAGTCAAGTGTTAATTAAATTTACGATTCTCTTTTCTTTTTCTCTCGTTTTTTTTGTTGGTCAAAATGAATGTGAGGCAAATGAAGCGTCACCAAATAGATTCGTTTGTGTGGTGCCCTTTAGGGTTTGGTTTTCTTTTGGTAATGACCAATCAGGAAATGAGTTGACAATTTCAAGTCAACTGCACACATGATTGAGTAAATGTAATTGCAAAAATCATCATTAAAAATAAAATGCGCCTCCAAATGAATCTCCAAATGCAACATGTTGCATTTTGGACATAATTAAGCCATCAAATTGTACAAAAATAGTAAAATGCTTGCCATTTACGTTGACAGTTTGTGTGTTTGTTGTCAATGAGAGAGTAATTAATTAAAGTCCAAATGGTAAAACAACATCGATGCGATGAGATTGTTGATTTGAAAGTTAAAAAAAAAAAAAACAAAAAAAAAAACAAACCATATTGATATTCCCTCTATAACAGTGTTAACAAATTTTTATTTACATATCATGTATGCCAACACTCATTATATTCTCGAGTTGTTTAACACTACTTTCCGTGTCCAGGAAGCAGTTACAATGACAACCAACTCCTCACCATGACTACATCAAATAAACAATGTTGCCTCATAAGCCAACAGTTAACCAACAATCATTTGTCTACTATTAGCAACCATGCAGTATTCATGGCTGCCGCAGGAGCGTCGCCAAATAACCATCAGAGAGAAACCACCAGTGATTATATCTCAAAAGCGTTTCTCCCGCATCCAATCGAATGCTACTCAAGCACCCAAAATCGAACGTTTGCATCAAATTGAACAGCGTGGCCAATATGAAGAAAAGTTGCGTTTGGGTGGTGAAGAGTTGCTACGTCAATTTGCTGGACGTAATCTTTGTGTCACCGAGGAAGAGGAGTGTATTAGGGAATTGAGATTACAGAGAGAACAAAAGGAAGAGGCTGCACGCCAATTCTTGGAGGAGAGTACAGCTGCTCGCCACGAGGAACAGCGGCGGCAGCAAGAGCGGATAGCAAAAGCGCAAACATTGTTGGAGCAACTGCGCCCAGGTCCCCGCGAGCTGCAGTGTGCCAAGCTACAGAGTGAAGTTTTGAATAGTGTTAATGCGCAGCGGGAAGTCCAAATGGAATTCGCCAAGGCCAAGCAGGTGGCAAATGAGCGGGACAAGTGCATCTTTCAGGAGCAAGTTTTAAATGGCATCAGAGAGGCCCAGAAGCAACGGGCTAAGCGTTGCCAGCAGCTGGGGGAGCACAAACAGGAGCTTCTCAAGGCCATAGAACAGAGGGAGAATATGCGAAAGTTGGCCAAAGCTGAAAACTTGGCTATAGCTTGCCAGGAGCGGAACCGGAATGAGCAACAGCTTAAGGAGCATTTATCAAAAGTTAAAGAAAATGAGGCCGCAAAGCGACAACAGAGACGAGATGAAGCCTTGGCCTCTCTTGCTATGTCGGAGCAGGTGCAGCAACGTTTAAAAATGTTGGATGAGGTTGAGGAGGCTCAATGCGAAGTCCATAATCAGGCCAAGGGTCAATTGGAGCAGTTAAAACGAGATCATGCTAGAAATCGTGTTCAGCAACGTCTTCAACGCAATGAGCAATTGGCTCAAGAGTTGGCACCACGTCTCCACTATAGTGCTAGCCAAGATGATGTTCGTTATAAGCGGCAATTAGAGGAAATGCGTAAAGTGCACAGTGCGGAGCAGGCTAAGCGTCAGCAGCAGCGGGAAGAGGCTAAAGCTCAACGTCTGGCCATCCAGAGGCAGGAAAGAGAACATGCCAAGGCTAACAGACAGCAAGCCGCTAATGACCGACAAGAATCGGTTGAATTGCGTCTTAAGAACGATCGCATTCGGGTCCAATTCAAGCGTGATCAACACCAGGAGCACCTGCGTCGCATGCATGAATTGCGCCATCAACTGGACAAACAGGTGCAACAACGTCAGGAAGAGGAGACGCGTCCTGGCCGCAATTACAATCGAGAGGCTCAGCTGGAGTGTCTGCGTGAAGATGTCTTCTTCTTTGACTATGCCCGACAGTTGATGAACGAAGCCAGCACTAAGGGTCATCCCCTGAAGCCTTTCATTCGCGCTGTCGGCCAGTATAAGAATGAGAATCGCATTGGAGCTGACGTAAGGATACCGCGACATCTCGTAACTAGGCTAACTATGGGTAGGCGCATAGAGGGCGATAGTCGAGCAGTTGAAGAGAAAAAGAATACAGAAACGGGTGACAAGGAGAAAGCAATGTCCCATGAAGAAGAAGACCACAGAAAAAAGATCGATGAAAATCTGCGAAAAATTGAAGAATTAATGTTGGCCGAGGCCAAGTCAAAAACGAAACAGAAAAAGCATAAAGATAAATAATCAAATATTAAATTAGATTAACTTCGTCTTTGCAAAATAAACAACAAAAGCAAAATTTAATGTGAAGATTTCGATTTTGAAAAGATAGTTAATGCCTTCGTCGAGGCATGATTAAAACCCTATAAAGCAGCGTCGTCGTCTACAATTACCACAGTAAAAAGAAACCCTTAAGTCACTTCGTTATTACTGTTTTTGTGTTTCCAGTTGTAACTTGAAGTCGAAATATTTGAGCATATCAATTTCTGTTAACCCAAATATATTTCGAACGAGTGTATTGAATTCCAATTGAATTGGGATAATGCGATCAATTTCCAATGTCAGCATTACTCACAGAGTAATTTAATTCCTTTGACGGCTAAGAAGTGAAAGTGAAATAATGATATCTAATTTATCCTAAACTTGGCATTAATTTGGAAATCATTCTACTCTTGCAAGGTATATTGATTTTGCTCAGAAATGTGCAACGCCTTGAAGAAAACTTTTTTGTCTATGTAAAGTATTCATCATCACACTTGATCAGCACACGATGAGCCGAGTTAACATAGTCCTATCCATCCGTCTGTATTAACACGATCCAATAGGCGAAAGCCTTCAAGCTGCACAGCTGATATTTTATATATGTATATCTTATTGTCAAAGGGACAAGTTGGAAGTTTCTAGTTCTTAATACCTGTTGTTGAAGCTTCAAGTTGGTTCCATACAATGCAGAAAGTCTCTTCTTAGAATGAATAAACCCCATTTCTGGGCATATATTCAGAAATGGGTGGACAACTATTTCGTGTGACTTTTGTTATGGCAATTCATGTTAATTGTTGACATACTTAAAGGAAGATCAATCATTTATCATAAATCAAGAGAATCAGTTTGATTTAAGAGCAGAATTCTACCACCCGTCCCCCGATTAACGCCCCTTAACTCTACCTTTTTTCCGCATTTTGTCAGAAACCAAAAGATGAATTATCTTTTGGGCTTACAAATGTCGTCTGCTATATACATACATACATAGATTTATGTATCTATAGGTAAACTCGTGTCAGTCAACTGGATTTTTGGGGTTTCTGTTTACCTTCTAACCAAACGGCCTAGCAAATGAATGAAACCATTTGTATGTATATACATATATCTATATATATATATAAACGTAAGTTTCTGTATAAGTCTATTTGCCTGACGCTTAAAAGTTTTTATCTTATATTTTTGTTCATGCTTGTTGTCATGAACTTGTTGATTTTAGATACAAAGTCTCGCATGTATGTTTATATGTACATAGTATGTGCTTATATATGTATGTTTGTTTGTATGTTTGTCGTTGTATTTGCGCAACAAGCCTCACATAAGCAATAGCAACAAAATGTGTTAAAAAAAATTGTCAAAATGACTGAACATTAAGGTTAATGTATCTTCTTCTTGTTGATTGCAAATAAAAACAAAAAACAAAAAAAAGAAGCGAAAGCTAAAGGCTCCAAACACTACGAAGTTTCTATACACTTGCAAATTTTTCCCTTCCTAGTTAAGCAGCAATAGAAATTTTTTTACGATACGGCTATATCTTTCCGATTGATTCCACTGAGCTCCAGTTTTTGTATTTGGTAGAAAAGTGATGGACTGGATCTTGAAATTGATTGACCCATTGCAAGGGGAGTATAGCAATACACGTAAAAAGGAAGGAAGTTTGAAGCACAACATTGAAAATTTATTTGTCTGGCTTTGCCGTCAGACAATTATGACATATATATAAATATATTCCTTTTGGTGGATTCTCAGAACAAAGACCGAATTTGAAACAGTTCTCTCAGTTGCCTTCAATAAAGAATTCGGCCATTAAGATACCCTTTTGCTGGGGCTTAGTTAAACTACAAATGAAAAACAGCAAAAAATTAAAAAAAAAAAATATCTTGCAATCAATAATCTTTTCTAGAATATATCTTTCCTGTAGAATATGGAAATTCAGTTAGTGTAAAGTTGTAGCAATAAGTCATCCGAAGTATATACCTTAATTTTTTTTCACGCTTAAAGGGTATAGCAAAATATTAATTTCTTTTGCAGGTAAACGAAATCTTTTCCTTCTGTTCTGGCTGGCGGCCCTCTGAAGTGCAAAAAGTTCTTTATTTGTTGGCCAATTAGTTAAAGGATTTTGCAATATAAGGAACTGGTTTTGGTTTTTGGACCTAATTATGTTAAATGAGTTGGCAAATGGGGCTTACTTCGGGGAGTGTTGGCACTTCTATAACTGACTGAAAACTGTCTTACAAATACAAGTATATATACGTAAAGTTAGGTATATAAACTGATGACTAAATCATTAAGTAAACAGTTTTGTGTGTAAATAGTTTTGTTATTTTCGCCGACAAAAGGCGAAACGAAACGAGTTCTCTTGCCATATGTTTCAATGTTTGCCCTAATGTGGTTGCCATATTGATTTTAGCTAAATACTCACGAATTCAGCCATGAATATGATTATCAGTACCACTTACCTGCAAAGAAAGAATAATGAAATTGAAATGAAAGATCATAGGAAACATATGTATGTGTGTATATATGTATATATGTAGTATATTTACTATAAGTATAACATTTTACAACCTCCAACATTTTAAATAGCTCATTACAAAAAGAATTCCATACAATTTAAGTAGCACAGAATCATAAAAATAAACACATGTACACATACATACATATACTCATGTGTGTGTGTTTGTGGCATTAAAACTACATTCGACAATTTTATGTCCCCATTGTGCATTAGGGTGTCCCTTATTTAAAAAAAAAAAAAGAAGACAAAATTTAACTATTTTTTTTAAATTATATGAAATGAATTTGAATAAAGAAACCTAAACTTAGATCAGAAAGTTAGCTCATTATAGATGATATCTAATATATTTACTGATGATATACATACTTCCAATTTCTACACAATTATTTACAATTTTTTAGTTATTTATGGGGTGAAGGATCACCCCAAAAAACCCCTGCTGTCAAAACACTTAACAAATTTGTTACTATTTAAGGCAGCCATTGGAACAAATTGTTTTGACACTTTTTGAAATTATACCCAATTCCCGATCCTGGCTATAAACATTATGGCCAATTCAGAGAAGAGGAGTAAAATGATTTGACAAAACTTTAATCATTGCGACTTGATTTTTTAATGACACGTTTCGTTTCACAATAATAGTAATGAAAAATAAAAAACGGCCGAGACGAAGATTTAATGCCCTTGCTTAGACCCAGTTCGTTGCTACTCAATTATAACTATAAAAGAGTATTAAAGTCAAACATTTAATCTTTTCTCTGCTGGAACCTTCAGTTTCAGAAAACTTGCTTTAGTGTAATAAAAACAAAATCATAATCCAAATCAATGTAAATCTAAAGCTTGATTAAATGATTTGATTCGTTAGCCATAACAATGCCTCCTCGCCTCTTCCGCTTTGTAATTAATCAATTCCGGGCATTCAAAGCGCATACAAAAATAAATCGCATTGTGTGAAAAACAAACATAAAAAACTCAAAGATTCGAGAGTAAATTTACAATTTTTATAATAAAAATGTTGAAAATTTACGAGACAAAGGCTTAAACTTGACACAGGCGCTCAACATGTTGTTGTCTGCAACGAGACTACTCCAAAGACCCCAAAGAAAACTGAGCCCTCTCCCTCAAAAAAATATATTTTGCATCTGCTTGACTTTGGTTAAATATTTGCACACATTACATGGACCAAGAGCGCGAAATATGAGCAAATGGCTAAGCCAGAAGCCATTGCATTATCTAAAGCAGCACATTGATGCAAGAAATACTGTGAATATTATAAGGAAATAGCTCAACAGTAAGCTAAAGCTTACACACTCTTTGCACCACTGTGCACTTGCAGCCTTAAATAGTTTTTTTTTTTTTTGTTTTTCATTTTTCCTCTACTCTAGACTGTGCCTTATAATTTATGTCTAACCACATTTACTATAACCTGAAGCCTAGCTGAGGCAAAACGTTTGTTGATAGTCGTGCCATTTTGGGATCTTACGAAAATTTAACTTGGTGGACTCTTGGTCCAGGGAGGCAGTTGGTCCTCCGTTACTCTTCATCTGCTGCTATTGCTGTTGCTGTTGCCCGGCATCATATCGCCCATTCAGCATCAGCAGCATCTCTTAAAACGCATAAATCAAACTTTGGCCCGCGTGAGTCTTTCTTCAACATAACGAAGTAACATTTTGTGGGTATTCAAAAATGTGTTTATACCCTGTAATTCATTTATAAGCTAACTGGGTATGTTGGGAATTTTGAACCTAACCTTACCTAAACATTTTTAAACAGTAGTTATACATATATTTTGTTTGTCGTTTTTAGAGAGAGCTTTTATCCCTTCTTTCGGTTAATTGTAATTCTCAACTACTTTAAGCAATGAAGCAGTATTGAGGTATTCTAGTGACGAGAGCAAAGTTTGCTGATGAGACAACGTGCTGACCTGACCTTACGTGACCGGAGTTTGAGTCGGCTTAAAGCCACAGGATTCATGTTAACTTTTTGTATTCCCGCCCAATTGTTGAAAAAGGAGATTTTCATTAGGTATCTTGACGTCGACGATCAGCTGTTTTAACTGTATGAAAGGCATTTATTCTTTATATTTTTTTGTTTCTTAGTTTTCAGTCATATCAAGTTGCCTTCTTCTCTCTCACGTCGCCTGTCGTTCGTTTCTCCTGTCGCCAGTCGCATCGTCTGTGCCATTGATTCTTTCTTCTTGGAAGTGTTTGGTAGTGTTTGGGGTCGGTCGGCTGCTGCGGCTGTGGCCAGTTGTCCAACAAATTTATTGCCTTTTAATGCTGCAATATTTTTATGTTTCTTCTTCTTGTTCTTGTTCTCTCTCACAACCCAACCCCTCCTGCATACCCTTTTCATGTTTGGCGTTGACATTGTAGCGGTATATTTTTCTGATAAATTAATTCAATTGAGTGCTGGAAAGTGCAAAATGCATTTTGAAAAAAAAAAAAACGCCAAAAGTAACGGTAAACATGTTGCCAAAGAATTAAGATGATCGAGTGGATGATTGAATATGTTCTAAGAATTTTCAATCTGGATTTCAATCTTTCTCTATGTGCCTCTCTCTCTCTCTTTCTCCTCCATGTTTGAAATAACTTTTTCATCTTCTTCTTTTCTAAATTACAACAACAAAAAAGTGTTTAGTCATTAGGCCATAATTTCACTCAGGTGAAAGTTGAGTTAAATCATTTGCTTGCAATTAAAACAACAACAACAGAAAACACTTAATAAATTACTGTAATTTAGTCACGCCCACAAAAAGCATTCGAATTATGTACAATATATAAGGAAATTAGTCAGTTAAAGACAGGCTTTGCTTTGTTTTTATCTCCATTTATGCAATACATTCAAAAATTTACTATATATCTTAAATAAAGGAGTAGGAGGGTAGGCAAATATGTTGCTAATGGGAAGGAGATTTCGATATCTGCCTTTTGGATATCGTTCTTTGAGTTTAGAGTACAGACTCTTCGGCTATATTCCCATGTACTGTACTTTTTATGATTGTCCCACCTCCTTCTGATTTATAAATTTGGTATATGACATTAACTCGAACCGGTTATTGAAGATGCGGAAAAGGTGAATATGAAATTTAAATATATGAGTGCACTTGTCATTTGTTCAATTGTTTGTCGCGCCCACATGCAAATTTATTTTTTGTATTGCCAAAAACAATAACGAGAAAAAAAAAGAAATGCCAAATGTACAAATTATGTTTAATGATGATGAAAGATAAGCAGAAAATTATACACATATACCAATATTCCTGCCAATATTTCCGCCATTTGAATAAAAGAGAAATTTTAATTGCAAAAGTTCAGATCAGATCTGTGGGTTTGATAATAGAAAAATGTTTGATATAAAAGTATTTCAAATCGAACAATAACTACGATTTCTTGACCTTGCGAAATTTGCATAGAATTTCACATCTCATAGTCGAAGTCTTTGTAATTCGAACTTTTTAGTAAGGGAAGTTGGTCTTTTTATATTTGAGATATAAGAAATATGGATATATTTTATTGATGTATTTCCTAATGCAGAAGTTTTTAGGGTATTCTTAAGTTCGATGTACGGAAACCAACTTCCGGAAATTGATGTTCTCATCTGCATTTCTATTCCATTGTCAATGACCCTAAAATAAAAAAATAAAATAGCTTTCCCTTCTTTACACATACACGCACATACACGCACATACACTCAATTACACACAGATGATTCATTGGTGCTGCTTCTTCATTTTTTTTGTTTTGTTTTTGGCACGCGAAATGCAAAGACCTTTTGATTAGATAAAGGGGACAAAAATGTCAATGGGCTTTGTGGTGTGGCTTGAACTTTGATTGGGCGCACCTGTGATTCTCCACTGTCGCCTTAGATTGCTCTTGTTGTTGTTGGTTCACTCATATCGATAAGGCTTTTGTTGTTGTGTGGTAGGCGCCGTCGCGCCGAGCCGGCCGACTTTTGCTCAATATTTACAAATAATTAAAAACGGTAATTGGTTTTGCTTGTTTCGTGTTTCGGCCAGTTTGTTTTGCAAATTGTCGCATACTTATGAATAGTTTTGCTTTGCATTTCTAGACCAAATATTAAAAAAAAAACACACACACACACACAAAAGATACATACTTGTTAAATTTGCATAGTGGACAAATGTTTGACCAAATTTTTAAGCGTTTTTGGCACGTTTTTTTCTTTTCTTTTCTCTTTTTTTTTTTTTTTTGGTTTTATCTGCTTCTTTACGATTATTTTTAGACTTAAAGTTCATTTTTGCGGGGGTTACAAAAGCGACAAAACGTGACAAATTGTAAATGTCACCTTAAGATTTGATGGCAAGACAAAATCTATTCTAATTTTTTAGCTACGAATTATTTTTCACTTTGATTTCAACTTATTTTTAGTATCTTTAAGATATTGTAATTAAGATTCCTTAAAGTAGTAAATTATTTAATGGTTGATGGTTTTAAAATGGTTCAGTGATTAGTTATGACGACTGCAATAATATATAAATGTATGTATATACATACATATGTACATACACACAAATCTACAAATATGTATGTATAAGTGGTGATGATTTTTGAATTTAATTTTTCCGACGCGCCCCTTCCTCCCATATTGCAGCCACATGTTTGATTGCCCAAGGTTTTCTTTTGCTTCCCCCAATGAACAATTAAATTTCGTTCATTGATTAAATCGCATACATATATGTATGTATGTATGTACATACATATGTATGTATGCATATTTGTACATAGGTTTGTATACATGTTAATATGCATGTATGCGATATGAATAGTT
Organism: Drosophila austrosaltans; assembly: GCA_035045865.1. Lineage (NCBI taxonomy): Eukaryota > Metazoa > Arthropoda > Insecta > Diptera > Drosophilidae > Drosophila > Drosophila austrosaltans. Next base: position 1,982,410 of record JAWNOQ010000207.1, on the reverse strand, counting down.
GTATCTTTCATTTCGGTGGCCATGTCCTCGGCTACTTGTTTGTATCTCTTTCAACGCCTACAACTTGACATTAGCAACAACAACAATAATTGAAAACAAAAAAATATAAATTTTTATCTTATTGCTGCTGTTGCGTTTTAGTTGGCATTTTGCAATAAGAAAACTAACAAGCAAATGTGCAAATAATTAATTGGTTTTTGGTTTAAAAAAGAAAAAAAATTGTTTGTGTCGGCATTTAACCTTAGATCTACAAACTCTTTAAAATCCACACTTTGTTCAAAGACTACTGGGATTTTAATATTTTTTATGATCTGCCTTGAGTTTTATATAGACACTATTAGCATATACTATAGATGTTGGGTCAATCTATGTATATACATACATACATACATATATATTTTTTAACTATTATTGACTGATTCTAAAATTTGTATATATATGTACATATATAAATCTATATACATATGCATGCTAATGGCAAAAAGAGTGCCGGGTACTTAATCATTACAACTGGCGAGTTCGGACTCCAATTCGGAGTTGAAGTCAAAGGAAAGTTGTGCAAGCGACAACATTTGCATCTGTATGTGTGTCTGTGTGTGATTGTGTGTGCAGTCAAGTTGTCAGGCGGCAGAAAACTTCTGCAACATGTTTTGCCTGCCAGGCAAAGTTGATTTCAAAATAATGAGTTAATAAAACTGCAAAAAGAAAGACGATGCCACAGAAAGAGACACGGCTAAAAGAGAGGAAGAGGGATAGAGAAAATACAGTTTGTTTGATGATGATGATGATGATATCTTCTTGCAAGCGGGACAAAGTGTCAAATCATTCAAAATGTCACCGTAAAAGTAAAAATAAATCGAAAGTAATTCTTTTTGTCAACTTCTCTTTCCTTTCGCAATGATTGCAATTATATACAGCCAGCAAATTAAATGTAGCGAAATGAAAATCATTTACAGATCTATTTCCAAGACCGAATATCAAAACAGGAGTCTGCTTATCATGAGGAAAAAAAAAATATTTTTTTTTGTCAATTTTCCAAACGCAACACTTAAATGCTCATTAGCTGGGCTAAGAGTTTGAAAAAGAAGGAAGTAAAGTAGCTAAATGTGTCTCCCCTCCTTTTAACCAATTTGTTGTAGTAGTTTTCCTTCTCTTCGTCTTTTTGTTTTTTCTTTTGCATTTCCGACTAATTCATTCGCCTATAAATCTCACTCAACCTAATGAGCCCCGAGGGTGTGTTTTGGCAGCAAATTAACTCATTGCCACTCGCCATGGAGTCTCGTCGCCTTCCCTGACTTGACTTCACTCGAGTTGAGTTCCTTCCTACCACCATCTTTTTGGTTTGTGTGCACATTCTGTGCACATGGGCTTCTTCATGGATCACCCTTTTCCTTTCTAATTTGTCTGACATTGAGACGACTATGCAAAAACTATTTGCAAGTTATTTGTTTGCCAGCGCCTTAATTAGACTTGTTATGACTGGTCAGTTTTGCAATTTTTGCAATTAAAATTAAACACGACTGTCTCAGAGTCCGAGTTGGAGTATGCCACGATTTGCCATAAATATTACATACATACATATACAAATTTGCATTTGCGTTTGGATTTGCATATGATATGATTAAAATTTGAAGGCTATTTAAAGTGTTGGATAAATTATTAGTTAGGTATTAGCCATGAAAACTGAATTGAGAACAAATTGAATAAGATTTTCCAAAAATTTGTTATTATGATCAAATGATTTAACAAAAGATTCCCTGAATTATGTCGAAGAATCCGTACATCTATTGCCAAAACATTAGCGAAGTCTTCAACCTGAATGAATGCCAGCAACAAGTAGTTATAGTCCCACAACAAAAGGGAACAAAACAATCAAAGCAAACACTTGATACACTTTTTTTCAAGACGCTTCGAACAACAGAATTCCTGCCAGTGAAGAAATAAGAAAGTTGCACCGAATATTGTATACCCTTTTAAGGTGAAATCATATCATCGGAAAACAGTAATACACAATCGTAAATCGGATAAGCCTCTATCCAGATTGAGTCTGGTCAAAATGTTTGGAATTTTAAATCAAAAATTTATGTAGTAGAAAATCTAATGAGCATATTTTATTGCACTTTTTAGTTAGCAAATTTGTGTTTAAAATAGATGTACGTATAGTTTCTATTAGGGTATGTGTGGATATGCTATATTAGAACGAATAGCCAAACATTGTTCCTGTGCCCATGCCGCCACTCTACTCCAATTCACTCCTCCCCCTCCCCCTCCTCCTCCTCCTCCTACTGCTTCTCAACGTTGTCTGCTTGTTAACAAATTTCGAAATAAAACATTTCTGGGAATTCTTTCACACACACATACAGGCACATATACATAAGTAAGTAGCAAACAAAGCGCATGTGCCGACATATAGCCCGACCTCCCTCCCTTTTTGACTGTCTTTTGGCAAACTTTTTGGGATTGCGCAAGCGCAGCTATAGAAGAAGATATACATACACACAGAGAGAGAGAGAGAGAGAAACTTGGAACTGGAGCTGGACCTGGGCCTGGATTTCAGGCAGAGTTTGCGACTTAACCCAAGCCCGATCTTGGAATTTTGATGGCATTTCACATGCACACTTACACTTCCGCTCCTCTTTTCCCCTGACATGACCCATCCAAGTACATGCAACAAAAGACTTGCATTGTCTCTATTTATCTCTGTCTCTGTCCGTTTGTCTGCCCCAGAGTTTGTTGTTGTTATTGTTATTGTTATTGTTGTTGATGGCGCGACATGTAAATTAGTGCAAAGTATTTTGCATTTTAATGCAAAAGCCACTAACAACAATGGACAATAATGAAAATTGCAATTAATTGTAATTCGCAAAGAAAACATAGACAGAGAGACACCCATACAAACATACATATGTACATACATTTGGCGGAAGAGGGTGCAAACCAAAATAAAGAGAGAGTGAAAGAGAATTATTTGCCTATAAAATAATTTTAAAACAAGTTCAAAACAGCCGCCAGGGATAACATGGATAAGGGAATTTTGTTGAAGCAATGTTACATACAATTACACTACACCAGACAACAACCAATTTATACTGTCAAAGGGTTACCGAAAGAACCAAGTGTACAAAAGGCATTATTATTATAAAATTTCTAAAAATTCTTTACTTAAAAGTTAATTGTTCATGATTTTAATTGGAAATGTTGAGTATTTTGTCGTTTTTCTTAATGAATTATGAGATTTTACCTAAAAAACTGTAGCTATACCCACTTCCAGCACGACGACCGGTTGTTTTATTGCAGCTCCAATTATTATTTTGTAAATTCACTTGATCCTTTGCGCTATCGTTGCAGTTGTTGTTGTTGTTGGTGTTATTATTGTTGTTGTTGCTGTTGTTAAAGTTGCTTTTGGTATTTTTGTCGTTGCCACTCGAAGAGCGGTTGGTTAGTGGGAACATGGCATGTATCTTTTGCGGTTCACTGTCTTCTGGGTTGCCTCATGTGGATCCTCTGTGTTTGTATCGGTATCGGTATATTTGTAAGCATGTATATATATATATATATATCTGATATATATTTGTGCAAAATAATTCCAGCTGCCAATGTATGGCGAATCCTTTCAAGTCGTTGCCCTGTCTTGGCCTGAAGTGTTTCTTTCCCCTCTTTTGCGTTGATTGTTCTCTGCTGATTCACTTTTATTCCGTTTTCTCGTTTTGAAATACTTGTAATTTTCGTAATTTTCGATTCTTGTTTCTCAAAAACGCACACACAAATTAAGTTAAAAAAAAGAAAAAAAAAAAAAAAAAAAAAAAAAGCCGGCTAAAAAGATTTGTATTGATATGTAACAAAGAATTGGTATTGCATGTTTAATGATGGTTAAGCATAAATTTCTTTCAATGTATCAAAATAGTTGGGAATCATTTTTGCATAGATTCTATATATTTGTAAGGTGATCGGAAAAAGAATCTAAACTTTAAAGGGAAATTTCATCTTTTTGACAACTATAAACGGAAAATGGTTCTAAATCATAGATCGTTCGATATTCAGGAAGATTGTGTAAATGTATATGATTGAAATTATTAAGAACAGTTTTGAATTGGTTGTCAGGAATATCTTTATTCTATATCATGTCATATTTATAACGAAATTTATTGCTTAACTATCAGTAAACAAGAAATTCTTTTGCACACATTCTTTAACAATGATGCACACACACAAACACACACCTCACTCTTTCACTCTTCCTTCTCCCCAACCGGCCGCTTCACTTGTTTTCTCTGCGCTCTCTTCACTCTGTTTAGAGGTAAATATTCAGGTATATTACATTTCATATAATGTGTTCTCACATTACTCATACGGCCCGGTTGGCGTAATTTCGTTTAATTTTGCAATATTTGCAGTTATTTCATATGCATAATTTGTTAGAAATAAAAATAAAAACCGTATCCAAAAGATGCCGGGTCGATCGCGTATATAGTTGGAAATCGGAACAATTGATTCGACGAGCTTCGAGCGACAAGCGACTTAAGTTGTGGAAGCTTTGAAATGCGTTTCGAGACTGAGCCGAACAAGCCAAAGCCAAACAAGTGTTGAAGTTGAGGCAGAGCGCGGACCGCAATGTTTGCTGGAACTCTCCAACAAAAGTCTACAAAAGAGAAGAGAACCCTCCTCTCTGTCTCTGTTGGTCTCTCTCTCTCTCTCTCTTTTGTCTGGTTTTTGTTGGTCCGTTGTTGTGCCACAATCTGGCGTAGCTGATAGTCGATCTCTTTGCCTGGTTGGGTTGTTGTTGTTGTCGTTGTCTTTAGCTTATCAGTTCAGCTATCACACTCTTTTTTTCCCTTCTTTCAATTTGTGTTAAAGAATTCATTCACGCTTTGTATTTATATTTGTACTTTATGGAGTTTTGACTGATTGAGGTGATGTTGAAGTTCGCTCGTGGGGCTACCTTATCGCGCACGCACACACACACCGGTGGAAGGGCTAAACACTGGTGACGCAAACCTTAAAAAGTGACTCTGAGCACTTTAGCTATTATAACGACTGATAAGCAGAAGCACCACTTGTTGGATATTAAGAAAGTAATTGGTAACACCATTGGCATAATTGAATAAGGATTGCCTACAAGAACACTCGGTAAAGTAGGTGTTAACCAAAACCGTATATCCTCACTTACTATTTCGATTGACACTTGATGTTACATATGTACATATACATGCATATATTTAGTACATATGTACATATACATTATAAATATATGTATATTTTTTCTGAAAAATCTCTTGAACCGATTCAACTTATATAATTTATATTTGTATTTTCATTAACCGTTTATCTTTTTTTCTTTCAGAACTTGGATTAACCTAAGTCCAAAGTAAGTTTGTTTTGAAAACTAGATATACATTTTATTCCCATAGTTTCCCTATTTGTATATATATATGTATAGTCGACATATCATAACAGTTTTAAAGTAGGAACGGTTTGAAATAGATTTTTAATGATATGCAAAATGGAATATACAGTAAAACCGTAACCCCATCCGTAATGAAAATACAACATTCGAGCGCAGCACCTGAAAGTATCGTTTTAACGTGGACATACATATGTATTGCCCATGGTTTTTCACAATACAGTTTCGGTTATTGTTTTTGTTGACTTTCCATTTGCTCTACATTAGCAATAGGTTCGTTCTCCTTCATTACCGTTGATAACACATACAAATCCATTGAAATATTTCAATTAACATTAACCCTCTACTTCCCAAATTTTTGTTTTTAAAAAAAAAATTATTTTTGCATTGGTTATGGGTAAAAAAAAAATATTTGTTCTGGAAAAACTTTTGGTTCCTCGAGATTTAGGATATATTGGGGGAAATCCTTACCCAGCCTACAGGCGGTCTTGGGAAACATTGGCAAAAAAAAAATTTACTGCATAGTTATTTGGGCTGTTGATGAAAAAATTCAAAATTAGTGCACAAATATCCGAGAATATACATATCCATAAATATAAAGATAAATTTAGTTTATTTGATTATAATTTAAGATTATTATTACATTTCCGGCACAAAACCTGCATCTCGGAAGGGAATCCTGTATTCTTACAAGTCTTTTTACCGTTGTTACGTGGCAAATATTCAGGAAAATGTTCAATTCCATCGAATCGATTTCCATCAGGAGGTAAAAAAGTTTTATTTCGTTAACTTTTTTCTGAAAATTTGCGAAAGGAAGTCCAGGAGCTTTAACAACGTTTTTTGATGTACAAACCACTTTTGCAACTTGTGTTCTAAAATTTGGCAGTTTATATTCGGGATCTTACCATCGCAGTATCTAGCAAATGTGTGAACCATCTATGTGGTCTACACCACCCATATGCATGTTGTATTCATTTATTGAATTGGGACAATCAATATCAACAAATTTTTTTCCTGAGCGCACAAATCGTGTGACAGTGGTTTTCGAAGGCACTTCATTATGAAATGGCTTAACGCCAACATGGGTTGATGCAGGGCGGACTGACTTATTGTCCTTCCATACCGTTAATGAAATGTCAACATCTGCTGCTGAGCCATAGATTCCACACACGTCGAACTTTCTTTAAAACGTTATCTGTTGGTATCTTGCAATAAGGAATCCGATTTGAGCGTATTGTTCCCAAAGTATAAATTCCTAGTGATCGCAGATAAACAAGTAGTGGCAGCGAAGTAAAAGTTGTCAAAAATTATTATGTTTGAAGACGCACCAAGATTTGTGGGGCAAGTACTGTGGAAGAAATGACTTCATTTTTGTTGCGCACATCTGTTTGACTACACATAGATACTGGGGCATTGGTACTGACTGAAATTTTTCATTGAAATGTTTTATAAGAGGACGGACAGATCGAAGTCATCTGAACCTTTGTCATTAAAATGAAGATTGCTTCGAAGTTCATCAAAACGTTTACTTGACATTGTATCTTGGATAATTTTAAATGCATACTCGCTCCAATATGAACGGATACTTGGATAGTGAAATACTGACATATAAATTAGAATGCCAATCAATTTACGCAATTCCAAGTTGTTTGTTGTGAAGGAGTTGGCAATGTATTTTTGAGAAGAGTAAAGGTTAGTTTGATAAACAATATGCGATAGAATTTCATAATTTACGAAATATTCATAGCATTTGGATGGAGTGTCCAGGATCAGAAATTTCTTCATGTCGGGATCACAAAATTTGATCGAAGATTTATCCAGAACAAGATCATTTTGACGCCATAGTATCTTTTTTAATGCTTCTGATCTCGGGTCAATGGCCAAAGCATATCCTACGAATGCGCCAGATTGATTTAAGGTGTTATTAAAGGACTTATTGGCAGATCGACGACTTCCTCTAGGTGTTCTACCAAATTCACTTTGCGATTCACCTAGAAGAAGAGAAAGCGGACGGCGCTTCCGTTTCGGGGTCAAAGAAGCATTTAAAGATGATGGTGACAACATTGAAGCTGTACTGTTACCAAAGCAAATCTGTGATGCAAGTGCTGATTCTGACATATCAAGAACATCGTCCATTGAGACATCAATAACATTTCTAAACCTGCCGTAACTAAAAGAATCTTCATATAAATCGTCTAAATTTTCTTCTTCATTATCCGTTTCTAACCGTTAAAATCTAGCATATCTAAGGCTACTTTTATTTCACCGTCAGAAAGCGATGACAGTTTATGCTGTTTTTTGCGGTTCATTGTGGAAATATTTTTGTTTTGCTTAACCGTTTTCATTAAAATGCTCGCATTTGAAACGAACATTATCGTATTTTTTCTTCACTAGGCGTCCCAAAACCGCCTCTAGGCGGGCTAACTTTGACCTCAAGTAAAAAGCGAATGGACACCTTTCCTTATTAGTTTAATCATTTTTTTGTTAGTTAACTAATGCAACAATATGCAAATAATTTTTAAATTGAGATACGACAGTAAATAATATTTTTTTTTAATTTTTGAATTTCACCATTCAAACCAAATAATTATTTTCTGTGATTTTCACTAAATTCGGCAATTGAATGTTTCTAACAGCAGTCTTTCATGCAATTCGAAACTGCGAAAGCTTCAAAATAAATATTTGGGATTCCACTAATTACATGAAATAAAAATAATAACAAATACCGATGTAAAAATTAGATTGTGCGACCAATGAATTTAGCCCGCCTGCAGGCGGTCTTGGGAAGTAGAGGGTTAACATTTAATCTAGCTAGCCAGAAGCACGAAACAATGACAATAATGGCCCATAGTCATTAAGTCGGTCGAGTGCTTTTCTAAATGAGAATGAGATACCCTTAAAAACAAGCTAATACCTTTGACACAATCTTGATAAATGGGGCCAATGGCGATTTGGTAATGAGACTGTCCGGCACAGTGCACCTTCTTGGGTTTGGTTTTTGAAAAATCTCGGCTAATTGCCAGAATCTAGTTGATTATAAATCAATAAACAATAATACTGCAAGATAAGATTGCTGTGTGGAAATATTTTTGATTTAAAGTTTACTAACCATATTCATTTGATATACAAATTCGATGATATATTTCAAATTTGTCCCATGTCTGGGATTTAATTCGCTCCATCTCCTGGAGCTATTCATATATTCTATCTCTAGCTTTAATGGAATGGTTACTTTTAGCTTGAACACCCACTTCACTGTCATTATCTTGAGACAAGAGAAGGAGTAAGCTAACTATATAGTTGGCTTATCCCATAAATATTGGCCAAGCAATTGACCAATTGCAAATTCAAGTCCAACTATCGATTGTGGGAAATCGCCGACTAGCAGTGCACAGTGCGTGCGCGGTTTTTTATTGAATTCGTATCGTATCAGCCGGGCTAAACAACGACGCCTCAAAGTCATAAATAGTTAGTTAACTCTACACCACCTATAGATGAGAGAGGAAGGGAGAGAGAGAGAGAGAGAGAACATCCATGGGCAACTAAGTTGCTGTGACTACGACTTTAGCGCATCCGTCAGATACTATAAAGCAGCCGGTTTCGGGTCCATTCATGGCAACTACCGTTTCGGATCTTTTGTTTGACTTTGTCTTGTGGCCGTCAGCTCTCGAGAGTCTATTTGTAGAAGACACAAGCAGCCAAACAACCGACTGCCACCGCCAAGCAGTTCTCTCTCTATCTCTCTTTCTCTCTACCTCTTTCCTGATCTTTCTCTAGCTGCTCTGGGTTTTTGTTTTACCTTTTTCTACCTGTCCATGGATGCAGCGGCGGCGGCGGCGGTACTAAGTTGCACTTGGTCGCGCTGCACGTCGTTCTCAGTCGCTATCTCAAGTGTTTTTTAAAAGTTTTCCAGCGATAAGCAATGTTACTTTATGGTACCTCAAACCACCACTCGAATTCTATGCTTTGCAGACACACACATACACACATAGCCAAGCAACTTTGGCTTTGGGCCTGGGCATGAGCATCATAATGATCACTCTATGATCATCGTCATCCTAGTTTGCCATGGTGTGGTGCGATCATGATGTATATGATTCATGACTTTTCACTTTTGCGCACACACGCACGACTGCAAAAAAAAAGAGCTATAAAGTGGAACCATTGCACCATGGGGCCAAAAAAGATATTCTTGTTGACAATCTATTAATCCATTTTAATATATAGTATACCCCTAATCAGTAAATTGCTATGCAATTTCTTCTTAGAATTCAGCCATTAGGCTAGAGAACCGTTGTGGTTTAATGGAAGGTGCCCGCGCGTGGTTTAATGATGAAAATGATTTGATAGACACTATCACTAGACAATAAAGCATTTGTTTGGAGGTGAAACGTTAAATTCATATTAATTCTATATAGTTTTAAAGAATTTTTACCATAAAATCTATAGAAATGTATCCACTATGCGTTGTCAGGCTACACACTCTTGCAGCTGACACTTAACCCTTTGCATAAATTTTCATCAGTTTTTGTGGTCGATGTTGTGTTTGTTGGTGTTGCTTATTGCTTGTTGCAAGTTGAAGTTGGTTTCGGAATGGCACGTAAATTACTGTGACATTGCACTTTACTGCATCATTTGGCAATATGTTGTGCTTTGTTGTTGTGTTGCGTTATTTTTTGCCGTCTTCTTCTTTTTATTGATTAGTTTTAAATTAAAAACCAAATCATCGACGGCGGCAGCATAAATCTTTTGCAATTTTCTTATTAGAAACTGTCAATGTCAGTGAATTTCACCCGTAGGAGTCTTGCTTGATCCTAGCTTCAAATCGGTCAAAAAAAGAAGAGAAGAGATACATATACATATATTGTATATATGCATACATATGTATCTATTTCGATGATTTATGACCCTGGATGGTTGGAAGGCTTGTTAAACATCTGTGTGAAATGGCTTTCTCTGGCTTTGTTTACTCAATTGCCAATTCAAATGGCTAAGTTAGTCTTTTTTATCCCCTTTTTATGACGATGATGATGATCATCATTTGGTTGTGGATGTAGATGGGTGCCTGTGCTTGGTTTGGGGGTCAGCCGCCGCCTTGCGGGCTACCTTTCTAATGCCAAAATACACACTGAAAGGAGTGCGGCTAGTGGGTCATTAAAATGTGTGTATGTCTGGTAATGAAGGATTGGTAATGATCAATTGATGAATTGCCTTTCAACACAGACTGAGAGCCTGCCTGCCTGCCAAACGGGCAGGAAAATAGAAAAAAAAGAGAAATAATAAAAGCAAACACGGAAAATGCAAGAGAAATCGTTCAAAAATATAAAAATAAAAAATCGTTCAGATTTGGAGAGTGGCAAACAGATTTCTGAATTTTAACTAGATGTTTGGATAAATAGATATTTGATAAATATATGACTTACCACTCTCGGCTGCACTAAGACACTTGGCTGCCATTTCCTCAGTCAATTCTTCGGCTGTATTGCCACCACCTTTATCCAAAACGCAGCTAACACTTGCCGAACCCCAGTCCAGGGCGCTGACACCATCAGAGGATATCAATGACAGATCCATAGGTGGCACAGAGTTGCCACGCAAAGTGCTAGTGGCACTTATGCCACCACCACTTACTCCACCAGCACCAGTGGTCACTCCTCCACCCAGCGATACGCTCATCATGTACTTTAAATCCAACGAGGAGTTCATGGATCCACCATAAATGGAGCTTGTCTGAGAGGCACACGTTGAATCAAAACTACGATTACATTCACGGCGTTTCTCTGGCGTGGCATACAATGGTTCAGCAGCGGACTTTTTGGGCGTGGCCATTAGGTCATTGTAAGCCGGTGGACCAGCTGTCGTTGACATTTCATTGGAACCAAATGAACCATTCAATGTGCCATAGCAGGAAGTCATCATAATGTCATTTCTATTAAAACTAGGCTGCCAATAATCTTGGTCCTGATCCTCTTCGGCATTACCCGAATCGGCCAACTCTGGAGGCGGCGGCGGCTCCTCCATTGCCATCAGTTCATCAAAATAATCGGCATCATACAAACGTGACTCATCTATCATAGCAATGGTATCATCCAGATTGTCTCCCTCCTCATCCTCACAGTCCGAGGAGCATTGGTCATGGTCACAACTTTTCTCAGCATTTGCATTTAGCTTTTGAAATGTCTCATCCGCCTGTTGCATTAGGTCATAGGCATGTGGTATGGATGAGCTATGAAGAGAATCCGAATCGTTCTCCTCAATGCAAGATAAGTGTCGAGTGCGAAAGCCATAAATGATGCCTGTTGGTAGTCCTGGCGGTGGATTAATGGGTAACGGAGGCGTCTGTAATTCATCCTCATCGAATTCCACGTTCAATTGCATTCTCCCTGAAATTTAAATTAAATTTTGGAAAATATAATAATAACATAAATAGAATATAGTCATTAAATATCCACCAAGTACAGTTTAAACAAATTTCCATTTCAAGATAATCTAAGGTGATGAACTCTTGGGTGGGTATAGATAATCTGTTTCCGGTTGTATTTCATCTCGTCTATGTGATAACTAATGTTTTTAGTTGTGCACAACTGTACTTGAAATGTTAATCTATAGACATTAAACATAATTTGACATTTTGTTATTTTAGATCTAAACTTAAACATTAACGATCTCTCATCCCTGTCATAAAAACGGAAATGAGCTGAGCTCAGGTCAGGTCAGGAATAAAAGAAAATCTCATCAAGGTGCGAGCTTGTAAATGATAAGCCCCAGGCTGTAGGCAACTTTTAATGCCACTTAATGCCCAAGAACAACAGCAATAATAGGAACAACAACAACAACAGCAACAACCAACGACTACGATGACGTGAAATTGTTTCAACATAAATCTCTCGCTCTAGCAGTTTGCAGACATGCGCACAGCGCACACACATGGCATAGAAGAAGAGCTACACCACCAGCAATGGAAGATGGAAGACAGAAACGGAGTTGCAGTCCCAGACGCAGACGCAGACGGAAGTGGCCCCCAAATTGTTTGAGGAAAGAGAGAGAGAAGGTGGTGGTGTGGGGTTGAAAATGGGGGAGGGAGGGAATAAATGCACACGCAACTTCCCCCATTTATGGGCACAAGCGGTGCGCATCTCGCTGGCATTTGGTCTATGTGTGTGCCCCCCTGCAGCGATTCCTGTGATTGCTGTTGTCGTGTTGTTGTTGTTGCTGTTGTTGTTGTTGTTATTAGGTTGTTGGCGGCGTCTGTGGGCAGATGCTTGACATGGCCCGCCACGGTGCAAAGAACTCAAAGTCGTAATAGTTCTGCCAACGTTAACGTCGACGTTAACGTCAGCATTGACGTTGTCTTTGTCATGTCGTCGCACTCTTGACATTCTCTCAAGTAGGTGTTGCTCTAACACGCTTCGACTATGCGACTATGCCTCTGGCTCGGGCTATTGTCTCTGATCTCTTCTTAACATTTATACCCTATACACAAAGGTGCAAGCGGAGGGTATGCTAAATCTACATCAAATATATATATTTTTACTTTTTACAATTTATTTGGAAATGTATCTCAATTTACATAGTTTTCTCAACAAAAAGTTTGTCCTATTTTTTTAGTTTTAATTACTTTTTGATATAGACAAGAATGAAAGAAGAAGGATATCTTAAAGTCGTTGCCCCATTCTGTTAATTTGCGAATCTCTTGGGGAAAACTAACTGCTTCGCCATTATACAGAGTTGTTGTTGTTGGTTTTTGGTTTTATCTGAGTTTGCATTCTCTGCTAGGGTGAAAAGTATCTATGCAAGTTGACTTGGAGTTTTTAAATAAATATTATTGCATTTTCCCCCCCGTTTTCCATTTCTCTGTTTGTTTGCCTTAGAAATTTTGTTATGTCTTGACTGCGTTTTTGGTTAGAATTGGTTTGGCAGTGCACTGGCAATTTTTGCGTTTTTTTTTTCGAAATTCTAACAAATATATATCTCTATAAAGTTTTTAAGTTTTTAGGCCAGAATTTGTTGTAACCAGTAAATAATCAACTATTAAAAAGAGAAGATATATGTATTTATACAATTTGATACATTTGGTTTGAAGGATACATGTCTATATGGTAAACCGATATGAGAAACTAAAATGTTGTGAAATCAGTGCACTATTTGTTGCAGTGTATCAAATGCAGCAAATACTAATGCAACAAACAAATTACTTGAGGCGACGAAAAACTACACACACACACCACACACACACAACACACTGCCACAATGCCAGCCTAGGCTCTAGCTATAGGTTAGGACCAAAAATAGATCAAGCAAACGATCGGAAGATTGGGAACGACACTGCTGTGGCCGGGGGCAGAGGAAACTAAATGACGCGACGTGGTTGTTGTTGTCGTGCGCCAAACAGGGAAACTCAGGCAGTTGTTAGAGCAGGGGGGGAGCAGCAGCGACAGAAGGTGATGCTGATAGAGATAGAAATGGTGAAGCGGGGTCCAGGATCCCCAGCAAACTGCATTAAACTACTTTCTGCAGTTTATTGCTTTGAGTTATGTTATGTGTGTGAGTGTGTGTGTGTTTCTACTTTTAGCTATTACTTCTCCCTGTATATGTGTGTGTGTATATATATCTACGTATCTTTATATCTGTGAGAATCTTGAACTTGTGCAGCGTTCACTCTTTTCATTTTTTTTTTTTTTTTTTGTGTGTGTGTTGTTTACATTTTTCCTTAATTTTTTTCCCGTTTGGTTTTGGGTGAAAAGTGAAATGAAATAAACCGAATGGATGGAGGGAGGAGCCTTTTTTTTTGTCTCTCTCCCAGTTTTAAACATGCGACATTTTCCTTTTTGCTTCTGTTCAGTTTCGTTTCCAATTTAAATTAAAGACTTTTTTATTCGTGCTGGTTTTTCTCTTTATTTCGGTTCACCGTTCCAGACATTTGCACTTAAATGCATTGGGATGTGGTCACTTCATATAGAAGGATCTATATTTGTCTTTTCTTCATTTGGCTGTCTTCATTTTCTCCTCACTTCTCGCCGAGGGATTTCAGTAACATGGAAAAGGCATGCTAATTTTGTCAATTTGGTCTGACAACAAATTACAAAGGCATTACTCATTCGAAATTCTCAGACGCACTGAGGCGTTTCAATTGCCCAGATCGATTGAATTTCTCAACAAATTTGTCCAAATCTGATCAGCTATAAAGTATACTTATACATCTATGAAAGATACCAATTATTGAAGACCAAATTACTGCAAATGGTTTAAAACTAGAACAGTTGGTAATTAGTTATCCAAGAGAAGCAAAACTTTGAAAGAATTTAAGTTGTTAAACAAAACTGTTATATCAAATAACTAACTCTAAGTTACAATTGCAATTCAATTTTACGTCATTCAAACAAAGATATTGTCTAATATACTATAATACCAGAAACAGAATGATTTCTGCACTATCCAAATTTCCCTCTATTAGATAAAAACTACTTAAGATCAAATTATTACAACATTTTACATTATAGATTAACTTATATTTAATATTTATACATAGCTTACCTTAGTTACGATTTTGTCTTTTTGTTGTTGTTTTGGTTTTTTGTTAAATATAGTGTATAATAAATATGTATATATATACAGATCTTTTCTTGATTTCTTTGGTTGATAATAATTAAGTTGAAGTAGATTTGTTTTCATTCACAATTGCTTGTTTATAGGAACTAGAAAAAAAATCACTGGCTATAGACTGAACAGTTGCCTAATTGAATGGCAATACGGCTATGTTTAGTAATTTTGCTCATTTTGCACTTTCACTGATAATCCAAATACGATATTCTTGGTTTTAGGCTATTTTGTATTTTTACTGGCGAGAACGGTTCTTTTTGGTTTTTTGTTGTTTTTGTTTTTTCTTTGGTAGTATTCCGAAACAGTATCACCCGTCAACGTTCCGTACCGAACGCGCGCTGGAATGCAATTGAAATCGAAAGGCAGTCCTCGAGAGAGGAGAAGATCACGATCACGGCCAGCAACCTTCAGTATGCAGCATGCAGCTCAGCGCAACGAAACAGAACGCACGGCCCTCGGCAACAAGAGATGATACTAACTAGACGAAGATGATGCTGGCAGCAGGCATATTCCAAGCTAAATATAGTAACTCAAGTCTCGGACGTGGAGTCAATTTTTTTTTGTTTGTCTTGCTGCTCGTGTCGTCGATGTTAGATTCCATTTCCCCACTATGGCAGACGGTGCGTCTGTTTGGTTAGCACCCCGCGAAGTCGCCAAAATTATTGCAGTTTTCAAATGGGGGAGCCAGAATATGGTTTGCTTCGTTGCCATTAAATTGCCAGGACTGAAAATACATACATATTGTGATGCAGAGAAAGAGGGGGAAAAAGGAGAACCTCATGATTTCACGAATTCCGCACTGAAAGTCCCATCTGGTCTAGGAATAACTCCAGAGAGTTACACGGCAAAGATTATCGTCGTAATGCCATTTTATTTTAGTATTTATCTAATCTATATTAACTGTACCTAATTTGAAACTTTATTACTAAATCCTGAGTTCAACGCCCTCAAAACCACTGGTTCACGTTCTGATTTCCACAGGATCTCTTTCCCTTCACATTTAACATTAGTTCATTCAACTTTGAGTTGAAATTTTTCATGTTTTGAAATTAGATGACAGCAACAGGAGGTGGCTTTGTATGATACACGGGTGCAACGGGAGCAACGCATGCGCAGCGTTTGGAGTTTGTTCACCTTCAAGATACAGATGTATATACAGATATATCCAGATATATAGATACAGATGCACTTAGTAGTTCTAGTTACGCACGGATTGTATTACACGACAATACTAAATGCGCTTCGTTGGAAAAAGTCAGGGGAAAATCTGTGTGTGTGTGTTTTTTTGATTTGATTTTTCCAAGCAACTGTTTCAATTTCTATGTGCGCCTTTCTTTTGTATTTATCTTCGGTTGCTTTAATTTCCGAAATTTTGATTTCCATTTCCACTTTCACGTTAATACGAGTGCGGCGCGAGAAGGTATAATCTATTGGATCAGGAGGGGTGGAGGGAGCGAGCAACAACAGAATGAACAGAATGAGGGTGGCGTGAGGGTGTCGGTGTCGTATGTGAATGATTTGTGACACCTTTTTGATGACTTTGCTACGCTTGCAGCAGCATCTTTATCATCCGGGGAGATAAATTAAGGACTTTGCTATACATCAAGAGAAATGTACTTTCTTCCTCTTCTGATTGCCTTTTTTGTCGCAATGATAAATTATTGTGGGAAAATCACATAAATTTTGGTACAGCATTTAACCGAGAAACTGTGGGATTATCACATATACTTATATAATTGAGTAAATCATTTGGAAATTATATTTAACAATCAAGTTAAATTCAAATTTTCGCCGTTGCGCTGCCAATACGAAATTATTGAGAAAACTTTAAGTTAACTTTCCATTTTATGTGGCATCTTTTAGGGGCACATGCTGAAAATATGCTAACCTTTTCACATTTACTAAGGTGAGCTAACAAAAAAGTCAGATAGCGGTAAAATTGAAATTTTTAGTCAGTTCACACACCTTTTTTAAACGAAGTAAAAGCTTTTGATTAGAAGTTAGATTATGTAGCTTACCCTTTTGTAATATTGAAAGCATTTTGACTGATCATAATTAATTACATACATATATGTATATGTGTTGACTCATATCGCATGTGTGAATTAAAAGTAATATATTAATTATAGAAACCTTCCCAACCAAGTTTGATTTCCGCATATTTTATATATACAACTTTAGAAAATTTGTGATAATTTAATTAGGACGAATTTTGTTCGTGAATTTATCCAGGGTATAATGTAATTGGTCAGATGTTTGTATCGCATAGAAGTCGGTATAATATAGTTGGTCAGATGTTTGTATCGCATAGAAGTCGGCCTAGCCGACTTACACATGTCCGAACGTCTATACGTTCCTTCGCAGCTTTTAGACATTAGATTTCTGGCAATGTGAATAAAACTTGGTTGATAAGCTTGTTTTATGTGTACGCTGGGTAAGTTTATGAATCGGTCGGATCGGACCACCATAAAGCCTAGTCACTATCAGAATAATCGGTATAGAACTTATTAATGCCATACGTACCGATACCATACGCACCAAATTTGAATTATATCAAATAATCAATAAACCGCAAGAGCAAAAAACTTCATAACGGCAAATTCACTATAATCTTTGTTAGTAAAACTCAATCTGTATATGTATATATATTTAGCAAGTGTTTTTGTTTTCATGTTTTCTTTTTTTTTTTACAAACTAAACTTTACAACATCAAACTGCAGCTTAGACTATGCTTATAAATAATTGATAAATTAGACTTCTAGGTAAAAAAAAAAAAAACAAAAAGGTGCTAATATTTTTGACAAATAAAAATTATTGCTCCGAATCGTAGCATGGCATAAACTTTGAATTAAGCAAATTTCTAAATTTAAACAATTAAAACAAAAAGGCATTCAGTCTCGAACAATTTAAACTTAGCTCAATGTGTTAAAAACCATTTACGTATCTTTATGCTTAAACTAACTTAAATTTAGACAACTCGAATCTTAATA
The DNA here is from genome assembly GCA_035045865.1 of Drosophila austrosaltans. NCBI lineage: Eukaryota > Metazoa > Arthropoda > Insecta > Diptera > Drosophilidae > Drosophila > Drosophila austrosaltans. The sequence continues at coordinate 1,964,419 of JAWNOQ010000207.1, read as the reverse complement.
CAAGACGACTCAATATGAGTCAAGGGCAAAGGAACTTTTTGCAAGCAAAATGTATGTGTATGTGTGTGTATCTGTGTGTGTTTGTTATCGTTGTAACATTTCCATATTAACTCTGGCAAATGATGGCACTAAAATGATCTGAAGATCTCAGAGTCTCTCTCTATTCATACTAAGTATATGCAATTTTAAAACTTTTCATCATCCATATTGCTTCGGCAATTATTTAATGCCGACTGGCGCTTTAGTGTGCCTGTCTCACAATCATTGTAGGTCTTGGCCAACACCTTGGGTGTATTATTATGATGCATATTGTTTCGATTTAGCGTGCCATTACCTATATTGCTGGTTTTTGCAGGCATACGGAAGCTAGACTGTCGTTTCGGACGTTGATCATAATACTACAAAGAAGAGATGAAAAAAAAACAAGATTTATAGATTATAGAAGTTTTCGATTTATAAACTAATGCATACTCACATCTTTAGTGGGTAAGCTGGAATACTGATTCGGATAGCTATCAAAACTGGCTGTCGTTGTAGTTGTCTTATTAAGAGCCTCTTCAGTTGAAATCAAGAAACGATGCTTTGCATAACGATATGTGGCCAGACAACAGGCCACTGTGAACAGCATGCAGAGTGGGATCAGAATGGAGATGGTCATAGTAGAGGCACTGTGGGTCTGGTCTACAGAGAGAAAATTAATATCAGTATCAACAAAATAGTCTATTTGGAACACAAAAAAAACTATTATCCTTACCCTCACATTCGCCAGGCACACACGCAGTTTTCTCGAACTCCCCTCCACGACACTCCATAGAACTGGGTTGCTCGATCAGGCACCGCCTATGACGCAATCGTATGCCATCACTTGAACAGGATGACCATTCACTCCATGTGCTCCAGCCCAGAAAATCTGAAAGTCAAATCATACATTTAAGATTTCATTTTCATGATTGGGCGGGCAGTACAATATTTTGACTTACCTTCACAAGGAACCATTTCACATTTCTGTTCCTCCAAGCCTCGACCCTGACATAGACGGTCGTTACCGCCCAAACATTTTCTTGTACGCCTACGCACACCCAGACCACAAGTCACCGAACAGCTCGACCACTCTGACCAGCATCCCCACTCATGGTCCAACTCATTGTCGATGGTATTATCGGGCTGCTGTTGTGCATCTGTGTCGAAGGGACAAGCCTGAAGATTGCAAGCCCTATTCTGGGTGCCACGACCCCGTTGTCGTTGTTGAGTACCACCCCCGCAGCTGACGCTACACGGTGACCAATCTGCATCAGTGTCCGTGGTAGAATCATGGTCGCCGTGTCGTTGGCAAGTACCATCCGAGCGACAACTGCGGGTATCCTCCTTGGCTAGACTTATTCTCACGGAGCTGGCATCCGGGCTAGTGGCACGACAGGCATATCTGAATCGCCGTTCGACTATAACATCCGATGAGGAATTATCACCAGCTGTTGGTGCTGCTGTCAGCCAAGGAGTCCAAGCGCTCAGTTTACGCACCTCACTACAACTTTGCATATTACACTCCTCGTAATCTAAACGACATCCTGGACACTCTAGACCTCCATTCTGGGGGTTTGGATCATTGCACTCACGAAGTCGCATACGAAAGCCACCGCCACACTGAGCACTGCACTCACTCCACTCGCCCCAAGGCCCCCAGCCACCATCGATCGATGGGGGTTTCGCCACTGGACATGGAGGCAAATGCCGGCAATACATTTCGGCTTGCTCAGATCCCACGCATGTTCGTCCTCCGAAGGCAGGTTTAGGATTGCCGCAAGTACGTCTGCGTGTCTTCACCGCAATACCACAACTTTGAGAGCAGGGGGACCAGGCTGACCAATCGGTCCATCCCCCATGTTGAGTGCAGTTAGTCACTTCAGTGGCGATGCCGTCGCATGGTGAACCACCATGCTGTGGCTGCGGATTATTGCAATTCCGCTGACGGCACATGCAATTACTATCCGGTTGATCATGTTGCTGACACACATTCCAATGAGACCAGGCCGACCAGGCCCCATCGATGGGGGCGTTAACAACCGGACAAGTTAATACAGCTGGCTGTTGCCAATGCTGGTAGTAAGTGGATTCCAGTGGCTGGGGCACGCATCGCTCCACTAACTCATTCCAGCCACAATACGGATCCATGGCATTCAGGCAGCTCGTTTGGGAGACGTGTCGACTGCACCTTTGGGCGGGTATCTTTGTCAAAGCCAAATCTGTTCCCAGGTAAAGTGAGTCACTGACCTTCAGATAGGCCATATTAAGGAAAGAATTGCTTCCAGTGTCATCTGCCTGCCACAGTTCCACCAGACAGGTCTGGGCTTGATCCTTGCCATACTTCACAGACAACTTTTTGATATGATTGCCATTACTGGCCACATAGATCATATGCACCTGTTCCGTCTTGGTCTGCACCACATCTAGAGCTATGTGACTGAATTGCTCGAGCTTTGAATGATACAAAGGTTGGGATCCAATTGGCTGTACGGCTTGATCCATTAGTTGATATCGTGAACTTTCTAGCCAAACATCAAATCCAGTTGCTCCGCTAGCACATTGAAATTGACTTCGTTGTCTTGTGTTGACCGTCTGCCAGGCCTCATCTGTGTGTTCCTGATGCTTGAAGGCACCTTCGAAGGCATCATTGATGGCGGTCAAATTGTAGGCACAAACCGCTGAACCAAAAATGCTTGACCTATATATCAAATAAATATTACAAATGATTCAAATCAAAATGATTTACACTTACCCCGATGTTCTAAAGGTTGCATAAAGTAAATGCTCTGACTCTGCATATGTCATTCCTTGGATTTCATCAAAATAATAGGGATAGTCTCCAGGTAGTGAACAATTCAGACGTGCCTTTAGAAATGATGTCCAGTTATCCCGCAACAATTGACCACCGCCACCCACATCGTTCTTACAAACTCGTGCTATGCGTGAATAGATGACCTACACAAATTGAATTTAACGAATATTTATAAATTATTATAAAGTTAAAGAAAAGAGGAGTAGTTTTTTCTGCCTTAACTCAGTTTCACATCATAACATACCTTGCCACATGTCATGTGCTCTGCCGCCGATTCGCGTAACAAAAAGTAGACAAAATTTCCAGCCTCAAAACTGCCAACGAATTGGGCTCCATTTAGCCAATTGTTGTTATACTGCTTTGTGCGTAGGAAGCGCTAAAAAAAAAACGAAAACAAAAATAAATAAGATTTAATTGAGCACAAGTACATAGGTGAGTCGGGATTAGGCAGAAATATATGTCTAATTGAGTTTAGAATCTAAACTTTAGATCACTCCAAGTTTAAGGTTTTCAGCATTTTCTTATTCAAAATGACTGAAAGAATATCCTTAGAATTAACATTAGTTCTTACCTTATTAGACTGCACTGGAGTACGTAGAATAGCTACATCACTGCCCGAAAAATCGGTAGCAGTGCCCACAAACAAATTGCCATTGGATAGCAGAAGGCTGGTACTATTTGCCTGTGGATGGAGCGGGCACTTGACCACACCATCATCTACTCTGGTGACGTTAAGGTTTTCCATCTACAAAACAAGCAAAAGCAAAAGAAAAACATGCCAAAATGACGCTTGTTTAGTTGTCGCGACAACGACGACGACCACCACTCACCTGGCGCCATGAACAGCTCGGCTGGAAGGCGTTCGTCCCACACGCGTACAATTGGTTCTCACCGTTGCTGTGGAGCACGCGTATATAGTTGCGACACCAACGCTCCGACTGGCCTTTCGCCTGGCACATGGCAATCTGTGATGGTGTCGCCTCCCAAATGGCTCGCTCCAGTGGCTCCAAATCGAAAGACATGCGGTACAAGGTGTCTCTGCAAAAAAAAAAAAAAAAAAAAAAAAAAATGAATAAAAATATGAAAAAGAGGAAAAATTAAAAAAAAAAAATGGAAAAACGAAATACATAAAATGTGGTAAAATATGTAGTTGGGAATGGTAACAGGAGTAACTGTAACAGACGGCCCACAATTGTTTACAAATAAGGTAGACCCCCCCCCTCCCCCCCCCCCCTCCCCTCTCGCTTCGTTTTTTTTTTGCTATATAGCCAGTTGTCATAATTTTCAACTGGTTGGCCGCCAGTGCATTGAACTGCAAGGCAAACAGGTAACGATACCTCAGCCTAGGTACAGTGGTTATTGCTCACCAATTGCCATTTGAAAATCATTTGGCAAAACATTTGCACAATTTTGCCACAAATCAAAGACCACTGTGCTACGCAGAAATACGCTAGCAAAAAAAAAAAAATAGAAAACGAACACAAAGATCAATGGAGATCAAGTGCAATGCGCGCGAATGCGCGAAACAAACGTTAAATGGTTACATCTCGAGCTGGGGAATGAACGCCTGGTCTATTGGTCTGTGGTCTGTAATCTGGGGGCTGGCTTGAAGGAATGCCGACGACGACGACTAGACGACGCCATAAAGCAGCCGCCGCCGTCGCTGTCGTTGCCACGCCACCACATGTCAGCCATCTAATGGTCAGTAGAGGCTGTTTAGCAGCAAAATGTTGAAACAACTCTCCGACGTAACCAGGTTCGCCCAATATCAATCAGTCATACGTATCTATATAAATATGCTCAAGTATATGCATATACATACATACATATGTATGTACTATATATACAAATGTACGCTATATTATATCATGTATGTGCAGCAGCTGACTCGATTGGCGCGTGTCTCAGTTCAGGTGGAGGTAACCTGAGAGGTTCGCAATACAATGCGTTGCGTGTGTGTGTGTGTGTGTCTACCTCCCTCTCTTCTTCTTCCTCATCTTTTTGGCTACGTGATGAGGTAATAAACACGCCAACATTTTGCCTAAAGAAGTTTAAACGCCCTTTTTTTCAGCTGTCAGCAAGTCAAAGCCGCAAAGGTGTGTTTCTTCCAGTACCAAAATTGACAATAACTTGGAGCTGAAGCAGCGTTGGCAGATGCATTTCATTTAAATATCTGGCAACTGCTCCCCCCTCCCTTCTTAGTGCCGTAGTGCCTAAATGCCTTTAATGCTCTTGCTAAACTCGGTTAACCTGGCACTTATCAATCGGTTTAGCCTTTGATACTCAATAAATGTGCGTTTAATGACATGAGGAGGGGTCATTAAGTTTGGCTGAAAAAAAAAACATCTTAACTGATAACATCGCGGCTTAAGTGTCGTCGCAGGGCGAACGGAAATTGCGATATCTATCTCTAAAAAAAAAAACGCCATGTGAAAAAAGTGACGTGACAAAAGTCGCGTTGCAAAAAAATGAAAAGAAGCAGCATTCATTTGCCATTTAGGTAGGTATATGTATGTATATTGTATGTGCTATACATAAGTATATAGCTCACACATAGGTATCAAGAAATATATTTACATATATACATAGGTATATCGCGTAAATCGCGCCTAGACTTAACGGCTGCAAATATTAATTATTGCCGATTGTGCACACTTGTTGATGTTGCTGTTGTTGTTGTTGTTAAGTACTTTTTTTTTACGGTATGATTACATTTGCTTTACCCACCTTTTACGTTTTGGCCTACAGAAAGCGGGAACATTTTTACGGTTTTTTTTTTTTATTTTTTTTTTTTGTTATTGGTTTCTTTCTTACCACAATCGTTAAAGTAAACAGAAATATAAAAACAAAGAGATACAGCAAAGAGTTGCCTACGTAAGTGTTATTTAACATTGGGCCTGGTTAATGAGAGCACCAGCTAAAGGTATATAGAACTAGTTCCAAATGCAAAAACCAGAAAAGGGAACATGGATTCACTAACGTTTTTTAGTTCGTTACCTGGGCCAAGCTCTATCAAATGTTGGTTCATTCATCTGTTGTATTCTAGTCACATTCGAAGACCATTCCCGGCCATTTCCATATAGATCTCAATTAGGCGCAGAAAATTTCTAAACGAAGCGCAACGTTTCGCACCTGTTCTGCCCCCCGCTCTCGACTTCAAAAGATAAGTTCAATGTGCTCTTTCACTCCAAACCGATAAGCAACGAACGACCTTGTCAATTAGCATTGGCAAGGCAAAGCAAGGCAAAAAAAAAAATAAACTTCTCAGTGATTCAATTTTTATCTCTTTTTTCTACTACGGGAAAAATTTACTAGTGTACATGCATACATACATATAGAAGTATATATTTATGTATATACATATGTACATTTCTGTATATGTGTAGTAGGTGTGAAAAAGTCTGTGATACATATGTTTTTCTTTTTTTCTATTTTTTTTTTGTTTGCTACTCTCAAAATATTTACTTTTTGTTTTGTCAGTTGTTTAATTTTTGTATTTGTCATTAACCGAGCGAAGCGTGCGTGCAAATAAGAGAAACTATGAAAAATTATCGCAACAGTTTTCCATGGAATTTGAATGCGCTCGCCCCCCGCCCTAACCCTAATCCCCCAAGCATGTCGCCTCCATCAATCAATGAGTGTTTAAGGAAGTAATTAAAAGAGAGTTAAATACGTGCAATCCACACTAATCGACGAGAAAGCCTTCACCTAATATAAAATCGACTTGTTTGTCGGATTAATAATAATTCATATTCACTTATTTCGCACACTTTGCATCTCGTGTGTGTGTTCTTCCCTGCCCCCGCATGATCATTTTGAGACAAGATAACAAAATGGCCTTTTTGTAACTAAGCAAGAAAATGGCGGGTCGCGCTTTAAGCTTGGCCAGGTAGATCGACAAATGTATCTGTATCTGTGTGTGGGTGTTGGAGCGCGCCTGCTTGGCGGCGGACCCCAAGGCGAGGTTGTAATTAAAAGTTGGCTGGCCACTGCCTAATCTTTGTGTTGGAAAACTGCAATTTTTGCAGATTTTTGCACTGCCTACGCTTTGCTGCCGCATTCCTTTTATTTATTTTTTGTTTTTGTACTCTAAGAGACTGGCGCTGTTTAAAAGTCACACAATTTTTAATAGAAATATGCAAAGCGCCTGCCTGCCTGCCTGCCTGCAATTGCCGCCTCCTACTTCTCCATCTCCTTCCCCTTAAAGTGTGTCAGTCAGAGTAGGGGGGCAGGCTGACTGGCGGACTTGTCCGGGTACCTACTTTAGGTGTAACATGGTTTGATTAATTTTGATTTCAATTTTCGTTGTTCCAGTAGCTGGCAAAATGACGTTGACTGCCGCTGCCACTGCACTACTATTGCAGATTGGCAACAAACTCTGTCAGGTGCATTTTGTATCTTTTAATGTTGAGGGGGAGGGAACACATATATAAAACTGAATCATTTAAGCGATTGAAATTAGATTACACATAACTAATAGTATGCATTGTTCATTTAAATATTGCATACTGACAGAATTTATATCTTTTTGAAAGAATTTCCAAATGGGCTATTAAATAAACATATATGGCTAAAATATATATATAGACGGCGACTACTTAGCAATAAGAAACCAAGATTCTTTGCTTCCATGTTATATATATATCTTCTGGGATTTCTTTTATGCAATGTAGATCACATTGAAGTCCTACAACTGTCTGCTTATGTCTAATGCTAAAGCGAAAGCCACCAAATGACCCTCAAGTCTTTTACAATTTAACCACTAAATCCACAATGTTCCTTCCCCTCTCTTTCTCTATGTATCCCCCGACCACTGTTAACATAAACCGCATTTTAATTATGGCTATATAATTGTTATACTATATGAATATGAATATATGTACATATCTATCTGTATTTATATATAACTAGTTGTAGAATTATTTTTATGATTTTGCGGTTTTACACTACGCTCATAAAAAGTCGGATGATCCGGGCATGACTGCTCCTTCTCAGCCTGGTCACAGGCCACCACCACTTGACACGACCATCGGCTCCGATTACATACAAAAAGAAATAAAATGAGAGCCATCGCTGCTGCTCCCATGGTGAGTGACAAGCGGCGAAGGGAGCCAGTGAATGTATGTATGTACTTGTACATGAAGTAACAGCGCAGCAACTGGCCCGAAATTTGATATAGACTGCATTAAAATAATATGCCATTTTGTTTTCATTTTCATTTCTCTCGTTTTTTTCCTTTTTTTTCCCAACTTCTTTTTGTTGGTCTGCATATATGTACATGCATATATATATATTGTGGATATATTATATAGTAATGTAAATGTCTGTGTGTGTGTGTGATTTTAGGACAGACGACGACTTACTTGAAGCATTGTTGTGGCTTGGCTTAGCGCAAATGGAGCATGCAAATGACCCGCTCTTGTGGGAAGCATTTGAAATGTTTATACATATGGCTAAACATTATTTATATATGGTTACGTATTCGAAGTAATAACAAGGAAATAAGGCAAACTCATAATGGATTAAAGTATTTTCAGATACCATTTACCATTTCCCCAAAAACCGTTAAAACCGCAAAATGATATAAGTTATAGAACTTTAATTAATAGAACCCTCAGAGGAAGAGTTCGACCTAATCGAAAGCACCAATAAAAATAAATTATTGTTGTAGATGTTAACTTCTGATATGAAATGTCTTTTTCTTAAATCTTCATCCATAGACCTTTTTGGGTAAGCTATCAATGCAGACTTGTATCGTCTAAATAAACCAACCAACCAACCCACTTGTTTTAAAACCAGTCTGGTCCCTAGATAATTTGTAATTTTATCAAAAAATCCTACACACATAAAAAGCATACATATGTACATATACATATATATATATATAGATATTTTATTGTTGTTGTGCCACATAGTTAACCAAAACCCACCTGGCTATCTATTTACTTCACTACCTACTTACTATTTATATGTGCCGCACAAGGCCCTTCGTTTAAATGGCTTAATATCTCGGCAATTCTTATCACCATCATCTATGTATATATAAATCACTAAAGCACTAGTTACGTTCAAAAAACTCTAGGGATATATGTATATAGGTACATACATGTGTACATATATGAAAATAGGTGAAACAAAACATATATATATACCGTAAGTATGGTTATGAGTACATAAAAATATCATTGGTAATAAAATAAAAAATTATAAAAGGCGATAATTTTGATAGTGCCGAAGTTTGTATTCCCTCAGAAACCTATTATTCCGATAGTGACTATACCTTATAGTGGTCCGATCCAATCAATTCTTAAACTTGCTAATCATACAGATCTAACAAGCTCATCTATTAAGTTTTGTCTATATATTTTGAAAACTAATGTCTGAAAGCTACGAAGGAACAGACAGAGACGGACATAAACGAATATATTCTGATCAAGACTATATTTACTTTATGGGATACATGTATTATAAACACCTGATTAACATTGATATACCCTCTGCAAGGGTATACAAATATAGGAAAAGTAGAAAAATAAAAACTCTGTCGAATGATTGACGACTTTTATGCGCATGCTACATATGCCGGGTACACCAATGGGTTAAGGCTTCCCAACTAGACGGCCGTACCGTTTCGGAGTCTCTTATCGCCGGCCTGGAGTAGAAGAAGGTGTCACATTTATAGTACTTGGCTCTCGTTCTCTCTCTTCACCATAAATGAAAAGTAAACTATGAGAACAACAACACACACACACGAGTACGAGATACATCAAATTGCTTAACAAATAAGCAGAATTGTCTCGTCTCTCAATGTTTTTCTTTTTCAGGTTTTCATTTTTATTTCTTTTTTTTTTACGCTCAATTATCTTTATTTATTCTTATGCACGCAGGTACTTGAGATAAAAGTGGCGGTTGGGGTTATGTTCTGTGGTTTTTTTTAAATGTATATACATACATATATGTATGTATGTACATATATATGTATATACGTATACCAAAAAAATCACCACAAAAACAACAAAAAGAACCTCCGAAACTTTATCAGTTTTAATTTGTTACACGCATTGCATCTGTTTAACTTTACGCAATACTTTTGCTGATAACCTCAAAACAAAAAAAAAAAAGGAATCAAAAAGAATAACGTGAAAACTTACGTTTTGATTGTACCCTAGAAGCTACAAGAGCATATTAATTTATTCAGATTTTATGTAAAAAAAAAAAAAAAAACAGTAGTGAGATGCTTATAATTTTAGATAAGGATTCTTAAATTTGAACGAGCCTCTGCTCTCGGTAAAATCATTTTACATAGTACTTGCTAAAGGGTATAATAAGGTCGACTCTATATACGATTAAAGGTTTAAGCGTGATTTCCCAAAAAGGCAAACTTTATCACTTATCAGCAAAAAAAACAAAAAACAAAAATTGGAAATGCTGACTGACCCACTTATCTTAATTTGTTATTTAATCGTAGGGGCTTCTTTGTACCCTATTTTGGGTGGCGAACACTCATGATGACTTTAAACCGTGAGTCAAATAGTATCCGGTCTATTTGCTAAAATTGGCCTAAAGGCTCTTATGCGAACACTCACCTGGCACCCACAATAACTTGATTCCTGCCCACATCGAATAGAAGTTCGGAATACCAAGTGGTATTGGGATCGTAAAATCGTTTTGCTGTAGACATTAGATCTGTAAAGATATTGATTTTGATGATTGTTTAAATATATATATAAATTGAATACACACAATTTTCATCATCTAATTAATTTAGTAAACAAAGCTTCAATTAATAATATTGTAAAGATATTTTGGCCTTGTTTGAATACAAATATCGATATGTATCTTAAAAAGCAGATTGCTCGACAGATCGAATACTTGTCATCGAAGTAATAACAACTAAAAACCATTGTAAATAAATCGTTTTTAATTTTTTCTCCCCCCTTTTAAGTAATTTTTTTATTTATCCAATATTTTGCTGAGTTTACTTTTTTTGAAGTGTACTTCAACAAGCTGCGCATTCCATGCAAAAAGAATAAATATTTAAACAATATAAAAAACAAAACAAAAAACACAAACAGTTGACTTTGAAATTCTTGTTAAATTGTGTGGGATTGGATGGGACGACTGTGTGTGCTGTTCTCATTATCCGATTCGATCCGAACTGAACTGAACCGATCTCTGTCTCTTGAACTATTGCACAATCAAAGTGCAGACCCTTTAAAACCTGACAGCAGATGGAAGCAAATCAACCCAATTTTAATGTACTCTAACTCAAGTAGGTTTACTTAAGGTCTTGATTGATGATTGCCCAGCAATTGACATAGTTTTGTAATTTTCATTCTATTTTGATAATCCACAATAGGTCTAGATATATGTATATATATAGAAGGTTCTCTCTCACCCTCTCCCTCTCTTACCTTGATATGTAATATAACGCGAATCATTTTCCAATAGCTCAAAATTTGTCTGTGTCCTAGAATCGCTCACGAAGGCAAAAGATTGATGAAGTGAGCCGATAAGCAAAAGTAAAAGCCACTGTATTAGGTGAGGCATTTTAGAAAATTTTAAAAGTAACATGCTGCAAATAAAAAAAAAAAAAACAAAATGAAATGAAACAATAAATTTAAATTTTATATAAGTAAAGATTTAAAAGTTGAACTTGAAACTGAACGTTAAAAAATCGAATCGAAATTTAAACTCTTCACTATAACTGTTAGTAAAGATATAGTATTAGTTATTTATCAGTTATTAACATTCTAAAGATTCGAATATCTTTAAAAATTGATAAACATTTAGTTAAATTTCTATTAGAACTTACTTTTGTGTGTGTATAGTTATGTGTCGTACGTTATCTGGTAACGACTATTCCATTGAATACTGTTTTATAACTCAGATTTAATATATATATATATATATGTGTATATCAATATCAATTCGCACACCACCAACAATATGAACAATAATTTGATCAATAGATTTCTTTTATTATAGCGAAATTTTCATTTCTATGAGTTGTTAAATAAGACACTAAAAAAAATGAAATAAAAAAGCAGCAGCGCACAAGCGACAGTCCGCAACCGGAGATTGAGATACGTGACGACGGGTTTCAGTTTTCTTCTTCTTGTCTTGTGTTTTAAGTTTAGTTTAGTTTATTTTTTCCCCTCTTTTTTTTTTTGTTTCGTATTTGGTTTTCGGTTCTTCTAGTGAGTCGCGCATGCCACAGAGTAGGCGAAGTTAACCGCGCAGCGAGTCAAAACAAACTGAATGCTGAGCCAGCCGAGAGACTACACAACACACCACAGTCAGTCAAGTCAGTCGCAGTCGCAGTCGGGGCCGATAATGAAGAAGGCGAAGAGCAGTGGAATCAACAAAATTGAAAAAAAAAACACACACTCACACACACAGAGATAGAAAAACAAGTAAAAGAAGCAGCAAAGCAAAGCAACAAACCAAACGAACAAGCTAAACGAAACGAAACGCCGACGCGAAGATGGTTTTTTACTTTACTGTAAGAACCGGCTTGAGTTTGGGTTTGGGTTTGCCTGCGGGGCTTAAGATAGTGCTGCCACTGCTGCTGCGAGTATATTCCGTTTATGGGCGCGGTTGCAGTGGCAATAGCCGGGGTAGGGCGCTCATATATCATGCGACAACAACGACTCTTCAGAATCTTTGAGGATCGTCGTCGTCGTCGCCCAGTGGCTGCATTCAAATGAGATTTTTGGGCAGGACACATCACACGTATACAGAGACAGACAGAGAAAACTGTCAGTGCCAGGGCCAGGGCCAGGGCTAAGCCATTTATGTGTGTGTGTGTTTGTGTGTTGTTTTCTGGTAGCCTGACAAATTGACATTAGAGCATACGAAATTCTATAACCGCGACGACTGGCCCAGATGGTATCTCATTATCAGGGTCGAAACTTATGTTTTTTTTTTCTTAAATGTTTGTTTTCATCAGCAGAAATTACTGAAAACAAAAAGGAAAGGCTAACTTAATTTATTCCGAAGTTTGAATACACTTACGAATTCTCCACTTTAGTTTTTTAATTTAAATACAATTTTTATCCAATAAACTTTCATAAATTGCTGATGAAGTAAGATAAAATTGGCTGACGTAAAAGTTTCGTTGATGTCTTGTTTCTTAGCTAATTTTCAAAGCTAGTTTCTATAGTAAAAACTACTTCTAAATAGTTTATCAGATTTAATATAATAACACAACTCCTGATCAAAATGAATATACCCTTATTGCAAGGGTATAAAAGGGAACTGGTATCAGTTATCAACCGAAGTGCAATCCAACATTAGGTAAAAATCAAATTTTTACCATAAACAAACACACTTTGTGGAATATCCTTTTACTTTTCATTAGTCCAATCTTCTGATGCGATCAGGCAATCATCAACAGCAATTTTATATGATGTATAATTATATAAAATTATGCTAGGACATAATGGATATATAATCTTTAGTGACTATGATTATGATGCTTTCTTTAAAACTTTTCTGCAACTGTACAACTCTTAGTTTTCTCAACAAGTCACAGAGTACTAACCTTGACTTGGGGTATAGTGTGAAAACACAGCTGGTTCCCGGCCATAAAAACAAAAGATGAATCAATTGTACCGATGCAACTGCAACTGCAACACGATCCTACCGATCCTATTCTGAGACGATCGTTTTCTTGGTTGATGTTTGTTTATGCCACGGCACGCATCGAAGCGACCAGCTTTCGAAGTCAGTTTACGTGCCTAGTTACCTAAACCATTGTCTGGGTTTTGGTCTGGGATTTCTTGGCAAAGGTCACAAAAGAGATAGAAGAGAGCGACAGAGAAAGAGAGAGATACAGTGGTCAAATATGCTAATTACCTTCTTTTCCGTACCGATAATTTACAGCTTAACTTTTCTGTCAACCAATACATTAGGTTCAGGTAGGTCTTTTGTAGTTAGCTGTGAGTCATCAAGGAAATGGTCATAAATTTAACTACTGTATTTACTGTGTATCCTTTGTGCAAAATTCATAGTCCCCCCACTCTTCTCCTCCATCTCCCACCACTCTTATCCGGTCACACACACACTTACACATTTGTTTATATACAATATACTATGTATGTGTATGATTTTCACCTGTCAAAATTCAGTTATCAGAGCCTGCCACAAAGGGTTTCATTCAATATAAAAAAAACGGGGGGTTGCCAATGAGAATGCTTCTTAGTTAGCACAGTTGTGTTTACCAAAAAGTAAAAAAAAAATGAATTATGATCGATTGTGTTTGATCTGGATAAGTCTTTATCAACAAAACAATTGATATAACCAAAAATTGTTGCATGTGGTTTTATATATACATAAGTATATTTTTTATTTTTGAAACTGGATACTCTCCTTTCATGCACATATCTAAAGAACTGAATCAAAGTCATTGTTGTATGGTTAAACGTAATAAAAGTGGGGGGCAGGAGGAGTCGTCCAATCATTTATTTACATAAAACATTCAAACTCACTAAACATTTAATGGCCATTCAATAAATTTAATCATAAAATATTGAAATGCATAGTGCAGAATACTTGAAGATAGAGAAAAGAAGAAAGGAGGAAGGGGAGGAGGAGGAGGAGTCTCTCTCTCTCTCTCTCTCGCTGTGTGTGTGTCCAGCGTTTTCAATCAAAATTGCGCCAATTGAAAAGACCTTAAAATAGAATTGAAGCCAATAAATTCGACGCAGACAGAGAAACAGATGTGGACGATCAAAATGAATTATCACAATTTGAGGCAAGAATGAAGACCAATTCCGCCGATTGGGGACACACCAAGTCATAAATTTCATGACAATTAAAATGCGTTGGTGTTTGCATAGTTAATTTTTCCAACTTTCCAATGAAAATGCATAAAGCGCCTCGTAAAAAAAACTAAACTCAGAAGGAGGAAAAACACCCATACAAAAAAATACTTATCATAGTTGCCGTTGTTGTTTTCGTGTTAAATCAATAAATTAAATAGTCGAAAGAGAGGTTCAAGCTCAAGTTGGGCAAGAAATCATTTTATTTATGACACCAATTTTGGTAGCGATAACACCACCATCCATCGGATCGGACCGGAGCACCAACCACCGACACGTGGCGACGAGGCGGAGCATGGGCACGAGATTGTTTGTTCGTTCGTTCAGTCGGTCGCCCACTGAATCGACTACTGCTTTGATATTGATATTGAATATGATTTTCGAATTGGAATTTAATTTCTTAAAATGGAAACAAAATAAAAGTGTCGAAAATATCAATAAATAACCAATGCCGCCGATGAGCAAAATGATTAAAAATGAATACCAGAGAGCTAAAAAAAATTTACAACATTTAAGCGCAGTCATTAATATCAAAAATAATGCAAATATATGTATACACTTATTTATGCATAAGTATGTGTATAAACGATTAATTTATGATATTAGGGTGATTCGAATTCCAAAATCGATAAAAAAGATAAACCCAAAAAGTCTCAAAGGGATCGATATTACCTAACTTCGCAATACAACTATTTTTTTTGTTATTTAATGTCGAATCACTATCCAGAATCAGTTGAGTTCTACTTGTGATACAATAATTATATTTCGTTTGTGTTCATTGTCTGAGCATCCCTAATAGCTGTAACTAAAGCGATTTGCATATTAATTACATTACTATGATTTCATTTAAATTGACAATTTGTTGTAATAAAACTAATTTATTATAATTTTCCCTTTTTTTTATATAACAAATGCTTTTGTTGCTCAGCAGCAGCTGCCAAATAAAATTAATAAATTTTGACCACACAAACAAACTTCCCTTCCTCCCAGCCGCTATAGCTATATACATATACTCACTTGTACCTATTTACTGTCTTCATGCAAATGACTTTCGCGCTTTTGAATTTGTAATTTACGAAAAAGAAAAAACACCACACCATTCGAATCTCTTATATATCGAAGTATATATATACCCTATTGCCAATGGGAATATATGCATTCTGACATACGTACATGTAATATTTAGTATTCTCTCCCTTTAAAAGGGTATGCCATATTCGAGGTAAATTAGTTCTCTGACTTCAATTCAATTTCACCTGCTGTGGCTCTAATGATGATGGAACTTTAAACATTCCCAAAACGCCAATTTTTCGTTGGTCACTTGGGTTATGGGGGCTTCCATTTGATTTTGATTTTGGTTTTTTTTTTTTTGTTTTGGTTTTCTTGAAACATTGAAATTTAGAGCTCGCACTGTCTGGCCATATTTGGAGTGAAATCAATTTACAACTTTTGCTTAAAAATGTATCTAGTGAATTCAGTTTTGTTCTTTATTTAGACAGATTAATGAGTGGCTAGTCGAATGGCTGGCTATATGGTTGCCTGGTGTCATTTCATGCCTTTCAGTTGTCAAATTAAAAGGCCCAGTCAGTCTGGCCATAAGTACGTACATACATACATATGTACGTTTGTATAGCATGTACGTGTTTATTGTGGAAAATAACAGCAAATGTCGCGTCGTCTTAATGGCCTCCACTCAAACTGACAATTGCAAAATCTCTATTGAGCATATGACAACCCAAAGTGCAAATTAAACTCTGTTAATTGAAACGTTTATAAATGTGTTCTATGATAAATCAGCTAATAAGATAAATAGCGGCCTCCTTATGTGATTATGATGCAGCAATGTGAAAGATTTTAGGCCATTCTTCTAATTGAGACTTTAGTTTATCCAAAAATAAAATCTCGGAAAACAAAACTTTTTGAATACCAAATCCAAGACGGCAAATTAAAGGCTGTCTCATAAGTAATCATTGTATCGTTTTTATACCCTGTACCCATAGGGTAAAAGGGTATATTAAAGTCGCCAAAATGTATGTAACAGGCAGAATTAAGCATTTCCGACCCTATAAAGTATATATATTCTTGATCAGCATCAACAGCCGAGTCGATTGAGACATGTCCGTCTGTCCGTCTGTCCGTCTGTCCGTCCGTCCGTCTTTCCGTCCGTCCGTCCGTATGAACACCTAGATCTCAGAGACTATAAAAGATAGAGCATCCAAATTTGGTGTGAACATGCGTCTATTGTGTACACAGATCAAGTTTATTTCAAATTTTTGCCACGCCCACTTCCGCCCCCGCAAATCGCGAAAACGTATTACTAGAGCTGTATTAAAGATATCGTATTCTTACTTGGCACACCTAATTATATATCAAAACTGGACCAGCTGACCAAATTTAGTCAAAATCGGACAATAAATATCGGAGATATATCTATATGAGTTTTGCACTGAATTGCCAAGGCGACATTGGCTGCCAAGAGTGAGCGAGACAGTATGCGTTCGCTGTTGCTGCATGTTATAGAGAATTTTGCATGAAATTTATGGCGATTTCGAGGATATTCTATTTCATTTAATATAACTAGTTGGTACAGGGTATACTCAATGTCGGCAGGGACGACTTGCTTGCTTCATTATTATAAGATTCTACTTGATTTCCTATTACTCAATTGTTCCCCCACCCCCCTCCACATGGAAAAGAAAAACTTTCACAATTACATTTTCAGTGGAAATGAAATGAAACAAGTTTGTTTTATTTCTTTTGTCATATAAATGTACGAGTATGTACATATTTATATACATACATTTAATTGTATATATGTTTTATGGCCAAAGACCACACGCAATATTAACGGCGGGTCACTTATGAGCATTTTAATCCTTTTGGGCAACACTATACACCAAAAATCATGAAACGAAACATATGACAAAAAGAAAAGGGTGCGTGCATGGCATCCACTTGGGGGACAAGTTGATTTATATGGCCAATCCGATTCATGATACATTATATATGTATGTATATATATACATATGCATGCATATGTATGAAATTTTCTATGGCTTTTGCTGTCAATGTACAATAATAACAAAATGAACACCCACAGCCAAATATCAACTCGAAATGAAGACATTATACCTAAGAAAGAAATGAAGGCGCGCCAATTTGGAGACAAAATTTATGTAAATTTCTTAAATTTTTTTTCCTTCTTGGTTGTTGTCTCTTTTTTGTGGCTTCTGAATTGTGAGCCTTGCCGTGCGCGCTGCCTCTTTTTCTTTTTTTTGGCTATTCTCAGCTAGCACAATTAGTTGTAATTGTAAGCTTTCTATTTACATTTATGACTTGACAACATTTCACACAAAGATACATACATACATGCAAACATAAAAAACATCATGTGTGGTCGCTCTATGCCGGTCTAGGGCAAATCGGTGTAATGGATCTCAGCTTGTTTATTTTGTGTCCAAGTTTTACAATTACAACTGGTCAACCGGTTCGTCCCATATACTTACATATGTACATATATGTATGCATGTATGTATGGAAAAAGTGGCACAAATCTATTAAACTAACCAAAGTAATAAAACAAGTGGGAGCGGCGGTTGCCCCAACCTAACCAAATGTTGGCCAAAACTCACTTAGAATGTTAAAATGGGGCGTCAAGACAATAAATATGGCTTTTCCAATCTTAAAGGAATCATTCTCCTATGTATAGTTTATAACATTTTTGGAACGCAGTCCTGTATATAACATAATCAATAAAAAAAAAAAAAAACTATCCTATTCTCATAAACATGTACTAAGACAGTGGGCCTACATTGCCAGTTCTCAAGGTGAAAACTTTGTCGCCATTAAGTCCAAAAATTTTTCATTATAAATGACTAGAAATTGTTTTACCATTTAGCACATTGAGCAGAGTCAACAACAAAAGGCCATTAGAAAAAATTTACATAAATCAAAACCAATATGAAAATTTATAGCTATGTACATACATACATATATATGTATATATACTATGCTATTGTCCAAATCAATTTAAATAGAATATTTTTTTGGTTATGACAAAAACACGATTAGAATAGTGTTGAGTAAGCATCAACCGGAGGTGTGGATAATTTATGATTATTATTAGCGAGGCATTGTTTTATTTACTTCAACGATTTGTGCCCATCACTTTGAGGTGTGAAATTTGGATACGGATTCGGTTTCAGAACTCTCTCTCTCTTTTTTCAATTCGACGCAGTAGGTAGGCACACTTTGGTTTAATTTCAAAGTAAGTCTAGTTAAAGCATTAAATTTCAAAATTAAAAAAAAAAAAAAAAATAAAAAAAAAATAATAAAATAGAAAAAAAACGAAACCTCTTCTCAAAAAAAAAAAAAAAAATCAACACGTCCCAGAGAAACCCAAATTTCGAGTAGAAAAACTGATATGAGTGGACTTGATGTTATGCAATATCTATTGGGTCAAAGGACACGGGAACGTGATTTAATCACCAAAAAGGAGCATCTGAAGCAACGTCTAAGGAAAATGAAAGCTTATATGCAACTATTGGAGCATCGTGACGATGAGATAACCTGCATGATAGCAGCCAGTAACTTGTATCAATTGGCCACAGTTCGATCAGTGCGCGATGCACTGTCATCGCAACTAACTGCCACAATGCGAACGTTTTTAAAAATCCATCGCAAATTGTTGCGCGTCCAGCGACGCATGCGGCACGTTCATACAGCCTTCTATAATAATCTTGTGCGAAATGTCGAACGACGCATCAACACTCATTAGATTAAGAAAATAGGGATATCAAATAGTAGTGACAAAATATGGTAAGAAGAATAAGGTTTCATATGAGTTGGAGAAATCGTTTTCTCTCATATATGTATGTATGTGTATATATGTAGATGTTGCAGCAAGTCGTCTCGACACCATTTGAAAACAGCTTCCTAAGACCCTAGTAGTATCATTATGAAATATACTTACAACAACTTGTCATAATTAAATGTGTAATATTTGTGTATTTTTTTGGTTGTCTCGACTCTCGACACCTTTTTCCCCTCCATTTCCATGAAAAACTTGAGTGATGAAAAACTATGCCACTGATGCGAGAGAAGGTCGGTCGAGCCAGCGGCGGGCGGTGTATAAATTGAGGAAAATTCGTGCTTACATTTCATCAGAGGTTTGGTGGGGAGGGTCGAAGCTTTAGTTCCGCTTGGCTTGTCTCAAAAGAGAAAAGTGCGTGGACGGTTTCTGCCGCCTGGCCGGCCTGTTGCTGCCCATTGTATTTTGTTATTACATTATTTAACTCTTTTATTTCTCTCTCTCTCTTTTTTAACTTTTTTTCTTTGGTTTCTTTTGACTTGCATTTTACCTTTTGTTTATTTGTGCTTCTTCTCTCCGAATGATGCTGACAATGGTGGCACGTGCGCGTTTCCACTTGCCCCAGTGGAAATATACTGCACATAAACTTTATTTTATTTGAGGGAGAGAAACGGTTTAAAGCCAATTTGGAACATACTTAATAGGAAGATAAAGACACCAAGTTTAATCAAAAGTAATATATACGTTTATATCAATATTTAAGCCATATTTAATGATAATATGGAGTTTGGAAAGTAAAGGATAGTATTTTAAAAACTGTTTATAATCAAAAGCTATATTTTTTATTAATTACTTACTACTACTCCAGATTTATAAATCTATTTAATCATTTTTTCTTTGTGTTTAATTAATAAACATAAATAATACGTTAACAAATGAAACTCATCGTTTCCACGATGAACTTTTAATCCCATTTCCAATCGGGTTTTATTTGGATTTATCGTTTTGTATTATGTACGACTGACGACTGCATTGTTATATGTATATGTATTCCCTCTCTTCGTTTATTTTACAATCCATCTTCATATCGTTTCATCCATCGATGTGTATGGAGAGTCGTCATTTGGGTTATTGTTAGGGCGATATTGTTTTCCTCCCCTCCAGCCTTCTGCTGCTACTCCTCCTCCGCCTCCTCCCTCACAGTTGACTCGTGCTCAAAATGTTGTTAACAAGTCTGATTAATGTCTACGATTAGCATAAGTAAACATTAAGCAAATTACTGCTCGGCTTTACGAAACACTATCGTGATTCAATATAAGATTTCTTGTTGATTTTTCTTTGATTTTAGATTTCGGATATTTTTTTCTTTTTTGTCTAATCAGCAAACAAACCGAAAAAAAAATAGGAAAAATGAAAAAGAAACCGAAACCGAAAAAAAAACCAACAACAAATAAGAAAACCCATGCCAAACAAGTGCTTAAAAAAAACTTGACGTTAATTAAAAATGTACACAAAAATTTGCATTCAAGACAAAATTGGTTAAAATATATATATATATATAAGAAAAAAATTGAGTTTTGTCTGCCCAACGGCGATTTGGCGTGCCAAACGCTGTCAACTGTCAGTTGTGATAAATGCCGCTGAAAAATCCAACATACATAAATAATTTCAACGTAATTGGAAGGCCCGGAAAATAAATAATGAATATACATATATGCAATTAATTTTGAAACAGTCAGAATTCCTAAGCCTAAGCACTCATGAGAAGTCAATTACATTATGTAATAATAATAAGTAGTGGAAATTATCAATAAAGTGTTTAACAATAAAGAAAATCTAATTTAGAATAAAGTAATTTTTAAACTAAATGTAAGTAGTATTAGATTTTTATACCCTGTACCCATAGGGTAAAAGAGTATATTAAAGTCGCTAAAAAGTATGTAACAGGCAGAAAGAAGCGTTTTCGACCCCTCCGACTTGGCTGGTAAGAGTGAGCGAGATAGCATGCGTTCGCTCTTGCGGCATGTTAAAGTGTTTGACTTTATTTAATATAATAACTAGTTAGTACAGGGTATACTCGATGTCGCCAGGGACGACTTGCTTGCTTCATTTTAGTTAAAGTTCTTGTCGATTAATGTTTTAGCGGTCACAGAGTCAGGTTCAATGACAAGGCATAAGTAAGTAGTTCATTGTGATTAATTAATCTGTAGACTCACCTCTCTATTACGATTCCATTCATTAATATATGTTCCGTAAAAAGTAGTGGAACTAGAAAGAAAGAAAACAAGCAGCAAAAAAATTGTTATACATATTTCGGTATTTGATTAATGGATTTTACAATATGATTATACAGGCAGTAAAAAATAAAATATACTTATAAGGGAAATATAAGTGGACTGTGTTTTATTGGCAAACATTAATCAGAAATGAAAGATTTCAAAACAAAGCACAAGGGCCAAGCATGCGACACTTGCCAAAAAAAAAAAAAAAATATTGAGAGCGCCCCCTGATTTTGATCACGATCACCAAATAGCCAATCGCCATATCATCATCATCATCGTCTCCCCACTCACATAACATAATAAAAAGATTGCCATCATACAATTGCTGCCAACGCCAATGATGATGATGATGATGATGATGATCTGACGCCTCCAACAAGATTATAC
The DNA here is from genome assembly GCA_035045865.1 of Drosophila austrosaltans. Lineage (NCBI taxonomy): Eukaryota > Metazoa > Arthropoda > Insecta > Diptera > Drosophilidae > Drosophila > Drosophila austrosaltans. The sequence goes on along the minus strand of JAWNOQ010000207.1, from coordinate 1,942,282 downwards.
TACCTACCGCCTAATCCACAAGCTGTCGACTGCGATTCGACTACGTTTTTGTCTTCGTGCTAAGCGTGCGTCTTAAGCTCATTAATACAACTACTACAATAAAATATAAGCCATATCCATATACTCTGATATATATCCATGGCCTCAATGGAAAATATATATGTATATATGTATATATTTAGTATATTTCTAATTTGCACTGTGGGCCAAGCATCAATGAAAATTGTATATATATGGAGAAGAATCATCATGATCAGAATGGATCAACTATTGAAATTGAAAATTATTTCAAACCATTTGAATCTTTCTTAAAAAGTGACGCATCGTGCATATTGTCGAAACAAAGGAAATATAAGAATAAAGAAATTTTTAATGAAACGGTTCCATTACAATTCAACTATCTTAAAAATAAAACTAGTTCGAAATTCATTTTTAGTGTGTCTTAAATAAAGGTCAAATGCGATTCAGTCGTTGGTTTTTTAAGCACAAGTCAAAAACCACTGTTAGCCAAATGAGCGTCCGCCCGCACAGTGCCTACAACCGCGGGCCAAAGATTCGTCGCTGCGTTGGTGTTTGGGATTGGGATTGAAGTTGCAGTTCGAGTTGCAGTTGGAGGTGCAGTTACACTGCTCGCTTGCTGCTTGCTGCAGCGGTTCATGCGATTTTGAAACGGATTTATGTATAAAGCCGAAAGCGGCAAGTTTTTTTTTCTACAAATTTCCTAAAGGGTTTCGTTTTTCATTATTTTTGTTGTTGTTGTTGTTGCTGTTGTTGTTGCATTGCGTGGGCCAGGCCATTGAGCTTTTCATTTCGTTGCGATTGGTTGCTGGGGCCATAAATTCGATGTGGTTTTTTTTTCTTCAGTTTTTTGTCTGTGGTTGTTGTTGTTGCCGTGAAAGTTGCGTAAATCAGCGTGAAGTAGAAGGAAAAGTTCAATACATTTTTGTTTCTTTTTTTTTTGAAAAATAATTGTAGAAAGTTTTCTTTTTTCTTTCATTTTTTTTTCCTCTTTTATTACTTTTGATTTTTTTCTTTTCAAGCATTTTTATGCAATAGACGCAAAGGTGTGTGTGTGTGTGTGTTGGCATCTAATGATTTTGATTGAAATCTTTTAATTGTTCAATATGATATTGTAATCGATAACCTTTTTGCATCGCACTCAAAGTACAGTTGTGTTCACGTAACAACTTGTCTTGTTGTTGCATTGATATTGAAATTGGATACTTGCATTTATGCAATTAGCTGAAACTAGAACAATTTGCAACTGATATAGATCTGCGACACTTAAAGCTCTTAGGCGCCATGTCAGTTATACTTGCATACAAAAATATATATATGAAAATAAATAAATTTACATATAAGGTAATACATTTATTCATATTCATTGTAATTGGCATCAACAACAATTCCATTCAAATTCAAAATCAATCCAATAATGCCGTATTACATTGTTATAATCAGGAAATTTAAAAGTGTTTTAAGAGCGTGTAATTTAGGTAAGCATCGAGCATCTGACTTGGCCCATTTCTGTAGCCTGTTTGTTTCTTATACCCATAGGGTAAAAGGGTATATTAAAGTCGCCAAAATGTATGTAACAGGCAGAAATATACATTTCCGACCCCATAAAGAATATATATTCTTGATCAGCATCTTGAGCCGAGTTGTTTGAGACATGTCCGTCTGTCCGGATGAACATCTAGATCTCAGAGACTATAAGAGCTAGAGCAACCAAATATGGTGAGAACATCCTTCTAGTGTCTACGCAGATCAAGACTATTTCAAATTTTAGCCACGCCCACTTCCGCCCCCGCAATTTAGAAAAAACTAATTACTAGAGCAGTTTTTAGGGAATCACATTTTTATTTGGCACACCTAATAATGTGGCTAACATACATCATCTGACCAAATTTAGTCGAAATCAGACAATAAATATCGGAGATATGCGTATATGCATTTTGTACTGAAACAGCAGGGGCGACATTGGCTGGCAAGGGTGAGCGAGATAGCATGCGTTCGCTGTTGCTGCATGTTAAAGGGAATCTTATATAAAATTAATGGCTATTTTGAGGGCGTTTTATTCCATTTTATATATCCTAATGGTACAGGGTATACTCAATGTCGGCAGGGACGACTTGCTTGCTTCATTGTTTTTTGTTAATCTTAGTGGGTCATTAATATATCTACCTCTGCCAGCACTTCCACATTCCAGAGCTGCTTCATCGCTGAGGATATATTAAAGTCTTTCATTTATGCCAAACGTCTGTAATTGCGAATCATATTTCTCTTTGACGATAATAAATACATTTAGCTTACAATACATAATCACAGCTTTTTTGCACAGTCTTATCGTGAAGACGACCTGAAAAAAAAGCCTACCGGACTTTTGTGTATACTCGCATGTAATACATCAAGACATTATGTTTGCTGCTCCCAAGTGTCGCGACTTGACCCACATACCAAGTACGAAATAATATAAAAAAAAACCTTAAAATGAACGAAACCCCCCCAAAAAAATGAAATCAAAATAAAAAAATTACAAAAACTAAAAAAGAAAGAAAAGAAAATCACAGTTTGGACTCAGACTGACTGACTGACAGAAACGGAGCGATCGCCAATGCCAAAAAGGAAACCAGTCGACAAGTTTATGATGGGAACCAACCGAAAAAAGTAAATATATACATATATGCACATATATCGCATTACATCGACCATATAAAACAAAAAAAAATAAATAAATTAAAAACTGTAGTGAAATGACAAACTTTTAAAATACCCTATCTATGCCAATTTGACCAGCAAGAGAAACTCTTTTGGTTGTAAAAGCATAAAAGTTGTTAAATAACTTGAGAAATTGTGTTTCCAGGTCGATTTGTTTATCCTGGAAAGCAATTTACTTAGTTTTATATATAATTAAAAGAAACGCTTGCTTATGCAACAGGATTCTCGAGTGTCTTCAATGACTGTGAAAGTTTTGGAGTTCCTGAAAGATCTGCAGTGTGAACGATTATATCACTGCCATTACCCTTCAATCATATGACTACTATTACTGGACCAATCATTGGTACAATGAATTCTCTATTGTTAAGGCTCTATACATAAAGTTTTTGCCAACATAGAGACGAATTATTTCGTCACTCAAGTTGATAGTTGTATAAAGATTTAACAAAATTTTATTTTTAAGACTTCTTTCCAAACGTCCGACTTTTCGTATAGCCAAGACACTGAATTGAATAGGTTATAAGGCGCCAACTGGTTAATAACTTTAGTCAATTAATGTCTATTCCGATTTCAACTTGACCAGATAAAACGAGCTTTTTTACCATATTCAATTTTTTCCCATACATTTTATGGTTTTCCTATTTCATATGTAGATACCTATGTATGTATGTATGTATGTATGTAAATATCTTTTGATTTTATCCTCCCTCTCTCTCTGTCTTTTTAACCTAATGTGCTGCAATTACGTTCATCGATTGGCATTTAATTAAAACAAATATTCACACAACCATTTCTGTTTAGTTAGAGCTGCAAAGGTAGTAGAAAGAAGGTAGAGGTAGGGATGGGGGGGTAATGCTAACGCATTCATTGGAATCGGTGCGAGTAGCGACGAGATCTCTCTGTCCGGTTGGCTTATCTCTCCAATGGATTTGACAGGTTTAGGTTTTAATTTTTTACTCTGTGAGAGCTCCGACCGTCTGGTTTTGGTTTTTTTTTCTTTTTAATCCGCAAAGATTTGCATTTCTGTCAAAGAGAGTCAAATGTTTTTTTTTACATGTTGTCGTCAAAATGGATTTTCATTATGGATTTTCATTATAAGTAACTATATTCCAGTGCCGGGTTTTTGTTTTCATTGAAAGCGACAGCTTGTTTGGATTTCCATCAACAACGGACAAGATATAGAGTTACATTACAAATTGTTAAACGTCATAGAGAACATTTAGTACTATGTAGAGTTGGAAATGTTTTATATCGAATATTTCACTGTAATAGTCCAATATTTTTTCTTATATGTACATATTTCAAATGACATTTTGAGCATATTGTTAAATGCATTTTTCATCATTTTTGACATAAAACAAGCTAAACAAATTATTTTTAATTGCCTACACAACACGCGCCCGAGAAATGTTGTTGTTGTTGTTGTTTACCATCGCCCGAGGAAAGTGTGAAAACAAAAAAAAAAAAAAAACTATAAGATCTCTTAAGATATAAATAATAGAAATGTTGCCTGCTGAAGATCGGTAAACGGCAATCCAAGTTGCTGCTGCTGCTGGTTGGTTGGCTGGTTCGTTCGCTCGTTTGGTTGGTTGGTGGTAAATGGCAAACATTTGGCAGAACAACAAACACCACATGTGGTCCAGCAGGCGGTAAAAGTCTGGTTCAACATTTTATCCAAAACAAACTTGCAGATTGGCAATGGAAATGGAAATGGAAATGGTTATGGAGATATCAAGCAGCTACATGATAGATGCACAATGTTATGACTTGAGAGGATCGGCTTTAGGCATTCGAGTTGCTGTTTAAGATTAGACAACAAGAGATTAGTTAAGTTAGTTTGCTAGAAAAAAAAGATGGAAATTGAAATTGAAGTTCAATTCATGTTTTCTCATTGAATTAAACTTGATGTTGTGCAATATTCATGAGATTACTGATTTCTGTTTTTTAAAGTGATCAATATATACTGAAGACTCGAATGTGACTAGAACACAGAATGAGCTTTGCTGCTGTCTGTGTAGCTATATCGAGAGTTAGCAAGGTCATAGCACTCCTTCAATGCTTGAACTAGTTGAGAATTACAACTAAATGAAGAAATGAAAGATACAAAGCTTGCAATTACTTGTCTTTTGAAAGGAAGATTTACCCAACAATGAGGGGAATTGCCTTTATTTTAACTGTACATCAGTTAAGCTTCTTACGAGAACAGACAAAACACCAAACAAAAGCAAAAACAAATTGATGGATACCGACTGTAGAATACTCTTTAGATGACTCGGCATTGTCTTACATTCAATCATAAATAAATCGAATCGACAGTCAAGTGTTAAAACTAATTCGAATGTTGATGTCTCTCTCTCTCTCTCTCTTTCTTTCTTTCTCTTGTTTCAAGGACATTAAATACATGTACCATTTTTTGGATAGGGTAACATTCGAGGACATGAGGGCTGAGAAGAAGAAGAACAACAACTACAACAACATTGAGTTTATATAGTATCACACAATTTTAGCCTGAGCCCAAATTGATAACCTTGAGCTTGACTGCCATCGACGAAGATTCTAATGAGTTATATCTCAAGAATAAGGGTCTCATGAGAATGGTGAGTGGGATGGAGGGGGGGGGAGGGGATTTTGGATTGAACTGAAGTGGAGGGAAACAAGTGTCAACATTAATTTAAAGATGTCTGCGATGTTCATTTCCAATACACGAATGTGTCGCATAAATTTCACAAAATATGCACATGTGTGTGTGTTTGCATATGTGTATGAATATCTATAACTTATAACTTGTCTGTAGCTGTATCTGTATCTGCATGCTGCGCATATTTGCCACACCCTCAGAGCTGAATTCTTAATTTCGGATTCTGTCAACTTGTATAAACAGCTAATTCTGTTGACGCCTCTGAAACAAAAAAACAGAGCGAAAAGACGTTTCGCATAAAGATGAGAATCTAGCTTTAAAATTCATATACATAAGTAATCGTTGCCCAAGATTTGTTTATATTATCACCCCGAAAAATTATATATATTTCAGTAGAAGTATGTGACATTGACAAAGATAAAATTGTTCCTTGCATCAATATATAAAACTGTCAAACCTCTGTGAAAGCAATCGTAATCGAAAACTTCTGGTTTCAACTTTGATTGTTGGATTGGTTATCGACATATTCTACATGTATAGGTTCATATATCAGCTATAGTAACTACCAATTCCATTTGGTATATATATTTTTATGTGTACTAATGAAAATTCCTTCGTCTTAGTATGTCAGTTGGGTCTAAAGATCTTTTGTGTATGTTTCCTTGTGAAACAATGAATGGGCATTCATTGAATAATTGTGCAACTTGTAGATAGATCGAACGACTTACATTATATATACATACATACATATGTATGTACATATGTTTATGTGTACAGTAAATCGGCTATATACACATTTATTCTATTTATACGGGAATATACCATAATGCCAAAAGCAGGAAGTGCAACGAATGTTGCTCGCTTCTTTTGCGTTGTTGTTATTTGTGCAAACAAATGTATCTCGGGGCATATATTGAGGCATGCTGCCAGATGATTTAGTAGGCGTTGCAAACATACGCCATATGCATGCAGCATGCGGAATGAGTCCAAAGCAAGCGATGCCACTTAAATTTTTTAAAAGGCTGCCACAAAAACAAAAAAAGAGAAAAACAAAAAAAAAGAAGCAACACACACTCACACACACACACACTCAACTTTGCATCTTCCTCTTTGTTGCCTGATGCTCAGTGAACTTCTTCGCGCCTGGCTGTCTGCCCCCGCGTTGCTGCCACTTCTACCGCGTTCAGCCCCATTGGTGGCAACGCATGCGCAAATTGCTCGCCGACTGCTATGGCAATAAATTCATAAAAAATCATTAAGCTGAGAGAGAGAGAAAAAAAAAACAGAACTTCTTTGCCAGGGGTAAGATATGTGTTGTTAAGCCCATGCAGGAAAATGTCGCATTAATATCACGCTAAAACCAAATGATAATTCTGTGATCCAAAGCAAAACGAACTGCATGTACTCTTACATATTGGAAAGAAGCCACAAATTTAAGATAGATCTTCTTTTGAAGAGGAATGAAGCCCACTAACTATAAAGAGTCTTTTGATTCCACATATCCATTTACAGTCTATCAAAACAAATAGTTACTTCCTATACAGAATGCGGACAACTAAACTACATACCCAACCTTCTGTTAGGGTATAGAAATGATATCTTAAGCACATCGTAAAACCATAAATTGGGCTTCAACAGTATGAGAATAAAATGCAAAATTTATCGAAAGAAATTGTGAGTCAAGCTGCATATAATGTGATCACTTGATGATGAAGATGTCATGCTAGGTTGGCAAGCATAAACAACTGACTTGGCAACATGATTGCTAACTTGGCTAACCCTAAAATGAAAAACAAAAAAACGAAAATATATATCACTAAATGTTTTTCACACTCTTGTCTTTTGTTGTGTTGTGTCGATGCGTCGTCGTGTCATGTGTTGTGAAACTAAGGTCACGTATAAAGTTTATAGACAATTAATTTTCAAGCCACCTAAGCAACTAATTGACATAACTTACATGGGCGATATTTTTTTTAGGGGGAGGCGTCGTTTCACACAAAAACATATATTTTATTGATTGACCCTGACCAAGCGCTGACATAAAATGCATAGCCAAAATGCCCAAAATCGTTTAATTTAGAGAGAACTTGGCTATAAATGGCAAATGAAGGGCTCTTGCAGGTGTCAAGCAATAAAATGATCGTGTGGGCTATCTCTAGCTAGAGAGACAAAGTCAATGACCATGAGGCGCCTCTGTCTTTGGCTAGATCTCACATATGTATATACATACATAGATATATTTACAGTAAGAGAAAGAGAGAGAGAGAGAGAGAGAAAGAAAAGGGGAAAAGAGCCAACGTGTCGCTAGTTTATTATTTATCAGAGTCACAGCTGTGATACAATTTGACAAGCTCGACTTGCTGAAGTGAAAATGATTGCAGTTGAAAGCGAAGGCGAAACCCGATACGCCTTCAAGTAGTATCGCAGGCGATGGATTTGATGGCTGGGGGCCGGAAGGGGGCAAGGTGATTGGTTAACTTTTTTCTGCTATTATGTTGTTGTTTCTTCTATGCAGAGCCAAGTGCAAAGGCGGCGTCAGTTTGCATTCAATGAATTCCAATCACACGCATATCATTCGCCACTTGAGACTCTCGGACACTCGGACTTGCCACATGAGTTCGACAAGCGAAAGGCAAATTTAACAGGGAATTGAATGTTTATATTAAACTATAAAGTTAAACTATACTAGAACAACAAATAAATAGTTGCAATTGTAATAACATTGGGCACAGATGTGAGGCATATAATCTATATTATTTATTATAGTTATAGTATGCCACATCAATGGGGTAGGGGGTTACTTGCTTCTAAGCCCATATGCCATATTTGATTATGGCCAAAAATGAATAAGATACATTGCATCCTTTACTAGCTGAAATGTTATTAAATCTTCACACTGTCTGATATTGTATGTATGTATACATATACATATGTAAGTGTGTGTGTGTGTGTGTGTGGATAGTTGTTGTGGGGAACATCAATCAAAAGAAATTTTCCAAATTTGCTTTTAGCGCTTCCACAAGCATAAATCATAAATCTAAGCCCAACTTGGCTTTGATCCCAAACACGAAGAAACTGTCTAAGTCATAAATCTCAAGATTCATTAGGTGCAACTGAAAATTGAGCGCGAAAGTTGAGGTTTTAGCTTTATCTGATAGCTTCAGGTTCTGTTTTAGTTACTATTTTTGGCGCGCTTTCTGTTATATATATATATAGATGTGTGTGTGTGTGTATGAACCACCGAACCTCCCAAAAAAAGCCAACCATAAAAGCTATTGTGGCGACCTTCAAATGGTTAAGACTTCATGCCACTTCACACACACACACACGCAGAAGGAGATATGTGTATGTATGTACATATATACACACACACACACACACAGATGCGGAGAGATCACGCCACTTGAAGCCGTGTTGCCAAGTTTCTTTGAGTCTCTCATGTTGATGTTGATGTGTTTAAAGTTTTACCTGAAGGCGAAGGCGACGACTCCGAGGCAATCGGTAACATGTTTTATGCATCCGCAGCACAACAAAATTTATAAGTTGTATATAAGTTTGTATATTGAGAAACAACAACAACATCGAAATACTTTTAAAGGCTAAGCAAAAAAAAAAAACAGTAACAGAGAAACAACAACAGAAAGAGCAAAAAAAAAGGGAGAAGAAATTTGCGAAGGTCGTTTTAATGGCAATGCAAAGTTGCTTGTATTTTCTTTTCGTTTATATTTAATACCCTTGCTCTCTCTCAAAAAAAAAAAACAGAAGGTATATAAGTTTAAAGATCTTTAAACCGGAAAACAAAAGGATTTGATACGTTTTAGCCATAAGTGCAAAGTCTTCCATCCGCTCATCTGTCGATCCAAACGTTTATATTAAAGGCTTTAAACTTGGCACTGGATATCTTAGATGAAGTGCTTCCATTGCCCTGTTCTTTTTAATTACTCTTGCATACCTTTTCCATCTTCAAGTGTAAATAACATAATCATCGGAAAAAGAATACAAGAAATGTTTTTTGTGGGAGTCCGATCAAATTATTCCCCATGAAAGACCGTTTTCTAGAAAGGTAAATAAGACCATATCCGATGAGTAGTACTCTATAATTCATTTTCTTTGCTTCCAATTTTTCATATTTCGGGCAAGGCACCCGATTTGAGATCGGTCCCTGGTTTACAGTACTTGACATTTAATTAGCATTTCGGGAGTTTGGGCCAAAACAACAGATTTTCATTAGTTCGTCCAATCAAGTAACAAAAATTTACGATCATGTTTCAAGTTTGGTTTAACTTAAAATAGACAAAATACACAGATGTTTTAGCTTATGTAAGTTGAATGTACTACGATATGATTAACTGATTGTGGTCAAATCAAAATTGCATTTGCAAAAACAATGCTAATTTTTATCTCATTAAGGAACTAAAGTCACTAAATACTGTTGAAAGCCAAAGTTTCTATTAAAAATTCCAACTGACAATTAAGTATTATTACTTAAAAGTAAATAATTATTATAATTGCAGTGATCCCAACCGCAAAATGCAAAACCTGAAAGCAAAACGAGAGATAAAATTCCAACAGAAATAAAATGTTTGTTACCTTGAGTATTTGGCTATGGTTTTTGGAATCGCCTTTGGCCCAATATATATAGCATAAACTTCATCTTATTGAGAAATTGGCAATTGAAGGCCTTGCATGGCTTTTGTTTTCAGGCAATTAGCCGAGAATATTTTTATTTGTTATGGTAATTACAAAATAACAAACCAACAACAACAAAGCAACAAAATATATTTTTTTAGTTTTTTTTTTTGTTGATTTAAGCTTGAAATTATATGGCAAAAAGGTCAATGAGGTTTTTTTTTTTTGGGGGCGTCAACTAAATGGCAAAATTATATGAACATGCGCTACTAGCACTTTGATTAATCGTATTCGAATATCTATATAGATTGGGAATTATACAAAATTTGGTACGTTTCAGAACAAAAGCTAGGAACTACACTGGCCGCAAGGTGGCGCCAATCTGTCAAGTGTAGTGAATCAGTCTGAGGTAAAATATTGAGAATTTGTATATATCAAGTCTTAGTTTGAATCATTGTTTATGTTAATCTAAACACTCTTCTATCCGCATACCATTTAAAAAAAGAATGTGTAATACATATATATAATGAATACAAAACCTGTGCACAATAAGTTTATAAAGCTAATGAACGATTCGTGCCACAATGGCAATTAATCAAAATATTTTAATTAAAAGACAAAATGCCATATTAAAATGTGCACTTTACAGCTTACAGCAATTTATTTCAATTGCAAATCTGTCGCCAACGTGCAAAATAACAAACATTCTCTCCGTCTCTCTCTCTCTCGCTCCCTCTGTCTAAAAGTATGTTTGAGTTGCACTCTGTGTGTGTGTGTGGGTTGCAATTAGAAGGCTGACCAAATACAGTAGGTACTTAAAAATATACGGCATACTATTCCATTTTAAATGAAACTTGACAGTACAGTCGAATTCGAAATCTACATAGAATCTCTTTTCTTGAACTCAGAGGCTCCGTAACTGGAGCTTTTAAGCGGGATTATGTAATTCATTAATTTCTCTAGGAATCATAACGATTCAAAATCCGGAATATTGATTTAAGAACTTTAATTCTATATTTCTGAACATTCTTTATGATTTCCAAAATGCCTTAAGTGAAGGTTAACTGCAAGTTACATATATAAGTATGTACATACATATGAAAATCCCATGAAGGCCACTCCTCCTCCCCGATGGCTGACTATGACTCCGTCATAGCTAAGCTAACCATATAAAAAAAAAGCAGCAACAACATCTGTACCATTATCATTATCGCAGCATGCGATCTCGAAGCGTGCAATTTGAAAATGTTTATCGATTTCCAATAGTTTTTCTCAATCTGCATAGGTATATGTAAGTATGTTTGTACGTATGTGTGTATGTGAGAAGGGGGGGGAGATGGTTTAAGGGGGGAGTTGTGAGCACATGCAACGTGTTTCAGTTTCATGCAAGAATTTTCCTCTTGCCCAAACATGATTTCGTGCTTTCTTGGCCCACAGATGCATTCATTAATGCATAATTATAGACAATTAACTGCACTGCAGATCGTACCGATCTATCGATCGATCGAGATCGCTTGATCGAGAGGCCAATGCTCAAGAGTCCGGGCCGAGAGCTAAAAATGGTGACGCTGAAAATTGCCAATCAGTGAAAATTGCAACAATTCCAAACAAATGCAATAGCAACAACGAGAGCAAAATCTAGAGCGATTTACAATGTTTGTTTAAACTTTTAACGCTTTTTCAGCATCGTTTTCGTTTTCGGGGCGTCGATGTCGAACAATTGTGGAACGTGTGGAACATGAAACGTTGAATTGTCGAACTCGTTTTCCCACGTTGGAAATTCTTCAATTTGCGTGTACAAATCACAATCTTAACTGACACCTTTTCAGTATTTTTTTTACCAACCCCCCTACCTGCCCCATTGCCACTTGCGCACCCCACCCAGTGATTTATTTTTCATTTTTCTTCTTTTCTTTTAAATATTCCAACCTAGGGAAATATTTTTGGTATCTTTCCGATTTCCATTCCATTTCGAAATTCGTTATAATTTGTAAAAAGTTTGACAAATTTCATTTCAACATTCTCACGTTCCAAAAATCAGTCATGACAATGTCCGAATCATTGAGCAAATTGTACAAAATCATTATGAAAACAATTTAAAACCAAAAGCTGGGAACAAAACACAACAAAAATGAAAGCAGACAAAATAGTTGTGTGAAAAATTGTGCAAAAAGAAAAAACGCAAAGAAAACATAATGACAAAGTACAAAAGAAAACAAGAAAAAATAAAATACAAACAAAAAAAAACTACATACAAATTTGGATAAGTCTCACCTAGAGATTCAGATTTGTTTAGATTGAGATTAGATCACAAATATGTTTAGATTTATGCATTCTCAATCAAAATCAGCTGTATACACCGATTATATATACATATATACGAAAATTCACCCATTCAAAACACTTTTTAACTAAGATGCTATGGGAAAATGATTAAAGCCACATTAAAAAACACTCACATAGATTAAAGTGTTGTATCTGTATAATTTATCACACACATTTCTACTCACTGATTTTTAAAACAAATATGTTTTAAATTAACAAACAAATTCTATTCCGGATTACATTGCGTGCCAACTCTTTCCGGTTTGTATAAAAATTCGTGTCAAAAATGCTTGAAAAAACATCAGAAAGAACTTGACTCACAAAAACTCATGAATATTTAATATGTCTACTACTTTTTTTTTGTTTAATAATATTTAAACTATTTTTTTTTTTTTGCTTTTTGTTTTGAAGTCTGTATAAACAAAGCTCGACTTAATTAAAGCATAGGCTTCATAGTCAACTTGTTTTTATACCCTTGAAGGGTATATTAATTTTGGTCAGAAGTTTGCAACGCATAGAAGGAAGCATTTCCGACTATATAAAGTATATATATTCTTGATCAGCACGATGAGCTGAGTGGATATAGCCATGTCCGTCTGTCTGTCTGTCTGTCTGTCTGGATCAACAGCTTCCACTAAGTAAGTTTCATTAGGAACGATTGGGCAAGAACATGATCTTAATGCAATAACTTGGTTGTTTTGAAAGCGATTGTCACAAAAATTCGAATTGGAAGCTTAAGTTAATAGGAAGAATCTTAAGATTAAAAGTTTTATCTCTTTTTTGAACGAAAGGGTGTAGAAACATCGGTGTGGGTGATTATTAACCGGTTGATTTCTATTTTTTAAGTCTCTGATGAATGTCTCGGCTCATTAATTCAAACAATCAAAAATTTTTTTTGCTGGCTTTTAATTTTTATTTTTCTTTTTTTTTTTGTTGTAATTTGTACATTTTTGAAGTGAGAGTGACCATGAATATATATGTCCAACATATAATGATTAATGTTAATTAATCGCCGCTTCATTTCTACAGGCAAACATAATAAAGTTGTAGATTTCATATTTGCACAAAAATTATACATAGTTCCATTTGCAGCTAATCTCATTTGTGGTAAAGAGACAGTGAAATTGGCTAAAAGTGAAGACAAAAGATAAAACTATGTAGGATGATTTATTAGGAGCAGCAACACAAGTTCAGCCAACCAACAACTGGGACACAATCGTACATACATACATATTTATTAATTTATGATCTTGCTCGGAATGTAGGTTAATCTGAAGGCAACAAAAAGAAAAAAGCAGAAGGAAGCAACACGGTTTGGAGGTTTATAGATAAAATCCAATTAAGACTTATATTACCACATTCATATTTTCGAACATAAAGTTTAGAACTTTTAAGCCAAAGTGTGGAATAGATGAAAAGGTATTGGTGAACACTTTAGCAAAAGGTTTTCCGATATATTTATATTCCTAACTTGAATATTTGTAAATGGATATGTTGTCTAAAAAGAGATTTGTTGATATCTTTTTACATCCTTTTTGTTTTTCTTTTAGCTTTTTTTTATAAGTATCTTGACCAATTTGTGTGTTTAACGGATTGATAAGAGAAAGTCCCTGCCTATGTTTCGTGTAACCACCAAAACAGCCTGCCATGTGTCATCTATGGAGCAGTTCGTCGGAAACTTGTCACTTGTCTTACACACACACACACACACACACACACACACACATACACATACACACTAGAAAGAGTGATAGAGAAAGAAGACTTGTAGACCGGCGTGGTATGGCATGGCATGGCATCGCATCACATTGCATTGCATTGCGCTTGTCACTAAATTGACCCATTTCAGAGCTTTAGGCTATGCCAGTTGGAAAGAAATATTCCGCAAAATAAGTTAGTCCAACGACTTTATAATACCCTTTGCCAAGCGGAAGACTATTATATAGCATAGAACCTTATCAATTCTGTTGATGCAGTCGTATCAGTATTAAATGCTAAAACTGAACTTGGACTGAAAGAAGATTCCCTTTTTTTTTGTTAAAAAGGATGTTACATTTATTTTAAACATTTCTACATTTTAACCTATAAAATGGGAGGGTATTCAAATGTAGGGGAATTGTGGGAAACCCGACTGACGAGTCCACATAACACAAAAGCTTAGAACCAGTTGCACTTACCACTCTACACACATGCATTTTCTTCTTGAAGAATTCTTCTTAGATTCTACAATTTGGCAAGAGAAAGAGAGAGAGAGAGAGGTACGGAATAGGATAGCAAGAGTGAGAAAGAGAAAGAGAGAAGAGACCATCACTGACCACTGATCACACTGCACATTCTTATCTTAATATGCACAATTTCTTTCGTGCTTCTGGATCGACTGGGTTACGTGCGTTGCTTACTTAAGAACCTCGTTATTGCCGCTCATTAGCGAGCCAAGAAGTTAACTAACGGTACACATTGTTGTCGGCAGTTGCATAACTATGGTTTATGGTATTGCCATTGCTATTGGTATTGGTACAGAAAGCAAACATACCAAACACTCCATGTATACATACATACATATGCATATATGTACATATATGTAGATGTATCTGATAAATCAACGTCAGCACACAGAATTGTCCACAAACAAGTCGCCGTCTTCAACGTCATTTCTGTTGTTCTGTCCATCTTCACATCTCCAGCTTCGTCTCCGATTCCGTGTCTCATTGCTAATGATACAAATTGCTCCACTCCGGAGGAACGGGGGGCCCAACAAAACATAAAAAAAAAGTAATATCATACAAAGAGAGAGAGAGAGAGAGAGAGAGAGAGACTAGTCTTCGGCATTTATTGACGGCTTAATTATGCTGATGAGTTCATTTTCGCAATTGTAATGCCTGCAAAATTTGTGCGTGCTTTGAGACAACAATTGAAATGCAAGTTCCAGTTATCGAATATATATAATTTCTATTCTCCAGATTAACCCTATTAGGCCTACCAGTGCATCTTTCCAGTAGAAGATACACAAATGAATCTATAAAACGACTTTTATTTAGGGTCTTTGTAACACCCTTTTTTACTTTTAATAGACACCAAATACCTTAAATAGTGTTAATACCCTTTAGCCATAGGGTAAAAGGGAAAGCTGAATTCTATATAACATTCACAGGGGTACCCTAATGTCTCTCCATCTGTCTGAATAAACACCGAGATCTAGGAGACTATAAGGACTATAGTTACCAAATTTCATTTGTTGATTCGTCTATGGAGTGCGTAGATCAAGTTTATTTCAAATTGTTGCCGCACTCACTTCCAAAACTGCATCAGCTGGCCAAATTTTGTCAAGATCACACAAAAAGTATTAGAGTCTTTGGATGATAAGTGTGAACGAGTTAGCATTCCTCTATTTCGCAAAGGGTACACTCAAGAAATGCCAGCTTATATATATTTAACTATATTGTATGACAACTTATTCATATATAATTACAATTACCCTGGATAGCTTAAGTAATCAAGATATTTTAACAATAAATCAGGCCTGTTTAAATGACTGTAAGGCATCTCATCAGTAAGTTCACTTTATGTAACTATACAAATTCTTACATGAATATGACTATATCAAAAAACCTTTTTATCTTACTAAAGAACATACTATATACATGTTGTTTTATATTAATGTAACTTTGTTTTTTTTTCCATTTCCAGGAAATCAAAAAATAATATGTAAGTAGAAACTATACAACTTTTCAACTTGACAAAAACGCAATAAATATGCATTTTCGTTATCAACAATTTTGTTGAAAATGCAATCACTCAACCATATAAGAAGTATGAAAATTCGAGTGACGCATTCGGGAAGCTAAGTGATATACATTTTTATCGACAAACAAGAGATTTATGCTGATTATACAGAATGTTGGTATGTTGCGGTGTGGAAGGGAGGGGATGGGAGGGTAGTGTACTTAAAATAGTTCTCTTGACCCATGTCTAATCAATTAAGCTTAAGAATTATGGGCTCGTCGTTGGCATTCCGGCATTTCGGCTGGAAGAGCTACTCTCTACTAGCCAAAAGTGGAAACTTCTCGGGGCTTAAATAAATTAGAGCAACATTGGTTTTGGCCTGGCAAAGCAGGCCATGCTCTGCTGGCACAGACTGTCATTTTTATCAATCGAACAATTATATCTTAGTACCATACAGCCGGAACAGCCATTACACACAGACAACCCACTCGACTCCAACTCCGATTTGGAATCGACTTTGGGCCAGCACGCAAAACGAGTCACGAAATTTAACAAAAGAAAGAAAAACCATTGGCAGCTGGCATAAAGATGACGCTGAAAACCAACCAGCACAATCGGGCTGGCTGGGCCGGGCCGGGTCGGTTCGGTTCGGGGGAGGTATGAAAAAATAGGGAACGGAACGGAAAGGAACGCCTTTACTTATTAATTTAACCTACTTTACTGATCGTGTCGCAGTTCAATAAAGAGAAATAAGATTATCCGAAATCGATCTAATGAATTAGAAAATAATGCAAACTGTTATTAATACCACGACCATCGAACCACAAAACCGAAAGGAAAGTTAAGATTTTATAGTCAAATTAAAGATATTGCAGCTATAAAATCCATTATAAAACTAACGTAACTTTCATCGTATCTTTGTCTAAATTTCTGAAAAATAAATCATTAAAAAAAACAATTTGTTTTAATTAAAGCGAAATAGGATAAATGTGAAAAATGTTTTACATAACATGTACATGGAAAAACATTTTGAACAAACAATTATTATTCGAAGCAACTTCAAAACACATTTCATGCTCAATCTAGTTTTAGTGTAAAGATTAAAGATAGTAACAAAGGATTTCTTTTTAAGGGCATACTGTGATCCTCTCAAGCTTCGAACTTCTCTAACTCGAAGAAATAATCGTTACTAGATCAAAATCTGAATAGAATTTCACTTCTCTAACTCGAATTCTTCGAAACTCGAACTTTTTAGCGGAATTATGGCAGTTTGAGTTAAGGAAGTTCGGCTGTAAGGACACTAACTTTAAACCTTGATGTATTAAACTTAATTTTGATATATATATAAACTTGTCCCTAGTTTAATTTCATTACTTGAATATCGAATGAAACATTGTTACAGAGATTCTTAATACCAATTTAGCTACTCTTACCAATAATTTAATTCCAATTCGTTGAGCGTTTGTATTTCTTTTGAATAAATATTTGCACATACAATCTTATTTTATTTGAATGTTTGACTTTAATTAGTCTTTAATCCATACATGTATACATTGTTTGTAGATATTGAAGATCCGTCGATTTATTAGATCGCACTGTCCCACATATGTAAATCGATAGATGTTTGATATGTGTACATATATATTAAGCAAAGAAAACAAAAAATAAAAAACAAAAACAATTAAGCAAAATAAACCAAAAAAAGAGAGATGAGAATAATTGTAGCGAGATTACTTGAAAACGCGTCAAAAACGAACGAACCTTAAACGGCGACTGAGCCAGAACCGGAGTCAAGCTTCACATTGGGAGAGAATCGATTCGAGTTGAAGTTGAATTGAAACAGGCAAAGTCTTTCTCTCTATCTGTCTCTCTCTCTCTCTCGCTTGCTCAAGCTCTCTACACACGTCTCTGTGTCTTTTCCCCTCGCATTTTCTCTTGATGAGTGTGGGAGTGCAAAACCGGATTGTTTGGCCTGACAAAAGCAGAGCTTGTTGCGCATGTTTCTCTACTACCCTCTCTCTCGCCTTCTCTCTCTAGTAAACTTTACTCTCTATCCGCCGTCTGTTTGTTTTTACTCTTTCTGTCTTTCTTTTATGCTCTCTTTTACTTTGTCGCATAACCAAAACAAACGTTCACGTTCTTTGTTTTTATTTTGACTTCTGGTTTCCTACGCCCCCCTTCTCCCGAATTCTTCTTCCTTTACGTTTTGTTTACTCCATCCGCAGCTCATTAAACTTTTTACAGCTACTGTTCCTTCACTCCGAATCCCATGCGTAAATTAATTTGATGGCCTCCGATTGCTTCGTTGTACGAGCTCGCCTCCGCCGGCTCAGTCAATCGTTGAGATAAGAGCATGGTCTTGGATCCCCCAGCGGCCCCCGTCTACCATCCACCATCTACGTTCTCGGTCTTTTTGGTAATTGACTTTCGTCAAATCAAATTAGTTGCTGTGTTCAATCTAAGCATTAGCAGCTGATGTTTCTTCTTTATTAGTAATCTCCCCCTTGAAACTACTACGAACTTGGCCTTTAGCTTGGCTATGCCTCTGTCACTCCCGAGTCTCATTTAATGTTCTTTACAGTTAGATGCAAGTTCTCTGATAGGACTGATCGAAAATTTCCCTTGATTTCTCTTCCCTAGGAACATTAAAAGCTGACACTGAAATGGGTTATTGCCGGTAACCCTAACTTTTGGGGCCTCTAAAAAGTTATAAATAGTATATACATACATACCTGATCTGCGCACAGAGCGCTTGCTAAGCGACAATGAAAGGATCTGAAATATCTCATTATTCGTTTCAAAGGATTTAAAATGTGTAAGACTTGATGTTCCACCTTCACCTTTTCCTTCGCCTTGTCGCTAACTATTGCTTTCGTCATGGCCCCCAAACAAACTTAATTGTTTCTTGCGGTTGTTGTTGGTTGGTTGGCTGGTCGGTCGGTCGGTCGCAATAGTTGCCTTTTTGTTTTGTTGTTGTTGTTTAACATTCGTTTTGCTCTTGTCATTCGTTGCAGTAAGGTGATGTGGTGTGGGGGGAGTGCCAACGACCATGACTTTGTGCAACTGGCGACATCGACATGATGTTGAGGCAACTGGCAACTTGATTATGGCCCCATAGCATCATTATGAAGCTGGAGCTGACAGAGTAAGAGAGACTATGTTGTGTGTGTGTAAGCGAGAGAGAGCGAGAGTAAGGAAGATCTTATTTGTTTGGAGCATAAATTAAGTTTAAAGCTCGTGCAAATGTCGCGCCATAATGTTGCATGCAACAACAGTCTGATGATGATGGTCCCAATGCTGATGATGATGATGGCCTGTCCGGGCACGGACCGGCGCTTGATTGCAGGTTGCCAGCTATCCAGCTAGGAGTTCTTCTCTCCATGCTGTCTCTTACAATTCCAATGTCAGTTGCAGTTCCTTTTTGCGCCTGTCTGACGTGGGTTGGGTTGGCTTATTTATGTATATACACTCTCGTGTCACGCTCACATATCTACCCAAATTACAGTGGGTGATGTGTGGATCTGTATAAAATATATAAAATATTTATATTTATGTTAAAAATTCAAAACCGTAATATTATAAAATTTGCAATATTAACAAGAAACATCTAAATTCCAATTATTTTCAATAAACATCATTAGAAATTGTGCCACTGTATAGACCAAATATTGTGCCTTGTTCTATACGTGGGTGGTTAGACTTGAATTGGTTGGCTGGCAGGCTAGCTGGTTGTTGATTCTGCCAGATAAGATATGTTTGCTTAACTCGAACAACAAAATCTACATAAATGTGGCACAGCAGAAAATGTTTTCCCAATGTCCAAGACAAGAGCTGTACACAAAAGTGTTAGATTTTTAACATAGAGTAATTGACCTTTATTGCTAAAGAAGAAAAATTAAGGGTATCCATTCGAGTGATCCAGAGTAGTTGCCATATAATTAAAGTAAAAACATCTGTCCTGATATCTTGCAGCCAAAAGGCACGCGCCCGCAAAAAAAATTAATCAATTTTAAAGGGTAAACAGCAGGAGCAGACTCCTGCATAGTCGATTAAGTGACAAGGTAAATGCCAAAACCATATTTTTTTTCTTGACCAGAAAACAGCTGGCCGTTTGAGCACGAGCCAAAAAAACCAGGACAAGACAGGATTCAGAGTCAGGGACAAGAATAACTGGAAGACATCAGCAGCAGTCACAGGCTGCTGCTGCTGTTCAAATAACCGGTTGCATTTATCTCCCACAGCAAAAGCACATAATTTTTTTCATCCTTTCGGTGATAAACCACCTCAATGGTGAAGTACATTAATTTGGCCGAAAGGCTTGTAAATTTTATTGTCGACATTTAGAATAAAGAATTGATTAGACACAGAAATAATTCCTAACATTATAATATAATATAATTATTTATATTTTGAATATTGTATATATTATATATACCAATTGTACTATATACATACATATACCACTTAGTGTGTACAAACTTCGTGAAATCTCTGATATCAGCAAGCTTCTTGCCTCTGGGTTTTTGAGATGCTGAAGCTGATGCCATACATGTCCAAGCAGATATCACCCCAACTCTTTCAATGGACACGGACCCGGACAATGACAGCAAATAGAACTATGACCATTAGTCGTAATCTTTGGCCAATTGCCGTTGATTGTTGCTGTTTGTTGGGACATAGCCTCTGTTTAGTCAGTCTTTAAATCAGCTTGATTAGCTGAAAATTGCGTGCGAAATCTCGTATATGCATGAATGTATTTAGGGCAATTGTGCGTGCCCCATTAAATCATTTAGAGACCAAAATAGTACATTATGAACTTTTGGGGGAATGTATAACATAAGTTATAGTAGTCCCTCAACAATACCGTGATTTTCACATATAATTCGAACTAAGTAAATCTCACTTGCTAAGTCAAATTCGATTTATTAACTCCTAAAAATGTCTTAACGGGCGCCAGCAACTGTTAACAGTTTGAAATCGACTATTGCCATTTGGTCTTATCGATAACTTTAACATCTGGCAACTCTGTAAAATACAAAGTCAATTATTTGTTAGATATTAAAACAATTCAGAATCTACAAAACAACGTTCCAGTATGCGATCGAAAAAATTGGCCCGCGATCGAATCCAGGCCTCGCATCAACGAAAAACTGTTAAAAGGTGCAAAGAATATGTAAACGAGGAGGATATGGGCTCCGACTACGAAAATGAAAATGAACAACAACAAACAAGGCGTGAAGCGTCAACCCAGCGGCCTTTATTTCTCCTTCTTGGAGATGAAGATAATGCAGATAATCCGGAGAAGGACCAAGAAATCGAGAACGCTGATTTAAACTCAAAAAATGAGTGCATAAGGCAAATCAATTCGACCCAACTTGAAACTCCAAAAACGCCAAAGGAAACACGTTTCTTATGGTCTCCAGAAGCAACAAGTACACTGATTGATCTTTGGATGGCAAATCGAATTGATCTTGCGGCAACGGGTAAAAGGAAAACTCCCATATATAAACGTTTTGAGGAAAAATTACAAAATTTTGGACCAAATTATGCAGAAATCAAGAGTAAAATGGACAATATGTCGAGAAAATATAGGTAAATTTAAAAAAAAATCTCACCAAACGATTGAGTGAAAATCCACAAATATATGTACCTACTCCCCATTTTAGAGTGGAGGCGGATAAAGTACGTAAAAGTGGCCAACCATCCAAGTGGGAATACTTTCATAAAATTCAATCATGTCTAATTGGCACTCATAGTGTAGATGTTTTTAATGAAATTATGTTTGAAACTTCAGAAGGTAATGGATATATACTTTACATGCATGCTTCATCCTTTAAAGAATAAACCAGAATTCTATATAAATATTCCAGAGCCCGAGCAAAAAGCTAGTGTTGTCACAGAAGAAGAGTCGTCTGATGATGAAATAACCAATTTTATAAAATTGGAGGCAAAAGTGGAGGAAATGGAGGAGCCCCAAGAAGATATAAGTGACGATACTGAAAAAAATTTACCGAGTAGTCAAGAGGATGATATTACAAATGAATTGCACGAAACTGTACAGACAAGTTATTCTCCTCCGGTCAGAACAAAAAGGCGAAAAATAGCACACAGATTGTTCAAAATCGAAGAAGAGAAGCTCGCCCTTGAGAGGGAACAACTAAAGATTATGAAGGAAACTTCAGAGCAGTTGAAATTTTTCTATAAAGATTTAGTACGCATGTTAAAAGAAAATTAAAGAAACAAATTATTATAAACTAATCAAATTGAACAAAAATGGTTATAACAGTCTTTTAATTTCGAGCCAAACAAATTGAACCAGTGCTTAGGTAGGTCTATCGATTAACGATAGGTTGTCATTATGCAGTGTGAAAAAGATAAACGCGAGGACGCAACGTCATGGCAAACGCTAGGCAAACGCAAGTTAGAAAAACCTTAAATAACAAAAAAGTGAAAATGCCGGACAACGCGGCTTGTTCCGAAAGTCAAAAAAGTATACTACTTAAAATCAAGAATGGCGACTACAAATTAGTAAAACGGGATATGACCAGTTCAATTTGGAAATTTTTTTGGGAAATTCATCGTTCTAATGGTTCAAAGCTGTTAGGTCGGTATTATTGCGTCGGATGCAAACAAATTTTGAAGTCTATGGGCTGTGCAAATTCTAATCTGCGTTCCCACAAATGTCATGTGAACAATATGAAACAGAGTCAACTGAATTTATTGAATTCGAGTACCAAAAATCGTGTGGCCACCACTGCCAAGAATGTTAAACTTGAAAACGAGATGTCAGAAACTGAATGTGAAACAAACAACGAAGATGATGTTAACACGACGCATTTGGACGATAAATACAAAAGCCGGGTACGTTCTTCTTGCACATCTTCTTTGATTTTTGTGCATAAAAGTTGTCCAATCGAAACGTTTCAGAAAAAACTTAATTCAAATCAAACTGAAGTGGTGGCAAAACGAAATTCCAGATACCTCTGCCGACGATTTAAATGGGATGATGATGCTACAAAAATGTTTCTGCAATTATGGGCAGCTCATATTGAAGATTTCCGTAGTAGTCGGACAAATGCTGATGTTCATAAGGAAATGGCAACTGAAATGCATAAATTTGGGATTACTCACGTTGAAGTCAAAGCCAAAATTGACAATATGTCCAAGAGATATAAGTAAGAAATGTAACAAATGTATACTGAACCAAAAATAATATTTCAATATACGCTTTTAGAAAAGAATCCGAGCTGTCAAGTTCAACTGGAGTACCTTCGAAATGGGAGCATTTCTATAAACTACGATCCCTTTTAACTGGCACATCATCATCATTAGCTAATAATATTGAAGAAATGATGATGAAACATTCAGGTAAACTTCAGTTAAAATTTTAAATTGTCCTATGCTGCAAGAGACAAACATTTCTATTTTAGATTCTGAAGATGATGAAACTAGCAAATCGTTTGAAATCGAGGATGAGACATTCGACGACAGTATGCTGCCAGATGAACAGGAAACGTCAGTGGAAGTCGAGGAACTACAATCAGAAAATGAGTTTAAAGAGCAATTAGATATGACCGAGCCTTTCGAACCTTATTCTGAAGAAAGCCGAGCTGAGCGCCTATTGCAAATTGAAGAAGAAAAACTGGAAATAGAAAGAGAAAAATTAAATATTATGAAAACCTTTAAACGGGACATTACTTCTATTCATAAAGAGCTAATTGAAATGCTGCGACGTAAAAATAATAAGTTATAGAATTAGTTTAATCTGTTTAATAGCTAATAAAAAAATGTTTGATTGTGTAGTGTTTTTACATTTAATGTTAAACATTCGAATTCGCGGAATTGCTATGGGTGGAAGCTGTTTATCAGCTGATTGGACTAGTTCCAAACTTGTTAAATGAACTGGTTGCTAGGGCGTCATGGCTACAGCTTGACTGCCCCAGTGCCAGAGTCGGTCCCGGTTTTCGTCAAAGGAAATACCCGCAAAAATGTTCTACATAAATGTACCGGAGGAAGAGGAAACATGTACAGAATCCCAACTGGAGATTCTTTTAAAAATCAGCAAGGGCGAATATAAGCTGCTGAAAAAAAAGAAACGCAGCTCGGTGTGGAATGTGTACCGCGAGATTGCTCGTCCCGATGGATCAACATTAAGATGGCGTTATTATTGTTTGGGCTGCAAGCGGGTGATGCAGTCAACAGGCGGTAATGCAAACATAGGCTAATAAAACAAGTAGCAGTCTTTATGTTGTTATATATATTTACTATATATTAATACAGGTTCTACCTCCAATTTACGCATCCACAAGTGTCATGTAAATTATCTCAAAAAGGATGGAAATGAATCAATTGATGCTCCCCAAAGTCCATTAGCGAAAGTGCAGACAAGCAACGTCAACTCTAGATCACATTTTACCCTGGGCAACAAGCATTCAACTCAGCCTTCACCAACAACTACTGTGCCAACAGCTGCGAATGAAGTTAAAGAGTTTTATGAAATCCACATGGATGAAACTGTAGAGTACGATGATGATAATGGGGATGATGGCGATGCACATTTGGAGGAAGAATGTTTCGAAAAGACACAAGAGGTGAACCATGAGGTACTCTTAGCCACGACACCAACATCTCAGCAACGTCCTCTAGTCCAGCTTTTAACCGATGAAGAGACTTGGTGTGATGGGGATATTGTCGAGGTGCAGTTGCCCATTGAGCTGGATAATGTTAATATTAATGAACAGCCCGATCAGCCCCACGAGGAGGAAAGGGTGTCAGACCAAAGCGGCGAACAGCAACCAACTGAGGCACAGGAAAACTTTGTCCCAGACCCAATTCAGCCACCTCAGTCAGGCTTTAATCTCTTCGATGCCAGTGCTTTGGCCGAAGCCGAAAGCTATGCGAAATCCTGGGCTCATGCCTTCCTCAAGCTTAGCGACGATCAGAAATTCTACGCAAAGCGTTCAATTGATGAGCTATTGGTTTTGGGTCGTTTGGAAAAACTGAATATATCTACAGTAACAGCGCTAACGGCAAATTTATAAACATTTAGACAATAAGAATGTGTCGAAAATTAGACACTAATTTAAGGATTGTATATTTTATATAGGGTGAATCAGCAACCAGGAGAGTCGGAATTCCTGCTATGCTTCTTTTTTTTTTTGTGGAAAGACGATAGATTATTTTAATATGCTTTTAAAAACTACCTTTGACGAACTGGAAACTTTTAAAAATGGATATTTTGTATTATTTCAAATATATATTTATATCAGTCTACATACGTAAAATATATTAACTGTATTTGCTAGCTATGCTTACTAAATATTAGTACAAAGTATAGATTTGCAATGCTTTTCATCAATTGGTTGTAGGACATCTGTTTATATAATATAGTGTTTCGATTTATCATTGCAGATCTCTCCGAGTTTTTGTTTACTTAACATTCGATTCCAAAACTTGAAATCTTTGTGTTTTGGTTTAAATTAACGAACGATAACTTCTATAAAAAGATCGATAAATTTGTGGTTCAAATCGATAAGCGAAAAAGTTTGACGGGAAATGAGTTTAGCTTAACTTTTGTGTTCTTTTTTTTTTTGAAATGACAACCAAACATGATGATGATGGTGAGGATGGCGATGAGTTAGAGACGGACGCCACGGCAATTGAAATAGAGCCGCAATCCAAACGCTTTCGTCCGAGGGTGCAAAAAACGTGGAGCACCGAGCATATTTATAAACTTATTTGCTCTGTAAAATCGGAGAACTGCATTTGGAATTCCGCCAGTGTTCATTACAATAACAAACTGGCCCGTAAAAATGCCTGGTCGAGGATTTGCAATAACTTTGATGGTATATATGAGGCATCCGAACTACATGCAAAGTGGACAAATTTACGTATCCAGTATCGCAATACGACCGCTAAGTCAAATAAATCTCGTTCCGTTTGGAGATTTGCCCATGTTTTGGCCTTCCTCCGGCAGGGCCATTGCGAAATTAAAGAGCCGCCCATAAGGACCACCATATCTCATTCATGCAACTCATCTTTGGAAGACAGCAATGATAGTTCATTGAATGTGGTATCGTCATGTGGAAAAGAGGCCCCTGTGTCCACTGCTTCTAGTCATACAGTTTTTTCCGGCGCCCACGCAATAAGCTCTCGGCGTAGCTGTGCTGCATTTTCCCCACTTTCCATTACTAGTGCCCCAGCGGTATTACGAGATCGGGATATGATAAATGATCGGGATGCTGCTCTAGTTCAATACCTGCTCAGTGAGCTCCGTTCGCTCTCCGAGCCCGAGGCAAGTGTACTACGTTGTCGCCTGCAGCGAACTCTCCTGGAATTTAATGAGGAACGACAAAGTAATTCAGCCACAGCCAATAATATGGAACATGGAATGACTGATATAAAGTACACCACAGTTGATAATTAATTTAAAAAACAAACATTGCCAATATTAAAATATTTTCTAAGTTAGCGAGAACCAAAAAAAAAATGTTCTATAAATGGGGGAAATATTTGATAAGATCTTGAATAGGTTTAAGTATATAGTGAAATCATAATTGGTATTTGATTAAGTCTAAGCTAAGTTGTTTCCAATCAACAACACAATGGGAATGGGTATGATCCAAAACCAAACTGTGTGCATGTAAAAATTAAACCTTTTTTTAAGTATTTGTTTATATATATATATATAGATAATAGGTTTTACATATTTATTAATGCAGGTCTTGTTGCACAGATTTAGTTACTGGCTATAGCATTAGCTATTCTCATTCACTTGTGATTTTGGTTTTCAAAAAACAAAAAAAAAGACGACGATGAAAACTTAACGACAATTTTCTTTTCGTTTTTGTCCAGTTCACCAGCTCTCTTTTGATATCTTCGCTATCTTTAGTTGGCCTGAGTTGTAGCCGGTTGTGGATGATCATTGCTTGGTATGGTCGTGGGCGGAGCCAGCTGTGGTGGGGGAGTAAACACATGGGCCATCTGTGGAGGCAATGGCGTTGGCTGCGTTGGAAATAGACCGCCCATAGATGGTTGAACTTGCGGATATGAGGGTATGGTTTGGGCAGCAGCAGCAGGATAAGAGAGAGCAGCCGGAGCAGACATATAGGCCTGCTGGGGGGCAGAGAACATGGGTACAGGCAGTGGCTGCTGTATGCCTGGTGGTGCAACCTGTGCTGCAGCCTGCGGATATGGCAGTTGGGCAGCAGGAATGCCATTTAGAGTGGGATCCAAAACGCCGGGTATAAAGATGTTGGATGGTGGCGGCACAGCTGGCTGTTGAGCAGGAACTTCAAATGGAACTGCAGATGGAGGTGGTGCTGAAGCAGGAGCTGGACCTGGACTCGGAATATTGGACGCCAGTGGACCAGGCACCGTATTGCCCGGCAGTTCTGCTATAGTTGCTTGTGTTTCCAGGGCTGCAGTTAAAGCATCTGTGGCGTCATCAGGATTAAAATACGTTTTAAATAGACTCTGCTGTTGACCCGGCGGCTCAATTGTGGTTGGTTGTGGTGGCCTAATCTCAGCATTTGTGGAACTAAATGTGTTCGCCAGTGGTGGTATATAAGGCAACGTTGGTGAAACAACCGCTGATGCAGTAACAGTAGATGCCACAGCGGCAGCTGGTGCTCCTCCTCCTCCTGTAGTCAATAATGGAGCCGTCTCATTGTGTGTGGGTGCCGCTGGTGGCACTGGTCCTCCTGTCGCTTGAATTGGAATGCGATGCAAATAACCATAACCAATTCCACAGCCCAATGCTCCCTCTCCACCCCAGGCAGTGTTTGGCTTAATCGTTACTTCTCGGCAGGCATCGTCATCCAGATTGTACACGTACATCTTAAGTGGCTGTTGCTCATGCATTTCGATAAGGGCAAAGAGATCATCGTTTTCATGTCTTATGGCATCTGCTCCAATCACATAATCGCTATAGGCCCTTAATCCAGCCAATTCGGCTGGTGAATTTGGATATACTTCCAGTATGTGCCATACACTTTCATTGGCTCCCTCAAAGGAACAGAATCGTATACTCACTCCGAGCAATCCCTGGCCACCCCAGCTGTTGCTCGGCGTCAACGTAAGCTCCCTCACACTTTGTGTCTTGCTTGAATATACAGTAAGGCGCACTGGTTTATCGACATTTTGTCGCAAAAGCTCCTTCAGCATATCATTATCCTGATCAAGTCTTGTCCCAGCTATAGCTACAACGAAATCGAAAAACGCCTCCAGACCGGCCTTCTGGCCCGGCGAGTTGTCCTGCACTTTGAGTACGTGGTAGCCTGCATTGGAACGGAAATTGAAAATACTGAAATTTTATGTTTACTATACACCTTATACGTATATTAATATTATATATATGTGAGTAAGTGTGTGTGTGCGTGTGTCTGTTTTGTGTTCTAATTGGAGACCGATAACGTTTACGTGGTCTTGAAGTTTGCCTGCCATTCTTACGTTACCTTCAGTGCCACCGCCCGGTACATGAACACTGTGACTCGACCCCATGTTCAACTATGATTGTGGTGTTTCCAACTTGTTCGATCTGTGACTGGTCAATTGTCAACCGTACAAAAAGTCCTAAGTTTCCACTTGCTTTGCCAACACAAAATATAAATTCTGTTCTTCGTGGCAAATTCTAAGTGTGACCGTATTGCATTACAACAAATAGCATACCTAAATGTGGTATCGATAAAGATTGTAAAAAAACAAAATACACAGTGGCATCCCTGTCATTTTAATTTCCGTTTCACGGAAAATTTAGTTTAAATGTATATTTTATGGTTTACCTTTGCCACATTTTTAGATTTTTAAGTATATTTTGAATGGACTTTAAATTAGGAAAAACAAAATTTGTAGTTAAATATCATTTCTAATTGATGAAATTATAATATGAAAACTTAATACTTAAAACATAAGAAATAATAACAAGCAGATACTGTTGCACTGTAAAAATATATATACTCATACTTTATTCAGCGACTCTTTTTGTTTACAATGGTTTACATTTCTTCTTTTTCCCTCCCTGCTCACGACTCGTCTGTGGCTGTGTGTTTTGTGACAAAAATTCATTGTAAGTGCATGCGTGTAGGTGCTATAATATTATACGGATTTGAAATATCGTTTTCCTCCATCCTCCGGCCAGTCTTAAAAAATATTCTTTCCAGGCCGATTTCTGATTGATTGTAGGGAGATAATACATATATGTATATATATACTACTCTGAGCTAATAACAATTTTCAAGTACATTTTGTTGTAATTATTTTTCTTTTCTTTCGTATTTGTTGAACATAATTGATTGAAATTATGTGTTTTTATAGGCTTTTTTAAGTAACTTGCATAAAATTGATTTAAAAAAAAAACATATGTCTGCGTCATTTAAATAAAAAAAATGTCTGGGAACACTAAAGTCAAATATGAATAAATTCAAAGGCTATAAAACAACATAATAATAATAAGAAAAAGCAGAATATAGCATTATTAGTCATAAATTGGAAAACATTGCCCTGGCTGGGCATACGCAAGATTTGATCCCCATCTGACCATCGATCCAACCAACTTCGATCTAATCGTATTCAGTAGGTGCAGCAGCAACAGCAGCGTCGTCGTCGACGCTTGCGTCAGCGCCTCTCATACTTGGCCAACGGCACGGAAAGGCGTGTACGTACTCCTGCTGCTGATGATGAACCACCACCAGTGGTGGTGCTACTATTACTACTATTGTTGAGTGATCTTCCACGCTCCGTGGTTGTTGTTCGCCTTCGGTCGATGAGGCGCTTACTACTTGCTGGCAGTGTGTGATTGTTGCTTTTATTGCTGTTGTTGCGACTGGCTCCTCCTCCTCCTGATCCGGTGGCTGCAGCTCTCCCAGCGTTGCCCTCACTATAGCGCTGACGTTTATTGATCGCCGCATTATCTACATGATATAAGTTAAGTTAAAATGATGAAATTATAAATGCATATAATTAGAGAAATGATCCTAAATCGGTACAAATGGCCAACGATCTCAGTTGCTGTTATCAAACAATTAATGATGTTGGCACAATTTCAACACTATCTGCATCAGCAGCATCTTCGTCAACATTTACATCATCCACTTCCACATCAACATCCACATTAACATCCACATCCACAATATCATCAACATCAACAGCATTGTCATTGTGAGCCACTAGTTCAGGCACATCCAACTGTTGTTGCTCCACATCTGCCAAAAACGTATCACAGGAAAAGGAGGAATGAAAGAAAGAAAAAGCAAATCCAAAAAACAAGAGAGAGAGAGAGAGAGAAAGAAAAACAAATAGGAGGAGAGAAAGAGCATTTGATGATGGACAACATCATCAAATGGTTAAAAATTTTGATCAAATCAATTTCGAATTTTTTTTTAGCTGATGGCGCGCAATGTGGATGGAAATACTATGTGTATGTGGTGAACAGGGAATGGGCAACCGTAACGTAACCGATTGAAACCGTTAAACCGTTTACCGCGAATCGGTAACAATTATACTAAGCCGATCCTTCTGTTACAAAAACCAAACAAAATATCACACACTACTCTTATGTAAACCGAAGGGGAGTGGGGCGGGTTGGAATGTGATTGGGCTCTCTTCTATATATATAAATATGTATATACATACATATTAACCGTTAACCGTTCCGTTAATACGTTTCGGTTGAATTCCTCTGATTTATAATAATGATAATGGACTTTTATGTATGACTGTTTGATACTTGAATCTTAAGCTGTGAGAAGTAATTGCAAAGATTTGAGATGACCTGATGACTATGATGATTGGTAATGCCAAATGAAGTGGTAGGCTTCCAAGAATTTAAATAGATGGATGAAATGATGTGATGATGAGGGCGATGATGCCTCAACGAGATGCCAGGCCCTCCGTGTGAAGTACTAACCTTTAGCGCTCATTTTGCGCTTGGATGTGATTCCGCCTGCCGAGCTGGCTGATTTATTACCATCTGTGGGACAGAGTCGACCTGTTATGGTGCTACGACGTTTCAGACTTGAATCGGAGCGACGCTCTCGTGTGTTTGCCAAGCTGGCTGCCAGTGGTTGATCTGCTGACTTTTTGGCTACATTCTTGCTGTTGTTATTGCTGGATGATGATAATGAGCCGCTTGTCATTTCCTGAGCAGCCGTCTTTGTGGCAGAAGCAGCTGCCAAAGCAGCTGCCGCAGCGGCAGCACGTTTGAGATTTGCTGGCATCCGTTTAGGTGGCTGCATGGTGGCCACTGCCGATGACGCCGATGAGGTAGTTGAATTATCCGCTAGACCAGCCGATGTTGCCAACTTTTGCGGCGATGATGTCTTGGGCAAAGCCTTGAAATCATCCTGCTTTTTATGCATGCCCACCTCCAGCCAATATTTGAGCTGGGACTCACGTTGGCGCTGCATTAGCTCCTGGCCGGCAGCATATTTACTGAGTAATCCCTGCAGCTTCTGAACAGTCTTGTATACAGTTTCGGCGGCAATCAAACCATAATCGAAAAGCGAGCACATGTGCAGAATGAAATTGCGATAGAGATTCTTGCGCACAATCTCATGACCCTTGGCATCGAGGAACATCTCGCAGGCCAGTGGCAATTGGCAATCGCCCACGAATCCGTGACGCATCACATGCAGATTCCACAGCTTCATAAGCTCTTTCTCACCCTCATTCACATCAGAGAATTCATCAATCATTTGAATTGTCTTTTGGCGTAACCAAAGTGGATCACTCTCACCCTCCGAATCAATATCTAGCTCTTTGGGATGAACCGGTAGGCAGGTCTCCGTATGATGATATAGTCTGAATGCAAAAAATGTTATTACCATAAGAAAAGGCATAAGGCGGGGATGCGAAGATTTGGGCTTACCTATTGTGCCCAGTTATATATGAGCGCTGATTGCTTATATCATCCTCGTCCAATTCGAGAAACTCATCCAGGCATGTCTTTTGACGCCTTGGACGACATACCATCAAACTGGTAACTGAAGTGCGTCGAACTGGGCCGCAGGTTCGGGCAAATGACGAACCAGATGGTCCAGCCAAATCGTATGGCGATCCGGCATACGAACCATCATATGCATCATTGATAGTCACATCAATGCGGGCACCATTGCCCGCCGGCTGGTAGGTGAAGTTGAAGCGGGCATGACATAGTTTCAAGTGCTTGAGCAGGGCATATAGACGCAGGCAGTCTAATCCACACCATGGACAGTTTAGTTCCTGCGTATATTCCGTCTGCTGTCGTGTGTTGTTGCTGTACATGAAGTTATAGACGATTTGTGTTTGCTCCGGCTGGGCAAATATGGAGGTGGAGGCAGTTTTGTTGCCATTTTTAAGGCTGGTGCAATTATTGTTATTATTGTTATTGCAATTATTATTATTGTTATGGTTCAATTCGGCTGCTTCAGCTGCCACAGCAGCGGCCGTATCATTGACATGTTGCACATAGCGCTGTAGATCGGGAGCGGCTATTATGTCGGGCAACTGCTCATTCGATAGGGTTAAATGGAATTTCAACATGGGACTCTGCTGATAGACATCGTAGGTAAGCGATAGTGGAATGTAGCTATCGGGTATTGTCTCCCAGGTGCATTTCTTTGGTGAGAAGGACTTGATACTGGTGGAGTTTAATGGCTGGAGCATGGCTTCATATTCGCCCTCCGTAATGAACCCGCTGGATTTTTCATACAATATTAACTCGGAGCCATACATCTTCTCATTGGGACGTGATCGCTTATTCGGTGGCGCAGCTGCCGATGATTAAATAAAACAAATAATAGCATAAGGCGAGAGAGTGAAATAAAGAGGGGGGAAAGTCACCTGAATTCTCATCATTCAATGTGGCGGCTGTGGCTGGTTGTGGTTGTGCTATTGTCGCTCCATGCAGTGGCAGTGGCATCATTTTGATGCGAAAGAGCAATTTGTAGAGTGTATGCTGTTCACCCATGGGACGCATAGTCTGCAATGGTATACTAATGGTGGCATATTCACCAATCCCATTCTTGGGATTGTACACAATCTGTGAACTCTTACTCAACAGCTCTTGGAAATCAAGAGTGCTATCCTTACGTTTGCTTCGTGTGATCTTATAGAGCGTCGTTTCCACGCATACCGATTCACCAGCCTTGCATAACAATTGCTCTTGCAGCATCTCATCGGAATTCTGGGATTTTAACTTCTCGTGCAACGAGTCATAAATGACATGCAGGTAGTTTTGTGTCACGGCCTCAGATCTTTGTAGTATCCCATCTAATATGGAGTTGACCTTAAAATTGGCACGCTTCTTATTGTTCCGCGACATACGCTCCTTCATATAGCTTAGAGTGCGATTGAGGAAGATGGGCTAAAAGGGAGGGATTAGACCAGAAGATATATGAAACCTGGGGAGATATTTGCTTGGGTTTATTTAACCAACTTACATTTGTCTCATGGCGATTGCGTAGATACCGATAGATCTGTGTGGGCTCTGCAAGATTAAGGAATAATAATAACATTAACAAAATGGAAGCGATGAATAAGGAGAGCACAGGAAAATCTAAATTGGATTGAAGGCTTACTTTCAAATGCCTGCAAAAAGAGTTCCTGCTCTTGTTGATGTCCATTGAGTTTGACTTGGTTGTCGGGACCTGTTCCACCGGCAGCTCCGGTTCCCGTTGTATTGGTTCCTGCTGGACCTCCTGTATCTGCTGCTCCTCCTCCGCCGCCATTTGTGGCAACTCCATGGCCATGTCCATTGACCGTAGCAGCTGCTGCGCTATCTGCATTGTCTTTGTCGCGTTTTTTCGTTGGTGCCATTGTTTTTGTTGTTGTTGCTGCTGCTCCTACTGCTGCGGTATTGCGGTAGTAGAAGAGAGGGGGCGGGGCGGGTTGCGGAGCGTCACACACACACACACACACACACACGCGTGCACTCAACTCTCACGTTTCTGCTCTCTTTAGCACTGTTGCTCCAGTTTCCAAGCTCACAAAATTATTAATCAATTTGCCTGTTTAGTTCATTGTTTACAAATTATCAATTGATTTGCGGTATTTGTTTAGTTTTTTGTGTTTTTCTCTGTTTTTCTTTTTCTTTTCGGCGCGAAACAATTTGCTTTTGTCTCAGGCTACCCACACTCGATAGGCCATGTTATCGAATAGACGGCAATCAGTTAGAAGCCAACAAAATAGCGAATAACTTATCGTTATCGGCACATGTCGGCTCAGTGCTCAGATTTTGTTAAATATTTTTGTTGATTCCATTTAAAACAACAGTTTATGTTTAAGAACAAGTAAGTAAAAGTTAAAACTCATTTAGTTACTCGATTGAGAGTTATCCAATAAAATAGCAATAATAAATCCTTTCTTAATAAAACGATCGGCCCACTCATCCACATGCACAACACACGCACACACACAGTCATAGAAACACGCACAGTCTTTCAATTGTATAAATTTGGCAAAACTTATTTTCAGTCAACTGTTTTGAAACAATCATAATTGTATTAGATCGCTTTTAAGAAAACCAGTCAAAATGGACAAAAATAGTGCAGCGTTGTGCAAAAAAATGCAAACCGAGGTTGAGTCATACCAAAACCTGCAAAAATGTAAGTTATACCATTCAATACTTGGTGGAGATGATATCCCCCTTTTTCATGAATGAATCCCTTCAATATATACATGTAGCCTGCGTCAAGATGGTAAAACAACGTGCTCTTTTAGAGAGTCAGCTAAACGAGAATAAATGTGTGCTAGATGAACTGAATCTGCTTGGACCAGACAACAAAGTCTATAAGCTATTTGGTCCTGTTCTAGTGAAGCAAGAGCTGGAGGATTCGCGTCAAAATGTTGGCAAGCGCATCGAATATATCTCAAAAGAACTGAAAAGCTCCAGTGATACACTAGAGAATATGTGAGTTTATAAGTATTCCCACCCATGTCATTTAAATCTAAAATATATATATGCGAATGCTATTGCAGGGAAAAGGATATGCTTAAACATCGGGAAGCCGTTGCCAAATATCAGCAGCAATGGCAATTGGCGGCGGCCATGAAGTAAACTACACACCACTGAGAGAAACACACACAATTTAATTTATAATTTATTTTGGAATTGTTCAACGGATTAGCAACAACAACAATACACACAAAACATTTATGTATCGCATTTGTATTATTCAGAAAGTTAAACTTAACTTTTAAGGCTCTCCACAGTTATAGATTTATTAAATTGATTAGCCACACTATATAAGCAAAATGTTTGACGGAGTCAACTGCTAATCGACTAATCTACAACTAAAATCAATGATATATATTTGGTATAATATTTTTTATCACATATTTCTACATCCATCTGAGATGAAATCCTAATCCAATATATAAGTCAGATATGTTTATTGAGTGCCTGCAATTTAACCAAATCATATAGAACATGAATAACAAATTAAAAATAAAATGAGTTCTGATTATTTTTCAAATGTGCGCTTATATATGTACACCTGAATGATATGTTTGACATCATTAGTGCGCCATAATTTAAGAGAACAGGGCTTCTACCCAATGTTCGTTTGTTATTTGTTAACTTTGTCCCTTTGCTTTGTCCATGTCCACCGCTTTCAATCCTTCTCTTATTAATTGTTTAGCAATACACATTTTTATTTTGTGTATAGTTTTGTGGTATAAAATGATCAGCTTAAAGTATATAGTTTGCGATTTTTAATGATTACTTAAAGGAAAACGGAATTTTTTGCAATTATATAATCAATATCGTTCGTCCAGGGATTCTTAAAGGCGCGCCACTCGCTCTGCAATTGAATATATCTGTTGTCCTTGCAGCGAAAGCGGTAAACCTGGGTAGTGACCTTCTCGGGTACCTGCATGACCATTTTGTGGGACTCGACCAATGCAGCAATATCCTCATTGTGAAAATATTCGTAAAAACTTGTGCCCAGTATCTCCTGCGGCAGGAAGCCAATGACAAGAGTTGCACTAAACAAATATAAAGAATTTTGCATACATATATAAACGGTTTAGGGACTAACTATTGGTTTTACTGACCGCTGATCGACAAAGAGAAATTTGCCCTCCGCTGAATGGCGGGATATGAAAAGGACATGCCGTATATTGGGATGATTGTCCAGCGAGGAGGGCACACTCGAATTGAGTGCATTTGGCGGTATGCGTCCAATGGCCACCAGACATGAAAGATTTGTTGTCTGCTCATCACTATCTCCATCCTGATCCTCATCCTTGATGGGAGTCCACGACTTCAGATATCCAGTGCACTGTATGACGCGATATTTATGATCGATGCTGAGCTTAGATTTACGTTTGGTGGAGCTACGCGAACTGGACGAGGTATCCGATTCTTCCTTAATTTGATTGTTGGCAGCACGCAATTTCATGCGACAGAAAAAGGAACGACGTGCACCAGGACACAGGCGGCAAAGACTCTGCGGCACATCCGTCTTTACAGGAAGCATAGCTACAAATGGAATATAGACAGAAATTGCAAAATTCGAAATATATACATATTTCCACATTGACGTTTCAACTTACTCTTGGCATCAATGAGACGCTCTCGAGGGCACTGCTCCAATGAGGACAACTGCTCCTTCACTTTACCAATATCCTTGGGATGCAGAACATCGAACCAACTTTGTCCCAGTAAATCCGCTTGCGTGCAATTCAGCACACTCGACACTGAGTCCGACACATAGAGTATACGCCCTCGATCACAACCAACAACGAACAGAAATCCCTCTGATGCCTGCAATATGATCATTTTTAATTCCTGATCTGAAAGGAAACTGGGTCTATAGTCAGCCAGGGGATGCAGGCTGCCACTGCCCCTTATTCCCCTTAAATGTTGTACTGCCATTCGCAGGACAGTCAATTTGTCCAACTTCCGTTGCATGGCATAGCACATGGGTATCATCGAGGATAACTCATTAATGTAGGTGTTCATCTTATCACGTCGCCGTTTTTCGATCTCACTATGGTTTTGTCTAATTTCAAAAAGATATGTAATTATGATAGATATAATTGAAAGGAGTATTAAAGCGTAATTGTGACTATCAATATCTCAATAAATCAAAAACTATTTTCCTATAAATTTGAATGCTTTCGATAATTTCGAACCATTACATTTTACAGTTAACAGTGTGAAGAACCATAATGTTACTTTTATATAGCGAAAGATTTTACGACGATTTTTGACTAAGAAAATTTTGATAATTTTAATTTTCCCTTAATAATACATAAAGTATTCAATTTTTTTTTCTTTTAAATAAACTTTTTTTTTACATACTTGCGATTTTCATCAGAGGTACGTGCCGATTTTTCCTCATCACATGTATCATCCTCCAGCTCTTCCAGATTCTCGCTATAGCTCCCATATAGAATGAGATAGAAAATGGAAAAATCAACCCCATTATAAAAATGGCGAATGTAAGTGGGAAGCAACTGTTGCTTGCTTTTCCCTTTGCATTTAGCAGACACATGCAAACAATTTTCCGAGCTTGTGTGTGTGTGCTAATCCGCCCTCTACTTAAACTGTATTATGCACACATACATAAGCGTTTTTATATAACATGTAATGCAAAGATGAATTCATTGGTCAAAAGACTTACCAAAACTCCTGCATTTCCATATTTTCCTGTTGAAAAGACCAATTTATTTTAGATTTATATGTTTGTAGAATTATTGTTGTTTACAAACACAAT
The DNA here is from genome assembly GCA_035045865.1 of Drosophila austrosaltans. Classification (NCBI taxonomy): domain Eukaryota; kingdom Metazoa; phylum Arthropoda; class Insecta; order Diptera; family Drosophilidae; genus Drosophila; species Drosophila austrosaltans. The sequence goes on along the minus strand of JAWNOQ010000207.1, from coordinate 1,904,551 downwards.
GTGAAAAGTATCTGCAGGTTTGACAATTGGAAGCTTTTCCCGCAGCTTCAACCTCCCTTCGAAATGTCCGCTGAGTTGCCAGACTGCCTGTGACCCAGTCTCAATGCATTTCCTTTGTCTGGCAACGCAAACGGTTGCACCGAAAGCTTATCTACTGTTGCACATGCTGAAGCGTGGAAAATTTTGAAAAAGCTTGCATAAAATATTTCTCATCCGCCACTTGTATATATTTACGTGTCTAATCAAAGCTAGGGTCGATAAGGAATCAGCATTATCCTTTGTCATTTCCATAGCCTGCTAGGCTACTATATAAACTCATGTTAACGATTATAATTCTTTAATGGGATTTATTTAAATAGGTCTGGTCTACCTAAACTATTATTAACTAAATTGAATTATCGAATTAATTTTGAATAAATAATAACACAACACAAACAAAACAACTTAAATATGATACATTCTATCCAAACATATGGTAATGACCTGCATATAACGATCCCACAGACATCGTGTCTCTTGATCCCTATAAAACATTAAAAAAATAGTGAACAAATAAATCTAGAAAATTGTCAATGAATCGTACCTGGATATTTCCAAATCCAGAACACTTTGTGTTATGGATGCTAAAAATTTATTAACTTGCTCACGATTCCATCCGTTTTGACGCCAAGGATCAATTAATTTCTCGCAGAGATCGACAAATAGATCTCTCAATTCACGATTGCGGTGTAAGTTGCAAGCAATCGTAATAAGAGCGCGCCAATATGAGCTGGAACAGTCGAATAAAGAATCGAATAAGAGATATATGCTTTTCAAATAATAATTTAAAATTTTTCTTAAGACAAACCGAAAATTATTGTCCAGTTCGTGAAAGGCACGTTCTAGCAGCACAGGCTTGAGGCGCATGCAGACGAGACTAAGATAAGATCAGAGGATTATGAGCAATATTACAGTGGGAATCATTTGGGAGAACTTACTGTTTGATCTCCTTTTCCTTATCGAGCAGGCAACGCAGCTCACGTAAATCCAGTAGAAATTCTTTATCCATTTCGGTGTCATAGTATTCGGGACCCGTGTGCTAAACAGGACAAAGAAACTCTTTTATTTCGATAAGAAAGATCGATTTTTGAATCACTTGCCTGGTACGTATATGTCCAATAGATCATTATAGAGTGCGAGCAGGTTAACAAATCGCTAAAAGTCAAATATTGCAACTTCTTTTTTGTCGTTTCAAAGCGTAAGCAGGCCAAGAAGACAATGCAGGCATATTTTCTACATAAAAATTAAAGTATATTCTTCGAAAAATTACCATATGTATGGTTCCACATACTTGGCTAGATCATTGGATATGAAGAACAGATGCTTTATGTTATTTGTCAAAGTTCCTGGCAGCTCCTCAACGGCCTTAAATATTCGCTTCACATTGTCGAATTGTCGACGACATGATTTAAGCTTGACACATGTTTTTTCGGCAACCTCATCCAAATCCTTACGATATCGGGATGTCAGTTTCTTGCCCAATATCTCACGAGCCACCACATCATCAATGGAATAATATTTTTCAATTATCAAGTCCCGTGTATGGGTTTCCAATTGAAAGCACGATTGTTCCTAAATCCACAAAATATTCAATTATACAATGTAAAATTAATTAATATAGTTTATTACCATAAGTTTGGTGGGAGCATGCAGATAGAGTTCAATAAGGGAGTACGTTCGATAATGATCCAAAACATCTGATGCAATCAAATCAATCGGTGCCCCCATGGAATGTCCGAATCCTTTTTGTTTCAAATAGCATACAGCTTCGCTGGCTGTTCAAAAGATATCAGTGTTATTATAACATAAATATATATATATACATTGGTTTAAGACAAAAATTAAATATTACAGGAAAATCCTTCAATCCATAGTTGATAGATTTCCGGATCGACTAGTGTGTAGTTACTTATGAAGACATCGACATCGGCCTGAAATCATATAAAATTTTAATATGCTTTCCAGAGCTTTTTAATCTACGACGTATAAGTGACTCGTATAAAATCCTTAATACACAGAGACAATGTGTGTTAGATCATTGCTCTACCTAAACTATATGCTTGCTCGGTTGTTTTTCATTTGAATTCCAACCATTGTATTAAACGTGGATATTTACCATTTTAGTTTAATAATATTAATCAGCCGGTGTGACCAAATGGAATAGGCATGAAAATGTATGGTCGATATCAAAACTATCGATTGGGTTACATATCGATGGTTGTTTGTATTTTACACGATTCTTCTTTGTACGATCTGGCAACAGTAAAGCTGTGGCGCTGCCAGTATTAGCGGAAAAGCAAACGTCGTATTCTGGCAACACTGACTATGAGGAAGAAGAGGAGGAATAAAAATAAAATATAAATTTTAAACCAAAAAAATGTGAATAACCAATGCAATGCAATGTCAATAAACGAAGAAAAATACAATATGAAAAAATAACAGTTTGGCGCGCGCGAAACACACACACACACAAACGAAACAAACGAAACGAAACAACAGCAACACAACAACAGCGCCAACGCCAACAACAACAGCAGCAGCGCAAGACGTCGACATCGTATCCAATTGCAAGTTGCAACAATTCGATGAACTTCGATGAAAAAAGAAAAGTAAAAGCGAGTGAAATATAACAACAACAATACCAGCCGAGTGTAGTGTAGTGCGTGTGTGAGTGTGAGTGAGAGAGCTGGTGTGAGAGTGGTGAGCGCGTAAAATTATGGAACAAGTGGATTCCTCAACGGAACTGCATTTGAGCAGGATACGCGAAGTAAAAGATTTGACCGCGCTGGCCGATGATGTTGTAAAAGAAGAGGTTATACTAGAAAGTCCACAGCATCATCATCAAAATCAACAACATCATCATCAACACCAGCAGCAGCATCATCAGGTAAAAACAAAACTTTTGCTCGGCTTCCAATTCGCGCGGCGACAGCAGCAGGCAGTCACAGATCCAGAGGCAGAGGCAAGCTAGGCAGAGTGATAGGGGAACGGAAAGGGGTGAAATAAGCTATTGCTCCTGTTCGGTCCCAATCCTGCTTATGTCTCTGTCTCTTGCTCTATTATGCTCAGCTCTGCTATGCTCTGCTTTGCTCTGCTCGACTCAACTCGACTCTGCGCAGTTGTAGAAAGCTGTATGTATGTATGTATGTGTGAGAGAGATAGCGTGTGAGAGGGATGTGGAAAGGGGGATGAGTGAGGTGGGGGGTAGCCCAACGGCGCAACAAAAATGCGCGCGGTGCTCCAAGTCTAAGCTTATGACTGCTGCGAACCACTAGGAGCAGAACCCACCACCCACCAACCCCCCATACACACACACACACACACGCACCCGCACCCCATCCCTGATTTTGTGGCGCAAATTGTTGTGTATACCGATTTTCATTTTCCCATGCTGTGTTCTTGTGTTGTTTACTTACATTCGAATTTTCTTCTCCTTTGGTTTTTCCATTTTTGCGTACGCGGAAAATTGCAAACAAAACGACGTATTCATGAAATTGATGTGACGCGGGAAATCATCTCGTCGTAATATGTGCGCCATGGTAATGCAGTTGGATACAAAAGTTCGCATGGTCACATCCTCCTCCGTTAACAATACCGACAACAGCGGCAGCGGCGGCGGCGGCGGTAACGGTTCAGCAGGCAGCGGCGGCGCCAGTGCTGGTGGCGGTGGTGTTGTTTCTGTACCCGTCTCACTGCCCATTGGTTCAATGATAACCGGCACAGCCTTCAATGTGATTACCCCCGATCAATTGCCTCATTTTAAGCCGATGCTGTGCGTCGATAACAATGGCTATCTCTCCGGCAGCACAGTGAGCATGGGTGGTGACCTCAAAACGATTGTCATCCAGCAGCAACAGACTCAGACCCAGAGTACGGCGGGGGGAGCAGGAGGTGGTGGCGGCGGCGGCGGTGGTGGTGCTGCCGGGGGCGGCAATGGCAATGCTGGCACGAATACAACCGCCACAAACACAATTGGACTGAATCATGATGGCTCTGGTAGCAACAATAGCCATGACAGCAGCATGGCCACCCTTGAGCATTCGGGCGGTGGCGCCGGACCAGGCGGTGGCAGCGGTGGTGGCACCCATCATGCGCATACCAATTCCGGCTCCACATGGACGACAGAGAGTGCCACCCAACACATGGAGGTCTTCCAGATTCGTTGTAAAACCACCTGCGCGGAACTATATCGCAGCAAACTGGGATCTGGCGGTCGTGGACGCTGTGTCAAATATAAAGATAAATGGCACACGCCTAGTGAATTTGAGCATGTGTGCGGCCGGGGATCCAGTAAGGATTGGAAACGTTCCATCAAATATGGGGGCAAATCATTGCAATCTCTCATTGATGAGGGCACCCTAACGCCGCATGCCACCAACTGCAGTTGCACCGTGTGTTGTGACGATGAAGCAGGTGAGTCAGGTGAGAGATTCAAAACATGACCAAGCATCATTTGGGGACTGTAAGAGCAAATGGAGCAGTAGACATGGACAAGCGAATAACTTTAACCAAGATCAAGTTCATTTTATATATAGAAGGATATTATTATTTATTAATGTAATGTTTAAATAAGAAAGAAAAATGTATTCATTTTGGATTATCAGTCATCAGAGGTTAAAGTTATCGCTAGTCCTGTAGTCCTGTTGTACATTTGCTCCAACTTCTTGATCCGCCATATCTGATTGATATGCCAAAGCAGCATATGAGTTCCCATTCAATTTGATTTGCATTCACTACTATTCACTATATGTAACTTGTTTTCGATGCAGCTTCCGGCCCTGTACGCTTATTCACACCCTATAAGCGGCGAAAGCGAAATCAAACTGATCTCGATATGGAGCCGGGACCCAAACGCAAACGTAATACGCATCATAGTAACAACAACAACAGTAATACCAATAACAATAACACAAGTGGAGGGAACAGCAGCAACAATGTAGATGTGTCAGCCGCCGCTGTGGCAGCGGCCGCTGCCGCCAATGTTGTGGAAGAGAACAATATGTTTCTGGCCGAGGATAATATCACATCCAAGGATGAGCCATGGGCAGCGCTTAACGATAGCTTGGATACCTCAACAGAGCTGGTCGATCAATCCCAAATGGGTAATCCCTACGAGCGTGAAACGTTTGTGGTGAATATCAATGATGCGGCTTCCATTGCCGTCTTGGATAGCAGCCAATCGATGAAGAATATCGAGCATGTCTACTGCACCATGGTCAAGGCAACGAATGACTTTAAACGGTTGCTCAACGATATGAAACAGAACTATGATCGCCGCATTGAAGTACTGCAAAAAGAACGAGATGCGGCAGTTAGTGCAATGCGTGTCCAAGTTCATGCGGATATCGATGATCCGAATATATCCGGCTCATTGCATGGCAATGAGATCATATCGGCCAAAAAGGTGAGCAAATATCGGACAATAATGAATAGAAAAGGACACGAGTCCTATTGATCCTATTAGTGTTATACGAACTATCGTATATTTAGATAGTTTCTATTAGCTTAGCTTAATATATCGTCCAATATGGAAAAAAATTATATATACCTGGCAGGCTAAGATTGAATTTGATACATATACGATTAGGTTGATGAAAGACTTGCTATCTCCTTCTTACACACAACCACATAAACTCATTGTGCTGTCTCTGTCTATTTTGGTTTAGTGCGCCAATTGTAATCGAGAGGCATTAGCCGAGTGCTCACTGTGCCGAAAAACGCCGTATTGCTCGGAATTTTGCCAGCGAAAGGATTGGAATGCTCATCAAGTGGAATGCACGCGAAATCCACAGACGACAACGCAACAGGTCATGCTATTGATCGATGATCAGTCCTAAGCCCACATAACGAATTGTATATACAAAAAAAAAAAAAAAAAAACAAAAACAAAAACAAAACAAAAAAAACATACAAAAAGTAAAACAAAACAACAAATCAGCAACAACAACAACAAGAAATGATGAAACATTTTACTACTAATTAAATACGATTATACAATGTTTCCACCCGCCCAAAATTCCCCACCCACCACCACCGCCACCACAACACAAGACACCATACCATCCATATAACTTCCTCTCCTAGTCCCGATCCCGCTTCCTACTACTCACCTAATCCAGACATATTATCATCATGATAATCCGGTCCTACTTCTAATCCGTTTTTATCCCTCAATTATATAGAAAGCCTATAGCCAGCCAGCCCTCTTAGATTTATGTCCTATATTAATGTAATTCTTAAACGTACATATTACTATATAAATAATATATATAATTATATATATACATATACATATATATATATATGAATATATATATATATATATACATTTTACTATTGAACGTAGGGCAAGTCAGCGAAAGAAAGAAGAGAGTAAAAAAAAATCCAAAAAATCCAAAAAAAAAAAATGGAACAAAAGCAAAAAAAATTATACAAAATTTAAAAAAAAAAAACAAAAATTACAAACAAAAAATTCAAACAAAATAAAAAAAAGAAGGAAATGTGGAAAATAAAATTTTGTAGCAAGCAAAAATCAAAGCAAGTGCAAAGGCGTAGAAAATTAATTAAGCTACAATTTGATGAAAGGAATTAAGAAGATGAACCCAAAACACATTACTTGTAATTCAATTTAAATTAAATTAAATTTATAAATAGTTGCAAAGCGCATAGCATAACTAACCCCCCATCCCCCCACCCCACCACCCACCCTCCTTCCGAAACCCTACCAATCCCTAACACACATACGCACACACACAAACAGAGAGAGAAATTACCATACATATTTGTCTATGTATACATTTTTTCACTAGACTTTAAGCATATAGTTAAAAACTTTTAACATTTTACAATTATAATTTTTATGATGGATCCTACTGCCGCCTATCCTATCTGCGTTCTCCACCTAAAACCGACCCCACTATAACAATTATCCAACCGACCAACCAACCACATCCTTCCCCCTGCCCCGCCCCGCCAATGTCGTTACAAGCATCCAATAAAGATTTCAAACAAAAAATCAAGTTAAGCAAGCAAATCAAACTAAAAGAAGAAAAGCAAAAAATAACTCCCAGACAAAAGCGATCTCCCCTAGAACGACAAATTGATCGAACTACTCTACATACATACATATATGTAAAACGAATAAAGTTGTGTGTAAATGTGTTTCTGTAGGGTTTTCCTTTCCAACTTCCATATCCATTTGTAAAGTTTTTTGCCGTCGCCCAACCAACCAATCAATCAACCAACCAAACCAGAACCATTTCTTGTAGTCTGTAGTCTCTCCATATGCTAATACATTCATATATATGTAGTATATATATATATATATCTTTAAACAACTAGCTATATATTCCGATTCACGCACACACCACACACACACAAACACACACAGAGAGAGACACTCTTAAAAGTACGAACGACTCCGAATTTGAAATCTTTATTCTCATGTCTGTAATGGTTTCGCATAAACTAACTAAACAAAAAAAAAAAAAAAACAATACAACAAGAAAAAAAAAGAAGGAATCTTGATCACAAGATCGAAAAATGGAAAGAGAGAAGAGAACCAAATCCGCATGTACACACTACACACACCACATGGAACACTTACAAAATCAAGCGCAATTGCAGATAGATAAAAGAGGAGAAAGAGTTGGAGGAGGAGATGAAGACGAAGATGGCTAGAATGATGAAAGAAGAGATGAAAATATATATATACATAAATTTAAATTGTACAACGCTTACGTTTTTGTTTTATGTATGTTTTTTTTTTTTTTAAATTTTGTTTTTTTTTTTCTCCTTTAAGTTTTTGTTCTCGTTGTCGTCGTCGTTTTGTGTATAAGTCTTAAGTTTTAAAACTAAAAATTCTTTGAGTCAGATACGAGAATCGAGTTGCTGAATGTGATTTAGTAGAAGTTCTTTCACAAGGTAAGCATTTAAGTTAGCACTCGCACTCGAGACTAGAGTATAGTAAAAATGGACCGAAAAAAAAGCAAAAGAAATATTTCAAATAAATCAATTCAATTCCTAATTCGTAATCTATTATTTGTCTAATTCTAAAAAAGAAATCAATGTGAATTTTTTATCTAAAAGAATATTTGACTACTTTAAAACATATTTTTTTTGTGATATTTTGGGGCCTAAAAGTATGCTTCTATCTGAGGACATCGTTGAACCGAATCAAGGATAAGTCATGTACTCAGGAATACCGTTAGTGTGGGCCACAAGAAACCTTCCAGACGTGACGTCAATGGTCTCCATATTGGCTGCTTCATCATTTTGGAATTAATTTACAATCTGCTTACATCATTACTTGGTTTCCTTTGAAGGCAGATAAAAAAATAATGTTGGTATATTGGGCGTCCTATCATATTAAATATAACAGTTAATACGTTAACCATATGATACATTTCGATTATTTTGATAAATTCCATAAAGATAAGTAAGTACCAATAAAAGGATTTTGTAAAACTAAACTACACACGTATATATTCAATATCAGTAAATAGATCTAATTTAACTGTGTAGTCTCTAGTCTATCGAATGAAAATTTACATACATATATCGATAAGCAATTAGGTAAGTGAGTTTATTTTAAAGCCAAGATCACTAGTTCCGGGCAGTTTAAATCATTTGGCCGATCGCCTAATTTACCGTAACGGAATACTATAATGGAGTTTAGGTATTTATTGAACTGGGATGTAAATTTATCCATCTATTTCCATTGGCTTGGATAGAGACCAATTCATCGAACCAGTTCAGTTTTGAACCAAGTACGCAGTTCATACCCACACACACACTCACTCACACACTTACACATAAACACTTGTGGCTCAGTAATTTGTATTGTCACGCTTATCTCTGCGCTTATCTGTTCAATACGAAAAGTGAAAAAGAAAAACTTGCCACTCATCGTTATAGGAGTTTGCATAAATATTTTCAGTGTTTCACCATCCGTACCGCCGCACTGCATGTAGTATATAAAATCTATGTAAATCTCGCGGAAAACTTTCAATATTAACTAGAAGCTTCCTTTTGAAACAACGTGCTGCGGCTGCTGCAATATGGCTACATTTGTCGGAGATATACTTCGTGAGATATTGTTCAGTCCCATGAATATGGGACTGTTGGCAATAATCTTCTACTTAATATACAAAATAATACGTGATCGATCTGATGGTGGTCGCGGTCCCCAGAAACCAGCCGAACCGGAGTTACCCAAACTGAGGCGAGATTTCACCATACAGGAGCTAAAACAATTTGATGGCACTCAACCCGATGGTCGGGTCTTGGTGGGCGTTAATGGTAGTGTCTACGATATGACCAAAGGTAAACGTTTTTATGGTCCCGGTGGACCATATGCCAGCTTTGCCGGTCGTGACGCATCACGGAATTTGGCCACATTCAATACCGAACCGAATGATAAGGAGGAATATGATGATTTGAGCGATTTAACTTCCGCTGAAATGGATTCAGTGCTGGACTGGGAATCACAGTTCAAGGTGAAATATGACTATGTGGGTAAATTGTTGCGGCCGGGTGAAACTCACACCAATTATGACGAGGAGAAGGAACAATCAAAGGACAATCAAACTGAGCAGGAATCAAAGAAGGAGAATTGAAACATATATACAACTATATATATTTATATATGTATATACCAATTGTTTGTTACCCAAACGCTCATTCCCCACAAGAAACATTTAAAGGGTCTTATACCAAAGGATCGGAAAAGTACATAGATAAATAGGAAAAAGGGTTATCTTTTTTTTTTTTTTTGTTGCTTTTTGAAGTGGTTTCGCATCTTTGTTTCCATAGATATTAGTAGATTTTAATCAATAGTTAAGAAAAAAATAAAACGAAATAAATTAATTTCAATGTATTCTAAAACAAAAAACCCTGTACATTTCTTTTTAACTGCAGTCTGGATATATAATAATATGCTTGTGTATGTTATATAGTAGCCAAGGAGAGATACTCTTTGATTTAATTTTGAACACATATAACTTTTGTTTTTAAATTTATTCGAGATGAATCAGATGTATTCCTGTTTTTTGAATCGACAGATATGTACGAAGATTTCGAAACGTAACAAAGAACTTGCTCTTTGAAACATATAGAATTATGTTCCTTTTTCGATCTTATCCGGTGGACAATCCTTTGAGATGAAAACAAACTGTGGGACACAGTGCACTAAAATAACAAGCTTATTGCATTTTGTTTTTGTTAATTCATATTATGCACATTTTTCCATTTATTATTATTGCATTTTTCTTTAATTTTCTTTTTCGTGTTTTTTTTTTGCGCATTGCATTATTATCCGTATGCATTTTACTTATTATTAGAATTCTATTACCAAAAATAATTTCTTAAAACTTTTCTTGCTGTTGCTGTTGTTGTCGTTATTACATACATAATTAGTGTTTTTTTTATTTTTTAATTTAATTTGCATAATGCATAACTGCTATCAATTTCGATATCGAATTCTGCTTGCTGTGTTCGAACTACAATTATTTCATGGAACTCAAAAATTCAGAAGGAAGAACTCTACAAATAGAATGAATCGAAGGAAGCATTTTTTTCGCATTCACTGTGGGGTTGTTGTGTGTATGTGGATCATTTCTGTATATATATAGAATAGTACATATAGAACGAAACCGATATATCATTATTGCTGCTCCGTTGTTTCTGTTGTGGGTTTAGTAACTAATTTGTGTGTTAATCAAATAATTTAATTGATCAAAAACTAAATTTCCATATAAATAAAAAAAAATGACTTCAAACTTTCATTCAAAAAATTGAAATGTGACATTGGCTTCGCGACTTTGCTTGTGAATCGGATTAAAGAGAGGAAGCCTTAACACTTTTATTTTACTTTATATATATATATGTATATGTATATATACATATATATTTTTTTTTTTTTGTCAATTTGGCTAAATAATAAATGTTATGTAGAATTTGTTGCTTTTGCTGCTACCCCAATTAAAAAGACAAGAAGATAAAACTAAGCAGTAATATCTAATTAAAAACAATTGCCAAAAAAAAAACTAAATTTCAAGTGTCAGTATAAATCTATATAGGTACACAAAATATACATATGTATATAGATGGACAACGTTTAGATGGTTTAACAAAGCCAGAAGAAGGGTGGTTAGGGCCATTAGGGGGTATTAGTAATAGCAATTAACTTAATTTGAGAGGCGGCAACGATTACGATTTTCGTTTCGTTTTCTTTGCTTGATTTTTGTTTCTTTCTTTTTTTGTTTTGTTTCGTTTGTTTTTTTTTTTTTTTTTTTTTGGAATCACAAATGTTAGCTAGTATTTAAATACACATGTAGGTAAGATATTCAAAAAGGAAAATTAAATTTGCTCTTGGTGGTGGTGGTGATGGTGGTGGCGACGGCGGCGGCGATGGTGTTAGAGAGACAACGGCACGACGACGATAACGAGACTACGCCTACGACGGTGATAATGTGGGTGGCAAAGTGTGGCAACCATGCGGCTGATACTGCGCGCTTCACTCCAAATTTCGCACCTCGAATCGCTTGTACGTATAGTTAATAAAGACCCAATCCTTGGCAATTTCACCACCCTGTGGTATAGGGGCCGATGCTGTACATTGACAATGATTAAAATAATTAAGTAAATAGACAGAAAGTGACTTAAAAGACTCTTGAAATTTAACTTACGTATCTCTAGGGAGACATCGGGAAATTCATCGAAATTGGACGTATCATCAATTGATCGCACCTCAACAGGTATGGCCGCTGGCCGTTCACGTATATGCTCCCAATCCACGCCACGAAAGAACGGCACCGATTTCAAGTCATCGAGACCACGCTGGGAACCGAGGCGACGGTCCGCCTCGCAACAGAAATTGATAATCGTCTCTTTGGCCTCCTCCGATATGGGTATTTCCGGTGGAAATATCAATGTCTCACGCCAGTTCATCACTTTCCGATAAGTATCCTGTGGATTATCCGAACAGAAAGGCGGATAGCCCATTAACATTTCGTACATGATGACGCCCAGCGACCACCAATCGCATGCCGGTCCATAGCCAGTCTGCAGGAATACTTCGGGCGCTATGTAATCCGGCGTTCCCACCGTGCTGTAAGCCAAGGCGCGTCGATTTCGTTTCCATGATTCAGCTCGTCGCTTTGAGTCCATTGGGCTGCGTAAGTTACAAATATTTTATAATTGATATTTTATAAAGATGATTCAGATCCTTTACCTGGCACAGGTGCCTATGAAATCGGATGGTTTTGCTTGCGACAAATCGCGATAAAAGTCTGTGCGATGCGACTTTTTTAGGCCGGTACACAAGCCAAAGTCGGAAAGCTATAAACGAAATAATTATCCAATTATAATATTTTCACATTTCTGATCTGGTCACTCTTATGAGCGGATGTGCTTACCTTAAGATGCCCTCGGGCATCCAGTAGCAAATTATCTGGCTTAATGTCCCTGTGTATGAAACCGAGTTTGTGTATCGAATCGATCGCTAATGCCGTCTCACTGATATAGAATTGTGTGCACTCCTCGGATAGTGTGTCCTTCTTCATCAATAGTGTCATCATGTCGCCGCCGGGCAAGAATTCCATTATCAAATATAAATTGACCTGGTCCTGTAATTGTTAAAAGAAAAGAAACAGATGATCAATTTCAGATAGAAAATATATTATTTTTGTTGTTATTTTGTTCGTTTTTTCATATTTCACATGCAAAAGAACTTTATACATTGAGTGCCTATAGAAACGCGTCACTGTATTGTGGTCTTCTCATACACAGGAACTTTCACCAAACAGTGTAAAGGGTGGTAAAGGGAAAGGTGGGTAGAGCGGGGTGAAGAGGGGAAAAAACATATGATTGGCAAGGCGCTGCTGTTGGTGTTGCTTCTGCACTTCTATTGGTTTATTGATTTTCTGCTCTGATGTCTGTTTATGTGGATATACGTGTGAGTGTATACATATGTGTGTGAGTATGAATACGATGAGTGGGTGTTTGTTTGTGTGTGTGTATTTAACACAATTCTTTTGTTTTGCGTTTTGTTATTGTGACTGCTCACCTGAAAACTGTAATACATCTTGACCACCCACTGATGATCGGCCTCGACAAGAACATCTCGCTCGGCCCGTACATGCGCCACTTGCTCCTTCTCAAGCATATCGGCCTTGCGTAGCACCTTCATGGCATAGACATGGCCTGTATCCTTTTTCTGAACTAAACGCACCTCACCGAACGCACCGCGTCCAATTACCTTTAGCGCCTCGAAATCTTCAACGCCCAAACGTAATCGTTTGAGACGTAAATATTCCGTCTCCTTTTGCGCATGTTGCAGCCGTTTCTCCTGCCGTTGCGATTCTGTTAGACTTTCGTCCTTCAGCTGGGCCTCCAATTTGGCCAGACGTTGCTTACGCTCGCCGTATTGTGTCACCAAATTGCTGTAGTAGTTCTCCAATGTTACCTTGGCCTTGGTGGCTTTGTCCAAAGTGTGATCGCTGAATCGTATTGAGGAGCCGTCCGTCGTACTGTTGTCCGTTCTGCTGCTCATCATCTAAACTGGTTCGTGTGTGTTGTTGTTGTTTTTGTTCTTTTAATTCAGATATTTCTGCTATTCCTGCTGGTCTAATCTGACCTGGCTGGATTTGGGTGCGGATGGGTCTCTATAGTTGGTGTCTATGCCCCAAGCACACACACAGTTTCGATCCAATATATTGAGATTTTATTGCTGTTTTTCCTATTATTTTATTGCAATTTGTTAAAAATTCCTCCCTCACTCTGCCTTCCTCTGCTACCAGTGTGGCCGCAGTTGGCGAACACGAAGATGCCAAAAGATATGTGAGTCGAATCGAAAATACCGTTGCACCGCCTCTAATTTGTTTTCAAATAATTGGACTTTAAACTGCTTTAGAATTATTGCTTATGAGTCATTCTATATAAAATATATATACTTAAAAGTGGATATTTTATTTGATTGAATTTTGTGTACAGTTCGACAAATATTGGAATCAAAATAAAAATTTGTGTGAAAAAGCTCCATCAGATATTTGAATCTAGTGTCATACATACATTGCTGTTGTGTTGTGTGAGCATTGCGCACTTTGAGAATGAGTAGCGAGACGCTCAGTGAGAAAAGAAGGGATGGGTAATTGAGAACATCTAATAAAAACAAATAAACTATAATGTACGTGATAAAGTAATAATGGCCCGCACAACGAACCTCTCGGATCTAAACGCCAAGTGCCTGCTATTGATTTTTAAGCTACTGCCGAATCTAGAGGATCAACTAAATTTGGCCCGTTGTTGTCGCAATTTTCGTGATGTCTTTATTCACCTGCACCGCCAGCATTTCCATGACATTCAGGACAGACACATTAATCTAAGAAGCTTTGAGGATTGGCAAACGTTCCTCTGGTTGTGTGGCGAGAATGTGAGAAGTCTACATTCGTACTATGACGATGATCATCCATTGCAGCTATGGCCCCTAATCACAAAATATTGCAAACGGCTGGAGAGCCTAACGATACGAAATGCCACAGTGGCCCGAACCCAGTCCTATGTACTGAGAATGACGACATTGCAACGGGTGCATATCAGAAACTACAAAAGCACCAGTAAGGATTTAATCAGAAATATTTTGCTGCGACTGCCATATATCATAAGTCTTGGATTGGAGAGTTTCGACCGCAGGGAATGTGAGTGTGTGATGTGCCCTAATTTAAAGTTTAGTTTATTCACAATTTGAATTTAATTTTTAGTGCAAGAGCTGCGTCATTTTAGAAACCTTGAAGAGCTCCTTATGTATGACGAGATTCAACTCTCCAGTTCGGAATTCACAGCTATAACCAAATCGATGAAGAACTTGCGTGTTCTTCAGCTGGGCAATGCAAAACGCTTTCTGACCACTAGTACACTCAAACAGTTATCCACCTACTGTCCAAAACTGGAGAAACTTTCATACAATGACAGCTCCGCTGATCCCATGTGCCTAGTGCAGTTCTCCAACATGCAATATCTGCAAATATGTTGTCCCGATGAGCTGAAAACCCGTTTCTTTAAAGCCTTGGCCAACCAATGCTCCACGCATTTGGCATTCCTGGTGCTCCAGCGCAAACGCTGGATCAATGAGGAGCAGGCCCAACATATCAGTGCCTTGAAATCGTTGAGATGGCTTGTATGCAAGCCACGTGACGATAGATCTGTCCATTGGCTTTCTGGGCTTAGTCAGCTCGAGTCTCTATCGGTGCAATGCGCCCGGGAAATTGGTGAAACAGAATTGTCACTTCTGGTGCAAAAGAACGAGCAGTTACGTTATCTAAATATTTGCTATTGCCTGGGCATCACAGATAACTTCATTGTGGACACTCTAGTTATTCTCGGACAGCGGCAGAGTCAACAGCCATTGGAATTATATGCAGCTGCTACGGACATAAGGCGGGACATTGTAGAAAGAGTGAGTCAGAGGACAAAGCAAACAAATTATTGTTAAATAATTTTTTTTATCCATTTTCCAGCTGCCATGTGCTAATTATCCTCTTCAAATGCTTCAATTGCATTTTGAGGTGAGTGATGGCATGCACCAGAATGATCATTACTTTAATGATGAGCCCGAATTCGATCGCTAGACAGAAATAAAAACAGAGAGAGAGGCTTACTTTCCCCATCCAATCTTATATCAAGCTTTATATGCCAGTTTATACGTGATTTTAGCACTCAAAGTGGTATTCATAATTTTATATATATACTGCACACTCCAGTACCATTACATATACTGTTTAATAAATCAAGCTGTTTTTTATTTGTTTTAATTTATTTGTCTTTAATTTAATAAATTTCGTATGAAAAGTTTCGATAATTGTCAAATGTTTAAAAAGTAAATAAATAATTCAAATTTACCGCCAAACTGTTTTGGTATTTCATGTTATAGGTGAAGTGGTGACAACCCTGCGTTGCAGTTTATCGATATTATTTTCATCACTTAACACATCTCTAGTTGTTAAAAGGAAAAAACTTTAATTCTACGGAGTTTGAATTCGATTTTTTTGAAAATCCATTTTTAAAGCAGCTTTGCGATGCTCTCCATGCTGCAGGAGAAGCGCCCGCTAAAGCGGACGCGTCTGGGCCCACCGGATATCTATCCGCAGGACGCCAAACAGCGCGAGGACGAGCTGACGCCCACGAATGTAAAGCACGGTTTCACCACGACGCCGCCCCTTTCAGATGAGTTTGGGACGGCTCATAATTCAAACGTTAATGCCAGCAAAGTGAGCGCTTTCTTTAGCGGAGTGCTTGCGAAGAAGGAGGAGCTGATGACCCTGCAAGACACGGGCCGAAAAAAGCAGCAGATAAACTGCAAGGACAATTTCTGGCCGGTATCGCCGCGACGCAAGTGCACGGTGGATGCCTGGTTTAAGGATCTAGCGGGAAACAAACCTCTGTTGAGCCTGGCAAAGCGGGCCCCATCATTTAACAAAAAAGAGGAAATTTTTATAACACTTTGTGAGAACCAAGTTAACATGCAGCGAGCAACATGGTTCATCAAGCTTAGCGCCGCCTACACGCTGAGCTTTACCGAATCAAAAAATAAGAAACGCAGCATATACGATCCAGCAGCTGAGTGGACAGGCAACATGATTAAGTTTATGAAGGAGCTTCTACCAAAACTCCAGGAATACTATCAACAGGGTATGTGCCATACAACTAAGTGAATTCCCCGTTAATGATATTCATGATCCTTTTTAGATCATCACAAATCTGCATCGAATGGCAGCCAGCAATCTGGGTTGGCAGGAGGATCAAGTGGTATAGGTGCGACTAGCAACGGCAACTCTACATCTGGAAGTGGATCTGTAAACAATTCCGTGACTCCCTGTACACCTCAAACAAATGTCATTCCTGTACCCAGCATGGCCAGCCCTTTACCTCCCATACATAGCCCAGCCAATGGTGGGGCTCCAGGACCAACTAGTGCAGTAGGAACTGGAGGTGTCAACTCTGGCAATGTTATGCCACCAGCAGGCTCTGGAGGCAGTGTATCCACTGGATCCTCCTCCTCCTCCACACCTAGCGGCAGTACAGTAGGCGCTACAGCTGTACCTCCTGGCTCCACCATTTCGGGTATTGGCAGCCAGTTTGAGGACAGCCGGAATGCCCTGAAATACTGGAAGTATTGCCATCAACTTAGCAAATACATGTACGAGGAGTCGCTGTTGGATCGGCAAGAGTTTCTCAACTGGATACTTGATCTGCTAGATAAGATGCGCACCCAGTCGAGTTTCGATGAGCCGTTAAAGAAACTGGTGTTGAGCTTTGCTCTGCAGTACATGCATGATTTTGTTCAATCCGAGCGTCTGTGCAGAAAGATGGCCTACATAGTGGCCAAAAAGTTGGCCCATTTGCTTAATGCTGCCGTGGAACAGCAGGGAATCAAGGAGTTGGAATCGGGTGGAGCCGACAAGACTCACCCGCCCCATCTTCACCACCCGGATCCCTATGAGCTGGCCCTACAAGAACAGATGAATTGTCCACATCATCGAGATATTGTGCTTTATCTTAGCACCATCCTCCAGATAATAACAATAGAGTGCCCAACTGCACTAGTGTGGAGTGGTATAGCTGCCCATCGGGCTCCCTCATCCTTGGTGGGCAGTCCGCTGGACCATTTACCCCTGGCTCCCTCTGTTCTGCCTATGCCAACGCGTTGTCCTCGCACCAACCAGGAGCTGCGACGACAACTTCGAGCTGCTGAATCGGACATAGTTGTCCGCACACAGCATGCGGAGCAAAATTGGTTTGCGTCGAAGTGGCTGAGTGCTGGCAAGAACCATTATACCAATGTCTTGGCCACTTTGGACCATCTGGATACGCATTGCTTTGAGCGCATGGACCAGTGCAACAGTATAGATACACTCTATGCCCACATCTTCCCCAGCAAGCGGCGGGAAGAGTGTGAGCCGGTGGTTGCTGTAACGGGATCGGATCAGCAGCAGCAGAGCCAACGTTCCAGCTACGAGCCCAAGCAGGACAAGGACACCGTTAGGATATTGTGCGAATGGGCTGTCTCGAGTCAACGTTGGGGCGAGCATCGTGCTATGGTGGTGGCAATTCTATTGGACAAGCGTCAGATTGATGTCACCAGCACGCCTGCTGAGCAATCCAGCGATAAGGACGACAAGGATTCATTAGCATCTGGAGCGGGATTAATCGACGGACTTCCCGTGTTTCAGCATGTACTAATGCAGTTTCTCGACCACGATGCCCCGGTATTGGATGAGCATTCCAGTAGTCCACAGCAGCGCACAGAATTTACCAATTTGGTGCAACTTTTCAGTGCTCTCATACGTCACGATGTCTTCTCGCACAATGCCTATATGCACACGCTGATCTCTCGCGGTGATCTTTTGTTAGAGTCGACTCTGGTGAACAAGTCTTCAGTGGCCACCTCAAAAACATCGCCGCCACCGCCAGCTCCACCGCCGCCGACGACAAGTCATGGGTTTGATGATGATGGCTTTGGTGGTGGGTTAGATTTCAAGCATACCGAATTCGATGACTCCAATGTGGACGATGATTTGGACAAGCTGGTGCAAAACATCAAGGAAAAGGGACAGCAGCATGAGGCACCAGATAGCCCCAAAATTGGGGCACCAAGTGATGGAGATAACAGTGGTAGTGGTAGCGGTAGCACTCCACCCATATCCCGCCACTATGTGTATACCAAACACTTTCCTATTCCCCAGGATGACCCCAGTGTGGCCAGCTACAGTAGTGAGAGCAATCAACGTTACATTCTGCTCTTTGGCGTCGGTAAGGAGCGGGACGAAAAGAAGCATGCCGTAAAAAAGATGTCCAAGGAAATTGGTAAGCTCTTCACCAAGAAGTTCTCCATCGATGTGGCCGAGGGCGGCAAGGTGAAGAAGCATTCCCGCAACGAGTTCAACTTCGAGGCCACCACCGCCAAATGCCAGCATATGGCCTATTTCGATCAGCATGTGGTCACCGCTCAATGTGCGGCCAATATACTTGAGCAGCTTAATGGGTTTGCATTGGGAAACAACAACTATTTGCCCGTCCAGGAGCATGTGGCATTTCTCTTTGATCTCATGGAATTGGCGCTAAATATCTACAGCCTTCTGGAGTTGTGCGACAATCTTCTCAAGGAGCTCCCAGAGGTAGAGCATCAGCTTCAGCTGAAAAAATCGAATATGGTGCGTAGCTATACCACCTCCCTTGCCCTATATATTGTGAGTATCCTGCGACGGTATCACAGCTGCCTGCTGCTGTCCCCGGAACAGACGATGTCTGTATTTGAGGGTCTTTGCCGCACCATTCGGCATGTAAACAATCCCGCCGAATGCAGCTCAGCGGAGAGATGCATTTTGGCGTATTTGAGTGATTTGCACGAGTCCTGTGTCATGCTGCAGGGTAAGGAGCAGTCCAACGAGTATTATCAACAATTGCAATGCATCAAACGCTTTAAGGATATTTTCAACACCCCCGAACAGTTGAGTTTGCCCCCTCAGGGATATAATCCGCAATTTCTTCAGGAGTTGTTCCTAGCACCGCGTCGCGGTGGAAAGCTGGAACCTCATTGGATACGCCAACTTCACGAGTCGCCAGCAAATGTCTACAGTTTTGTGTCCAACGCTTTTATCGCTGTCTGCCGGGAAGTGGACAACGAGCATCTGAATGATGTAGCCTTGGCCTGTGCCGAACTAACCGCTAGCTGCAATGTGCTCTCCGAGGAGTGGATAGCAGCACTCCAAAGTCTGTGTAGCGGTAGCAAGAGTCCGCGCTACCCCCATCTAAACGGACAGGTGGACATTGGCCAGGGAAGGACGCACAATGCCTTGGCTGTGTTTGTCTGCATTTTAGTGGCGCGTCATTGCTTTTCTTTGGCGGATTTCGTCAGCAAATTCGCTCTGCCCACACTGGCCAGATCTGTGAGCGGTGGTGCTGGCGGTGGCGGCGGTGAGTTTAGCGTAGATGCCGAAGCCGGAGCACGTTTAACTTGTCACTTGGTTTTGAAGCTATTTAAAACTTTGGAAATACCACAGCCGGGCATGTACTCAGTGAGCACATCACCCAATCCTCTTCATGTTGTGAACAGTGATTACAGCATTCGTTTGAGTTGCGATCGCCATCTATTAGTGGGCGCCCATAAGACAATTCCCATTGCAGCTGTGCTGGCAGTGCTCAAAGCCATTCTCATAGTGGTGGATAATGCAGCCCTGAAGACGCCTCTTGGCGGAGGAGGCAGTGGTCTTGGCTGCTCATCGGTGGGCGGTGGTGCATTTGGAAGTGGAAAACGCAGCGGTTTCAATACACCTGTCCATCCAGGCAGCACACCGAAAAGCAACGAACAGCGGCCCGCTGATCTTAGCCAGATTCTGGGCACCAGCGATCTGCAATTGAGCACTGGTCTAACTAGCGAACAAGAAGCAATGCAGCAGCCGTCAAGCGGAGTTATGGAGCAAATCTCACTGCTTGAATTCGCCCAGGCAGTGCTTAAGCAAATCTGTGCCCAGGAACATGTGTTGGAGAGATGTCTCAAGAATGCGGAGCAACTCTGTGACATGATTATCGACGAGATGCTCACGGCGAAGCAGGCCCAACGGGTGCTCCACATGATCTGTTATCCAGAAGCGGAATTTAACATTATCTCTGAATTGGATCAGCGGGCAATGATTGTGAGAATTCTGGAGAATCTGGGCCAGTGGACATTGCGCATCTCATGGCTGGATCTGCAGCTGATGTATCGGCAATCCCAGAGCAATAATGCCGAGCTGAATGTATGGTTGGACACGGTGGCCAGGGCAGCCATTGATGTGTTCCACATGGAAGAGGTTGTACTTCCAGGAACATTAAAAGCGACGCATAAACCAAAGCCATCGACCTGGCTAGTAGCTCCATTAATAGCCAAACTAACGCCAGCTGTCCAGGGCCGGATACTCAGGGTGGCTGGCCAAGTCCTGGAGTCCATGAACTATTTCTCTAAAGTTTCCAAATCGGATTGCAACAGCTCTGGCAGCGGGGATGAGCGCGAAAAAAGCAACAGTTGCCACAGCAGCAATAGCTATTTACTGGGAGGTGTTGCTGCCCGTAATAAGAAGATGCCTCTGAACTATCAGCCATTTTTGGGCTTGATTCTCACCTGCCTGAAGGGTCAGGATGAGTATAAGGAAAATTTACTGGTCTCGCTATACTCTCAGCTCTCCCAGTGTCTGCAGTCATTTGCCGAGGTAAGTTGATCCAATCAAGGAGTAAATCAGACAGTAATTGGATGCAAATCTCCCCTAGTTGGACACAATTGGTGGCGTCGATGAGCCGCAAGCACGCGAGGAGATACTGGATGCATTGCAACTTCGCTTCTCCCTAGTCGGTGGAATGTTCGAGGCCATCCAAAAGAATAGCACACCGACCACAGATTGGGCCATTCTGTTGGCCCAGCTAGTCTGCCAGGGTGTGGTTGATCTGAGCTGCAATCGAGAGCTATTCACCACAGTGGTGGACATGCTGGCCACTTTGGTCCACTCGACTCTTGTCTCGGATAGCCAGTCGGAACGCGACGAGAACAAAAAACTTTACTTAAATCTCATGAAGAAGCTAAAGAAGGAGATTGGTGAGAAGAACAATGCCTCCATAAGGGTCATACGGCAACTGCTGCCGCTCTATAAGCAACCAACAGAGGTGAATTGGTGTGCCAGCATAAAGGGATTCCTGAATCTCACATTCTCACAATTCTCTGCACTATTGTTTGGTTAGGTCATTGCCTGCGAGCATGCTGGAATGGACACCAAGGGCAACAAAATCTGTGACATGGACAAGAAGCAGTTGCGCATCTCGGACAAGCAGCGCATCAGTGTGTGGGACATACTTGAGGGCCACAAGAATCCGGCGCCCTTCTCCTGGGTCTGGTTTGGAGCTGTAAAGCTCGAGCGCAAACCCTTAACCTACGAGGATGCCCATCGAAATCTTAAATACCATACGCACAGTCTGGTTAAACCAAGTAGCTACTATTATGAACCTTTGCCTCTTCCTCCGGAGGACATTGAGCCTGTTCCAGAGAAGATTTGCATAGTAAGTTGCAGGATAAGAACAAATTTTTATGCAAGATTGTGGTAATTCTAAAACATTTGCCATACAGAAGGATGAAATGATGAAGGCGGACACTCCCTCATCGGTGGATCAATCGCCAAGTGCTGTGGGCGTGGGTACGGGACGAGGTCGGGGCAAGGGAACTACCACGCGAAAGCGAAAGCCCAAAAATCCCAAGACGCCACCTGTGGTTAATACCCAACAGGGTCAACAGCCTCAATTGGCTCCGCAGCCGCAACAGCAACAGCAGCAAATGCAGCAACAACAACAACAGCAACAACAACAGCAACAGCAGCAACAACTGAATATGCAACAGCAGCAGCAAATGCAATCCAATCAAATGGGACAAATGCAAATGAATATGCCGGTAGGTAAAGGGTCTTTTATCATCATCATCATTTGAGAATGATTTCTCAATCTCTTTCCAACAGATGACCATGCAGCAATTTGGTCCTAATCCGAATGCCATGATGCAGCAGCAAAATGCTATGATACAACAGCAGCAGCAAATGCAACAAATGGCGCCCAATCAGTTGCAGCAGCAGCTTAATGTTGGCGGGGGCAATGGTCCGCTCAATCAACAGGTTAACTTTATGCAACAAGGACCAGGTGCAGTCTCTGGTCCAGTTGGTGGTGGGCCACAGCAGCAGCAGCAATGGCACAATGCTCCCCAACAGCAACAGGCCCCGCAGCAATATCACAACCAATATGCGCCACACCAACAGAATATGCAAAGTAAGTGAATCGCATAAATTATCCTTTTCACCTTGCCTCTCCAATTGTATATGACTTCTTTAATCTTTAGTGAATCGCATCGAGAGACCTCCGTTGAATGCCAATTCAAAGCAGGCTTTATCTCAGTTGTTGCGACAACGCGCTCCTAGCTCATTCCAACAGCAACAGCAGCAACAGGGAGGTGGTGGCTTCAATCCTATGCAACAGCAGCAGGCACAGCAACAGCAGCAACAAGTTCCTGGAGGACCACAACAGCAAATGAATCCCCAACAGATGCGGCAGCAGCAGATGAATGCCCAGCAGAATCCCCAGACGGTGGCTGCTTTCAATGCCTTGCAGCAACAGCAGCAGCAACAACAACAACAACAGCAGCAGCAGCAGCAACAAAACGTCCAGCAGCAACAGCAAATGAATCCCAATCAGCAACAGCAACAGTTTATGCGAGGCGGCGGCAATATGCGGCCAGGCATGACTCCCAATCAGATGAACCAAATGAATATGGGTGGTCAGGGTATGTCACAGAATCCCATGATGCAGCAACAGATGGCACAAGGTATGGTGGGCATGGTTGGTAATCCCAATGCCAATCAGCTAATGCAAAGTGGAGGTGTTCAGGGAGGCAATGGAGTTGGCGTTGGAGTTGGTGTCGGAGTTGGGAACAATCCCAATATGGGTGTGGGAGTAAATGTTGGCATGGGGGCCATGCCACAGCAGGGCATGATGCAGCAACAACCACAACAGCAAGTCCAGTTTCAAAATTTCCAAAATCAATATCAACAGCAACAACAGCAGCAACAACAACAAGGCATGCAACAGCAAGGTGGAGGAGCTGGAATTGGAGTTGGCGTTGGTGTCGGCGTAGGTGTGGGCGTTGGGATGGCTCCCAATCAGCAACAGCAGCAACAAGCCAATATTATGGGCAACTTTAATCCCCAAATGCAACAGGCGAATCGCAACAATCCTGATTTTATGACTGCAGCAGCCGTTCAACAGCAACAACAACAACAGCAGCAGCAACAACAAAGAGGTAACATGCCCGGCAGCATGATGGGTGGCAATCGTGGCCAGTATATGAACCAGGCACCCAATGTTACAATGTCGAATATGATGGGTCCCGGACCGGGTGGTGTAGGTGTTGGCCAGGTGCCGCCATACGCACGACAGCAACAAGCCGGTGGCGGTAAACCGGGAGTTTTGCCAACCCAGCAACAATTCCAACAACAACAGCAGCAGCAACTCCGACATCAGCAAATGATGCAGATGCAGGGTATGGGAGGCGGCGGAGGCGTTGGTATGGGTGGTGGACCGCAGGCAGCCGGCGGAGCTGGCGCTGTCGGAGGAGGCGGCATGGGCGTAGGCGTGGGTGTTGGAGTTGGTGTGCAACAGCAGCAGACGATGAATCAACAACAGACGCCAAATCTGGTGGCCCAACTGCAGCGTCAGAACATGATGGGGCAGCAGCAGCAGTATCAACACCAGCCGCCACCGTATTAGAGCATGAACACTCCTTTTTAGTAATTGTAAGACACAAAATTATACATATACAAATATTTATCAATTTTTTTGTTTTATTTTTTTTTGCATTAAACAAGACATTTTTGTGATTTTGTTTATTTTAAATCCAATTGGCATAACGGAAAATATTTGCTAACATTTTGCGTTTAACAGAGTGCTTGTGGAGTTTCTGTTAACCGATTGCTCTTGCGTTCGCAGTGGCTCCATCTACCGCAGTGACAATGTTAAAAAATCAATGTTACGCTCATCTCTAATACGAAACGCAGTCAGCTGGTGTGATTTAATGTGTGGGTGAATGTATGTGTGTGCGTGCGGGAGAGTTTTTTTTTTTATAAAATTTCGTATTAATTAATTAGTGCTAAGTTTAAAATTATTAAGTGCAATATCCCAGTTGAAATGTGCATCAAATCCATGTAATAATCTTGCGGCACTCTCGTTTACCACTTCGACGAACCTCTTTCATTCATCAATAGTAACAAAATTAATTATTCAGTGTTCAATTCCTAGCCATAGCGACTAAGTGTGATATTCCGCAATGAGCGCAACACCGGAAAGCAGTAAAAAGCGTCAAAAAACGGTAAGTCTTAGGTACGTGGCCAGTCCCCCATTCCCAATTTTAGACCCGCGCCCCACCTCTCTTTGTATTAAATAACTACCAGTATTTGTACAATTGTGTCAAGGAAGGAACTAGAAAGAGATCTGCCCCAAAAAACAGTTCAGCTCTTGAACTAAATTTAAGAATTGTGAATGGAATTGGGAATATGCCGATTATAGTTTTAAGTCGTGAAGCTGTCGGAGTGTGTGTGTTTCTGGGAGTAGGGGGGTGAACCTGCCATATTTTAACAGCTGTTGGCACCAATTCTCCTTAGAGTTCATCTGTATCGACTTTCACTACATCCCCCCCCACTTCCACTAACCTGTTCTTCTCACCCTTCATTGTTTGCCCGTTGAATTGTGCAGCTGTAAGAACACGTAATACCCGATCTAACACCAAAACAAATTATAAATTTTCCCAAAAACAGAAACTAACGTCACGCACATTCACCTTACTGAACTGAAGCCACATTATCTTATCGTTAATACTGAAACTGACCCAAATTCAAGCCAATGCCCAGTTTTATTATAAAAGAGTAGACCATATTCCGTATTGTTAGCGTATTTCAATACGCTATGAATATATATACATATTTATGTACATAGTATGCATTAACCAAATCGGAATGCTTAATCAGACTAAAAAAAAAAAATTGTTGAATCTGCAAAAAAATATACAAATATACGACACGTGTAGTATAAACAATTTCCGATCGAATACATAGTTTATTTCCAAGTACTCTTCTAACAAAGTTATTTGGATTCCCAGCAAACATTTGTATTATTTGTTTTGGTGAATCATAAACAAATTTGCTCCAATTTCTTATGCATATATAAAACATGCGAATCTATGTAAGTAGGCCAATGGGTAACTTGGTTTCCCCCCGTTTAATCTTATCTAGAGACAATAGAGTTCCTGCCAATGCCAGACCCTAAATTTAGATGGACTTGGAAAGCAAAAGCCATTAGCTGCTATCTAGTAATCTAGCTTATAGTTGAATTAATCTATAGAGACTAATGACTGAATGAGATTTATATAGTATCGAATATCTAGGAATAATGACTTATATACATGTATATTGGGACATAGTCTGTCTGGGATGTTATTTATTTTTTTGTTTGTCTTTTTTTTATTGTTATTGCATTATTACTTTCCTTATGCAATATATGTTACTTGACTTCCTAAATTTCAACAGGTTTTTACACACACATACGCATGCAAATAAAGCGTATAAGCGAGATAGATAGATAGAGAAACAAGTTAAAATTAAAAAGAAAGTATCCCCAAGTCGGGGCCCCATGCTAACGAATTGTAAACAAGTTAAAGATACTTTTGCGGATGGTCATATACAGCCAAAACTTGGTCAGTCAAAAGTTGAATGACCACAACAATGATGAGTGGCTCCATTGAGCTGCAAGAGCCTCCATGTTGCTCCATTGTTCCATTTCAAATGTACATATATAATACATACTATATAACTACTCAACAATCTCTACTTATATTTACGATGTGAAACTATTTAGTTAATTGTTTTTACAAGTTTTAAATGAATTGTTTTCTTACAAGATGATGATCTAACCCCATGACTTTGATATTTACCCTATACTAAAAAGACCTTTTGAATTAGAGTTGAATTAGATGACTGATGTAAAATCTGTTTAGATCTCTAATTCAAAGTCTCCGTAAGTCGAAGTTCTTAGCGGGATTATGGCACTTTGTGCTAGGCGTGTACATGTATTTGTATATTTGCCATTATTCTAATAATTTTCAATTCCAATAATGATTATTTTTAGGTTAACTAGCTAGTGCGTTAGTTAATTATCTGTTAGATGTGCAAGGCGACGGCGGCGTTATCGCTCGTCTAATGCTAATAATTATTTCTTATCAAAAATAAAAAGAAAAGGAGGAAAAATCAAGAAAACCTAGAAAAAGTGTAGAAGATGAGACCTGCTTCTTATTGACCAAAGAGAAGATATGTATATGAAAGAGAAGGGGAAAAAAGCGAATATTTTTATCTGGTTTAACACCCTTTCTGTCAAATAATTCCCAACTGGTTTAAGAAAAGTATTGCGTCAAAAACTGATATATGTGTATACATAGATATTTAAATTTGGCAAATTTAATTTTTTTTTCTTAATTTTTTTTGTGTTTCTTTCGCTTTTATTTACTCAGTTGGCATTCGAAATTGTTTAGAAAACACCATCTAGTTATAATAAACATGTGCGATAAACGAGTTCTTTTTTTATGAACAATATTAAGTTTTATCTCAGACAAATGTTAAATTAGTTACCTCATTTCCCCACTAAACTAAAGGGTTGGCGGCTGTTGGTTGCCATTCCAAACACTTTTTTTGGTATCTCCTGGCTGCATATTCAATTTAACTTCAGTTGCAGTTTTGAGCTACGTCGAGAAAGTTCACCAGTGTGGTTACATTAGCGCTGAGCAAAACTATATACTATATACCATATCAATATATATATATATATAAGTTTTTATATATACAAGCAACTCTCACTTGTTGTTGTTGTGGTTTAATTAACGAAAACGAAGAAAAGCCTTCTTTTTGTATACCTGGCACTGCTTTCTTTTCGCTTGCCGCGCGATATTTGTTTATCTCTTTTTGCTTTTTGTGAGTGAAGAAAATGTTTACTAAACGCTCCAATTTGTTGTGCCAAAGCAATGTTAATAATAATAACAACAACAATAGCAACGGCAACAGCAACAACAATTCCTTCACAGCCACAAAATGCTGCCTACTGAACCACGAGAAATGCAACGAATTTGTAAGTTCATCGCGCTCAAAGATATGCCAATATAGTTGGAAAATAAGCTGCAGATTTATATATATACATATATATAATATATACAAATATATGTATTTGGCAACAGTTCTTAAGTTTTGACCCTTGAGTCCCCCCTCCCCAAATATCAATTGGAAACTAAAAAAAGAATCCGCTTAAAGATAGTTTACATAAATTTCAATATTTGACTCTAACCAACTTCTTTTTTTGTTTTAAAAGTGTAGAATATGAATAAGGAAAAAGTCTGTTTAAACATTTGTTTTTACCAGTAAACCCCCGCCGCCCCATTCGCCCTTCATTAAGTTTCTTTTTGAGCCGTTTAATTGATGTACACGGATAGAAGTTGACAATAGACCAGAACCAGCACAGAGGAGATATTCAGAGCCAGAGAGTCAATGGCAGATCCAGACCCAGCAGTCACGCAGTGTCAGTCAGTCAGTCAGTCAGTTGGGCGGCTAGTTAATACTATGATCCAATCCGGCTCTGCTCTTTCTTTTTCTCTCTTCTTGGTTTCTCCGCTCTCCGCCGTCTTTTCTCTTCTGTGTTGGGCACACACATATAATCCCCGTAAATATTATTAAAACTTTCAGTTCGCTGTCAGCGCTCGTCTCGCGTTTGTCTATGAAAGTTGAAAGTAAATAATATTTCTCCGCGTTTGTTTGGTGGTTGTTGGAACTGGTGAAACTTTGCCAACCTTTGCAACCATCCATTTCCATCCATTTTCCTATCAGTTAACGACAAAAACAAAAAAAAGTGAACAAACAAATAATAATATATATATATATAAAATATATTATTCATAACAATGCCGAATCCGCCCATTGGATTTTATCCTCATATCAAAAGACGGGTAAGATTGATAGCAATACAAACAAACTTGCTCAACGATATCATTCTCAACTGAAATATCAGATGAAAGAGAGGGATAGAAGACAGGGAGAGGAAGGATAAATATGCATTATTTGATCCATGATATCGGGATAATGAGGATGATTTGTGTAGATTGGAAATCAGTTAAGCCTATGAAAGAATCGAAAGAATTTAAATTATAGGATATTGTTATACATTTTTATTATGGTTTCTCCCCCACCGACAACTCATATACACTCATTTTTATATATGGATGGATGGTTGGATGAGTGACTTGGTGATTATCTCATATTCTCGCATTGGCATTTGCGAGTCAGAAATTCGCCCGAGGTCTCCCAATGAAAAGGTCAACAAACTGTAAGCGGCAGATTCTGCAAAGAAATGAAAGAAAAACGCTGGAGGGTCAAAGCCAACAATTGTTCATGGTACCGGCTTAGGCTATGGCTATGGCTAATGGCACCCGGGGCATCATCATCATCATCGCCATCGCATGATGGCATGAATATTAATTTATGATAATTTTGCACCAAACAAGATTCAACAACAAATATATTTCCCCCGGCATCTGCTCGCTCTTTCTCCTCTCTCCCATGCAGTGTCTACAGGTGGCAACGAATGTGACGGAACAGAAGCATCATGTTACACGTGAGACGCGCGGCAAAAATCTGGGTCTATGTCGTGGCTTTCGTGGTTGCACAGTGTGGCTGACGGGTGAGTGGTGGTGGACTCTAATACCGATCCCAATCGGAATCCCAAATTATGTGATGTAACTAATTCTCAGGTCTCAGCGGTGCTGGTAAAACATCGATTGCATTCGAACTGGAGGCCTATCTGGTGTCTCGTGGCATACCCGCCTATGGCCTGGACGGTGACAATATACGCACTGGATTAAACAAAAATCTGGGCTTTACGCCAGCCGAACGCGAAGAAAACATTCGTCGAGTGGGTGAGGTGGCCAAACTATTTGCCGATAGCGGGGTAGTCGCTATCTGTAGCTTTGTTTCACCCTTTGCCGATGATCGAGAGATGGCCCGAAAAATACACAAGGATGCGGGTCTCAAGTTCTATGAGATCTTTGTGGACACACCGCTTAATGTATGCGAGACACGAGACGTGAAAGGACTGTACAAGAAAGCTAGAGAGGGCACAATAAAGGGATTCACCGGCATTACTCAAGAATATGAGAGGCCTCAACAACCAGAGCTGGTTGTCAATACAGATGGCTATACGGTGCGTGAGTCCACGCAGGAGCTGGTCACTCTGCTGGAGCAGGAAGGCATCATTCCACGTTCTTTGCGTGATGTAGATCAGTTGCCCGAATTGTATCCAAACGATGCAATTGCTTCGGAGGCTCTGCGTCATGAGTCCGAATCGTTGCCAGGACTGGAAATTACTACCGTTGAACTACAGTGGGTTCAAGTCCTGGCCGAAGGATGGGCGTTTCCATTGCGTGGATTTATGCGAGAGGATGAGTATCTTCAAACGCTTCACTTTAATACATTGCAAAGCGGCATGGATGGATCCTATAGGGAGAATCATTCGGTCCCCATTGTTCTAAGCGCCACAACTGCGGATAAGGAGCGTCTGGAGGGGGTATCTGCCCTTACGCTGAAGCATCAGGGTCAGGCAGTAGCCATTATGCGTCGTCCCGAGTTCTATTACCAGCGAAAAGAGGAGCGTTTGTCCCGTCAGTTCGGCACCAGCAATCCAGCGCATCCCTATAGCAAGCAGGTTTACGATTCTGGTGATTTCCTGGTTGGTGGCGATTTAGCCGTCATCGAACGCATCCGCTGGAAGGATGGTCTCGATCAGTATCGTCTCACGCCCAATGAGTTGCGTCGCAAGTTTAAGGAGCTCAACGCAGATGCTATTTTCGCCTTCCAGCTGCGTAATCCCATTCATAATGGTCACGCGTTGCTCATGCAGGACACAAGGAGGCAACTGCTGGAGCGGGGCTTTAAACAGCCAGTGCTGCTGCTCCATCCACTAGGTGGATGGACCAAGGACGATGATGTGCCGCTGCAAGTACGCATGAAACAGCACCAGGCCGTACTCGATGCGGGTGTCCTAAGGCGCGAGGACACTGTCCTAGCCATATTCCCATCACCCATGATGTATGCCGGACCCACTGAGGTCCAATGGCATGCCAAGGCCCGCATGAATGCTGGTGCCAATTTCTACATCGTCGGCAGAGATCCCGCTGGCATGCCGCATCCCGATAAACAGGCATATCCCGATGGCAATCTCTATGATGCCACACATGGGGCAAGGGTACTAAAAATGGCCCAAGGACTGGACAGCATGGAGGTGGGTTAATCCCTAACAAACTACACATCACACTACTCATATACAGTTTACAATAATACTCTCCGTTTCTGCTTTCATCATCATCTTCATCATCATTCTTCCAGATTCTGCCCTTCCGTGTTGCCGCCTATGACAAAACTGCTAGCCGGATGGATTTCTTTGAGCCTCAGCGTAAAGATGACTTTGAATTCATTTCGGGGACCAAAATGCGAACTTTGGCTAAAACTGGGGCCAGTCCACCCGATGGTTTCATGGAGCCCCATGCCTGGCAAATTCTGGCCACCTATTATCAGAACTTGCCGCAGGCGTAACACGCGGAGACAGCTTTAGAGCATTTACGTGCAATTCGCTTCCTTCCACAAGCTGCTATTTACATACATTCAATATTGTAAAACTCAAACGTATAATTAATTGTTCACAATCTGTGCTATTCTCTTCTCTATATCTATCCAAATTCGCGTGTACGTGTGCGTGCGTGTGTGTATGTGTTCCCCTGTGTATATGTGTCATGCACTCTCCTCCACTCCACTCGATATTTCCAATGTTCGCAACGTACAAGTTATTGTATCTATATATAATTAAGCTTAACTACATTTCTGTTTATCGTTTTAAGCAAAAGGCAACTTTTTTTTTGGAATACATATATATATATATATATATATATATATATACACAATTTATTTAATTTAAGCAGTGAAGTAAATGATTTACTAAACGAATTCAATTAAAACGGGAATCTCTTGATGACAAGTTGCTCGAGTGTTCCTACAGGCAGAATTGTGTTGCATACTTTTGGGACTGCAATTCTTATTTGGTCATATAAGTATGCTATAGAAAAACAACAAGGAAGGGGTTATAATATGTCATCAAATGTATTGCTAGTAAGTCGAACTTAATTTACACAATTGTAAATTTTGTTAGCAAACCCTATTTCTGGCCAATCAGTGGATCAATGACAAGTAAGAGTCCTTAATGTTGAATTATCATTGAAAAACTTTTTAAAATTTAAAATAATGATTTGCACAAATTGTGATGCTTTTCGTTGACTATATTTCACTTATAATTCGCAATTTGCTTTAGTGTAATTTATAAAGTTTGCTTGGCTCAAAGTCACAAAACGATTCTGTACATCCATTCGACTTTAAGTCCTTCACTGGTGTTGGGTTAGACAATATGTGTGTGTATCTGTAAGTATACTATATAGACTGTCGGAATTCCATATTTGACCGATGATGTGTGACGTAAACAATATTTGGCATTGGTTAATAATTATCTCCATATCCATCTCTTATATACATAGATGTAAAGTAATTTTGAATCCTTGTTTCTTTCTTTCTTGCACGTGTTTTATTTTTATAAAATTGTATACGTTTTATAATTAATATTACAAGTAATTTATTAATATCAAATATGCATTTAGTTATCAATTAATTTCACAATACATATGTATTTTTACCTTTTACTGCGCTGTATATGGATTTTCTTTTCAATTATTTTTAAATATATATCATTATTATTATTATTACATATTATTATCATCCGATCGTATTACAAATACATACAATTTGACCCCATCGTGTACTACTATTATAATTTCCATTTACGAGTCAATATTTTTCACGATTCTCAATATATCGTATATTATTTATTAGAAATAACGGTTTATTGACAGTCGCGTGCTATTGCGTGTGTATATATGTGTATGTGTGTGGCAAATAAATACAGTAATAACTAGAAATAAAGAAAATGAAATGTGTGTGAAGAAAAAAAAAAAACAAGCACCAGCACGGATCCGTGATATCCATTTGGAGGACGAAAGATATCGGATACGGAGGCAGTCAAGGAGAACAAGTCGGCAGACGGGGCGATTGGAATTGTGCGTCTGAACACCCTGTGTGTGTCTGTGTCAAGTTATATATAATTATATATATGCAGGTTTATATATACGCTTAACAAAATGGCAAAGTGGGATAAAGCTTATAGGAAAGGGATAGAGGGAACACATTGAGCAAAGAACCAAGGAAGGAAACTAAATGATATGCATATTAAATATATACATATATTTATTTTACAAGTAATTAAATATACAAATTGACAACAACCATGGCTGGCTAACGGAAAGAAGTAACATTAGGAAGAACATTTCGAGATGGGAATTGGATCGGATTGTATGGAGAAATGGATTGGATTAGATTTCATTGCATTGTCTGCTATTCATTTTGTTTGGGTTTTTTTTGAAACTTAATTTAATTATACTGCCTTCGATAGTTGTATAATTTATATATATAAATATATATATATTATATATTTCATACACCAAGTCGTCACTTCGTCATGTTCGTTTAATTAATAAGAGCTGTATTATAAATGTTTAGTTTAATATTACAATATTTCCATTATGTTGCATGATGGGGGAGGGAGGGATTGAGGAGCAGGAGGTGTAGGGAGCTGGAGCGTTGTTGTTTGTTGCTGTATTGTTGTTGTTGTTCGAACTTAACAAGAGTTAAGAAAACTACTACCACATATATTATCAGAATTATGACCACCGTGCCGCATCAGTGCCAATTGCACATTACCACGTCAAAGTAGACTGCATCTGGACAACCAACTATCCTTTGGCCGACTCTCGGTCAATTTCAACTGATGTCCTCCCTTGGGTGGGTTGTTTGCCTCCTGTTGACAAGATAATAGAGCAGAGAATAAAAGTGATTAGTGTCCTATCATTAGTTGCATCACAAGAAATTCACCATTCGCTTTTCCGTTTTCGCTTTGATATCACTGGCGAGTGTGAGAAAGGCCTCTTCCACATTGATGCTAGCTTTGGCGGAGGTCTCCATGAACTTGATGCCGTATTCAATAGCCAATTGTTCGCCACGCTCTTTAGAAACCTATTGAAACAAAAAACAAATAGATAAATAATATGAATGATATCCTAGTCTTGTAAATTGTTTAGCATTTTTGTTTGGATTGTGGTCTCATTACAGTTGCATATCCCTAATCGTTTTCGAATTGAGCGTCATGAGTAAACTCTACTTTATCGCGTACATTCGAGTCTTTGACATTTATATTTTTAGATAATTCATAATTCAAGCAAACGACGGTCAACTTTTTACTGGCTTAATGGTAATCAAACTTATCAACTTTTGCGTTTCGTTGTACTTTTTTACCATTAATAACACTTGATTAATCAAAAGAGAAAATAGAATTCATATTCATGGTGGTTTATGGGTCTCGTTGTGTACCTGTCGCTTATCATTCAATTCACATTTGTTGCCCAGCAGCATTTTCTCCACATCGGCTGAGGCATTTTCCTCGATATTTCGTATCCAGTTTTTAATATTCTCAAATGATTTCTCTTGCGTTATGTCGTAGACCAGCATAATGCCCATGGCACCTCTGTAATAGGCCGTGGTGATTGTGCGGAAACGCTCCTGACCGGCAGTGTCCCTAGAAAACAAAGAGTAAATAGTTTACGTAGCAATTAAAAAATTATTCAAAACCTTACCATATTTGCAATTTGATTTTCTTGTTATCTAATTCAATTGTTCTAATTTTAAAATCGATACCTGTAAAAAAGAAAAATTAATTTTATTAGTGTATTTAAGTTTTTCGTTTTGCCAAAAAAAAACTTTTGTTTTGCCAACGTGTGTTTATCCGTGACGTAGCCAATGGGTAAAAACAACGACAGACAAAACTACAAAATTCTTTAATACGCAATTGATTAAAACAATGTTGTTGTGATTGTTGTTGTTGGAACGTGCCAAATGAACGAAAATAAACATTTCTTGAGCAATATTGCAGTAAGCATGCCCAGGTAGCTATTGGGCGAGGGTACAATTATTTAATATATATAACTATATATCATTTACATACTCTCGCAACAATTAAACAAATAAGAAACGCATGGCCTAGCCCTTTCTTCCCTTCCCCTACTACATCACTATCAGTATCAATTTCCAGTTGCGCCCCGGTGGCAGCTATTTACTGATAATGACCAACGTAAAAAGTTTAATGACTTTCGAGGGGACAGAGGCAGAGAACCGAAGGAGAAGAAATGAAAAGATATTCGATTTATACTTGGATGCGGGAGTGAACAACTATTTGGGTTATCGGTTGCTCATTAGCCACTTCTTTCCCAGCATGTCACGATCAATATTAGGAATGTCAAGATCAAACTAAGACTAGCTGATGATGGCCTCGATGAACTAGATATTCCACAGTTGTAAATTGATTAAACAACAAGAAAAATTTTGGAAACCCTTTTTGGTCTAATCTTAGCTGTAGCCGTAACCTTCGTTCCTTTATTGTCTTCTTTGACTGATTAAATTTCTGTTTTTTTTTTTTTATAGCCGGATACTGATAGCGTTTTGTATAAAAATCCCTTTATAGCTAATGGTCACTTCCCATATATATATATATATATATGCCTTGCCCCGCCCGCCTATTTGAAGCGTCTTGTATTGGCATTCCCGATACCAACAAACAGCTCCAACAATAATAATAATTATCATAATTATGACAAATAAGAGGCAAGGCAAGGCCCAACAAAGTGAAGAAGAACATTTCATTTCGTTTTATGATATGAGTCACAAATTTGAGTGTGAAATGTGAGTGCGAGTTCGAATCCGAGTGCGATAGCTGCCCGCTGCCCGGCGGTGTCATAATTAATTAAAAAACAAAGCAGACCGGGCCAGGCTAGGACAGAGAGAAGGCAGGCAGGCAGCACAAGCAGCAAGCAACACAAAGATGACGATGATGATGATGATGACGAAGATAATGTTGACGGTGGCGATTGGATAGATAGATGATGTATACCGATTGAAATGGCAATAGCTTTTGTTTTTTTTTCTCTTCGTTTCTCACCTATTGTAGATATAAATGTGGTGTTGAACGCATCCTCGGAGAACCGAAACAATATGCAGGTCTTCCCCACTCCAGAGTCGCCAATGAGCAGCAATTTGAACAGATAATCGTAGGTTTTGGCCATTGTTCTGTCTGTTGCTGATTCAATCACAGTATAAGGTAAACTTCAATTTAGGTTGTGGGTTTTGACTTGGGCTGGGTTGGGTTGCGTTTTGATTTGATTTAGTTCGATTATGGTGCTCCCTTCCTGAACTGTGATGATTTTGCTGTTGTACACGGTGGTTTTTGTTAATCAGTGGTATTCGCAGATGATTATAACTATTACTACGGATCCCGCAGCGTGCTATAACAAAAAAAAATTCCTAGACGTAACCAAACAGCGCAGCACAGACAAACAGACACCAACAAAACACTGTATATTTCGGTTTTTTTCAGAGATCTTTGGGTGTGTGTGTGTGTGGGTTAGTTGTGACTGTGTGTACGTGTATGTCACAAATGGCGACGTAGTTTCGTTTCGTTTTGTTTTAAAAAAACACACATAAATTTCAATAGCAGTTCACAATTTAGCCGCGTCGCGTATTCAGCAATGTGTGCGGCTCTGCTGCACTTGTGAATTTTATGTTTGTTGTTGGCGGGACTTAAAAATTAAGCTAAATTATTGCTTTGCTTTCTAATTAGAGCTGGGAAAACCATCGATGAAATCATCGATAGTTTTGTCACCCTATCGATTTTTTCACGTCTAAAAAATCGATAATAAATTAACATTACGTTAACGTCATCGATAGAACCTCTGCTAATTAACAGTTATGTTAGCTGTTAAGCTCATATTGCGTTAACAGTACACGATACAATCGCTGCTATTTTGCAGACTCATTATGATACTGTTAAAATCGATAGTAGTTTCCCGATTATTTTGCAATCGAGTTTGCTGAAAGTTTATTCTTATTTGTTTTTTTTATTGTTATTGTTATTCTGTTTCGGTCAGATTTTCTCAAGGCCCTCAGAAATTGTTGGTGGTCTACAAATAAACATAAACAAATGTGAAAAGTGAAGTCACAAGACGACGACGCAGCAGCGCACCTTCAATTGCCGTCGTCGTTCTTGTTGTTGTGATTGTGGTTGCAGAAGAGAAAGAGAGAGTGAGAGAGAGCACCCCCACCTTGCCCCGCAATTAGCAATGGGCACAAAAGAGTCTAAGCACGCCTGCATTAGTTACGAGGATGCAGTCAAACGTGGTAAGTATTTGGTTTAACCTTCACTTGAAAAGAAATGGGTCATCTCGGGAGCGGCTGCGACGTCACAGTTTTAGAATCCGCAGCAAGAAAACAGCACAGGCAAAGCAACAAAAACAATAATACATGTGTGCACGCGTATGCCTCTGTGTGTGTGTGTGTGTCAGTATGGTGCATACCAATACAGGTGTAATTGCGCTTTATCGATTCTATTGTTGTGTTTCCATTCCCAATCTATTTCCATTTCCATGCGTGTTTCTGCTTTAACTGGACAGGGACTGGTCATTTTTTCTGTTTTGTTTCGCTTCCCCTTTTCGTTGTGCCTTAGCATTGCTGTCTTTCCCATTTGCAATTTTGATTGCCTGTATGGTGAGGGTGGCTGTGTGAGTGTCTGTGTTCAGGTCTCTATCTTCCCCTGTGTGGGTGCATGTGTGAGCATTTGCGTTGCCGTCGTCAGTGACGTCACAATAGAAAACCATTTTGCCAGCCGCTTTGTTGTTGTTATTGTTGTGTTGCAGCATTCCATTGATGGTGCTGGTTCTGCTGAAGGGAATGAGAAGCCCGACTGGGCACAAACAAAGAAACCACTTCTTTTTCCAGACACAATGTTTTAAGTCAACACTTAGCAATACCAATAGAATTTCTTAATAGTTTTTATTTTATAACCATTTGATTACAACGCCTCCAATGCATAAATATGTATATTATTGATCTCTGAAGATCTTTGGAAGTCAAACATTGTTTTGATATGTGTGTGACAGGTGGGTGTGTGTATATGTGCTTAGCTCATAAAAATCCTTTGTGTAACATTTACATATATGTAAAATGAATTGAAACACTTTAAAAATTGTTCGTAATTCTACTTTGTTTCCTGTGATCCAATATGAAAAAGGAACAAGGAAAAAGCCTGCTTGACAACCGCAGTTTTAATCTTGGTGACGTCTTCATCATCTTTAGCTACTGATTTGCCCAACTAAAGTAAAGAAAAACGAATGCTACTGATAAGCCAAACAGCCCTAGATTGCTGCTACTCCAGCCTCTTGTTCCCCTACTCATATACGCACACATTCACCCACAACACCTTACAGTTAAAGACAGAGAGGGAGAGAGAATACAGGTGCGTGTGTTGCTTATTAGCCACAGTATGGTGAGAGCACGAGCAAACGAGAGCACCAGCAATACCGGTTCCCCTTCCCCTCGTTCCCATCAACCCAATCTCTCACCATTTGCAATTTCCAGTTGCCCACAAATCATGGATGGAAAATCGCAGTTTTCGTAATGTTTATAATGATTGCTGTTTTTGTCGAGTGTCGCGTGACTCCACATTAATTCTTTTCTCTGCACTTGCAAAAATAAAGGTATAATGGTTTCTCCCCCACCCCCTATCAGGTGTATGTAAGTATGTACAGGTACTCATGTTCAATTTGTGATTACCAATTGGTTTGTTCTGGTCTTTGCTTCGCTTTACTTTGTACTTTCAACTCTCCCGTTGGTGGGCAACCAGATTCGGAATTGTAAATGTCGCATATATTTTTATTGAAGGCGCGAACACATGCTAATACCCAGTACCGCTAAGTAACTCAATTTGAGGGATACTGGATATACATACATACATATATTGAGTCCGGAACTAGAGTAACCATAAATCTATATATGATGTTCACTTATGTATATAATTTGTAGGTGGATAAGAACGTGATTTCTTTTGCTTTGTTACATAAGTTTCACTTAATTGTTATACCCCTTAGCTACCAAAAAATAATTACAGGGTATACACAATTTAATTTTATTGATACTCGAAATGAGATTACGTGTTACGTGTCTTTTTCAATCATTAAAATTATGTAAAATGTTTTAGTTTTTTTAACTAAACAAATTTAACAACACAATATACTTTAAACACATATCCCATAACAACCTTTCAGTTTCAAAATCTTTATGGTTAACTTATATACATACATATTACTGTTTAAATTTTAATGGAGAATTTGTTAAATATTACTTAATTTTATTTCCGATCTACTTAGATCTAGCTAGAAATACAGGGTGTTTCAGAGTCGGCGCAGCACATTTTAATCGGCATGTAGTTTTTGCGATGAACTTTCTCTGCAATAAGAAAATTACCTGCACAGTGACGTCACAGTAGAATCTCGATCATTACTCTACTGTGGTGTTGGTTTGTGGTCGTGGGGCGCGTGTGAAACCACAGAGTCATATAATCTGATCCGGTGCTCCCCCATCGAGACAAAATGCATCTAAATTAGCTATTAATTGAACGCATCGGTTGGGTTTGGGTTTAACCCACTGCACACTCATATCGTAATCATTATCATATGTATCTTCGTTTTGCCAACTTTCAGTTAGTGACACTGAGCTAAGACGCCTAAAGGACGCCTTCAAAAAATCGGCCGGCGTGGGCCGGCTCTACCTCAGTCGCAATGCATTCCAACAAGATGTGCTCTGTGAGGGCGTGCCGCCAAAGATCACGGATATGCTATATGCCGCCTGCGGCGGCACACAGCGTGGCATATCCTTCAAGGATCTTCTTTGTGGCCTGGTTCTAATCACACGAGGCAGCCAGGATGAAAAAACAAAGTAAGTCATCAAAAATAATTTGATCAATTTTTATAATTTACTAATTCTATTGGATTGTCCGGTCAGATTCCTATGGAACCTTTATTGTAACGATGCTGGAACCTATATAGTAAAGACGGACTATGTGCGGAATGTTAATCTGGCACCATTCGAGAGTGTCTCGCTATTTGCTCAAGGCGAACGCGTCAATTTTGAGCAATTCCAGGACTGGATAGTCAAACATCGAAATGCCACGGTTCTTTCCAAATGGCTTCTGGCTGATAATTGTGTCAGTCTCACCTCCGAACTGGAGACACCCACATTCTATCAGAGTCTAGCCGGTGTTACGCATCTCGAGGAGAAGGTTGCTTTTATCTTGCTGATAATTTTTCTTTTATCTTTTGACCTAATCCTTTAAAAACGCATTACAGGACATTGGCGATTTGGAAAAGGAGTTCTGGCGCTTAAAGAACACCCCACAGAATGGCCAAATTGATTTGCAATTTCTTGGGCCACTGATTAGTCCACCCATACCAAAGAATGCTCTGGCCGGTCTGTTTAACGCCTTCGATGAGAATCGCGATGGCCACATCGATTTTAAGGAGCTATGCTGCGGTGTAAGCGCCGCATGTCGTGGACCAGGAGTAGAGCGCACTCGCTGTAAGTGTTAGCCAAGAGTGTAATTTTTTCACTTAAAGTCAATTGAAATTCATTTTTTTATTTCATTAGTCTGCTTTAAAATCTTCGATGTGGATCGTGACGGCGTTCTTAGCCACGAAGAGACTCTCCAAATGATCAATGTCCTGCTGAATGTAGCCAAAGAGAATCGTGATTGTCAGCAATTTAAGGATTTGACCAAAGATCAGGTCATTGGCGATTTGCTAGAGTTTGCCCAACGAAAGAGTCCCGACGGCGTTCCCAGTACACTGACACGGGACAATGTCTCACTCACCGCGGAGGATTTTATGCTATGGAATGTGCAATGTGGCTTGCGCCTAATGCAACCC
Source organism: Drosophila austrosaltans (assembly GCA_035045865.1). NCBI lineage: Eukaryota > Metazoa > Arthropoda > Insecta > Diptera > Drosophilidae > Drosophila > Drosophila austrosaltans. The sequence continues at coordinate 1,863,915 of JAWNOQ010000207.1, read as the reverse complement.
CTGCTGGACCTCATCTTTGAGCTATGCCACATTGTGTTTGGCCTGTGGCCACAGTGCAGGCACATGGAGAATGACATTGTGCGCGGCTGGTTGCGGCGCGAAGAGCGGCGTCCCTATCGGGTTGGCCAATTCTGGTATCTGATAAGTCGAGATTGGTATCTAAACTGGATGCAGTATACCCAGCATATGTCGCATACCTGTGAATACTGCAAGCGAACTGTAAGCCAGCGCATTACCGTTGATGAGGCTCTTGTCTGTGATGAGAGTTTTAATACCCATAGCTTGGAACAGCATGATAGCTATTCACTTGGCTCAGGATCTGGCTCGGGCTCCGGCTCTGCCAGCAGTGGCATCTCAGCTGGTCGGCACTGTGTCCGTCCCGGGCCAATTGATAACAGCAACCTAATAACGATCAATCCGCATCGCAATGTGCGGACCCTCACAGGGGAGGGTGGACATCTGAAGCGAGATACCCCTCTAGTTCAAGGCCATGACTTTGAGTTGGTGCCTAAGTCTCTGTGGAAGGCCTTGAATCGTTGGTATGGCGACAATCTGCCATTACCGCGTCAGGTGAGTTGTCCCAGGTGAATCGGACTTAGAATCAAAATTTATTGTCCTTGTCATTTAGGTTATACAACCGGTCAATTCCGGGGTAGAACTGGAGTTGTATCCGCTCAATCTGCGCATATTGCTGCACCAGGCCCAGCCTGGACAATCGGGCACCAATGGTGGCGCTGGTGGCACTCAGCTTAGCAGTTGGGGCTCCACTGTGAGCGGTGGATACGGTGTCCTGGCATCTGGTGGTGGCTATGCAGCAATTGCAGCCAGCAGCGTTTTGCAGCCGCCTAAACGATATTTGGCCTATACGGCGGCCTTCAGCCGGCTGGCCACAGTGCGTCAAGTCGCTGACTTTCTGTGCGAGCAGCTGCGTCTGAAGGCGGAGGATATTCGGCTGTGGCATGTGCCGCCGCTTGACAATAGTGCCATACTTTTAGAGGAGGATGCGATGAGCCTCAAAGAGTTGCTCATTCGCGACAACGATCAGCTGCTGCTTGAGATCCGAAACAAGGATCTAACTTGGCCCGAGGAGTTGGGTTCATTGGCTTCAGCGCAAAGCGGTCAAGGCATGACCGGAGGACCGGCTGATCGACGACGACTTACACGGAGTTCCATCATGTCGGTGCATGCCGCCGGCGCCACTGGATTGCATAATCTCGGCAACACATGCTTCATGAACGCTGCTCTCCAGGTGTTATTCAATACCCAACCCCTAGCCCAGTACTTTCAGCGCCAGATGCATCGTTTTGAACTAAATCAAACAAACAAACTTGGAACCCGTGGCCAACTGGCCATGCGCTATGCCGAGCTTCTCAAAGAGGTGTGGACGGCAACAACACGATCGGTGGCGCCACTCAAACTACGGTTTTGTGTAAACAAGCATGCGCCACAGTTTGCAGGTGGAGGTCAGCATGATTCCCAAGAGTTGCTCGAATGGCTCTTGGATGCCCTTCACGAGGATCTCAATCGCGTGACAGAGAAGCCGTACAGCGAGCTAAAGGACTCCAATGGTAGACCCGATAAGGTTGTGGCTGCAGAGGCCTGGTCCCAACACCATGCCCGCAATCAGTCAATTATCATTGATCTATTTTATGGTCAGTTGAAATCCAAAGTTAGCTGCCTGCACTGTAGTCACGAATCGGTACGATTTGATCCCTTCAGTCTGCTTAGTTTGCCGTTGCCAGTGGAGAACTATGTATATCTGGAAGTTTTGGGTAGGTTTATCGATTATTGAATGATTGCATCATCTGATTTAACTTTCTCTTAATTCTACTTGCAGTCATTTTGCTTGATGGCAGTGTGCCTATCAAATATGGTCTGCGTCTTAATTCGGAATGCAAGTACATTGATCTAAAGCAAAAGTTGGCCACTCTGTGCTCATTGCAGCCTAGTTTAATGTTGGTGTGCGAACTCTGGAATTCACAAATTCGCCAAGTCCTGGCCGATGAGGAGAAATTGCGAACACAAAGTGCCAAAGATCTATATGTCTATCAAATGCCCGAGCAGAGCAGTGCCAGGACGCGTTCCAATTCGGCGCTGAGCATGCACATTGAGCAAGGCCTCAAGGACATTCAGCGAAGTTCGGGTTAGTGAGACTAATTGACAATCCTTTGAAACGGATACCACGTTGTTCTAAACGATAGCTGTAGCGATTGGTTTATATAACCGGGCGTAAAGATTTTAAATTAGGATTCGTGTTGAGGTTTCGGTGTGTGATCCTGTTATAATTATTTATCAATGAAATATTCAATTGCAGCTCTCATCACTGGTCAGGATTCGCTGTCGTCGCTAAGCACACTGCAGACTTCCAGTCAGCGTACTTCGTCACGTATTCTATGCAATGGCCATCACAGCCAGGATGGCGATATTGATGCCGAGGTGGAGGTGGCACGTTATATTAACAATAACAACAACAATATACACACGAACAATAGCGGCCAAGTGCACGAACTGCTGCCAGATGATGCCGGAAAGGTAAGCCGGTGCTTTGGAAAAAGAGAGTGCATGCCCCACAGCCTTTTTTGCTTCAAGGTATGGCTTCTAAACTATATTAACATACACGTATTTAATATCTTAGCGATATCCATATATTTCGAATATAATATAATTATCAAATATTTATGATGATGCCACAATCAATTTAAATGTGTGGATATGAATCAAAATGAATTTCTGAATCAAATTCCTTGCCTAGGATAAAACTTGCTCTCGTTCCCCGTTCTTTGTAGCTTGTTCAAGCAAAGCGAACCAAACGGGTAGAAATCAGCACATCGAATTCTAAGAATGTGCATTCACTTGACCAGATTCCGTTTCCGTCTTTTCTGTCTATATCCGTCTGTGTGTGTGTGTCTCAATATCAGCTCAACTGATGAACAAATCGAAGCGAAGTGAAGCGAAGCGAATTATATTAAATACCGATATGTTAAATAAACAGTTGCCGTCTGCTGCGTGGTTTGTGGGCTTCCCCTCTTAACTTAACTAAAATCCACTTACATTCTCTTTCCTGTACCAACATATATATATATATAAATATATATATATATAAATATCCTTTCGTATAATACGCACACTTTGTTAAAAAGACAAAATGTTGTAGTGCCTCCTCTATCTCTTTCTTTCAACTTTTCTTTATGCATATATATAGTATACATATATAGTTAATACTAATCACATTAAATTTGTTGCTGGCATTTCGTTTTACTATATATGTATTTGTATTATATACATAAATATCTTCAATTAACTAAATATTGTAAATTAATTTGCTTACAACAACATTTATTTTGGACACAACTCTTGCTCTTACTCCTACGCTCTTTCCCTCTATTTCTCTCTCTCTCTCTCTCGAGATATTTATATATATATATATAGCTTTTATTTTGATTATCTAGTCATTGTTGTTTGAATTTTAAAGATTATAATTTATTGTAGTTAACCCCTAGATTATCCATAGTTCAACAGTTGTACATACTTATACATATATGTACATATACATATATACCATAAATTGATGGTTGAATTGATCAAATTTTAGAATTATAAACAGAGTTAAAATGCAAATAGTTGAGGTACTATATATAGACATGTATAGAATATTATATTCAAGTAAGATCTTCTTTATGTACTGTACAGGTCCGGATAATGACTTCTTTTAGATTATTAGAAATCATATTTCGGATCATTTACTATACACATATTTAACTTTGGATCCACTTGTTAAGTTTTCATGCGTTCCGTTTTGAATTTTATTCACGTAAATGAATAGTTTAATATTTGATATTGATGCTTGCATTCTAATTATTTATCGGCTTCATTCCGATCCAACCATCTATCGTGAATTAATTTTGATTTTATTTTCTGCTCAAGATTTTGTTTTCCGTCACTTGGAATCACCCTTAATCGAGATCTTTTTGCCACAACTTCTATTTATCTATCTATATATCTATCACCTGTTGCCCACAGAATAATTAATAAATTAATTAAATAATAATAATGATAATTTACACCACCCAGCAATAATTAATAATTAAACCAAAACATTTGTTAACTTTGATTGTAGAATTTGAACGTTTAAGCGTTTATCCTAAAAAGTAGATTTGAAAATTGGTTCTTTTTATGCCAAGTGCTTTTCCACACACACACACACCTTAAAACTATTTCACACCCACACAATACACTCACACACATTTACACGATTTTGAACTTAACCCAATTCCACTAATGGCACATTTTGGTCCAGGAGTCGCTCATTTTGAGCTGCAGTCCGGAAAACAATTTCATCCATGGAGCGGCTGCCCAACAGAAACGTGTCTCATCTGCAAAGTTACTCCATACGGAAAGTAACACCAGTTCCACATCGTTTACGAACCATTCTGGTGAGAACTCTATGGAGAGTTCACTAACGGAACCAATGCCTATAGTGGATTTGGCCCCCATCAATAGTAGCAGCAGTAGACACGGCAGTGGGAGTGGCGATGATTGTTCCTCGTTTCGTACAACTCCCAACGATTCGAGCGGCTTGAGTACGGCACATACTCTTGAGAATGAGGGTGCCGATGTGGATGACCAGGCCGTTGAGGGTGAGGATATTGAAATGGATGAACCAGATCCGCAGATAACCACCTCACAGCCGGAAACAAGCAGCAGTGGTGTCTATTCGCGACGCTCCTCGCAACCCCACAAAGTGGGCAAATATTTAGTTGCCGTTCATCGCAAAATCACGCGCCACGACAGCTACTTCCTGTCCTATCACAAGACGCGTCCTAGTCTGTTTGGCGTGCCTTTGCTCATACCCAATAACGAGGGTGGCACGCACAAGGATTTGTATTGTGCTGTTTGGCTACAGGTTAGCCGACTCCTAAGTCCCTTGCCAGCTACCACAGACCAGGCAAATCATGCGGCCGATTGGTGAGCAGACAATAACCATGTTAATTATTCCAAAATCTCTCTCCCAGCTTTATTAAACTGCATTCAACTTTTTTTTGCATTGCAGCGATGACAGCCTTGGATACGATTTTCCCTTTACGTTACGGGCGGTGCGTGCTGATGGTTTAACGTGCGCCATTTGCCCTTGGTCAAGCTTCTGTCGTGGCTGTGAGATACGCTGCAATAATGACTATGTGCTCCAGGGAGCATTGCCGCCCATTGTCCCCATGGCCAGTAAGTGGAGTGAATGACCGAGGGAGACTGTTAAAGCGAGAACAAATTATTTACATATTTCTTTTGTACAGGCAACACACCGACACCGCAAATGAATGCGAAATTCCCATCGTTACCCAATCTGGAGGTCAAACGACCGCCAGAGTATACAGCATCGCTTTCGTATACAGCCACCACAAAATATTTTGAAGACTTTACCATTGCCATAGATTGGGATCCAACAGCATTGCATTTACGCTACCAAAGTACCTTGGAGCGTGTAAGTAATCTTTCTCTGGCAAACTGAAGATAAACTGATTCAACTTTTTCTTTTGCTTGTTTCTATTTCAGCTTTGGGTGGATCACGAAACCATAGCCATATGCAGGCGGGAGCAAGTGGAGCCCGTCGATTTGAATCATTGCCTGCGCGCCTTTACCTCCGAAGAGAAACTAGAACAGTGGTATCATTGCAGTCACTGTAGAGGCAAGAAACCTGCCACCAAGAAGTTACAGATATGGAAGCTGCCACCCATCTTGGTTAGTCTTTTGTGTAACAATAATACTAGACATTCTTAAAGGTAATCTTAAATCATTTAGATCGTTCACTTGAAACGCTTTAATTGCGTCAATGGCAAATGGGTCAAGTCACAGAAGGTTGTACATTTTCCTTTTGACAATTTTGATCCGGCACCTTATTTAGCCTCAGTGCCACAGGAGACAATATTAAGGCACAAAGAGCTGTTGGAATTAAAAGGGGATGCCACTACAATGCCGGTGAGCGAACTGGATGAGATAGACGCATTGACAATTAGCAAGTCAGAGAAGGAAGAGGATCAATTAGATATTGCTCAGACAGAAGTGGAGAGGTCAATTGCCACAGGAAATATCCATCGGCAAAGTAAATCGATCAATGCAGCCAAGCGACAACGCCTTATCTCTACCAGTCTCACTAAAACGCCCATTGTGGATGGAGAGTTTGAGGATTATCACCAGCATAGGCTGAAGCCAGATGTCGATGAGTTTGATCCTAAATATAGACTCTATGCTGTGGTGGTAAGTGTTAGCCTGAGGGGTCTTTAAGTGGAATTTAAACATAATCAAACCTTACTCTTTGTTCGCAGTCGCATTCTGGCATGCTTAATGGTGGCCACTACATTTCCTATGCATCAAATGCAAATGGTTCCTGGTATTGCTATAACGACAGCTCCTGTCGCGAAATATCCCAACAGCCCAACATTGATCCAAGTGCTGCCTATCTGCTCTTTTACGAGCGCAAGGGCCTCGACTATGAGCCCTACTTGCCTAACATCGACGGTCGGCCACTGCCCAATGCTGCCAGCTTGCAAATGGATGTGGACGAGACTGAAGAAGGACTAAAAAAAATGTGTGCAATTTCCTAAGGAGCAACTGCAGCAGCACCACCACAAACCAGCAACTGGCTATGACAGTTCTTCTATTAAAACGCCTATAATTGATTCTTTATTTGTCTACTATTGCTTATGTTTCTATTTTCATCTATGTTCTCCTAATCTTTTGTTCTTCTGTTTTGTTATTTACTATTCTAAGCTAAATTTTTGCTGTTAGCCCTATTTGTTAGTGTTAAGTTACACTCCTTTTGCCCAAATGATTATTGTTGTTGTGCCCACACATTCAAGTTGGCATTGTGATTTATACATACATATATTATATATTTATATATATGTGTGTATTTATTCATATATGTATGTATATATATATGTATATATATATACGACTAACTTCAATTTAGCTTGTAGTTTTGTTTAATTTGATAACTGTTTTTTTTCTCTTAATCATTTTTGTTGGTATTTGTTTCTGTTGCATGTAACTTGTAAAATTATATATCTATATATGTACTTTAATTGTATTAGGTCAAATTAGAGGCCGGTTTTTTTGTAATTGTAATTATAATTTATGCCTATGCTTGATATATGCGATATATATACATATATTCCATTTAATTTGTAATTTATGTAAATAACAGCACGATTCAAGATACTGAAGAACAAGACAAGTGTATACCGAATACGAAACGATATTATTGGATTAACCATCAGGCCATAGCAATACTACTATATGTTACGAATTTTTTTCCCTACCACCAACCAATCGTTATATTTTCTGCTGTTTTTTTCGAGATATTGGCTCTACTCATGTGTATTTACTGGATTAACTGTACTTGTATTTGTGAAGCACCGAATCGGTTCTGAAATTTAGTATTGCGCTGATCAAATGACTTCATTATATCTAATGATTATTTATTTGATATTTACAAATTATATATACATACACACAAACACACATAGACAGACACAGAAATATATACATACATACTTAACTAATTTATATAATTATACAATGAATTATTCAAACAAGGAACAAGATCTAAATAAATCACTTTTATCGCTTTGAAAATCGGTACGGCTTTATATTACAGCAAAGGATTTGGAAATCTTGAATGCAGATCGATAGTTCCGCTCCTGGAGGATCAGAAAAGCCATGCCCTGCCAAAATCGACCGTCGTCCTGTAGAGTTATAAGCTCGGAGTAGCCCTTACTTTCGCATATTCTGCCGCAGGACGAAAGGACCTGCTTTGCTAGGATATCCTAAATGATCCTTACCAATAGCCATCAAAAAAGTAGTGGGTAGTGGTAATTTTTCACGAACTCTAATTTGCACCCCAAAAGTATACAACAAAAAATTTGTTTTTCAATAGCAGAAAAATGCTCAGGAAATGGTATGAAAACACAAAATGGTCAATAATTCAACTCTCCCCAGGACTATTGAAATGCCTTTTGGCCAGAAGATACACCTTGATAATAAAATTTATTTGACATATGTTACGTCCTGATCCTTTCAAGGACTGCCGAGATATATGCGATTTTCTCTACGGAAAAAAGTCCTTTTATCTCACCTACGAAAAGGACATTGCAGGATGTTAATAAATAATCTGGTGTTAATCAACCGGGACTATCTGCTGGCCAAAGGACATCTCGATAGTCCTTGAAATGGCTGAGTTACAAGGACTTTTCAGTATTTTTTACGTATTTTAATACCTACCCCCTTGCAGAAAATTGAAATATATTCACGTGTTCACTCAGAAGCATGCTATATAAAATTTTCTTCCACCATTTTGCTGCACCTTAGAACGCCTTAAAGTATGCTACACTTTCCAAAACGGTATAGTTAGCAAACCATTCGTAGGCGCCTTAAAGTATGCAACACTTTTTGAAAATAGCTAGAACGCATAAAAGTATGCTACATTTTCCAAAAATCGCCCTAGAACGCCTTAAAGTATGCTACATTTTCGAAAAACTGCATAACCAAAAACCACCCTTAAGCGCTTAAAAGTATGCAACACTTTTTGAAAATAGCTAGAACGCATAAAAGTATGCTACATTTTCTAAAAACTGCATAATATAAAAACCACCCTTAAGCGCCTTAAAGTATGCAACACTTTTTGAAAATAGCTAGAACGCATAAAGGTATACTGCATTTTCCAAAAATCGCCCTAGAACGCCTAAAAGTATGCTACATTTTCTATAAACTGCATAATATAAAACCACCCTTAAGCGCCTTAAAGTATGCAACACTTTTTGAAAATAGCTAGAACGCATAAAGGTATACTGCATTTTCCAAAAATCGCCCTAGAACGCCTTAAAGTATGCTACATTTTCGAAAAACTGCATAACCATAAAATCACCCTTAAGCGCCTAAAAGTATGCAACACTTTTTGAAAATAGCTGGAACGCCTAAAAGTATGCTACATTTTCGAAATATCGCCCTAGAACGCCTAAAAGTAGACTACATTTTCTAAAAACTGCTTAATCATAAAACCACCCTCAAGCGCCTGAAAGTATGCAACACTTTTTGAAAATCTCAGGAACACATAATGGTATACTACATTTTCCAAAAATTACCCTGGAACACTTAAAAGTATGCTATATTTTTAAAAACCATCCCTTAAACTTAAAAGTATGATGCACTTTTTAAATACCGTAAAAACGCCTCAGAATTGCCTGCAAGCTCCTAAAAGTATGCAACACTTTCAGAAAGACACCGTGTTACATCAATGAGTATACTACTACATCAAACAACTCTTTTAAATTTTTCTAAATTTTAGAAAAATCACAAAAATTTGTGCACCTCGGCCATTTTAAGGACATTCAGGATGTCCTTTGGCCAAAAGATAGTCCTTGTTGATAAAATTCATTTGACATATATTCCGTCCTGGTCTTTGCAAGGACTCGCGAAATATGGGATAATTTTTTTAAAGAGAAGGGTTCTTTTTTTCTCGATCAATTAAAGGACTTTCCAGGACCTTTCTACGTCAGCTGACGCTAATCAACAAGGAATTTTTTTGGCCAAAGGACATCCTGGCATTCCGTAAAATGGCTGAGTTACAGGGTTTTTTCTGTTTTTCGATAAATTTAAATGCCGAACCCCTTTACAAAAATTGCAATAACATTTTTTATAACAACAAGAAAATCCTTGACTGCAGTTCGAAAGTCCTGCTCCTGGCGAACCTAAATATGTATGTCCTTCGGAAATCAAACATAGTCCTACGGAGTTATCGTTTAATGAAGTTGATCCTTCTTTCGATTTTTAGCGCTAACTGGTTCGCTAGGATGTCCTTAACGATTGCCATCAAAAACAGTAGTTGTCATCTAAGAATCCAGCCGAATCCTGTAGTTCTTAGGGAATTTAAGTTAAAACACAGAAGAAATTCCAAGTGTTTTTTGATGTTGCTGTAATTTTTGTAAAGGTCTTTGCAATTGTCATTGTTGCAATTCTCTTATTAATGTAATTGTTGCTTATTCTGTTGCAATTGTTGTTCTATGTGGTCAAAGGTCTACAAATTTTGGGAATTAGATTTGCTATTTAATTTCAATATCATCTTTTACTCACCTAAAGGCCCCAAACAATATCGCCTTTTCCGAATGGATAGATTAGCTTGTATGTATAGTTAGTCTATTGCAAAGATAGCAAAATATGCCGATTCATTTGACGTATCTCAAGTTTTCCATTATAATATAAAATGGAAAAGACGCAGATCAATTTGGATTTTTGTTGGCATTCTGATAAGAAAGCGTGCGACTTACAAGAGCAACCCCAGACCACTTGAACAGGTGCCTCAATCGCAAATCAGATAGTATACATATATATCTATTTGGACGTCAGCACCAAAGATTGCAGGAGAGTTTCTCTATAAAAGGCGAAATTGGATTCCGAGTAACTCATACACTTCTTTGTAGTTCCAACATGAAAGTGCTTATTGTTTTCGCTTTGGCTTTAGCCTACGCCTCCGGATCGGCTTTGCGCAGCCATATTGAACCCCGGGAGGTACTGGTTCCCGCCCAGGAAGGTCCTAGCGGACGCATCACCCATGGCGAAGATGCTCGCACCGATCAATTTCCATACCAAGTTGGTCTTTCCCTGAAGATTGGTTCCTCATCAGCCTGGTGCGGTGGCTCCCTGATTGGACACGAATGGGTTTTGACTGCTGCTCACTGCACTGATGGGTGAGCTCTAAAAATTGTTTTTAATCTGCATGGCAGACTTCTGATACAAGATTTTCCCTTTTTGCAGCGTTGACTCTGTTGAGGTTTCTCTAGGCAGCACTGTGCGCTCCAGCCCCAAGGTTAAGCACCATGTCACCAAGGATGACATTATCATCCACGCCGACTGGGACGCTAAGAATCTGAAGAACGATATCTCTCTGATTCGCATTCCCCATGTAGACTACAACAGCGCCATTCATTCCGTCGAGTTGCCCAAATTGGAATCCCACTATTCTACCTATACCGGTGAAGAGGTTATTGCCTCCGGCTGGGGCCGCACCTCCGACTCTTCCAGCTCCGTTGCCGCCCATCTGCAGTATGCCTATATGCACATCATCTCGAACACTGCTTGCAAACGCACTTTCCTCACTCTCATCCGTGATTCCAATATCTGTGTTTCAACCTCCGCTGGTGTATCCACATGCAACGGTGATTCCGGTGGCCCATTGGTCCTTGAACACGACAAGGTTCAAATAGGTCTGACCTCCTTTGGCTCATCCGCCGGCTGCGAGAAGGAATACCCAGCTGTCTTCACCCGTGTGACCAGCTACTTGGACTGGATCAAGGACCACACTGGAATCTATTATTAAATTGATGGACAATTGAAATGACATAAATAAAGAATGAAATGAAAAAATAATTATCCAATATGTAGCTATTACTTTTTATCCAAATTCCCCGACGACGCGATCCAACTTGAGTAACCTTTGCTAAAGAAAACCAAATTAGTTATTATGGCTAATGTTGATTATGGATATCGATATATTAACTTACTCTGTTAAAATTAAAGAGAAGAGCGAAAAATTGAATATGAAAAGTATTATGATAAACACAGATTCTCTCTCTCCAATAGACATAAACAATCAAATCACAATTTCTAAAGTAAAAGATTTACATCTTTCAAAAATAAAACAATAATATTAAAGTGCAACCAAATTTAGTATAAAGTTTTGGCAAAACAGAATTTAATGAAGTACATTATCTCAACTTTTCTTTTTCAGTTTTATTTTTTGTTGTTTATTTTTTTATGTTTTTTTAGTTGTTGTTTTGTTTCCTTGTTTAAATTTAAGTTGTTGTTTGAAACAATTAGTTCTAAATCGTGTATGCCATAATTTGATTTTAAAATTATATTTTTTGATAGACATAACTCTGTTTCAGTTGAATCAATCATACAATAGGTCAGTAGTAAACATTTGGAATGCATGTATGTGTATATAATAAACATTTATACAATTATACATTTATAAATTTGATTTGCAATTTGCGTTTTTTGCTTTAAATGTATATATATATATTTATATATCTTCTCTTTGATTCATTTCAATAATTGTTTATTTATTAATATATCGACTTATACACATTAACATTACACAGACGTATATAATAATACAAAAAAAAATTGTTTCTTCTTTGTTGAATTTACTTAAAAATGTTATGCATAACTTTGTTTCTTCTTTTCTTTATAGGGGAATAGCACATAAAAATAACAATTATAAAAATTTCTGTTTATTTTTGTTTATAGACATATATATATATATTTTGTTAAGCATTTAATTAGGTATTTATATAGTAGGTATGTGTATATGGTATTAATCTTTTTATTTTTATATAGTTTGCAAAACGTTTTTAACTTTTTACAATTGTCGGCAAAATGTTGTTGTTGTAAGTAAATGTTGGTATTTTTAGGTTGCTTTTTCTTTTGATATTGCATTTGCAGTTACTGCCGCTCTGCTCTTAAATTGAATTGCCTGCGATGATGTGGAGCTGTGGAACTGTGTATCGCGCCTAGTTAATAGTACATACGAAATAACACTATACTAGCAAAAATGATTATAATACAAAAGCAAACTAACAAATAAGTACACGATTTGGTGGCGGTGGAATTCCAGGTAGATGCGATGCGGTTTCGGTTTCTCTGCTCCTGTTGCTGCTGTTGTTCTTGTTGTAGTTGTTGATGTGATGTTGCTTGTTGTTGCTGTTGCAATCTTTGACGCTGCTCCTCTTGCTCTTGCTGAAATTGCTGCTGCACCTCTAAAAATAGCCACTCACTGTCACCCACGTTGCCCTCGCCCAAATTGCCAGTGTTATTAATCAACTCCAGCGAACCCTTGGCTGCCCTCAATGGCCTTGATCAGTTTATCTTTAAGCTGCAGATAGCCCTCATAGGGAGGTAGATCCAATCGGTTGAAGCTATAGAATACACAACGATCAATAGAAAAGATAATAAAAAATAAAAATAAATAAATACTTACCAAGTGTGTGCCCTAGGATAGTTATTGGGTGTACCCCACTTCTCAATGGTAAACATTTGTGGTCCATTGGAACCATACAGCTCTTTGAAACCATTCATGGGGACTCGGGAAGTGCCCGTCACGAATTGCAACAGGCGTGACCGCATTTCATTTGAAAAGGAGAGAACCGCTCGCCAGAACCACTGTATAATGATGTGATTCATGTGATAGTCACCCTTGTATAGCGTATTCTCACGCCAATCCTTTACATCGATATTCTGAATGCCACACATTAACAGCTCCAGCTCATGCTCATCAAATATCTTGATCAGATTCAGGGGTATAATCGAACCAAAGCCATCCAAAAAGGCTGACATTTGCTCCTTAACACGCGCCACAAAGCGCCATTCGATAACGAGTCTATTAAAGAGAAAACGAATAACAAGTATTGTTGAGCAGAAGTGTTTTCTTTTTTGTTTTTCTATGGAAGAATACAACCGAAGCGTTATCTAACACGTCCCCTCTTCTTTTAATTAATTTACTTTTGTATATATTGATGCTATCACTTCGTTATCAAACTTATACAACTATATAGAAATTATTCTGCACCGTCTATGAAATACCCTCTTCATCGCTCCACCACTCACTACCCTCAGTAGTTTGTGTCCTACCATTAGCATAATGGTAGAGATTACTTGGTCATTAGAGGAATTCAATTTATATAAAAACGGAAAAGTTTCTACGTCATTAAAGTGAGTGAGACGGTTATTTTTGGTATTTTAACATTCGTGGCAATTCGTTTGCATTCCCTGCTTCTGTGAATTGAGCCATTACTCACTTGATGTATTCATCTTTGTTCTCATTTGTCACCTCAATATTGGCGCCACCGGTCTTCAGTTCGTGCTGACTCTTCTGGCCGAACACATCCTCGTCCAGGCAGAATGTGAGCTCCAAAATGCGCGGATCATTCTCTTTGATCCACATTAATGAATTGTAATACTCCGTATCGACAGACTCCATATCCTTTAGATCAATTGGCTTTTGAAGCATCATCTTATAGAATGGACGTATGAAAAAGGCATCCAATAGTTTGCCATGATAGACAGCCATGCCCGCAATGCGACCAATAAATCTATGATCCAAAAGAAAATCAAATAGGATGTTAGAGAATCGCAATTGGATATAGAGGAAATTTTACTCTTACTTGAAATAACTTAAGTGCTCCTCGTTACATAAACCGCTGCCATTATTTATTTGCAATGTATAATTATCCATAGCCGAGTACTCAAAGAGACCATAATATGGATTAAACATTTCTTTGGATAGTAAATAGAACCATTCTCTTGCAAGGCCACCGTAATCTAAATATATAATTATTGATTATTCTGTATAATTATCAATTTTTGCGATATGTGAATAAACTTACCTAAACCAGTCTCTCCCTCAAACTCTACCCATAATTTAGTCTTTAGTAAATCGGTTTTAGTTACCGAACTAATAATTCTGTATGAATCCTCCAATATCGATGTACGACGAATGCGTATTTCAAATTTATTTGGTACATTTGTCTGTAAGTGCACAAAACTCAATATAATGCTGAAATCAATCCTAAACAAACGCTTTTTTACTTACAGGCTTCCTAATATGACTCTTGAAATACTCATATTTCTGTTTGTAATCTCTCGAATACGGTACAGCTTGACCAGCAATATTTGGATTGGACAAACGTGGATCCTCCCACTGTGTGGTGCGGGTATCTGTAATAGTAAACCAATGTGATAATAATATTTTAAGCGGGATTTTAGCAGGGTAATACTCACTATGATCTATATAAAATACACGTCCATCAGTGTGCACACGCTCCTCCCAGCCCTCGGGCAATGGACCAAGATCATCCTCAACGCGTCGTGTTTGGTTTGGCATAGGACTAGCACGTCCATTACGTGGATCGATCCATGTGGTACGCCTTGCAGCGTGATCAATAAAGAAGGTCCGTCCATTTGGTGCCACCTGCATGGACCAACGCGGTGGCAGAGCCTCCTCCTCGCCGCCTGCATTCTGCAAGAAGATCAAAAAACAAAAAAGCCAAAGTGTTTAGTATAAACTGAATATCATTCCCGAACAGGAAAATATGCAGCAGATAGTTTGGACAGAAAGTTGGCTAGTGGATGGTTGATTGCCTGGATGAATGGATAGATAGATGGATGGGGAGAGGCGGCATGCAATATTGCTTTGATGAATTGTAGATATATAGTTGATATATACATTTAACGATATATAGATATATATATATATTAAAGGTAGATAAAAGCGAGACTTTACTTGTTCCATTGGCACAACTGCGCTGTTGTCTTCCTCGGAATTGCGTCGTGTGGACGGAGCTGAGATCTCTGAGGGATTGTGGCTGTCTGTGTGATCGGTGTCTTCATTCTAATTATAATATTTATTTGACATATGAATATGCATTGCATAAATATTTATTTTATAATTATTCATTTTGTTTATTTTGCGGTAATTTTTTTTGTTTTGTTTTGGAAGAAACAGAAAAGAGAAATTGTTGGTAAAATAATAAATAAATTGTCAAATTACAAATCATTTGTTTTGCTTGGGTATTGTTTTCGTTTGTTATTCGATTTCTTGGACACATAAAGCAGAAATTATAGTTAACATTTAGTAAGAAGCAGCAGCAAAAGTTGTAGTAATAGAATAATAATGTTAGATTAACAAAATAAACATAAAAACCATTAAATATATGACAATGGAGAACAGAACTGAGAAAACAGCTGCAAAATGAATGTTTTATGTTGTAATGAGACAGATATGATAGATTCACAAACAAAAGAGAGGGTACTGAGAGAAATTAACAGTACAGAATAATTGATGCGCAGGCAGTTTAAACAATACAACTATATGTACATACTATATAATTGATCGAGCTACCAAATCGGTCGATAGATGGCGAGAGTCTTGTGACAATTGGATTGGTATTAAATATGATAGATCTTTTATAGATTTTATAACTTTTATATACTTATTGTTTATATAGTTATGTATGGATACGATGTATGCATATTGTAGTTGTAGATCGGTGGTGCGGCTTACCCTCCTCTGCTGATTTGTACGACGACCCCATACTAAACCCATGAAATTTCTGGTTGTTTCTTTCTTATTTCAATGTTTTAATAATGTGACAAATTTTGCAATGCCAAATAGTTGATTTAACTTGATTTGTTTTAAAACAATGAGAGACCAAGGGGGGTGGTTGGGGGGGACAATCACAACAAGAACTTTACGAACAAAACTACAAAAATGAATGTTACAACAACAATACTCATGTGTGTGTGCCAGTGTGTTGTGCGGGCGTATGTAACGTATGTGTGTGTTTAAGTCAATGTGTGTGAGTCAATGTGTGTATTTGTGTGTGTGTGTGTGGAACTCATGCTAACCGATTGCCTATTTTGCTGCTGATGTCGCTGCTGTTGCTGCTGCTGCAGTTGCAATTGCAATTGCTGTCGTCGTCGCTGCTGCTGCTGACGGTTATCCAATTGATGGCGTCCCAAATTGTTGGACATATTATCGATGGCACGACGCGTCATTAGATTGGTCATGGCCATGGCTGGCAAATCCGGTGCCTGCCGCACAGGACGCAAATCATTTTGCAAACTGGTCACTGAGATTTGTGGCTGCCTATGAGCGACGGGATGTCGCAGTGAATTGTAAACAAAACTGAATTTATAAAGATTAAGAAGAAGAAAGATTTGAGGGCGGGGGAGATTAACAAACAATTGGGATGCTGACGCTGATCACAAGGTGGCGCCCGCTAAGGCTAACACAGTGAGCATTAGAAAAGAAATAGAGATAGAGATAGAACGGGACAGCAAAAGAGAGAAAGAAATAGAAATATAGAGAAACAGAGAGAGAAAGAGAGAGAGAAAGAGAGAGAGTGTGTGAATGCGGCTAATGGACAACGGCGGCAAACGGACAAATACACTAAACAATATTTAACTTTTGGTTTTGGGCGACTCTTAAAAGCGACAGGGATTGGAGGAGTGGAGAACGGAAAGTGGATTTTGGTCGCTTGGATAGAGTGTTTGTGGCATATGGTTTAAAGGAGGAAATGGTGCTAACATTTAGGTGCACTTCATTCTATAATATTAACCTGGCATTATCCATCATTAGGGGAGTAGGAGGAGGAGGATTCGTTTCGGTATCCATTTGGGCATTGTTGGTGGTGTTGTTGCTGTTGTTCGTTGGTGTTGTCGATGCCAGAGATGCTTGTGACTGTGTGCGTGAGATTGTTGTTGGTGTTGTTTGTTGTATTGCTGTTTGTGTTGTTGTTGTTGTTGGTGTTGCTGGCGTTGTATTATTATTATCCTCTATACTATATTGACTGATGGCATCCTAAGTATACATACATTAAATTATACACAAATATGATAATGAATTCCAAAATGAGGGAATCTTAAAAGAAATCTAGCCTATACATATGTATATATATATATACATATATGTATATATATATATATATACAGTTATATAAGTAAGCCCTATCTCATGGAAGCAATCAACTCAAATAACTCCATCCAAGCACTAACAAGCTGCGAGATTGACTTGCATTGTTTAGTCTAGTCCGACATCGATACCTTCTCTCCAGCTTGTCACCTCGTTCTTATAACTAGAGCTTTTCTCGTAAATTTCACAAGACTCTAGAAATTTAGAAGTTGGCATCAGTGGCACTTGGTTAGAGTTAGTTGGAAAATGAGGAGCTATTAGCAAAATACACAGGCGCGTTCAGGTGAATCGAATTGTTTTTAGGAATATATCGATCTATCTAGCATAAGTTGCGCGAAATATTCGTATAGAAGAAATCTCAATATTGGCATTACAAATATGCGTCTCAGGTATAGATTCCTATCGAGTATATCACAAATTTGAGCGTTTTGGGATGCATCTGTATGCAGATGATTGTCTGCATTCGCATCTAGATTTGTGGTCGCCTGTGGCTCTGTTACATCCTTCTTTGTCGCCTGGCCACCATTATCATGGATTTCACCACAATGCAGGCAGTTGCCATCCAGCTCTTCATCCTCTTCCCCACTGCTATAGCTGACACTTTCTTCTTCGTCCTGATCGCTTGTAGTGGAAATCTCTTCTAAAGCAGCGTTCCTTGGTCTCTATTGTATTTCGCGCATTGTTTTTTTTTTTATTTTGCATTTCGAAGATGAATTTGGTATAAAGAGAATCTCGCATTGTTTAAGGTTTTAGTAGAATGAAAGAATTTGGTATATATATGTGTGTGTGCAGAGTGTGATGTGTTCGTGTGTGTATATATATTGTACACATGTGAGTGTAGGTTTGTGTGTGTGTGTGGATAGTTAAAATTAAGAAAATCATGCATCATTATCACACATGCAACATGCATATATATATAATTAGGTATATATATGCATAAAAAAATATATAGATAGAAAGATTTAATATATGTAGAGCAAATTGTACAGTATTTGTTTGGTTGATTGGTTTGTTTGGTGGTTAAAATAATTGATAGATTTAAATATATATAGTGTTTGATTTTGGTGATAATTCAACTTACCGCCGACCGTCCCGACTCCGTTTCATCCACACTAATGTGAAAACGTCTTTGAAAATCAGAGGCCAACTGATCAGCGGCATGGCTGTTGTTGGTAGTCAGGCTGCAGGTGAGACAATAATAATTGTTTAGAGTAACTATATTTCCAGGTAAATCAATATGATATGATCCGAGTATATCAGTTGCGATCAAATGTTTATATTGCAAACAAATGCATATACTTGGGTAAAAGCAGCTCATTGAGGTGAACCGGCTCATTCGTTCACGCAAAATGAGCTAAAATGAGCTAGTGAGCTCAGTTCAGTGAGCCATTCATTTTGGCTCACTCACTCCTGAGCTACCCAAGTATAATGTATATTGACTCTGTTAAGAAGAATCGGAACAAATAATGATTAAGCTATCATTGTTTTTGAAAACTATCTTTTCATACTCTGTCCATCTTAAAAACAACTGAGTACATTTTTATCCTTCTAAACAGGACAGTGACAATAAGGTTTTAAGTAAATTGAACATGTGCAATCGACTGATTGTTCTCCCAAGCCCGGATCAATAAGATATAGTTAAGTATATTACTAGTTTATCTCTCCGTTAGAATAATATTCTAAAGCAAAGTTCTTGGCTCTTACATAGTTGGTCTCTCCCATTGTGTAGTGCGTGCCGTATGGTTTACATAGTAAGTGCGTCCGTTGGCATCTTGTCGCTCCTCCCAGCCAGCTGGCAATGCATCATGGCCGCCAGTAGGAAAAGGATGCTATTTGAACAAAGAGAGAGAGAAGCGTTTATGACTTTGCGTTTGTTTTTGTGTTGGTTTTTTTTAGTAGTTTACCGGCTGTGCTGATGTCTCCACGGAATTGGTTGCCTCCACATGTTCCCATTCGCCATCGCTATTGTTGCTTGTGGGTTCGCTGTTCTGTTCGCGTGTCTCACGTATAAAGGCATGATAGATCCTCAGAGTGCCCTTGATGCGTGATTTGGCGCTATATAAACGTGGCGAGTATTTTGATATTGTAAACATTAATGAGTGAAAAACAGAAGAAAAAAAAAAACAAAACAGGCAACCGCCACCCCACAAGCACACTCACACACACCTACTTAGGTATAGGTACACACGCACACTGGTTAAAAACAAGAACAATTATACAAAGCGTCAACTAAAAATAAACTCAAAGCGAATAAAGAGAAAAGAAAAGGAGAAAGAAACATTTTTTTTTTAATATACTCGGTACAATTGAAAAGCGTCTAGTCTAAAGGTGTTCATTGCGGCGCACATCTCCTCCCACTAGGGAGGAGCTATAGGAACGAATTACAGAAAGCAAAATGTACTACAAATGATTCTTTCTCTACATAAATGCATATGTATATGTGTGTGTAAATGTATAAGTATCGGTAGATATATATATATGTATATATATATACATTTGTATGGGGTATTCGAGGAATGTGCAACAGGAATCACGATTTATTGAATTTCAACAACAATCGATTCTTTGAATATATTCACGATTTATTCATCTTTAGTGCCATTTGCCACATGTATGGATATATGTAACAGAATATGCAGAAATTTTATAGTTTAACATGTTCCCTGTTGAGTTCTTTGGCATTTTCGGGATGCCTTTACTATATAGAAACGTTTTCTCAATATTTGTTCCCTGATTTCGAACTCAAACCAACGTTAACCTTTAACCTTTTAAAAGAAACAAAACCTTTATGGTAGAATTGGAATGGATTTAAGAAATCAAATCCATAAAAGAAGGTGAACCAAAACTGGTTCGACTGTTCTTTTGTTAAGCAGACCTCATATGAATATATATATATATACATATATGATGGATGTGTTTGTTTGTATGTGTGTGGGTATATACAACTTAAAAAGCAAACTAATTTACAAATGGGATAATTTCTAATTATCTGTTATACTTTTGTGATAATTTCTCTGATTTTTGTTTAATTTACATTCGAGTTTTCTGTTTTCTTTCTTTTGTTTTCTTAATATGGGTTTAAGGTTTTTTTTTCTTTTCTTTTTTTTTTTGGATCTTATGTATTATATAGAGAGAGAGAGTTGTGTAAATCAACTGAAATTAAATAAAGAAAATCAAACTGCAAATCATATAAACATACCCTACTGACCTGCGCGGACGCAGCGTATAGCTCTGATCGCCAATGGTTCGTCCCTCCTGCTCAGTGGGCAAATTCACCAATGTTAGCTCGACCATGCCCAAAAAGTCATCACGTGTCAGGCGATTCTCGTCAAATACTTGAAAAACAAGCTTGTGTTCAGACGGCTTAACCTGTAATTTGATTACAGAATTGAAATGTAAGTCAAACAATGGACATGATTAATCTATTATCATTTAAGACCTACTCTGAATATGAATTCTTCGTTCCAGGATGGATTTAATGTCTGCAAGAAGTTGAAAGAATATTAATAGGAATTGGAAAACAATTAAAACAAACAAGCAGCAGACTTTTCTCCTTTTCTAATCACATTTGAAATAAAGAAATTTTGCACTAGACTAATTTGTAAACTCTGTCCCCATCCATCCATCTCCCTGAGTCATCGGGCAAACAAGAGTTTTGATAAAAATTGTGTTCTTTACATTTTGTAATCGCACACTCACAAACTGTTCGGACCCGGAGCAGGCCTGCTCCAATGGGTATACTATCAGTTGGTAACTAATAATATGGTAGTTTGTTTTTAACAATGGGAAGTGCATGGCGTAATCACTGATTAGATAAGGATACTCTGGCCTTTCTCTTCAATGGATGCACACGCAAATGTGGTATTTACCTTCTTTTTTGTTTTAGTTAAGACCGAGTCAATATTAATATCACCATTAATTGTATTCAAATCGATTCTGACATATGGATCACTACAAAAAAAGCAAATTAGATTAAATCAGGTTAATTTGAATGAAATGGAAATGCATTGCGAAATGCTATGGCTGCTTACCTGGCGCCAAAAATATCCTTTTTGGCCAAAGATTGCCCACTCAGCACAACAATCCGCAAGTGGCACGAGTCTCCAGAGTCATTCTGCAAAAGCAAAAAAGAAAAGGAAACAAAACATGAAATACGTTGTAAGCGTACGTATGTATATATGCATGTACATTCATAAAAGGTAAAGAAAAGGAGAAAAGAAAACAAACATAAAAGAAAATTAGCAAAATAGACCAGAGATAGTTTGTTTCATCAGCTGTTTTAAGTAGAGCCACTTGTGCACGCATCGTTGGGGAAACCACACACACACACACAAAGAACGAAAGAATGAGAGAAGAGAGAGAGAGAAAGAAAAAAAAGAATGGGGGAGAGAGCGAGGAACACCAAATTCAATGCCAAGAACCTACTGTTTGTTTGTATCTTTATGGAATGCTACAGTGGGCTATAGTCATATAGAAAATGGATAAAATTCAATCTCTTTGACCAATAACGATCTGCAGCTGCACGTTTAATAATATGGTTACTTAATCAGTTATAACCTTTGGATCGAAATTTATTATGCATTTGTTTAAAAAAAAAAAAAACTTCTCAATGGGAGCCTCTTTGTGCTCCAATCTGTTTCCACTGTGGTGAATGGGTGGTCATTGAAACTTTTTTTCGTTTCTTTCTTTTTGGTATGGTGGTAAAATTGTAAGTAAATAAGCCGTACTGGCTGGCCAGCCACACCACTCGCACACGCAGACACACGCACATACAAAGATAAACGCCCTTACGCACACACACTCTTGTCGTTTATGCTTAATGCCAGTGATTACGCATACGCCGCATGTGCCTGTGACTAATTTATGCATTTTTATGCTGGCATTTTGAAGATTTTTTCAGACTTTTTCTCTTGTTTTTTTTTTGTTTTTGTTTTTCTTCTCTATATACATTAACGTGTGTGTATAATAATTGTTGGCTAGATAATTTTTCCTAGACCTTGACCTTCCCGCACAACTTTTAAGTTATATTTTTTGACTGTGATTCATACATATAAATGTATACATATATATGTATATATGTTTATATTCATGTAAATACATATATTAAAGTTAGTTCGCCCGTTTTTAGGTTACTCTCATTGCTCATACTCACACATGACAAAATCATATTAATTACATGGTTCCACCGACAACATCATAATTATATAGTCCAATTAGTGGCGGAAAAGTTACGTACAAACATTCGAGCCACATATCCTATGCACCCACTACCCGCCTTCATTGGGTTAGATTTACAGACAGTGTTTTGGAAGAAGAGTTTGTAACTGGATACCCATTGGGAGGAGCCCGTCTCATTTTAACCCTCCCTCTACCTTACACTCCCCCCCTGTTGCTGACCACGGACAGATGGATGCATGGCCGGACGAATGAGTGGACGGGTGGACATACGGACGGCTCTGTTGTGCGGCAACAGAATTTTCATATCAAATATCAAAAGAAACAACAACAAGGCGCATGTTGTGGAGGGGACCACACACTGACCCTGACTGGCTTTGTTTTCAGATTTGTTGTTATTGTTATTGTTTTACATGTGCCATTTTGTTCGCGTCGTTCTGGGGAACCGTTTTTCCCCATTTTCCATGAACTTGTACTTTCGTATTTATATTGATTTTCAACAAGAAACTAACTGCTATATAAGAGAAATGCGGCGACAAGCTCTTTAAGGCTTTCCTCCTCCTCCCTATCCATCCCTCCACCCCTTCCTTTTTGCAACCGTAACTGAATGTTTGTATATATGTATATATGTACATATATACCCGTATAGCTGCATTAAAATATCTTAGTTGGGGAACAGCTGAGTATATTGACGCCGCCTCTCGCATATCTAATGATTATTTCTAATTGTTAAATAAAGACATGGTGAAACGGTTGGGTTTGGAAGCGGGGGATATGGGGGTGAGAAGTAGATGTCCAATCAATCAGCAAAAAAGCCAGCTTAAGTAATCCCAAACAGACATTGACATTGAGACGATATTGTTTGTTAGTTGGCATTCAATTGATTTTCAGCCATTAAATCTCTACCACAGACTGACAGCAGCAGCAGCTAAGGGAAACTAGCTTAAGCTATGTAAAAAGTGCCCAGCCGCCGCCAAACTGATAGCGAAAGTCTAATTTTTATATAATGTTCCCATAGGGTAAAACGGTAACCGCCGAAATTAACATTTCCGACCCTATAAAGTACATATATTCTTGATAAGCATCATAAGCCGAGACGATTGAGACATGTCCGTCTGTCTGTCCGTCTGACCGGATGAACATCGAGATCTTGAGCTTTCAAATTCGGTTTGTAGATCCATCTAGTTTGTAGGCAGATCAAGTTTGTTTCAAATTTTAGCCATGCCCACTTTTGCCACCTTAATTAAGAAAAAACGAATAACTAGAGCCATATTTAAGGCATCGAATTGTTATTTGGCACATCTAATAATATAGCCGAAATGCACCCGGTGACTAACTGACAAATCGGACAATAAACATCGGAGATATACCCTTATCCGTTTTGTACTGAAACGCCAAGGGCGAAATTGTCAGGGAGTAAGCGAGACAGCGAATTTTATTTTAAATCGCTGGCGATTTTGATGTCTACTTGGTCAAGGGTATAATCAACGTCGGCAAGGACGACTTGCTTGCTTCATTTCATAATATATACTCAGCTGCTAGCCGATTTTATCGGTCGTGTGAAAGTTCTCAAAATTACATCATTATTTTGCTGGAGACGTAGAAAACAGTATTCAATCACTATATTTCGAGTCATTATCATCTAATCGTTCCGTATAATAATAAAAATAATCAAACTTTTAACCGCTACCGATTGTTAGAAAGCATTTCATTTGGGAAGGGTTGAGATGGGAGATGGGATGAGAAAATAGGGATAATTGGAAACATTTAATCATTTAATTTCCAAAATAAACAAATATATTTCTTATTTCCGTCTTTTAGGTGAGGGTATAATAACCTTTCCAATTGATTTTTCCGCAATTAATCATCTCGTAATTATATAGAGAAATTTACATTAAACGTTTTTCTTTTAATAATATTTCCTCGTTTCTCTATTTGAAAGGCGTTTTTAATAAACTTTTCTCCTTTCACAGCTGGCCTTATTTGCCATTTTGCCCGAAATCCTTTCCACGTGCTGCTGTCCATGACTCCCATTTTCGTGGAATTCATGTACGTAAATCATTATATTATAATTAGATTGATTCCGAGAATATTGAAATTATTGAAATTATTGATGGATTGAAAGCATAATTTCCTCTTTTTTACCGTTTTGACGACATTCGGATGACGCCCACTTAAAAATTGACGGCGCTTTCCCGCCCGTCGTCGCTCTCTCACACATACATACATATGTATGTATGTATAATGTGATTATCAATTTCCAATTTCCCATTATCAACAACAAGAAAAAGCGTTCACTTTTAGCATTTTGAATGCCATGTGACATTGAAGTGCACACCCACCAACCCACTAACACACCCCGCTGCCTCTTTTGGTTTGTTCTTTCACCCATAGCCAAATGCAACAACAACAAATAATGATGAATAATAAAATACAAAAATATATATATGAATAATCATCATTTGTCTGATAAGCACAAACAAAAAAAAAAAAAAAAAAAAAAAAAAAAAAAAGAGAGGAAGAGAGACAGAGCGAGATAGAGAGAGTTAGAGAGAACCGAAATGAAGTCAAGGCACTGCTCTACGGTAGCCTGGTCTACTGTTCAAACAAAATTATTAAAAACAAAAAGAAAACGAAATAAAGAATTACTGATAACGAAAAATGAAAAAAAAAAAAATAAATTTCAGTTTTTGTCGTTTACAAATAAGATTATTACTTGTAATTGAAATGTGCACGCTTTTTTTTTGTGCCATCATCAAATGCGGTGTAACATTAACATATTTCAGAGATCCTTAACGATTTTTGTACCACCGCCACCTCCGCTTCAATGGAACACACGCAAACACATACATACACATGTGTACGTTTACCAATGTGTTTTGTTTGTTCGTTTTAGTGGACGCCATTAACCTAATTGATTTGTGGACGCTCATGTAGTACATTGTCAAAGGGAATCCCGAAAAGGTCGATGCAAATTCATTACACAAATTGACCCGAGCCTGATCCCGCCACGACCTTCCATGGAAATATTCATTGATAGATTACAGACAGAAATAAAAAAGATTCAAGCTTTGGTAGTGCCGAAGTATGTATACCCTTACAGTTCTAGACTATGCAATTACATTCGTAATAATTATCCGATTTGATTCAAGCTGAATGAATGTTGTGTAGGTTTTATCCGCCAAAAAGAAAGATGTTATATTTTTTTTACTACATCGATTATTGTGATATTTAATACAACTTGTAGTATTAGCAGTCGGATTCCATCTACTCTTTAACTTGTCAAACATAAACATCTAAAATACTTATTTAAGGAATTTCATACACATGGCTGACAATGAAAGGTCTAAAATTTGCAAAGAAATAGACAGATGGACACTGATAGATCTATTTGGTTATTGATGCCGGTCGGCAATGTATGTTTCTATACGTAACAAACATCTGACCAATTTAATTATACCCTCTGAAAGGGCAGAAAAATATAACACACAGATTATATGTAAATTCTCCTCCCATACCCTCCATCCAATATATATGTGAATTCGACTTTTTATTTTCGAAAAAATATTTCCCTTAAATAGAATGTGAGAAATACAAAAGAAACGAGAATAAATATAATTTCGATGAAGCTGCAGAAAATATTTGTTGTTCTTTATTTTATATATGTATGATAAATTGGTGGAAAATAAATATCAGAGAATGGCTTCAAGGTCAATATAAAAATATTTCCATAAGTACATACTAAGCAGTAGAGAGCATATGTATCTAATATACGATTTATCTAAATAAAACAATCAAGTTAAGTTCGATTGAAGGGAGAGTGAGGTGTGAGGGTTGGAAATAGGTTCGCTCGCTTTCTTCATATAATTAGCAATTATATCTATGATTGATAAAAGGGTCATCATACGGGACACAACCTCTGACCAAACTCCGCTATCGAATGTCTGTCCGACATTTACAATGGAACAGCGAAACATAATAAGTATTGGTTTTCATCGAATGATTCCCCGCCAAATGCCAATTCGTAGTAGATTATAACAGAGCTCGAGTAAATTGAAGAATGAGAGTTTCCAATGAAGTGCAGGCAGGCTTTTAGTTAGTGCTACTTACTTCTCTTGTGCGCTTTTACCATTAGTGTGTTTAACTATTCAATTGTTAAATTGTAAAAAAAATAAGTGATAAGAGTATTTTATGGGCGTACCCATTATTATTCAGCAAGTAATTCGAGAGCATAAACCATAAATATTTAAAATTAAGACGCAAATTATTGCGGTTAAACGTTAAAAATAAAGATTCAGATCAAGTTTAAGCAGAAATTATTAAGCAATTGCCTGCTAGTAGCCCAAAGAATTCTAAATTTGATGCTATTTTATCATCTTTCTATGTATATGTTAACCAATTAATGTTATTATTGAATGAAGATCCATTAGAATCTAGTTTAACCCAGTAAAATTCCAGATATTGATATCTCTGAATGGACTACCACTCAGCTATATAAAACTTGACCTTCGAGAGCCACTACAACGATTTGGTATATAGGGTATGTGAAAGTCTTTGAAGTGTTAAACTAGACAATAAACAATTGTAATTAGTAAGGAGAGCAAGTCGATCTTACTCGGGCAATTCTCATTAGAAGAGTTTATAAATAAGTAACACCATTAGGTGTACATTATCCTTTTAAAATCAGATTAAATTACTGGAGGAAATATGCAAATGGGATTTAATTTAATTATAAGTCCTCTTAAAGGCACCTCCGAAACGCAGGGTTTTCCACTTTCGATTAGTTGAGAGTATTCTGACAACGAGTTGAATGATATTTAGATTTCGTTCCTCCATTCATATAATTTTTTTTTTATTTAACAACTTTGACTTTAAGGTTTTTAGACTTTACGAAATATTTTTGATTAGTTTGTTGCACTTACGCGCGGGATGGGAGGGGCCCCCGAACCGGAAAACTATGCAAATTCAAAGCAATGCTAACAAGAGGAGATGAGGGATACCTGAGTGGCACGGAGGGAGACACGTGAGCTAGATCTACACATCAAAGTCGGCTCAATTAGCGACTTATGTGGATACGAGAGAAACGAAAAGGGGGAGAGAGATATATATAGAAAGAGAGGGAGAGAAACTTACATCAGTATTATTGTAGCCATGGATTTGACCATCTTCACTCGTCACCGATGGCGAAGTGGTTGTTGATTCAGCCATTTTTGATTTTGATTATGATTTACTTTGATATTTTTGCTTTTTTTTCTCTCTCTCTTTTTGATTTTGTGTGTTAATTATTTGCACGCCTCTATGAAAACTAAATTGAACAATAAAAAACAAACACTTAATATATATGTATGCATATGTATCTATATGTGTATATAGGGTTTTCATTTGTCGCTGCTGATGTTATTTTTATTTCATATTATTTTTTTTCACTGCACAAAACGAGTTAGTGCCCAAGCAATTCAAAGAATTTTTCGATTCGGTCACGGCACGACTGTCATTGGATTTTTACGCGTTGCAGCTGAGCGTTGAGTTGGTGGATCGCGGGCCGCCGACGAGGAGAACAGGTTCCACAACAATTGCCGTTTTGTTTTTATTAAATATATACAAACAAACATATTTATCTGAGAAAGTGTGTGCTTGTGTATACACATATACACTTGCAGGGGGTACTATGTATAATTTGAATTGGACACCGAAAGAAACGTCTTCAAAACTCAAAGATGTAGCTGTTATGGAGTTCGGACTTATAGGATATCAATGTTCCAATAGGAAGATAATTACAGAGAATGTCTTTAACTTAAAAACACACTTCTTAAAGATTGGATAAATGAAATGAAACTTATTTCTCGTCACAGATTTTTGGGGACCCGAAAGGTGAGTGTAGGCCCAGGCCTTGTAAGCGAATGGAGTAACTATAGATTAGTTTAAGCGGCAATGCAAGGGCATAGAAACTTCACCACAGACAAAACAGGCTTCCGCTATGTTTTTATTTTGTTGTATACTGCGTATACGTAACGTAAGTAAACGTAAGGTCGTAAAAGAGAAGCCACCGCGAAGAATTGTGTAGGTTTCCCAGCAAACACACACTACTATCAGTTTCTTTCTGTTCTTATTACTTTTTTCATTTCGCAATTTTGGTTTTTTATATTTCGGCATGCATGACTAATAATAAAAAGGCCCAGAGAAAGAAACAAAGAATCTGCTTTGATTTCTATTCGCCGATTCTAAATCCGCATCCAAATCCGAGCAATGGCGAATCTTTGCTGTGAATCGTCGTCGTTTGGATGGGCTATGGCGACGTTGATTCTTAGCTCACGACGTTGATGATTTTCTGGGCTGTTGCTTTTTCTACGCTCGGAAATTTATTTATTTATATTGTTATTTTTTCATTTTTTCTTTTCTGCTTTATATAATTAACACATTTGCTTGGGAATGGATGCATTAAACATTAACCACGTTTATTTTTCCCTCTTTTTTTTAAGTTGATACTGTTGTTGTTATTTTGCGCGGCAATAAATATTTTTTTGTGTAATTGAATTATTCACTTATTTATCTTTTATTAACAGCCCTCGAAATAAAAAAAAAACAAAAAAAAACGACCAAAAAAAAAAACAGCAATAGAAATTATTAAACAACACACCAAGACTAATGCAAAAACATGTTCTCTTTACGAGTGTGTGGTGTGTGTTTTGTGTTCGGGAGTGTGAGTGCAAACACGACAACAACAAAACAAGTCTCCCCACTTGGCGACTGCCGTTGCACGTAACAGTCACTCTCACGTTCTAAGCTAAACTGAAGCGAAAAAGTTGTGGGCGTCAGAAACAGTGTGACCAAAGTTAGGCGGCGAGAAAACGAAAAGTAGTAAATGCTGCAACACTTTTTATAGAGCTTTTTTCTTGTTGTGGGGATATTTCTATAACAGCGAGGCGAAGGTATCCAAGACTCAATGCATTGAACATTGTAGCAAAATTTATACTGTTTTTATATACAAGGTACTGGCTGCAGTAACTCAAATTAATAAGTTATCAAATTAAGTTTTTTAGCCCTTCAGAAGTTTTTAGTATTTTTAAAAAAATACCAAAATATATTTTAGATTTTTCGCAATCACACCTTTCTAACGATAATTAAGAGCTTTAAGGCTGTTTGGCCGAAAGCTCCAAGTTCCTCTCTCTCTCGCACTTGTTCTCTCTCTCGCTATCTATGATGAGCACGCGAGCGAACAAGTGTCCAAAGCAAAGCAAAACAAAAACAGCTGATCGCCCAAACATTCTAGTGGGTGTGTGCGTTAACTGGTTGTTTGTGCTCATGTGAGAGTGTTGTTGTGCACATGTCTGCTGACTACCGGCGCCGCCGAATGCATCATGAACATTTTGGGGGAAAAACATAACAAACATTTATATGTTTGTATATATACAGAGAGCTCATCAATTATAATTGACATTTGACTTGTTGCCCAGAAATTAGTGACTGACGCAATGCAAACACATATGTATATAAATACATATGTGTATTAACCGTTAACTGATAAGCAACACATTAGCTACAAAAAGTTCAAAGATGACGTAGCGACAAAAGCTTTTCGACGTTTTTGTACCCTGTAATTATGATAAATTAGATGTAAACATTTGTAAAACTCAATAAAATGTCAATATATTTGCATTTGTATTAACCAACTAGCATCACTATAAAGATAGTCTCATACAGCATCAATTGTCTACATCTTGACTTTTTAATATATTTCATGGAAATAGTTAAATATGTGTTAGTGATAACAGAGTGCCATGGTACGCAGAATAAAACTGATTGCTACAGGGTATATTAACGTCGCCATTCCGATTTAAAGCACCAAATATTAGAATCTTGTTAGCAAGAGACAGAACATACAAGTGGTGAATGCGTCTCAATTTAACACAAGGGCACTAATGAAGATAAAACAGCCTACCCCTTCGCTGCTGCCCCTCTGTCTATCGAAGCAGATTCAATTCCCTTTGTCCCAATTCCGACCACCAGCTACTCCAATCGCCAGAGTCTGGACAGGCAACTTGTTAAATTAGTTAAGCAAACAGAATAACTTTTTCATTGAGGCACAAATTACGCATTGTTGATAAATTCAATTATGTATTAAAATCGAGATAGAGATAAAGGAGGGATGGGAGGAGAAGTGTTGATGGCATTTGCCTGCTGCTAAATTGAGATAGATAAATAAATAAAAGTATATTCGCTTTTAATTGCCACTTTGCAATATTCTGTTTATTTATAAACAAAGCGAAGAGCTCTATCAAATTGAGATGAAAACGAAATCGAAAGCCATTCCGCACGCATGGACATTATTTGGGGGTCCGCCTGACCATGATTGAATATATTTAACTGTTGCATACTTTTTTGGGACTTTCGAGATTCAAAAAATTATGATTATTATTAAACAAACAACACTTTTACATTTGGAATTATGATGCAACACAGTATTTACAAATACATATGTATATATCTTATCGGGAGAAGAACTTTAATTTTGTCGTTTTTCTTACAAAAGACGCAAAAATGCACGTAAGATATGCCCAGAAAAAACCCAACAAAAAAAAAAACAATGTTATAAATGTAGCTTGTCATGTTCCCCTTACACATGCCCTAACCTCACCCACTTCTTTTGCCACAGCCCAGCTGTTATACAGCCTCCCGACCCCCCCAACCTACTCAACACCCCGACAAGATTAGATTAGCATTGAAAATATCATAAAAACAGAAATGATAAGACAGATTAGCTCTCTGGCCCCTTACGGTCCTATTCCATTCCATCCCATTGCCGCCCACACACGGCATTTAGAAAGTTTGACTTACCACTGCAGCCAAGGAACGACGTGGCGTATGTCCATTTCCATAATCCAATCGCGGCTGCTGTTGTCCTGCAACAGAGGCCGCACGACGGCGCGGTGGTGGGCGTGGCACGTCGCCACCTGTCGATGTCGATGGAATGGGGGACGCGGCCGCTACAGTGCCGCTAGAACGTGCCGACATGGTTGTTTCCCCCGCCAAAAAGCGAGACGATGACACTCAAAAGAAGCAAGCGAAATGAAAAGAAGAAAAACGGCTGGCTGCAAATATGAAAAGAAAGAGAAGAAGAGGATGAAGAGACTGAGACGGAAGTGCAAATTAATGTGAAAAAGACGAATGACACGAACGTTGTGTACAAGACTAACAATGACTTTTTGGATGCTGCTGCTACTGTGGCAATGCATCTTCCATCATCTCGTCTCATCTCTCTGAGACTACCGCTGTCCTCCTAACTCTTGGCAAGGCCAAATTGAGCGCAAATACAGAACAACGAGCGGCGGAGGCAGAGAGAGACAGACAACAAAGAGACACACAAATAAAAAGAACGTTACTTAAAATATGTATATATGTATGTTCATACATAAACACATACATATGTAAAAATATATGTGTGCTGGTTAGCTTTTGTGTGGGCGAAACACACACACACTCGCATACACACCCAGTAACCGAACATAATTAGCCAAGCTTGAAAGGTTTTCGACCTGGTCATCATCACTAGTGAAAATCATATCTTACACATACATACATACAATAAATGTACTTACTTTTTCCCCTCTTTATTTTCTTCGTCTCGTCTTCTCCGCCGCTCTCTACTTTTCACAGTTTTTTTTGCTTACTTTTAGTTTGACGGCTCGCGCACTATATACTTTTATTTTAATATCACTTGATTTATGTATGAATATGCATATGTATGTATGTATGTACATATGTACCATACATCTATTTATTAGTAACTATATGTGGATGTAGTCTTTCGTTTTCACGTTTGTTCAATGTCGTTTGCCCTGGCAATAACAATATATGTATATGAGTTCTTCTATTCGATTTCTGGATCGCTGTGGCAAGTCCTTAGCTACAACTTATAAACAATAATTTAACACACCGCAGAAAATGCACAAAAAAAAAACCGACAACGATAAAAACCGAACCGAGAACTGAACTGAGAGAGTTACCGTAGGTACGTCACGAAGAAAACGCAAAATCTGATGAAAATACCAGAAACCAACTGAAGAAAACTTTCCTTAGTATTTTTTATCAAAACTTTGACTTGAAATTATGTTCTAACACTGAAAATTAGTTATGACTGTAATAATCTAGTAGCCTCTAGCGTCTTACAGTCAATTCATTTTCGAATTGTATTTGAATATTTCAAATTGTAAGCGAGTTTCTTTTAAAGTATTTAGTATATTTTTAGTATTTGTTCCCGCCAGTTGGCATTTGCTCTTTGCCTGTCTGCGGTCACATAGAAAGCAGTGAAATCTAAATGAAATAAGAAATCTAATAAGTTTAGCAGTAAAGCAGGAGTGTTTAAAATTGTAGGTGCATTTAAGTTAAATCATAGCCAAATCCAATCACAAATCGTGGCCATCCAAAAACCGCAAACAACTCAGCAGCAATATCAACAACAACGCGATATTTTGCAAATTTCTCGCTCCCCCAAAAAACGCAACGGCTGGCTGGCAAAAAAGTTGACAAGTCAGTGGCTGAGAATCAGGAGGGGTCTGCTTGGTGCGCAGTAGATAAAAAAGAGTGTGTGTGCCAGCGCCAGCGTTGTACAGTGAGAAAGAGAGAGATAGATTGAGGTGGGGGCGAGTGAAATTGCGTGTTAAAAACCAAACAACAACAAACTGCCAAACGCAGGCAAAACTTTATATCAAACGAACAAAAACAATTGAAATTTAGTGGCAACGACGACATTTTCATGGGTCTAACAGATCAGCAGGATTGGATCGGTTGTGCGGTGTCCATCACATGCGACGATTTCCTCGGCGTTTTCCAGGGTCTGATCAAGCAGATCTCCGCCGAAGAGATAACCATAGTGCGTGCCTTTCGCAATGGGGTACCTCTCCGCAAGCAGAATGCCGAAGTCGTACTCAAGTGCACGGATATTCAAAGCATCAATCTGATTGAGCCAGTTAAGCAGGATGTGGAGTCTCATGCAACGCCTGCGGTTATTAATAAGCCTACGCCCGTTAAGCTGCCGCAATTTTCCAATATTTTAGGCAAGCAGCAACAATTGCAACTGCAACTGCAACAACAACAACAGCAGCAACAAAAACAGTTGCACGAGCAGGAGGAGGCACTGCAATTCCAGACATCCAAAACTAGCAAAGCGAATGGACATGGCAGGGCAACCGGTGCCAGTGCCGGAGCGGGAACGTCGGGGGGAAAGTCTGCATTGAGCGACAAAATGCATCAACTAAAGCTCAATGGCATAAATGGCGCCAATGGCGTAAAGAGGTAAGAAATACAAAATGGTAGCTAAAAGACAACTAACTTATATGATACAACACAACTGTGCATTGGGGATGGGACTATAGAATTATTTTAATTATTGCTTCTTTTAACTTTAACCAGTTTACGATTTCCCAATTAATCATTTACATTTGCAGCAGAATAGATTGCGGGTTGCCTAATATACCCCAATTGTGAACACTATAACCACAAGTCCCAGACCATTAAACGAGTGATAAGACTAGTTGTTATTGCGCAAGCCTTATCATCATCGGAACATGGTTTGCTTGACTCCCCTACAAAAATTTCTTTGCGTAAATTGTTTTTGTTTTCGCTTTCAGGACGCCACAAAACTCGCGAGCATCCAGTGCCGCCCTGCAGCAGCAGCAACAGCAACAACAATCGCAGATAGCGACAACGCCAAATAGTGTGGCTGCATTTTTTGGCAATATGATACCGCCCAAGGTGGAGGTAAAACTAGGAAGCACTGCCTATAGCTATCGGAGTAGCAGTGCAGATGGCAGCAGCGGTAGCGCTGAGGCGGCAGCCGGAGGCATAGCTATAAGCAAGCCCATCGACATTATGCCTAATGGTGGTGGTGGAGGAGGAGGCGGTGGGGGAGGTGGAGCTGCAACTTATTATCAGCTAGCACAGGCAGCCTCCAGCTATAGCAATGGTAATGGCAATGGCAGACGCAATGGAAATGGCTCCTTTACCAATGGTAATGGGAATGGAAATGGCATTGGAAACGGCAATGGTAATGGAAATGGTAAAAACAAACGAAACCGTGTACGCCGGGAAAGCAGCATTAGGCAACAGCAGGTACATCAGACATTTGGCAGTGAAGCAGATGATCCAATGCTTCAGGAAGATTTCGATTTTGAGGGCAATTTGGCTTTATTCGATAAGCAGGCCATTTGGGATGACATTGAGTCGACTCATCAGAAGCCCGATGTTTGTCGCCATATAGAGCAAAAGAACCAGCATCATCATCAGCCGGAGCAAAAGTATCGGCACGATGAGAACATTTTGGAGAGCAAGCCGCTCCAATTGCGTCAAATCGAGAGCATGTTCGAGGGCAGCAACGATTTTGTAACGGACGATGGCCTGATCATACCAACAATTCCGGCTTATGTCCGCAACAAAATAGAGCTAAGCGCCGAAAGGGCAGGCCTGTCGCTTCAGCGCCAAATTGATATACTAGCGCGTGGAGCTAGCGACCTGGCTATCACACTGCTGGGGGGTGCTAGACGCTTGACACCGGCCAACAATCACCAATGGCCCAAGATAGCCATCATTTGTGATGGCGTAAAGAATATGAGGTAGGACACATATTTAAATTTAAAACAAATGCAGCATATCTATCAAGTTTAATTGATTTTCAATTTTTCTTGTTGTAGAACAATTAATATTGGAGCCGCCACTGGTCGTCAGTTGGCATCTCATGGCCTTACCGTTATGCTATATGTGGAACAGGCCCAGTTAATTGAAAAGAACAACAGCAGCATTGAGATTTCTTTATTTAAAGCCACAGATAATGTCATAGTTCACTCAGTGGATGGTAAGTATAGAAATGGTCGAAACGAAAGCAAAAAAGTGAAAAAATATATTTTCTAAATCATTTTCAGCGTTGCCCACACCTGATCTTGTGATATTATCAACAAACGTCGCTAATCTTTCTGATGCAATTAACAAATGGCTTAGCGTTAATCGGTAAGTGCATTAGTCAATGCCCTATCTTTACAGACACGTATCTTGATTCTGTATTTTATAATAATTGTAGTGCGTCTGTGCTTGCCGTGGATCCGCCACCATGTGGTATTAATGAGGTTGCTATTAAGTACTCAATTTTACCTATTTTACCCTTGAATGGCATATCAACAGTAAATAAAACAGCAGCAGCTGCAGGAGCATTATCATCCGCTGCAGCCACGCCCACACCGGGTACATCATCATCAACTACAGGATCAAGCACAGCTGCTGTCGCTGCTGCAGCAATACAGCAACAACAACAACAAACATCAACGAACAATTGTGGCAAATTGTATTTATGTAATTTAGGTATACCGGATAAATTCTATCGTGATTGTGGCATTAAGTACAAAAGTCCATATGGACATAAATATGTGATACCGATTCACTCAAAGGACTGAAACAACGACAAAAGTAACAAACAATTGCAACTGCAACAACAACAGCAACATCAGTAATAGGAAACAATTGCAACTGCAAGAAACAACAACTACAACATCCAACATCAATAAACCAATAATAACACTAACACTATTACATACAACAAACCCCACCAGCCCCTGTCCCCCCACCCCCCGCGCACATTTGTGATGATCATCAAGTCCAGTTTCCTGTGAATCTAGCTCTTAGTCTAGGTCTTCGTCTCATTTAGCACTCGATTTATAATTTGATCTACATTAATTTAAGTTCTTAAATTATAGTTGTTTATGCCTCAAATCTACATTTACAATTATATATATATATACGTATATCGACAACTTCTAAACTATTACAATTACGTCATACGGTTCATATATATTATTATTATGTTTTTTTAATTAATTTCGTTTATAAAAGAATGATGATTGAATATGAAGGAGAAGCAAGAAGCAAAAAAAAAAAGCTGCCAAAACCTACATCTAATTTTCAAATTGTAAATCCTCTTTTTTATTATCGTTGTTGCTGCTGCTGCTTCATCATCCGAATTTAATTATTAATTTTGTTTGCTAGTCCAGCATTTAAACAATAGAAAGCAAACAACATCAGCAACTCTTAATATAAGTAAAACAAAAAACAATTGTTGCCTATAATTTTCGTCAAGAAAACAGAAAAAAAAACACATTCTTAAATGATAAATTCCATGTAAGTTAAAACAAGAACGATATAAGGCGAAGTATATAGCTTTAATTTAAAATTTCAATTCAATTTTCTGCATTCTCCAACTATTTTTTTTTTTTTGTCTCTGTTGAAACCCAATTCTCTTTAAACAAAATAAACCAATTGAACACTGAAATACTTTCATCAAGCAAAATCAAAAGAAGAATCCATAGAGAAAATTTTCGCTAAAACAATGTTTAAAAATGTTTGTATATAAATTTAAAAAAAAAAATGCAACCTAAGTAAAATGGAAAAATCATGTTAATTAATTTAGTGAAGAATGCGCAATAAATGCCAAATTAAATGTCTATTTTTTAAGTAACAAGCGAAACAACAACAACAACTATTATATGATATAAAGCAAAAAAGGAAAATCTATTATATATATATATATTATAAAAATTGAGATATATCTTAGGCTAGTTCTATAAGCTAACAAACACACAGAAACACACTTTATCTATTATGTAGATTTGTATTATCTTAAGTGTCTAACAAAAACAAACTAAACAAACAAAATCGAGAACCTAATTTTTGTACCCATCGAATACAACCAACCAACAACAACAACAAAAGGAAGAGAAAACACTTTAAATACTTAAAAATCAACTGTAGATCGATGAGAATTTTATAAATATTATATATAAATCTAATCTAAATAGTGCAAAATTTTTAGCATGTTGCAAACTCAAACTAAAACGGCAACCAAAAAAGAAAAAAAACAAAAAACATCTTATAATTCAAAATTATTTGTTGTAAAGCAAACAAAAAACCAGACAAACGGAAAGAATTATGTATAAAAAATCACATCTAGATACTAAAAATTCCAATAATATTGATGATCATCCATCTAAAAAAAAACAAAAAACAACAACCAGATAAATTATACTATACATTATATATGATGAACAACTATTCAACAAAAACAACAACAACATATGATAACAGAGAGTTAAATGCGATTTTCACAACTGACCAAAATTGCGGCCAGCAATATGGGAAATCGCAGCGACTGTTTTGAGTTAGGAGTAGGAGAGTTCACAAGACGTTGAATGGATAAAGTAAAGAGTGAGGAGCAGCTGAGAAGGTTTTCCCATTACCACACAACAACAACACCAACAAACACCAAATACTTTTTAAAAACAACTAGAGATTTTTCTTCATTATTTTAGTTTTTGGTAATGCTTTAAGAAATTGTAACAAAGAAACAAACAAAAAACTCTATTTCGGGCCAATTGAAAATGTTGTAACAAAATGAAGAAACAAAAAAAAAAAAAAAAACGAAAACTTACTTTTAAATACAAATACAAAAAAAATTCTCTTTTGGAACCACACAAAAAATTGTACATTGCGAAACTAAGCAACAAAAAAAAAAAAAGATCAAGAAAAAAAAACTAGAAAAAAATCGTAAAGAAACAAACACAAGTTAACAAACAAAAAAAACCAAAACAATCCTTAAAAAGAAAGAAAAAGAAACAACGGAACAGCAATAATAAAAAAAAAACAAACAACACCGAGAAGCCTTCTCATGGAAAAACAAAAATTGTGCATTTTACTCTTATTTTATAAATGGGAATTTGGTTTTTAATGGGTAGATCGATCTTGACCAGACAAAGAGGAGAGGATACGACTTATGTCTATATAGTTTTCAAATGCTATATTCATTTTTTTCTTGCACTGCTATTCAATAGTTTTGCCCAACTCCTACTATATCGTATAATTGTTATGGTAAAAATCTGTTCAAATACCTATATAAAGAAGTTCTACGTACATCAATTATAGTATTTCCAAACACTCGTTAATTTTAGTTGTCCACATGTTTAAATAGTTTTTTGACCTAGAAATACAAACAGAAGATGTATAATTGCAAGTCGAGAGAATCTACAAAATGTATATTTTACATTTGCAACCGTAAGCGGAGCGGAACCAAACGATGTTCCCAGTAAACTTATTCAAATTGAAGATAGAATGTGATGCATTTTTTTTTTGTATTTTTATTTTATTTTTTATTATAATTTAAGTGCAATTTTATTACAATCGTCTTAAATACATAAATGTTATTCATTTAAATTGTTTAATTTGTATATAACATAAAAATTTGTGTATAGATCTTTTTGTTTTACTTATAGAAAAATAATTATTTAGTAGTTGCATTTACGATTTACTGATCAAAATTACTAATATATATATATATATATTGCTATATATATATATATATAAACATGTATGTATATTAATTATTTGATTTTTAAAGATTATTATTCTTACCCACTGTAAAATAGTGCCACAAACACAACTCTCCTCTCTTTACAATTCATCCTCCCAAAATTCTCATACTATACTTTTTTTATCCTTTGCCATTCTTTTTAAATGCTGTCAAAAGAAACGAACATTAGAGAGAGAGAGAGAGAGGGAGAGAGAGATGGAAAAGAGCCGGCCAAAAAAGAAACACGTGTATTTAAGAAACAATTCTTATAGATGTAGTTATTGGTTGTGCATATAGTAGTAGTAGTAGTAGTAGTAGTAGGAGGTATTTATAAGTCAACCCGAATACTCACTCTCACATATAATGATTTGGGCTCAGGCTACATTGGCTGTCTGTGTGTGCATCATTTCTGTGGCTCATTAAAAACATTTGCGTATGAGAAAGAGATGGAAGTTAAAAATGCTTTTGTTTTTGTGTGTTTAAAAAAAAACTACTAACAAATTTTGTTATTTTATTTTGACCTTTATATCATATTGTAGTTTTTTTTTTGATATTGGAATACGTACGTTAAGAACTCTCCAAAGTGTGGACGAACGAACGAACCCTACCCAAAGACGCCATATGGAGTTTGTCTCTCTTATTTTCAAATGATACGTACCCAGTGAGTGGATATGGCAATCTACGGGTTAACACACACCATACATACGTACCCAAACAAAACTCATACAACATAACTCTCTCAAAGCGCAACACAACGGCGGCCGGAAGGAAATACGTACCCAAACTATATTGTATATACACCACACATATAGAGACCTATATATTCATATATAAATATATATATGCGTTGGCATTATATCAACTACATTTGCCAAAGAACTAATGCTAGAGTGAGAGATAGATAGAGAAAGAGAGGTCGTTTTGTGTTTCAATACTCAATACGTACCCAAAAAGCTGTGTAATAATTATGTTAATCGGCTGCAAAATTGAATTAGAGCAGTGATACATTGAGTTATAGCAGAGAAGGCTTACCCTTTACGGGCCAAAAATCGGTCAATTCACACACACACACACACGTAGACGCACGGGTGGGGGTAGAAGAGTTGGGCAGGCGCGCGGCGATAGCTGAGAAAGTAGTATATAGTCGAATTGTTTGTTTTTTTTTTGTTTGTTGGACATTATGTGTTTGGTTTGTTGTTCTTATTCATATCTAGGATCTAGTGTTGCCCATAAAGGTTCTCTTTTTTCACACAAAACTACACTTTAAGTAAGGCCTCTTTATTTTTACCCACGAACATTTCCTTGCAACTTTTCGCAATTTAAGCAAAATACAATTATAAATCGGAATCGAGCAATACTCTACAAGTATATGTATAACAGTCTCTCAATTTGATAAATAAAATCAGAGTCTACCAAAAATTGTTTTAACATCAAAATAATTCCCTGTGTTTCATTTCAATATTACAGATTAGTCGTACCATAAATAACACTTTAAAAAAAAAACTTAAATTTTTTTTAACCAATTCTATACACAGTACAAATGTCTATCATGCATCTTGTTAAAATATACATATTTCCTTGAATCACACAAAAAGGTACACCATTATCAAATCTATAAAAAGGTTTGAAAAGTTTTCGCGTCTCAAACGGTGACCCTGGCGACGTCTAACGGTACAAAAAGAAAAAAACACCTTATGGGCAACACCGTGTTTTCTTTGATAGGGGGTTCTACAACAAAATAGAATTGATTTTAGGAAATTTGTTTGTTTTGTTTGGGTCTCTACATACCAGAGTATCATTCTATTGGGTTCGGGGGCGTGGCATACCAAAAACTATATATGTATGATTGTATATATTGAATCTTGTCAAAGATCTTTACAGCTTTTTCGTATCGTTTCGATTTTGATTTCTGTTCGGTTAACATTTACATTAAGTTTTTGCTTTATTTTTTGTGATTTTATGTTTTTTTTTAAAGAGGAGAAAAATCAAATCAAATGGAAAAATTATTAACATTTTACAATGAATATCAATGAATGTGTATAGATATATCGGATATATATATATATATACATATATAGGTATGTATATACATATATATGTATATATTTATGCATTAAGTGTCTAATGTTAATTTCATTAATTATTTACTTTTACGTTTTTCTTTTGTTGTAGTTTTGTTTTCAGTTTTTGTTTTGTTTTTTGCATAATTGTTGTTGGTGGTTGGTATTCAATTAATTCTACGTACGTGCGCTGACCCAGAATTCTGCTTTCTATGCATCTCTATCAGGAACTGGAAATTCTAGCGACGATAGCGCTCACGGGAATAGGAACGTCTCCGGCTGTTGTTGTTATTGCCGGCAGCAAAATGATTATAGTTACGTCTCTCGTGGCGCGGCGAACGCTCCCTCGACCGTGATCGTCGACGTTCATCGCCACGTCGTTCTCCAGCTCCACCAAAGCGTCCTCTGTCATTGCGCTGCTGGTGCCGTTCCCGGTCTCTTCGATTATCACGTTCGCGATGATCTCGGTGATCCCGATCACGACCACCACGCTCACTTCGCTCGCTAACATCACCGCCGCCGCCGCCACCTCCTGTTCCTCCTCCACCATCACCCTTAGAACGGTCTTCAGTCGCTGTACGTCCATTGTTGCGTTCACTTCGATCACTCCGATCCCGTTCACCGTCTCGCTGAGTGCCACCACCACGCTGACGCTCACGGGATCGTGAACGATGCACTCTCGAGCGTCTATCCAATTCACGTCCACCTACAAAGTAGCGATTTCGGCTTCTACCCTCATCGTCGCGATCTGGTATCTTACCCGTCCGCTTTAGTTCAGCCTTGCGTGGCGCTGCAGTCTTCTCCAGCTCAATTAGCTTTTCTCGTATGGTAAGAAATCCCAGATGTAACTTACCACCAAAGTGGTCCGCCAGCCGTATGTCATTATCGTGGATGCCCAAATAGGCAGAGCAGACCTCGCAGACCCGCAGTTTCTGCTGTTGGTATGTGGAGGCAGGCATCGATGTCCGGTACTCGTGCTCAGCTTTGGTCTTTTTGCCGCGCAACTCATCAATCTCCTTCATCAGCTCCATGCTGTCTTCTACCTCTCCAGCTTCACCTAGGGCCTCAGCCTTGGCCAGTTTTTTACCAATCTCTTCGGCCAGAGCGTGTACAGCATTTGCCTTCTCTGCTACCTCAGCGGTCAACTCTTCCTGTGTTTCTTTTAGTCGCTGTTTGGCTGCATCTGTGCGTCGGTCGCAGTCTGCAATAAAGGCCTGCAGATGCTCCATGGCCTCTATGTCGTAGTAGTAGTCACGGGACTTAGCCGCGCTTTCGTAATCTGCACGGAAAGCCAGATCATGCACTTTGGGACACTCACCCAAATCCATGCGTGTGGACGCTAATATGTCATGGGGGCAGCAGTCCAGAAGGAACGATTTACAGACGCGAGTGTCTGAGAATTTTAGCTGCCTCTCATCTCCATTACGAGCGGTGCCCATAAGCTGGTCCAGCATAGCGCGCATCTGGTCTGTTGCGGACATTTTGTTGTTTGGGGCGCTCATAATGCTTGTTGAACGTTTTGCTCAGGAAAATATATTTTCTTTTGACTTCACACAATTCCTATGAAAATTTATTCTGAGTGTATGTGTGTGTGTGTATGTCTATCGAAACGTTGCAGTGTTGTTAAGTGCTGGCAAATACAGTGCTTGAAAACAACGCAATGCAGCCCTGAAAGTGGCGGTTACCCTTCAAGTTAATTATTATATTTCATAACTCTTTGCAAGAAAAATGTTAATTGTTTTTATGAATGAGGTAACGTCAAGTGTTGTTGACATTTTTAGAGTTTGGAATTCGCCAAACATTTGGTTCAATTTAGCGGGAAAAATGCTAAAATGTTTTCTCCGATAATCTGTGGTCGACATTTGTACGCGCTGTCCAACACTAGTCACTAAAACGTTTTCAGCGGCAAAGTGTTTTTTGTTGTTTCTTTCGTTTTTGGCGGAATTTTAGTTTAAAATTAATTATTTTCGATTAACACTTAAGAAATAGAATGTCAGATGACGACGACATACAGTATGTAAAGCGTCAGCGCACTATTCACTATGGTTCGCTGGAGGAGACGGAGCGAAAGCGCCAAACTGCCGGCTTAGCAGCGTCTCCAACAACAGCAGCAACAACAACAACAGCTCCAGCGACTACAACGGGAGCATCACAGACGACAGCACCGACAACAACTACGGGACAATTAGAGGACATAGACTCCGATGAGGACTATGAGGAGACAGCCAAGAAGTCTGCAGGCGCCACAAAGGCTGGTCAACAGACGCCGCCAACGGCCGCTGTCTTGGCGCACAGAATTGATGATGACTACTTCGACCTGGAGGCAGAGATGGAACGTGACACAGTGGCCTTGCTAGAGGAGTTCGAACGGAAAAAACGAGCGCGCCAGATAAACGTCTCCACTGACGATGCAGAGATTAAGAACAATCTACGTCAATTGAATGAACCTATTTGTTACTTTGGTGAGGGTCCAGCAGAGCGACGACGCCGTCTGAAAGAACTCTTGGCCAGCTTGGGGGAAAATGCCATCAAGCAAAAGCAGGGGGAGGAAGAGGAGCGTAAATTACAGCAGCGTGAACAGGAGCAGACAACTTGGTATCACGAAGGTCCCGATACGCTGCGTGTGGCCCGTCTCTGGATGGCGGACTTCTCTTTGCCACGGGCTCGCGATCGTCTAGAGAGAGCTAAAGAGGCCCTGGAAGTGCCCAGCGCCACACGAGCCGGCCGCATGGTGGAGATGCAAAAGAAGCTACAATCATTAGCTCCGCTCTGCTCCCAAGTGGGTGATACGAGGCCTGTAAGCAGTGCCGCTTTCAATGAGGACTCTACACTATTACTCACTGCCTCGTGGTCTGGTTTGTGTAAGCTGTGGACCGTGCCCGACTGTAGCTTGAAACAGACGCTACGTGGCCATGGCAGCTATGTCGGAGGTGTGGCTCTGCGGCCCGGCGTTAAGGCGGACGAGGAAAATGTGGTCGCTATGGCTTCAGGCGGCCATGACGGTTCTGTCAAGCTGTGGGGCTTTAACAATGAAGAATCCATTGCTGATATTACCGGTCATATGCCACACCGGGTGTCTAAAGTGGCTTTCCATCCATCTGGACGCTTTCTGGCCACGGCTTGCTATGATTCCAGCTGGCGTCTGTGGGATCTGGAACAAAAGACCGAAGTACTCCATCAAGAGGGTCA
The DNA here is from genome assembly GCA_035045865.1 of Drosophila austrosaltans. Classification (NCBI taxonomy): domain Eukaryota; kingdom Metazoa; phylum Arthropoda; class Insecta; order Diptera; family Drosophilidae; genus Drosophila; species Drosophila austrosaltans. The sequence goes on along the minus strand of JAWNOQ010000207.1, from coordinate 1,819,592 downwards.
CGCGAAACCGGTTCACTGTCTGAGCTATCAGTCCGATGGCAGTGTCCTTGTTACCGGTGGCTTAGATGCTTTCGGTCGGGTTTGGGATCTGCGCACTGGACGCTGCATTATGTTTCTCGAGGGTCATTTGGGCGCCATATTTGGTGTGGACTTCTCGCCCAATGGCTTTCACATTGCCACTGGGTCCCAAGATAACACATGCAAGATCTGGGATCTGCGGCGACGTCAGCCTGTTTACACCATACCTGCGCACACCAATCTAATTTCGGATGTTAAATATCAGCAGGACTGTGGTAGTTTTCTGGTCACCTGCTCCTATGATTCGACCACCAAGATCTGGTCGAATAAGACCTGGCAGCCGCTGAAAACGTTGCAGGGGCACGACAACAAGGTCATCTCTGTAGACATCTCGCCCAACTCTCAATATATTGCAACAACGTCATTCGATCGGACATTCAAGCTGTGGTCACCCGATAGTTGATTATTTTGTTTGATTTTTACTTTGATTCTGATACCGTTTCCGTTAGATCAGACAATAGCCCAAGATAAAGTTTCCAAAAAAAAAAAAAAATAACTGGAATCTTCACGTTTTCGTTTCGTTTGTATAACACTGAGTTTTGTTATTTTAGTTACGCGAAAACCGTGATTGTGAGTAGCATGGGAAAAACACATGGGGAAAACATTTGCATTTCGTAAATTTAAGCATTTTTGTATAGAAATTGTTAATAAATAAACTACAACATTTTTTTGGTACAAAACGACGATAGTTTTTCCTTGCTTACCTTCCTTGAAAGATCTGGGAAATCCTTGAATTAAAACTAACAATGTCTAGTTTGCAATATGTACATACATATGTATCTTTGCTGACAACACCTAGTGTTTTATATAAAGACTTTCGTTTAGTAATAAGCACTAGAAATGAATATTGGAAAAATAAGAAGTTTTGGATATTTTGGGGAATAACTATAAACAGATGGAAAGTACCTTATTTCTTTACAACTCCGTTGTCCTTTCGTTAGTGATGCTTCGCTTTCAACAATAAAAGGCTTAATGATTAACCAGCTACAACTGAACTCGTATTGATCGGTCGGTATAAGGTTTCTTTGAGGTTATGTTATCATATGGTACTTCTGCACCTTTTCTTTTCCCCTCCTAATACCGCATGCCCGTTATTAGTGAAACGGAATGTCTATTCAAGGGTTTAACTGCAGCAATTAACCTTTTTTTATGCTTTTACACAATGTAGTCACGTTTTGCATCTTTTGTATAAGAGACTTGTGCTCTGCGATTCGTTTCAGCTGTCAGTATAACAGTTAATGAATGTAATACATTGAAGAGGATATACAGTTTTGGCTATTTAACCGTTACAGGTTACATCATTGGGTCATACATTGTACATATTTTTCTATTAATTTCTTTTCGTATATTTTGTTGTTGTTATATGACAAACTTAGACATTTATTATAGAATTTTAACTAAAATTTAACTACCACAGATAGGTTGCAATTACATATACATATATATAAAAAGACATACATACATTGTTTAGCTGTTATATATAGTAGACATTATAACACATACGTTGATATATATATATATATATATGCGTTTGTATAGGTATATACATACATATGTATATATATATACATATATATAAAATAGTTGTAAAGTTGTTTCCGATTCATTTTGAATGCCAAAATTTTCAGCGATTTATATTTGTTGCGTTAGTTTTCGACTATAACATTTGAGATTTGCACAGAATCCATATATGTATGTATGTATGTATAAAAACGATTAGGTATGTACGTATGCATGTATGTATGTATATATATATCGATATATATATATATATATATATATATATATATATAGATACATATATAAATATATATATATCCATATATATGTACATATGTATGTATATAGTTATATAAATTTTAATGAGGTTTTCTAAAATGCCACTTAACTAAATACATAATAATAACTCTTGCATTAGGCTAAAAAACTAGACAAAATGATAACTAATTAACAATTAAGGTAAACATTTATTGGAAATCTGTTTTCTTGTTTTTTTGCTTGTTTCTTGTTGTTTCTTTGTTGTTGTCGTCGTCGGAGTAGTTGATTGATTTTAAACTGTTGTATCTGGAGCCGGTGCTATGGGCTGTTTAGATTCGGATACATCAAGACAGCGAGAGGCTTGAGCTGGCCCAGCTGCATCCAAGTGATCTTCGGGCGCAATATCGATCCGATGAGCCTTTCGCCAAACGACCAAATCCATGAGAAATGCCAAAAACATAATGCCAGCCGTGATGCCTATGAAATAAAAACATCAGTAGATATTTTTTTTTAGTATCTGAACACCTTTCACCACCGGAAGATGTCTTACCTAGGAAGTAGTGCCTAAATGTATCCGCATCGTATAGAGAACAGGCGCCATGCTTGCCACACACCGATTTCCATATTAGACAGGCCGAGTCCACTACCGCGCCATAGATAATGGGGCAAGGAACATTTCCAAATAGGCCAATGGCCGACTGTATGACACCCATGGCCATAGCTTTATCTGCATGGATTATCGTTTTTAATACAGATTATATACATAGGTCAAGTCCTGATCAAGACTATATAGTTAACAATATTTACCCTTTGGATGTGTACAGCGCATAACAAGCAGCATGCTACCCACCTCGGAGGTGGAATGCATAAATACACAAATGGCAAAAATCAGTATAAAGTAGATGAAGTTCTTGCAGTTATTATCACAGTAACCATTGACCGCCTCAGCAACTGCAAAGAAACACATTTTCATTTAATTTCATCCCTTTTTATTAATGGATCGCTTGATTCTTGTGATTTTTACCATCTGGAATGCAAGCACAATCCGTATAGAGTGTGCGATTATCGGTGGCCCTCAGCGAGGAGCTGCTGCAGCCGGCATGGCATGCCGAAATGTACATCTTGCCATCGGCGCAAATTGGGGCAAAGTTTTCCTTATCACAGGTACAGTTGAGTGCCGCATTGCAAGCGGGCTCAATGATAGCGGGACTAAAAAAAGGATGAAAGCGGAGTGAGAGAGAGAGAGAGCTCATATCAATCCTGGGCATCCATACAAATAAAGTTCAAACTTACCTATTGCCGTCACTGGCCTTGTAGCCGGCAAAATCATTCATGCTGCACCCAATGAACATTAATATGACCATGCCCGCCGAATAGACCAGAGCGGTGAAGGCTATCCAAGCAGCCACACCTTTGGCTGTGGGCTTACGCTTCAAGATGAACAAACCGGATATAACAATGCCAATCCCCATGACCAGAATACCACAAAAGGCGGCTATTAAATTGGCATCATAGGTGGCCAGACGGAATTGCGTCTCCAGATATTTGGGAAGGAAGGTATAAAGTCCGGCAATGGGCAGCAAATGAAAGACACAAGAGGCCGTCCGGAACATGAGTATATCGTTGCTTAGCTGACGACGCACAGTTTTGGGAAAGTCTGTAAATGATGGAAATAGATTAGCTAGATTCTCGTTGAGTCGTTTGTCGTCTAGGCTTACCCTTTAGTTTGGGTTTCTCCTCCAGCTCGGCGGGTGCAGCTGCGGCTGCCTGAGTTTGCGCCTGGTTTGGCTTCTTACCGCTTAGCTGCTTGGGAAACGAGAACATTGCAATGGAAGCCATTAGCATGAGGCTGCCAATGGCGACGGGACCCAGCCACCAGGCACCTATCCAACGGGGATCACTGGCATCGAAGCCCGGGTTGGTGAAATTCACATACCAGCGGGTGCAAAAGCTCCCAAAGATGAAACCGGAAGCTGGCCCAAGGATCCGCATGCCAATGGTGACAGCCATATACATGGGTGACTGTTTGCTGCCGACATTATCATCTATATAGGGAATGCCCAAGGTGGCCACAGCCGTCTGGCCAATGCCAGAGCTCAGTAGACTGCCAAAGAATATGCAGAGGACAATCACTGTAATCTTCGAGTGGGATGCCTGTTCCTGTTGGCGCTGTTCATTGCACTCGCTGGTAGCCAATGTGCCGTTGCCTTCCAACAGGCAGAGATTCGGATTTGGTTGAGCTAAGGACATTAGGGTGCTTGTTTCCTCCTGTATTTGTTGCTGTTGTTGAAGGATTACACTGGAGTGCATTAGCTGCTCGCCAAAGATAAAGTGTGGCAAGGCACAAGCAAAAGCAGCTATGGAGAAAAGAACCATGCCGCAGGCTATCCATCTGGGTCGATGGCCACGGCCAGCAAAGTATGTCAGGAGCATTGCCGTACAGATTTGTCCCATTTCACTGGCACTCAACAGGAATCCCGTTGTCTTGGACTTAATCTGGAAGAGCTTCTCTATGGTTGTAATCACTGACACAAAATAGGTCATATACATGCCCTGGAGTATGTAGGCCAACAGGAAGACCACCATAAACACATGCGTCGAGGCGAATCTCCTGGCCCAGCGGGGTCGACAGCCAAACAGACCGCAATTGGATCCCTCATTTGCTCCCCCATTCAGATCTGAATCGAAATCGGACTCATCCGACTCACTAGAACGGGCTGGTGGCAATTTATAGCCACCGGTTAGTGGTGCCTGCTCATGGTTATATTTCTCACGGAGATTGTGACCATGGCCATTGCCGTTGTTGTTGCTTAACAGGCCATTCTTTAGATTGTTAATGTCCTCCGAGGCCTTCCATTCGTTGTTATTGCTCGGTGCACTTTCGTATAGCATTGTATTTGCTGTGGGCGTGGCCGTTGGCGATGTGGCCAATGAGTCACCATTTGTGTTATTGTGCTGAGCTAGCAATGGTGTGAATGCCTGACTGGAGTCACGTCGTCCCCCGGCGCCATTCTGATGATAGGCATTGCCATTGCCATTACCATGGCCATTGCTGTGTCCATTACTGGGTTTAGTTGTTGCGCCACCAGAAGCACCAGTTGCTCCAATGCCACCAGCGCCAGCACCACCACCTCCACCACCAGCACCAGCAGCTGGCATCTGATGCCCTTCTATATCGCCGTTGCTCTTCAACATACTGACTCTCTCCTTAGGTGGGGGTGAGGAAGGAGGGGGGTGGGAGAGAGGGGAGAAATCTCAATCAATTGGATGTGAGTATATATATATATATATATATATAGTCTGTGTATGTGTGTGTGTTAGCTAATGAAAAACTTGATAACTTCAACACTTTTCGCTTGTTTGTGCCGTTTGTGGACTTGGTTATCTAGTTTCAAGTTATCTGGATAATAGTTTGTTCCATCTTTTTTCTCTCCGGCACCAAACACAATTCGTCTACATGGATGGGTTGTGGTTTAGTTTGATGCCTTTGATAGAGTGAGGTTCTCTATCTATCTAATCAAGCAACGAGGTAGATTGGTTTTCCTTCTTCTTGTAGTCAGTTTGAATCTTTGTTGCAATATGGCAGTGGTATATCTAGAAATATAAAATAATATCGTTGATGTTAATTAGAAAATGAAAAACGGGCTTAAAAGCGAATTGGAAATTCGTTAAAATAAATAAAACTGTTGTAGAAACTTAAATCTTATCCTCGAAATTTGTAGAAATATTATTTAATTTTTTTGTTTCTAAAACTTTTATTCTTAAAAAGCGATTAATTTTCTATTTAGCCTTGAACTTATCATATCGGACCTTACTGCGTAGCCATAAATTGTCCAGATCTAATCCAATTATTTATTTGAAGGAATTGCAGTTCGCATTAACTTGACAAGTTGATATGAAATTATATCAAATTTAAGACCTAAGTTCATAGACCATATATCATTTCTATTACAACAAGGAAGGATTATTACAGAAATACTTATTTCCTTTCTAGCATCAATAAAAAAAATTGTGCGCCTTTTGGATAGGCAACACAATATTTATTAAGCTTAGCCACAGATAAATTTGCTCTGCGCTAGATAAACGGAAAGATATCTAATATATACTTAACTGAACAATGTGAGTGGGCAATACGCAAAAGCGAGAGAGAGAGAGTAAGGAGATTGGAATATGTACTATATAGACAAATGGAAACTCACAATTGCCTTTTTATTTCTTGGTAATTCTCCGCAGAACAAACTAAAACACAAGAAATAACAATACAGACTGCAAAAAAACGCAACAGAAAATCGCGTAGCGCACACAAAAAACACTCAATTAAAATATATATAGATTTATGTATATATATGTATATACATATATGGAAGTATGTGTGTCTATATAGAGGAAGAGGCAGAATCTAAAGCGAAGCAGCTTATCAGTAACACACACACACACACAGACACAGATACACGCATTCAGTATTTGCAACTGTATACAAATATATACATATGTGCACTCCGAACTGCTTTGCGGCATTAAAACGCAGTCTACACTCAATTTGTACATATATACATATATACTTATAAGTAGGGTATATATAAATGATATGCATATGAATGTGTGTATATGTTTCTTTTATACCACAAATCACTTAACCAAATATTGTTGTAGTAATAGTTTTAAGAACGATTCAACAGACGTATCAACAACATATTTTTCAAATACCAACTTATATATCTCTATATATAATTCGAATTACATAAATTGAATTTAAAGCTTTATTTCAATTTTGGGCATTATATACATATGTACATACATATTCATATGAATAATATTAATATAATAAAATATGATGTTTTTTTCTTTAAAAAAAAATGCACAAAAGTCTTATACATATATTCTACATATGTACATATGTATGTACGTTTGTATATATGTATATATATGTGTATATGTATGAAGAGCAAATATTAAAACAGTTTGTCAAAATCCCGATTCTACCTACTCGTATCTCGTATTTTGTTTTAGCACAAAAAAAAAGAAAATAAAATAAAAAGTTTCAATGTCAACCGAAATATAAGCGAATTTTTTCTGTTGATACCCTTACAAGTTAGGTAAAATATGGGGTATATAAGCACTTTGTTTTTTTTTAAGTTTAAGCAAGAACAAATGAAGAACTTGTATAGGGGAATTTCCCCTTACTCCAACTCGAACAAAAATGAACGGGTCTTTAGCGAAAAGTGTTCTAACTCGAAATCTCAGTAACTCCAACTTTGAGTTTGTTAAGTTCCACTGTATATATGTATCTAGATCCGAATTGTAGATTTTCCTTTATATGCATATAAAGAGCATAGAATGGTCATCGAGGTTCACATAATTGTAATTTTTGGTTTTGTTGTTGTTGTTGCTGCTGTTGCTCCTGCTGTTATTGTTGTTGTTAGTATGAAGTCTAAATTTTGGTTTTATTGCTCTACCCACCATTTGACTTGGCATTTTTGATATACCCACACAGACACACGCACACATACTCACAAATGTACATATGTATTTACTTATATATGATGTCTATATATAAAAGAGACTATGACACAATATAATTTCACTTTCGTTTCACTTAATTATACACTGCTTCCCCCTCCCCTTACCATTCCATTTCAATTCATATTTTAATTGCAATCGCAGCAATGGGCTCTTGCAGTCGGAAATCTTATCACAAAATTTCTGTGACCGACCTCGCTGATAAGGGAAAGTGAAATTGCTTAGATATACCTCAACACGACAGAACGCATGCATGCATGTGTGAGATTGTGTGTGTGTGTGTATCTGCAATTGTAATTGTATCTGTATAAGTATCTGTGGTGCAATAATGCCAAAAAGGAGGGGCAGAGAAAGAGAAAGAGAGAGTAATTGTTGGAGATAAAGACAGACTGACAGTGAGGGAGGATGGTGAAGATGGGGTATGGGTATTGTATCTGCCTCCCCTCTCTCTCTCTCTCTCTCTCTTCACCAAGCGTCATAAACTTTGGCCTTGAAATTGTTGTTGCTGCTTGATTTATTTATTGCGCATTTTGGTGCAAATTGATTTGGTGCTTTATTTTATATTTTTTTTCCTTCTCTGCCAACAAAATGGAAAATTAAATACTTTGTTTGTTGAAACAAAATTTTTGGGCAACAATTTATTAAGGCAACGAGGAACGTGCTGCCCACTTGTCGGGGCAAATTGTGAAATTCTAGAGTCGGAAAACATGTGGAAGCAAAGCGGCAATAACACACAGATTGCTTGGAAAATTAAAAAAAAATATATGTATAAAAAGGAAATAAACATTTTTACATTAAAATGTCATTGAAATGAAAATATAAGTCAAAGATTTGTACTTGAATCCTAAGCTACTGGCAGATATCAGTTGTGGCTTATCTGCATCCGTATTGCTTTTTATACGATGACTTCGAGTTAAAGAAATGAAAACCTATGAAGATTTCCTTCGAACTAGGGAGAACTAGGGATTTCGAGCGAGGGAAGTTCAACTGTAGTTGCATATAGATCCATAGATAGTGATCTAACAATCAAGTGTGTGAAATATGTATATGTATTTAAAGCGTATATATGTATATCTTGATCATCACCTGCAACTACAAGATTTTTTCTTTGCCTTCCTTCTCCTTTTTTTCTCTCCTTTTTGTTTGTGTTGTTGTTTTTAATTTGTGACGTGGTTGTTAACTAACCCTAACAAAGCAAGTACTTTAGTACCCGGGCTTGAACTTATCTTATCTTCTTGCCATTTCTTCTACTTGTTTTTGTCTTTGTTGTTGTGCCTACACGTACCTAATGCTTGACCAAAGAGTCAAATATGCAAAAGAGGCATTAGTATTTTCTTTTTTAGTTTTTCTTCTACCAAATGCACTTGGACCTGGTCCAGGTCCAGGTGCAAGCGCAGGTCCAGACCGCAGCTTCCAACTTGCATCTCCTCCTCAGTTAACTACCAGTTTAGTATGCACAGGCTTTTGTATTTGAAGAACACTTCTTAAAGGTGGGCATATAGTAAAGCACATTGAACCCAAGTGGAAATTGGAATGGCAATGGCCACCAACACCACCACCAAACCACCATCATTATCATCATCATCATCTGACTGACTGACTGACCGACCGACCACTGATGGCCGTCATAGTGAGTGCTCTCTGTTTAAGTCATAGGCCATATATTGGTTTCAATTTAAGCCAATAGATGCTTAAATTGTTCAATTTGTTGCAGAATAAAATAACAACCAAATGACAGTTAGAATATATATATATATATATATGCCTGATTTATCAGTGTCAATCATAATAAATGCAATTAAAAGTGTTTACGAAACCCCTTCAATACATGGCAAAGGGTTAGGGCAAGGGAAAGATCGAATCAAAGAGGTTTCCATTTCAATTGAGGCAACAACAGCAGCCGCAGCAGCAACCCGCAGAGCCCGCAGCAAATGGCAATAAATTCGACAATGTGAGAAAAATCAAGTCTTGCATTTTACACTATCCAACAGTTTTTGAGAATCTCAAGGAAAAAGTTCAATTCCGCATAGCCAGGACTGAAATTTGAACTACGGCTAAAACGATTAAACTTGAGTCTGTCCTTATAAAGTTTGATCTCCTTGTACTATGGAAATCTCTTTCTACTTCAATGGAGATTGCTTCTTTATGCTATGTTCTAATTACTATTTCTATATTTGTATGTATATATAATATTCTTGGGTAGCTTATGTGTGAGGGAGCCAAAATGAATGGATCACTGAACTGAGCCACTGAGCTTGTTCACTCAATATGGCTCAGTTTGGCTCACTGGCTCATTTCGGCTCACTAGCTCATTTTGGCACACTAGCTCATTTTGGCATACTAGTTCTTGTGGCTTCTCAATTGGCGATTGCAAAGTGAACTCATGAGCTATCTGCAAGTTAGCCAGTGATAAATATGAGTGAGTTGGCTCACTTCGAAAGAAAAAAAAGAACGAGTGAGCCGGTTCACCTCAATAAGCTGCTTTTATAGTTTATTATTTTCTTTATAATAAATATATATAAATATATACATATATTTATACATATATGCATATATATTTATACATATATGTACATATATAGCACAAACTGTAATCTAATTTTGGTTTGTGTTGCTTAGTGTTTAGAATGAAAATGCCTGGCAGAGTTTCCACTTTGGCTCACTGCGTGTTGTTTTTCCGGTTTTCTTTGCCAAGTTGCCTTTTTTTTTGTTTGCTTTTTTTAGTTGTTGTTGCTTAGTTTTTGTTGTTTCGTAATGTTGCAACATCTTCCGTCTTCCGTCTTGGACTGTTGTTGGTGCTGCTGCTTGGCTGACTAAGTTATTACGCTATCTTGTTCAACTCTCATGTGTGTGTGTTTGTGTGTGTGTGTATAAATGAGTGTCCATGTGTGTGTGTGAGTATCTAAGTGTGTAAGTATCTAAGTGTGCATTTGAATTGCGCAAGCGCAACTATTGCAAATTGCATACCAAACAGCATGCCAACATGCAACATAAAAACCAGACAGACACACCGGCAACAAAAGTGTTGACTAGACGCTGACAGCAACAGCAACAGCAACAGCAATGGCAACGGCAACAGCAACAGCAGCAACAACAAGTGCCAAAGAAAGCCACAGAGAGCAACAATGCCACATCTTAAAAGTGGCATTGAAAGTAAATTGCAGACTGCTGCAGTAGATGGTAAGATGCCAGATGATCATCATGATAGTAATGATGATGTTGCTGATGTAGCTGTAGCTGTGGATGTTGCTGCTGTTATTGCTGCTGCTGCTGTTGCTGATGGCAATATTGCGATAGCTAGTCCAAGTCCCAAGTTTAAGTCCAGGCATTGTCGATGAGTATGAGAGACTCTTTGGAAAAAGTGGTTTGGCCACATTTCACTTTTAGCATAGAAATAATTTAGAACTTGTCTGCCTGAACTTGTGGAAGTTTTTGGTTGTTGATCTTGCCACTGATGTTACCTCAATTGTTGTGTATGCATGTGTGTGTCTGTCTGTCTGTGTGTATATGTGTGTGTGTGTTTGTTGGTTAAAAGCAAAACGATTGCAAGTTCTTTACTGGCTAACGCAAAATTTTCCTTATTTATTTAAACTCTACTCTTGACGGAAAATATGATTCAAAATCAGTTTATTGAGTGAGAAAAATAAAGCTATAAATATATTATATATATAAATATACATATATCGGTAGTCCAATTAATTCCTAATGGAATCAAATTCGCAGCTGGCCATCAAAATCAGAGAAATGAATAATATTAATTGTCTATACCCTGTAATTGCAATAATTAAAGGGTGTAATGGAATATGAAATGATTATACTTTTGATAAGAAAGTAAGTCGCTTAATGATTGAATTTGGAATGGAGCGGATAGACAGCAAGTGTCCCAATCAACAGCAATGTGTAATAATACCCACTTGGTGCAGGGTATCTCGGTATTTGGCACTATCAACACTTGTGATCACTTGTTGTACAAAATTTGTTGTTTTCGCTTATTTTTTTTTCATTGGCGTTGACCTTCACATTGAAAACCGAAATTTGAACTAAGAGTTTATTAAATGTTAGACGAACAATCACAAAAACACCCCAAAAAGAGAGAGAGAGGAAGAGAGAGAGAGAGAGAGAGAGAGAACATGTATAAGGAATGTTGGGTAAAGCATGACGAAAATGTAATACTCTATACTAAGAGTTTTCTTTGAATTATTATTATTCTATTCTATTCTATTATTCTATTCTATTATTATTCTTTGCACTGAACAATCAGAAATTTGTATTATATACTGAATGTTTGAGAAGATAGAAAAGATAGCTGCCATTATATATAGAACTATTATCGGTTTAAAAATTGAGTGTATATGAATATTAGAAACAATGTGATTGAACTAATTGAAATGGAAGTTGCTTCTTCTTTTTATTTTCTTATTGAAATTCAAGTCTCAATTAGTCATGAATGCTTCTTTTGGCACGAGTTTGTGTAACTTTTTTTTGGGGGAAGAAAATCCTATTATGGCCGAAGCGAGACATCAAAAAGAGGCGATAAAACATATGCCCAAAAACAGAAAATGCGGATTATAAAAAAATTATATATCAATGTACAAACATACGAATGTACATACACACTATACATATGTATATACATACATACATACATCAGATATATATATTTGTTGTATTTTAAGTGGAACACACATGTAAATGACTTTGTGTATTGTATATTGTATATTTACATATGTATACATGATTCATGGCATGACAAAAGGTGTGGCTCCAAAAAATAACAAAAAAATTTTAAGCACAGCAAAAAAAAAAGAAAATCGAAACGAAATTAAGTCGAAAATGTAATGCTCTTATTAGATTAGATCAAATATTCAAATATACTATATACATATATGCAAAGTAACTTTAACTGAATAACCAAGGAATAATTTCGGGTTTCAGTTTAACTTTAACTCAAACTGTTTTTGGCCCAATAACATTTAATTGGCCAACTTTAGAGCAGACATTTAATGGAGTTTCCAGGTAATGTTTAGATTGATTATTTTCGTATTACTGTTCCTGCAAATGACTGTAATACAAAGTTTTTAAAAGATAAATCGGTTCCCAATGGGGCATGCACCATCTACGACTTTACTGTGCCATGGTTTGTATTATTTATTTTCTTTGTGCAAAAAAAAAAAAAACTTCCTTTTTGACGGCGCTTGTTAAAAATGTCAAAAAATAAAATCAGAAAAAAAGGAGGCAATTCATACCAAGTGGAAGGAGAAAAAAAAAACAAACCAAAACCAAACGAAACGAATAAAAGACCAAAATTAACAAGCTCAAAATGGCAGTCGAGTGTGCATAAATTTTTGAAATGCCCCACAACAAAGCTAAAGCCAAACCAAACTGAACCGAACCGAACCAAACCATACCAAAAAATGTAAGAAAAACTCGAAAAAAGTAAAAACAAAACCCTAATGAAATGCAATCAAAAAAGAAAAAAAAAAAAATACGGAGTTGCCTTCTTCCATAGAGGTAAACTGCATTAAGTGGAGGAGCTGCAGTCAGGAGAAGCTACCTGGTGGAGATTGCTAACCATGGTATACCATTCCCCAATCTCTTGCTCTCTCTCTTTCTCTCTCTCTCTCTTAAATATCTGGCGCAAAGATCAGAACATGGCGCTGACGTGCAGCCGCAAAAAAAAGATGTTCAAATTTTAATTTTTTCTTAGTATTTTATTTTCTTTTCTTATTTCCGAAAAACAAGAAATACAAAATAAATGCGAGCGATTGCTTTTTGAGAGCAACCCCCTCCCCATTTTACCTTACATTTGTCATTTTGTGATTACAGTGGGGCAAGAGGATTGGAAAACAAAGGATTACAAAGAATATGGCAGAATCAAGAACGAAATACCAAAGCTATGGACACAAAGTCAAATGGTATAATCATAAAGTATATCTTAACTTTGGCATTAGATGATATTGTAGAACAATTTAAACAGAGAATGGAAGAAGAAAGAGGGATAAGAATATGAAACTATGATTTGTCTCCGATCCAACTTAAATATACATATATGAAGTAAAAGGGTTAGAGTAACATAAAAGGGGAAACGAAATAGAATTCAGACCAAATAATATTTATAGTATATTTCCTGTTAGCATACATTTATAACCACTGTGTGTGCCTTTGGCGGGTAAAAAGGTAGAAAAACCCTTTTTGGAAAGAAAGTTTGGCACTGCCATTTTTTTTGTGTTTATAAAACGAAAGAAATATTCTTAATTTAAACAGAACCTTACGTCTGATTGATTGAGCCGCTGATTTAAGCGGCTTTTCTGTTGCCTGGTTTTCTTTTTCTTGTGTTGTTGTTGGTTTGTTTGTTTGTTGTATGCTGTATTCGGCTGGCTTCTGGCCGAATCAAGGTGTTAACTTGCCTTAAATGTTTCAAAGAGACCTTTAGATACGGACCTGAGATCTGTTGTTTTGGGCTTTTGGCTTTAGTTCCCATATACCGTTATATGGCTAATTGAAGTTTTATAAATTGCTTGCTGTCATTTGGCCAATATGATAAAGTGGAATGAGTCTCGTTTTAACCATAATTCAATGTAGTTCTTACAACTACAACTGATGATGCCTCCTCATTGATATTTCCAATTAACGCCTAATTATACGCATAAGTACAAATAGATAAACATATGTACATACATATGTATATGTATGTATGTATATACATATATATAAGGAATTATATAGAAGTAGCACCCCACTTAGTCATGCGCTCAGGCAAAAAATGTGATGGAAAAAGTTTTGCTCATTTGTATTTGAAGTGGCTTTGATCAGTGGTTCATTCACTTAAAGTGTCAAGTGGTTGCATAGACTTAGACATAGACATAGACATAGACACGGACATGGACATGTCCATGGGTTACGGAATAGACAAGAGACAAAAAGAGAAAGAGGGAGAGAGAGAGAGAGTGACAAGTCTATGATTCTCATTACTCATGATTATTTGTTTATTAAAGTACTTAGCAACTTTTTTTTTCTTTCTTTTCTTCTTTTTTCGCATAGCTTTTGAAAAGTTCTCTTCATTGTTTGTCATCGTCTTTTGGCTTCTTTTGGTTCAATTGTTTAAAAACAAAACAAAAATTGCTTTTTGCATAAATTTAGTATTTATTGTCTCTTGCCTCTTATTTTGTTTTTGTAAATTGCCACTCATTTTTGGTGGGGGATTTTTCGTTGTTGTTGTTTTTTTGGCGCCCTAACCACATTCGGCGTTACATTTTTAATTAAGTGTTTTGTTTTTTCTTATTTGGCATATTTTACTTACGTTTATTTTTTTTTGAATTTATGGAAATTGCCTTAGGCCAGTTAATGAGTTGGCAACTGCAAATATATAAAAACAATAAAGGAATGATGAGATATATGTAGAAATATATGTTTGTATGTATGTACATATGTGTATAATAAAGCAACAAAAAAACAAAAAGCGGGATATTTGTCGTATCTACAGTCGAACTTCCCCAACCCAAAGTGCCATAATCCCGCTAAAAACTTTGAGTTTGAAATTCTTTGTAGATTTCGTTCAACTGATGCCGTTCATTTTGGTTCGAGCTTGGAGAGAATTTGAGTTGAAAAAGTTCTAGTTAGGGAATCTATGAATAAAGCATGTGAAATTCTAGAAAACACTGAAAGAAATCATCTTATAAGTGGCATAACATAAAGATGATTGCATAATGCAAGGAGATACCAGCTAGATCACATGATGATTGGACCTTTTAAGTAGGATACACCTTGAATGATTGCCAGTAAGTCAATAACTTTTCAATCTACTCTCGCATCTGCATATTGCAGTATGATTGTAGTTTCGGATTCAAAATTGTATTCATTTACAATTCCAATTAAATGTGCAGCAAGAGTCGTAAAATAACAGCAATTGCGTTTAATAAGCCAACCGTTTAGTTGCCTCATATAATAACAATTACAGCAATAACAATTAACAACAACAACTGCAATCATATTGTTCCTTTTGCCATGCGTGTGAACGACAAAAAAAAAAATAAAACGATGATGAGAAGAATGTGTAATAAAAAAAAATTGTACAAAATACAAAAAAAAATGAGAAACGAGCAGAAACATGTTAAATGGGGGAGGTGGGGAATGTAAAATGTAAATGTTGTCTACTCAATGGGGTAAAGGAGTTGTTGGGGGAGGCGGGACGTCTGCCAGCAAAAATAGTTGCTGACGCCTTCAAAAGCAGCAACAGCGGCAGCAACAGCAGCAAAAGCAAATTGTATAAAACTAAAAGATAAATGAGCACAACTGTCTCGTTCTCTCTCTCCTTCCCTGTAAGTATGCGCGTGTGTGTGTGCAAGAGTAAATGGCCAAGCAGAATTGCATTGAGATAGGTCAGTCACATACACGCACACAACTGCAGCGACAAGCTTTAATAGTTAGTGCAGCGCTGCAACAGCGACGCCGACGCCAAAATACTCTAATTACTCTGAGCTAGAGAGGAGAGAGTCGCGCAATGTTAGGGATAACTCAGGACGGAGGATAATGGCATCAATCTCTTCTCTCTCTCTTTTTTTATTTAATCTAAGGGTTAAATTGCAAAAATGCAATAAACTAAAACATAAAACAAGTTTAATTTTTTTTTTTCATTTTATTACTTTTCATCTCAGTTTGTGTCGATGTATGTATGCATCTGCCTTGTAAAACTCACACAACCGTAGTTGCATTTTCTCGTTCTCTCTCTATCTTTCTCTCTCTGTGTGTGTTGATTCACTTTTCTTTGTGCAATTCCAATAATTTTGCGTTCTCAGAGAACAGTAAAACAACATAAAATAAAAACTCTTGCAACGTTGCAACTGCAAAGCGTCTGCGTCGTTAACAGAGTCACAGCCAGAGACAGACAGACAGAGCGAGAAAGAGAGTTAGTTATACAAGAGAAAGAGAGCTTTTGCATTTTACAAAGGAGAGAGCAAGATGTTCAATTTACTTGCACTTTCTGCTGCACTTTGGGTGGACAATAGTGGCAGATTTTTATTCCCTTGCAAACAAAAACAAGTTAAGAAATTAACAAATCAGATATAGATGTACATATATACCTATATCATATTTTTGGGTTGTTGTATGTAACTAAAGTTGGCTTAAGCATTGGTTGGAAAAATCAACACTTGCTTTGGATTATTTTGTAACTTACCAAACGTCGTGGTCAAAATCAGATGATTATATTGAAATTTTCCTAGAATGTCTCTCGACTTGTTTTGACATTTCCATATCATCGATAGCCTCTCTCTGTATGTGTGTAAAGAAAGAACAGCCTCCGTATCCCATCCCATGACCTATGACAATAAAATAAATACTGTCTGTGTACACAAAAAAGCTTTCCACTGCTACCCTCAATTACAGCCCTCTAGATGGAAAAAGCTTTCTCTTTTTTTTTCTGCGTTCTTTGTTTACCATTTTTGTTGTTGCCTGGCCAAAAATAGAGAACTTTAGGGTGGGTCTGCTGGCTGGCGTCTTGCTATCGCATCAGACAATAAAAAACTTATTGCGCAATTTGTTTGAAACAGACAGTCTAGACAGGCAATTAGAGACCCGAATTCAAACTCTGTTGGAATCTAATAAGAATTAGCGAAAAAGTAAAAGGACCATAAGGATCAGGAGGAGGAGATGGAGCAGTGCAAGGAATATCAGGAGCAGAAAGAGCAGCAAAACGTTTAAGAAGTGGGGAAGGCGTGAAGGTGTAGTGGATGAGGAATTGCTGATTTAGTTTGATTGTGACATAATTAGTGAAAGTGAAAATGATCAAAATGCACTCACTCTCTCTCTCTCTCTTTCTCTCTCTCGCCGTCTGTCAGTTACTGTATTTTTAGATGTCAGCTGTCTCTGTCAATAGACCCCCAAAGGCAGCGCAGCGTGACAACGACGTTGACGTCGCTGTAGCTGTTAAAGATACAGACAGAGAGGGAGAGAGAGAGAGAGAGAGTAAAAGAGGCCGAGAGAGATGGGCTAAGGAAGAGAGAGAGAGAGAAAGATAGCTCGCGAGAGAGACTCTTAAATAGAGTTTCGAATGCTGAAATGAAAATGAAATGAAAATTCAAAATGAAAATGAAATTATTGCAAAATCTGAACACGCACACATATGGTATGTATGTGTGTGTATAAATTGCAAAAAGTGCAATGACTTGTTGCGGACTACCTGGGTATGTTTGCTTGTGTGTGTGTATCTGTGTGGCATGCGGCCAACCCACATTCACATTGATACATATGACCAATTTCAATTCAATTTCCAAATTTTGCTTAATGCATTTGCATTGCAAAATGCAAATATCACAAATTTGACTATATAATGCATGTTATTTGGTTTATATGCACTCATGCATATACATATGTATGTACATATGTATACATGTGTGTGTTTATGTGCTGGCATCTGTCTTATATCTAATTTACGATTGCATATAAAAATTTTCAATATAATTTAAGTGACAGCTGTCTGGGATGAATGGGTAAAGTTGACTACAAATTTCCTTATATAAATATATACATATACTAAGGCTATATAATTGAGTGATTCAACAGTAAAATAAACAAGATGTCTATAGAATCGAAACACTTACGAAATGGAAACCATCTATCAAAGTGATTTAACCAGATGACAGCAGGATAGGTAAACTAAGTATAAGGGTAAGGAATCTTAATTAATTTTGGATTGATTTTACATTATCATATGATTCTCCTCCCATGCCCTTTGTTAACAGAGTTTGCAATATATTTAGATACCTTTGTATATATATTACGCATACGACCTGTTGAACTTGAAAATGACTTTCTATGCACTAAAGCGTAACGACATCATTTAAACGTTTAAGCACTAACTATATATGTATAATAGCTGCCACTAAATGAAATCACTGCAATTGTTGAACAATACTGAATATATATAGATAGATAGATAGATAGATTTTCAGTAACAATTTTTAAATCATCATAAATTTGCTTTTGCTGTTTTCCAATTGTTTTTAGCCATATATCATTACAAGAGAACCTTAGTTAATTTACTTGACTTGGCCTCCATAGATACATATACATATGTCAATGTGTGTGCCTGTGTGTGTGAGTTTCGCCTCTTATTGTATATATAATTGTAATAAATATATAATCAAAATTGATGCACTTTACTGCACTTTGACGTTGCATGCGCAAAACATTTCGCTTCGTTGATGCTATTTTTTCTTTTTTTTTTTTTGGTTTTGCTGTTGCTGCCTTATTGTATTACTAATTTGTGGTCGGACAACAACAATGTGTGTTGCAAATTGCCAGAGGGTGGTTCATTGGTGGGTGGGACAGACAATTGTGCAAAAGTTGAAGAATGTGCGTGCGATGTATGTAGATAATGCGAATTGTCGAAACTAGTTTAGTAGGAATTTATATATTATGTTACGTGGCATTATAAATTGAATAAGTGTGTGTGTGTGTGTGTGTGTGTGTGGGGGGGGGGGGGGAAGAGTGGACAAGAAAATGTGTGTTAAATTGATTGAGCATTCTGCAACTACTGTGAGAGGGAAGGTTGGGAAGATGCCCCATAAATTAATGCACAAACATTAAAACAAGTCAAGTAAAGTTGCATATCGTATAATTTTCACAAAATAAAAAACCAAACCAGTGACTGTGTGTGTGTGTGTGTGTGTGTGTGTGGAGGAGACAGAAAGCGAAAACTGGGTCACCTGATGCGGGGACCATCCTACGCAGCCGACATGTCGTAGTCATCGTCTCCGTTGCTGTTCGTCTATCCGGCCTCAGTCTCGTTACAAACAAAAAAAAAATATGTAACTCAGAAAGATATGCAAGCCAGCTGTATCTATAAGATGCATGCCGAAAAAAAGAAAAAACTACATACACACACACATACACACACACACACAAAATACTGCGAAAATCACAAAAATAACCCACGTTTCGCTTCATTTACTTGCACGCTGGAAAAGTAGAAACGGCAGCTACACGACGCCAAATTTATGTCTGCTGAATTTCACCCACGCTGCCAGCCGCCGCAGCCTACCTCAGTTACCTGCAGCAACAACAACAACAACAACAACAAGGCACCAAAATCACTACAATCAACTCGACAAGAGTTGCAAGCAGCAACAACAACAACACTTGGCTTGGGTCAAGTTACAACAACTTGTTGTTTTACTTACTTTTATGTTTGAGGTTTTGCATCTCTTTTTTTTCTTATCAGAAGACACGCGCAGGGGGCACGCCGTGACACGAAAATAAAAGTGCATTGTGATAACAACAAATCACAATATTAAACTGCAAGCAACCACGACAGGGAATTCCATCTGACATGCTAATAACTGGAAACTAATCCCCCATATACAGTGATCTCTCTCACAGTGAATCACTGTGCAACGACAGCAAAAGATTCAACAAAGAAGTGACACAGAATATATTTAAAAAATTAAGTTAAAGTGAAAACACACTTTCGATCTATATTTATCTTTATTACCTTCGTGTACTTTGCATTGCATATACTGCGGCTTTACTGTACTTGGGATTTGTTCAGAGACTTTTTGGCTCCTACGACATAAAATCGTGATTCCGCTGCGCAAACGTTCACTTTCAAAATCAGTGAAATGTAACCAAAAAACAGAAAAAAAAAGAAACAAAATAAAGAGTGAATTGATGTTGCATTGTGTTGCAGTTGTTGCTGTCTATGTGTGTGTGTGTTCACCGTGTCTATTTGTTAGTTATTCACATTATTCATTTTGCTTACAAATAGAGGTTAATTTATTGTGACTTGATTGAGTGCTGCTTAAATTAATGACTCTCGGGAAATAAGGGAAACTTGAGAAAAATAAAAAGGAAATACTTAAAGGAAAAGAGGCTATGAGATTAGGAAGGAATATACATATATATTTCTGCATCTGTGTATCTTGTGGAGAAACATCTTTATCTCGGTTTGGCCCTACCACAATGCAAAATGCTGCAAAGCTGTCTTCATGTCTCAATGTCAAGTTGGTCATGTTATTGAACCAATTACACACAGACTCACACAGAGAATGCTGAGAAATAGATGATGATAAAGTTGCAAGTAAGAGAGACAACAACAACAACAACAACAACCACAAACAAAAATAAGAAGAAGAAGACAACAACAACAAAGATGACGACGGCGGCCTTCATTGTATTCAGCACTGACATTGAACAGTGGCCATATATGGTGGAATATATGTATATGTACCTACAAAGTTATATGTATGTGTGTATATACATATATGCATGCACAATTGGATGTCGGCCCCCCATACCCCCTCCCTCCTGCCCGTTGCAAGTTGACATAATTTATGCAATGCTTATGCAAATTAGTCTTAGTTTTTTTTTTTTTTTTACCAATTAAATGTGAAAAAAGCCAAATAAGTAAGTTAGCCAAGTATCAGGATGTTGTGTGGAGTATGTTGTTTATTATTGTTGTTGTTGTTGTTGCTGCTGCTGTTGTAGGAGTGTTGCAGAGTGCCAAAAGATGGAGATGTTGGTGACACGCGCGCGCATTCCAAGCAAGTTTCGAACCATAAAGAGCTCGTGTTTGAGCTTTTTGCACAGTAGTTTATGTGTTGCAACAACTGCACTTGACTTACTTGCTCCCTCTTTGCCTCTCTCCGTCTATCTCTCTTTCGTTGGCTATCTGGAATTTGGTATCTGGTAACTGCCATCGCCATCTGCGCAATGCATTTCACTTTCATTATGATGCAGTCAGTTTTTGCCACTAAAAATGGCAACGGGGCAATGCCAATGTGTGGTTGGTTTTTCCAAGCCGAAATTGAGAAAACCAGTTGGATGCAGCAAAAGCATTTTGTTGACTCGCCTACCCCAACCCCCGCTCTCCGCAATCCTCGAACAATATCAGCGTCAACATTGCAACTACCATCACCACTCGCTCGCTCTCTCTCTCTCTCTATCATCTTTCTTTCTCTCTGTCTTTTGCTGTTTTGAACAGCTGACAGCTGGGCTCACCTGGCTGCTTGGTGTAGGCGGCATCTTTCACTCCCTCTACCACTGCCCCTTTCTACCCGCCCCCACACACACACACACACACATACACAATCTCCTCCATTTCCCCTGGCATCTGTATCTTTTGTTTCATCTGCTTCGCCTTCGTTGTTGTTTTTACTTTCTTCTAATAGATCGTTAGTTGTGTGCCATGAACTTGCAATTGATTGCTTATTGTTAAATGAAAATGGAAAGTCATTTTACTTTGACTTTCCCGAAACAAAAATCTTATGTATACAAGATTTCCTCTTGACCTCCAGCCAACCCTCGCCACCCCACTCCTAGCCTTCCTTCGCCCTCCAAAAAACAAAATGGGGGTCAAGCATTCTTGAATCAAAAATTACTATAAAAGTACATATATACTTAAATATATATATTATTGATTTTTCAGCTGAGTAAATGCTGAAAGCGAAAGTAATTACAGTTAGTCATGCAACACACACATACGCACACACCCACACAAATACACACTCACGCACATACAAACATTCTATATAGATAAGTTGGCATTAAAGCTATAAAGAGAAATATGTATAAAATGCAACCCTAAAGTGCAATACAAAGGGGAAGCGGAAGGGGGAAAGGGTACTTGGTTCCCTTTCAATGACTTTCTCACAGTGTACATACACATATATGCACACACTGTATCTATATACATACATACATACATACGTTTGTACATATATGCGTAACTTGCTTGCCTTCCCGGCCCCTCCCCTTCTCAATTTCCCCCCGTTCTGGCAACAGAATCAATTTTTATTGGTTACACAACGACGCAGGCAGAAGAGCGAAAGAAACAGAGATAGAGAGAGAGAGAGAGGCCAAGAGAGAAGGAGAGATAGAGGCTCAGGGCGAAGACGGCCGAGAAATAAAAGTGCATTGAACTTTTCGACTTATGACTTTTAGTACTCTTTGTTGCTGTTGTTGTTGCTGCATATAGTGTGTGTGTGTGTGTGTGTGTGCTCTCTGCTTTGGGGTGAATGCGATAGAACCTTCAAGCAAAACGATCCTTGTAAACAAAGATCAAGTCAAAGATTATATTGAAATAACGAAATTTAATGGCGAATTGAAAGTTTGTTTCAACAGATCTGAAACAGGCAAACCGGAAACGGAAATATGTATCCAATGAAACATTTTGCTGTTCAAAAAAGATCAATAGAAACCATGTGGAAATGGAACATAATGATCCTTATCGCTGTGGAAGTCTCTCCAAAGGAGGCTTTAAGTAAATATTTAAAATTTATACTGATTGGAAATTGACAATTACAATTACAATTACATATTGACAGTTCAAATTGATATTTTATTATTTTTTGACAGAATTAATCAATTTGTGTAAAATTATAAGTGAAAACAAAAAGAAATACTCCATTATCATATGACCGAATCTCGATTAGAATCTCCATCGACCCTGAATACCGCCGCCATAATTATTCCGATTATAGTCAAAATTACGACTGGCCTGGGCATAGGCATCAATGCTGCCACGCCCATCGCCGCTGGTATAGAGATTATGATTATACTGAACACTGGCCTCTCGTCCTGCCTGATCTTTGCTAGCCGTTAGAACAACTGATCCACCCTCAGGTGAACGCACATGACGAACTAGCGGCAAATCGTCATAGAGATTAGGATTCTCCAATTCCAATTCAAATCCAGGATAGGGTATCGGTTCCGGTTGTGGATAGGCGGCCACCAGAGCCGCCATCAAGCAGCAACAGGCAAAAGTAAGCTTGACAATGGACTTTGTTGAAGACATCTTTGCTGATGGTTATATAACTTACAACTGATGCTGATCCCCAATGGGACTGAGCCTTTTATAGTCTTCATGGAACAATGGGACTTACCCCCAAACGGTAAATCACATTCTAGGGGCCTTTACCTTATCTCTGTCTGAGGGACTTTTTGCCATCTGTACATCCCCTGAGTTTACCTTATCAGTGGAATATGAATATGTATATAAAAAGTATTTGGATTACAATAAAAATCAGTTTCTTCTCAGAGTGACAATTGTAAAGATGTTTCCAAAAGTTTTGTGGCTACTTTTTTTTCTAACATTTTTGGCACTTGGCCAATGCATCGATTTTAAGGACTCTCACATAGCACATAGACCAGTTATAATTAGGAACCAGAAACAAGTTGGAAAACAAGAACATAAATGAATCAATCAACAAAACTCCACTATCAAAAACTATCGAAATAGCCCTTCTTCGATTCCATCTTGTAAGTAGTATCTTATATATACATAGTAGCACTAATTTTTTATTAATATAATACTAAAAAAAAGTTTGATTTTTCAGATACAATCATCATTGTTTGAATAACTTTTGTAAAATCTCTAACAAACTATACAAATCGTATAACTTATACTTTCAAAATAAAATGAACAATCTATCTAATATATAGATTATATTTAAGTGGCATATCGTTTATATAGATTCATTCCCATCATTGAGAAAGTGTCAACCTCTTGGCCTATATAGAACCTCTGGGAAATCATTCATAGATAATTCCCAATGATAATTCGAATCTTATTATCACTCGAAATACATGTTGTATATATAGATTTGTTAATCTCTTGGTGGTTTGTGTAGAGAACGCGTCTACCCGATCTCTTTTGGCCGCCCCATAACTTTTCTTTTCTAAACGCATTTAAAATCGGCCTACGCAACAAATTTCAAGATAACGCACCGGCAAAAACAAAACAAAAATCAAAAAATAACCAAAATACAAAAAAAAAAAGGCCTCAATAAAGGAAAAAAAAACTAAGAATCATAAAAAAAAACGAATTTAGTTCAAACGAGTTCATTGACACACAAATGAAAGAAATCAAAATATTGTGGGCTGTGGGTTGTTCTTTTTTTCGATTTGGTTTGGTTTATTATTTTTTTTTCTTTTAGTTTTTTAGTTTTCCCCCACGCACACACAGCCAAAAAAAAGCGATTTTATTTTAGTTTCACCTTATCGATATCTGAAATTGTGCCTAGTGATAGCAACGTCATCATGGTTAGTTTGGGAGGAGGAAGAGGTAGGTGGGTGTGCGAGTGTGCCTGTGTGTTGTGGTTAGAATAAATGAATTTCTAATCGCTACTGCAAAATGCTTTTTTTTCGCTTTTGCCATGAACTTGAATTTTTGATTTTTGTGAAAGTAAATTGTATATGTATATACATATATACACAGATATATACTATACACATACATATATATATATATATACGTTGATGTTTGTAGACGGACCCAAATTCTGTTGGACAAGAACTGATTTCTAATCAGTTGGAAGTTTTAGTTTTCGCTAGGGACAGGCGGGTAAGGTTGGTAGGTAGGTAGGGGGATAGGGAGAGGGGGGTTCAAGTGCTGTAATTAGATGTGCGTAGACCGCTCAATTTGAATTGCGAAAGTCTGTAGTCTATGTGTGTGTGTGTGTGTGTTCATAGATCATTTGCGGGTGAAAGTTTTGCATGTGTAAAGATTAAGTTTGTTGCTGTTGTTGTTGTTTTTTTTTGGCTTTTAAATTTCATTTACTTTTATTATACATGGCTCTAGAGCAGCTTATCTATTGAATATCAAGTTATGTTGTCTTTTTTTTTTTCTTCTCATGGCTTGGTTTGTCACCTGTGGCTATATACAGATACATTCATACATACATATGTATGTATATCTCTCGTTTGCCCACAGGGCGTATGAAATAGAAAACCAAAAGCCGAAGAGAGGGAGAGAAAACAATATCGAAACAATAAAAAGTTATAGACACGTGTGTGTGCACAACAAATGTTGCCGAGTCATAATTGTGTGTTGGTTTGATTCGAAATTGAAGTTTTATGATTTTGCCGGCGATCTTGGACTCGAGCCACATTCTGTTTTATGTACTGTATAATTAATACACATAGATATTCATTGAGAGTCTTTTGCTATTGAATGAAAGATCATCAGGCGACTATATGGATATACATATATACTTTTATATGTATGTGTGTATATACACATTCGGCCCATTTGTCTAGGTTCAAGAAATATGCGTGGCGTACGCACGCTTTCAAAATAAATTATATATGCGGCGATGATACGATATTTTATATATATATATGTATAACTATGTATACACCACTCTATGTATCTGTCTTCTCTCTATTCTTTCTTCCTCTTTCCATTTCTCTCTTCCTCTCTCCCGCCCAGTTACGTTACCTGAAGATTTATTTGCCAAAAAAAAAAAAATATGACAAAAAATATCAATAAAACGCTTCGGTCTGCGTGCTGCTGCTGCTTAAATTGCGAATATATATATATATATATATATATATATATATATATATATATATATATATATATATATATATATTCCTATAGATTCCCTTTGCTGCGGTTTGACTCTTCACGATTGTCATAATAGTATACAATATATTGGAAAATAACAAGAGCTGATCACACCAGCAAATATAAAATAGACAAATGTCACATGGTCTTCTCAATGAGTGACGAACTTTTTATACAGATACTCTTCTATATATATCTAGGTTAAATAATTCATTTAAATCGAGAAAATTTAAATTATCTTTGCTACTCTTCGTTAATATTGAAATTGAATATATAGTTGGATTTAGATTAGAAAAACAATTTGCGAAAAATTGACGCCTAAAGTTATGCAACACCAAAGTTCTAGAAAAGTGAGTACAGAGTTCTGCCGATCTAGTAGGAATATGCATTACGATTGCACTTCTAAGAACAAGTTAATTTATTTAAAATATTTGAAAACGATTGCGATTAAATTATCCATTTCCAAATGATTCCAATTGATCTGTTGAAATACAAATCAGAACAAATAAACTCTGCTGATCTATAAGATCAGCATCCATTTTTGAGTTTCTATAACTTTTGAAAGATTTGAAGTGAAGACATATATATGATATATAGCTTCAATAATATTAGATATATCATTCACGTTTCTACACTGCTCAAGATTATATAAATCACAACTAAGAGACAAATGAATGAAAAGTGGCTATATATTACAGAATATCGGTTTAGTGATCTATTATAAAGAAGAGTAAAATGTTAAACTAGTTGTTGCTATAGCTCGTGTTGCTGCTGTTGTTGTTGCTTGTGGTTGCGTTTAAGTCAAGTTCAAGGACTGTCAATTAAATTGAAATCACTTGCTTAAAGAAGACAACGACGAGCAAAACAAGCTACAGCTTCCAGATGAGTGGGAATCAGTTGTTGGTCTCTGTGTGACCGAAGGGAAGTCGATGCCAAAGAGATGTGTATATATCTGTATCTATGTGGCACTCACACACACACACACACACAGTATATACATACACATTTCAATATATGTGCATATATAGATCTATATACATACATACATATATGTATAAATATATATACATATAGTGTGGTCTGTTTTCGATTTTGCACGCATCGTGTTGCTGTTGCTGTTTCTGCTGCTGTTGCCGGATGCTGCGTAGTTATAATGCCGTAATTGTATGGATGATTTCAATTCGTTTCCTCCCACCCCCTCCCTGCCCTCCCTCTCTATTTCTCTTCTCTACTCATTCACTCACTCGCACTTTAAGTAAACAAGTCAAGTGCGACTTCTGGTTCTTAAGCGGTAGGAAATCTTCAAGTTCTCACTGTATATGTGTATGTGTGTGTGTGTGTGCAGAGTCCCATGAAATATACATATACATACATAGATACATTCGCTTTTTTTTTTTTTTTTTCCTGTCGCCCCCCTCTCCGACCTTCGCTCTCGCAGTCTGGTTCTATGCCTGTTGTTGTTTCAAGTGGATAGGCGTGTCTGAAGACAATTTAAGAACATTTAGACATGATTAGCATTGAAAATGATTGGCTATGGGAAATAAGAAGAATTGCCAAGCTTTTGACGTTTTTTTCTCTTTTTTTTTTACCATAACTAAGCCACACAGCACGATCAATAGCCCAACCCCAGAAAATACAGAGAGTCAATATGTACGGCCACTAGCCAAAAGCAAAAAAAAAAAAAAATAAATAAAAAATCCTAACTGTGTTTTTAGGCCAACTTTCAGTTTTCAAAAGTAAATCGAGGTTTTTAAAATTATCTATATACATATATATATCTATATTCGATATGTATATCATCATTGAAATTTGGTCATAGCCCGCGGCATGATATGCTTTAAATAAATGCATAATTAATACCCATATTTCGATTATTGTCTCTCTCTTTCTGTTTCCACAAAAACAAATTAACATATAAGCAGAAGATACAAATGTACATATGTACATATATATATATAGTAGTATCTTCATATTATAGACAAATTATCAGATTTACACGTGCTTGATTTTCATTTTTGACTTATTGTATTTGCTGCTTCAAATTTTGGTTTTTGCGTCTTTCAGTCAAACCAAATGTCAATTTATCAGCCAAAGAAACGGAAGACAAAAAAAAGACACAACAAAAGACAAAGGTAAACACGAGAAAGAGAGAGAGAGAGAAACGAAAATTCTATACACTATTAATTAGTGGTTTAATTAATTTCACTAAACTAACTAACCAACTAATTTGAAATGATTAATCCCAATCAAAATATGGAAGATTGTAAAGAAAATATTTTCAAAAGTTTGATCCACTCAATTTTTAAAGATGGCTGAAAGCTTTGGATTTGAATATCTAGTTAGATGATATATATATGTATATATCTATAGCTATAAGCAAACATTTCGATTTGTCTGTATTGCAAACATCTGTCTGATGTTATATCTGATGTTTGCATTAATAATTGGTTCACAATTTGCATTAGATTTACTATATGTATGTATTAAACTTGTAAAAGTCCAAACACTATGTTATTCCATTTATTTTTTTTATATATTTTACAATATTTCTCAATTATTCAAATTGATATTTTGAAACTTGATTGCTCCAGTTAATTGATATATTACAGGGGATATGTAATAAAGGTTTATGTAAATAAATTAGTTTGTCATATAGAAACAAGTTTGCAATTGAAACGAATCAACTATATCTAGTCTTGCTTCTGATAATCTGAAGAACAAGGCGTAAGTCATTTGGGACAGATTGAAAATTGTTTTTATTCCAATTCCAAACCAAATTTCTCCTTAAGCTTTTCCTTTCAGTTTATATGCATATGGGCATTTCCATAACTGGCGTGACGTTACGTTCGCACGACTAAATTAAAAAAAAAAGATGAAAACGACGGATTTGAAAAAAAGTTTTTTCGTATATTCATAGTACTTATGTAGAACTATGTTCAGAAAAAATTTGATAAAAATCGAATGTAAGGATTCGATTTTATAGCCAAAATATGATCTGGCGTGACGTTACGCGCACGAAGTGGGGTTTCTGACTTTCACTGACAAAAGTTCAAAACTCTGCGAATTGGCTAAGATTTTTTGAGTAAATGTTTTTTTGTAATGTTTCTAAATAACACAAGTTTATTTTTCAATTTAGCAAATCAAAAACAAGTTCATAGTTTTTTTTTTATTCAAATTCTAAATCTGGCGTGACGTTACTAGCGTGACGTTACGAAAATTTCCAAGGGAAATTTTTTTTTTAAATTAATCCAAAAACATTTTTAAACAAAACTAGAACATTGTTTTAAACACAAAACAAAACAAAAAATTAAAAAAAATTGAAATACTTAAAGAAATAAATTTTTTATCCATAATATTGTTAGGCACCATATTGGTGGGAATGGGAATATTATACGTAGTAATATAGATATATGGAATTATACAAAAATATTCTATATTAAGTATCAGTTTTTGAAAAAAATGCAGTTTTAGCTGCTTTTAGCTGTTTTTCTTCTCCACATGAAAGAAAATGCATCCGATGGATGTCAAGAAATTTTCGTATTCTCGCAATCTGGCGTGACGTTACGCATGTTCGAACTCAAAAAAAAACCAAACGGTTTGTTTAAACTCGGATTTTTTTTTTGATTTGTATAAGATAACTAAAACTTGCTTTAAAGTTAAAGTTTCCCTTAATTTGTATCGTCAGTTTCGAAGTAACAAACAAAAGTGTGTTTTTTTCTGGCGTGACGTTACATTAGAAAATTGATAAAAGGCAAATGAAAATTTTCCCGTTCATTGTTATATTTTTGCTGTTCTGGATTTTTTTTTAACAAACTGTAGTAATAAAGAAAGTTTTCGAATATGAGTATAATTGTACAACTACACTTAACTCAAAAAAAAATTATTTATAAGATGCTCTTAAAAATAATCATAATAGACAATATACTTGAACTTGATCTTTAAAGCTCGATATCTTGCCATCGCAACTTCGCAAAGCTTTAAACTTTTTAATTTAATAAAATTTGATTATTTCTTTTTCATTATCAATGAAAAAAATATATATGAGTGAACTTTTAATTTTTTGTGTTGAGGTTGACCTTTTTATGGAAATGCCCATATGCCCTGCATTCGAAAGGGTATCAAAAATAAAAGAAGGGAATCGGCAAAACCAAAAGATCGAGAATTGGCCGAGAGTGCATATTGGAGGGACTGAGATGGCCTGCCTTCTGCCTGCCAATATTTTGCCAATAAAACCATTTCGCTTCGTTTTGATACTCAATTTAATATTTGTTGTTTTATTTTGTTGCTGTGGTTCTTGTTGTTTTTATTTTTTTTTTTTTAGAATTTTTGTATGCCAAGAATTTAAATTAGTAGTAAATCTGGTTTTTATTTTTTTTTTTTGTTTTTTTAATTTCGGGTTCTTCTCTCTACTTCTCCCCACATTCTCCTCTCTCACCCCATTGCTGTCTGTCTGTTGTCTACTAAAATTCTTGTTTTTGCCTCACAGTCTTTCTGCGGAGCGACTCTTTTTTTTTTTTTTTTTTTGTTTTGTTGCTCTTCATTTCTGCGACGTTATTACAGGTGAATTTGTTGTTGTTGTTGTTACTTGGCTTAGAAGGTATATGGCGCTTTTTTAAGAAAATATTGAGATATACATATAAATTTATACATATGTATGTACATATGTATATATAATCCAGTTGGCATGAAAACGAAATGCCTGGTCATTGGATCATAAACTGGAAATGGTAGTAAACCTAAAAAACGACTCCATGGGGAATCTTTCTAGGGAAAGGCCTAGGCATAGAATCTCTGATAGAACAAGTTCGATTATTAGCTGTAGTCTAAAATTTTCAATAAGTATAAAATAAATACATATAGATTAATGAAATGAAAACTTTTGGCAAATCAACAAACAAAAACATTTCTAATTCAATGAAATTTATTTTAGTATTTTTAAAAATCTTTCGAAAGTAATTATTTCTATTATTTGCTACATTGTCAATGAAATTCTCCATTTTTAGATATTTATACCCTTTCAAGGGTATATTAATTTT
Source organism: Drosophila austrosaltans (assembly GCA_035045865.1). NCBI lineage: Eukaryota > Metazoa > Arthropoda > Insecta > Diptera > Drosophilidae > Drosophila > Drosophila austrosaltans. Next base: position 1,788,857 of record JAWNOQ010000207.1, on the reverse strand, counting down.
GGTTACAAGTTTGCAACGCATAGAAGGAAGCATTTCCGACTGTATAAAGTATATATATTCTTGATCAGCACGATGAGCTGAGTTGATCAAGCTCTGTCCGTCTGTGCGTTTGTCTGGAATAACAGCTTCTCCTCCGAGAGTTAAAATTTTTCACCCAGGTTTCCTTTTGCTCCAGGCATTGTATATCTCGAAATCATTCCGATCGGAAGACTATATCATATAGCCCCCATAGGAACGATCGGTCGGGAATAGAGTTAAACTTCTATAACTTTGTTGTTTTTCAGACGAATATTACAAAATTTGTTGTTTATGAGTTTAGTATACTTTCTAACATATCCACTAAGTTTAATCAGAATCGGATGACAAAAACTTGGGCGTTTTTAAAGAGATTGTCACGAAATTTAGTATTTGGAAGTTTAGTAAAAAATCTAAAAATGTTTGTGCTAAGTTTCAGCCAAATCGGTTGACTATATGCTATAGCTCCCATAGGATCAATCAGAACAAAAGCTTTTTTTGTTAAATTACTTTTTTTCCTCAAGCTACAAACTTTTAATATTAGTTTAACGTGTTTTATATGCTTTCTAATGATTTTGTCACGTTGTTAATATGTAAATGTAAAATAACAGTTTGCAAGGGTATACGAACTTCGGCACGGCCGAATCTAGTTTTAAAATTGATTTTCCATTTCCATTTATCATTTTGTAATGATTTCTAGATAATTTCTAGATATTAATTTGTAGTACTAGAACTTCAAATATTTTCATATTGCAATATTTTTGCAATCCCTCTCATCGTTTATGTATATATACTTTTTATTGTGTATATCTCTATATATGTGTATGTATATGTATATCGCTTGTAGGTAGGTGCGTGTACGTTAAACAAATTAACAAGATAAATGCGTAATAAAAATCCATAACCATATGATAATGTCCTCAATGTAGGTCATATTTAATTGAAATTTAAAACTCTCTTTTAACAGAACAAACTTTTTTGTTTCTGTTCGTTTTGTTAATTTCTCCACTTCACTCCTTAAATACGTATTTTCTTTTTTTTTTTTCTGCCAAAAAGTGAAATTCTGTGCAAAAAGGATACAACAAAAACAACAACAATGAAGCAATGACAATATAAACATTTACATTAATTAAACAATGTTTATTGATTGTTGTTGTTGCTGCTGTTGTTGTTTTAAATGCCGCACTTTTAGCATTTATTTATGCATTTTGTTTTTTTTTTTTCTTGGCTTTTGGCCGTTCGCTAAAGGTTCATTTCGCTTTTGTCTTCAATGCAAATGCAAAATGCAAAAAAAAAAGAAGACATCTCTTAATGCCCGACAAGACCTACATACAGCCTCAGTATATATATATATATTTATATATAAATGCATATAATATATATATGTATATAGGGTATGTACATATGTATGCATATCTCTCTGCATCGTTCTTTTTGGTCTGGCCATACCTACTTATACACACACATATCTGTACATATATGTACGTTTGCATGTGTCTGTGTGTGTATCTTTATCTGTGCGTATTTATTTTGGGTTTTACATGCAATTACAAAACAACCAAGAAGAAAAAGAAGAAGAAAATAAGACAAAAAACAACAACAACAGTAACAACGGCAAGTAATACAAGTTCTCTTCTGGATCCACAACAAAAAATCAAAGGGTATATACAATTGCCAAAGTCTTTAAATTTCAATTATTCAACGTAAAATTCATTTATCTACTTATCAGATACACCTTTGATATATATGCGTATATATATATATAATTAACAGGATATTATTTATATTATATAATAAAAAACTAAATGATCGAGTTTGATATTCAAAAGTTTTATAACTTTTTATCAACATTTGAAGTTTTATTTTTTTGTAAGAATCAAACTGAAACCCCTTTCATTCCAGGGTAATACAAAACTCGTAAGATTTTTTACTTTTTCTTATCATTATGTTTTTTTACCCTGTTTGTCTGTGTGTGTGTGTGTGTATTGCCCTCTTCTTAAGACCCTTTTGAGTTCAGTTTTGAACAAAATTTCTTAACTCATTACGATTTCACTCAATACAGCGTGTAATTTTTGTAGGCCGTCCGCTGCTGCTGCTGCTTCTGCTGCTTCCAGCGATCCACAAAAATTACATGTTTCACTTTCTCTGGCGCCTCTGGAAAGCCCCCTCTCCCCCTCCCCCTCCTCTGCGCATATATCCAGCAGCAGCAACAACAATATCAAGCCCAAAAATGAAGAAGAACACACACACAGAAGATAAATGCTTAGACAACTTCTTCATCAGTAAATGGGAGGAAGGGGAAACGGGGGGAGATTTCGAAATACGTTCATCTGTCCGTCTGTCTTTCAGTATGTTTGAATGCATGTATATGAGTGTGTGTGTGTGTTTTCTCAGCATCTTTCAGAATATTTTGTTTCCATTTCTTTTGGCATCATTAAAAAGGGAAATTTTTTTGTTTTTTTTTTTTTTTGGGTTGAGCACATGAAAAGCAGGTTATAAAAAAAATAACAAAATAATACATATATATATTTACAACAACAACAACAGAAAAGAGAAGTCAGCATATAATACCTGATTCTGAAATCTATGATAACTATGCAAGAATTTTGTAAATTGATAAGAAAGAAAATCTATTTTATGTCTCAATGATATCCACCTACAGATACATCGATGAATGGATATACATACATATGTATGTATAGGCAAAGTTGAACTAAAAGAACCGTTATATTCAAAAACATGTAAAGACATAACCAACGATACGAATTAACTAATCGATGTAGATTCAATTCAATCTGAAGCTTGACAGCTTAAAGATATAGTTTAGGCAACATAACGAAAATAGAAAGAAAAATTTACATTTTCCCTAAATATTGAACTATTTGATTCAATGTCCACCAGAGTTGCCAATATTTGGTAAAGGACCTCGCACACGTCTATCTACTTGCTACTTGCTAATGAAACATTGCCAGATTGTTGACTTTCTTAGGCCTCTACTCTACATGTTGAGAACCTTTGAAATTTGAATTCATGACTTTCATTTGTCCAAGTTTGGGAATTTTTTTGCGGATTTGTTAAATTGTATATCACGCAAGCGACTTTTACATTTTTGTTATTGAATAAAACACACAAATGTGGAATTAACATCAATTCTTTGATATGACTGATTTGGGTTTGATATATAAATATATATGTATACATATACAACAAATAAGATTTCATCAATACTTACACTTTTTTATTTTGGAAATCCAGTTGTCAATTTAGTTATATTATTATTTGATTCATTCAGAATTTGATACGCAATTTACGCGTGTAATTTGTTGCTGCTCTCTCTTTCTCTCTCACTATCTCGCTTCCTCCTTCGCTCTATCTCTGATCTAAACCGCTCTTTTCTCTCTCTCTTTCTCTGTGTTAACTTTGTTGTTTTTTCACACAATTTGTTATTTTTCCTTTTTTTTATTTAATTTTTTTTTTGCTTTTTTATGATTAATTTTTCTTTTTTTTTTAATAATTGCACAAATAATAGTCGAATTTAAATGCTGTTGTTGGACAAACAGAAAAAAAAAACAACAATAAAAAAAAACACGCACAGAAGCAATTTAATTATTAATTTTTCCCTCCCTCTTCTTGTTTTTTTTACAATTTTTTCCAGCACAAATATATTTTATTTAACACTTGAAACAGAAACGAGTCGACAAGAACAAAAAAAAAAAAATTGTATATATGTATATAAATATTTTTTTAAAATAATTTTGTATACTTTTTCGTGTGCTTTTTTAATTTTTCCTTTTTTGTTGCTTTTTTTTTGTGTAGTTCAGTTAAAAATAGAATAATTATAATTTGTTAGTTTTGGGATGTGTGTGTGTTTTTTCTTGTTTTTATTTTTTTTTTTTTTTGTTTCTTTTTTTGGAAAAAACCGCAAACCGCGTTTGCCGGCGTGTGGCACTTACAACGACGACGTCTGAGCGGCAAAAACTCGAGAATAAGCAAAGTGCGGCTCAATTTATACGACAAAACAGACAAGAAGATACACAGACATGCACGCACACACACACACACACGCACTCATACAGAGATATACGGTCACAGGCACGCAGAGACACAGAAATACACACGCATACAGAGGAGGGGGCAAGTGTGTGTATGTGTGTGTGTGTTGGTGTATCTTCAAGATACACACGATCGGCATCGGGGCAGATAACAGAGCGCTGCTCAGTCGACGCGACGCGACGTCACCGACATGCACGCAATGTTAGAACGCCGCCTAGCAGCGAGAGTGAATTTTTATACACGGACCCCTCTCTCTCTCTCTCTCTCCAACTGTCTTTGTCTCACTCTCTTTCTCTTGGGTCTCTCGCACTCTCCGTCTCGCTTTCGCTCTCTGTCTCTCTCTCTCTCTCCCTTAGTCTCCGTCTCTATTGAGGGGGTGGCGCTGTTATCGCTGCTAGTGCGTCGGTGTTTGTTATTAAATAAAAGGAAAAAAAAAACACAATAATAAAAACTACCACTCCGTCTTTACTAAAAACAACGAATTTGGGTTTCGCTTCGGTTTTCTGTTCAATTTTATCTGTTTCAATTCATTGTTTTATTTGCATAAATTAAATATGCACGACCCACATACATAGATACAAAAACAAAAAAAAACGAAACGACAACGCACAAACAAAAACGAAATGAAAAATATTAAGATACAGATACTTTTGTACATATGCACGCACAGAGCATGGAGCACAGAGCACCAGCACCAGCAGCAACAGCGGCAGCGGTAGCAGCAGCGGTACCAGCGGCAATAGCAGACGTTGCCGTCACATATAAATAAAAACACACATATTACCCGCTTGCCACCGCCTATCTGGCCGTCGACGTCGTCGTAGTTGCCTCTATATTCTCCCCCTCTCCTCCCACACACCCACCACTACTCGCTCACACACACACACACACACAGACAAAGTAGCCACACACGCTCACACACACACACACACATGAGCTGAAAACCACACAAGTTCAAAGCAGCTCTAAGTAGCGTTCCGTCGTCGTTGTCGTGGTCGTCGCCGTCGTCGTCGTTGTTGTCGTAGTCGTAGTCACAGTCGTCCGTACGCGGTCACACATCGAATACGAATACGAAAAACGGACTGAAAACAGCCAAAACTTTTTTGTCTTAACATGACTAGCGACGCTGAGCTTCAGCTGCCGTTAACGTTGACGCCGGCAGCGCAGTTGGGGAGCCTCTCCGCCGGCTGGGGCTTGCACAGTGGTAAAGATTATAAAGAAATAACAGAAAGAGAGAGAACACCCACCTAACAATATACGAAAAGGACTTAGGAAATACCGAAGTAAATGGCAGTTTAGACTCGCATAGCCAATTATCATAAACTTTCGGATTTAATGACTCCCAGCACAAGGGAAAAATTTTTCAGTTCGATTCCTAACACAACGAAACATATAAAATATGCCAAAATGTATTTAAAAATATTAACTTAAAAATGTGAAAAATTATATTTAAATAAAATATTCAATCATATATGAATATGCTAGTATAACTTAATAAATTCTTATTTCTTAATTTTTTTTTTAAGTTTTTCCAAATTATTGGCTCCAGTGTGGCTGGTTGTCTTGCTTTTACGCTCACAGAAAAAAACTTAACAGTCACTCTCTGTTAGGGCTCTGTTAAGGTGCTCAATGGCTGTGTGGGTGATACTATGTTAATATGATTGACATTTTTATTGTTATCTATCTTTGACAGCTGTTGCACTTCACACGAGCAGGCTAATAAAATATCCCAATGGGTAATCAGAGGTTTTCACAAAAAAAAAACAAAAAAAAAAACATTTTCCATATTCTGGGAAAAGGATTTTGCATTTAGCTAAAGTCTATTTTCATTGTCCTTTGCAATTCTATGAGCCATTTTTAGTTGCGGTGAAAAGGTTAAAGGATTGCCTTTGTCTTTCTTTCACTCGATTGGTAATCCTTTCTCCATTCCCACCTAAAGGCATCTGATTTAATCTTTTGACACGTAACACGGGCGGACTTACCTTCAGAGTGCTCCACCTTTATTTAATAAATTTATTAAGAAGAATTTAGACCATCCGACCGATTACATATGCATAAGTATATATATGTATCTATGCATATTTGTGTACATATATCAATTACATATATTGGGCACAAGGCCGACCAGAACTCAGTCAGTCAAAATCGAAAGCAAATTGAATGCAATTTCTATATGTAGCGAGGAGTATCATTAATTTTCGTTACTCGTTTACTCAATATCGTTTCAATTTTTTTTGTTTTTTTGCTTTTTTTTTTCAACTAGCCAAATTAATTACGTGACATGTTAGACACGCAAAAGAAAAAAAAAAAAGAAAAATAAAAACGAGTTTAAAATATTGTTAACAAATTCACCTCGAAATGTGCATTGAACTCTTTGAAATAACAAATTCTATAGTGTGAAAAACAACACGAAAAAAGAAGAAAAAGCAAAAAGGAAAATCAAACAAATGGAAATATTGCACTGCCAATGCACAGAGATAACCTACGAGATGAACTCCAATAAAATTCTAAAAAATAAAAAAAAAGAACATAATAATACTATGAAATAAAAAAAAACAGCTGAGTTGCTGATGTATGCATGTATTTGTGTAACAACTGTTGTTTAAATAATAATAATAATAATGAAAAATTTTCCAACAAGAATTTGTTGAATTTCTTTTTTTCTCCATTTATGTATTAATTTTACTCGTTTTTTTTTTTGACTTGACTTGACTTTGCTTATCGTTGACTGCTTTGTCTGATCAAATAAATATATGTTTATGCGTTCGAGTTACGTGTCTTCCGAATTGGTTGCAAGTCGCACGTACACGCACACGCACGCATACAAGCCGCCCCCATCCCCCCACCCCTCTCATAATTTAATCATCTTTCATATGACAAGTGCAAGCAGGAAGCACGCTGATGAATTGCAAGAGCATGAACGAGAGCTCCATAATCTCTCTAGTCCAGACTAGAGCCCAGAACCAGAGTGTCCGCCCTCCTCTAATGTGTGTCAATTGTGATAAGCACATGCACTTCTATACTATATATACATATACATAAGTATAGAGATGATTGCCTATACAGATTCTATACTATATACATTCATGTCGTACATACATACATATGTATATCAACTTCCATTTGTCCGAAAAAATTGGGAATCAGTTTCAATGCAGGGACTGAGATGAGGATAGTGTCGGCGCAGTGCCCTGCCATGACTAATTAAGTAACCAAAACTCAAGTTCTCAGTATTAAAACGCGCCGACAACTTTGTAAAGGTTGGCCAAAAACAACATAAGAAAAATATCAAAAACAAACCAAATATACATATGTATGTATGTATGTATATGCGCTTGCATACAATGGAATGGAATGGAATGAATGACGGGGTATATTAAACATTTTTATTGGCTTTGAAATCGGCATTGAGATAAATGAAAAACTTTTAACAAAAACTAATAAATAAACATTTGATATGGCATACAAATTTACTCAAAAAAACAAAAAATTGTTAGAAAGCATTTCGACAAGAAGGTGATAAGACTTCAGTCATATGCTAATTTTATGACTTTATATAATTTTTTTGGATTGACATCTCTGTAATATATATATCCAATCATATATAATATATATAAAAAATAGACATTAGTCCTAGTAGTGTCCTGCAATTCGTTTTTGTTTGCCATTGATCATAGTTTGGTGTGAATGTGAATTCGTTAAATTTTTCATAGCATACTTTTTGGGTTGGGTAATTTATAATATTTAATTCGATTTAAAATCAAGAAAGGGTATTCAACTGTCTAGATGAACATGTTTTATGCTTTTCATGTATATTTTTCTGTGGATTGTTTTTGGTGTTTTAGTGTTGATTTTTTTTTTTTCTGTTTCTTTTGCCATATGCATTTTCGATCTTTGTGCTCTGCGCGTGTGAATCATGAGCATTAAGCATAAAACCGACATTTAGCTGATTGATCTTAATAAGAATTCCCGGCAATGCCAATGGACAGATATCGGAGATGAGGTTGCGGGGGGTTGTTGTTGGTGTAAGAAGATGGGAACGGAACCAAAATGCGGAGAGCCTACCACTGCTGCTGCTAACGGATCGTTGAACGGGTCAATAACATTTGGGATGGCCTGTCCACAATATTCACGTCCTCCTGCCATTTGAGGGCGTTGCTGGGCTGCGCCTGCGCAACATAACAAACTTTGTGTGTGCTCTCTGTATGCATTTGTGTGTGTGTGTGTGTGTGTTAGTGTTTGTTCATTTCTTTTGTGAACAGTTTTTAATAACTCAGCGTCAGCGTCATCGTCCCCTGTCGGAAATTAAAGTTTGCATTTTCTTTTCATTTTTTTCCTTTCTTTGCCTGTTTCTTCTCTGAGTTATGTTTCTTCAAAATTCCATTGGTTTTTATCATGGTATTTTTTTTGTTTTGTTTTTGGTTTTTCGGATTTTTGGATTGAAGTTTATTTATGTGCGTTTTGCACTAAGAGATGGAGATGGAGCGGATGTGTGTACTCAATTTGTTAAATGAAAATTGTCACCAAAAAAACGTTGGAAAATTTGCAAATCAAATTCTCTTACGGTGTCTCGGTTCTTTCTGTCTCTCTCTTTCTCGGACAGCTTCGATGGTTTCGACTGGCCTGTTGCATATTTCATATGTTTACCTTTAGAATCAATTTTATGTTGATTTTTATTTTTGTTTCACAGATTTATGCGCAAGTGTTCATTCAGTGTGCCACAATATGTATATATGTATATATATACTTATACAATATATATACGATATATATTTATGTATAGTATATATGAACAATCAAATCTAATCAAATTTGTGCGTTGCATTGAAATTGCTAAAATTGCCTTATGTCTAGCTCGCAAATTATATGTATATAAATATACGTATATATAAAAAACGAATCTTTCGATTCTGTCTGCAGTTTAAATTGAATGCAATTAAACTGAAATTGATAAAATGGAGAATCAAAAGATTTTTTGGCTTGACACTTGACACAGGTTCACATTGTACCACCCATTCAACCATCCATCCAACCATCTATGTATCTGTCCTTTTTAGTCTCACACAAAGGGCGTCTAGATTATGTCTACGGCTCCAAACTCAAGTTTTTGGTTTTGTTTTTTATTTTGTCCTTTTCCTTTTTTTTTGTCTGGACAGTTGTTGTTGTTGTTCGCCTTGGATTTGTCTTAGTTGTCTGCCCTTTGTCTGCGCTGTAGTCCTTCCTTCTTCACTTCTCCAACTTCTCCTCATGATTTTGGGTTAGATGTTAGTCAAGTTTTGTCTTGATTCCATTTGGTTTTTGCCTTAGCCAAGTGGTGGTTTCTTCTCCTTTTTTCCCCCTCTCTCTCTCTCTTCTTTGGGTTTATTGTTTTGATTTTGCATTTGATATCGTTTTTCGTTTGGGTTGGGAAACAGGATGCTTCATTTGGTGGTTCCATATTTAAGTTTCAAAGTTATTTTATTCGAATCTTATAAATCTATTTAGAACTTTCAGTTAGTTTGTGCCTATTAAAATTATTTGAAATTCATATAAATAGATTGCTGATCCTGCAATGTGTGTTATATAAATCTATATGTACTTTCACTGTCAATATCAATATAAGAATTTCTCTCCCTCTTCTTTTTTTTTTGGGAAACTTGCTCTCATCATCATCTTTATTTATTTGCCGAAACAAAAACCAGACGTATATATATATATATATATATGTGTGTGTGTGTGAATCTGTGATGTCTGGACTTTTATTGTATGACTGACCTTGAATTTATGGAAATTGCATAAGTGAGAACGAACAACTTTGTCATATTAAGAGATTGAATAAACAAACACACACACATACATCCAGACACACACACACAGTGATATAAAACCAACTGAACCGTGGGCCAATCAGACCTTGACATTGGAAAAAAAAAGTGACCTTACCACTTTGCAATTAATTCAAAAAGAAGGAAAACTGTTTTCAGAGTTTGTCTCGTCAAATGTAAATATAATTTTCATATTTTCCTCGAATAAACCAACAAAAAAGTTGACCTATACTCTCTAGCATTTAGATTAAACTAGAAGGATGGGCTTACTTAACTTAACTTCCAAAAACCAAATTTCGTGACAATCGCTTTTAAAATACCCAAAATTTTGCTCTAAAACGATATTCTTGACCGATCGTTCCTATGGTAGCTATATGATATAGTCATCCGATCGGAATGATTCCGAGATATGCAATGCCTGCAGCAAAAAGAAGCCTATGTGCAAAATTTCGGCTCTATAGCTTTGATCCCGACAGACGGACATACGGACAGACGGACAGAGCTTACTCAGCTCACCGTGCTAATAAAGGTCAACTTTACTTATTAAGGTCATGTTCAAGTCAATGATACAATTTGTAATCTATTGATTCTATGATACCCGGTAGACTGATTTAGATCAGGAAACAGTGTATATATGTATATGTTTTTCTTCTGATATCCCATCCGATAGCGTAAGCCCTTATCGAGGCAGCGGCATCGCCAGACCGAATAATACAAATTATATTTCAAAGAACCACAAAAACTTGCGTGTGCGTTTTGCTGACCACCAACAAAGTAAGGGGGCGTGGCACTCTTAAATCCGGTACATCCCAAAAAAAAAAAGAATGGGGGGAAGAGCATCAAAAGATTCCACTGATGCAAATTTGTCTGATATCAAATTGCAGTAATTTTTTTCAAGTTTTATGAAGGAAATCAGCGGAATACATCATCATAGTAGGAGGAGGAGAAGGAGAAGGGAAAGTATACTTTCGATTCAAATCTTGGTAGGTAGCCGCAGGATTTACTTAACAGAAAAAGTTCTCATCTTCAGATGTTTTTGGCACGTGTAAGATGATGTAGAGGGGGAACGATCCCTAATTGATGGAACGGTTGAATAATAATCAGCGAATGGATTTATTTTGTGTTGGTTGTGTCTCGTTAGAACTTTAAAGTATTATCAATCAAAATTTGATGTGAAATGTTCAAATCGAATATGAGAAAATATAGTAGAACTAGAGCAACGGGACGAGGGAAAGGCAATGGAATTTTGGTAATGCACAATGAATTGAGGCAACTGCGCAGTGTCCTGATGACAATGCTGAAGGATCAGGAGCAATCCAAGGAAAGGGAAAGGGAAAAGGAGAAGGCAAAATATAAAATATTAAAACCTAAGCAGCGATCCTCGGCAAGAACAAGATCAAGATGCAAAAGGACTTTGAAAGATTCCTCTAGTCAGTTGGATGATGATGATGATGATAATCGAACGGATCTAGTTTCCCATAGAAGTACTATATCATCTATAAACAATGAGATTATCAACAAACAGGCCCAACGCATCGAACAACAAAAGGAGAAGCTTCATCGCATTAAACTCTACTATGAGCGCCAAGTGGCCAATATCAAATGCAGTGCCCAACTCTTGGAATGTCAATTGAATAAGCTGCGAACTGTGCTCCAGGAACACTTGGACCAGAATCCAAATGCCTTTCACATTGATCGCTACTACAATAAGATAATCCATGCAGTTGATCAGATGCAATCCCATAGCAATAATATACACGATTCGTCCAAAATAAACCAAAATTGGAATTACTCTTCAATCTGCTCCATGCCATCGAAGTACATTATGGACAATGTTCAAGAATTTACCAATGGCAGTCAGCTTGAGCATTGCCCAAAATGTGCACAAAACTATTAACTAATTGCACTTTTTAAAATAAACAAATTTTAATAATCAAATATTCAAGTTTATTTCTGCAGCAGTGCCGAAGTTCGTATACCCTTGCCAAACTGTCTTCTAGACAATCATAATATACATTTATAAAGTAGCCAAATTATTAGCAGACATACATATATAAAACTCAGTCAAATCTATATATATATATATACACAAAAATGGGTCTTGGAGGAAATCGTGTATAAAATATGTATATATTCTTTACATACTTAAAGATGCTTTGTTCTATGAATTGCAAATTTATATTAAAGGTAATTGGAAATTGTTCAGCTGAAATAACACTGATTGGAATTGCGCCATTATCTTTCAAATGCTAATGGAAAAATTCCCATTTGCGATATCTCTCTCAAGACTTATTTAGATTATATAACCAATTCCGGGTTCACATCTATATAAAAGAAGAACTTTCTTTCAAATGATTAAACAGTAAAATGAAGACACTCCTGGGATTCGTCACTCTGGCTGTGGCATTAACACAAGCCCATCCCCAGCACGTTGATCTGACTTCGGCTCAGGATAGTGCCAACAACATCATTTTCAATGGATACGTAGCGCCTAAAGGACACGTTCCCTACATTGTATTTTTATCCTTATACAATGGCACCCATATTGCTGGCTGTGGTGGAAGCATCATTGCAAATACTTGGATTCTGACTGCTGCACATTGCCTCGAAAACAGAATCTATGTGGATATTTATTATGGCACCAATACGGCCCATAAATCGGAGACAAAACTTAGGGTGGAACGGGAGAATTTTATTCCCCATGAATTGTATGATACGGTTACACTTACCAATGATATTGCTCTAATCCGTACACCACATGTCGCCTACACTGGTTTAATTAAAAAAGTGAATCTCCCATCATCGCCTTCAACTGAAAAATTTGTGCACATTTTGAAAACTAAAGCCTGCGGTTGGGGCAGAACCAGTAGAACTGAAACTCCTCCTAAACGCCTACGTTGTGCGAACTTGCGCCTGATCAGTAATAGAGCATGCGGTCAACCTGACAGTAAGTTGTGTACCGGAGTAGCCAATGGTAAAACTGTCTGTCAAGGAGATTCTGGTGGACCTTTAGTGATGACATTTGAAAGCCCACTATTGATCGGTGTTGCTATTGCCAGCACTGAATTTTGTGGTGACTTAACGGGTCCTGGCATATTTACCCGTGTTACTTCATACATGAATTGGATTCGCGAAAAAACGGGTATTCTTTAAAATGTATTTGTTCCTTTTTTTCTAATATACGAAAGAATATATATAAAAAACATTTTCTAATGAAGCAAGCAAATCGTCTATGCCGACATTGAGTATATCCTGTATTTAATGGAGTCAAACAGTCTCAAAATATCCATCTCTTACATGCAGCTCACTCTTTCCGCAGCCAATGCCTCCCTTGGCTATTCAGTAAAAAACGCATGTGGGTATATCTCCGATATTTATTGTCTAATGTGAAAAATTTGTTCAGCTGATGTTAATTATGTGTGTCAAGTGAGAACACGATATCTATAATATAGCTCTAGTAATTCGTTTTTTTTTCAAATTGCGGGGGCGGAAGTGGGTGTGGCTAAAATTTAAAAAAAATTTATCAGCGTAGACACAAGGCGAATGTTAACACCAAGTTTGGTAGCTCTAGCTTTAGTAGTCTTCGAGATCTAAGTGTTCAAACGGACGGACATGTCTCAATCGACTCGGCTGATCAAGAATATATATACTTTATGAAGTCGGTAACGTATATTTCTATGCGTTAGAAACATCTGACAATTTTAATACAACTTTTGCAAGGGTAAAAGCAAGTCTAAAACAATTTAGCTCAAAAAATAATTTCTAAATAAGTTCTAAGCCTTTAACAACATGAGATAAATATCTAAAGTTATTATAAAGGGCCAACCGTATGGGCCAATTGCGCCATTATCTTATTAATGCAAATGGAAAAATCCACTTTTTGTAACTACTGAAATCTTACACTGCGTTGATTTGCCCATTGTTAGTAATAGAGAATGCAGCAAATATTTTCTTTTTATCCATAAGAGTATACCCTGCACCGGATTAATCAATGGTAAATCTGTTTATAAAGGTGATTCTGGTGGACCTCTAGTGATCCCCAATAATCCGCCGATATTGGTCGGTATTGTTTCTTTCGGCAGTAAAGAAGGGATGCTTAACGTATATACCCGAGTTACTTCATACTTGAATTGGATACGTGAAAAAACGGGTGTTCGTTAAAATGAATCTGTTTTTGTTTCTTAAATATGAGAGAGCATAAAGAAAAACCTATTTTTAAGAGGACGAGGACCGTTTTCTCAATAGAATAAATGGAAGTGATTGCAATCCAATTGGTTGTATAAGAGATATACTTGGGTAAAAGCAGCTCATTGAGGTGAACCATCTCACTCCATCTTTTTTTCGAAGTGAGTCAACTCACTCATATGGCTCAAGTATAATAAGAGACACTGATTGGAACTACAACATTATCTTTTTGATGCTAATAGATAAAGTCTTTTTTGCGATATCTCATGCAAGATTTTATTGATTTATATATCCAATTTAGGCGTTCTTTCCATATGAAAGAAGATGATATATAAAAATATCAGAACTGTAACATCTAAGCCTTCCTGGCAATTGTAGCTCTTTCAATGATATTGCTCTAATCCGAACACCACTTGTCGAGTTCACTGATGAAATGAACAAGATAGATCTTAAACAATCGTGTTTAACAGAAAAATTGCTACTGAATACGAAAAATATCAAAGAAGCAAACTTCGGCCTTGCCGAGGTTCGTATACCCTTGCAGCTTCAAAACAATTTATTTTTTTATTAAAAAACAAAAATCGAATCTGTACCTGTGCTTGTACGCCTGATTTCTTCGAATTTGTTTTTGTTTCTTTGCTGCCAAAGAAAATTACTTATTTTACTCGAGGTACCTCCACGTTTTAGTTAATAACTCCGGTATTAATTACCCGATCCGACTAATTTTTAAACTTTGTCTGGATCATCGATTAAGGAACTTAACTTTTCATGTTTCAACTATGTAGCTTAAAATTTATATATTTATATATATATATATATATATATTTATATATATATATATTTATATATATATATATTTATATATATATATATTTATATATATATGAATATTTCTATGCGTTACAAACATCTGACCAATTTTATAATATCCTCTGGAAGGGTATGAAAAGGGTCCTAAACTGGTATTCTTTGAAATGAAACATTCTAGAATTCGAGAGAACATGAATAAAAACCTTTCCACCATCCCACTGGTCGTATGAGTGATATGTGTAGTACTTCTCTATGAAAAAGTCCAAAACAATTTAGTTCAAAAATTTATTTGAATAAGACTTTAACGATTTGAAATAATTACCAAAAGTTATTACGATTATCTTTCTAATGCTAATGGAAAAATTCTCATTTGTGATACCTTTGGCAAGACTTATTTGGTTTATGTAACCAATTCTGGGTTCACTTCACACTATATAAAAGTTAAAAACTGCTTGGAATGATCAGAACAGTAACATGAAGACACTCCTGGGACTCGTAACTCTGGCTGTGGCATTAACAAATGTCCATACCCATCAGAATGATCTGGATCAGGATAGTGCCAACAATATCATTATCAATGGATACGTAGCTCCTAAAGGACACGTTCCCTACATTGTATTTTTATCCTTATACAATGACATTCGTTCTTTTCGCTGTGGTGGAAGCATCATTGCAAATACTTGGATTTTGACTGCGGCACATTGCTTAAACAACATGTTCTATGTGGATATTTATTATGGGACGACTACGGCAGGTAAATCGGAGACAACACTTAGAGTGGAAAAGGAGAACTTTATTATCCATGAATTGTTTAACATCATGAGAAAAGGGCATGATATTGCTCTAATCCGTACACCACATGTCGAGTTCACCAATAAAATTAAGAAGGTAAATCTTCCACCCTCGTTTTTAACAGAGGATCTTCTGATGAAAGTGGAAACCAAAGCCTGCGGTTGGGGCAAGATTAGTATAAATGAAACTACTAAAATCTTACACTGCGTTGATTTGCCCATTATTAGCGATAGAGAATGCAGTGAATATTTTCCTTTGATCCATAAGAGTATGCTCTGCACCGGAGTAATCAATGGTAAATCTGTTTATAAAGGTGATTCTGGTGGACCTTTAGTAATCCCCAATAATCCGCCGATATTGGTCGGTATTATTTCTTTAGCCTGTGAAGTATCTGACATGATGCCTAACGTATATACCCGTGTTACTTCATACTTGAATTGGATTCACACAGAAACCAGTTTTCCTTAAAATGTGACAGTATTATTTTCTAATATACGAATGAACATAAATAAAAACGTTTTTGAAAGAAAAAGTGGCTTGATTTTTTAATAGAATAGGTGGACATTATTTACTATAGCTTTGATTTCCATCCAACTGGTCGTATAAGTGATATGTGATAGAGGTATGGCTATTTCATTTTATAGATCTTCAGGGTATTTAACATATTTTTCTTGATATTTGGATTTTGTTTGAATATGTTACAAATTTTTGCATACATGGTAGGCAATGAATACTCTTTTTTTCTGACTTACCCATAATTATATTGGATCAGGGGATTTGTTGACTTTCCATTCTCTCTCTCTCTTTTTCTGTTACACAGTATGCCTGGCGATTGTTTCAAATATCTTTCTGATTCTGTTTTTCTCCTATACCTTTTCATTACAGATATTAGATGACTTGTATTTGCTCAAATACAAATAAATTGCATAGTAGTATCCTTTAAATTCTCCTTACTGTAAGAAATTCACAAGTAACAAAACAGGTAAGTGCATAAGTCGAAGGTAAATCTAAATAGATATATATTAACATATATAGTATTTGTGAAAATTATAGATCATGCCCAAGTGTAGTACATTGTCTGGCATGAAAACTTCGCGAGTGCAACAGGAGATGGTTCTGCTGCATCATGGAATGACCACCACAATAACATGTAATCAAAATGAACGCCAACTGGAGCATGCGAAGCGTATGAAGAGTGGTGAATGCCCAGACCAGCAGGAAAGTATTAGGACTCTGACCAAACGGCTCCAGAATCGTGACATGTACATTGCCTTTCTTGAGGAGCAGATTAAGAAGACGCGCTCCAAATACGAGCTGAAAGTGAATGATGTCAAAGTTGGCGCCAATCTGCTGGAGCAGGAACTGAAGAAGGTGCGTGACGAGCTGCAGGAGATTACCATCAAGGCAAAGGATATCGATCAGCTGGAATTACGCACGGAGATCTTACATAGCAAACTAAAGCGACGCAATGCCATAATAGCCCAATATGAAACCCAACATACTGAAATAATGGGCATTATCAATCAATTGCACTTGACGCGCAAAATGCAAAGTAAAGAAAGTCATCTAAAAACCATTGGCACACAGACGACAATCCAAGTGAACAAGGCACCAAAGGCTTTCCACTATGTCTCTGATGGCAAGACATCTGATGAGATATCCATGACGGGAAATGATGATGAGCTGGAGAAATCGGCACAGCCCTTTGCTTGTCTTTCGACAGCGCTAAGAAGGAAATTTGAATTAAAGAGCGAGATTCAGATAAATGGAACTAATGCTTTATAACTAACTTGGATCTGAGACAGGGATTTTCTTAACTCTTTTTTTCGTTATAATCAAAATTCACGAGATGTATATGTTCCCACCCCCTATATATATATATATATATCTCAAATTTTATACGAGAGATTAAAACATTTAGTTTTATTTGCATATTTTCCACGAGCTTATTGGAGTTTTTGGTTAATGAAGGCAGCAAAAGGGAGGGAGGTAAGAAGCGGCGCTTCTTAACTTTATATAACCACCAATCTCATATATATTGGATCATATTCTAGGCATATTATATATACACACTTGTCCATCCATAATGTGGCCACCAATTGATCAAACCGGAACTTAAGTCAGCAATTTGGACTCTTTGTGTTTCTTAGAACGCGCTTGTAAATTGAAGTTCATTGACAAGGTGTTTTGTAACGTGTTCAGCAAACACTTACTGAACAAGTAAATATATGTATCTCAAAATCAGGGTTATTGGACGACGCCACGATAATGTTGAGGTGTGAGAATAACATAAGAATTATGCCAACGATTGCAGTTGCAGTTTTTATTTAACAAAAATCTTGTTCCTGACCTTTGTATTATGAACATTAGGAGTAATGTTGCGTCACAATTAAAATATGTATGTATATGGATATACACAATTGTAAACTTGTCACGTTTTTCTAGTATTCGGATTAGACACATAATGTTGGGAAGGGAGAGGGAATGCAAAATTTTCTGCATTATTAAGGCACGTAGCATAAATCCCATAAATACTGCCAGCTCAGAACGTATTTCGATTGCTGATATTGAGTCATATAGGAGAGGAGAGGTCCAAACGCATGTCTATTGCATTCTAATGATGTACCAGGAAGTGCGTGCAGACATTGCCCAAGATTGAAGAACAATCAATCGTTGGCCAATTGAAATCAATTGCCCAGTCAGCAATCATAGCAGAATTGAGTAACTGAAGAATTGGGCCAAAAGTTCAGCTAAAAACCTTTAGGTTCCAAATCAAAGTACATACTATACATACATGTACATGCAGCTGTGGAAGACTTCTTGGACATATGTACATACTATATACAGAAAGAGTTAATACTAACCTGGGATAGTAATGAGTGTGTAATCAGCATGATATATGATATCCAAATTTATCGGTGAGGTGGATAATTTAATTCTAAGTGTAAATGGAAAATGAATCCCTAAAGCGCCAGCCAGAGGTTATTGAGGCATATTTTGGATGGATAACTTAATAGTAAATTGCAGCCATATCGCACCAAATTGTCCTTGATCGAGATCTTTTGTTCCATTGCCAGAATATCTTTTCCTGACTACGTCAATTATCTAAATAGTTTCCAATGATGCAGTTTTTGAAAAGTTTTCCCAGAATTTTGTAAGCCTTCGTCACATATGGTAAATATGTGATATAGAAGGCAGAGCGTTCATTAGTACTTCACAATGCAGCAATCCAATCTTATCAATAAGAATCTAACTGAAGGTGATTCAACGCTGGCTGTGATGAAATAGACAACATTTCTTGGTTGGTACGGTATTATTCTCTGGGTCGGGCATTATTTTTGGTAATCCAATCCAAAAAAAAAAAAACAAGTTCAATTAGCGCTCAAATATTCAATTATAATGCCATGCCTTGATTTGGCTTTGCTTTGCCTTGTCAAATGACCCTGAGATCGAAATAAAAACAAATTGTGACGTCATGTGTAGCACCGCCGCTGCCGCCGTCGCCTCCTCTAGCCTCTGGCCGTCACTACTGGCCCTAAAGAACAGTACGAAAGAAACCGAAAACCGTTATGCTTTAAAATATGTTATTAATTTTAATATACTTAACTACATTTGTATTACACGTACACATTATTACATAAATTAAACACTAAAAGGCGCCTCCCTGTCTCCTTCGTCACCACCACATTCTTCTTCCTGCCCCCCAATTGGTTCTTCCACGTCCCTCCCTCTCACTCTCTCTTCTCTTTCTTTCTCTTATGTTCCCGAAAAGCTGTTCTTTAGCAGGAGAATGAGAAAAAAAACTCCAACCGCAATTGTGAACAGCTGGACATTGATTACTTTGGAGTCCACAATAGCCTGCAACATGTTGTAAACGCTCTCGCTTCGCACTTCTCCGCCACAGCAGTCCATATGGGGGTGGTAAAGGTAACTAACTTTAAGTACGCCAAATGTTTTATACAACTATTGATTTGTTGTATTCACAGTCGTTTGTTTGTGAAACACAGACCATGGCGTTGCCACTCTGCATCTGACATTAGCGATGGACTACATTTAATCACGACAAGCTCACACTACGTGACATCATCATTCTCACGCTCACGGGAACAAATAAATAGAAATCTTGCAGCACAGAAAGGCACACAGAGGGAGAGGTAAAGAAAAAAAACAACTATCTACCAATAAAGCTTTGCCAGCAGACATCACCCACAGACAGATGTATATACATCTTAAAGTACTCTACCACTCTGAATTTATTCATTAAGATTATTGACGTTGATATACCCTTAAATATCGTAAAACGATAATTACCCTGTTTCTTCACTTAATGCAACCTACTTGAAACGAGACTAAAGATATGCCATCTCACTTACTCTCATGAGAGTACGACACATTTTAGTCGATTTAAACAAATTCTACGTATATAGTGAGCGTATCTACATACCAAAAACAATCCTGGCTCAAGCTCACGTTCTCTCATTAGAGGATATCATACGGAGAATTCCGACTCCTAGGGATGTAGTTAATCTGGCGAATTGGGATGCGTATCCAGTGGTAGATTACGGCTCCTATAAACTTTCGCATCTTACATAGATTACAACTGCTGCACCATTGGGTGTAAAAACTAATCACAATGCACCGCAAATCCTAACTAATATTTATGAGTACAAGTTTCAGCTATTAACTCGGATACACAACTCTATTGAACTGTGGGTTGAGTTTTATTAATTTAGTTTTTATATAACTATTTGCTATGATGTGCTCCCAACTCCATGCTTATTCATCGTTCTCAAAGTCAGCTGGATTCTTGCGCAGCAAGGCCGTGTGTTTCCGTTCGGTCAGATCATAGATCAGATAGCCCACAATGAATGCTGAAACGGATCACATAGGAAATTGTATTTGAATTTCCAAATAATATACAAAAGTAGTTGCAACTTACGTGGAGCTACAATGAAAACGTTGGAGCGGAAACGACGCACCATATTGGGCAGACCGTTGCTGATGGCACCGGCAAAGGCGCGCTGCTCGAAGGGCGACAGTTTGTATGTGACGATACCGTGGACCTTGGCAAGATTGCCGAAGTGGGCTCCGTTTAGGATCGAGGATAGACGCATCTTTTAGGCTGTGGGAAAAGTGGGGAATTGTAAAATGGATTGGGGATTAGTTTTAGCAGCAGCACAAAAAGTTAACTAGGATTTGTATAAAAACACAAATTGTGATTATAAACATCTTGTCAGGCGCCTGAAAGGTTACGTAATTTTTGCACAATTCGGCAAAGGAAACGTCTGCCGTTGGTCAAGATCTATGCACTTTTACCGGGCGAAAATGATTGGGCATATTTATAGAGCACCAGCTGTCAAATATTTCTTTTTTTGGCAATTATAATGCGAAATTTTACCTTGATTTGGTTTCTAAAGCGACCAAAAGAAAATTCTCCTCCTGTTTTCGTCTCTCACCGAACAATGTTGCCAGAGTAAGCAGAAACACTTTTTCGTGTCATCGATATTTAACGCGCCACTGTGCTCTCATAAACGGAGCGAATTCAAGTTTCTCTCAAAAACTGGGCGAATTCAAGTTTCTCACATGAGCGAAGCGAATTCAAGTTTCTCACACAAACGAAGCGAATTCAAGTTTCTCACATAAGAGAAGCGAATTCAAGTTTTTCACATAAGAGAAGCGAATTCAAGTTTCTTATTGAAGCAGAGCGAAGTAAAGGTTATCAAATATGCGAAGCGAATTAAAATTGCTCAAATAAGCGGAGCGAAATCCAACACTTGGCGCCAAGAAGCTCTACAATATAAATTTACCCACCAAAAGAAAAACAAGTAATTATCATGTGAAAATAAATTTTTTTATGAGCAACATTTGTACAACTATGAGATGAGGAGACTTACAATTAATTAAAATTATTATTTGCGTATAAAAAAAATATGATCAAACACAAAAGACGACAAGATTTCACATTTATGGCAACAATTCTGTGTGGTGATAGTATACAAAATACAAACATATATATAAATATATAAAATATGTATATGTAGGTATGTACAACAAAAAAAAAATCGAAATTCATTTCGTTTCTTATAATACATAAACAAAAGTCCAATAGAGGGCATTGAAAATGAGAAACATGACTGGAAACACGAATCTGGAGCGCCTATCAATCCACATGGCTATCTCCTGTGGGGTCATGGTGGTAAATGTTGGAGGTGTTTCCTTTTTGTCCTTATCAATATCAACTATATGATCATTACTGTTCGTACGTTCACTGGAAATTGAAACATTGTCGGCACACTCGGTCTTTATGATGGGTAAGTTGGGCTGAAAAGTAAAAAAAAAAAAAATAGAAAGACAATATAAATAAATCATTATTCCAGAGCAAATTCCAAGTGACAACTTACATGAACGGTTAGATAATTGTTGAAACCCTGATTTACATTCCCATTGCCATTACGGACACTCTCCGTGCTGGATACAATGTTATCTAAACTGGAACAGGATCTGGCTCGAGAATCGCTACTCAAGCTGCCGCCAATTTGACGACGGGCCGGACGTGGCGTCAATGTGGATTTGATGATATATTTGCTGTTGACTTTCTTCAGTTCAATATTCTCTTTGCGCCGCCAAATCGTATTCACAAATGCGAATTCCACCAAACTGCCAAAGATGAAAAATGTGCAGCCGATGAACCAAATTTCCGATACTTTAATATAGCTAACTTTGGGCAACGTTTTGCTCTGTGACGAGGAGAGAGTGATGAATGACAACATGGTGCTGGTGCCCAGCATGATGCGCGGAGGTGAGGCGTCTGCTTGCAGCCAAAATGATACCCACGATATGGCCACTATCATCATGGAGGGCAGATAATAGTCCAATAGATAGAAACCAATCTCGCGCTTTAAATTCACCGTAAAACTTAATGAGCTATAGTCACCCACTAAGTATGTAAGTAAAGTTAATTAGAATTAATTCCACTTATTTATAAATTAAATATTGTCTACTCACTGAATGCACCATGGCGAAGATTCACCATATCCGAATGGACCACTGTTGTATTATGCCAATATTTTCCCATATTATATTCGGTAAGCCTCATTTCGGGATCAAATGATATGGGTGAGTCCTTCTCCCATTCCAATTTCAAATCGGATGTGTTGTACATCCCTAAAAAAAAAAAAAAAAAAATACAATAACAAATATTGACCAACTCAAATGTTCTACTTACAGCTCTCTAAAACTGTTGAACAGAATTGCTGATCGAATGGAAACTTCTTGAAATTCATCCAACAATACAAGGTGGCCTGCATACGTGTCGAAATGATGACATTCCCCTCTGGTGACAATGATGTCAAGACATCCTTTTCATCAGTACCAAGGATCGATGATTCGCGTTCATTGGCAAAGAATATATGAGGTAGCCATAGACGTTCACTTAAATGCTTTTGCCCCAATATATTATCATAACGTTCGAATTCCTTATAAGCTAATCTCTTGTCCTGGAAACTCAATTGCAATAGAGCATGCATTTTGAACTGCAGCAAATCGGAATTAAGATTTTGCAAAAAATATACATAGATGCGTGTCTTCACCACGATGGGTAAACGCTGTAAAGTTACATTGTCATATTCTAAGAAACCAAGAAAAACAGATCGAATCAATTACAATTTCATTTGTCAAGGGAACTATAACTTACCAATTGGTCGCTCTAGCCGATCGTAGCGACAAACATGGGTTAATCTTTGTATAAGTTGCGTCTGTTGTAAAGCGGATGCATTCGATAAACTGGGACATTCCTCTTCTTCAGTTGTATCATTTGTTGCTACCGCCGCCGCACTGTGCAAAAGTTAATAAAAATGTGTTAACTAAACTCAAAACTGTTGATGTTGGTCAGGAATATATAATATATATATATATATTTATATTATTTGCATATATGCTATTTGTTTTTTAGCTTCATTAAAAAAGTGATTTATACGTCAATCATAAATCAGAAAGCAATTCATCTGTCCAAAAATGTATATTATATTATTTTTTTTATTTTTATTGTTAGGAAATAATTTTGCTTATTTGCCATAGGGTATTATAAAATTGTAATCAGACTTGGTGGAAACCTCTTCTATTGAATTGAATATTCTAATTACAGTATACTTGGTAAAAGCAGCTCATTGAGCTGAACCGGCTCCCTAACGGCACTCCTAACTTTTTTTCGAAACTCAAATGGCTCACTGGCTCAATTGCAGATAGCTTATGAGTTCACTTAAGAATAGAACTAGTGTGCCAAAATGAGCCAAATTGAAGGAACAAGCTCAATGGCTCTGTTCAGTGAGCCATTCATTTTGGCTCACTCACTCAAAGCTACCCAAGTATAAATTATAGTATACAAATCAGTTAAAGAGTATATAGAGGTCGCTATAATTAAGATTAACTAAGGTTGGCCTTAAGTTTTATTTTTGCCAATATGGCGAATCGGTTAACGTACCGAAACTATATAATTCATATTTAGCTATTACTAAACCACAAACACAATCATTAAAAATTATTAGGCAATTCCAGAAAAGCCTTTCATATACGTATATTATATAAGATATAAATTGTATAATATATATATATACATATATATATATATATTGAAAAGGGCTTTTTGTTTTATTACTCAACCCATTTAAAATGCTTCGGTTTCAGTATTAGTTATAGCAAAAGTTTATTGTTCCGCTTACTAAATGGAAAATAAATGGGGTTAGGATTCTGGTTTGACACTAGGACAAGGAGATACGGACGGGTAAGAGCAGCAGCAGCAGACGCAGCAGCACCTGTGTCAATCTCATTTAGAGTTTGTTCAAAATCGTTTAACAAAACAATATTTGTCCATTATACAGCTCCAGCAGTATATAGTTAATATTATTATTATTGTTTATTACCTATTTGCGAAGCAGCAGTAAAACACAATTTAATAGCATAAATATAGAAGTCTGATCGCACAAAGTAAGACCGTAAAATGATATGTACATATGTATGTATTCATTATCTTATTTCTGTATTCTTTCACAAGTAAAGAATTTGTTTATTCTGAAATCTCAGTCAATTGCCATCATTATGATTATTATTATATTTGTCATTTTAGCCGGAAATGTTTTGCCAATGAATATTTTTTATTTTTTCCTTACATGAATTTCCTTCTTATCAGATAGAGAAAAAACCCATTTTATACTTGCGTCAAATTGTTGCACAAACACTTTTATCACAATTATTTTTTTTGTTTTTTTTTTTCTTGCGTTTTATCAATGAAATGATCTATCAAAGATGTTAATATCATTGCGGTATATATGTACATATATATATTTTCTTGAAAATATTTAACCATTAAATTTTTGGTAAAATGAGCACAAGAGACCAAAGGAAAAAACCAAAAACACTTATGTTAATGTTTCTATACCCTTTCCATATTCATTGATCAATGTATTAGTATATAAATCGAAAGTCTATAGCTTATGGGATAAAAACAATATGCAGTCAAAGTTCTCTAACTCGACTTCTCTCTTATTTGAACAAGAATTAAATTTCCATAAATTTTCATTTTTCTAATTCGAATTCTAAAAAACTCGAACTTTTTAGCGAGATTAGGGAAGATCGACTGTAATATACAATATATATATAGCTTTTTAATTTTTACCGATTTCGATAGTACATTTAACATAATTCTACTAATTGCTGAAGAAATTTTAGAGTTTTCATTATTAACTTCAGTTTTTTTTTTTAAATTTTTGTCCTTTTCTTGTTTATTCCCTCGAAATCTTTGTACTTAGACTGTTTCAAGGCTTTTCAAGCGAAACGACTGACCATAGCAAAGGCACCCTTTTGGCAAGTGTATAATGGAAAAGAAGGCCAATGAATTTACACAACTGGTCTGAAATTCTATTTCTTTTTTATTTGGTAAAAAACGTAAATGTTAGCACCGACTCTTGTCGATGGAGGGACGACACATTGTTTTATCAGCTGAAAACATATCAATTATATTGGTTTTTATTATCACTTTCACTCATTTTGCATTCGAGATGATGTAGTTGAAAATTTTCGCTGCTTTTTCTGCCTCTGCACTATGACAATGGAATTTTTTTTTGTTTCCAAGATACATATTCATGAATGAATTTACAAACAAGTTGTGTTAGCAATTCACTTTATTCAATATTCAGTTTGCTTTAAAGACCCTTTTTATTATTAAAGTTTTATTTCTACTCCCAAGGATTCACTTCCCTAGCATCCATCTGCCAGGGTTAGACAATCATTCGCTTGTATACGATATTAATTTGAAATAATGAAAGTTTTAGATTTGAATATCGTACGTGAATAACGTATAGGTTATATTAATGGTTTGTTAATTTGAACTATTCCTTCTTACTCCTTTAAAACCATTTAATGATAAATATTAATTGGTTGTATAAACAATTGAATGTAATGCGGAAAACCTTTCTGCATAGAGAGAAAGAAAACTGCAAACTAATTGACAATTCTACTTATTTTTTATTTATCTATTATTTCTATCGTATTGGAAACCTGAAAAATGTTTTTTTAACTTACCTAATTGATGTCTGTATAATGCTGAATATTATTAATGTGATTAATATTACTTTTGTAAAGTGCATGAAACACAAATTCTTCATTCTTGAGCAGGGAACAATGCAAATTGAACTTTTTCTTGTTTAGGAAAATATTTTCGATTTCCAATTACTATTCTCTTGAGGTGTCAAATGAAAAATTAATTTTCTAATTTAATTCATATATAGCTCTGTGTGTGTGTGTTTGTGTGTGTGTATGCACTTTATCCTCGCGCCACATTCACTTTACAAATTTATCCATTCGCACGCACATTCACTTTGCATTGGAAATGCACTTTAAATTAATTCAAAACAAATGCAAAAAGCACATAAAAAGTAAGAAAAAAAAAAAGCAACGGGAAAACACGACACGGTAAAATAGGCACAAAATGTTAACAATTTTCGAAATGGCGAGACGAAATGTTTCGAACTCGAAGCTCGAAGTTGCGCTTGCGTGACACAAAAAAATACCTTAAACGCCGACACTTCGCACAGCACTGAGATGGAGTAGCGTTATTTAGTGTCTTTTTGTTGCTATTTTGCACTCTTTGCGCCTATTGCTGATAAGCCAAGTTAATAGGGGAACGCCCACAACAACAACAACAACAGAACACACACAACGCGCAGTGCCGCGATCGGAGAGCTGTTAACTGTTAAGTAGCGCAAAGGCAATAGCCGCAGGGTCGCTACAGATCGTCTGACTTTATAAGCAACACTATATATATATATAGCAAATAGTTAACGATTGAATACATCTGTAACTATGCATGTATGTATGTATATATATAAATCGGAAGCATTACATTTCTATAAACCGGTCAATAAGTTGTCCAGCACAACACACACAAACAAAATGCGTATAAATATTTGTAACATTTATGAACTTGTTGGCATTAGCATACGATATAACCGGGAGGATGGGGACAGGCGGCACAACTGCATCCAATGAATGCAATGGAACTGTTCTAACTGTGTATTCAGTTGTTGTTATCCACGCTTCTAATTAAGCATCCATCAACCCGTTCATCTCCCCTCCCCCCTTCCCACTCTCATCTAATGGTGTTTGCCCAAGGCGCACGCTCTCGACTCTTGTTTAAACAAATTGCACATGATTTTTCTTAATTATCAAATCAACCCATCACCCATCCACCCACCTGCAAATTATATAAGTTCAACAAACTTACATTGTATTTACCTTAACAGAAAAATGATTAAAAAAAAAAAAAACTATTTAATTCTTATCAGAGCAACACAATTATGATTATTTTTTTTTTTTTTGTTTAGTTGAATAAACTTCATCAATATATATCTCGATTCTCTGTGTTCAGGGGGATTATGCTTTAAGGTCGAGCTCTCCTCCAATCGATTCAAACGAATAATGATCATCGTGGAACAACAACAACAACTACAGCAACAACAACCATGCAAAATCGAGACGTGACATAGAAAAACAAATTATTAAACAATAAACACAAACACAAAAATCGACAAAAAAAAAATATAAAGCAACAAAAGCAACTACAACAAGTGCGAGAATAATTGAATATATGACAAATTGTCAATAGCAGAAATGAGTTAACAATATATATATATATGAATATATATCTATATATACTTTTTTCAAATGCAATTAGTGTTTGAATTTTCGTACAGTAGTGGCTTGTCTTTTGTCTCAATTGATTTATAAGTTTCGCTTCCCTTTTTTTTTTTTTTTGGTAATATTTAAACAATTTGGTTGAAATATACAAAATTAATGGAATTCCATTGGCGTCTGTTGAAATAAACAATTAGTTGGTAACAAAATCGATATGATAAATTGCTCCTGAACTTATAGGTTTCTGAACTTTGAAGGTTCATGAGGATCAGGACAAATCTTACATGTGGAGCTAATGATCTAATGATAACTTATAGAGGAAACTTGCATCATTTTAAAGGAACTGTCATTAGAATCATCCATTTTCTAAACTAAATAAAAGTATTGAATAAAGAATATTTTCAAGGGTTATACTTGCGACAATCATCTCAAATGATTCATTTGTAAAGCAAAACCAAAATTTTCTATGCTCTAGTCATGGGATCTAACAGATCAAGCCAAAATAAATAGACAAGCCAAAAGAGTTTGAATGGTTTGTACACAAACAAAATTTGTTTTTACTTTATTGAAACATTTCCTGATCTTTGCTCTTGGTGGTCAGTTAACCTTCTCTAACAAATCGGAACGTCTCTTTCATTAAAGGTTCTAGAAGATCGCTCTTTGGCTGGTGTCCTTTCTGCCAGGATATTGATTGGGATCACTGAAAACTTCGTCACTTGACTGCCCATTTGCGTCAATTCTTTATATGATATTGACATTTTATTGTAAATAGAAAATTGCAGTAGCACATTTTGGCTGCTTATCAAAAGTTATTTTAGGAACTTTAATTAAATGGATATCTCGGCAAATATGACTACTTGCCGTGAATATAAATATATATATATATATATGTATACATATATATTTAATGAGAAATATGAAAGCATTTTTAATTATTGTTCTTCTGCCATTGTTAAAATAAACAAAATTTCTATTGCCCTGGCGTCACACACCGAAAGTTGGCCTTATCTTTATCTTTAGTTATGTTCTACCAACTATATACACAATCGAGCAGGTGTATATATACATATGTATATATGTTGTTTGTCCACCTCAGATCTCCTTGCACGAACTTTTGTTGCTTTTTTTTTGTTTTTTTGGAGGAAAGGTGTTGCTTGTTGTGGTGTTTTTTTGCGCAATTTAAAGGTTAAACATTTATTTACTTGCATTTTTATGGGTCGCTGAAAATGTGATTTTTTATTTACTAACAAATATTTGAGGTAAGGAAGGGGAGGGAAAGAGTGGGTGATGGCTGTGTACGTTAATGAAGATTGGATTTTGAATGTTTAAATTCCGTTTAGCACGTGATATAATTCGATCTTTTGAAATTTTACCGCCGCCATGGACCAAAAGGGTAAGAGTGGACTCGAATGAAATAATCAATACCCTGGGTTAGTAACGATGCTTAAGGATATAGATATATATACTTTATATCGATCATGAACATTACTTTCTATATCTAATGAATTTGTTTCTCTCTCCGAACTCTCTCTTTTTGCTAGTCAAAGCGAATATACCCCATTTTGAGATAGCTTAAATTTGTAAAGTTAAAGATCAGGGTCATTATCTTGGCGTGACTTGTGAGTCATGCATCTCTTGTGTAGTGTGTGGGTGGGGGATATACTACTGGTGGATTCTGCTTTATCAGCCAGCTGGTTAGAAGACAAGACAAGCGACCGAATTCAAGCCAACATCTGTGGTGGTGTCTACTAGACAGGGGCGACAGTTGCTTGTGTTTGGTTCGCGTTCGTTAAGCCAATAAACAAGCGAAGAAAAAAGAAGTTTAATTAATTAAAAAATTGAAATTAAAAATACAAAACACAATGAAAACAAGAGAATGAATTGTTGCGTATTTTTGTGTTTTTGTTATTGTTTATGCTAAGCAAATAGAAGCCTATAACCGACGACAATGGCAATTGCAAATAAATATTTAAACAAATCTACACACAGCCCCCAATGACAAATTGAAAATATATATTTATAAAATATTTCACCGCGACAAGATGATAATCAGAGACTGGCAGACTCAAGTGGGGAGACTAATATTAAACTATGACAGAACATACATATGAATACTATATATGTACATATGTATATACCAGTTGAGATGGACACAATATTATACGGTTTTTTTTTTATCTCTGAGTTTCTTTTCTTTTTTTTTCGGTTCGTTTTTACTCTAATTAGTCCTACTACTACCAGAATTATTCTTATCACAATCTTGTCTATCCACAATGACGTCTTTTTTTAAACATTTGCAAATCGGGTATATGGACTACGGTCACAAGTTTACAACAACCGAAAGAAGTCAGTTATATATATATTCTATGTATCTTTAAGAGAACCTATCAATAACCATGTGGAAACATAGATCAGTTTGATAGTATCTCAGATTTGAATTTATAAAGGGTAGACTTTTTGTATATCCTGCCTACTCTGCCAACCGCAAGGGTATGGAAAATTCGGTGTACAATACATTGTTGATACTGTAGAAATTAGGGCTGTAATATTTTGTTAGCTTTGTTTTATTTGCTCTAGTGCAGTGTGCCAAAGACATGTTTAATGTTTGATCTTGCCACTGAAGCGTATGCGTAATATTTATATGTATGTAGGAGACCAAATGATGGCCGGAAGTAAGCTGGCAGACTAACTGAGCTGTAAAATGTCAACCAATTAGATACGTATGACTCAGTGCTGCGCTTGTGGCTGCCTCTCAGTGTGACAGCATCAGCGTCAAATGCTACGTTTTTATATTGTTCTTCTCTGTTATCAGACCAAGGGTCTATATCATTTCATATAGTAATTGGCAATCTCTGAACATGGACCTCTTTATGTTTACAGCAATAATTTCTTGTTTTTTATCTAGAGAGGGCCTGGTTGTCACATTTCAGTGAATGGGTAGGTAAGGCGTGTGAAACTTGGCAACATCTTTCATTCACGCGCCCAACACATTTTCACATTGTCATCAAAGGTAAATACAAGATTTAAGCTAATAATTATAAATCATTGACTATGACTGGGTTCTTAGACTGTTTGATCAAGTGCTAACGCACGTAGCAAAATTGAAGTAATTTACTAGAGCCACATAAATAAGATAGAGTATATATATACAGTCAAATGGATCATATTATCATGGTTAAGTTAGTTTTTTTTTTTGCGATACTTTCACGCTTAACACATAAATTTGTTTATTTTCTAGTACAATGCTTCCCGCGTTGCGTTGTGGGGCGGGCAGAAGAGGAAGGATTAATTAACATATTCAATAGGATAACTATAGACTAACATGAAACAAGCCTCCCATTTGTATTAAGTAGCTCCTCCAGTCCTTACTGCTGCTGTTTGACTGTTCTCGCCGCCTCCTGGCCACTGTTGCCGGTAATCGCTGGCGATTTCGCAAAATCCTCGAATGTATCCTTCACCTTTTTAAGGCCTCTGCCCGCATAGCAGGGCAGCATGTGGACAAAACGGAATGAGCTCTTAACGCCCTCATTGTAATAGTGCTTGGCCAGGAAACGCATCTCGCCCGTTCTGGGCAATTGTGGCACTTCAAATGGCAGTTTCTTTTGTGCCTGCTGCACATAGGGGCATAGCTGATCCTTTACATTGTTGTATAGCTTTTCTGTTTCCTCTGTGCTGCCCCAGATGCCAGCTTTACGTGTGTAGAATACGGCTCCGGCTACTAAGCCACCGCGTACCAGGAATCTGAGCGAAGAAGAAGAAACCAACCAATTTGTTTTCACTCCTGACTCTTACGTAATGAAAGCACAATAAAATGCACTCACCCAATAACCATTTTGATATGATTGTCAGGGGAAGAATAGACGTGATGCAATTAATCGCCTGGTCAATTCCAAACTCCTGCAAGTTTGGTCGATTTCGTTATAAAACTAAAACAGAAATCTCATAGAGATTTGCGAATGCTACAAAAACAATGAAATTTAAGTAAGTGTGACCAGTTTGAGAAATCGAAAAATGTCTACGTTGCCTTGCCATTGGAAAAATACTAAGCAACATTGTTTAGTGTAATCGGAAAAATACGTTGGGAATTCAAAATTACAAAAACCGTTACTGAGGAAGTGTTTGTTTTTTATGTCGATTTCTTAGAAGTAAATATATATAAATATTAATGCCCTTATATCTCAGCGATTATGCATTGATTGTATAAAGTTAATACAAATTTAAACTACCAAGTGTTGGAGGCGAAATTTTAAATTTTACATCAAAACCCACTTTCAATCAATCTTGATTATCGTAAAGAAACCAAATTATTCGAGGTCAGCTAGTTCAGCGTCTAATTTCTATTGATGAATCACTCTTATTTACCCGTCATACAATAATTTTCAACAAGATATTTCATAATTTCAGTTAAGCCCTGAAATTCTGTGTTTCCGGCTTGTGTGTGTGTGTGTTTTTCTTTTTTTAGATTTTTCTCATTAATTTAGTACTTTTGCACCCATTTAGTTTCCCTTTTAGAGCCTGAAATCTAATTTATTGAACAAGTAACCGGCATTTGGTCCTTCGAACGGTCTTTCCCCTATAGCCACAGTCTACTTTCAAAGTCCTTTTGTTATAATTTTGCGACAGTCGTTGCAGTTAAGAGGATTATTGCCTGCCAGGAATTTTGCTAAGGCTTGTGCCAATTTATTGAAAAATACCAATTCCAATTGTTTTGTGTGTTCATTTTTCCTTTTTTCCTTCTACTATTTTCCTAATTTTTTT
Organism: Drosophila austrosaltans; assembly: GCA_035045865.1. Taxonomy (NCBI): domain Eukaryota; kingdom Metazoa; phylum Arthropoda; class Insecta; order Diptera; family Drosophilidae; genus Drosophila; species Drosophila austrosaltans. The sequence goes on along the minus strand of JAWNOQ010000207.1, from coordinate 1,756,254 downwards.
TTTCAATTCGAGTGAGAATTTTCCATTTTTTATGTTATTTTTTCACCCATTTTTTTCTATTTCTTTGTTACTTTTTGTGTCCCTTGTCAGTTGCCTTTGGAACGGGTCCAGGTCGACGTTGACCCACGTGTCAGGCGATGCGCTCAGAGGTCGCTTACGGGGTTGGGGTTGGCAACGCTTATTAATAGGTTCAGTTAATGTGTCACAACCCCTTCATCGACCACCATCTCCCACCCCTTCCCCTTTCAATTCTTTTTGTGCACCCGAAAAAAAAGCAGAAATTAAATTTTTTTTTCCTCAAAAATTGGCAACATTTTTTTTACGAAAATGTAATTTATTAATTTCGCATGGACGTGTGACAGTTGGATGCATCGGCTGATCCTTTATTTACACAATGCGCGGCAGCATTTGGGTGACCCTTTCCCCTTTTTTTTTTTCTTCCAGCACATTTATAGTATGTGCCCCTGCCCCTAACCCCTCGTCGACCCAGTGAATTTTCCTATTCTCTTCTGTGCACCCTGTAGCCTGTCTGGCTTAAAGGGTATGTTAGAGTTAAGAGAATTAAGAATGAGTCAACAAATATATACATATGTGCATACATGTAGAAATACTCTTACCTGTTTTGGTAAACAGTTTATTGAAATGTGGTAAAACCCACCTCGAACCTCCAATGAGTTTCTTTTAATGCAAAACCACTGTATAAATAGATATGTATAATTGCACAAAGATGAACTAACAACAATCCGAATTAAAATTTAGTCACAATTCGCACTTTAAGAATTTGTTTACTTCATTTTCTTTTTTAAAGTGACCAAAGTTGCTTAATTAAAATAATATTCCAAAAGGATCAGTTAGGAAATTGTCATACTAAACATCCATGTGACAATTTCCTAACCGATGCTCAAAGTCCGTTACATTTCATTACAGGATATTCTAAAGTCGACTCCTCAACTCAAATACACGCACATAATTTGCAATATATACGTGTGCGTGTGTGTGTGTGTGCGAAAAATGTCAACTTTTTTTTGGAAAATTTCGCATTATCCATAGAAAATTGCAATTTTACAATGGGCAAGGGTTGTTGATCCCAATGGCACCAAAGGGTTAAAGACCCCCTTACCCTTTCGATTTCACTTTCATTTCGGTTGATTTGATTCAACTGCTGTTGCTGCAGTTGCTCAAAAGTAATTTAGCGACCCTTCGATTGTCATTTTTTTTTGGGGTAAAATTTTACACATTTTCAACAAAAACTAAATTTTGTTTTTGGAAAAATTGTCCATGTGCCATATATAATACGATATTCAACCCTTTCTATATTAGAAATGGGAGAGGGAGCAAGATAGCGGGTTAAGGGCTCTCCATTTGTGCAACAATGCAAGAGAATGAAATTTTACAGCCGTTGTCGCTTACCCCTGGCTTAAAATGTGAACTATAAAACATACACACATACATACATATATACATATGTACATATGATTGTATATATATAAACCATTATTGACATTTTGGAGCACACGCTTCACACGCGTGTGGATTTCACATTTCATATTAAACTGCAGCTGCCATCATAATGAACGACAACCGAGGGTCCAAGTCGTGACTCCCTCCCTCCCTCTCTCTCTTTCTCTCTCACTTCTAGTTTTTTCTCCGTCTTTTTTTCCTTTAAAGAAGTGTAACGACCCATCTATGAATCTATAGTTTTTTATGCCTCTTGTTTGCTTATACGATTTTGATATTATTGGCACACGCATGATTGTGTGTGTGTGTGTGTGTGTTGTAGATTTTGTTGTTGTTGTGTGTGTTTGCCCCAGGCTTAGGATCCTAAACCTTGTTAGGGGTGTTAAAAGATAAGAACATTTTGTTGGTTCTGTTTTTTTTTTTTTTTATTATTTTTTTTCTCTTTTTTTTGTGTAAAAGTTGCCTTTTTTTGTTGGTATTTGATTATTACTATTGTTGCCGTGTGTGTGTGTTAAATGTGTGTAAAATATTGGATTTTAAATCAAGACACGTGCCGCACTGCTCTTAACTGAAATAATATGCTGGCTCTTCAAAATTAGCTGAGAAAGTATCAGTTTTTTGTTTTGTTTTGAGGTGTTTCACTGCAATATACAAAGGAAATATGAGAATAATGCAATAAAAACTACATAGAAGGATGGACTAACTTCGGCCGTGCCAAAGTTCGTATACCCTTGCAAACTGTTATTTGGTAATTACATATTTTTAATGTGACAAAATCATTAGAAAGCATTTAAAACAAGTCAAACCTATATTAAAAGTAATTCGACAAAAAAAAAAATTTGGTCCGATTGTTCCTATGGGAGCTATACCATATAGTAAACCTAACACAGTTATTTCTATATATACTAAACTTTCAAATATTAAATTTCGTGAGAATCGCTTTTTAAATCCCAATTTATTATTCTAAAACTATATTCCTTCCCGATCGTTTTTATGGGAGCTATATGATATAGTCAACCGATTCTAATGAAACTTGGTGGATATTTCAGAAAGTATATTAAACTTAAAAACAACTATTCGATTGAAAAACAACACAGTTACGGAAGTTTAACTCTATTCTAGACCGATCGTTCCTATGGGAGCTATATGATAGAGTCATCCGATCAAGATGATTCCGAGATATACAATACCTGCAGGAAAAAGAAGCCTGGGTGCAAAATTCAGCACTGTAGCTTTAAGGGTCTCGGAGAAGAAGCTATTGCTCCAGACAGACAGACGGACATGGCTATATCAACTCAAGATCAAGAATATATATACTTTGTATAGTCGGAGATGTTCCTTCTGTGCGTTGCAAACTTCTGACCAAAATTAATATACCTTTGCAAGGGTATAAATATCTTATAATTAGTTTGGAAATTTAAAAGATCTCGTCCCGAACTTTAACGCTTCAGTTATATAGTAAAATTTTAAGAGTTAACAGTTATTCAAATAAGTTCTTATCTCAAATTGCACTTTAACATGAATATCATTTAGTCATAATTTTGAATTGTATATGTATATATATATAGGTATACATATATGTTTTAATGGTATTGGTATGTCCTATCTTCTGGCTTGCAATTTTCCCGTCTCCGACATAATTGATGAGTTATCTTCGCTCATTTTGTGTGTGTGTATTTTAAGATAAAAGTATAAAAGACGTTGCCTTTGGGCTTGGTAGGTATTTATTACTTTTTTGTTTGTGTTTTTTTTTTTTTTACTGAAATAATATAAACTCAGATACTTACAAAGTCTGACCACACACACACACAAACAGAAAACACGGACATACTCATAAGCGGCTTACAGAACTCATTCCCTTTCTCCTACAGTCAGTGTGTGTGTGTGCCTGTGTGTGTTTGTGTGTATTCGTGTGATAGTGCATAAAATTTATTGGCGCATTGGGAGTCCCCCCTTTTTTTTATATGTATATATATGTATATATTTTTTTTTTTGGGGCGGTTTGCTTGTGTTGCTGTCGCTGTCAAGTTTCGTATTCAAGGCTTTTATAATTTTATGCCATTTCTTTCAATATTTATTTTGTTATTATGTTTTTGTAATGAGTCCAAGTTTTTGTTCTTGTTGTTGTGTATTTTTATTGTAATTGTTGTTGTTGCTGTTGTTGACAGCAGAGGCGACGACGACGACGACGACGACGACAACGGCAACAAAATGAGGACGAAATTGTTAGATAGGATGACGTTGAAATTGGAAAAATTGTATCAATAGATAGGCTGTGTATGTGTGTGTGCGTATATCTGTCTCTCTGTATGTGTGTGTGTGTGTGTGAGTATTGCCATGGAAAATTTTGGCTGCCTGGGCGAACATAAATTAATTAATTTTGTTGTTTTTTTTTTTTTGGTTAGTTTGTATTCATTTCTCTAGTTGGTAGTCTAAAATTACGTTCATATCTATTGATTTTTTTCCATAATGAGTAAAAGGAAAAAATCTTTGGGGCGAGAGAGATATATAGAACAATGAAGCAAAACGTAGCATACATATAGGCTGACTATAATGAGATGAGACGAGATGTGACGAGAGATGAGATGAGGTTGTGTTGTGTTGTCTTTGTCATGCCTGGATTGATAAAGGTGAAGAGAAAATAAAGGTGTATTGGCATCATTATTATTTATATTAAGTACATAGTAAAAATAAGCTGGGGTTTTTTTTTATATATTTATAAGTTTAATATTACAGATATCTTTGGCTGTTGTCCTGACAACGTCTCAGTTTTAATTAAAAACCTGTGGGTGGATAGGAAAGATGCAGCTCATATTTATTGCTATAAATAATTTGGCCCACAAGTCGCTCAACTTTAATTTGAAAAGCGATAAATAACAAATGTTCCCATACCTTCCCCCCCACAACTAAAGAAATTCCAAGTCCAAAACCCTAGCAAAAACTACAATAAGTACACACACACACCCACACACATCAACATACACACGAGCTCAGCCATAAAATGAAAGTGAAAAGAAAGTAGAAAAAGTGCTGAACGCAGAAAAGTACAAATTGCCCACAAAAAGGGAGAGAGAGAGAGAGAGAGTAAGAGTGAGAAAGCGAGCGAAAGAGCCAGCGAATGAGTAGCAACCCGCAAAACCAAAGCCGAAAAAGAAATGAGAAAGAAGCCAGCAAACGAAAAACAAAAAAAAAAAATAGAAAAGTTCAATTTACTACTTTTCACTTTAGCATACACACAAGCACACACACACACTCACACACACACAAAACGCAGAGGTCCATGCACACCCTCGCCCTCATCTCGGTAGGCTGTAACTGAAATTGGAGAAGCCGTTGCCACAGCAGCCGCATATCCTTATGCCGCACATATCCTTATCCTTGCTGTCCACTCTCTAGCAACCTCCCCTCCCCCACCAACAACTCCTTGCACACAGCCGAAACTTTTGCCTTTTGCGTTAAATTTTCCTTTTTTTTTTTTTTCTTTTTATTTTGGAATTTTTCGATAAGCCTCACCATATCACTCACACTCATGCCGCCATACAGATGCCACACTCACACTCACGTATACGGCATACACAGATACACTCACACACACACACACACACGAAAGCATCCCCACACGAGCTTCTAATTTTCTTTTAAGGTCAAGCAGGAATAAAATACAAAAAAAAAAGTTTTCTTTTTTGTATACCCTGTAAGGATAGGATAAGGGATATGTATATGTACATACAATTGTAACATATGTACATATATGTAATAGCAGAAACAAGAACAGCAGAAGTTCAATCAGCTGAGATTTCAATAGCAGAAGTTTAGGATCAGTGATCTGGCAGCGCAACAGCAAAAGGCCAAAACAGTGATCTGGCAATGTGGAGGGGGAAAAAAATAACGGCATAAGGAGAAAAAAGTCACAATTTTAATAATTTTTAACTTAAACAACTAAATAAGTCACTTAAAGTATATTATAGCCGAACATCGTTACAATATCAGATAATATTACTTTTTATTAAAATAAAGAATTGCTAATCGGTTTGAGTAGGTTTAAGGTAGCTCCAAGTCGATGCCTTATGCTTTATTTTCTTTCTTTTTTTTTTTTTGCTGATGAAAATTACGAATTTTCTTCTTATTTTTTTTTTCTCTCTCTCAACTTTCATACAAAAATGTTGCCATCTTGTTGCTTGCCAGCTTCCTTTCTTTCGCTGACCGCTTGTCCCTTCCATTCTATCCCATACCATTTACCCACTCCCCCCACCCTTGAGCATGCTTACTTTCAACATAACGTAACCATACAAGTACACCGAGATATGTCGAGAATGTCTGTTTACTGTGTGTGTGTGTGTTACCTCCTTCCTTTATCCCCCAAACACAAAAAAAAAAAATTTATTCCTGAACTCATCAACGCCCGCACACGCACATGGCGAATGCGAATGTTGCTTTGTGTGTGTGCGTGTGTGTGTGTATCCAATTGAAAAGGAAAGGAGCAAAAGGAAAAAAATCTCAAAACGCAACAAACTGAACGAAATCCCTGTTTAGTTTGATGGCTTCGGTTCGGTTCGCCTGCCAGTCCAAATGGAAAGTGAAAGTTGGATATGTTCGCTCTAACTTGTTTCGAATTGGCAAATAAGGATGAAAAAAAAGGGATGGGGGGTAAGCGGGTGGATATTGGACATACAAACTTGGAAGAGAACTATATTTAGTAAACGAAATATTGGACACTATAGAAATTAGGACGATATTTACAATGGATTCCTTTCAGCTTTAATTTAAAATTGAAAAATTTATGAGTACTATCATTATATATGAAATTCAGTCGAGATCTAAATCGGAATAGTAGCTCGCCATCCAAATAGACATTGCTTCATTTGTCTAGTTTCCCTTTTTTTTTAGTTAGTAAATTGTAAGTTTTAGAAACTTTTATCGGGAGTAGAAATTTAGTGTTAAGTCAAAAAAACGAAAATCCAAAATTAATCATTGAAAATTCAAAATAAAGTGGGGGGAAGGAGAGGAGTTAAACCACTAATCGATTACTTAACCATGTACAATCTAAGTCGTATTGTTAGCTACCTTGGTGACTGGCTGGTACGCCATCCAGCCATTGCCACAACCTCTGTTGTCGTTCTGGTGACCATACTATCCCTGGATCTAACATTGATGTACTATCTGAGATTCTATTATGATGATGTCTTGGAGGATCATGCGGTGGAGAAGGAGGATAATGTTCAAATTCCCATATGCTTTGTCCTCTTTTGCATGTTGTGCAAAATTCTGCTGTTTGTGACAATGCTAGTTGAATATTTTGCTCCATTTCGTCGATTGAGAGATTATATGGATAAGAGGCAAAAGCGAAAATTTGCCAGTTTTATAGTGCGGCGTCTCTTGTATCAATTGGAAATGGCTAGTCGTAAATCGGGGCTGAAAACTGGCGATAAGTATTCATACGATTCACAGAATTTACTCTGTTATCAGGAGGCTAGCGATGCTGCTTACAGGGCTGTGGATATCTTTCGACGGGATGCAAATGCTATCCTTGTGCAACGATTGCCCATCTCCAATGGGGATACACAGTTCTTTATTCTCGACGAGGAGGAGGAGAGGCTAAGTGAGGCTGGTTATTCCCAAATTGACTTGGATGTTACTGAGAAGGTCCTACGGGATTTGGTTAGTCCGCAAATGAATGTTGTAACATTTGGCCAGGTGGAACAGCAACAGCAACAGCAACAACAACAATATCCTAATCAAAATTCTACGTTTATTTGAAATGTTCAAAAAAAAAAGAAATATAACAAAAAACGCGACTTTTTAGTTGCGTTCTGAAAAGTCATTAGTATAGTTAGTCGACATCCTTCACCCCTCTCTATCTTCTACTCCCCACCCCTTCTGTATGACTGTGCTTATGGCCCATGGCCCTGATGCGTGTCCTTTTGCGTCATTTATTTAAATTGCCGCATTTCTGGCACTAATGTGCATATGCCAACTGGAAAACTAAAAGAAGGAAAAACAAAAAAAAAAGTAAGCATAGCAAAAGAAAACTAAATAAATGAAAAACGCACCCTCATTTCACCTAACGGAGCAACACCAACAACAATAACGAAAAATCCATAATAATAAGTTAAATTATTAAAGTTTGTTGCTCTGGCTCTGGTCTGGTTGGTCCTGTTCCGTCCCGTCCGCGTCCTGGCACGACCCAAGGACCTCACTCTCACTCTCTCTCTCTCTCTCCTTGGCTATGGCATATGGTGACAAAAAATATATATGTATATATATTTTCTATTTTTCGTTGTTGGCGCCTTCGTCTCTCTCCCCGCCTCAACAATTTAATTGAGAGTTGAAATTATATATACACACACACACATACATACATCTCTTTCTATGGGTAAGTGTGTATGTGTGGGTTATTGTCTAAGGGCGTCGTATAATTGTGTTTAATGTCCTTTGGTCTGTAATTTGGTTGTTGTCCTTTCGCTGCGTGTGTGAACTTTTGTCAAATCGATTAAAAACTAATTTTCGAACACTAAAAACCAAATGACTTGATTGATATTGTGTTTTGGTTTTTAAATAATTGATTGCCTAACGATTTGTTTTCTTTCATACATGACATTATCTAATAGTCCTTGCCCCAAAATTCTGTTTAAGATTAAACTAAAAAATTATATAAATGGAAAGTTCCCTATAATGAATCTGAAGCAGTTCTAAGCAGACTCAACTCCCATTGCTTAATTATTGATGAGAAGACTTTTTCAACAAACTGTGTTTGAAGCATCTCATCCAATCAAGAAGTGCAGATAGTGCACTCGAATGACTTCACATGGTACAGGCTAATTTTCTGATTTTATATAAGAACTTTTGTTCAGCACTCCTCTCTCTATCTACTACTACTACTACTCCCCCATCCCTCCCTCCTCCCGTTCAGTCTATCTTTTGATGTGGAAATCTATTAACATTAGTTCTTTTCTAAGCATACACAGGAAGTACCCATCTATATAGATATATATGAATGTATTGTAGAGCTGTCAGAAACACGCGCCAGGAATGCGCCACCCCAACAACAACTACAACAAAAACAAAAAAGAATTACAAAATGTATTTGCAGCTTCTTTGCTCCGTTTCCTATTCTTTATAGAAATTATTGATAAGACATTTCACAGGCTTTGTCCTGTGTTCATGTAATACAAATATTGACATACTTTGATTTCGCAAGGCTCCGGGACATAACTAAGGCCGCAGGACACACAGGAGTCGGCAGGACTTAGGGTGTGTGTGTGTGTATGATTTGGTGGTGGAACTAGACTTAATGTTCCAACCCAAAAAAAACACGCAGAATGTCAAAAACTCGAAAAGTTGAATTATGTTAGGTAAGAGAGAGAATATCAAAGAGGGATGGGGTGGGGAGGGGGTGCAGTGGCTAGGGAGATGTTATATAAGTGGTTGGAGGTATAGATAGACTTGTCTCAAGGGCCAAGATAAAGGAACTCTCAGAAGTTCTCTCTCTTGGTGAAAAGATGATGACACTCTTACCTGGACTTTGGTTTCGATTTTGATAACCTCATCCTTGTATTTCCACTTACCTTATTAGAAAGAAAGAGAGAGAGAGAGAGATGGCAAAGACAATTGCCCTTTGTGTCTACGTACTACTATACTTGGGTAAAAGCAGCTTATTGAGGTGAACCGGCTCACTCGGTCTTTTTTTCGAAGTGAGCGAACTCACTCACATGGCTCACTGGCTCACTTGCAGATAGCTCATGAGTTCACTTTTTAAGAACTAGTGTGCCAAGAAGAGCTTGTAGACCAAAATGAGCTTGCAAGTCAAAATGAGCTAGTGTGTCAAAATGAGCCATATTGAAGGAACAAGTTCAGTGGCTCAGTATGTCCATATGTATCCATGATCTGCATCTTATAGGAACCGAATAAGATGATATTGCTATCGTTTGGTTTGTTTTGCTTTTTGTTTCGTTTTGTTATATTTAATGGTTTAAATTCATACAATATATATTGGTTTTGTATATATATTTAATATAATCATTAAAACACATACAATTTTTTGATAAATGCTCGCTTACAATAAAATGAAAAAAGGGGGGCGTGACTTGTTTTTTTTTTTTCGTTTTACATGTTACGCAGTTTTTTGATTTTTGCTCATTTCGACAAGAATATTTTTTGTTTGTTTTTTTTTTTTTTTTTTGGTGATTTTTGATTTTGTTACAATTTTACATATACATATATCAATATATATAAATTATTTTTTGTATTTTTGTTTTTTTTTTGTATTTTTTTTTATTTTGTTTGTTTTTTAAGTTAACAAAGTAAAATGTTAAATATATATATCCAATAGATTTTTTGCCAATTAGAAATTTTTGTTTGTTCGTTTCCGAATTTTTTGATTTTGCGCTCGTTTTTCGTGTCTTTTGTTTTCATTCTTTCAACATTGAATTTTTGTTTTGTCCAAAGCTTATCATCTAAATATTTATTAAATGTTTGTTTTTTTTTTTCTTAATTCTAATAAAATGTTGGTTGTTGTTGTTTTTTTAGTTTTTTATTCTTTTGATTCTTTCTCATTTTGCTAGCCCATTTCCTTTTTAATAGATCCTTGGATCCATGGGCCAAAAAAATTTTGATTTATGCTCATTTAAAGGTACGTTGCAAGTGTCTTTTTTTCGTTTTAATATAACTTTTTGTATGTTTTTTTTTGTTGTTGTTGTTGTAAAATTGTTTACTTATTAAGTTAGTGGTTTTATTTGTGCTTTTATTGAACAAAAAAAAAAAAAAATGGTGTCAATAAAATCAAATTGAAATCAGAGGTCAGAACAGATCGCAACCCAAAGAAAATTCCCCTTAAAAAAAAAGATAGAAAATTATACTTCGTAGTTAGGAAATTTTTATAATATATGTATATATACATATATATATGTATAATTTCTATAAACGGTGAAATTTTTATAGAAACATCTAATAGAAAACTTTTTTTTACTTTTCTTACTTCTTTTTTAGGAAATGTTTAATACTTTTCATACAATTAAAGGAAAATCAATTTGTCAATGTTTTATAAAACCATTTTGCGATAGTTTCGTTATCACGAATCTGTTCAGAATCCCTCAACTATACATATATATATATATATACATATATACATATATATATAGTAATAATGTCATTTCATTTCATTACATTTAATGGCTTTTCACGCTCAAAAATTTGCATTTCAAAATTACCAAAAATGTCATACAGAATATGCAACTATTTTTCCCATTTTTATTACTTAAGAGGGGAGGGGGAAATGTGCGGTAAGCTAATGTGGGGGTTGACTATTTACACCCTTAGAAAACTGCACAAAATTCTTTCTTTCTTTCTTTTTTTTTTTTTTGTATATTTTTAAACATGCAAATATCGAAAATAGAAACATCCCCCAACAGACTTTTGGCAGGGTGCCTAACAATTGCACTCTCTATTATAAATTACCAAAAAAAAAACAGAAAATAGAAATGAAAGAAGGAAAAATTCAATAGAAAATCTATAGAATATTTGCAATTTGCATTCCACCCCAAAGAAAAACTTTTCTAGATGGGATTTTTTTTTTTTTTTTTTTGCCTTAATTGCCGTCAGTCGCAAATGTATCAAATAACCAATCAATGAAATGAAATTTGCATGGACACGTGACAAATAATTAAACGTAGACAGGGTGAAAATCTATGTGAATATTAATGTGAATCCGAAACTGAATCTGTATCTAAATCTCAATGTGTATCGAACGGAGGGTCAGCTCATAGATATGCTTTCGAAATTGCAATAATTTTGCTCCTTCCAAATTCAGGGAGAGGGAGTTTTTTTTTTTGAATTTAGATTTTTGGGTATTTTCTTTCTTTCTATTTTTATTTTTTTTTTAACGGCTACCAGCAGCTGCACAATTTGAATTTTCCAAAGGGCTTGACCCTCGTCGACTGCATAGAGAGAAATGCATTTGACCATGCTGGGTTTTTCTATGTTATCGCAAAACTCTCTCTCCGTGTGTGTGTGTGTGTGTGTGTGCATTGGGGAGGAGGGGGGGAGTTGTTTGGTCAAAAACCGGAAGCATTTTCATTTTTTTATGAGGGTGCCACAAAAGAAAGAAAAAAAAAAGGAACTGCAGCTGCCTCTTTACTTGATTTTTAAATATATGTATAAAATAAGTCATGACAAATTGTATTGAAAACTTCAATCAAAAATCAATTTAATAATTAATTTCAACTACAATCTGTATACCCTATAGAAACGAAAGGGTATATTGAAAATGTTAACAAACTTGCTTTGATTTTTACTATATTGAATGACAAAACCAAGAAACTATGGCAATTGATTGATTTAAAGTAACCTTTTTTTTAAATAAGATCTCATTGGACAAACAAGGGTATCTTAAGGGTCATATAGCCACACTCTCGGCACACTCTCTCTCTCTCTTTCTTTGTTTTTTATCGAAGGGACCCTTCGATTCCCAGCCAGCATATACTCTTAAAGACAACACGACCCCTATGGATGAGGGTTCTGTAAAAAAAGAAAAAACTCAAACCATAAAAAAGAGAAGGCGAAGGTCTTGTATGGGGCAATTTACAGTAATCAATGACACTTTAAGGGCGATAAGATTGTATTGCCAACGACTCAACTATGTTCGAAAGTGTCAAGTCAATTTTGTGGTTTTCATGGGCTCTGCTGGCTGACACACTTTTCAAAATAATAGAAAACGAACAAACAAAAAAAAAAAGCAAAAACCAAATTGAAAAAAAAGAAAACAAAATGAAATTTAACAAATCAGAATATGTTAGTTTTTATTTTTGTTTTGTGTTTTGTGGTGGTATATTCATACAAAATTAAAATATATATTTAATTAACTAAGAATTATGAAAATCAAATTATACGCTATATATGTATATGTCGTTGCATGTATATATATATATATATATTTTTATATGGGTTATTAGTTTTGGTATTGTGTCAAGTTCCACAAACAGCGACGCATTTGCTAAAAGGCACGCAGCATTTTAAAAAACACACGTTTTTAAAAAAAATTTTGAATTATAGCAAATAAACCGTCGCTGTATGTTAATTTTTTGATTTTCTTTTATAGGTATATATTATTATTATTATGTTTTTATATTTGTTTTTTGGCGGTAATGGCTCAACAAAGAACTTTTCATTTTGTTCTAATATGAAATAAAATTTTGAAATTTCACTTTTACATTTACAACCAAATGAAATGTCCTTTGTAAAACCATTTAAAAAAAAAAACGGAGTGAAGCTGAAAATCTGGCAACCAGATTTCTTTCTTTGTTTGGTTTCTTTTGACTAGAATTGTGTGATTTTCATTTACTTTTTGGTATGGGTTTTTTAGATTTAGGACTAGATTAAAGGACTCAGAGTTAAAAATTGCAGGAAGGTTTGTCTAAGGCAAATCCTGTCCTGGTTAATACTAAACCCTTGCAAAAGTAGGACATATCATAAAAAGTAGATTTGTCTTAGTTTCGAAAACTCTTAACTTGGAACTTTTTTGCAAGGGTATAGTAAGTTCGGCGTTTCCGAAATTTCTTTTCTCTCACTCTGGTCTTTTGACTGTTTTGGAAAGTTGAAGGAATGTTCTTTACTTAAATCTGTAAAACTAAATTAAGAAAAAAAAAAGAATACATACATATATAGTAGATATATTAACTAAATTGGAATTGGAATTAAAATTATTTTATCTTTGTGCTTTGGTTTTACGGTCTTTTGTTTGTGTGTGTGTTTTTTTCTTAATTTTTTTTTTGTGTGCGGTAAATTTTCTAAAAAAATTTCATTTACTTTTTGCTCTCGGCTTTTTATTTATCATCTTTTGCATTTTGTTTGTTTTTTTTTTTTCTTTTGATAAATTCATTTATTTAAATTATTGTTTTCAAGTCCGTCTGAGGTAGCAATTTGTATTTGTGTGTGTGTTTTTTTTTTTTATTTTTAGTTATAATTTTTTTGTTTAACATTTTTATAATTATTTATGCAATTATATTTTAGCTATTTCAAATTTTTATATAAAAGTAAAAGTACTAATGGTCATTGTACTTTTGCCCTGAGTTGCGTTTTTTATTTCATTTTTAGATTCATAGAAAAAACTTTGCTGGCGCCCATTATTTATATACATATATAAATATATATATATTTCTCTTGATCTATACTATATACAATTTCTGTAGTTTAATACGGGGAAAATGGGGTAGGGTGATGGGGAGTGGGGGAAAGTAAAGAAAACTAAGGTTCATCTTGATTTTGAGCAAAATTTTTGTGCGACCTAAAACCAAATTGAAGATCTAACCTAAAAGCACACGAGAACCCAGCCATATACATATACCTTTTTCTATATATATATACATATATAGATAATTATATGTATATGTACATATAATTTGTATATAGGTTATATGTAAACTGTATTGTATAATTGTAATTTTGATTTTAAGCTGCTGCTGCTACTACACGAGATAGATATTTTATGTAGGTTAGTGTATCTCCTCCATTCTTCTTCCGCTTTCGCTTTTGCATTCGCATTCGCATTCGCCTTTGTGCCTGCCACTACTTTATCTTAATCCTTGTTCATCTGCTTCTTTTTTATCTGCATTATCTGTTTCCGAGCCTTAAAAATGTAATGTACGTATTTAATTTTCCATTCTCCACTTTCTATTCTCCACTAAAGTTTTCTCCACTACTTTTCGACTTTCTGTGTGTCTCTGTTTGTTTTTGTTTTCTTTTTCTTCATTTACGATATATTTACCATTACGCATAGGAACTTTGATATTTAATCACTAGAGAGAGATATATGTTATATATATATATATGTTATATATATTATTTTGATTTACGTTTTTTTGTTTCTTATGATTTTTTCTTTTTATGTTTATGCTTATTTAGGATTTCATATAAAAAAAAAATATATATATGTATATGTTGTTTGTTTTTGGAGGATTGTAGGAGGAGCACGAGGATGTTGGAGGGTGGAAGGATGCGGGGAAGTTGGTATTTGCCAGTGCTGCCAGCTGAAACGGACTTGTTCTTGTTCTGTTATATTTTTGTTTTGCATGTGTTTTGCTTCGTTTGTATGTTAGTTCTATGTTGGACATAAAACGGTAACGCGTTTCTCTTTTGTTATACGTTTTTTTTTTGTTCAGATTTTAGTTAGTTATATAAGCTTTTGTTTTATTTGTTGTATGTTTTTGCTTTTGTTTTTTTTTTTTAAGTATATAATTTTCATTTTGTTTTTTGTTCTTTTTCTTTTTAAATAATGAGCTCAACTAATATGCGCACTCAGTCTTTTGTAGTTCCACTATTTCTCTTACGGTCTTCTCTATTAATATAGTACTTAGTTAATGGAGTTTTGTTTGGGGCGGGTCGGGGGGTAAATTGGGGTTATATCTCAATTATTTGTTGTTTTTTTTTTTTCTTCTTTTTCACTTACGCTGGCAACACTGTACTTTGTTGCTTGTTTTATTTTCTTTTCATATCGTTTCGTGTCGTTTCGGGGATGGTGGGGGAAGATGCTTTTTTTTTTTTAAGGGGGAGGTAACTGCTTTAGGCCGGCGTTAACCTAAAGCTAATGACGGCCGATTCTGTTGCACGCCCGCGCACAGGTAAATAGACCAGGGCTGGGGCATAACGGATTTCAGCTTCGGTATCGACTGGTTGCAGATGAAAGGCCTGCATTTGATATGCTTCCTCTGTCTTCTCGGGCTGGGCATAGCTCACGGGTTTGCCATTGCCATTGGCCAGCTGACTGCAATCCTCAAAGGGGGAAGTGGCTGCTGAGCGTTGATTACTTGTTGCTGTTGCTGTTGCTGTTGCTGACGCCGTTGCAGACGCCGCTGCTGCCGCTGCCGCTACTGTTGCCAGGACTAGACCATTGGGTGTATTACCTTTGGGTGGAGAATTGGGTGTCGAAGATGGGGCAGATCGGATTTTGGGCGATCTAGAATTTTGATTGAGGGCCTTGGGCGATGGTATAGGCGATGCGATTAAAGTTGCCTTTTGTGGATTGGTTATGCTCAGATTGGTGGGCTCCACATGATCCATATCGCTTGTTATCTGGGCATTAGCTAAAGCTTTTGTCGATTTACTCCTGGACTTTGTGGGATTTGTTATTGATTTTGTGGCTTCCGTTGGTGTCGGAGGATTATTCTCAGCAGTCTCCCCGCCGCCATTATTGAGCAAGGCATGCGAACGTTCGTGGATGAATAGGAAAGCATAGTAGGGTGTGGTAAATGGACACATGGAGCATTGGTATTCCTTGAAGCGTGTCGATGGCTGTTCACCAAACATACTGGGTAGCCCTGTTATTGGCAATCCCTTGGGCAATTGCTGTTGCATTTGTCCAAACAAATGCTGGGCATTCAGATTCTGCAAGGCCTGAGCCAGATTTGGTGCAGCTGCTCCTGCTGGTGCCTGGGCAGCATGCCCATTGGGTATCTTGAGCGTGGGGCTATTTGGCTTGGAATTGGTCGATGCCGACGAAATGGCCAAAGATGGCACTGAGCTTTGCATTTGCTCCAAATCGCGAAGTTTTTCAAGTCCAGCTGGGCCATGTTCGTTCATCAGATGGGATCGTAGCCATTTAAAGCTACGGAATTGTCGTGCACACAAGGGACAAATCTCATTGGCCACACCTGATGAGTTTGGAGCTCCTCCATCGCCGCCAATTGTTGTGGGTGGAGAGAGATTAAGTTCTTGTTCTAAAAGCTGCTGCTGTTGCTGCTGCTGTTGTTGTTGCTGCTGCTGCTGCTGCTGTTGCTGTTGCTGCTGCTGTGCTGCTGCTGCCGCCTCCAATTTTACACCATTCTGACCACGTGGCTGGGGCAATGGGGATCCCTCCTCAACAATGCCATGCGTATTATGTTTATGCACACGGAGGAAATATTTGCTGCACAACTCCTTGTTACAAATGTTGCACACAACTCCCCCAATCTGAGCCCCATTCTCGATTTCAATGCCGTGCATTCGTTGCATGTGGGTTTTCATGAAGTACTTGTTGCACAACTCCTTGTTGCAGATCTCACAGTAGCTGCTGGTGGGGGTTATGGTATACGCTGGTCGATTAGCTGGCGCCGCATTGACACCGCCAGCTGGCGCGACAGGCCGCTCGGGAGTAAAGAAGCCCTCGCCACTGGCCATTAGGGATCCCGAACGACTTAAATGCATTTCGGCGATATGTTGCTTGAATTCCTGTGGGCTGGGGAAATCTCTTTCGCAGGGCTGACAACGCAATTCATTGGTTGGCGATGGTCCATTACCGGCGGTGGTGCCAGCATCTCCAGTGCCACCCGGCGACAGCTTGGGTAATGCCTGATACATGGCCTGATGCAGTTGATGCGGCTCCCCAAGAGGCATTTGTGTCAAAGGCAACGGCAGTTGCATTTGTCCCGCATGTTCGGTCATCAGATGTGCCCTCAGAGCATATTGATTCTCCAGTTCTCGTCCGCAAAGGTGACAGGGCAGTGGACGTTTGCCATTGAAATCATTGAGCTGTTGCAGCATGGACTGAAGTTTTTGCAGATTCTGGAGACCAACAACAGAGCCGGCAGCAGGGCCACCATTTGGTTTCTCATCATCATAGCTATCGCTAAGTGGCTCCAATTTAATGCGTTTGCTGGGTTGTTCCTGGTCTAAATCCTTTTCAGGTTCCATCATTTCGTTCTGCTCTAAACTGGCTGCTGCTGCTGCCTTGGCCAGCATTAGATTGAGCGGCATAAAGGGCCAAGAGTTGATTTGCGGCGGTAGTGGCTCCACATCTTTGCCAGTAACAATTGCAGCTTCCTCAGGTGGCACAAAGACTCCATGACGTTTCCATTTGTGAGTGCGCAAAAAGTAACGATTGCCATACTCCTTAAAGCAGATTTCGCAAAAGAATTCGGGAAACTGGACACCCAAGCGACGTAATTTATCCGGATTAAAGTTGGAATCACGAGCCTGTTGTTGCAAATGGGAGGACATTCTTCTTGGCGCTGGTGCGAAACTCATATCCTCCTGCTCGAGAGAGAAATCCTCACGAAAGCCATCGGGCAATTTAAGGGGTTTCATTTCCGATTCCTCTTGCTTAATGAGATGCTGTTGTTGTTGTTGCTGCTGCTGCTGCTGTTGCTGTTGCTGTTGCTGTTGCTGCTGTTGCTGTTGCTGAGGATCGTTTGGGCTATCTCTTTGAGATTGTGGTGTAGCTGGACCACCGCCTGGTGTAGAATCCGGTGGAGTAACCTGCTGCTGATCATGCTGCTTCGCCCGATGACGACGCATGGCAAAGACATTGGTGAATCGTTTTGAACAAATATCGCAGTGTACCGAAGCTGGCGGCGGGACTGGGGCAGATGGAGCTTGTTGCTCTGGCTTCAAAATGGGCGGCGGAATTTGAGCTACTACTGTGTCGCGTGGTGGCAATTGAAACATTAGAGATGATGGATTGCCGCTATTGTTGTTAATGGTATTGGTGCTGTTGTTATTATTGTTGTTGTTATTGTTAATGGTGGTGGGAGTGGAGATGGCATCACCCACAGGATCAAAGATGCCATGTTTGTTGGCCTTGTGGGTTTTAAGAAAATATTTGTTGCAAAACTCCTTGTTGCAGAGCTCGCAATAGGCCTCCGGATTAAAGATGCGCAATGGCGGACGATTTAAGCCATCGACACCGGGAAATCCGGGCATGCCCAATAGGGGAAGATAGCCACCGGGACCCACGCCGACACCAACACCCACACCGACTCCCAATGCGGCAGCAGCAGCTGCCTCTGGAGGGAATGGAAAACCTGGAGGTAGTCCACCAACACCACTAGCACCACCATGTCCCGCCTGCTGGGACATGGCATTGAACCAAAGTTCCTGCTCCTTGGCATGCCCATTGGTTAGATCCGAAGGATGTAGCTGTTGTTGATGCTGCTGTTGCTGTTGCTGCTGCTGCTGATGATGATTGTGTTGCGGACTGTCATCTCGTTCGAGTTTCACTTTTATGGAGGCCAGAAAATCCATGGGCTCCACCATGCCACCTTCTCCGCCATCTTGATCCTGGTTGCCATGATCTTGCAGCATGTGTAGACTCAGCTTGAATTCCGTTTCGAAATTCTCGCCACATTGCTTGCAGAATGTCTGATACGGATTCTGCATGGCCTGTTCTTTTTTGGCCTCTGCCTGAGATTGTGATATGTCTGGCTCCTGGTCTTGGCCTTGCTCTTGGTCCTGATCCTGGTCCTGATCCTGTTCTTGGTCTTGTTCCTGTTCATCGTCAAGTTGTTGCTGCTGCTGTTGCTTTTGCTGATGTTGCAACAGTTCGAATGTCTCTTTCAACTGTTCTATGGACTTGGGCAGAAACATTTTCGACAACTTCTCCTCATAGTCCTCGCCACCATCTACTATTCCATCCATGCCGACTGCACCACCACCATTATTCTCATCCATTGTTTCGCCACTCAAATTCAATGCGTCCAGACGACTGGGATTGTGTTGCTTGCGTCGCTTTTTGGCCGCATCATTGAGGGCTTCCAGCAGTTGCAGCTGCATGGCTGCTGCATTGGCTGCCACTGCCATTGCCGCCATGGCGTTGGCCTCCTGCTGACCAGTAGCTCCCGTTTCATTGTCGCCATCGTCCGACTCATTTGTGTTGCTTCCCGCTGTGACTTTTGACTCTTCCAGCTCTGTTTCCGTCTCTTTATCCAGTTGTTGCTGCTGCTGTTGCAGTTGCTGTTGGTGTTGGTTGGGTGACATGGCTCCGTCTTCTCTTCTAGTCTCTCCTTCTTCTCTCGCTCCTGTTGTTGGTGTTGTGGCTGCTGCTACTGTTTCTCTGCTTGCTGCGGCTTCCTGTGTTGTTCTTGTTGTAGTACTACTGTTGTTGTTGTTATTATTATTATTGGTATTGCTGTTGTTGTTGTTGTTGCTGTTGCTGCTACTGCCACGATTTGTGTTAAGTGTCGATGAATTGGAAACATCGGAAAGAGCAGTGTCCTCGCTGCTCAGATCTGGCGGTGGGGTGGCATATATAGAAGCAGCCATTTTGGATGATATTACTATAGATATATATATATATATCGAGAAATTGGAAGAGAAACAAAGAAAACAAAAATAAATCAATGACAATGCACTTTGTAAAAGGGAAGCCCTAAAGGGTTTCTTTAATTTGGGACATGCTAAGCAAAAACTAAATTGAATTGTGTGTGTGAGGGAAGGAGGGGGGGTGGCTAACCATTGCATGTACATAGGGTAACGTAATTCTTATACTGGTATTTTGTATTCATATATCCTCTATACACAAATTGATAAGGAACAAACTCATGATTAGATTTCATTAAATCTAAAAATATTTGGATATTACTTGTAACAATGAACCCAAAAATCCTATTTGAATATATCCTATACATATGTATCTATCTAATCATATTTGTAGGCCAATCTTACTTATCCGACGGATAAGTGACTTTTAACTAAAGTTTCTTAAAAATAAATATATATAAAAATAAATATCAAATTTGGAATTGAAATTTTAATATTTTATGATGCAAGAGTTGAATAAAAAAACAAATAAGTTAAAAGTTTATATAGGACATAGGAGAGAACGGGCAAAAGAAATGTGTTTAATGTGAAAATGCCTAACAAAGATGCAACAACTAGGTGATAAAGATGCGTGAAATAAGGGAATAGACGATAAAGATGCTGATAAAAGTAAATCCAGATGCGATGTAGAAGAGATACTACAGATAGACGGAGGTCTTTACTGGTAAAGTTCTTAACATATTCAGCCTTGGCTCCCCCAAATTTATGCCTCAATTATTTTTCTTTCAGTGTAGCAAACATATATATAGCTTGAGGCTTAAATTGTATTATGTGTAATATACAAACGAGTATGTAACACAAAAAAAAAAAAAAAAGAAAACAAAAAAATAAATAAAATGAGAAAAATGAGAAAAAAGCTTGCCAAATTCCATTCAATTTTATTTGGTCAGACCCTTGAAGAATCCTGCGAGAAATGTTTTTCCTTCAACACACACACACACACGCACACACATAACATTTGTGTCTCATTTCCTTATGAGCTTAATTTCATTTCTCTCTGCTTGTTCTGCAGCTTTTCCATCATTGCCTTGCCCTGCCCGTCCTCCTCCATCTCTCCTCGTTTCCATTTTTTTTTCTGTCCTTCTTCTCGTTTTTCCTCTTCTAGCTACACTTTTTCATTTTTGTGCAAATTCTATGAAAAATTTTTCCATTATATACACATATACATACGCATTTATATATGTTTGTGGCTGTGTGTGTGTGAGTCCAACATATAGAAAACTTTTTGTTTGCTATGCGCCCAGCTGCCATACACACACACACACACGCTTACAAATACCCAACCACCCACACACACACACTCTTACAACCCCATTGCCAGGGAGCTCACGAAAATTTATACAAAGTCATCCGATTTAAGGAATACAAATTTTGCTTATTTTCTGTGGCACACACAAACTTTTTGCGCCTCACACATACACGGACAGAGATATATATGTATATACATATACGTATGTACATATATCCTGACAACCGCCCACTGTAATATTTACCAGTCGTGCCTTCCCTTTCCTGCCCCTTCTGCCACTTCTTTCTTCATGACTTGTTGCCCCACTCCTCCACCCTCGTCTCCTTTACCATCACTTGAGCTGAGCATAAAACTTATAAAAATTTTCTTCAACATGACTTGGTAAAATAAATTTGATTCTCAAGAAAACAGCAAAAAAGGAAAAAAAAAAAAAAAAAGAAAGGAAAGGAAGGAAAGCCAATATAGAAGAAGAAAAAGACTAAGGGTGAAAGGGGGGGTGGGGGAGGGGGACAAATAGAAGGGAGAGACAAACCATAGGCGTTTGGTGTGGGGTTATGAAAAAGCGAGGGCTAAAGGGGGGGAAGCAGCACACTGTGTAGCTGCCAAGCAACCAGGCAACGGCCGTAAGGCAAGGCAAGCAAAAAAAAAAAAAAAAAATGTGGAAATAAACCGAATTTTTTTTTTTTCCTATTTTCTCGAAAAACAGAAAAGAAAAATATTCTCAACTATGCTGCAGACATAAATTAAGTTTCCATGGTTGGAAATTGGTTCTCGTAGATTTTCCTCTTGTTGCTGTTGACTTTCCTTTTATACAATTTTCTGCAGTCCCCTTCACCCCTGTCGCCAACTCCTACTTCAGCACCTCCACCTCTCCTCCTTCTTTTGCTTTTGGTACTTTTTGGAGGAGTTAAGCAAAAATGCCTGCCAGGATGTGCGCATTTCTCATTCAATATATCTGTGTGTTTGTATATATTAGTGTGTGTATGAGTGTGTGTGAGTGTTTCTGTGTGTGTGGGTGGGTGGTCTGCTTAGTGTATTTGGTTGGGATTTTTATAAAGCCTAAGGTAGTTTGATGTTATTTTATTTGATTTTTTTTTTTTTTTTTGCCTACTCGTCGTCTTTGTGTGTCTGCAGCAGGGGAAGGGCAGAGGTTGAAGTTATATGGGGAAGGTGGGAGGGCTATCTGGGGTGTTGCATGTATATGAAAAATGTTCTAAATGAAAATGGCAACAGAGTGTAAACAGAAGCCATGTACTCCTTAGATATATACAAAACAAGTACATAGTAATATGCCAAAAGTATATAAGACTTGAGACTAATTGGCTAGGTTTATTTTTTTTTTTTTTGGTTATGCTCATTGATTTTTAGGCCTTTATTGGATCCCCATCGATATCAAGGATATTTTAGCATTTCCCATATAATATAATTTTAAAGGTTTTTTAAACAAGAAGTTTCTTTTAAAAAAAAACCCAAGTCGAAGCGTATAAAACTTCAACTTGTACTTGAAGAAAGCAAGTCAGAAATTCTATTAACGGAATCGAAGTCCCAATTGAAATCTTTCATACCCAATGTCTATATTTGAGAATTACAAATTTACAACACTTGTCAATCGAGTCGCAGGACTAAAAACCATTTAAAATCAAATGAATGTCCATTTAGAACAATAAAAATAAAGATTAACACATGCCATGATCGTGTCACTTGGTTTCGATAGATCATTAAACAATATCTTACCAAACTTTCAAGTTTTCACATAACATTGGTGCATCATCTATAACTATTTTCGATATCTTCGATAATCTCATTTTCTATATTGCACTGATTTACCGCAAAAAAAAAAACCAACAAGAAAAAAAAAGTTAAGCCGAGTTCAGGTTTACCAGTTACTCATTTAAATAATCGTATATTAAAATATAATTTAAAGCAAGAGAGAAACATACTCATGGAATATATATGTATATATATTTTGCTTAATGATCGATCACCAACACTTTTTTTTCTGCACTTAAAAAACTTGTTTTAATTGTATAATAGTCTCTTGGTTCTCATATCTCGTAATTTGTATAACTTAGATCGTATATCGTATAACGGCGCGTGCTGCTGCTGCTTTTCGAGTGAACGGCACATGCGCACTTCGCACTCCGCTGTGTCCTGCCAAGTGGCTAGTTCGTTGTCAACTGTCGCAATGACGCAGCGTAAAAACTGGGGGGAACAAAAAAACCAACTGTAAAATCCCAAATGGAAACAGTTACACGAGCGCAAAATCAAAACAGTAATAACATTGATACTAAAATCACACACACACACACATAGATTGCTACCCCCTACTATACTGAACATTTAATAGTTTTTCCATCAATACACAACATACACACACACACACACACACAGACACAACCCATATCATGATATTTTTTCCAAACCAAAAAAAACCTCAATAAAACACCCCAAAATATCAAAAATCATAGAATTTCCCTTAAAAAAAAAAGGAAAGGAAAATCAAATACAATAGAAAAAGTAGCAAAAGCAACGCGCGACAACTGAGCAACGCTCTGCTTGGAAAACCATTATTGCTCCGCCCCTTTTTTTTTTCAAATTTTTAGTAACCACCACACACCGCCACACACACACACACGCTTACATATACATATAACTATGTATATGTATGTATATTTACAACGAACGACAACTTCGACAACGTCGACTTTTTCCCTGGCCTCTCGTGCCAATTTATCATTGTTCGATAGTTTTTCAATTTGTTTTTTTTCTTTGTTGTTGTTGTTGTTGTTTACCCCGCCTCCTTTGCATGTTCCTGTCCCTTTCCTTCCCTTTGGGTTACCACACAACAGAGTAGTTTCAGTTGGTTGTTCGTTTGTAAGAGCAACGTCAGTTAGTTATATTTTTATTATTATAATTTTAATGTTACGAGAGAGAAAATGTTGTATACATGGATTTGTTTCGTGACTTTCGTCAAGTGAACGTCTTGACGAGGTCTTTTTCCATGAGATGGAAGATGAAAGTCTTTTGTTTGCAACCCTTACTCTCTCTCTCTCTCTCTCTCTCCCTCTGAATCTCATTATCAGCCCATTTCCTTTGTGATCTTGCCGAAATGAAGATATAAAGAGCTATATAATTGACCTTGCAGAGGCTGGATAGATGGTAATTGACTTTCGATAAAAAAAAAGAAACCCTAATCCCGTAAAAGATTGAGATTACAGAGATAAATCACAAAAATTGAACTATTTTTTCTTTTTAGGGTTATTTACTTGGGAAATGATACCTAAATCTTATAAGATGAATCCAGAAATTGGATATCAATAAATTTAAAGACAGTAGAAATGAAAAAGTTAAAGTTTACCCAAAATTTGCTATACTCTATAGGTACATTAAGAAACAACTCATTATAGAAAAAATCGAATAAATATTAATACATATAATATCAATGATCAAAAGATAAACTTTTCCATGAACAGTGGACCCTCGGTTAACGAACATTTCGCATAACGAACTCATTTTTTTGGGGAAAAGAAGCTTCGGTTAACGAACAAAGTTTCACATAACGTCCAATGAAAAAGCGTTATCGTATAACGAACAAAATGCTGGAACCAATTGTGTTTGTTAACCGAGGGACCACTGTATACTTAACTACCATTACCTGTATATACATATATTTGATTTGTTTTAATGAAATAACACAAATTCCAATTGTTAAGAGAAAAGTCGGAAGAAACAATATTCAAGAGCTTATCTTAACCTGATGTTAAATGGACTTCTTCTTAGCCTTGGCAACAATGGGAAACGGTTTAAGTACGCAAATGCCACTGATGGATTTTGCATTTAAAACGATTTAACTAAATGTTTAGAGCCTTTCTCCTTCTCCTTTCTTTTCAAATTTCTTTTTACTTTATATTTTGTCCTTGCTCCATTGCTTCTTCTCACTCTTTTTTTGTCCAATCTTATCCTATTGAAATTCTTCCCCTGGGAAATGTGTGTGTGTGTAGACCAACAACAAAGTGTTTATTTTCACAGATTGACAGATTGATTTTGACTTTACAAGATATGCACACACACACACATACGTATATGTTTGCACATTCACTCACATGTGTGTGTGTGCCTCCACCTTGTGGCATGGGTTCTTCATGGGGGAAAAAGTGAAAGTGACTTGGCAGTACTAGAGAAGAGTTGTCTCCTAGAATCTGTCTCGTGTCCCGATGTCCGATGTTTATAGCTGTTGTCCTGTTGTCCACGCATAGAGTCCAGTTAACATTTTGGCCTGAGTCTGCGCATTTGATCATCTCACTCTCTCTCTCTCTCTTGAGAAGCAGCCGGCACGAATTACTGAGACTGTGTAGTAAAAGTCAGAGTCATATGTGAGCTTCGGTCTATTCGAATGTGTGTGTGTGTGGTAGTGTGTGTGTGTGTGTATGTGCGTGAAAGTCGAAATCGCCGGTTGAACGAACCAGGCGAACAAAATGTGCCAACAGCAGCAGCAGTAGCAACATTTGAAACTCATTGGTCGGGAGTTTTGTGGCGTCGGTGAATTGGTTCGGGATTGGAATGTTGTGTCTCTGTATGTGTGTGTGTGAG
The DNA here is from genome assembly GCA_035045865.1 of Drosophila austrosaltans. Taxonomy (NCBI): domain Eukaryota; kingdom Metazoa; phylum Arthropoda; class Insecta; order Diptera; family Drosophilidae; genus Drosophila; species Drosophila austrosaltans. The sequence goes on along the minus strand of JAWNOQ010000207.1, from coordinate 1,730,897 downwards.
TGTGTGTGTTGCACGTCTAGTGGTCAAGGTTTGCTATTGACTTTCACTTTCACATGTCGGCATGTCCAGTGCGACGATGACGATGCCGGCACTTTCACTTTCATACACGCACACACACACACATGTACACAACAAACATTTACCCCTCTTTCCTCCCCCACCCCGCTCCCACTTTCGCCACCAATTGTAGGCGCATGTCCTTCATCCATACACGTGTGTGCACTCGAAACGTAAACAAAACTCAAATGGTTACAACTCTTTGCTACTGCCGATGGCAATGGTCATGCCGGTGGTTGTGGTGTTGATGATGATGATGATGGTGGTGGTAGTGGTGGTGGTACTAGCGGGGGTAACACCCTCACGCCCCAAACATTGCGCCAGTAAAATAATCATTATCAAATTTAAAACACAAAAATCTCCCGCCCATTTTGATCGCCTGACGCGACACGCAATGTCCCAGACATGCAAATGACCAAGAACAAAACAGCACCCTCACCCCCCCCTGTCTGCCTAATGGTTACCCACTACTACTATAATAATAATTACATGTCCCAGTGATGAGTTTTGTCCAGTTATGAGTGATATGCCGCGCCCATATGCCACACTTTTGCCGCCGTTGCCGCTGACGAAATGCAATTAATATTTTCTTCAAAATCAAATTGAAATTATGCGTTTGGGCTCAAAAATTAAGAGCAAGGGAGGGAGGAAAACAACCCCTCTCCTATTACCCTTATATGTGAGGGCGGAGAGGGACAATCAATCTATGTGTGTGTGTTTGTGTGCGACAAATTGATTTTAGAAACTGGCCAAGTTTCGTGAGGTTTTGTTTGTTAAAGGTATTTATTATTCGTACTCCAGCAATAGTTGATGGATTAGTTTTTCCCTACTTCATTCCCCCCCCCTTTGCTGGCAGAATGGAAATTGAAATGGAAATGAAAATAGCAGGATCTTGTATTTGATTTCAATTTGGTGACTTTCTTCAATTCATAGTTTTGTACTTACAAACATTTGAAAGATGATTTTTTTTATTATTCGATTTTTTCCAAGGTATAGAGAATTTGTATTTTTATTTCAGCTTTTTTTTTTTAATATTTTGCTGTAACTATTTAAATTAATCTTCTGCTTAGACTATTCAATTTTAATTTAATGTAAATTTTGAAATTTTAAAACTATCCGATTATTAAACTAGAGTTAAATATTCCACACTTGAACTCCTCTAACTCGAATTCTCTCCATTTTGCACCAAAACTGAATGGCAGAAGAGCAAAATCTGCCTAGAATTTCACTTTTCTTCGTAACTCCAACTATTTAGTACTTAAGGAAGTTTTTTTATTCTATTTTAAGACTGTTTTGAACTAGATTCTTATAATGGAAAATTGGATTAATAAAAATCAAAAGTCAAAGTATATGATCGAAAATCAAAGTAATAAAAAGATTTTACTTACAATTTGTCTTGCCCCAATTGTTTAGGAACTAAATTTAGAAAATAATATAAAGAATTTAAAAACATAAATATGAACTATGAAAGATTGAAATCTTGGTTAAAAAAACTATCGCCCATATGTATATTTGTATATATATAGACATACATATATGTATTTTAACAATCGATCATGTGTATTGGTAGATAATCATTCATGTAGAAATTTTTCCACATAAACGAAATTTTGTTTATATATATATTTAATTTCCCCCCAAAAACCCATCTAAGAGCAAAGACTTTGCCATCTTCCCTTAAGGCCAAAAAAAAAAGAAAGGAAAACTAAACTACAAAAAAAAGGAATATAAAGGAAACATTTCGAATTTCTATGTACAATGCTCATTAGTAAGAAATCTCATTAGAAACCAATGAATGCGCAGAGAAACCAAACACACACACTCACACAAACATACACAAACAAACACTCTCTCGTCTCTAATGAGCACTACCCATACTCATATTCGATTTGCCTTTCAGTTTAATTTATATATATATAAATATATATATATACATATATAGTTTTTTTTTTTTTTTTTGTTTTTTCTCATTTTCACTTTCACATCTCTTTGGCGCATGGCGAATGAAGTGAAAAATTAATTCCCCTACCCATACCATCCCCCCTCTCCTCCCTACAAAAGCCAAAAGCAAAAGCTAACAACAACAACAACCAAAAAAAAAAAAAAGAAGCAAACTCAACTAGTATTTCCATCTCTTTCATGCACTAAAATTTTCTTTTCTATCAAATATTATTTGTACAATAAACTAAAATGAATAAATGTGTGTGTGTGAGTTCCACCCCCAATGCTCATGTGTGTGTGAGGGCATGATAAAATAAAAATACGAAAAAATATGAAAAAAAAGTAAATATACGAGAAAAATTAATAATGAAGCACACACACACACAGAGACAAGGACAAATGCTATACACATACATACATAAGCCAGGCTATTTATTTCTCTATGGGTGTATGTGTGTCTGTGTTATTTGTGTGTGTGTGTTGAGCAGAGGGAGATGGAAATAATAATCATTTTTATAATAATAATGCAAGTGTATTCGAGCAAAGTTTTTTTCCCTTTTTTTTTGCGTAATACCAAACTTGTGGGCTATCCTATGTATATACTCGTAGTCATCATTATCATCATATCGTAATCATTATCAGTATTATAATAATAATTATCGTCCGAGTCCCAAGTCGCAGTTTCAGTACTAGTCCAAGTTCCAATCTTATCTACATACAAGCATCTTTCTCTTCCCCCTCCTCTCTTTCTTTCTCTCTCTCTTGTTCTAGATTTCTTGGTCTCTCTCTCTCTGCTGCGGTTCCTGTTACTTTCAGCAGCCACCCCAAAAAGTATGCAGCAATATTTTCAAGAAATCTATAGAAGAAAAATTTTCACAGAAGCAGAAAAATTCCATAAATTTTTTGCTTCGTCTCCTGCACACACACACACGTACATACATATATACATATATTAAATATATACGAATACTCAAGCATTGTTGAGGGGGAAGTTTGCAATTTTATCACAAACACACACACATACACATCTATACGCACTCACACACACACACACTCCCAAGTAAGTTTATGAAACCATCAAATTATTTTCTTTTCCATTTCTGACACTCAAAAGAAAAACGCAAAAGTAAGACAGAGCAACAACAACAAGAACAAAAAAAATAGAGGAAGGGAAACAACAACAACAGCAGCAGCAGCAAAAAAAAAAAAAAAGAATTACGAAGAAGGAAAGGCGAAAAGAAAAGAAAGAAATATTATTTTCCAGTTACAGTCAGCTCTTGGTCTTGGTCGTCATGGCACATCCTTTACTTTACTTTATTTTTACTTTATTTTTCTGGGCACAAAGTTTTTGCGATATGCCTGCGGGTTACTTTTTCCCCCCACACACTCTTTTCATCTGTTTGTGTGTGTGTGTGTGTGTGTGTGTGTGAAAGGGACGTTTTGGGGAAGAAGTTGGAGCTACTTCGTCTTATTTGGAAACGAAATTTTTATGAGAAAATGCCTGCCTTTGTGTAAGTATCCTTTGGATGTGTGTGTGTGTGTGTATCAAAATATTTAAAAGCAAATATAATATTGGCTGGATGGTTAAGAGGAAGAAGAAGGAGGAGACGCAAACGAATGTGGGATAAAGAGGGGTTAGATGTAATAGAGAAACACTTAAGCAGTCCGCTTGGCCCGCTCCATCGGTTATTGCGAAACGAAATACAATATCAAAAGGCATATAAAATGTAAAAAAAAAGGAGGAAAATATTAATAATGAGCTAGGGGTCCTTAGTGCCAGTGAAACCCCTACCCCCCATCCATACCCCAACCCTAGCGCCAGCGCACAGAGAAGAAATGAGAAGAAAAAACAAAAAAAAAAAATTGTGGAGAATTTATTGATTTTCATACAAAAGCGAATAAATATTGTTCAAACAGCACATGGCAAGTGAACTAACATATAAGTACACTGAGAGAAATACAAAGTCATACTTAATAATAGTTTAATAAGTTAAAGGATTAAACTCTCTACTCTCTCCCACTCTCTCTCCCTTTCTCTTGAATAGGTTAAATCGCCTTGAAGATTTCTCTCTGTGTACTTGTTTGCATTTTTATATTGTAGAATGAAATTAATGAACCAAATGTAAGCAACTTTCTTGAAGATTTCTCTCGGTGTAATATGAATATGTATCTCTCTGATACTGATAGATGCACCACACACACACACACATATGGAAATTGATATTGCTGACTGAAATTTTGTCAATATATATATATATATATATTTTTTTTTTATTGTCAGAGTCAGTCGCAGTTCGCATTAAAAATACTTAATCTCCGATGGCACTAAAAACACACACTCCCCGCTCCACATCTTGCCTATCCCCCCTCTCTCTCTCTTTCTCTCGAACCCTGGCCATAAAAGTTGGGCCCCCGCTCTTTAATCATGTGTGTGTTCATATCAAAAATTTTTACTTTATCGCAGTTTTTCCAACCATTTTTTCTACGTTATTATTTTTCCACGTTATTAGCACCCGTAGGGATCTCGTGGCGTATGCGTATTGTGTGATAAAACTCATATAAATCTATATATATATATATATATATAGCGCATTGGTATGAGTATCAGAAGGCTAATGAGACTTTTTAATAAATTGCCCCGTCCATTTTTAGTACAGTTTTCATTATTAATAAAAGTTTATGACATATATCAGACATGTATCTCTCCCTCTCTCTCTCTCTCCGTGTGAGTGTGTGTATTTTGTTTAATAAAAAAGAAAAGCACACAGAATTTATTATTCCAATTAAATTTCATAAGTTAATTTGTGTGTGTGTGTATGCGTCATGACAATATCAAAGTGCACATTATCATTTCGGACTTTGTGGCCTTTGGTACTCAAAATCTCAAATTTAAGTAGATAGCCAAACAAAAAAAAGGGAGAAAGCTTTTTCATATCACGACCATGAGAATTCTTATTCAACAAATCGGTAAAATTTTGGTACATAAATATAGAGTAGAATCCGGTTAGAGGCCGATGATTTTACGTCGTTATATCCGGAAGACATACTATCCGGAGGCCCTTTCAACATATAAATTTGTATGGGAGTAAACTCAGCCACTGAACTTGGTCCTTCAATATGGCTCAGTTTCGCTCACTAGCTTATTTTGGCACACTAGCTCATTTTGACACACTAGCTCATTTTGGCTCACTAGATCATTTTGTCACACTAGCTCTATTTGGCTCACTAGCTCATATTGGTACACTAGTTTCTATGGCTTGTTTTACGTTCTTCTCAATTGTCGATCGCAAAGTGAACTCATGAATCATCTGCAAGTGAGCCAGTGAGCCATATGAGTGAGTTGGCTCACTTTTAAAAAAAAGAACGAGTGAGCCGGTTCACCTTAATGAGCTGTTTTTACCCAAGTATAGAACGGACGCTATAAGCGGAGTCGTTATATAGTATATAGAAGAGCAATAAATATATATATATATCATGGATCACTTGTCCATATTGAAAGTTTTGCATTTTGTATAATTAGATAAAATATAATATTTCAACAATAAATCAAACTTTTAGTTTCTAAAGTAGAACCAAAATAAAATGTATAAGCAAACAGCATAAAGTTTGATTTAATATCATATAATGAAATTGCTGAATCAGGGAATGATCTAGAAATACTTTTACCAGTTTACACTCTCACATCAAAAACCAACATTCCTGAAACTTTTTCTTTGAACTCATGCCTCGTGCTGAATAAAAGTTCCAACTCTTATGGCTTTTTTATAATAATTTAGATAACTATTATCTATATATACCATTATACTATATACTATAATACTATATCGGAAACCAAACGCTTAAAATCATGAATAAGTTCTCGTTATTATCCTTATCCTATACATATAAAATCGACAATTTCTTTTCATTTAATAGAAAAACCGGCAAATGTGTCCCACCCCATTAACAAGAAAGTCAACAAGATATAGGCAACTTCTAGTCCTAGATATAGGTAAATTGCTTCTCTTAGATATAGACAAATTGGTTATCCTAGATATAGACAAATTGCTTATCCTTGATATAGGTAAATTGCTTATCCTAGATAAAAGAAAATTGGTTTGCAATTTATTTATATGTATTAATACCTACCTAGCTACTTTCTATATACATGCAAATGGTTGTGACTTGATATATCTGTATATATGTATGTATATATTTATAGGGGGGGTTGAAAAGGGTGGGTGGGGGTTTTGTGGGTGTTTTTTAAATCATTATTGATATAGTAATTTGCAATTTGTATATTTATGTATATATGATTGGACTACACTATATGTACAACAATCCGTCAATTTCTGCATTGCTATTATGGCCAATTTTCATTTTGAATTTGATTTTCAATTTGATTAGCTGGAAATTAACGTTTTTTAATGTTCATATTTCGTATATATGTATATATCGGTTCGTAGAGAAAGAAGAAGCATTCAAAGCATTTGCCAATTTTGAACAATATTTTTTATAAGCCAATTATTATTGTTAATTTTGTAAGCCAATTTGAGTTTCGAGTTTTTAATTGATGTTATTTATCATCATGGCCAATTTGTTTGTTGCAAGCAAATTATATTTGATTATATATATATATATATATATAGGATATATCTAGATATACAGGTATATATATATATGAATATATATTTAATTATTATTTTTTTTGGGGGGGGGGTTTATAGTTTAGATTGCTTGGACTCACAATGTCTCTGGCCAGAGAGATCATCATCATCATTAATAAACCTATATAAAAACTTATATGAAAAAAAACGCGTAACATTCTGATTAACCATGAACATAAATTCGTTTGATTGTACATATTGTTGGTTCAGTTGTTGTTGTAATTAATTGTTTGTGGCTTTTTTGTTTTTTTTTTTTTTTTTTTGGCTAGTATCAAAAATTATCAAAGAATTCTCTCTTAAACTCAGTGTGTTCCTTCATTATATATATATATATGTATATATGTTTAAGTTTTTTTATGTTAACATTTAAAGCACTTCATTTCATTATATATATATATATATATTTCTATTTATATATACATAAATATGTATGTATATGTATAGATTTTTGTTTTAGCACAGCGTTTTGAATTTATTTATTCTTTTTTGTGTTATTTCTTCTTCTCTTTATTCAATTTGCATTCATTTTGCCAACACTTGTGCATCCTGCGAGGAGTTTCATTGGGCTTACAAATCCTTTTGATTTTGTTTTGGTTGGCTTTAAACACTTTGATTTCACACAGAAAAAACAGCAGAACACGATCATTATTTATTTTTTTTTATTTTAATAATATTGCATTTTAATTTTGTTGTTGTTGTTGTTAATGATGTAATATTTGTTGTTTTATTTTTGATTTATTTAATTTTGTTGATTTTTGATTAGAGAAACTTACAGAACTTGTACAGGGCGTTTCACTTATTTATCATACCGACAAAGTCTAGCACGACGTTGTGGTAGCCACGCGCGGCTACTTCTGCACCACGTACGCGTTTTCTGTAGACTGATTTGAGTTTTTCAGTTTCTTGTCCAACAAACTCTAAAAGGATGCACACCCACACTCAGTCGCACAAGCACACAAACACACACACAGGTTGAGAGCAAAACGAATAAGAGAGCCACCAACCAAAAACAAAAAAATACACACACACACAAAAAGCCACCACCAAACCAACCCCCAACCCCAAACAAAAAAAATACGGAAAAATATATTCAGACGCTCTGTTGCTATTTTGTTTACTTTCGAAGCGGGGGCGTTAGAGGGAGGTAGAGCTGCAGCAGGGCGGATTTTGGACATGTGTTAACTAAATGTACACATCCCATAGATATATTCAAACATACCATATATCCTTTTGATATTGCTTCTCTATTCGATTGTGCCATTTTTATTGCCTACTTTTAGGCAAAAAAGTTTCATTAATATTTTTCATACTTTTGGCTATATAAATTTTTAAATACTTTGCCATAATTATATGTATACAGCGCGCCCACTTGATGGATTCGCCAACACAGACACACAAACACACACATACACTCTAACCCTCGACTCACAGGACATGCGTAGTCTGCTTATACATAGATAGAGCGAGAGAGCAATTGAGAGAAAGAATTTACAAACTTCTCTTTGGTTTGCATGTGTATGTGTGTGCGTGTGTATGTGTGTTTTTTTTTTAATACACTTTATCGGCCAAGTCTCTGATAAAACAATCATCGTTTATGGTGCAACACGCTCCCTTCTGGCCTACCCCTACCACACTACCCCCTAACAATTTTCCCCCCTTCGTCTTAGCATAATTGAGATATAGTCCAGCAGCACAGCAGGGGGGATGAGTTGAACATGTACGCTAACCACATGATTGGGAATTGCCAGTAATATGCTACCTCCGTCCGGAGTCCTTCTCCTCCAAAAATATATGAAAAACTGGGTTAACTTCAATTTTTTTTTCTTCTTGTTGTTGCTGCTGCTTGCTGTTGCCTTTTGTTTTATTGTTAATGATTTTTGAGCAAGTTTTATGACAAACAAAAAATATCATTGCAAAGGCGTAACCTGCGTGCTGCTCGTTAATTTACCCCCCAAAACCCTCCTTCAAAATGAAAGAAAAAAAATCCAGGCCGGAAATGACAAGGCATAGTTTTCGCATTTCTTTTTTTAAATTACAAACAAAACTGAAAACAAAAAACGAAACGAAAAAAAAAGACGAATGGGAAATCAAATATGCCTTTAGCACGAAATATTCAAATTTTTTTTGTGTACGTTGTTTCGTTTTCCTGGCTTCTTGTGTTTTTATATTCCCCAATTTTTTTTTATATGCCATATAATGTGCGGCAACTCACCCCATCGCACCGCCACTGCTTAGTAAGTAGGCCTAAAGAGGAGGTCTGTGAGACTTTTCAATAACAAATTTTCGTATATACCCTGTAACATTTTGCATTAAATGCAAACGAGCATATTGGCATCTTTGATGTTTATGTGACAAATAAGCGAAATGTTGTCTAACCCGACCATATAGTCAGTCTATGGTTAAATATTATAGTCGATATCCTTTCATTCGATGATTAACATTGGCGGTTTAACAGAACTGTAAAAGTTAACATAGAATGTATAACAGCGATGAAAAATTCATTCGAAACGAAAGAATTGTAAAAAACGATTAATAACTTAATCAAGATCAGTATTCTAAAATAAATAAATATATTATTAAAAATCGATATATTTCATCTATTATAAGATAACTATATATATATAAATATATTTAAAGGAAACTACCAAAATTGCAATTAATTTTTAGACATTAAATGAATTTTGCATTTAACTTTGCTCAAGATATGGCAAAAATTGTTTTATATATACATAGATCTAGTCGCTTTCTCCCTAGTTAAACTCTTAGTTAGTTTATTATTAAGTTAGTTGTTTTATTTATATTAGTTACAGGGTATAGCAGAGTGCGTGTTTCTGCAACATTTTGTTGTCACTCATTTATCGCTTTTGCTACTGTTGTTGGAACTTTTACGCTGGCGGTGCTGTAAAAGTTCTTCATATTGCTCTATGGAGCCATCCTCATGCTTGGAAGCGAATTGCTGCTCTTCTGCCTTCTGCTTCGACTGCTGCTCATCGTTGGCAATGGCGTCTTTATCATGTTTTTGGGCACGCTTCGATTTCTTGATTTTATCACGCACGCGTTTACCTAATCGCGAGGCAGCAAGTACCTGACTGACCTTGGAGCTTTTTAGGTAGCGTGTGCGCCAGGACTAAAAATGCAAAAGGGCAACAATTCGTATTTGGATTAGAGGCTAGTTTAAAATAGATTTCAATATACATATTAGTATATGGGTTACTCACCTCTGAATTTCCCGGTTGTAGCTTTTCGTGTTCATCCTCACTAGTGTCTAAAGATATGACATCGTTGTCCATTTCATCTTGACTATCAATTGGTTTCTCACTCACCTCGCTTTTGACACTAATGCTGGGTGGTTCTTCTTTGGCCAGCTCTTCAATCATTTCATTTTCCAGATCGCCTCCAATGGATATTACATCATCATTTTGATCCTCATCCTCAATCAAAGACGAGGCAGCACCACTAACCACTTGACTCTGTTGGCTACAAACAGAATCCTCCTCTGGTACAGTTATTGTAACAGCTTTGGGAGTTTCTTCAGCTTGTTCTAGATGGTCCTTAACTTCAGTTGATTCATTCTCTACAGGCGGTGTCTTTTCTTTGTCTTCATTTGGCTTAGCTTCTGTTACTGCTAATTCTTCTACAGTCTCTTCCGGATCATCTCTAACCTCGCCTTCTTCTGGCTCACTCTCCACAGCTGGTTCAGCTGGCTTTGATTCCACCAAAGGCATTGTTGCCTTTGAAACTTCAATTGCTTTCTCTTTTTCCGGCTCCACAACCTGTTCCTCTTCATCTGTACTGTCGCTTATTAACAATGTTTCAGTCTCTGTTTGAATGGGTATTACATCTGGCGAATCTGATCGCGATTCGGAACGTTCTTTTGTAGGTGGGGAAACTCTTGTAATGGTTTCTGGGATTTCAATAATTTCCCTTTCTGGCGTTTTATTAGTCTGACGATAGTTACGCTTGATTTTAATCTTCTTTGTGCTAACAGTATCTTTGCTATTGTCTTCAGTTTCTAGGTCAATTGCCAGCTCGCTAGATTTACGTTTACGTTGAGATTCAGCTCTTTCGCGACTTTTAGATTTGCCTTTTGCCTGTTTTTCTGCTTCAGCCTTTTCCAACTCATCGTCATCATCTGATTTGACTTCAATTTTGGTTATTGGCTCCATGGCCAATTGGGAGCGAATGGCTCGAGCTCGTGCTTGGAGCTCCAAAAGTTCCAGTACACTAATTTGACCATCGGCTAAAAATGGAAGAAAGAGAAATTTTTTAACATAAATTTGAATGAGACGGCATTATATGGTTAGACCAGAAAGAGAAGGGAATAGTATAGTTTAAGATCTAGTTGCAATTCAAGCTTCTAGGCTACATATTTGAATCTTAAAGTACATATCTAATTTCTCAAACAGCATTAGAAAATAGGCCACGTAGAAATTGGTCCAATAGGACTACGTTATCAAGAATCAAAGAGTTAAATTTGGGTTGCCCCTAATGAGATAGAAAGAGACAAATAAAACTGAAATCTGCTAACGATTTGATTAAAATCCATCTTTGTGTAGATGTATGTATGTATATGCATAATATCTAGTTCATAGCAGGCATTTCATATATACATCATCTCAGATCAGTTAGTTATAGTATTTCTTTTCTATTCAGTACACATATACACACATGTAAACTTACGTTGTTCGTTTTCATCCTTTTTTATCGGTTTTTTGCCACTTGCTAGTTTCTTTTTCTTAGCTGAAATTTTGAAATAAACAAAAGAGAAGACACATTAAAATTAACATAATTTGATCAAAATTGTTTAAAAGTTATCGTATTGAAATTTAAACTGCACACGCACAAAATGGAAAGCGAGGATGCCACTACTAACGAGGAGCATCAAGAGCAACCCGACGATGCGGATGTGAATCAAATGGATCAGTTTAGGGTCAAGCTTAATGGTCAGCAGGATTTGGAGTTACGTTTACGTGAATTTAAAGCTGCATGCGATGCCCACGAGAAGCATGCCCGTAAGCGGCGAAGGCGACGCTACTATCACATGGGTCTGATGGCCAAGCTGGTGTTGGACACAACACACGATGAGCTGCGTCGCATGATGGAGAATGGAACTTACACATTTCATGTCGATACAGTGTCCAATAAGCCCAGCGAATTGACTAGCATACTGGGGACAATGAATATAGCCGTTTCGGCATGCGTTGTAGAAAGGGAACTTAAACTGGCCACAGGACTTGCCCTGGAAATCAATGGTGAATGCTGTCGCATTGGCCGGCTAAGGAACAATTGCACTGTCATGTTGGCACGTGGTTCAGTAGTCACACTGACCACCAATGAAGCCTATCGCTATACGGGATTCAAAGAAATTGTCTATGTAATCAATTTGAAAGCTTATTTGAGTTCGGTAAAGTTGGGAGACATTTTGTTCATAGGACGAGAGGTGCGTTGTCGAGTGTTAAAAACACTAAGGGAAGCCATAGCCGTGATGGTCATCGATGCGGGATTATTGGCCTCGTATGATTTCATTGAGTTGCCACGGCAATGTTATAGCCTAAAACCTGAAGTCTATCAAGAACTGTTTATGCCCGATCTCAAATTGGTCGAATCCTTAAAGGCCAATTATGTAGTTTTGCCCAAAATCCGATGTAAGAGTTTTTTACGTGCGGTCAGAAATGCTTTGAATGAGGGATTCGATATGAAATTGATCGGCATGATTGATTTCGAGTATGTAAGAAGTAATATGTTGGACCTATTGGGTATTATCAAATTAGTAGACTATATATGGATACCCGATATGTTTAATGTCAACTGCTGTGTCTATAACTACATCATGGAGGATGTTCTGCCCATTTCTCAATGCCAGAAGAAGCCAGTAATTGGCACTGTGCCATTGGAGCGTTGCAGTGACTTCAAACGATACGAGTTGCATGAATTCCTTTGGAAAATCGATGCCATTCACATACAGAAGAGTTCATGGTGCAATAAGTATCCATTGATTGTGAAAAAGCTTATGCCCGTACGAGATTATCGTGTGGGTGTTGTGCAATCTCAGATGATGGTAAAAAATATATTAACCTCGTATCAGACAATTGTGAATTGTATAATTAGAACAATCTGTTCCATTGAGTGCCAGGCGATATTTATCTACACAAAGTGTGAGAATGCCAGCGTGGCCTTGGCGCGCACCGAAATCTATTGTCCAGTCTATTTAATGATGCCCTTAACTGACGAGGACAACGATGAAACCATCAAGTCCAAATTTGATTTGGCCAGAGCTTTGAATCTAAGAAGAAATATGCAACCAGTGCTCTACACTAAGGATCTAAACGTATCTAACCTTGGACCTATAGAATTTGGTGTGGATTATATGAGACGGAAAGGTTGTCTGGAGGTGGGTGATTTTGTTGTCACTCTGGAGGTAGGCAGAGAGGATGAAGAGACTGTAGCTCTGGGCGTGGGAGAAGATGTGTGGATCCTAAGAGCCTTTTATGTGCCTCCCCAGTTACTCTATGAGAAATTTCAACATGGCACTTAAAAAAGTTCAATCTCGTAGGCGTTGGGTATATCCAAAATACTCGCAATTTCCCTAAATTAAATGTAATAAATCAATTATGACTGTGTTATTGTGTACCTCTTCGTGTTTCCTGGCCACCTATGTCACTGTCTGAAGAGATCTCCTCCAGGGAAATGTGTTCTGAAGATAAAAAATATCATTAATAACCGCAAATAGGGAATCGTTATTCTTTTTACCTTCCTTATGCTGCACATCTGAATCATCATCAGAGCTCTCCGTGTCTGTGGGGCAAGGTTTGTCTTCTATGATGGACCTTAGGCGCTTGGTTGATAAGCACAGCAGTTCATCCAAGCAGCGTTCCTCAATTTCTTCCAAAGGGGCTGTCTAACAATCGGGACAAGAGCTTAATTAAGTCAAATGAAATAGGAATGCAGATTAAGGGCTTACCTTGAGGAACTCAGGGGCTAAGTTGATAATGGTCTTTGGCTTTAATGTGGCAAAAATTTGTTTCACCAGTTCCAAGCGGTCGTCAATGTAGTGGGAAATGTGGTGCAGCGAACGATCTTCTTCAACTTTTTCTTTCTTAATGCCCATGGGCTTGGGAATCTGGTCCCCTTTTTTGGTCCTTTTCGAGCTGCTCATAGTTTCGGACAAAATTTAAAAAGAAATAAATTTCCAGCGTATTTTTTTTTTTTTTAAAGATAGCTGAGGGCTTTGAACACTGACAATCAGCTGCTGTCGTCAAATGTTAGTCAACACTGACTATTGTTAACACCATAATATCGATATCGAAGAACAGCAGCTGATTGTTTGCTTTATTTGTCGAATCAAAAATAATAATATTTTAGTGTGCTTTTAATAAATTGAACTTAATTACTTAATATACAGATCACAGTAAGTTTATAAAGACCAGAAAAACTTAAACCGTTTGTAATTGTTATACTAACCGGTAACTGCCTTTGCATTAGCAGTGTTGGCGACCTCTTTAGCCAATTATGGCTTACACAATTGATTCGTTGTAGTATGTCTTTGTTTTATTATTTTTGGGTGAAAAAAAATTTTAATTAATCCAGAACATATAAGTCCGGAGACTCTTTGTTATTGTAAAGTTAAACCTTTCAATTTACTAATGCGGTAAGCTGTTTCTTTAGCCTTTTTATCGAGTGATTGCCTTTGTCGGCTCTCATCCCTAGCTCTCCCATATGTTTGTCAGAACGCCAGAGCGAGCAAGAGAGAGAGCATCGCGTAAAAATAGTAGAAAAAGTTATTGCCAAAAATAAGGCAGACGAATGTAGCCAAAGCGCTTGCATGATGTTTTGATTTTAAACGCAGTTACGTTAAACTACACAAATGTGGACCGCTAATGCAAAATGCGGCGATAGATAGTCCGTCCGCCGTCGACACTTATAAAACCAGCCGGAGTTTGTGAGAGGAAGACAGAGAGAAAGAGTGTAAACAGCGGAAGTGAGAAAACAATAAACGAGCAAACGACGAAAGAAAAAAATCAAAGCAAAGTACAAAGCAATCAACAATGAGTGTCTCGCGTGGCGGTAACAGCACGCCGGATCTGGAACCGCTGCTGCTCGATGAGAAAAACCGAGCGGATGACAGTGATGTTGAGGCACGCGGTGGCAGTTCTGGCGCTTTACTAAATGGATCCGCTTCTAAGGAGCTAAGAGGAGGAGCCGCTGCTCAACGGGAACGGGAGGATTCCAAACTGTTTTTAAAGAAAATCTGCAGTGCCTTCTTCTATGGCCTCTCGTCCTTTATGATTACAGTTGTGAACAAAACCGTGCTGACATATTACGAATTTCCATCCTTTCTGTTCCTGAGCCTGGGCCAATTAACGGCCAGTATTGTGGTGCTGGCCATAGGAAAGCGTTTGAAATTGGTCTCCTATCCGCCTCTGCAACGGAACACGTTCTTCAAAATCTTTCCGTTGCCGCTTATTTTCCTGGGCAATATGATGTTTGGATTGGGCGGCACCCAGGCTTTGAGTCTACCCATGTTTGCCGCCTTGCGGAGATTCTCCATTTTAATGACCATGTTGTTGGAGTTAAAAATTCTTGGAGTACGTCCCACAACAGCTGTACAAATTAGTGTTTATTGTATGATTGGCGGTGCCCTATTGGCCGCTTCAGATGATCTGACCTTTAATCTGCAGGGCTACGTTTATGTGATGATAACAAATGCCTTGACAGCCTCTAATGGCGTGTATGTAAAGAAGAAGCTGGACACTTCAGAGATTGGCAAATATGGCCTTATGTTCTACAACTCGTTATTTATGTTTGTTCCCGCTTTGGCCCTAAACTATGCCACTGGTGATCTGGAAAAGGCCATTAATTTTCCCAGTTGGAATAACCCGACATTTCTGTCACAGTTCCTGCTCAGTTGTGTCATGGGTTTCATTCTATCCTACAGCACCATTCTGTGTACACAATTCAATTCAGCCCTGACCACCACTATAGTCGGATGTCTTAAGAACATTTGTGTAACGTATCTGGGCATGTTCATTGGTGGCGACTATGTCTTCTCGTGGCTCAATTGTATTGGCATCAATATTAGTGTGCTGGCAAGCCTATTGTATACATATGTAACTTTCCGGAGGAAACAGGCACCAGATAAGCAACAACAACTTAACGTATCCAGTAATTTCCGCACCCAAAGCGTCTAGACTCAAGCCAAAGCCATATATATATATATAAATATATATATAATTGTATCGTATCGTATAACGTATTTTGTATCCTAAAAAAAAAACCAGATAAATTCTCGCTGTATATAGAAACACACACAAAAAGTTATGTATTTTTAATATGTAATCACTAATTAGCAATTATATAATTATAACTGACTTTTTTGTATGCAAAAAAAAAAAAAACACGAAGACAAACAACATTCAAGTGTCATAAAGTTATATAGAATTTCCACCAACCCATTCACCCACAGAGACATAGAAGTAGCCCAAAAAGGGGATGAATTGATCTTAAAAAGGGGAAATCTATTCAATTGAACATATTGTATTGCCTTATGGAATAGATAGATCGGATAGTAAAGTTGTTTAATCAAATGTTTCAACTACTTTTCCCTTAGTTAAACTTAAAACAAAAATTTTACGGCAAAGATTAATAACATAAATTTATTGCAATATAAACAAAATTATTTTTCCATTAATTGTTTAAAGAATCACAAGTGCTGAATACTACGACTTTGCACTTTGCTTATTTGGCGCCACTTTGAACTTCCGATTAAATATACACTTTAAATCAGCAAATTTGATGAACCTATAAAAAGATTATATATATGTATATGTAAGTATTTAAAAACTATAATTATATTGCAAAGAAAAAACCCTTCTACTTCCATGTAAACAAAGTATAGAGAGAAAGAACCAACATGAAACTAACTGATAATTATGTATGTATGTTTTCTATTTTTGTTTCAATTGTTGTTCCATTTTTCTTGGCTTGATTAGATTGCTACAGATAAGAACTTTTCCACCACTCAAAGAAGAGGGGGCTACTGCAGTAACTTTTTTTGTAGTTTTTTTTTTACCCTTTATATGTGCTCACCGCAGTGTCTTCTATGGAACTGCCACGCGGTCCTCTATATAAGACAAAAAAAATATAGCAAGCAAACGAATAAAGAATAAAAAAATATACTTTTTGATTTGACTTCCAAAACTGATTGATTTCCCATACAAATTAATTTTGCTAATGGTTTTATCTTATGCGTATGGGCTTATCTGGCTATGGAAGGGGGTTTAGATAACTTACCTACATCTCCTATATTTGTAGATATATACACGATATAAATATGTATACACAGGTGCATATATTTCTAGCTAAAGGTTGGCAGTAGAAAAAAAAAGCTCAAGTGCGTCGTTGTTGGCTTTGTGGGAATTACTCATCAAAATAATCAGAGGTCAGTGTTTTACTTTGACATACCGAACTATAAATACCCTTCAAGATTCGCCAAATCAATCTATTAACTTTTAAAACTTTGAACTGATTTCTAATAGAATACTTAGGATATCCTTTTTAGACTATACCTCAATCTTTTACAATAGTTTTCAAATCAGTTCCATAATTTTTTAAATACTAAAGGTTCGATCTTCTATAAAAGATAAATAATAGATTATAATAGACTAATGGTTTCGATGATTTGATGCCAAAGCTAATTATTCATTACTTTTTTAAGGACAATATTGGATTCCGCTTTCGAAAATTAAATTTGATTAATTTTCAAGTCCGCTTTTATATCTTTTTTTCTGCAAAAAGCAAAGTTAAATGATTGAAAATATCTCGCGTGCCGTTAACAATTTGCTTGACTTGAAAACGTGACTAATAATTTTTGGATGTTATTCAATTACTGGAAAATACACAGATTGCACGAGTGAATGAAAATGTAGCTGAGGGGGGAGTAACTAAACTGAATGAAGATGATGCATGGTGGGGGGAATGGATTTTCCAACATTATTAGAGTATGGAGATGTCGTCGGTATAATGAAATTGGACAAATACCAATAACTAAAGGTGGCAGTGCCCCCCAGCACTTTTTGGAACTTCTACAAATATTGATGAAGATGAAGTATGGAGTACAGTGAGATGGAGGCCGAAAACAGGTTTTGCAGATTTTTAACCATTGGGCGAACGATTGTTTTACATTGTGTTTGTTGTTTAATGCTTAATTTTTTTTGGTGTTTGGTTTTTTCTGTATCTTAAACAAAAGTCAATTATGGACAAATTGTTTACTTAAAGTTGCGGCACGTACATACATACATACATACATACTTATTGGGCCAAAAACCATAGACAGGTAGTCAGGGTCATGATAATGTTTATGTTTTTTCATAACTAGAAGTTAGCTCTGGTGTCGATGAATGATAATGATGACGATGATGATATTCCCATGAGGTCGTCTACCAAGTACGACTGAATCAATGACTACGTCATGTTGTTTATTCACAGAAAATGATGCAGCGTTTGCGCTCAGCTAAGCGCGGTTTGGCCTTATTTGCGGTAAGAAGGCAAGCAGCTATGACCCCGGAGGAAGAAGAACCGCTCGATGCCTTTGAGAGGGAGCACCTCAAACATCGCATAGAATTATCTCCTTTTCAGAGATTTCTTTTAGGAGCAGGATCCTCTGTGGCTGCCATACTAGATCCAAGACGGTAAGTTTAGGTATTTAAGATTACTTCGTGATCAATTTTCCGACTTGTGATTACATTTCAGACACGATATGATTGCCTGTTTGGGTGAAACCACAGGAGAGGGAGCGCTTTTGAACATACTCGATGCAATGGAGGCCAGCAAGGAAGGGCAACTTATAATGGCTGATAAGCCACGTATTCACACTACCACCATAGACTTTGCACAACTGGAGTCTTTGCCTCCGGATACGTTTGGAGCTTGCTATGTCAAGTTTTTAAAAGACAATGTAAGTAAATTGTAGATCAAATTTACCTTTTTAAATGTAAACTCTATTTTTTTTTAGCAAGTAACGCCCGATAGTCGTATGCCTGTGCGCTTTTTGAATGATCCAAAGCTAGCCTATTTGATGACCCGCTATCGTGAATGCCATGATCTTGTACACACTGTGTTGGATATGCCCACAAATATGCTGGGCGAGGTTGCTGTCAAATGGGTGGAGGCTCTTAATACCGATTTGCCTATGTGCTATGGTGGCGCAGTTTTTGGCGCAGTACGACTAAGACCCAAGTGAGTTCAATGCTCTGTCTCTTTTTCTTTATTTTTCTCGGTCTGTTCTTTATATAATTATAAAACTTTTTGTTGGTTCTCTTTTCATTCATTCTATTTTGTCAGGCAGCGTCGTGAGTACTTGAAGCGCTATTTGCCTTGGGCCATTGATAATGGCAAGCGTATGAAGCCATTGATGACAGTCTACTGGGAGCAACGATGGGAACAGAATGTGAATGAATTGCGGGCTGAATTAGGTGTTAAATTGTTAAAATAAAATTTGAAAATACGTTAAACTATGTGAAGGTCGATATTTATCGATGAATGCAATTTGGGTGATCTGGCAGCACTATAGCCAACCAATAGTGATCTGGCCATTTTTTACGAAACAATTGTACCGATCTAACATGGATCTATAGACAATTAGTTTATAATTAACAATGGGTGAAAGATTTAATGGTTTCAGCACAGACGAGATACTGAAGATCACGGGCGTTAGGAATGTTACCGGCAAAGCTACTTTGGAAGCAGGTAAATCCCGTTCCAATGAGGATATCAAAGGCATAAACAATAATAACAATTATGCCAATGTGTGTATGTCTGTACGTGTATGCATGTGTGTGTAATTATTGTTATTTTTTGTTAGCTCTCCGTAACCAGCCCGGCATCCGGCGTATGCCCGATAAGATGTTCCGTCAGGCGGATCAGTTGCGGAAACAGCAGCCCCAACAGGCCAAACAAAAGAAATTAGAAACGGGAACTAATAAACCATCGGAAAAACTGCCCAAACTTGCCACTCCCACTCCTACACCCACGCCCCCAACCAATGATGATGTCAAGCCAGATGAATCGTTGAACTTGGAGCGTGGCATCACCGATTCTCTCGTAGAAGCTCTCTACTTTGGACACCAGAAACCTAAAGAACCAGCAATAAATGGTGCCACGTTGGCTTCCTCTGGCAGTGAAACCACCATCGATGATAGTTCAATTTTAAAGATAAGCAGCATCGACGATAATGCCAGCATTTTGCCCAGCAAGAAAACCTCTACGAGTGAATCTCCTCATCTCAACACAGAGTCACCCTTTAAGGGCATCTCTCTAAAAGATTTTGAGCAGCATCGCAAAATGATTGAAGAACAAAATAAACAAAAAAAACAAATGCTCTATCAGGCCATTGAGCAGCATACTCAAAAAACCGCAGCCGAATCTCGCAAAATTGAAGAAATACGCCACGAACTTTCTAAATTAGAGAGTGATCTGGCTGTAGATGTGGCCCTGCTAAGGAAACAGATTGACAATGCCTGCATTCACTTTGCCAATGTTGAGTGCGTTATTTTGACTTTAACTACAACAAGTATATATCATACATTATCCACCATCTATATCGTTTTAGAAAGCATTATGTAAAGATCGAGGCACAATTTCTTAAGGCTAAAATGGATCTGCATAATGCCGCAGAGAAGAAGGAACTCCTTACAGAGCATCTCTGTACGGTGATAGCCCACAATGAAGATCGCAAGGCGCAAAAATTGACGGAACTAATGCAAAAAGTGGGCCTGGCGCCAACAGATGAGCCTGACACAACGCCGGAAACTGATGGAATTTAGTTATTACGACATTATAAAGTTTTTAAGGGGCTCATATATATATATATTTGATATTTTGTAGTATTAAAATGTTCATAGATTTTAAGTCAAACCGCTAAAAAGTGCAAATTGCAATAAATTTTGTGTAAATGTTATGTGTAAAATATAAAGAAACTTTAAAGTTTTTTGTCTATAACCTTTCCAGATTTCAATAAGACTGCATCTGAATTCATTTCAATTTCCACCAAGGAAACCGGAAATTTAAAAAATGAGAATATTATTATGTAATAACCAATTTATCCAATAGACCTTTGAAGAGTATTCGCATGTCGACTACCTATAAAATAATGCAATAAGTGTAAACAAGGTGGCAACGCCGTTGACAGAAAACATGCGCGAACTTTGTAAATAGTTAAATTCTAAAATAATTTGTTTTAAGTTCGTAATAAAACAGTGGAAATTTAAAATGGCTGGCCGTGGACGTGGTGGAAAAACTAGCACGTTCACCGCCGAGCAACTGGCTCAACTGGGCTGTGCTAAGGATATGCCGGTGCAGTCCGCTCCGCCACCAACATTTCCACCTGTGCTCAACAGACCAATTGCATTGGTGACCACAGACGCGGAGAGCTACCAACTGCAATGGAAAGAGAAGTTTCTGAATCGCATGCGCGACTCGCCATATTATATAGTCTCTGCCAGCCAAGAGAAACCCAAGACAGAAATCAAAGATTGGCGCGAGCGAGCCTTGGAGGGCATTAAAAAGAAAAAGGAACCCGAATTCAACTACAAGTTTATGCCCAAGGAGCTAAATTTATCGCATCGGAAGCGACATGCAGTTGACACAAAACCCAAATTAGTGGCTCCCAAGAAGGCCAACATTGAAGATAGACTGAAACAGCTGGAGCAAAAGGAACTCAAATCAGGCGGCGACAACGAAACTGAAGGAGACAAAAAAGAATCGGACTCCGAGCACGACGATGACAAGGATCAGGATCCCGAAGCAGCTCTGGATGATGAAATGGATGAGGAGAATGACTACGGCAATAGCTATTTTGATAATGGTGAGGCCTACAACGAAGAGGACGACAATTTGGACGATGGTCCTGTCTACTAAAAACAGGAAATAGTAAATAAACAAACATAATAAATCAATTTGAAATTTGTATTTCTTTATTATTTCGGGTTTGTAACTTAAACAAAGGTGGTTGGGCGTGATCTCGTCCAAGTGAGCGGTGAGTGAGAGGACCCAAGAAAAATAAACGAAATTTGGAAGCTGGAATTGGGATATGCCCAATGGCTTAAAGGACAACCAAAAATAAAGAAATCGGTGAGATCCAACGAGAATTTTAACTCCGAGCACTATTCATCGCATGGATTAGTATTTTCAGACATTTGGGTAGGATGACAAGGTAGATGGTGAGCTTGAGGGACAGTCAATTAAAAACAAAGGAATTATTATCTTGTTTGGATCTGTGGATTTACTATATAATGCCACTTTAAGCTTATTTAACACATAATTTGTTTAGCATGTACAAGAAAAAATTGCGGGATTCTGACTTAGTCCTCGATGCTGGGGGGGCTGTAGTTCAGGTGGATCAGGCCAGAGGCTTTAACCTGAAAGAAAACAAATTGGTTTATTTAGAGAAAGGTACAACTACTCTACAGCAAGGACTTACAAAGCCAATGGTACCGGCCAGAATCAAAATGCCAGTGGCCAGAACGGCATTGTATTTGGCGTTCCGCTGGCTATGCTGCTCCTTCCAGTCACCAGCTGGCACTGGCAAATCATTCATGGTGGAATGCTGGTGATGACCACCATGATATGCGGCGCGAGACATAGCACCAGCTGCAAAAAAAGTTAAAAATTAGAAAAATTTATTTATTTTTCCATATTCCTTCGCCCCGCTCCCTCAACCTCTTGTTCTATGTCATTATTATGTAATTTTTAAGGTTAAGGAAAAAGGGATTATATGAGCCCTAACTCACCATTCTTGAGCAGAAGCCCCTGCTTGACAATGTGCTTGACCAACATGATTGCTTTAGAGTTGCTGTAATTAATAAGACTTTATAGATTTTAACAAAATTTTCGCTGAGCAAAACTCACCCAAAGATTTGATAATACAGTGTGACCAGAATTTCGAAGAACTTATAATACCAAAAATTTCGATACGATTACCACAACAGTGGCAACAGCTGTTCAAGTGCTTATAAGGACTGCCAACTTTCTACAGAGAAAGCTAAAAAGCCAAAATAATAAAAACATAGAAAGTTAAAACAAATTCCGATTTTAGATTAGGATTGCATTAAAAGTGTAGAATATGTAGCATATTATATATGTTTGTTTTACCGGCCTTAGCTTTCTCTCTTTGATTTTGTCCAGTGATAGACTTTATTAAAAAAGCTTAACTTTAAAATGGCTGAATAGCCATCACTAAGCTGAGGCGTTTTCATTTGCTGTTCTTTTTTAACTTGAAGAAAATAGTCATTACCGTAGAATTAATTGGTACTTAGTTGCTCGAAACATTCCCTAGACATGCTCACCATTGGCACCTTGGCCAACATCAAGCACATACTGCAAAAGGAACTGTTCCTGGCTAGCGGCGAGCGGCTTCTTTCAGTAGTCACCGTGGTCAAGAAAAAGGATAAGCGAGCTTGCTATCTCTGTGTAGTTACGACAGCGCCACCCATCCCAGTGGTCAGCCTCTGCCTGGTAAAGCAGTCGGAGCGTGAGCGGGAAAATGAATACAAAAGGAAACGCAGTTGGCAATTGGATGAGATCAAATGGATTGATGGCCGGAACGAGCAATTTGAGACCCATGAGTTCGACATACAGCTGGAGAAGCTTTACAAGTGGTACGCCCTCAATATCCATGAGAGACAAAACTTTCTGGCTGTTCTAAATAGGCAAATTCAGAAATATGTGCGCGGCCAGCGGGCCGAGTTTCGAAATGTTCCCAGTGCCTGGTTAACAGAGAAATCGCCGGAGAAAATTGCCGTGGGCAGAAATACGGCACAAAAACCCAACCAGCACACAGATGATGAAGAGGACGAGGAGGAGGAAGCACAAGAATTCACAGCGCTGACTGACAAGGAGGCAAATGAGCTAGGAAAATTGTTCTCTGAATGTGATTTTGCCATCAAAGATGCTGAGCAATTCATAGAACAATTGTCAAAGGAACTACATGATTTAGATGGGGTAAGGGGAGGTGTAGGTTGTTTTATAAATTGTTTTTCATATTGAATCTGTTTTAGGCCAATATACAAAGTGTTTTGGCTTCAGAGCAAAAAGTGTTGAAAATGATGGAACATATAGATAAGGCCATATCTGAGGCAGATCAGTTTGAAACTCGTCTGGACTCATATGAGGATATATTGGGTCACGTAAAGGAGACCATGGAGAAGATTGGTGGCAAGAATGCCATGATTGAGATAGCCAACAACAATAATATCAAACTGATGAAGGAGCTCAATAAAGTTATTGTAAGGACTCTTCTTAGTTGACCCCTTAATCTATTAATACATAATCCTGTTATAGAGCCAACTGGACTTGCCGCACAGCCAGCAACAGGCTCTCGACGAGCCAGACCTCAAGACAGCGGCCGGACGGAAGGCTGCCATTGCTGCTGCCCAATGCTTGCAGCAGGCAATGAATAGTGATATTGATCCAGCCCTGCTTCGTTTGGAAGCAGTGCAGGATCAGCGCAAACGTTTCGAGAAATGGAAACAGAAGTTCTCAGCCACTGTAAGTCGCTTCATGAACAATCTCTTTATCCATTTGGGCAATGAAATTGGTGACATGCCACTAACCAGTACGGAGCTAACGTTGCCCAATCACTCAAATGTGCATCGTGAGCTTACACCATACACGGAGCTGATGCACTGGTGCAAGGCCATGGATCGGAAAACCTATGATGGCCTGATGAAGGTCTATACGACCTCGCTAAGCAAGATCTATGACAGGGATGTGAGGAATTTCTTTAATTTGGTAAGCTTCAAAATTCAAGTTCTTCCATTATAATCTTCATCATTCCGTTTAATCTTTTCACAGGCAAAACTGCAAGTTTCAGAGAAGCTTCGCAGTTCGCGTGAAGATCTGGACATGTCTACATCATCACGCAAATCGACGCTTACAACTATACCTTATGGCACACTTGGAATTAATCGGGATCAATGGGGTCCCGGGGTGGACACTGCCGACCGAGTGCGCTTTGATGCTTTGCTTGAAAAAGTCTTGGGTGAACTGGAACCTATTGCCCTCCAAGAGCAACTGTTTTGCATTAATTTCTTTCAAATGGATGTGATAAGTCCCACTACAAAGAACACCCAGACCACATTGGAGATGGAGAAAACAGTGGATATGTCGCAATCGCTGATAGGAGCAGCTGCTTCACCCACCATTGAGGGAGTGCCCCAGAAGAGGATCGATCGCCAGATCAATGAAGATGTTAGAAAACTAATGATGGGTCTATTTGGCTGCTTAGAACCAGAGTTGGTCAGCTTCATACAAAGCTTTGAAAGAGTGGATAGCTTGTGAGTCCTGGGCGATAAATGTTGAAAGAAACAATTTACTTATATATCGTATTTCCCATGTTTTAGCTACTCTCTTTATGTACTGGTTCGACTGACTCAGCATGTAATGTCTGCCCAGGATACACATTCCTTTCTTAGCATGACATTTGCGTCTGCCTTGGTCCAGGTGAAGCGTAATTTCGATCGGTTCATGACACAGCAACTCCAGTCAATCAAGGAAGCCAAATTGCACAAACGTTCCAAAGCCATTCTACCCTATGTGGAGAATTTCGAGAACTTTGCCCAGACGGCCGAGGGCATTTTTCGTAAATCCGATCGACGAACTGACATGGAAAAATGGTATCTACAATTGGTCAATGCTATCTTTGAGGGCATAAGTCTACACTCACAGGAGCATCCCAAAACACCCTCACAAGTGGTCCGAATGGAGAACTATCATCATATGTATGCTTTATTGGCGCAACTCAAGGTGCCGGGTCTGGATGCTCTTAAAAAAGAGGCCAAACTACGATACAATGATGCTCTCAAGGCATATGTGACCCAGTATTTCGGCCGGCCTTTGGAAAAGTTAAATGTAAGTAGACTACATGGAGTTGAAATCCACTTAAACTGAACCCGTATCTAATCCAAATGCAGCTTTTCTTCGAGGGTGTGCAACAAAAAGTAGCCCAAGGTGTCAAGGAAACGGAAATTAGCTATCAAATGGCCTTTTCTAAGCAGGAATTGCGAAAAGTCATTAGTCAGTATCCTGCACGGGAGGTGAAGAAGGGTTTGGAGAATCTCTACAAGAAGGTAGAGAAACATCTGTCCGAGGAGGAAAATCTATTGCAAGTGGTCTGGCATGCCATGCAAGAGGAGTTCATAGCCCAGTATAATTATCTCGAGGAGCGTATACAGAAATGCTATGCAGGAGCCATGATCAATTTGGAATTTAATATACAGGATATTTTAGCCTTCTTTTCGGATATAGCGAGATCACACTAAGAAACTATAAAAAAAAAAAACATAAAAACAAACAATTACAAAATGTATTTTTTAAGTACAATAGTAGTTAAAACGTTCTTCTGATTGGTTGGGTTAGTTAATAACAGCTGTTATCGGAATGGAATCGGAACGATGGACTGTGGAATACTAAACAGTGGCAGTGCTTACATAAATGATCGTCTAAAGGCGAATTTAGAAATGCTCTACACTTTGAGTGTGTGTATTTATGCTTGCAACTAATATGCTTGACCTAAGTAGCGTTTGATACAAGCGATGTCGTAAAAATATGTCCACTTCCTTAGTTGAACAAATATACATATTATGCATAAATAAATAAAAGCTTGGTTAAGCAGAACAACAATGCTTATTAATAATAAATATCACTTATAGGCAGAGATTTACCTTAGCTTTTAAAGACTTGATGCTGATGAAAAAATCTTTATTTTAAACAATTGAGCAATACACCAAAAAACATAACAATTTACCTCAATGACTTCCAAAAAATGACATGATGTAGATAAAATAACTATTCTTTTAAACAACAAACAATACTACAATAAAAGTATAACAATTTACTTTATTTATTCCCAAAAAAGAACATGATGCTGATGAAGAATTATTAAATGGCTCAATGAAAGAGAAAAAGTACCCTTGATTTTCCGATCCATTTTTTTTTGCTCAGTGTTACTTTTGGGAAAACAGAACGCCCATCAGGGGCTTATTGATTTCCAATGGAGAAGCAGAAGCGGAGAAGTGTAGAACACTTTTGAATTCACCATAGCTGATCATTTGTGCTAACGCAAATTTAACATGGCGCAGCAGCAAGCGAATACATGACCGTAGCGAGGGGTCCGCGTAAATTGGCATTTTGGGTGAACCCCTTTTAAAATAAGTGGTTACGCACCTGTTGCCACTGTATGCATAGATAATAGATATGTCCAAGGCGTAACGTTTTACAGTTATAGATAAAACAATTGGCAATCATTTTGCTTTAAAACAATGTTTATTATTTTTTCATATTTTATACAGTTTTTTGTTGATTGTTTTGGAATATGGCAAACACTTATGTAAATGTAATAAATTGTTTTACATTCATTGGTCAATTGTTTGTCACCTAAAAGAATTCATTTATTCGCATCATGTCTCTCTTTGGAAATAGTTAATGTAAATTGTTATACTTTTATGGGTGTATTCTTTGTTATTTATAAACAAACATAATTTTCTTTTGCATCAAGTAATTTGGAATTAATTGAGGTAAATTGTTATACTTCTTTTGGTGTATTGCTCTTAAATTGAACGAATGATTTTATCTGCATTAAGTCTTTTATAACGTAAAAAAAATAAAAATTGTTAATATCTTTTGTTGTAATATTCAAAATTTAAAACAATAATTTAATCGGCATCATGTTCGTTTTCGGAAATATTCGATAAAAATTGTTATATGTATATTTATTGGGGAATTGTTTACAATTAAAAAAAGAATAATTTGTTTTGTATAATGTCTTTGTCTATAATTATTCACTTTATTTCGAATTTTTTTGTTTTTTATTTATGCATAGTACATTTATTCCGACAAAAGAAAGTGTACATATTTTCATGACATCACTTGTACAAAGCGCTATACTGGTTAAGCATATTAGTTGTAAGCAAAAATTCACACACACAATATGTAGAGCATTTCTCAATTCGCCTTAAGATGGTCATTTATGCTACCTGGTCTACGGCGTTCCTAATTCCTCCGTTCCTATGGTACAATTGCTGAAAGCTTTTTGAAACTTGAATTCGCTCCACTCTTAATTTAAAAAAAAATTTGTTTAGTTCAGTGTTGTTTTTGTTTTCAAGTTAACAAGTCGCGCGCTGTATTTCTCTGCTTAGGTTTTCCGTTTTTATTTCAATTTTGTTTTGTGCATATTTTAATTTTGTTCTTTTTCACGTGTTGATGCGTGCGCCTGTGTTTGTGTGTATGTGAATGTGATAAATGCAAATGGTAAATGCAACAAAAAAAGGAAGAGAAGAGAAAAAAAATTAAATTCAAGAAGTGGAAAAAACGCAACGAATGCAATTAAATTTGAAGTGCATATATTAAACCAAAAAAAAAAAAAAGAACAACAACAACTGCAATTTAAACTCCCGCCCTGTTGGCCTACAGTCACGCAGCCGTCGTCGCTGTCGCCGCCGCAGTCCTTCCTGTCTGCACACAGGCGCAGGCGTTCCTGAAAAAGCTTAAACTACCAGTTCGACCAGTTCTTGGTTTTTTTTTTTCATTCTCCTTGCTTCTTGGAGTGCAATTCCTTGTCCATATATACATGCATGCTATCATACCTTATGCTCCTCCATAGTTGAAGTCTGTCGTCTACGCTTTGTTTGGTTCTTGGCGGTCAACGGCGTCGTCGGCGTCGGCGTTGTCGGTTATATTTAGTGTATATTTTAACGAAGTTTTTATTTTAGTTTTTTTTTTTTCGCTGCTCAAGCTGGCCTACCTTGATAAGTCGGTGTTGTTGTTGCAGAGGCGGCAGGGAGTTGTTGTAGTTTGCCGTCTCTTGGCGCAAGTTCAATGCAATTTGAAACTTCCGCTATGCGCCTGAGGTTCCAAGTGCAGAGAGTATGTGTGTGTGTGTTTGCTAGTACAAGCCGAATAAATGCTTTAAACTTCAATTTTTTTCATGATGTTTTTTATTTTATAACAATGAATTCTCGTATTCAACTGTAAAATGTTCTTGAAATCGTATTCCTATTTGTGTGTGTGTGTGTATTTAAGTGCAAGTGTTATGCTTACTATTTGAAGCTCATTAACACTATTTGATGAGCAAACAATTAAAAGCTTTTGATATCTTACGATCTTGAGAAAACGAGAGATATGAATTAACTCTACTACAACTACTAACTGCTAGGCGGGTGAACAACAACAAGAACAATAACAACAACAGCTACAATAATAATTAGAGAAAAAAAATGCCAAGGTAAAAGAGGGTAGAAAGAAAAAAGAAAGAGTTTAGTAAAATGGCTACAACCCAAATTAAGTTAGCTTTATTACCACTAAATTACTTCATAACAAGTTCTTGTTAGCTAGCTTGTTAGTTAGGCGAGATAGAAGAAATTTCTAAATACTAAAATGAAGTGAGTAAAATGAAGGTATAGTTTTTCCACAATTTCTTTGAGTCCTTTGAAAACTCTTTTAAGAAGTTCCTAATCGGTTACTTAAATTTCCAAAAAGGGAATATATCTTAATTTGAAAAACTACATCATTAAAATTCTAAAAAATATATATGTTGGTTGGCTTTCTCAACTATTCTAAAATATAATGAAGTTAGCAGTTTTTTTCTTTGATTTTGTTCCATTTTAAATTGGAATAAAGTTTTTGTTGATATCTATTAGAAAATTGTGATTACTAACTTATCTACATACAAATGACATATTTTCCATGTCAGTTGGTATATTGTTTATATTATGTCTAATGGTTTTTTTCTCGCTCTTTTGCTGTCGTCATTTGTACTGGCATTTATTTATATAAGTTTTTGTATTGTCTTCGTTTCAATATTTGTTTATATTGTGGCCAGAGATAAGCTTATTGATAATTCTTTTTAAATATGAAATCAGGTGTTTATTTATATTATATAGTATATTAGTTTTTTAAAAGGAAATGCTATATCTCTTTGCAATATCCGTTGCAGAAATCATTATATAAACATATATATCTGTATGTAGTGGGTGTTTCGATAAGAGATCTTTTATGTTTTGTTAATTTTCTACATTATGATAAAGTAGATTTATTGCCTCGATTTTGCTTGCTGCAACTGGATGGAGGACTGTAGATTGTTTTACACTTTGTCTTAGGTGTAAGGTCATTTGACTCAACCCCCCATCTACAAATATTGTATAATTTATTGTCAAACTCCTGTTAGCACACCCTACATATGTATATACATACATACATACAAATATATTTACACTTGGTTCTTATCTAAGGAATTGTCAACATTCTTGTTGCACCTTTGCCTACACAATACTCATCATCATCATCAACATCATCGCCCATCTCTCAGTGCAGTATTTTGTTTTTGGATTTCGTAGCTGCTGTTGTTTTTTTTTTTTGAGGCCATTAACGTCGTGGTCGTGACTGAGTCATGAGCTTTTCTTTAGCCTGAACTGAACATAGCAGTTAAGTTTACTTGAGGTTACCAAACCCCCCCTTCGCCCTCCCCCCCAGCAGAAGCAAAATGTGGCAGTTTTTTCAAGTGTTTTCTTCTGCTATCTTTTCTTCTTCCTCTTCTTGCATTGCACATTCTTTTGACCGTTATTTTGTTGTCTATATATATATATATATATATATATATATGTACATACATAAATATTCCGAGAGAGTCTAGACTCTAAGCTAATTAAAATAATGTACACCAGTCAAAGGAATTGCCCATGTACTTGGCTTCTAATCGCGAATTCTAAGCAACAGCTGCAATTTTATTTACGTGCTTTTGGTTTTTTTCTTTTATTTAATATTTCAATTTTTCGGTGGGTTTGGTAATAATACAAACAATATATGTTTTATAATACAGTTGCAGTTAAAAGAAAAATGAAAAAAAAAAAAAACAACAAACAAACAATGGAACCTTATACGATAATAGAAATAAAAGCGTTGTCAGGTGCTGACGGTGGTGGCGCTGGCGGTGCTGGTGGTGGTGTATTGCATGTCATCCACTGGCTGAGGCTGAGAAAATGAAGTCACTCTCGAAACCCACTAAAAAAAAAAAGAAGATTAAATAAAAGCGAAAAAAAGGCAACAAAAAATAAGTTACAAGTGCTAACTAAATATATTCACTGCATAATGCATTGTATTAGTCCACTGTCTGGGCCCGATCTGAGGCGAGGCTGAGGTGGCACTAAGTAAGCAGTGAATCTTATTGTTGGCCTGTTCTCAAAATACTAGCAAGCAGTTGGCTCTGATCTCCATGGGAACTGTGTGAACCCCGAAGACTGCTGAACAATAAACCAACGTTCATCCAAAGATCAACAATAAAAATTATCTATCACCCAACCACCCACACAAACACCCATTGCATCGAAGTTTCTATACCCTACGTTAGTGTAAACCTTTTTCTAACTGATAACTATTAGTTCTCGATCAGTTTGTATAGAATCTTTGCTTTAACAAACCGATCTTTCATATAGTCTAAAACTTTAAAGCCAAGTCAAAGTTAATGGATCCTTTTCTTTAAGAGTATAACAAAGAGAAACAGAGAGAGAGAGAGAGAGATGGCATACTGTTCATACTTTTGTTTGGTGTTAGTCGGGCTTATGGAACTAAGTATTTAGCAAATTATATAATTACATGATTTGGAATCGCCTTGTAATGATATACAATTTGACAAAGAGTCGTAAAACACTAAAAGAAAATTAAAAAGAAAAAACAAATGATATAACAAGTTAAATATGCCAAAATAGTAATCCAAACAAAAAGAAAAAAGAATTATTACAAGTCATTTAAATTGGAATGCAACCTTTGTAACCTTTCTTTTGGGGCCCTTCACACACATACACAGCAAAGATATACAGAAAGAGAGGAAAGACAAGAATAAGAGAAAAGAACTGTGAAAGAGCAAAAACCTGGAATGGCCATTTATGGTGTCAGTAAGGTACACTGCAGCAAGTAATGGTAATGATAATGATGCCCTCTTTGCCAGCACCCAGAACCGTATCGAAACCCAAGCTCAAGCTCAAGTTAAAGCTAAAGCCCGAATCCAAAACCGACTCGAATAGAATGCCAGAAAGTGGTGCAATTTTCTTAGCCCAGACTCCGCCTGTTAGCTAGAAAGTGGCCATAGAGTGAGAGAGATAAAATGAAACAAAAAAGAAAAAACATTCAAAAGAACATGGCAAAGTAAATGGCTGTGCACTCATTTTGGTAACTGACTGCCAGCCGGCTGACAGTGGGCCAAATTGCATAATTATAATAAATAAATTATAGAATTTGCTTAATCAACTCAGTACATAGAGCAAAGTAACAAGATAAGAATGGTGTACAAATTTATGAAATATTAACGAGAAGATTTCAAATTGCTCTGTTTTTTTTTTTTTTTGTCGCCCACTGTTGTCGGCCTCCAGCTACTATATAGCCCCCAAGTCAGAGGAATTGCCGTGCTGAGGAATCTTGTTGGTTGGTTTGTCCATGTCTGGTTTGGTTTGTTTTCCCCATGTGATCAAAACTTGTGTCTTACATTGTATATATACATAGACATATGAATATAACTTGTATATAGACCAGTTGACTTATTTTTCAATTCTTCCAAACAGAGGAAGTAAAAATGATTTAACTAATCATATACATATATGTATGTAAATGTAGTTTAATAAATGACTAAGAATTCAATGGTTATATCTCTATGAATGGTTAAGTACTTGCACGTTTCTCCCCTACTCCAACTCGATCCTCTTTGATCATCATCATCAATAATTCTTATGTTCTGTCGTCATGAAATATACGTTTAATGCATGCTAAATTATTATTAATAATAATAAATATAATAATGATAATGATTGCCTTTGAGTTGGTTGATTTAAAATTAGAAGTGAGCCCCGGAAACCGGTAACTTCATCTGGCATCTTTTAGCTGGTTTGTTCGCTTCTCCGATTACCTTCACTACTCATCCTCACCTCCCACTACCCTTTCACCCCTCCCCCTTCCCCGCCTTCGCCTTTTGTTTCTTCTTTGTAATTAGTTATTGGGCAAAAAGAATCTTTATCTGACGTCGCATTGAATCATCATTATAAAACTATTTATAACTCAACAAAAGCAACAAAAACCAACACAACTAGGAACAACTCATTAGCATTACCTGGGAAGGGAAATAGTTTTTTTTTCTTTCTTATTTTTGCATTGTGTGAAAAATCAAAAAGTCAAAATAAACAGAATTCAATTACACGGCTAACGAACAAATGAACGAACGAACGAACGCAATGAAGTTGTAAAATGTTTTGACCTTGAGCAAATGTATTTTTGCCAGTTTGGAAGGGGAAATGTTATATAGAAGAAGAATCTACCCAAAGCCTCAAAAAAACCTTAACCGAAATGTTGTTTGTCCCTCTCTCTCTCTCTCTCTCTCTCTCTCTCTTTCTCTCTCTTTCTTTGTTTGGTATTTCCCTGTGTTTTGTTAAGCCTGTGGAGAGGTTCTGGTTCAGGTAGGTAAGTAAGAGAGTTAGTGAGTGAGTGATGAGAGGCAGTTGAGGAAGAAGAAGGCATGTGAAATAAGGTAACACACAGAGATACACACACTCGTATGATTAATTTCCTGTTTCGCTTTGCCTTACGCCCTTCTACACACACTCACACACACATGCATTTGGTTTTTTGTTGTGCGGCTTCTTTTCTATATATGTATGTATGTATGTATATATTTATTTATTCAGGCAGGAGTCCAGGAACTGAGGGGTTTATCCCTGTTAACCTTACAATTCACTTTACTGTTTGAAATATCTGTAAATATATACAAGTACACATATATATGTATGTATATCTATGTATATATGTACATATATATCGGTGTATGGCATAGGATAGTCTTCAAATAGTTTGCGTGTTTTGCCGATATTAATGTAATTACCAGACGCTTGATCGGCGATACATGCTTGCATTTTTTGTTAGTTTTTGTTGTTGTTGTTGTATCTAACAGATACACATTAATGGCTGTTACACGTGTTTTTAGGTGAGTTGCGTCCGAATATGTTTAAGCCATCGCTGTAAACTGATTCCCACTACCGCCAGCTGACTGGCTGACTGGTTGCCTGTTCGCCTGCCGCCAGGTAGCAGCTCTCCTCCGTTCCTATACAATGTTCAGTCTTGCCGAACCTGTC
The DNA here is from genome assembly GCA_035045865.1 of Drosophila austrosaltans. NCBI lineage: Eukaryota > Metazoa > Arthropoda > Insecta > Diptera > Drosophilidae > Drosophila > Drosophila austrosaltans. Next base: position 1,697,095 of record JAWNOQ010000207.1, on the reverse strand, counting down.
GTCGTCATCGCGTTGCTTTATTCTGTTACCGCAAAACAACGCGTTGAATTTCAGTCTCTTCTGTGTGAGAGAATCATATGTATATATATATACTATATATGTATACTCTACATATATATATACAGAGTCTTATCAAAGAAACGTTATTTCCAGAAATTGTAATTGATTTTCGTTTCATTCAAATGTTTGAATGTGAATAAAGTGCTCAAGTGTCCCAATTGTTGTTGAGCATTCAAATTAGTTGAGATTTTTTTTCGGTTGGTTGGATTATATAGAGCAGAGTCTCCGATTACGAAGCGTTTTCTCAACAATTACCTTAACAAAATCCGCAAAGAGGAGTTGAATACAAATTTAAAAATTATTCACTTCCTCCTCCTCATGATAATGATGATGATGATCTTGTGTCTTATTTAACACTGTGATTAATGTGTATCGAAAAACTTGAAAAATTTAATCCAAAAAAAAACTACAAATTGTTAAAACTAGTGTGAATATATAATTATATCTCATGCTTCAACTGAATGTAAGAATATTTTGTAATTTATTAAAATTAAGATGAATAGCTAGTACAGATATTTGTGGAATATATAGCCATAGATTATTTTTAAATATATATTTTTCAGTGTTTTAGGAAAACTCTCATTTTGGTTAAATACATGAAATATTTTAAATTTAGTTTCTATTTAGCAAAAAATTAAATCAATTTTTTTAATTAGGTTCAGTTTAACATTTTACATTAATTTCTTAACTAAATTCATAAATAAAGAATTCATTTCTTTAAAAATTTCTATATTATTGCTTTTGCCAAAATTGTCAAGTTATAAATGGAACTTCTAGAGAAATTCTATTTTATATATCTATATATATAGAGAAAGAGATGGAGAGACAGACTTAAGAGGGGAGTTAAAGCTAATCCAAAATTGTTTCGATTTCAATCCTTGAGCTGTTTATTATATTTTTTTATTGTCATAGTGCTTAATGTTTTGTTTTTTATTTCTTTATTAGACATCTTCATCATGCTAACCATTTTTATTTGATTTTATCTCCTTCTCCACATCTCCATTCGCATTGTTTACTTGTTGTTTGCCTTTTAAGCATTTTATTTCTATTTTGTTTGTTCAATTCGCTTACGAAAATAGCAAATCTAATGTCGATTTGTGAGAAAAAGTCAGGGGGATGAGGGTGATAGAAGGGTTCCTAATGATTCTGATAATTGCCATTGTGTGTGCCATGCGAAACTTTGTGGTGTGTATGGATGTGTGTGTGTGTGTGCATAAACAATGCCAATTCAATAGAGGAGAATCGCGAATCGAGCGAGTCAAGTCGAGTGCCTGGTTATGATTGGCAGCTTCAAGACCAAGTCAAGACTGCGACTGACTCTCAAATTGTTTATGCAAACTCATGGCAGGGCAGACAACAGGTAGGAGGAAAAGGAGGAGAAGGTGAAGAAGGAGGGCGCGGGGAAGGGTAAGGCCGGCAAGGAGTTTGACTTAGAGCCATAATAATTATTCAATTGAGTTTTGATTGCGGTTTGTTTTCATGTTGTTGTTGTTGTTATTGCTGTTGTGCTCTTGACCCAGTGGCAAGTGTCAAAGTGGCAAGCACAAGACAAGTTTTTCTTTAACTTAACGCCTGAATAGCTAACGCAATATGTACATATATATGTATATATGCAAAAGAAGAAGAAAAAAACTGGTTCAATAAAACGTTCCAGCTATATCTCTTCTTTTTTTTTTGGGAAATTTGTAATTATGTAGAGCTTAATGTAATTTGCAATGGTTTAATTGCCGGACGAGAAGATCTCATCTATCTATCTCCCTCTCGCTCTTACACTCGCTGTGTGTGTGTATGTGCTCCACTAAATTGTGGGGCAAAATGAAATGAAATCTATGCCATGTGACAATCTGATGAAAATTAGAGGGCCAGCAACTCGATGTCGCAGTTTCTATACCCTTGTCAATTATATATATATTTGTATACTATATATAGTTAGTCGATATGAAATATCGAATGAATTTAGTAATACCTAATTATAATATTTCTATGATTCATTCAGTAAATTCTATATATGTATATATATATATAGGAAGTTTTAGTTTTTCCTCTTTATCTTTGCCAAATTGTTTTGAATTAGTTGAGAATTATAACTTAATGAGGAGAAAGATAAAAATCTGATAAGATTATAGCAATCAAGTTACTATAGCCAAGCTAGTCATATAGTTGGATATAACCGAAATTTGTTAGAGTAACCCTTTAAAAATTGCCACATGCAAAAACGTTTCAAATCGAACAAATTTCAGTTTTGCAAATGGAACGCTTCATTGCTTCCAGTTTTGATTTCTTTTATATTGAATTTGTTTGTGTTTGTGCCTCGTTACGGGCGTGTCGAGTCCAACAACTGGAGAATAGGAAGCAATTGTAGTGGGGAGAGGGGGGACCCCATGGCGGACAGCATTAATTACATTCGATTGAACAATCAATAAAAAAGCAATCAATGCTATCTGTGATATACATACAATACACACTTTTACTAGTCAGCAAAGTTTCAATTTATAATTTAGACACTCATTTTACATAATCTCCAATACATTCATATATAAATGTGTGAAAACTGTGTCATACAGATGCATATACTGAGAAAAGTACAAATACACAGATACACAGAGCAATCTAATCACATTATGAACAATTATGTTTAACATGTTTGCTTTTGCAGTATTTGTTAGTTTTACTTTCATTCATAGAGCTCTGAACAGTAATAGTAAAACAAACTCAAACTAAAACTCATCTAGTTGTTACTTTCCTTTCTTTTGCCATGGCAGGCCGACTTTCAATTATACAGATACAGATGGCTACATGGCCATAAATGTAAGTATCTGTGTCTGCCACTGCCACTGCTTTGGCTCTGCCTCTTGGCCGTGTCATTGCAATTGCCAAGGTTTCCGCTTACTTGTAGATGGATTTTCCTTTTTTTGATTAAATGAAAATTTGCAGCAATTTTGTTTCGGTTATTCTAGGGTGATTTTTGCTTTGTTACGCTTTTCTTGAAACAATCTTTTTATACCCTGTACCCAAAATGGTAAAAGGGTATATTAACGTCGCCAAAATGTATGTAACAGGCAGAAAGAAACGTTTCTGACCCCATAAACTATATATATTCTTGATCAGCATCAATCAGCCGAGTCGTTTGAGGCATGTTTGTCTGTCTGTCTGTCTGTCCGTATGAACATCTATGTAGATCTCGGGGACTATAAGAACTAGAGCTACCAAATTTGGTGTGAACATCCGTCTAGTGTATACGCAGATCAAGTTTGTTTCAAATTTTAGCCACGCCCACTTCCACCCCTGCAATTTAGAAAAAAACGAATCACTAGAGCTGTATCAAAGATATCGTATTGTTTCTTACTTGGCACACCTAACTATATAGCCAAACTGCACCAGCTGACAAAATTTTTTCAAATCGAACAATAAATATCGGAGATATACGCATATGCGTTTTGTACTGAAACGCTAAGGGCGACATTATCTGGTAAGAGTGAGCGAGATAGCATGCGTTTGCTGTTGCTGCATGTTAAAGGAAATTTTTTATGAATTTGATCGTTATTTCGAAGGTGTTTGACTTTATGTAATATAATAACTAGTTGGTACAGGGTATACTCAATGTCGGCAGGGACGACTTGCTTGCTTCATTTTTAATTAGAAACACAGTTGGATATTAGTTCGAGTTATTTACTTAACTTAAACCTAAATATTGCCTTTTTTTTGCCAATTATATATGTATATATACATATAAAAATAGTTTACTGCGACATTTGTTTTTTCAGTAATTTGAGTAATTTCCGCATTTTTTCAGTCCAGAAGTTCAACCAGAATTATCGTTTAATGGCAAGTGTAAACCGTTTAGACTTTGGATTTTTCTTCCCTCATTTTGTCGAGTCAATCTTGATTTTGATTTTATTAATTGAAATCAATTTGTTAATTAAATTAACAAATCTCTATCTGGAATGCAAACATCTCTTTCTTTCCATTAGAAAGGTGAATTGCTGGGGGCAAAAGAAGGGGTATATTCGTTCTAGTGAAAAGTTTGCGACGCTTTCGATTTCTCAAGTTCAATCTAGTTTTCGCTCACAAAATTTGCAATGAAATTAATAAAAAACACTTTTTAAAATTGTTTAAAAGATGGCAGACTCGGAGCCTAACGGATATCGGACAGATCCTTTGAAGGCACCTCAACTTCACAGGGCTCTAACTCAGTAAAATTTTATTTAATATCTTTATTTGCTCGTTGGAACCATATCTTTAAATTGGCATTGAAATCTGGAAAACTTATTTTCGACCCAAATTTTGCATTTCTTGACGATGTAACCGCTGTCGAAATTTTGAAAAATCGAATGAATAGTATTTTTTTCGTCTCCGAAAAGTTTTATGCAGTTTTTCTCTACGTAAACCGTAAGCGATTACATTGATGTAAATCTTTAAGAAATCGGTTGAAAACCCATATATATTTAGACCTTAAAATCTTAACTACCAAATCGAGAATTTGCAAGGGTATACAAATTTCGGCATGGCTAAAGCTAGCTAGCCTGGTTTTCTAGTTTTATTGCTAGTAGTAGTTAGATTGAATAGTTTTTGAGGTTTTTCCATTTTAAACCATTTTCTATGAAATGAAATGGATTCTGGGAATTTAAGCCTTTTAAACATTTTAAAAATTAAGCGCTTTATGGGCGGCTTTTGGCCCAACCCCAACCCCAATCCGAAGCACATCCCCTCACCTTAACGCGCACCTTTTTTTTGGGAGGGAGGAGATGGACAGGTATGGAGACGGAGCTCTCAGTTAAATGGCATGTTAATGTACAACTTGACTTTTTGTGGTTACGCGCGGTTGCCTCTGAGTCCCATAGTTAAAATTGTTGTTGTTGTTGCCGGCAGCCGGCATTAATATTGCTGCTGTTGTTGTTGTTGTTTGTGTTGCCCTCATCCAGAACCTTTATCAAGACTGTCATAGTTTTTTTTTTTGCTCTCTCTCTCTCTCTCTTTGGTTTTCAATTGTTGTTGTAGTAGTTGTCGCCGTTCAATTTGACTGCACAATGAAAAGTAATGAATGCGAGGGTGGGCAATCTAGAAGATACATTTTCATTCAGTCAACCATTGAGTGTATGTGTATGTGTGTGTGTGTGTGTGTGTGTGTGTGTGTACTTTCTTTCTACACTTACCTGTTAATAAGTTGTAACTTGATGCAGACCGATCCTCACAATCCCTGCTACGACTCACTGATTTTCCAAGTTCCAAGTGCCCACCACAATGGTCGAGTGAGCCGACACCGCCCTACCATACATACATACATATACATATATATTTATCTGTCTATCTACTCGTATATATCCCATTCTCTATTCACACTTAAGTCTGCAGCTTTTCGGCTTTACTTGAACTCCAAAGCCAAAGTATCTGCATTTGTATCTGGCACCTGTGTCCGTCTGCATCTTTCTACCAATAAATGCAAATCTGTGGCAATACGGCGCCATCATATCCATTTTGCTGGACAAAGATCTTGCAAACCCTCGACGACGACGACGACGACGGCGGCGATCTCATAAACATTCACTTATAATGACGTTGTCGAGCGGAGTAGGAGCCAGGCGCTGCCAGTTTCAGATACGGATTGTTGGGCTCTTTTGGTTGCCCATTTTGTGGTCAGCGAACTCAACTCAATTGCATGTTAAAAAAAAAAAAACAAAACAAAACCCTCTTGTCTTGTCTTCTTTATTTTTCTTCTTCTTTATTATTATTATGGTTTTTATTTTTCTGTTGTTGTTGTTATTGGTATATTCATTTATGCAAGCGTGCATAATTATTTGTTAATATGCCTTTCAAGAGACTGTGATAAGATGTTTTCACTTGACTTCAGTATTTGCCGCCAATGATAAAATGTATTTGGCTAAAATGAGAGACTCATCAATATAATGACACAACTTTAATAAACAAAATGGCCAAATTGAGTCATCCGATAACGAGAAACAAATACTCAAGAAAAAAAAAAACAAAAATACATATAAAGTACACACAATAATACAATTTCACGTACTTGACTTAATTAATATATGTATGTATATTTGTTTTTGTTTAAATACTTGTTTAATTATTCACAAGCAAAAAAAAAAAAAGCAAAGTTCACTTATTAACCCACAAAAATATGGTTAACAAAAGAATTTTTTAATAAGTTAAGTTAATGTCGAGAAATTTCAATGAAATTTCGATATGTATTACTTTTGTCATTAAGTACCTTAAAGTATTTAGGAAAATTTTAAACCGATTTGGTGATGGCATACTCAGTATACATATATCCATTCTACCATCAGTTGACTTTGTGTTTATATTACTTCAATTTGATTTCTGACTTCATTTACATTTTTTACAGATTTTTGAAATTGTTTCCCAGAATTTGTTCCGCTTACATTTATAAAATTGATTCTTTTAGTTTTTAACTCGAAAATTGTTTTTAACTTTTGATCTTAAAGTTGAAAGTAATCACAAGATAATCATAAGATTCTTTCGTATTTATTTTTCAGTTGCTATATCAGCTGAAAGCTTTAAATTCTCTTTACACATGGGTTAACAGAAAAAAAAGTTCTTTGAGATAACCATACAATATAGTATATAGTAATCATATATGTATATACTATATGTATGTATGTATATATGTATAGCCATATAGTATTTTAGGTCAATCATAAAAATAACTTGAGAAACATATGCAACTGATGGCGTTTTATTTTACTGTTTTCAGTTTGTCTTTCGCTTGTTGATCTGTTTTTTTTTTGTTTTGTTGTTCATTTAATATTTAAACAGTTGGTTTTTGTTTTTTTTTTTTTATTAAACGATTTTATTGTGTTTTTTTTTTATTGTTTTGTTTTGCGTTGGCTGATTTTCCTTTTTCAACTTTCTTCGTCGTTGACTAAAGTCGAGCAAAAATTTCTAGTATTGTATTTCATAATTCAATTCAGACAGAACCCGTCTGAAGAAAGTCGATTACAATATTGATAATGTCATAATCTCTATCTCTATCTTGTTATTGTTATTGTCATTGAGGGGGTCTTTAGAATGGCTTAGATGCTTTCACTTTCACATAAACGCAAAATTGTTCACTTTCGTTGAACGGTTTCGCGATCATCACATTGTTCTGTGCCCAAAGCGCCAATTTGATTCGCATGCAAATCGCGGTTATCACAAAAAAAAAAAAAAAAAAACAAAACACACACAATCACACACACAAATACACAATAGCACTAACAAAAATCTCTCATGTGAATCATTTCGCTTGAAAAATAAAGGTATAAAGCAAATTATTTGTGTGTGTGTGTGTTTTTTTTTTTTGGGGTTTTCGTGTGAACCTCAAGCCGGTTGAGATTTGAACTTTATTAATAAGCATCGTAAATTTCCATGAATCTTCTTACTCACCTTTCCCTTTTCCCTTTTTTGTCAGATCTAATCGATGACCAGCATCTATAAGCCACGCAGCAGTGACGAGGCTCTCGCCGAGCAGCTCAGTCTGCCACGCAGAAGCCATACAGGAAGTCAAGTCAAGCCTTTAGCCACGCCCATCTATAGACAAATCTCTGGAGCCATGGCCACATTACCGCGTAACGATCATAATAGTGATCCGCGTTTGCGTAGCGATTCCACAGCCACATCAAGAACATGCGTTTACATTGGTGGAGCGAATGCAAATGGGGGAACGGCAGTTACATTGGATCGCCGTCAACCGCAGCGCATGTCCTGGCTGAATATGCGACGTGCCAAGGCTGATGCCGAACTGGCAGCCATAACACCATCACCACAAACGACACGCAGTTGCATCTCCACCGTGTCCAGTGTGGTAGACAGTGGCGGGGGTAGAACCACTGCCACATCGGGACGGATTAGTTCCAGCGGCATTGTAACGCTCAGTGGCAGCAATAATACACTAAGCGAGATACATGGTGGGTATCAGGATCATCACGATAATATGCATGATTTGCACGATGGCATCTCGAAGAACTATTCAGTATCGGCATCGGCCAATTCAACGCATAATATAACAACGGCAAGTAATGCCAAATTGCTGCCAGCCGTGGAAGATGAAGCCAACAAGCAGGTGAGTCCCAAGTGAATGATTGATTGAAGTTCACAAAGTTTGTAGGAAACCACAATAAATGAATCACTTCATTGATTGATTAATTGATAGGCAGACAGTTTCTAGTGATACCATAAATATGTATTTCCGGTTAACGTTTTGATAATACTATTTTATTAACAGTTAATTCTCTTTTTATCTTTATTTATAAAACAAAATAACAACACTGCGAATGATTTTTAAGATCACTTTGATTTGATTACCATCGATCATCGATCTATGTAGAAATCTCGTTTGCCTAATTGCAATTTATGGTCACACTTTGCCGCAGTGTTGATCAATGCGTTGAGTTAAGTGCATTAACAGTTCATTAACTAAACGACAAGTTTTTGTCTGACTGTACACAGAAATGTTTAGGAAATATTCCACAAATGCTTAATGGCTAAAATAAAATCAAACAAATTGATCTATGAACTTTAAAACCTAACAGATCAGATAGTTAATCTAGTTAAAAAACTTGTCTCAAACATTAGCTTTAATTGGCTAGCTGCCTTTTTATACCAGTTATTAAAAGTCTTGTTTCAAATCTATAAAATTAATCTCCATTCATATTGTTGTTTTTCATATATAGCTTATTTCCGATATATGTACATATATAAATGAATGAAGAATATTAAAATATTTTTAGTGCTGTTTCTTTGGCTTTATTTTGTTTGTTTGTCTGTTGTTGTCTACTGGTTTATCAATTACTGTGTCGTCTCATGTGTTGGTTATGAATGGCTATTGTCGTGCCGTTATGTTTATTGTTCATCAATTGACTCACACACGAGTCTCTCAACACTTTTTCTTTCCATAATGTAGGAGGGAAGGGGGGAAAATGCACAATAAGTTCACGTTCTGTACGTGCCTTCATGTTTCGTCGCTCAGAATGTGCATTTTTTGTCGTTTTGTCGTTGCGCGCCAAATCGATCGATTGTCTAAGATTCATTGGATAACATTTTCATTTTATCTACGTGTGTGTGTGTGATATGACAAGCGGAAACTTCACAAATTGTACCAAAAAATTTCCTACACCTCCCCTCCCCAGACTTTAATTAATCATCGTGTGTGTGTGTGTGTCTGTGTTTTTTTTCCTCTATTGTATTTGTTGATGCAAACGCGTTAATTTTCGCGCGTTTTGTTTGTTTTCCCTTATAATTTGGTATGTGTTTTTGTGTCTTTGCATAGTTTTGAAGATTCAGATTACAAATATCGTATATAGAGAGAGAGGCCAGAAAAAACGGGTTCAGGGTTGCTTCCAGCACTAGAAGAAGAAGGTGAAGACGATGAAGAGGTGGCGGAACGAGGTGGGAGCAACCTTGATGACATCTTCCTCCGCTCGCTCGCTCGTTCGCTCCTCCAAAATGGGTTAGGTTTTAATGCGCTTTGTTTATAGGATTTTTCAGTCCACATCGACAATATCGTAAAAGCAACAACATGATCATAAAACTAGTTTCGGCATTAGTGAGTTGTTTGTCTTTTAATTTGGGTTAGTAAGGCATGGGCATGGCGCTGACCCATTGTCTATTTGAGCACAAAACCCTGCCCAAAGGCATCTTTATACATATGTATGTATCTCTCTCTCTTTCCCTTCCTCAGCTTTGGTTTTTGTATAGTCCAATTGTTTGTGTTAATTGCATTCGCAATTTGAATTTGCATTTGAACATTTTTCTGTACAAATGATGAGTGCAAAGTGCAAGAGCTGCAATAACGATTGCTAATTGCTTTTAATTAGATTAGCAACATTTATGAACATTTCATAGATTTAAAAAAAAAAACTAAATTTTTAATTGCGAAAAGCCTTTAACTGCAACAAGCTTGGTTCCTATTTAGTGCCTTCCATTCATTAGTTTAAGCCTGATTGATTTTGCAGTTCGAAATTCGAACTCATTTCGAATTTCAAAAGGTTCACCTTAAAGTATGCTTTAATTTTTTTTACTTGATTCAAAATCAAAATATTGTAGCCTATGCACAGGGCGCAGCGAGTTTGCTTCCTAAGTCTTTCGTTTGCCCACATGAAAATGGAATTTATTTTATTGGTTTATTGAAACTAGAAATAAAAGTGAAATGAGATTATAAAAGTAATCATCGTTGCAGCGATTGGTAGCGATAGAGAGAAGAAGAAGTGCAGTTATCATGACCTGTTGACAATCAGTTGGTAGGATGTTAATGTTTGCATACCTGTGACACTATTTCATCTGGATCTGTCTTTGATCTTTTCTTCTGAAACGTTTTGGGTTTGCTCTAAATTTCATACAAACTATTCGGCGCGTTTGTAACTCTGACCCTAAAACATGTGACATGAGAAAAAAATACACTTCTAGATAGATAAAACGGCAATTAGCACTTATAGATGAAATTTAAAGAAAGTTTCTGTGAACGCTTTGGAATTTATGCGAAAATCTGCAAAGAAATTGAGAACAACAATTAAAAGTAAAGTAACAAAATCAAATATTTAAAAATGGACCAACTTTGGTCTTCGGCAATATCATTGCATTATTACAGGTGCTCTTCCGCTCTTCTTGTATATGTATGTATATGGACATGGTCATTATCTCTTCTGTATGATTTGCAATTACAATTACAAAAAGAAAAATGCCTTTGCATTGGTTACCTCCGGTTTGAGCTGTACATTTTAAGCAATTCAATAATTATTCCAATACATATATATTCGTTGTAAATTTGCAATTTGCTTACCGCAGTCAGTCATTCAGTCAGTCAGTTAATCAGACAGAAAGACAGACAGATAGTCAACTGCCCCTTTTGGTTGGTTAGTCATTGTGTTGCATATGTGGCAGACAGTGTGTGGCATATACGAATATGTATGTATATGGCAATTGTATGTGCTCTCGCCTCAGTTACTTCATCTCTTACGTTTCCAATTCGCTGATTAACAAGTTCAACAAAACCCGAAAAAAATACAACAACAAAAAGAAAAATAAATACAAAAATTGTGCAGCAAAAGTTACTTTCAGTGCGAATTTGTCAGTGGCAAGTCGCACGTTTTGTGCGTTAAAAGCCATAATAAAGCAACAAATAACAACAACGACAACAACAAAATGAAATTATTCGATGTCTAATGACGTCATCGAAAGAAAAACCGGCTTATAGGCATACTTAGCCAACTTGTGGGAAGCAATACGATAATTGCCAACGTTTATTAGAATTGCATGGATGGACGGACGGACGGACGGACGGATGGACATGAATATGACTATAAAGACTTTTGAAAGCATTTTTTATGCAGTGAAAGTGCGAGAGCAGGTAACCAAGAAGGCAAATAAGAAAAAGAAGAAGAGGTACAAAAAGAACAAGAAGAAGACAATCAGACAGAATATCATGGCTAACTAAGATTGTATTCGAACAATAAAGCGACGACGACATCAATTCACCAGTTGGCCAACCGAAACCCAATCTGCCATATAGCTCCTATAGCTATAGCTATAGCTATAGCTACGGTACAATGCGCTACCGGGTTTTGGATATAACTGTAACTGGCCAAGGAGAGAGAGAGTAGTTTGGGGCGGAGCAGATGTAAAGGAAGGGGAGAGACAATTTGACTAGTTAACGATATCACAGTTAATGTTACTGCTGCTGCATGGCTTCATGACTTCTCCTTTCACTTGCTAGTAGGCTGATTAGAGTGCCCCCCAGACGTAATATAGATGATGGTGGATACAAAGGCAGCAGAGTCAGAGACAGAGCCAAAGACGGAAACAGCGAAGGCGTAAAGTTGTAAAACAATAGTCCGTCCAGTCCATGGTCCAGTGGCTCGGCCTGCTATGCTCCGATCCGATCCGATGCGACACAGTAGTTATAGTTGTAGTTGGATGTGTTCAAAGAGATTGTCTTCATTGCCTTAACAAAAGGAATATATCTCTCTTTTGTCACATTTTCACACTCCAATTTCATTTTCGAAATTGAAAAGAGACTGTGTGCTGTGGAAAAGAACATGGAAAAGTTTTTTGTGAAATTTGTTGTTAACAATTGCAAAAATGTTTTATTGTAAATTAATTCTTAGAAAATGTTCATACACATCTATAGTAAATTTATGGCCAACTATTTATAGGCCATCAGCACACATTTTGTTTTCTGTCTCTCTCTTTTTTTTTTTTCTGTGCGTTTTAATTGCCTTTGTGGTGGTGGTGGTGGGGGACGGCTTTTACTTTTTTGGCTTTTTTGGGTTCTCGTTAACGTTAAGTTGGCTTATTAACAATTCCAAGCACAAACGCGAAAACAGGCAAAGCCAAAATTTGATGAAAATATTAAGCAATTATTTATGCTAAACGCTTCGAATTTGATTCTTGACTTTTTTTGTCTTCGGGCTATAATAACAATGCATATCAAATATCAAAACCATAAACTTCAATATTTCCGCTAACAAAATGGAGCCAAATATAGCACCAATTGTTAATCGGGTATAAACGAAAATTTGTAAACTCTTTCGTTAGCTATCGAATTGTTAACAAAAGTTAATCAGTCGATTAGAACGAGCTATAAATGAAATATAAACAGAATTTTATATACTTATCGATCAAGGATATATGTAACTCATATATAAACATAGCTATGCATAGCATAGTTGTCTTTTCTTTTAGCTGTTCTAATATTTGTTATGCTCCATTTTGTGGTTAGGGTATGCAAATAGTCCGCAGTAATAACAAGTGCGTAAGTGATGATAATATTTTTATTTTTCATTAACGTTTGATAGCTTTTAACTAGCACAGTGAGTGCTAATACAAACACACACATCTCCATCTCCCTCTGTCTCTCCATCTCTCTTGTTTTCTATTCTTCTCATCTTTTTCTTTGTCTTTCTGTTAGTGCGCCAATTTCTTCTTATAAATGTTTTTTTTTTTTCTCTCTGGCTTGCATGCTTACATAATAATTATGAAATTATAAGTGAGTTCTTCTTCTTTTGTGTTATCTTTGTGTTCTTCTTGTTGTTCCTTTGGTTATTCTTAGATTAGAACGTGTTAAAATGAAATTTAATTTAACTATGAGAAACTCTGAGCTCTAGCCAACTGTCAAGACTAATAGACGGTTTTCTCTTTGTTAACCATTTCCTGCTGTGAGAGACATACAAGTTAATTATGTAAAGATATAGATGTATTCGATATACATATATGTATGTATATATCTATTCAAGACATGAGATGGGAACCTGTCCTGAGGGCAGCATCGCATCATACATATATCTTTAGAACATTCAATTAGTTTTGTGTGGGCGCCATCAAGAATTTTTTCTTAAATATACACACATTTTTGATTAGAATGTATATATGCTAACTAAATACTTCGACTAAGTGATACCCTGTAGTAGGCTTTTACAATTTACAAGTTTGCCAGATAAGTAAAAACCAAACATGGTAGAAAATTTCTAGGCTTTAGATTTATATAGGCAGCAGATCAAAACTATATATTTATCTATCTTTCTCTATCATTCATTATACCCCTCTGCATAATGGGTATTGCGATGATATGAGAAAGAAAACCACTGAAGCCTGACTGAAAATGATTTTATTGCAAGCACTGTTGATGGCCAAGCGTTTGTGTTTGGGTTTGGGTTTGGGTCTCTTGGTAAGCTAACTTAAAGCAGCTAGTGTTATAGAAAGCCACGCTTTGGAGCCGGCTCCGGCTCCCCGACTGCGACTGTGACTGTGACTGGGCCGCCCAGTCAGTCAGTCAGTCAGTTCTGCATTAATGAGAGAGCAGTTAGGTACACGCTCGTCGCTCGTCGCACGCTTCGTGTGGTCGCCTCCTACCAAAAAAAAAAAAAAAAACAACAACACAACAAAATAAAGCCCCAACTTTGTACTCCCAGTGAGTGTGTGTGTGTGAGTTTTGTGCACCAAATGAAAACTAGCCTGGCCCAGAAGAAGAAAATTCAAGCTGACAGAGAGAGAGAAAGATAGCGAGAGGGAGAGAGAGAGAGATCCAAAACAGAGCACAAACATGAGTTTACTTATTAATGAAAACTTGTTTTTGGTCTCCTCATTTCTCTCTCCTATGCATGTATATATATGTATATATATCTCCATATATTCGTGTACGATTTTCCAATCAAATTCGTCGTCTGCGCAGTCGCATGTCGACGCTGCTTCGGTGATGAGTGCATCAGCGCAAAAAAAAAGGAAAATTACCGCCACACGATCCGACGATATCGTATCATATGGAATAGTGTGAAATAGATCGCGTCGTGCCAGCCAATCGATTCTCTCGATCTCTCGCTATCAGTGTGTAATTGAATAATAGAACAGAACCAAAACAATTTGGTGTCATTTTTCTCAGGAAAACAAAAAAAACCACACAAAACAAAAAACAAACTAAAAACCAAAAATTAAAAAAAAAAATAATCTATAAACAATCATATATACATACATACACATATATATACATATATATGTATATTCATGTTTATATATAAAATACTAAAGACATTCAATAAAGCGGCTCAGGGTTAAGCAATGAAGGTGTTTGCCAATTTTGAATTGGTTATTTCTTTTTCTTGTTGTTGTTGTTTTTTTTTATGTTTTCTGTCACGTGATAACTTGTTCCACATATAAATAAATAAATACAAAAATCGAAATAAAAATGCAAAATAAAATTCAAAATGCTAAATGTCGAGGTTTTTTTTTCAACAATTTGCATGAAACGCACACCAAAAAAAGTTAATGGTTTCATTTCGAAAATGAAACGGAAACTAAAGAAGTTAATAAGAATTTATTTAAATTCTTAAACTGTAGAAACTTTAAACAAAATTGTTAATTATTAATATCAAAAGAACAAACCAAACAACCATATAAAAACTGTAATCTGATAATGCTTTAACTGAAAAACTGATTCAAACCAAGATATACGTGACAATTGATTTTAGAATTTTCAAAAATATATATTAGATCAAATAATAAACATTATGATAACTATAATACACAAAATAAAATACATAATATTCTTAATGTTTATAATGGAAACAGAAATAGTTGCGAAATAGTTGTTTGTATTTTTGTTTCGTTTTTTTTTTTTTAAATCTTAAAAATAATCAAAGTCCATTTTTGTTTCCAATAGCAATTGTCCTATGCTCAATTTAATTTACATAGATCGTAATCAATATAAATCAAATGCAAGAAAATGACAAATTCTTTTGTACTTATAAACAATATAAAATCTGTCCAAAGATGGAAATACCAACAACAAAATATTTAGCCGATTATCTTTATGTAGTGCATGAAGATGTGCCTTTTCGATATTATCGCAAAGTAAGTTTTCTAATTAACTAATTAAATCAATAAATTATTTTAATAAATTACACAAGATACCGTAATAAGCGTTAAGACTGTTATACCAATAGAGAGTGAAAGAGAGAAGGAGGAAGACAGAGAAAGTGTTATGTTTTACTGGTGTCAGAGATGCAATTCAAGATTCAATTGGCATCAAATTGATCGAATTTCATTCGCAGGATGAACTAAACTAGTCTGATCTTTAGAGTTGATTTTTATATACTTGAAACGGAAAAATAGGGTGTTATAGGATTCATATATTTTATATATAGTCTGCTGATTCGAAAGTCCTAACAGAACTTTCCTACTTAGAACCCATGGGAGATGTTTCTTTAAAAAATTTCAATTAGTGACGTAATCGATTGCATATAGACGGTTCATTTCTTTGAGAGACTCGATAACCACTCGATACTTACATATATTATCATGTGCCATCATATGATTATAGGGTATATATCATATTCATATATAAATACATACATATATAGAGAGATTAATGTATATGTGTGTGGATGGCTGCATGGCGCTCATAAACTTCAAATGCCGCTTGGCTTTTGTTTACATTTTCACTATGCGGTTTTCGCTTTATTAACTGCGTTTACTTGGGCGTCACGTTGTTGTTGTTGTTGTCATTTTGAAGATGTTGTTGCTGTTGTTTTTATAGCGCTGGTTCGTCTAACTGAGCTTTACTGTTTGCGCTCTCGTGAATGAATTTCACTTAATAGCGTTCCAGTGGCAAGCGATTTTTAGTTGCCATGTTTTGCTTTTGGCTCTGTCGTTTTTGCGTTTTACACTTGCCCCATAGCTGGGCTTATATGATGTGGTTACCATGATGGAATAAAACTATGGTTTTTTCCTTATTTTATATATAAAAATATAGAATCAATTTTTGATTCAAGCCTTAAGTAGTTATACTTAGCCAGTTAGTTATCCTGTCTCGCATCCTACTACAAGGAGTCTGCGTTTTAGCGTATTTAGGTAAATTGTAAGAGTATAGAAACGTCAACATACTGGCATAATGAGGCATCCCTTTTGGCTGCTTTTTGCGCGCATCTAATGGGCTTATGCTGTACAATTTCTATATATTTTATATTTGTTTTTTTTTTTTTTTTCGCAAACGACTTATTAGAGCCATGAAGCAAACCTCTCCCAACTCTCATAATGGCCACTTTCTTTTGTTGCTCATTGTCTGGGGCGATAAATAAACATCAGAACCAGATTAGACATCAAGTTGAAGGAAATGGCAGATCGTCTATGAGCAATGCCATGAAATAGATAGACAGAAAGCGAGAGACAGAGAGAGATAGAGAGACATAGAGAGTGAGTGTGCAAGCGAGACATTATGAATCGTAAGACAAATAAACAGAAAGCAAAATTGTGTAATTAATGAAAATGAAGCATAACGAAAGCAGAAAAAAAAAACAACGAAAAAAATCTTATACAAGTCGAAAGCGGAAGTGGCGGAAATGACAATGTGTTTAGTAGGTGTATCTTTTGTTGCCTGCTGTTTGTCGTTAGCCGCAGCCGCAGCCGGCGGATGCATCATAGTGACAGGGCTGAAGCAAACAAATGATACCCAAACTCAAGTGACACTTGTCATCTATGCGGCGGCCATGCAAATATTTGGATAATGTTTTAGGAATTTAGTGCATAAAGTTGATATTTCCTTTATCGTGGATCATTAGTAGACAACAAGTGAAGAGGTGAAATACGAGTGGGTAGAGGGGTGCTTTTTTTTTACTAGTAGATTATAACTTCCTGTATTTTAATCCATAATCCTTACATCTTTCTTCTTGCAGACGAAATGCTCTGTTTTTCGTGGTCTTGTTCTATGCATTTGCCTAAATGTGAGCTATGCGAATGTTGTGCGCTTTCCCCGCGAATTGGATCGCTATGGGTCGGCCTATTTGCTACCCTATGTAATACTGCTATTTCTAGTCGGATTGCCAATGATACTGCTGGAGATATCGGTGGGACAGTTTTTGGGTCAGGGTGCGGCGCACACTTGGCGTGCATCGCCCATATTTAAAGGTAAGCATCGTATACATATAAATTTAAGCAACAGGTGTATTGCTATTGCATACTTATAGGCGGGCACAACAGGTGCGTATGAGCGACCCTTGCGTTGGTTGGAAAAGCTCAGTGCAATGCAACCCCATGCAAGGGAAAAGCTTTTCCAATTGATAGGGGAATATGAAAAGCTATTGTTGCTGCTGCTGCTGCACTTGTCCTTGCTTCAGTTTTATAATTCACAAGTTGCAATTCGGCAAGGCATCGAATAAATAGCAAGTACTTTTACTATACCAACGGGGTGGTCGAGCATTCCGCAGCAATGACGGTTGGACACATCCCGTCTATCCCACACTCTCTCGAATTGTGTCCGTTGGGTTAGCAGCAGAAGTTACGATTATTGCAAACTTTCGTCATCTCTCTGAAGCCGTAACAAGTGCAGGAGCGGCGCCCCGCAAAATCCATTGCATGGCGCCGCAACTGCAATTGCCAAAGCGTAGGAGCAAAACTAAATGAACAAAAAAAAAACAAAAGAAGAAAATGAAAAAAACAACAACAACAAAAAACGCTAAACATGAAATCACGAAACGTAAAAGATAAAAAAAAGACAAAAGCAAAAAATATCAGACCAAAAGTATATCAATGCAAACCAAAAAAAAAAAAACAAAAACAAAACCAAAAAAACTTAAAAAAAAACACATAAAAAATACACTAAAAAATGAACTAACTTAAATGTGACCTAGTAGAGATAATGATCATCATCGTGTTATCAGGACAACAAAAAAAAAAACAAAAAAATACAAAAACCAAAAAACAAACAAAAAAAATACAAAAAAAAAACTCTGAAAAATCTAAAAAAAATACTTAAAAAACAGCAAAATGCATTGGTGTGTGTGTCCCCGTTCGTGTAAATCACTGGCGCGCCTAATCCCGCGCCCCCGGGCGGCGGCAGAAAACAGCGGAAGGAAGAAGAAAGGTGATGGTGGTTAGAGGTGGAGGTGGGTTGATGAGAGACATGGCTAGTGTTGGGGTGTAACTGTGATGACACTGGTGTGTGTGTGTGCGTGTGGTGTTGGTGGGTTTGAACGGGTTTGGGCCTTACTTGCAAAAACAGCAAAGAAGAGTGGGAGAAGAGAAGCTGTGTGCTAGGCCCCCCAATAACAAACAAACCACCAAAAAAAAGACACACAGAAGAAAATACCAACAACAACAACAACAGTCAGAAAAATACCCCAACACAAGCCAAGCCCAACATCAACCCACAAACCAAATCAGAACCACCAACCAAACCTTGAACCAAAAACAACAACAAAACCCCCACAAAAAAAGAAAAACAAACCCTGCTGGTCCTGTCGATAGGGGCTCGAGCTGCGGGTGGTCCCGGTGCCGGCGCGTCTACAAAAAATAACCATAGAGACGTTTAAGGCAAAAATATTCTAAATGAACAAAAGTATAAACCAAAAAAGAAAAACCAAAAATACTAAAAAAAACAACAATTGTAACGAGTAACAAAACGAATTCTAAAAAATGAGCAATATATATGAGCAAACAACAACTATACTAAAAGAAAACAAAAAATAAAAGGCAAAAACGCAAGCAAAAACGATAACTGCAAATTACGACACAACACCTTCGAAAAAGACCTCAGTAAATAATACTACACGTAAAAATGCGCTTTGGTTGGAAGCTGCAATGGAATGTGCCCAGATACTCTACACCCCAGTGGTGTGTCTGGTCTTGTATCGCCCCTTTTTTTTTCCCCCACTACCCCACCCATTTCCTTCGCAATTCAATTTTACAATTTAACACAATGAAATGGCATTTGCCTACCAAACTCTTTGGTCGTTTGTGTTTTAAAAAATTTAATTTTGTGACCGATTTTTATTAGTCGTTAGTTAGTTGGCAACTGGTTCCTCTCTCTTTCTCTCTCTCTCTCTCTCTGTCTGTTTCTTTTTTCGCCATTTCTCTTCTAGTTTATGTCACAGTGGCCAATTGTGTCCATTCACAGCCTTTCACTTTCACATATCATTTTGCCACTTGATCCATGACCATGTGAACATTGGTACCTACGTAAATGCATATATGTCAGATATATAATTTAAAATGGTTTATAAAATATTCAAAAAGTTATTGTGTGTGTAATACAGAATTTGGAGTGTTATATATAAACTACTTTAGGCAACTTGATTTCTGGTGCTGACTGAATGCTAAAAAACTCCGCCAGGTTGCCAGAGATCGACTTGTCTGTGGCTCCTATTTAAAGCTAGCCAACGGAAACTCCGATTCAAAATGAGTAGGACCTCGACTGCGTGGCAACTCCACTGTTTACATATATAGCTAATCCTTAGTTAATTGGTCGAAGAACTGGCTCGGACGGCTGCTGCTCTCAATCTTGATTTATAAGACCCATCAACAGAGACACTATTATGTGCCCAAATTAGGCCTTTCTATAAAAACTTTCTATGAAGTATCTATACAAAAGAACAAGTCTCACAATTGAATATCTATTATATATGTATATAGAGAGAGAATATTTGTATGTTATCTGATTGAGCAAAGAAAAGTGTATATTGAATATAGACATTAAAGTTGATTTTTACCGACAATTTAACCACAGGAAATGGCTATAGTAAAGAAAAAATAACCATCGAGTTGTTAGAATACTTAAGTTGATAGCTTTTGTATATGTATGTATACAACTATATAATAGTATGCATAATGTATGAATGAGAAACACTTTGAAATGCCTTATTTTCGAAACTTGTATTCATATATTTCCGACTTTATTGAGCTTGTTTTACATATTGTGATGATCAGCAAGTAAGAAACAACATACTTAACACCTATCAATTTACAGGGGCCTGCATCATCAGTCGCTTCGCATCGTGGGTGTCGGCCATTTGGGTATCGTTGCAGGCAGTGCTGGCGTTGGCCTACATTGGGATGTTTGCCTCGAACTCGCTGCCCTTTCGCGAGTGCGTGGGCAATCTGAAGCTGAATATGGTAAGTATCGACAAATGAAACAATTCTTTTCATTCATTCGCTCATAATCTCCATTCATTTACAGAATGGCTACACTGTGACAGCGAATAGTGGACAAGAGTGTTTGCAACAGACATTTTTGACGCCATTCTGGCGGAATCCTTTGTATTTTGGCCTCTTGGCAGCTGGTCTGATTGGCCTCTGGATTGTGGTAATGCTGTGGTAAGTATTCTCCTAGTGTATTTCGTTTAAGTAACTGATAATTAAATAACATTTTCTTTATGGACAGCACCCACAATGGAAAAATATTGCGACGCAGCCTATTTGTCTACGGCCTTTCCGGTTTGCTGCTCTTATGTGCCCTCACTGGTTGGGAGGTACGGAATTCGTTTTCACGTCACTATTTTCCCGAACTTTGGGGCTTTGATGCCTCCCAGCTGGCCGAGAGTAATATCTGGTTCAATGCACTGATGCAGGTATTATTCTCGGTTAATTGTGGTTTTGGGTCCTTGCCCATGCTCACCGGCAAGTTCTTGTACAAGGGTGATGCTGTGAGAACCTCCGTGGTATATCTCTGTTTTAATCTACTGATCAATGCCATTGCTGTGACCCTGTTTATGGTACAATTTGATCTCTCAGCGAATAGTGCTCAGTTAATGGATGAACTGAAGCCCCTGACGGCCATCTATGATCGGGCTCTGGATGGCTCTAATGAAGACAGTTCTCTGGTTCAGCATCTTGTCCCGGCTCTGATTTATGCACTCATCATTCTGTCGTCTTTGGTCTCCATCACTGTGGCCGTTTATACTTCGACAAGATTGGTGCCACGTCGACCCAACTATGTGGTCTGTCTGATTGCTCTGGTTGTGGCTGTTATATCGTTTGCTGCGCCAAAATTCCTGATTGCTCGAGTCCTCGACTCGCGTCTGGTGGGCACAATGATTGTAACAGCATTGGTATTCGAGCTAATCGCCATCACTTGGATCTATGGCGCCAAAAATATTTACACGGATCTTGAATTCTCCATAGGACGGCCCATTTTCAAAGGCTGGATGTGGCTGTGGGTCAGTTGTCCGGCCATACTCACAGGCATTCTGGTCTGGTGGTGTGCCGATGATGATCAATACGATCTTCTGGCCGAGTATCTGCCCCGTTGGGCTCCAATATTGTTTGTTTTAGCCGTTATACTTATCATAGCCTGTGTGCAGATTTTCCGACAGGTGGAATACAATTTCTTTGGCATGATCTGTGAGGCCTCAAAGCCAGCCAAGGAATGGGGACCAGCTGATCCATTGGCGCGTCACTCTTGGAAGCAATGGCGTTCCGTGTGCCAAGATACGGGGCGAAGGGATTTCACATTGCGTCGCCGTGGCACTCGGGACTACACTCATTCCATTAAAAAGGGTCAATACTCCAGCGCCCAAAAGTATGCCACTAGCAATGGAGGACAGACACAGCATCATCATCAACACCATCTTCATCAGACACATTGGAAATCGTCGACGCCTGGCAATAGTTCCCCCAATTACAGCGGCTCCATGTTCGGAGACTCGGCCATTGAGGAGGACATTAGCGTGGACAAGTTTCCTGGCATCACACAGCATCAGTATGTGCCATTCCAGGCCAGTGATGGCAAGCCACTTAGATATTCACAGCGCCAACGCCAAACGGCCCAGCCACAGACCTTAACCCGTCTGCCGCCTCCAGCCGCAGCCGCAGCAGCAGCAGCAGCAGCCACAGTGGAGAAGCAGCATCGCGAAGTGGTCTACATACGGCGACTCTCAGATGGGGAAAATGGCAATCATGCCACACGCATCGAGATTTCACCCTCAAATGAATCCATTACGTATGGTAATGGTAAGAGCAATAATCATGCCACAGCAGCCATGTCTCGCAATCCTCTGGGCCGTTCCACTGGCTGTCTGGCCGGACCGGTCCATCCACCACCGCCCAGCGTGCACATTAAACGCTCCGCCAGCTCAGTGGTTAATGTCAACTCCCATAAACTGCCACCGCCCACATCGGCGGCGGCTGGCGATCACATTTGCTGGCGCAAATTCAACGTCAATCCCGAAGAGTACTCCACAGAGCTGTGAGAATCGAAAGGAAACAAAGCATTCACATTTAATAAGACTTGTTGCATCCAAAACAAAACGTATCTGTATCTATAAACTGTAACTGTATTCAACCTAAACCAACAAAAACCACTTATCCACTAAGCCACAAGTTATGTGCGCGCATCATGCCCATATGCAAAGTGTATCTTCTAGTTTCGAACTGTATATAGAATGAGTATAGGATAAGAACTAGGATATACCCCATATAAGTGTAGTAGTTTATTCATCTAGTTTTAGCCACATAAGTCCTCAATCGAGAAAATTCCGATTGAAATCTAATCTGGCCTACTTCTAAGTCTAACTATACGACTTTAACATCTATTGATTATATATATTTTTTTTCAAATTTTTTTTTTTTTTTGGTATGACTGTATGTGTGGATGAAGATGATGTATCTGAGTGCCTGCAAAAGATTATTAATGTAAGAATAATTGTAGATTGTATTATTAAAGAGAAGAAAACCTACAATTTACATATTAGTTTGACATTGTCCTAAGGAGCAGGGCAACGTGTTTCGAAATAGCGTTGCACATTGTAAAGTTAATGAAAACACACACAACGATTACGAAAACGATCCAATGGAATAAATGTAGTACGATTAGTAAATTATAAATTTATGTGTATTTTATTTTGTAAGTTCTGAGATTATACATTGGGGAAACATTCGTTTCAATCAGTCAGTTATGTAGAATTTCTGTGAAAGTTCTAGGTGGAAGAGTCCTTTATCAAGTAAATATTATAAGGAGGGATCACTGGATAGTGGAATAGCCATCAATTGGTTGAGCTATTAACAACAATACAGAAATACAAAACGACTAAAACAAAACCCAATTGTGAAAGACAAACAACAAAACGAAGCAAAATACAAAAAAAATATAATAAAAATAAACATGCTCATGCCAAGTTTTGAACCCACACACTTTGAACCCGGCTGGCTTAGGCCTCAGCTAGATTAACCTAATGAAATGCCTATGGAGCGCTGATCTATGTGACAATAATGAGACCGTGGCCCCCAGTAATCTTTATAAACTGTAATGGAATGATAGATAATACATACATATGTACTAGGTGTCCCCCCTTATCATAAAAGTTCCGCTCCTGGCTGCAATTTAAATGGAATTACCTTTAAAACAACAACTGAAAAACAATTCCAGGCCCAACCCAAATGATGCAACCGAACAGAGATTTTACCAAAGATTAGAACTAAATTAAATATTAGAAATAAATTTTTATATTAAAACCAGAATTTTGTTTAACATCCATGTCAAACATGTGGAGACAAATTTGTATATATATACATACATATGTATATACCTATATCTATATCGATTGATGATAGCTTCTAGCTAACTACGATGAACCAGAGAAGTTTTTCGTTTATTTTTTGCACGATTTTTGTTTTTTTTTTTTTTTTTTTTTTTTTTTGGCTATAAATTTAAACAACAAATTGTGCAAATTTGTTTGAGGATAAGTTGCTAGCAACTTTTTAAAACAAGTGAACTTTCTGTTTTCTAGATGGCAATTAAAAATTAATACGCAATTTTTTTTCTGTTTTCTGGACAAACAAAAATGGTTAAAACAGGCAAAAACAAGTAGAGCAAGTTAGATGATGGTATTTTAAAAACTACCTGCAAAAAAAAAAAAAAAAAAAAACAAAAAATGGAACTAATTATAAAGCAAACATATAAAAATCAAGAACGACTATTAATACAAAATTCTATACACTATGGATGTGTTCCTCCTCACCTTTATCTTCTTCTACTGTTCATAGAAGATTTACAGTAATTAAAAAATGTTCTAAAGATGATGTTTCAGTTTCGGTTTCAGTTTCGATTTCGATTTCAATAATACCTGTTTTCTTCGGGGGCAGCCTTGAATTCTGGGCAGATCGAATGCATTAACATAGCGTGTGATGTATGTCTGAGAGCTTTAAACAATGTCTAATGAAATATATAGAGTTTGATTCAGACAGGTAGCCGTGTTGTGTGAGATGATAAAGAAGAAGAAGAAGTGCATTCACATGGCTCTTAAGATTCATTAATGCTAATACTAAAATGCTAATCGATGCTTAAGTTGAATGAATATCATATCATAATCAGAGGCATTGCCAGAATTTTGCCTGATGGGGTTCATCTAAATAGTTTAGAAAGGATATTGAAAATAGTTATTTGGAGTCATAATATCTAGGAAATATTTTATTTCTTCAATTATTTTTGATAGTAATTTTTCATTAGAAATTGTTGAATAAGAAGTTTTTTTTTCTTTAATCGAGCAATATTTGCAGATTATTGCAATGTTTCACTAATCCCATATAAATGGTATAGGAATTTTTACATTAACTTCATGTTCCACATTCCGCTTTTTCCAACACTGTTACTTAACATAGAATTTAGTAGTTTCTTTCGCTTTTGGGGGCCTACGCCCATGTGTGTATTAATGTTTTCTATGAAGTTGACCGCTCTGTTTCCTCTGGTTTTGCATAATCGAAAAAAAAACACAAAATAGCAGCAATTTCTGGCTAAGAGGAGGGGTTTTTTTTTGTTTGGGGGCAGAGGGGGCATACACATACATACATACATAAATACATATGTACATATGTATGTATGTAGCTTGTATTTCCAGCTGACGTATTTGTTGACTGATGAATTTTATACAAATTTGATACACTCGAGGTGAACCTGATTTCATTTGGTTTTGTTGTTGTTGTTAGTGTTTCTTTATCTATCTTCTTCTTCTTCTCTTCTTCTTCTTCTTATTTGTCTTATAGTCAAGACGCGTAGAAGCATCTACTAACTAACTATGTCTAAAATCAAATGTATCCATGCCAGAAGCAGATCTACAAGTTTTGTTCACAACTTTTATACGAAATTCAAATTAAAGCTAATAAATACTTAGGTGCTGTTGTATGTTTGCTTAAAAAAAAAAAACGATAAAATTATATACATATATATATATTTTATTTTTTTTTATCTTAAATTTATTTTAATTTGTACAGAAAAGCTGAAAACTTGCCTCACTAACCTTCAAAGCAGAGTAAAGATGCTACAAATACACAGAGGGAGGGATGGGGTAGGAGGCTGGTGTCTTTTAAATAGATTTAGATTGACGTCTTAAGTTGCATAATCCAATTAAAATGGCGTTAAATGCATAAAAAATGTGAAGGGTAAAATTTATATTTCATATAAAAATTGGCCAGGATTTTGCCACTCTCAATTGTCTGGTATAGCATACTCTTAGGAGTTGCCCGGATAAACCAGCAAAAAACAAAAATAATGTGCAACCTGATGATAATAATAATAATCATAATGATGATGATGATGAACATGTTGGCAGCTTGTTAAACACCATCAAAAAGACATGCGGAAGCTGTTGACGATTATATGGATATGGATATGTGGTGGACAATGTTGCTGGATATATAGATGTGTGTTCATGAACCACACGACCAAAGTGCCAACAAATCAAATTAAGCAACACCTCACAAAAAAACAACTAAATTAATTAACTCTGGCAGTTATATGTGAGATTCTGATAGTTTTAGGTATCCATGCAGAAGAAGTTAAAAATGAAGACGATGATGATAACCCAGCCAAGTTGTCATTAAGTCCAGCTTTGCTTTTCTCTCTCCCTCTCTCTCTCTCTCCTTTTGTATAGAACCCGATATAGTAGACATCAATAAATATTATACAATATTTTATGGTATGCCTAAGCATGGATATTCTTTTTTATGGGATCTAATTTGGATGATTTTTGTAGCAGGCCGCATTTGTTATACCCTTTAAAAGAGGATAGACATAAAATTTTGGATGTCAAAATGGGTCTAAAAGAATCGCAACTAATTCATCACAAAATGCCAATGATTGATTATTTTATTTGCATTTTGTTTGCTTTGGTTTCATGAACCTTCTGAAAAATTCGTTTAACCCTTTTGTTGGCAAATGATGAGAAGACATACATAAAAATAACTGAACGAAATTTGCATGTTTGACTTTTAAATATATGTATTTTGTTTTTTTTTTTTTTTTTTAACCAAATGTCGTCAATGTCTGCCTACAAGACATAAGTAAATGGCTATATATTATAAATTGTTTATATATATACATATGTATATTTGAACGAACCAGTTAGATTTAAAAACCAAAAAAAAAACAAAACGGTGACTATAACCAGTTTGATTTGAAATTAATTTTCGATTTTTATTTTGTCAGCTCGCATACAGATAGAATTTATATGCCTCCACTTGAACTTCATTTCAAATATAATATTTTATTTCTAATTTGTTTTAACTTTTGTTTTGTTTTATATTTCGTCTTCGGTTAACAGCCTTGCCTTGGCTAATAACGACGCGTGTGAGCCAAGTTGCTCTAATTTTGCCACTCAAAAAAAAAAACAGACAACAATAATGAAATGTATACATACATACTATATTTCATTAAGTTTCGTTTTCATTTTCGTTATTTGGTTAAGTGGGCTAATTTACAAGTCGGTCTGAAGCAGAGGTGAAGTGCACTCTCGCATGGCCATTAATCAAAGTTTATAAGATCAGGCACTTGAGAGAGGTAGGTAAGGTACCTTCCGTTTTGACCCAACATGGATATTGTACACACACACACACATACACATACATATATGTATGTGTGCTCTTGAAACTAAAGTGTTTTTATTATTTTGTTTAAATAATTAGCTCAATTTTGTTCTTGATCTTTAGCTGATGCTGCTGGTAGGCAAAGATAATCATGGATTTGATTTATGTAAATTCCAACAAATTGTTGTAAAATTCTTGTTAAAACGAAGAGAGAGAGAGAGAGAGAGAGAAAAAAACCCACTCACACAGACAGACGGCCTGACAGACAGAAGAAACTTTCGCTTTAAAAGGCCAAACAAGTTTATTAAACTTTCAAGGGTCACGTAGAGCCGAGCTACATCATATATTACATAATGGCTTCCATTCTCCCCTTCTCCTCTAGCTGTTATTGGATTCTGGGTAAACCGGTACGCTCTCTCTCTCTCTCTCACTCTCTCTCCCTATATGACCCTCAAATTGTTGGCTGTGTTACCAATTTTTTTGGCGCAGCCAACTTGGCTACAAGGATTCCAATGGCAATGGCCTGCTATTTGTTGGCCGTAAATTGCCACAATCAAACTGGTTGCCTGACTGCCTATACCACATGTCCTTGATAAGGCTTATTAATATATATCGTTTCATCTGCATCTGCATCTGTATGTGTGTGTGTGCTGGCGGGTTTGGGGGAAAAACACGTTTCATGGATCACCTTTAAATATTGTTGTTTTTTTGTTTTTGTGAATTTTTGATTTTTGCCGAAATTGAGGCAGTGTTCAGGTTTTATTTTTTTACAGATATTATATGAATTTAAAATGCAATTAATTCCTACTAGTAGTATGGCCTTTAACAGAGTACCGTTAGGATATAAAATTAAAGTTCAAATTGTCGCTAATCAATAAGCCATAAAACACAGTTTGAACAAATGCATTTTATATATGTCTAAATGACACAATTAGCCAGCTTGTTTGATGCTACCAATTGAGTTCATTTTGTCAATCAATTCATCGATAGCTACCAATGTAAGAAATTTGCTATTCGATCATACAAAATATTATGTTATATTATAAAATTTTAAAAATCGAATAACTTGTTTCGATATCTATTGTTTTAGATCTTGTTTTACAAAACACTAAAACTATCAAATAGTTCGATTATCATGGTCAGCAGGAACTTTTGGTCTTTTTTCACTTCATTTCCTCAATATATGTAATATGAAATTTAACTAGAAGCTTCTTCTTCATATGTGTATTTGATCAAATGGACTTCCTATAATCGTGTCCAAATTTATACAAATTTCGAACTAGTTAGTCTGGTTGCCATATATGTATATATGTATATTTACATAAATCTCAATCTAAAACAGCTCGACAAGTAACAAAAGATAAAATGTAGTCAAGTTTCAGCTATTTACGTAAAAGACACAGATAAATGCCTTATTCTCTCTCTATGTTTGTCTAAAGGATTAATTTGCATAAATCATAAGCACAATTAACAATGTCCAAAAACCATAAGAGAGAGAGAGAGAGAAGAAGAAGAAGAAAACCACATACATATATGTACATATACAATATATAAATATACATATTTCTATATATATAATTTATATTTGTGTGTGATTTTTTATTCTTTTTCTGCTGACGCAGGTGACGTGACATTTGACTTCCAAAATATATATTTCATTGGTTGAAGGAAGGTTTTTTTTTCTTGATACCCTAACCAAATGGTATATATGTACATTTTGTAGTGGACGGATTCTAATTCAAGTTCCAATATTGTCAAACTTATTTAAATACCATTAGCAAAGACCTTAGCAAAGACAGTATCCAAGTCATGTACCAAATTGCGATCAGCTGTTAGCAACTTAAAGAACCAATCAGAACAATAACACCGTTACATATTAACAAATGATGGTGTGGGAACTAGAGTTGAAAAACAATCGATGGCACTAACGATACTATCGATGGTTTCACGAAATGGTGTTAGCATGCTGCCTTCTCCTGTAACTTTTGGCAACTTGGTAAACAATCAATAGTCCAGAAATACTATTGAGGTATCACCATTTCGTAAAACCATCGATAGTGCCATCGATTGTTTTGCAACTCTAGTGGAAACATGAAACCATAAAAAGATCTATATAAAGAGTGTATACAGAAATCGTTATTGGCAAAATTAGTTAGTTTGGTTCTCAGATTTTATTTTATTTTAATTTTTCTTCTTCTTTTTTTTTTTTTATATATTTTAGTTTCAGTATAGTTAGATCCGCAAAATTTAAATACACGCACATTTCTGGGTTGGGTTTTTTTTTTCTCTTCTTTTGGCTTAGAAGAACCGGAGTTTGGTTAAACAGTGAGACAGAGAGAGAGAGAGAGAGAGAGAGAGTGAGGAGGGGGAGCAAGGTAAGTCTTATAAATATTCAGCAAGAGTCTCTTCAATGGGAATAGAAGATTTAAAGTTTGATTTCAATTTTAATGGTTTGTGCGTGGAAATATTTAATTAAATTGGGATAATATATATATAACAAAAATTTTTAGGTAGCTCACCGACACACAAAATGAATCAAGCCTTTGAAAAAAAGAGAAAAATATTAAGGGAAAATAAATTGTATGCCATTGTTTTTTTCGGTTTTGAATTATGAATTGTTTTATCTAGTTTTTCAAATCATTTCCGTAACGAAATGGACAAAAGATATCGGAAGTATATATATACATAAATATATGTATATCTGGTATATAGGTAACATAAAATATTTAAATATATAAAAAATGGAAATTAATTAAATCATAATTTGCCTTTGGTTAGCATTTAGTTGACAGATATTCTGGTTAAACTGGCCCATACCAAATTCTTCCATTTGTTCTTGTTGTTGTTGCTGTTGTTGTATCACTGTCGCCGCCGCATGTCAGGGACATCGACTGTGCGTTAATTTGACAAGCCAGTTTCTCAATTAATTTCAATCAATTTTATGCTTATCTAGTCCCCGCCCTAACCTCCCCAATCCCCAACCCTTCCTTTTTGAACAAAGTAAAATTAAATCAACAACAATTTTAAAGGTGTTTTTGTTTCAGTGTGTGTGTGTGTGTTTCTTTTTTTTTTTTACTTTAATGAAGAATTAAATAATCGCATGTTGTAATCTTTCAATGATGTGACAAAAAAGCATCCTTTTCCTATAGTCAAAAGATATTTGTTTAGTTTATTTTTTTTCTTCGTTTATTCATTAAGTAAAACAAAACAAAACGAAAAAACAATTCCCCACAATGACAAATTAGTTTGAAATGTCAACAGATGGCAATAAGTGTCATTGCCTCCTCCACCTCTTCCTTCTGCAAGTTATGAACCAAAATGTTAAATACTTTAGAAATCAAACTTATGCACTTGTACACCCTGGCGTATGCTTAATTTGCCCTACATAGAAGACTGACTTAAGCAAATCTACATAGTTTCAGTGTAATGTCAGTTTTTATATTCTCTTTAAAATATAAATTGTGCAATAAAACAGAACAATTAATACTTGGCGGTCATTGAAAACTTTGCTGTGCTTTTGGGTGAGAGACTTCCTTCCTCTATCTGTAGTTAGTTACTTAGTTAGTTTGTTAGTTAACAAATGTCAAAGTGCTTACGTTTAAGCAAAACAAACACTTCAACTAGTTTTACGATTATTATAAATATTTAAATGACAACATAATAATAATATCATCATTAAAGACTGCAAAAAAAAAAAAAAGGAACATGCTAAACAAAAGTTCAAAGTCAAAAAATTCAAATAAAAATTGAGTGCTTGTCTTGAAAAAAATTTAAATTTTTTTCGATAATTTCCAGTTCCATTTTAAGTGATTTGTGGGGGAGTTGGCTGCTGCTGCTGATTATTATTATACATGTTGAGTTCATTAAAAAGAAGAGATCGAACAAATGCAAATGCTACTTTTTAAGGGTACAAACACATCATTCAGAACTATCTATCGTCTATATTGGCGTGACTGAATTTTTTTGTCATTCGACACACAAAAAAATATATTAATAAATTCAACTGCATTTGACAAGAAATGACAAACAAACAAAGTTGAAACGGGTTTTTCTTACTGGCTGACTGGCTGACTGACTGCACATTGTGCAGCTTCTTCATTTTCAATTCAAAATATGAAGAAAACTAAAAATACTATATAGCCACATAATAGGTGTAGTATGTATGGGCGATCTCGGCAATCGTGTGTGCGTTTAAAGGTCATTCGGCTATGGGTGTCTACTAATTTTGTTTGCAATGATGAGTGGATGAGTGTTATGGAGGGGGAGGGGGGGGGGGGACGGGTCTGAGAGATGAATTTGTGCCTACCTTAACATTCAACTCCCAAAATGCTCAACACATGATCATAATGATAATCATAATGGTGATGATGATGATAATGGTATGCTGACCCAGGCTTACGCACTAAATGTACGGCCAACCGGTTCATGTTCATATGTTTGTAGAAGAAACTGCATTCAGTGTTTTTGTTTTTGCTTTTTTTTTTTGGGTCTTTTGCCACCTGTCTGTCGGTCTGTCTAATGTAATTGGCATGAGGTAATCATCAATTGGCATTTCTTTGCTACCATCCATACAGATATCCCAATATATTTGCCTTGATGGGCACTATTGAAAGCCTTGACTACTTATTGAAGAAATTATTGCTTGTTTTTTCTGTCTGTGCGTATGTGTGTGTTTGGTATGGACCCTATACTAAGGTCTAAATCTTATTTCAAAATTAGTTAGCTGCTGCATGACAAAATATTTAACACCCAGAAAAGGTGTCTCTTCTCAGTTCACGTTTTTTTTTTCTTTTCTTTTTTTTTTTTTTTGCATACATCGTATAGTTGAAGCTGGCCAATAAAACCAGCTAAATAGAAATACCAATAGCAAAAAAATACAACCAAAAAAGAAAAAAAGAGCAATAATTGACTTTGATATACCCTGTATCATATATATAGAGAGAGATATATAATTAAAAGCATTTTTTAAGTGTAAAGATGTAAGAATTATTCTTCCTTGATGAGCTGAACGATCTTCATACTAATCCATCTGTTCTTGTTACAGAACTTCTCTAACTCAAATTCCGACTCTATCTTCTCCAACTCCAAGTCAACTGATTAAGTTGACCAAAATCTTCACTTCTTTTCAGAACTTTACATCTCTTGCTTTTACTTTTTCTTCCTCAATCCTGATATACCCTTTTCTTTTCTTTCTTGGAAACAGGGTATTGAACAAAAAAAAAAAAAGGCTAAGGCTCAGGCTGAGGCCTAAAGCCGCATTTTTTCTTTTCTTGGGGGATTTTTTTTATGTGTTTTTTGTTTTAGTTATGTTTTATGTTAGGCGTCTGATATGTGAGCGAACAACAAACCCCAAATAACAATGACAATGTGAACATTAAGAGCAACGCCAGCACCAAGCAAGTGAATCTCAATCTGAATCTAAAACTGAATCTCAAATCTGAGACTGGTTGGTCAGTTGACGTTGACTGCGCTGCCAACGCCAGCAGCAGCAGCAGCAACAGCAACAGCAGCATCTTCATCTCATCGCCAAAAAAAAAAAAAAAAATACCACCAACAACAACAAAAAAGCTGCTTTTGGCCAAGTCCAAGTGGTTAACAGCTGTCGCCCAAAAAAAAAAATGTTGCCAAGTTGCCGCAAAGTCTCTGCTGCTTGGCAGCGCTGCCATCGCTGCTGTCATCGCCGGCAGATGGTCCGGTGTAGTATATATAGAAAATCTAAAAGTTTTGATGCTTTAGTTGGTATCCCACACTCGACCTAGAAGTTTAAATAAACCAACCAACTTAGCTTGGGCATCGATCAAATTCAATTTGACCATTGAATTTTGATACGATCGGTCGAAAAAACAAACAACCGTCGCGAAAGGATTATACCAAGGATTACGTCCAAAATAGAAAAAAAGAAAATCAGGATTAAATTTCAGCAAATAAAATAAACGAAAAAAAAGAAAACAATTCTACTTTTGAAAAGTGCTCAATATGGTAATCAATCAATTTGAACAATAAATCTAAATACAAAGTGTTTTAAAACCAAGTGCACAACAAAGTGTTGCCAAAAGAAGACAATTGTCACACACTCACCCAGAAAGAGAGAGACACACACACACACACACACACATATATATATAGACAGAGAATAAGGAAAAACCTTTTCTTCTACAAATTTTTATTTTTTTTTTTTGGTTTTTTGTTTGGTTCAAAGGCAAAACGAAATTTCCTTGAATTTTTTTATTTTTTGTTTTGGTTTAACTGTTGTTTTTTTTCCGTTTCTGTTTTGTTTTTTTTTTTTTTGCAATTGGAATGGCCAGTTTGCAAAACCTACTAGATTGCCCAGTGACATTTAAACCACAAATAGTTTTTCCATTTAAAATAACGTTTTGGTCTCGTAGTTAAATTGTGCAAGTGCAAAGATGCAGAGATTAGCCAGTTAGCGAGCCAACCAAACGAGTGCAAGTCGATCATATTACGCATACGACATGAGCGCCCACACGCTCAAAACGTGGAACGGATCAAAGCAAAAAAAAAAAAAACAATCTCATCATACCATCTTCTTAAAAATATCTGCATATCTGCATATTAAGGCATTTCTTAGCGATTTGCATTGCTCTTGGCTGCTGTTTCTATGTCAGTAAATGATCAATTTGATATGCAGTTGCAGATGCAAAAAGGCAGATGAAATTGTCCATGCAAAACTTGTTTTGCCATAGCATATCCCCCCCTAATGGGGGGTAGCACTTGACATTTTGTATTATTGGCATATTTAGTGTCCAATGACCATGTATAAACGCCTTCAGGTTATAATTCTTATACCTAATGATTGGCAAGTTTGTTGCTTAAGTCTTTCGTTTTTTATGCCTACAAAAAAAAAATATTTTGAATCGATATATATCGATATACCTTGCACTGTAAGAGCCATGAGAAAGTTAAACAAAATTTCAAAGTCATGGAAAATGCTTCCGCTCATGCCAAAAAATAAGAAGGAAAATGCGCCAAAAAAAAAAGGGAAAAAATTGTTTAGAGACAAAATTTCGTGACATCAAAAGTCACATTCGTGTGTGTCTCTTGAGTGAGTTTATTGCACGACTAAAAAAAAAGAAACAAAAACAAATAACAAATTAGCTCAATAATACTTAAATAGTTGTATGATTAGGATGCAAATGGATCAAAGGGAAGAGGAACTAATTCGCTTTACCAAAAAGGAAAATGATCTTGCTGTTTACCATTGAAAAAACGAATCAATAGGA
Source organism: Drosophila austrosaltans (assembly GCA_035045865.1). NCBI lineage: Eukaryota > Metazoa > Arthropoda > Insecta > Diptera > Drosophilidae > Drosophila > Drosophila austrosaltans. The sequence continues at coordinate 1,662,728 of JAWNOQ010000207.1, read as the reverse complement.
TTTATATGATCATATATATATCACATATAAAGCGCATTATTATTATCATTTTTTATCACTTTCGATTTGGCTACCAATAAAATGGAAATTAAAAACCATTTCAAATGAGAGATGACAGACACGCCCAAAAATAATCATTATATTGCCTATAATATATATAAATGAATGTATATATATATAAACAACTTACATATATTTCGATTCCATTTAATTATCTTAATAATATGTGTCTTGACCCAAATGAGCGTCATTGAATCTTTCCGATGCGAATGCAAGGCCTCATTTGCTCTTCGATTCGGTGTGAAACAGATTAATTAGCCATACATTAGCATAATGTCTGATCTCAAGATCAAGGGGGCCAGGGTGTAAGGTCTCTGCTCCATATATGTATATATGCACAAACATGCTACAAATCGTTAAGCCAAAACTAAAAGAGCAACCAACTCATTTTAAATAACTTTAGCTATTCAAATTTGTTTGCTTGCGGAACTTGATACTACCAAAAATGAAAACAAAAAAAATCCTTTCACTTTCGCAACACGAAACGAACATTTTTTCCAGAGAGATCAGAATTCTAACCGAGATCTTCCGAGAAGATCGTCGCTTAGGTGTTGTTCTACCAAGTCATTTCGAGTTCTGAAACAAGTTAGATCATTGAAAATGTGTTCAGGTTCATTAACATAAATTATACTATATCATTTCATTTACATACAAAAAAGTTGAATATATCTTTCGATTGAAATTAGCAAACAAAAAAAAAAAGAAGAGAACCAAAAAACAATACCACATTCATTGTGTATAACTGTGTACGTGTGTGTGTGTAGGCTATAATCAAACAAATTTGGTTATAAATGGCACCAGAGGCGTTTTTACGACTGCCAAATGATAATTCGTTAGTGCGTATGCTAATTTTAAGACAGCGACGACTTCTCTTAGATTTTCTCACTTTGGTTTTATGATGACTTGAGCTGATTATTATATAATATTATGGATAGGTAGTCCGGTATGCTGGATAGATAGAACTAGTCAAACAATGTTTAGGCATAGCCGGTTTTCTTGCATAATCATCTATTTTTAACATAAATTATTAACGAAAAATGTTCAATTCTGCGGCCAGCTAATTAATTGCGCTTAACCATTTAACCATACGACGACGACCACTTTCATTGACGTTGTTGACAGGCGAGTTTTGATTTGACCTTGCCGAAATTAAAATGAAAATGCAAATGCAAAGATCAACGATAAAAGATACAATTTTCGTTGACAACCTCAAAGCGGAAGGCATAACTCTCTATGCATATATCTATCTGTAAGCTTCCTTTTAGCCGCAGCAGATTATTTATGATGTTGTTGTCCGCTGTTTTGGGTCTTGTGTCTGCGATATGTTTTAATCAGAGCCCGTGGGTAAAGTGAGCAACACACTCAAAATTAACCTACAACTCGAGCCGTGACCTAGACATGCTGTCAAAGTTGAATGCCTTCCTCCGAAATGGTAGTGCAATAATGCGACTGATTGATTGTTGGACAGTATTTTGGATGAACTTTAACTTGAAGCATTGAACTGTGGCTAAGAAGCGTGAAGAAGTGATTAGAGCATTAGTTGATAATTCGATCAGGCAATTACTCAGACAACAGAAACTAGAATTATAATAGCCATTCAACGAGACACTTAGACTCTTGTCCAATACCTAATCGTTTTTTTTTTTCTCTTCTTTTTCTATTCTTTCATTCCACAGAGAAGTGCACTTTTTGTCTTAGCGCTTTGCGCTGTGGCCGTTGCCACCGCAACAGCCGATAACCATGTGGTAAGCATCCATTGATGGGATTGTCTAGGTATCCTATAACTGAAAGTGTGTTTTCTCTTTAGCGCAAGGTTCGCGAAGTTGACGGCTACTTTTACCCAACGCCAAAGGTGCCATTCGAATTGCCAACTCCGCCACCTGTCACTCGGCCACCAGTTACTAGGCCACCAGTGACACGTGCTCCAACCACTAGGCCTCCAGTTACATACTTGCCACCCACCAACAAGCCTCAGCCACCAGTTACAACTCGTCGTACAACACCAGTTGTGCGAACCACTCTGCCTACTCGCCCAGTTACTCGGCCACCAGTGACACGTGCTCCCACAACCAGGCCACCAGCCACATACTTGCCACCCACCAACAAGCCTCAGCCTCCAGTTACAACTCGTCGACCAACTCCACCACCAACTCGTCCACCAGTTCCAAAGACACCACCACCGACTTATCTTCCACCCACTTCTCCACCGAAACCAAGACCATCTCCAACAACAACCCGTCGACCAACACCACCAGTGACTCGGCCACCACCACCACCGACCCTACGTACCACTCCTGCACCAACTTACTTGCCACCCACCAACAAGCCCCAGCCACCAGTTACAACACGTCGACCAACTCCACCACCAACTAGACCACCAACTCGTCCACCAACCCGTCCACCAACTCCACCACCAACACGTCCACCAGTTCCAAAGACACCACCACCGACTTATCTTCCTCCCACTTCTCCACCGAAACCAAGACCATCTCCAACAACAACCCGTCGACCAACTCCTCCAGTAACTCGGCCACCACCACCACCAACCCCACGTAGCACTCCTGCACCAACTTACTTGCCACCTACCAACAAGCCCCAGCCTCCAGTTACAACACGTCGACCAACTCCACCACCAACTCGTCCACCAACTCCACCACCAACTCGTCCACCAACTCCACCACCAACTCGTCCACCAACCCGTCCACCAACTCCACCACCAACTCGTCCAGTTCCAAAGACACCACCACCGACTTATCTTCCTCCCCCTTCTCCACCAAAACCTAGACCAACTCCACCACCAACTCGTCCACCAACTCCACCACCAACTCGCCCACCAACTCGTCCACCAACTCCACCACCAACTCGTCCACCACCACCACCGACCCCACGTAGCACTCCTGCACCAACTTACTTGCCACCTACCAACAAGCCCCAGCCTCCAGTTACAACACGTCGACCAACTCCACCACCAACTCGTCCACCAACTCGTCCACCAACTCCACCACCAACTCGTCCACCAACCCGTCCACCAACTCCACCACCAACTCGTCCAGTTCCAAAGACACCACCACCGACTTATCTTCCTCCCCCTTCTCCACCAAAACCTAGACCAACTCCACCACCAACTCGTCCACCAACTCCACCACCAACTCGTCCACCAACTCGTCCACCAACTCGTCCACCAACTCCACCACCAACTCGTCCACCAACTCGTCCACCAACTCCACCAGTAACCCGTCCACCACCACCACCGACCCCACGTAGCACTCCTGCACCAACTTACTTGCCTCCCACCAACAAGCCCCAGCCTCCAGTTACAACTCGTCGACCAACTCCACCACCAACTCGTCCACCAACTCCACCACCAACTCGTCCACCAACCCGTCCACCAACTCCACCACCAACTTATCTACCTCCCACTTCTCCACCAAAACCAAGACCAACTCCACCAGTTACACGTCCACCACCACCAGTAACCCGTAAACCAACTCCACCAGTAACCCGGCCACCACCACCACCAGTGACTCGCACTCCTGCGCCAACTTACTTGCCACCCACCAACAAGCCACAGCCACCAGTTACAACTCGTCGACCAACTCCACCACCTACTCGTCCACCAGTTCCGAAGACACCACCACCGACTTATCTTCCTCCCACTAATCCACCAAAACCTAGACCAACTCCACCAGTTACCCGTCCACCACCACCAGTAACCCGTAAACCAACTCCACCAGTAACCCGGCCACCACCACCACCAGTGACTCGCACTCCGGCACCAACTTACTTGCCACCCACCAACAAGCCGCAGCCACCAGTTACAACTCGTCGACCAACTCCACCACCGGCTCCAAAGACGACCAGACCAACGCCCAGACCAACACCCCCACCGACACCACCACCGACATATCTTCCTCCTGTCACCCAAACAACTCGTCCACCAACCAGGCGACCCACTCCACCACCAACCAAACCCCCAACTCGCATTACCACCATCTATGTGCCGACAACAAGGGCTACTGTGCCACCAGCAACAACTAAGCATCAGGGCTACCAATACCCTAGGCCCAGCATTCCCTTCCTTTTCTAAGCAACCACTCAAGGTCGCTCAACCCAATATTGTAGGGTATCGGAATGCCTTAATTGGCATTACCGAATGACCCGATCCCAATGATGTGTTGAGTGACGCTTAATTTCATTTCAATTGAAATTAATTTAAACGCTAACTTAGAATCGGGATGCAGCATATGAATCTGATGCTTTATATCTAGCAATGAACGCAATACCAACCATATGTCTAGGGCTAGATAGATCTAGTCAATACAGTCTAAAAGAAAAAAGGAAAAAGAAGAAAAGAAAAAATGATTTTTCAACGTTTCACGATGGTGCTAAGGAACACACACAGAAAGCCACTACTGAAGCGTCAGCAAGAATTCAATTTGTTTGTTTTTATGAATTAATCAAAACGCATACTCATACAATTAGGGATCATTTACCCACTGATTGTACAACTCAAACTGAACAGTCTATAAAACTATCTCTCTATCCCCTTTACCCCTATCTATATATACTCTATATACCTAATGCAAAACTTGTTCAAATGTTCTATTATTATTTGTCTCCTCAGCGCTTAGTGTGCCTCAAGACTATGTAGCTCTATATTACGATAAAAAATAAATCTTTTTTTTTTTCGAATTGCTGAAACCTGATCAATAAAATTAAGTTTTTTGTCGAATATCTCTGTCTGCATTTGTATTTTTTTTCTTTTGGTATGCCACGAAGAATTTGTTTTGGGGAAGTGAGCTCTCAGGCGGAAATCATGTACAATAAATATTTTGCCATTTGACGTGACTTTGGCAATTGAGTTTGGTAATGCCGACAACAGGATACCCTCCATTCCCCAATTCCACAATAGTTACAATTGGTCAATTTATCTAGTCATTTAGTCATTTAGCATTAATCATTCAGTTCCCAAGACATTATCTTCACTCTGCTTTTACGTGACTAAATCTTATCATAAAATTTTATATATGGATGAACCAATTTAAAGTAGATATTAAGTTTTAGTAACACTTGGCCAAGACGGAGAACTGTGAGTGATAAACTGTATAGAATTCTAAAATACTTAGATAGAATAGAATAGATTATAGTTAGTTATAAAACTTTATACAATTCTTTCACTATCAATGGAGGGGGAATGGATTAGAATTAGCTAAAGAATGGGCAAAATTTATTCAAGTGAAGTCATTCATTAAGAGAAGATTTTGCCAAAGTTTTGTGTCATGTTGTTGTTGTTATTTTTTTTTTTTTTGTTTTTTGGTTTTTTTTTGTTTTTTTGTTTTGTAGTTTAAATTTTCTTTTGTTTTTCATGGTCGATGCGTTTTTCATATCTCTTTCTTTTCGACTTGCGCCCGGCAACACGAAAATCATTTGAGCAATTAATTTATTTGTATGTTTTGTTGTTGTTGCTGCTTTCGTTAAAAAGCAAACTCGATTAAACTTTCTAATTAAGCGGTTGCATTAGTCTCAAAGGAGATATAACTACCTTTTTTAGTCGCTGCCAGTGGAAAACTCCATGCAGTCATCATTGCGATTCGCAATGAAGCAGAAGTCGCACCAGGTGCCAACCAACAACAACAATTAAAAAATGTACATGGATCAGGTGGAGCAGCCAGTAGCCGTAGAACGTGAATTAGTCAGTTATAGGAATCGCAGACGAGTGGATCGAGGAGTTGTTGTCGTCCCAGTGACTGCAAGGAGACGACCCATTTGGATTATGGGCCTAATATTAGTGTATACAATTGTGAGATAAGAATAATTTGACAACGAGCAGATTGGCAATGCAATTTCTTTCATTTCACAGATGTCTCTTATGGTAGTCAAGGTCGCATCGACAGCAGCATTGTATCAGCAGCAACAGCAACAGCAGGAATTATTTAATCACATTGAGTCTACAGAAGGAAAGAGGATCCAGACAGAGACGCAGACACAGACAATATCTAGTACTGAAAGTAACAGCGACATTGAAAAGATGCGTGCCAAGTTGCAGCAATTGCAGCTCGAACAGCAGCAACAGTATCGACAACAGCAGCAGCAACAAATGCAACTACAACTACAACAGATGCAGGCAAATAATGGTGGTGGGGAGGGGAACGCCTACTTATTGGAGCGTGCCGACGACATAGCGCCTGTACCGATTTATGGCACTTGGCGCACGAAAGCGAGACGACCCCTGCAACAGCAGCAACAACTGCAACTGCAACACGCCATCTCGCTCAACGAAGTGGACGATAATCATCTATACGAGCGCCTGCCCAAACGGTCAGCCACAATGACTCCACTGAAAGGTGTTCCACGCGATCAGATGCCACGCCCGCCACGCCTCGCCACCCAAATGCCATCCCCATCGACCGCATTGCTGCGTCGCCAGTATTCCGAGACACCGGGTACTCTGGCCCAACGCGAAGACAATTTTAAGCCGAAGCCCTTTCATTTCCCCTACGATGGCCCATTGCCAGAGCAATTCCAAAAAGGCGAAGCCGAACGAGAGCTGCATTCCAGCCGCCCGGAGCTGAACAATATCCAGGATATTCTACAACATTTGCACATCAATGGCGTTGGCCCAAGTAAATTGCCACCGATGATGATGATGCCAACGGGTCTGCACATTGCCGGCAGTTTTAAGAATTTCAAATCCAGCGGCATTGGCAACTTTTTCCGTGGCAAGCGTCAGAAGAAACAAATGCAATTCAGTATACCATTGCCCATTGCTTTGGGTCACATGCCTCTGCCGCTGCCCATGACAATGCCCATGCCGATGCCAATGTCAATGCCAATGCCAATGCCAATGCAGCTTTATGGATCGGGCCCCCATCAACGGGTGGCCATTGAGCAATTGTATCCGTATAAGCCACGCTCTCCACAGGATATCAATTTGTTGGCCATGCAACCGCTGACACCCCCTCACAAGCCCGTGTCCAAGAAGAAGAAAAAGAAGCAACTGCAACAATTGAATCAAAGTAATCAGAATCTTCTGCTAGAACATGGCAGTCAGCAGCAGCATTTTGTGTCCGATCCCTATGTGCAACACTATCCACCAATTATAACGTTGAATGCCACACGTCAGCCACAATTGAAGCGTGTACCCTTTAAGGTGAATCTAGATATATATCCAGTGCTGCCGCCATCGCGTCCCATGTCAGTGATGCGGCATCCATTCCAAACAGAATATGCTGCATTGCCCACAGCAGGTGGCATCTATCAGACACCTTTCAAGTTCCCCACCCAACCATCCAACGTTCCACTTACATTTCCCGATCAGGCCACCCGTTACAGTCAGCAACATCACAATAAGTTTCCACCACCCCAGTCTGATGATTGTATCTATGGTCCCCAGGCTGGACCAGTTACCGATGCTCAAGCTAATCAAATAATGCTCCACTTGAATGTGTTTCCCAAACAGAAGCCAGCAGCAAGTGCCGGCAATGGAGCATCAGCAACAGCAACTATTAGAGCCTCAACAAATCCATTTTATAATAATAATTTTCAGCGCAATTCCATTCATTCCAATGCCAATAGCAATGATCTGCCCCCACCCAATCCACCCAGCCCCATTGAGCCGCGACAGGCTATCAATGGTACATCAAATGGTAATCAGAATCAAAATCAAACCCAACAGCAAATCAATCGATCTAGTTCTATATCCCGTAGCGATCATTTGTCCCTGATCGATTTCGAGCATCCCATTGTGGCCGCAGAAGTGCCAGAGCTTCCACAGCCGGCTCCACTTATGGGCATGGGCATTGGCATGGGTGTGGGTCAGCGTTATGGCAAAAGCGCAAATATAGATCAATTGGCGGCGGAGGCACAGACAGCCTCATTGTTTCGTTTTCCCGTTGAGGATCTAATACAATTTCAGGTGGACGATGCACTCTAAATGCTTCGATTTCATCATTTATTTGGTTTTTTTTTTTGCCTCGTTCTAGTATATTTTTTAAATTATATAATGCGTAAATGCCTAAAAGTATGCTAAGCGTTTTATATTTTTTTGGGATGGGAAAGGGGAAGGAGTATTTGCGCATGCGCGAAATGAGTAGCCAAAACAAAACCGGCAACAAGAGACCAAGAAACCAGTATTTCCAGCCAAGCAAAAGAATGACACGACCAACAGGCAGTGCTGCCATTTTAGCTATTTTCAAGTCAGATCTGACTTCTTTTATTAAGAATTGCGGGAAAAAATTTGAAAACAGCGGGTAGCGGGAATTCTACCTTTACAAATTTTCCAGTTTATATTTACTGTAACACAAACGTTGACAACTTTGAAATACTGAAAGATACCCAAATTTGATCAGATCCTCTGAATAAGATGGAGATTCAAATGACGATAATATGGACGACCATAATTTCTTTATAACATTTTAAATTCCCCATTATGTGCCGTTTAGCTTATTTTTTGGCTTATATTTTTCAAATTTTATCATATTCTAGCTTACATTTTTTCCAAATCTGGCTTATTTTGACGCTCAGGTAAGACAATCAACTGGCCAGAAGGTAAGACAATCAACCAACAACAGGTAAGACAATCAACTGGCCAGAAGGTGAGCAAGCGTTGCTCCGATCAGTCGTGGTGCGCGCTTCACAAACGATCAAATAAAATAGAAAATAATAATAAAGAAAAAGAAGAAACAGAAGAGAAGAAAAAGAACGCGACGATTGGCAAGATCAAGTTTCGGTGCGGAGACCCTCCTAAGCGTCATTTTTATTTAATTATTTTTTTTGTTGTTGTTTTTTTTTTTTTGCGTGTGTTGGCCAAAAAAAAAAGAAGAAGAGGAAAAAAGTGAAGCAAATGAAATGTTAATCAACTAAAATCATTTTGTGTTCATGCAAATATATATACATATATAGCCATATATAAAAGGATAAATTGTTATGGTGTAGAATTGGGCGCTGTAGTGTTACTTCCTTTTGGCCAAGATCACTCTTTTGGCTATTTCATAGAGTCCAAACTGTATGTGTATCTCATAGATACCTACATGGACTCAACCAGTTCTGCTTTTTATTTATTTTAGCTGCTTTTGCACAGTTTTTTTCTTTTTGATCTTTAGTCTGCTTCTGGCTGGTGGTTGTTGTTTGCTTTCTTTTACCTCTCACTCTGCCTCTCTCTGTCACTCAGTCTTGGTCCGTCTCAGTCGCTCTGCCATAGGGGGGGGGGGGGGGGTTCCTGTTCGCATCTGTATGTGAAAGCAACATTTGCCAATCGCCAAGAAGAGCCCAATGATTGGAACTCCCAGACAACCAGCAACAGCAGCAGCAGCCGCCTCATCATCATGTGCCACTTTTCACATGTGCATAAAGTGAAATTTATTTTGTATGGTCGAAATCTTCTATCATCATCATCATCATCATTAGCGAAATGTATATATAATTATAGCAAAAAAAAAACAATTCAAAGCCAAAGAGCTATCTCAAACAAACTAAAAACATTGAAAATACAAAATTAAATTTTGCTGCATTTGCCGATTCCACTCCCCCACTTTTCTGGGCAAGGTGATCTGGGGCGGTGATAACTGTTTTGGGAAAGGGGGGGATTTGGCTAACATTGAAAATTCTTCATTGTTCTTTTAACCAAAAAGTAAATGTTGTTCATTATATTCAATCGTCAGCATTCGGACCAACAGCAACCAAAGAAGTAGATGGAAAATTGTGTTCGTGTTTTCGTTGTGTTGTGTGCTAAATACTTGAGAAAATAACTCACGAAATTTTGTTCAACGGTGCTAACGGGCTAACAACAACATCAACAACAAAAACAACTCTATATATATATATAAATAACGGTATTGAAAATTAGCAACGGCAACATGTTGCTGCCGTCGCTGCCATTGCTGACGGCATTGTTGCTGATGCTGATGCTGCGCTTGACCATGGCACAATTGCTGAATCATCCGCCACAATTTGTAGCCGGCTCAGGAGATATGTCCCGCTTTAGCCTCTCGGAGCATACGCCAGTTGGTAGTCCAGTCTATCAATTGAAAGGTAAGTTAAAGAAAAAAATCCCAAACAACAACAACAACATAACATTTCATAACATATTGCCACACGGCTGGAGAAACAATGTTAAAAACAATAGCCCGATTCCCACACAAATGCCTTTCACTTGAAAGCAATTTTGTTTAAGTACTAGAAAAAAATACCTGGACCTAGATTTGAACTCTGGGATCTCTTAACCTGGCTCAGTGGCAGGGTCAGTTGGTTCATTTTTAATAATCTGCTTTAGTTATATAGTCTAAGAACGGCTTCAGATCGGACCGTACTAGTTGAATCCTCATCCCAAACCTTATGTTGGCCTTCTGTTTGATCTCAGACAAATTATATGTGTTCATTTGTTTATGCTGGTTTTCTATCTTTTTTTGGTTCTTGCCAAATTCTTAACATTTTTGAGAGATTGCTTAAGCTAAATAGTAAAACTTGTTTCTTAACCATTTCAAGTTGAGATACCAAATTGACTCTATGAGATACTAAATGAAAAGAAGAAAAAAAAATAAATAATCTTAAACAGATTTAACCTTCGGAATGATGTAGAAAAAGATTTGATGTATTTTAGATATTTAAATGATATTACAAGTTCAATGAAAAGTTTTGAAATTCCAGAAGATAAATTTGAAGGATTGGAGAACACTTTATTTCTGGTCAATTTATTTTGGAAAGAAAAGTTTTCTCTACTTGATGTCTCTTTTATAGTGTATTATGAGCTTCGGTTTGCTAGCCAGTCGATTTATTGACTATTAAATAGTTTAATAAGTTTTGTAATTACACTTTTCGGGCTTTAAATTACCTTTGCTGACTTTCATATATCTCTTGTGTGTGTGTGTTGGGAGACCCAGTTATTGGATTGGATTGGCTGGCCACAAGACCAAAACCAAAGCCACCTACTTTGGCCTAACCTTGGGCGGGGTATTCGGTTTTTGTTTCATTTTGCTGTTACTTGTTGGTCGTGTGTGTGTTGTTGTGTGTGTGTAAGTGGTATGTAGATACATTTGTATCTTTGTTGATTACATAAGTAAGATATACAAGAATTTTAACAATACAATGCAACTTTTGGTTACATTTTGTTTAGTTTGCTTTTCATTTTGTGTGTGATGAGCGTTTTTTGTGTTTTTCTTGGCCCTTCTTGAGGCATGCACAAGAATGCAGTTTGGTGTAATGTAATCACAATCAATGAGCAAACAAAAACAAAAGACCGGAGAAAGATACAAATGTATCTGAGAGTGCTTAATGTGCGGAAATGCATTTGAACACGTTTGTGCGTAGGCACGAATGACGATAGCTATTCGACTCCGATTATATTTATTGATAATGATAACTAACTAGTTAATAGTTTATGGCCAATTGGCTTTATGCTTTAATCATGTTTACCAGTCGATTCGCTTTTGTTTAGAATGTTAGAAACTTTTACTTTGATCGTACAATCAAACGAAAGTTGCCAGGCAATCAAAGATTGCCACTTGTTGTATACTGAATTTGATTATTTAACGAGACACAGGCCATTCACTTGAAAGACACACACACACACACTCACATTACATATACACACACTCATCTGCCTGACACCTTAACACAACGGCCCAGTTGCAGTTAGTCGGCAAAGACTGCAATTTGATGCCACTGTAACTTCATCAGCAGCAGCAGCGGCAGCAGACAACTTCATAAATAAGTCTCTATATAGCATTGTCTTAACTGGTTGGTGGGTTAGCAGGTGCTACCAATGTGGTGGTAGTGGGTGGGAGAGGCAGAGGTATAAGTCGAGCGAACGTGTGCCAAATTGCCATGGATGTGGATGCTCAATGACTTGGTCATGTGTCTACTATGTCTGGTCTGCTTGGTCTATGGTGTGTGTGTGTGTGTCTCTGTGTGTGTTTGTCTGACTGGGTGAGCGGCCTCTCAGCGGGTTTGGTTTTGCAAGCTGCATCCGTGAGATACAAAACACGTTTACCGTTTTTCAAACTGAAATCAAAAGTGCCATAAACAACAACAACAGCAACAGAAACCAACAAAAAAAGGAGACACAAAATTGAATAAAAACGCCTAAATTGCTTTTGCCTAAACTGTTAGCCAGGAAGCAATTGAAAATGGCCAACAACAACAACAAGCACAAGATACACTTTTCTGTAACTGAATGTAGTCCATAATTTGCAATACTTTTCATAATTCCCCCAAAAAAAAAAAAAAAATGAAACAAAAGAAAGATAATAATTTACATAAATTGTTTTCTTTTGAATTGTTATTAAAGTTGAGAGAGGATTATATAATCAGTTCAAGAGTTTTAAAAGTATTTCAAATATTTTAAGACTGATTCAACAATTAATTTCTAAACAAAGTTTCTCAATTTTCTCTTCAATCCAATTTTTGACACAGATATATATCTGATAGATAGACTTTAAGTAAATGAGTTCATTAAAAATTTTGATTTATTCACTTTATTCATACATATATTTTCACACCAAAAGCTGGCAATTTAATTTCACATTATGAATAATTAAAAGTGAATACAAAGTAAAGTAAACGAATAATTGCTATACACATTACTCCACACACACACACAATTGATGCGGGTGGAAAGGGGGCGGTCGGTCGTTCGTTCGTTCATTTAGACTGTGTCTATCCCCTTCTATTGTCTTCTGTGTAATAAATAGCAAAATATTAACAAATACGCTTCATGGAGCATGAAATCACAAATCACATGAAATATATATGTACATATATAGAAAGAAAATATAGAAGAAAAACAACAAAAGAAAACATCCTCCAGCAAGTGGGCAATTATGAGGCAAAGTGAAAAGTAGAAATGCTTTTTATCGGTTCGCGTGTGTCTGTGTGTGTATGTGAGTACTTGTACTTGTAATGGTAATTTCCACTTTTCTTCCAATAATTCATACAAAAGAGATATGTGTAAACCCGAAAAACATATATACATATATATGAAATGATGAAAACACACACAAAACAAGAGAGAAGAAAAAAAAATGTGGAAACGGCCACTCACGCGCCAAGACATGGAGAGAGAGAGAGAGAGAGCAAATGAGATAGATGAAGCTAAAGACAGTGACAAGGAGATGGGGAGGGGAAGGGGGCAGTTAGGTGAGGAGACCTAGCCGGGTTTTGCTTTTGGGTTGGTGACCGCAATTGGTAAGCTGAAGGAACGTGTTGTTGCTGTTATTTGCTTCCCGCTTTTCTGTTCGTGCTGCAATTGTTGTTTCCTCCCCCCCTCCCCCACCACCAAATGCCACCCGTTCCCCGCAGTTTCAGAAATCCCAAATCCCAAAATAAACGGTTTGGAGCAAACTTGAAAAAAAAGAAAAATTCTTCGTTAGTTATCTTTTGTTCGCTTTCTTTGCTTTTTTTTTTTTTTTGGTAGAATTTCTATTTCTAATATTTTTCTTGTTTTTCGCCCTCAAGCTGGAATTTGTTGTTGTTTTTGTTGTTTGGGGTTAAATATATATTTCCTGTTATTAGTTAAAGTACAAAAAAAAAAAAAGAAAAAAAAAATGGGAGAAAGAGAAATTTCTATGCCTCTGACGGGAATGACACAATCCACTTAGGTCTCTAACTATGTATGTATGTATATATGTACATATAAAAACAGCTCTACTTTCCACGCCCCAACTAAAGTAAGCTGAAAAATAGTCAGTCATTTAGTCAGTCAGTCAGTTAGTCAGCTCAGGAGTAGGTTGTGGGAACTTCATTAGCATTTTTCACACGCTTCCACACTAAAGTGACAGCCGGCTGGCTATGACGTTAACTTGAGATTACTCGTAATTAAAGCAGTAAGCGTGTCGTGACAGGACAGGGAGTAAGGGGGAAGGGGAATGGTTATAAGAAGGGAAATAACAACAAACCGACAAACCAACAAACCAACAAACCGACAAACCACTTTTTAGTCGACAACTAATTTGTTATACTTTGTGTTGTTCTCACACCCAGGCATAGACCCAGAGGGAGGCCGTCTCAAGTATAGCATATCTGGGCCAGTATTCTCTGTGGATCGGGAGACGGGAGTGGTGCGTTTGCGTCAAGAATTGGATCGTGAATCTCAAGATACTATCGAAGTGATCATTAGCATAACCGATGAAGGTGTCTTTGGTACAGAACCGAATACGGTCTCCCAGCGTCGTGAGATTCCAGTTAGAGACTACAATGACAATCAGCCGACATTCTTTGGAAGACCCTATACGGCTCAGGTTAGTGAATCTTTGCCCGTGGGCTCCGATTTGACCATTGAGCCACCGATTATAGTTGTTGACCGGGATGAGGGAGTCAATGCCGAAGTTCAAATGAAATGTGTTGAGGTAAGACATGAAGAGACCTGAAGGCTGGAAGAAGCTCAATACTCAGACTAAATCTCAATTTCAGGAGAACGATATCTGTGATATCTTTGAAGTGCGGGCAGTGAAGCTATCCCAAGGTAACTACACAGCTCGTGTGGCCCTAAAGCAGCCACTTGACTTTGAGAGTCGACCTTCCTATATAATGACCATCTCTGCTTCGGATGGTGCACTTGAAAATCGTTTGACATCCTTTGCCACCATTTCCATAAATGTGATTGATATACAGGACCAACCGCCGGTCTTTACGAATGCTCCATATTCGGCCACTGTGCCAGAGAATACGCCGGCAGGTGTAAGTATTCTGACAGTAAAGGCCATTGATGGCGATGTGGCCATACCCAGAGACATATTTCTCTCTCTGGAGGATGAACCATTCGGGCACTTTGATTTGATACCTTTTGGCGATCCGAAAGATGGAACTGCGATACTTAAAACCACTGGCGAACCTTTGGATCGTGAAAATCCCGAAATACTACAAAATGGCGGAGTCTATGTTTTCTCCATACGAGCCACGGAGTTGATTGATGGAGCCATTCCAGCTGAACATTCCATAACCCGAGTAACGATTGTGGTAACGGATGTGGATGATCATGATCCCACATTTAGTGCCTCCCATTTCAATGTCTCAATAACGGAGAATCTGGCAAATGGAATGCCATTACCGGGACTCTCGATATTTGTCGATGATCGGGATATGGGCGAGAATAGCCGATATCAGTTGGCATTGCGGGATGTCTCGAATTCAGCAGGAGTCTTTGGTATTTCACCGACAGAGGCTCAAGGACGAACTCCTGTGGTTATTAGGGTATTAAATTCAAGTCGCTTGGACTATGATGTCTCCGAGCCGGATCAGCGCAAATTCGAATTCGATCTTGTGGCCCTGGTGCATGGTGTGGAGAAGGCCAAAGCCCGTGTGGAAATCCATTTGATGGATGCCAATGACAATGCTCCAGTGTTTGCCAAGCCCACTTATCGTTTCAGTGCTACGGAGAATCTAACAGCAAATGCATTAATTGGTCATGTGAGTGCCAGCGATGCAGATGATGGCGAATTCGGACATATCCATTATGTACTAAAGGGCTTTGGAGCCGACTACTTCTATGTGGATCCGGATACGGGTGGTCTTTACCTACACAAGCCCCTAGACTATGAGAAACAAAGCAGTTATAGTCTAACTGTGGTGGCCATTGATGGCGGTGGTCGCGAATCAAATGCCAATCTCTTTGTCGATGTCATCGATGTCAATGATAATTATCCAATCTTCGAGAGCAACGAGTATAGCCGCACCATAAGGGAAGGTGCATCGATTTTCGAACCACAATTCTTTGTGCGTGCCCGTGATGCAGATGGCCCCACTCAGGGCAATGGCAGGGTCAAGTACGACATTGTATCCGAGAATAGTATAGCTGGAAATGTGTTCCGCATCGATCCCAATACCGGAGAGATTATGATACAGAAGGCAGCCAGATCCATGGACACAGAGCGTGGTGAATATGAGATAGTTGTTTCTGCTACGGACTTTGGTAAGTCAAATTATCCCCACATTGATTCCAATCAAAGTTCTACTCTTTATTTCTTTCTCTTTGTTTTGTTGCAAAGGTATTCCTCCTTTGACCAATTCGACGCGAATTTTGGTCCGTGTTGGCATATCGGGCAACCAGAGACCAATATTTAAGGGTCACTTCCAGAATGTGGAGAATTTACCCATTATTGGACCGCCAAGTTATCGCGTCTCAATACCAGAGAACGCTCCATCTGGTTTCAATGTGACCACTGTATCTGCTCATGATCCCGATGGCCTGGATAGTCTACTACGTTACCGCATTGTCGGAGCCAATGACAATTTCCAAATCAATGAACTGTAAGCCTTTTGTTTTGAAAACCCTTCAGTCCACTTTTGATCCTGTTGATTTCCTTTTCCCATTTAGGTCCGGCTTGATCACTGTCTCGCCACAGGCTCGCATTGATCGGGACTCAAATATGAATAGTTTTGAGATTATTGTGAATGCTGTCGACTCGGGTATTCCCATACCCGAAACGGCAACCACTACGGTTTATGTGAACGTCAAGGACATCAACGATGAGAAACCAAAGTTCGAGCAGGCCAATTATGCCGCCTATGTATCCGAGCGCACAGCAATTGGTGAGAGTGTGTTGCGCGTCAAGGCCATCGATAAGGATCTAAATTCCCGCCTGGAATATAGTTTGCAAGGCGTGGTCAAGGCCACTACCAAGGCGGGTGTCAGCATTGCCAATCGCAGCAACTATCGTGTACAGGAGGCCTTCCGCATTGATCACGAAAGCGGAGAAATCTTTGTGAATAGCACACTGCGTCATGATGTGGCTGCCATTATCATCTTCACGGTGGCTGTAAGGGATTTGAATGCTGAAGTTGATCCGGAGGGTCAAGTGGATACCACCGAAGTGACTGTCTATGTGCAATCGTTCCAAGACACGAATCCTGTATTCAGAAATCCCGGCTGGAGCAGTTCCCGCCCTGTGGTTGATATTAAAATCAAAGAGGAAATGCCCATTGATAGCGCCCTGTTCATATTGCAAGCCGAAGATCCGGTTACCCGGCAGCCCATTACAAGCTTTGAATTGATTGAACCCAAAGAGTTGGAATATTTCCAAATATCGGAGCGTACTGGTGAGGTTATATTGAAGAAACGCCTGGACTACGAGGCGCTGGCCGAAACGGGCCAAGGCCCGGAATTTGAGCTTCAAGTGCGTGCCAACAGTGCTGACCGCCAACGGAGTACCATTAGCCGGATTAATATAACAGTGGAGAATGTAAATGACAACAGTCCGCTATTTGATCAGAACTCATACCATGCTACTATTGTTGAGAACAAATCCTATCCAGAGCGTGTGGTGCGAGTGAAGGCGCGGGATAAGGACGCAGTGCTCACAGCTCGGGATGAACGTCTTGGTTACCACAAGATCATCTACTCCCTGCAGGGCGAGTATGCCATGCTTTTCGATATCAATAACCTTACTGGCGAAGTGGTTGTGGCCCGTAATCAGCAGATTGACCGAGAACGTACTTCGCATATACGTCTCCAGGTGAAGGCCGAGGATTCGCCGGGCAAGCCCACAGATGCCAAGCAGAGTGTTGTGGAGCTGCTGATCGATGTCCTGGATGTGAATGATAATGCTCCAGAGTTTGTCCAGAGAAAGTATAGCACAGTCATACCAGAGAATGCACCAATAGATGCCTTTGTCCTGCAACTTGAGGCAACCGATGCGGATGAGGGACCGGGCGGTGAAGTGCGCTACGAATTGGTTAACGAGGGTGAAGCCAACGGACTATTTAAGATCAATCCCCAGAGCGGTTTGCTCTCTACACGTCGCAATTTAACCGGAAAGGGTCGTGCCGAACCCTATATATTGATTGTCCGTGCCCAGGATAATGGCAGTCAGGTGCCCAAACAGCCGACACTCTCAACGGACATTGATGTCATCATTTTTATTGGAGATGTGAGTGCCAACGATGGAGTGCCCTACTTTGTGGCTCCACGAGTGGGTCAGATGGCAAATGTGTCTGAGGTGAGATCAGTTACATTGAAAATGATTGAAATATTTTATTTTTTTTTTTTTTGCGGGAATCCTTATTCATCCTTTGATCCTTTTTGCCTTATTTCAGAATGCTGCCATTGGTGCTCCCGTATTCCAAGTTATTGCCCGAGATCCGGATGATGAGAATACACCATCGGGCACGATAACCTATCGCATATTGCCGGATACTCCAGATGCTGAGGCATTTGCCATAGATGCCCATTCTGGTCTCATTACCACAAGGCAGGTTTTGGATCGAGAAAACAAGAGCATGTACAAGATTCTGCTCGAGGTCAGTGATAATGGACAACCCAAGCAATCGGTCACAAGAGTTCTACAGATTGTCATCCTCGATATGGATGATCATGAGCCGAGATTTGCTCGAGAGATTGTAAGTAACTGAAAATAACATTAGTTGAAAAAAAGACTTTAAATTGATTCCCTTTTTCATTAGGATGAGGGTCCTCTGACCATGTCGATAAGGGAAGAGGAACCAGCTGGCACTATAGTGGGCAATTTTAGTGCCATTGATGAGGACATGGGTGAGAATGCTGCCATTGATTATGTCATTATTGAGGGCAACAACGAGCAGATATTCACCATTGAGCGAACCAACGAAAGTCTGGCTATACTGAAGACAACCCAACCCATCGATCGTGAACTGATCGAGTCCTATGCATTGACCATCAAGTGTCTAAAATTGGGTGAACCTGGCTATAAGTTCATAGGTGATCCCTATGATCGTCACGATCCATCGCATTTGCGCTTGACCATCAAAGTTCTTGACATTGATGACAATTTGCCAGAATTTGAGCAAAAAGATCCCACTGTGGGCATCCGAATTAATGTACCTATTGATACAGTGGTCACCACATTGCGGGCCAGAGATGCCGATGCCGAAGCTCCGCCCATTGCTCTGGCCATCGAGAATGTAACCTTTGTGCCTCAATTTTATAAACGTAGCCGCCAACTGGCCACAGGCAATCTGCAGAGCCTCTTCACCCTGAATAATCATACCGGAGAATTGCGCACTGGAGGATCATTTGCCGACTATGTGGATGGTTATTTCCTAATGCAAGTGATGGCAAATAATTCAATCAAATCCAAACGGCAGGCCTTTAGCAATCTCAAGATCTTTGTCATAAGGGACAAGTCACTGCTGAAATTTGTCTTTGCTCGCCCACCGAATGAGATTCAACACAACATACGACCATTCCAGGAGCAACTGCAAAAGAAATTGAAACCTTTGGGCCTGGAACTCCATGTCTTGGATACACAGGTCTTAACCAGACCAGACATGAGTCTGGACTTTACATCCACCAGTTCCTGCTTCCAAATGTTTAGCAATGGAGCAGCATTATCATTGAATGAAATGCAAAGATTAATGAATTCGCAGCAATTGCGCCAGGAACTGATTGATATCTATGCAGCCTATGGAGTGAGTGAGGTGGAATCATGCTCAATCCGTAGGACACATACAGCAGCAATATTTGCTGGAATGTTAACCTCAGCAGGTGCCTGGCTAGTCATATTGGCGGCCCTAATAGGATTGGCCGCTCTTGTGTCCCTCTGCACGGCCTGTTGCCTGAAGAAGAAGTAAGAAAAAATTTAAAAATTCCCATCACTACGGCAATAATTTCATCTACTTTGCATTTGCAGATTCAAAAGGCATAGTAAACGCAGTTTACAGGCTAGTCTGCGTACGCCCACTGAGCATACGCCCACATCCTATAGCTATACAATGCCGGCCGTACTCTATTCGGAACCCATTTATGGGCCATTGTAGCCGCAGCTGATTTTCTGCACAATTAGATAGATCGTCTATGTATTTGTATGTTATGTAGATTGAGCCAAACAAGTCCATATATAAGTTTTCGTGATCTAGTTTAGGATAGTCTGTAATTTATATACAATTTGTATATAGTACATAGTCTAGACATAATTCCGAGTTTGAGTCATTTCGTTTGTGTCATTCGTTCGACTAGTTAGACAAGTAATTTTCCATCAAATGCATTTACAACCATATAATATTTATATATATATCTTTCTCTCGATATATACATATATATAAATTTTTACAATATTTATCTTATCGTTTATATTTGCCTTTAGCATGTCGAACAAGTGCAAAATAAATATTACCTAAAAACAAAATACAATTCAATTTTTATCCTCCAGTTTGCGTGTTGCCTAGAACAAAACAAAACAAAAAAAAAATTACTATTACTATATACATTTTTTTTCTCTCCCAAACAAAATGCATATATGCTTATGCCATTGCTATTAAGTAAATATATTCATATATATATATAAACATTAAGAGACTAAGTAGTTTGTTATTAAATGTGAACATGTGTGCAAATAAATTGTACTACCAACAAATAAAAAACAAAACGTCAACTCAAATGAATGAAAGGCTGAGGCAAAAAGGCGACCTTCAACACTTTCCAAAGGGATTTAC
This sequence comes from Drosophila austrosaltans, assembly GCA_035045865.1. Taxonomy (NCBI): domain Eukaryota; kingdom Metazoa; phylum Arthropoda; class Insecta; order Diptera; family Drosophilidae; genus Drosophila; species Drosophila austrosaltans. The sequence goes on along the minus strand of JAWNOQ010000207.1, from coordinate 1,642,271 downwards.
ATTGGAATGTTGCAAACAAAGTTAAAATATATACGTATATAACTAGAAGGATGGGCGTACTTTGGCCGTGCCGAAGTTCGTATACCCTACTAATACCAAACTGTTATTTAATATTTATAATGTGACAAAATCAAACAAGTCAAACCTACATTAAATGTTCGTGGCTTAAGAAAAAAATGTAATTCGACAGAAAAAAGTACTTTTGGTCCGATTGTTCCTATGGCAGCTATACCATATAATGGACCGATTTGAGTAAAACTTATCACAGACACTTTTAGATATACTAAACCTCCAAATGATAAATTTCATGACAATCGCTTTAAAAACACCCCAGTTATAGCTTTAAAAGTATATTCTCGACCGATCGTTTCTGTGGGAGCCATATGATATAGTCAACTGATTCTGATCAAACTTGGTAGATGTGTTAGAAAGTAAATTAAACTCATAAACAACAAATTTCGTTACATTCAATAAAAAAATAATAAATTTATGGAAGTTTAACTCTATTCTTGGCCGATCATTCCTATGGGAGCTATATGATATAGTCATCCGATCGGGATGATTCCGAGATATACAATGCCTGCAGCAAAAAGAAGCCTGGGACCAAAGTTTCTGATTTTAAGGGTCTCGTAGGAGATGGTGTTGATCCAGACAGACAGACAGACAGGCGGACATGGCTATATCAACTCAGCCCATCGTCCTGATCAAGAATATATATACCTTATACAGTCGGAGATGTTTCCTTCTATGCGTTGCAAACTTCTGAGCTAAATTAATATACCCTTGCTAGGGTATATATTAAACACACAGACTAAACTAAAAGTTTACCCATTTAAGAGTGGAAAAAAAAATGAATTTGATATGATGCGATTACATTTCAGATTGATAGTATGATTGGTATTGTAACCAATTCAAATTGAGGGTAAAAAATAGATACCAATTCATTATAAGCCAACAATGTGTTCTCTGATCTTGGCAAAATTGAATAACATAAATTTGGAAAAAGTTTTCATTTGGGAGAATTACTTTAATAATTTTGAAAATCACCTTGAAATGGATTAGTAATAGCAATTTTCAGTTAAACTATTAACAATTTAGTAACTATTTGTATCCTTACTTATTAAAAGGACCCTTGTAAGTTTAGAGTTATTAAAGCTTTTCTTCTATTATTACTTGGTCTATTCTTAATTTAAATACTTTCAAGTGTAATTCAAATTGTTGTTCAAGTTGCTTGGTCATTTCCAATTAAAATTTGTGAGCTCAAAATAATTGCAAAAAATATATCACAATGTAAATGTAACGTCTAAAGTACACACACACTGAGACAGAAAAAAAAACCCATAAATAATAAATGTTGTTAAAACTAATGTGCGGCGCTCATTAGCCCCTGGCAACGCGACTGACAGGGCTAAGGGATGATGCTGGTCCTCACACACACACACACACACACATTAATGCATCTGAAAGGGTGCCAAAGATGTACTCTGAGGGTTGCTATTGCTGTTAGTTAACTAGGCAAAGTTGAAACTGTTATTTTTATAACTTTTTAAAACGAAACAACATCAACAGGAACAACATCGTCAAATCAAGTGTTCAAGTCCGGGTCAGACACACACACACACAGACATCTAAGGGTTGTGGTTGGGGTTGCAACTTGATTGTGTGCGTGTGTGTGTGTAATCAAAGGCAAAAAACATTGCAATTAGCATAAAAGTTCAAACTACGTTGTCCATCTAGCATACTTCTATTTGATTTTTGTTGACTGTTTTCCATTTTGGTTTTTTCTTTTTTGCCAATTCACTTTCCCCACTTGAACAGTGATTGATGATGGGCATTGCCAATGTCATCCTCATAAATCACACTTCAAATTGTCAAAGTGACAAAGCGGCAAAAATAAACATTAGTACATATAACTATGTATAAAGTAATTATCAATTAATACCAATAGATCCACGCATATCATTTGGAGGCGCCAACTATAAAATACAAACTAACCAAATGCCATAAAACAAGAGAAAAACAGAAAAGGTAAAAGCAGTCAAACAATCCATTCACACTGCAGGTGTCCTGAATCAACTTTTTACCCTAGATTCAATTTCATGACAGTTAGTCAGTCAGTCAGTCAGTCAGTCGGGTCGGGTCGGTGCAGCTGGCCAGATGTCCTAACTGACACACAATGCAAACAATTAATGACTGAGCCCGGCCGTTTGCTCTTAGACAGAGCAACAAATTGTAAAGGAAAGAAACATCGCGTGCATATTTTTGTGACACCAAGAATACAACAAAAAAAAAATAGAGTAAACTATAGCTAACTGAAAATTGTATACCCTTACCATTGCGATCTATATGAAATTAAGATTTTGCTCTATAATATTCCGAAACAAAACTAGATGTATGTAGAAAAAACCATCAATGATGTCATATATGCCATAAATTATTACAGGATAATCATTGAACAATATTCGAAATATCCTTGAAACAGATTTAAAATATAAAATTTCAATATGTATATTCACAGAATGAGTAAAGTTTCCCAGACATCTTTAAAACAGAATCACTAGATTCATTTCACAAGAGCAGTTGCAGTTACTCTCCTCTTCTGTTATAACTTATATACCCTCTGTAGTAAGGGTATGACTGACAATAAAATCATAACGGTTGTGCTTACCTAGGTGCCATAAAAAATGAAACTTAGGACTTGGCAGAGTGAACGCACCCCGAACACCATTTACACCAGAGTAATTGCAGTTAACTACTTGTTAGGTGAAATTTGTTTCCTTTCCTTCCTTTTTTTCCCATTTTTTTGGGGTAATTTTTGCGAATTTTTTTTTTTGATTTTTTTGTTTTTGCACAATGGAAATGGCAAGCTAATCACGGGATTTTCTCGCCGTTTTTTGCTAAGCCGGAAGTGGAAGCTGATCAATAGAACTAGCTTAACTAAAGCCTTTGCCCCCATTCTTACAATAAGCCAGCAGCTTGCAGTCCTTCATTTTGATGATGTTTACATTGAGCCATAACTGGGCATGAAACCGTTGTTTTGTCTACAGTTTAGGGCCAACCTTTTGCAGGGATTCAAAAAACGAAAAAAAAATGAATTAACAAATATCAACCATAAATTACAAATGTCACATTCATTACGCACATGGCGCTGCATAGTAATTAGGCTGCTCCTAGAGCATCCTTCTACAGAACAGTTCCTCTCTTCTCTCTGCTCTTTGGAAATATATATTTATGACCACTTGATGAACTGCAGAAGAAGCCCGTTTGCCCGAGGGATGTGCATACTACTGCTGTTGCCCTTCGTCCTTTCGTCCTGGTTGTGCTCATTTGCATAACAATCAACTCATCGTTTGTGGCAGTCGTACAGAGCTACTACTACTACTAGCTCCATGACAGGGTTGGCCCAAACTCCTCTAATGGTTTCCGTCTACTGGCAGCGGGTGTGAAGTTGTAAAGTTTAATGTATTGTTTGTCTAACAGTTTATTCATTTGGAAAAAAAAGGAAGAAAGAAAGAATTCGAAATTATATATATACATACATACATATTTATCATCTGGGGTTGAAAATCCCAAATGCCAAAGTTGTGATTTGCCATTACAACTTTGCATCTCTATGTAAATCATTATTCAATTTAAATGATGTGGTAAAAGTTGCTCTACACAACGTATATGAAATCGAAATCTAAAAAATAATCAAATTTATTATCAGACATTTGAATTTTTTGCACATACTGAAAAAACTATTTTAGTTAATAGACTATCTCATGTCTCTAATTCTTTAAATCCAAAGAATATTTCTAGAGATTCTCTGCGCTGTCTCAATACGTGACCATTTTGCCATCTTAAATTATTTTCTCATTAATAATTACTTCCTACTTGTGCATATTAAATTCTTCAATTCTTCGGTATTTGTTTATCTTTTAGAACCTTCATTATTGAAACTAGATATATGTACGCAGGCAATGGAAATTTCTGATTATCTAAGGAAGAAGTCAAGCTATATCCAAAGACAGTATCCATTGTAACATTTCCTATTGGTTTCATTCATTTTTCATCAAAATGCTCATCTTTTGCAGAGTCAAACTTTCTCAATTTCAAAAATTCATATCTTAAAATTATCAGCAATTTCCATATTTTGATATGCCTTTAGAAACTATATATTTGAGCAAAAATAAATTGTATCCAATTTTTGCAAATTTTACAAGGGGAGACATCGTTAAAATTTGCAAAAAACGAAAAAATTATAATTTCTCGATTATTTGTTGATTTGAATGCCAAGATTTAAGTTTCAGAAGTAATTTAAGATATAAATTTCTCAAATCGACCAAAAAATGAATGAGTTAGAGCCTAACCAAAATGAGAACTTTTGGCTCTTAAACGGTTCATTGTGGGAACAAAAATTTTTTAAAAATTAACCATTGGGTTAAGAATGTTTTTACTTTGTTATATTATAGCAAATTAATTAAGCTTTTCACTTATAGAAATTTTTTAATAATGCCTTTGCTAGTTTTGAAAATATTCAAATTTAAAATAGACTTACGTTGGCACTTAGTTGCATGTTTCCTTGAATTCTCTTTCAACTTTTATTATCAATTAACCGCATCTTTAGCACAACTATGTGTGCATGTGTGTGTGTTTTTTAACAATTATTGCAATATCGATATTCTTATCTGATTTTTGATTTACATGTGTTTACATTTATTTGGCTTTTTTTTCATTTTCTTTTAGGACGCTGCAATGTGACATAAATCTGCTTAAATTTGACTAAAACCGCTGTGATCGGATTAGCAATCAAAACTTGCATAACATTTTTACAGTTTTACAGTTTCAACTGTCTGATGTCGGATGAGGACGATGATGATGATTATCCTCATGCACACAAATGCGACAGATTGGCCGTCGTCCTTTGCCTCGGTTAGGGAACTTATTGAGAAATAAATACATAGCCAGAGCTAGGACCTAAAAATGTAACAAAATACTCGAACGGCTGTTTGTTTATCCAATGTTTTTCGGTTAGATGAGCACACAGAACTCTAAAATGGGTAAGGTAGGGCGGCGAGTTGCCCTTATCCAGCAGCAACACAAACAACACAACGTCACAGATTTCACAGATAAACCAATTCGAGCAGGGCAATGAATTGGTAAAAAGGTCGAGCAACTTGCTCGTACATAAAAAACAACAACAACACCAAAACGAATCTCTGCTAAAAAAAAAAAGAAGAGAAAAAAGGGGTAAGCCTTCAGGATTTGCACGTGTAGAACCAAAGGGTTGAACCGATCGAACGCGTAAAGGAGAATGCGAATGGAAATATATGTGTGTCAACGTTTTTTTTTCTTCCTTTTCGCTAAAAAGGCGTAAAACAATCAATTCGGCAAATAAAATTCGATCTGCGAAATGGCCTTATTGGCACGGTTATGTGATATATGACTTTGGTACATTTCATGCACATCAAACACACACACACACACACACACAACCAAAGTGTGGAATAGAGAAAGGACCTTGACTTTGTGTTAAGTTTACAAAACATTTCTCTCTAGTTCCAATTATAAATAATATTAATCAAATAAGTACGCTATCATTTTCGTTTACACTCTTGACAATTTGTCAAGAAATCTTGGAAATTACATATATAGTAAATTTTGGAAAATTTCAACGTCAAATTGTTGGCTGAGACCTATAGTATTTCAGTCCCAAATTTAAGAAAAATTGCTTCACTAGAATCTTGCTGAGCATTCGTCAAAAACCACAAAACCCACACGCGCTCTTCAATGAAAAGTCAAAGCACCAGCACGTGGCCGTGGTAATTCGTTTAAAAAAGGTAAGTAAACTTAACATTTGTAACGGCTACCTAAAAACTGATTGATCAAGGAGGATATGGCCGATAAGAGATCTTTACCATACAACATTGTTGTACACTTTATCATAATACATTTTAAGTAATTGTTTCGGTTGGGTACTTGTGAAAGGGATCTAAAAAATATATTGAATCTATTTCAGCAACCGCATAGAAAGCACCCCAAGGACCGCATTGTCCTTGCGCACACTTGTCGCGAGCCTTGGGCAACAAATTTGTTTCCATTTTGGTTTCCTTATCTACTTAGGAAAATCGCTAAATTATTTTTTCTTTTTTTTTTTTTGCCAGCATTAGCATAGTCATAGACGGACACAATGCAAGATGAAGGGAGAGAGGCAGAGCGTAATGCCGTCATTGATCCGGCGATAGCCATCTATAGATCTACCCCATAGCAATGCCAGAGACTAATGATGCCCCCCGACCTTGTTGCATCCCTCGTTGACATTTTCTGGAAAACACGAAAAAAAATATAATAATAGAAAGGAAAGGAAAAATAGATTGAATGCAGCTTAGCTGCTCGCCCGCTGCGTATTTGCGCCCGGAACAATAGCGAGGACATGTCGAGATATATATATATATAATAATGATTATTGTTAAGATAAATCCCGACACCTTCAACAAAGCTACCCAAATGACAAACGCCAATATCTAGCAAAATATACAACAACAAGGCAGCTGTGTTAACGGCTTAGCCGAACTTTGCCATACATTCTGCATCTTAAGTTACTTCAGTTCAGTACCCCTCCAAAAATTTCTTTCTCTAGGTAAGTGGGTAACGGAAAATGTCTGTCAGTCAGTCAGTCAGTCAGTTAGTGAGTCGACTCTTGCCGGTTCATTCAACTAAATAATTTGAGTGCCATTCATGCAGGTCCACTGGCTCATGTTTCATGATTGTTGTTCAGCTCTACGGTCCTTCGATCCTGCTGCTGCTGCTGTTATTTCTCTCTCTCTCTCTCTCTCTCACTCCTGCCTCTTCGTTCAGTTGGTACATTCGTTTTGTAATTCTGTGGCAGGTGACGGGCAATCTTCCATTGTTCCGACCTCAACTCACCCCATATCGAATTGTAAGGGCGCAAAAATGCCCCCTACAATAAAAACAAGCTGCAATACACTCGCACACACACACACACACAACACATCATCCGCATTCATTTTATGTGCACTGCAATATACAATATTTATTTGAATTTAAGTCTTTTGTTTGAAATCTGAAATCCGCGTACACACACACACACACACACACACAGGCACAACCAGCTTAGGGTTGTTTGCTTTGGCTACTACTTACTTGCATTGACTTCTTAGTTTCTATTGTATATACATACATACATAGGTACATATGCATGTATTGATATATAAATGAACATATATGATTTTTGTTTTTCCATCAACTTTATTAGCAAAATAATTGTTAAAAGGTTTTACATTGAAAAATTCATCTTATCACTTTAAAGTTGTATATAGACCCTGATTCTCTGACTAGCTGGCTTTTCTTGCACTTGCATGGCAATAACTTTGTATGTATATAGTACAATATATATATATATCTATATATATATCCTCAATGTTATAGTTTAATTTTAGCTATTGCCTAGAACATGTTAGTTAATTCATTCTCTCTTACAAAAGGTACATGGGTAGAAGCTTAATTTCTATGAACAACCGTTTTGGTATTATCCTTAAGGCCTAATTCGAGAAAGTATTATAATCATAATACCATCTAAAGTTGGGCCTTCAAGGATAAAGATATAAAAAAAAAGAACAGAGAAAAAACAATTATTATATAACAATTAAATCCCAAAAAATTAGCTCAAATATATTATTTTTCCATTTAGTTCAGTGGAAAAGAATAAAAATATATATTTGAGTATATTGAAAATTGATACAAATATCTGTCTTTTCTCTGTGTAATTGATGTGTTAAGATCTAGAAAAGGTTAAGCCAAAAGGATTATCGTTTTGTAGATCTTTTTCTCTATAGAATTCTTACTTAATTACTTAATTAAGAATTAGGTTTAGCCTTTTATTAAAAAGCTAAACTTAGCACTCAATTTCAGTTTATTATATATATTAACCGATTGTTCAAATTTGTGTAGAAAAGTGATTTATGGAATCGAAATTTCATGTATATATATCAATTAATATATAAATCTGTTAAATTCCATAAATCAGTATGCTACTAGAAATTCTGAATTATGCTCATATCACACCATAGCTAAAAACGAATTGTGCCCTCAAAACTATGCTATGCTATATTTGATTGGGAAATGTTTTGTAACTTGCTGCTGAATGATGATGCTCCTCAGGATAATCCTTCCAGGGTGGCGTCTGTGTATAGAAACTACTCTGCTGATGTAGTCCCGCCTCTGAGTTCGATTGCAGATTGGCAGCGGCCTCGAAACTGCCACGGAAAAGATCATATTTCTCCTGCGAGAAATGTTGGCCCGATGCAGCCGGTGGCATCTGATGATGATCCTGATGCTGGTGCTGATAGAATCGCATGCTGCTGGTAAAATCAAAGCCAGGTGGATGCCGTAACTGCTGGGCCTGCTGTTGTTCCGTTGTTGCAGATGCATAGTCCCCATTGTGCTGGTATGGCATCATTTGGGCATGATGTCCTTGCTCTGGAGATGTCTGACTGTTTGGACCACCACCATAGGGAAACATACGACCGCAACCAAACATGGGAAACGGTTGCGGATTCACAAAGAGTGCATCGAACAACTCCTTGGTGATGCGTTCGCCACTTAAAGTGAAATTCTGTAGCTTTTCCAAATCCAAATTGATGGTGCCACCACTTTCCAGTACTTGCTCCAAAGCGAATATATAGTTATGAGCAAAACGCAGAATCTCAATTTTGGTTAGTTTGGTCTCCTCGGGCAGGGATGGTAGGGTCACTCGCAGCTTCTCCAGGGCGTCGTTGAGTGTATGCATACGATTACGTTCCCGATCGTTGGCCTTCATACGGCGGAACTTCTTGATGCGCACCACCTGTGTGGGGCTACGCGATCGAGTGACTCTGTTCTTGCCGACGGCATATTTTCGCTTCTGGCGTGGGGCTTCCGGATCTTCGGGTGATTTTATTGGCGTGCTGGTAAACTGCGGCTCAAACGATCCATTTGTGGCACGACTATTGAGATGCTCCACCAGAGTGCGTCCACTTCGTGTACTGTGATTGCTGCTGGTATCGAGTAGACCGACAAATCCTGGCGGCGGTGAGTTGATCTTTCCCGTCTCCCAACTGCCTGCATATGCCAATGGTGTTACCGATGGCGTCTGCACGGGAGGCGTGGCATTGGCGGAACTGTTGTAGGTCTCATCGAAATCCAAACGTCGCCTTGAACTCGAATTTAGATTGCCCTCCGTTTCGAAACTCTTTTCGTAACCGCTATCGAACGAAGCATCGTCATCATCATCATCATCGAACTCAAAGGCTTGAGACGGAGCACCAAACGGATTATAACAGGCGGACATGTTTTTACAAACAACAAACAAAAAAAAAAGAAACGTTAAAGATCTCGAATCTCAAATCTGTGTTTCCTCTACTCGTTCACCTCCAACGCGCATTTTCCGTATATTTCCAAATTGTTGTTTCGTGTTTTTCTCGCTGGGTGTTTCGTTTGGGTTCCGCGTTCCCGCACCAACTAAAAGCTAGCAAGGAGTGCGCACCGGTTTTATGTGCCCGGCCATTAGTGCTAGCGCAGTAAGCCCGCTGATTTAGACCAGCAGCAGCAGCAGCAACGGTAACAACCCTCGACGCATTGTCGTCGGTCGTGGCGGCGCCATGGCACACAAATCCCAAAAGATATGCGCGCTGTGATTGTCGCCAGGGGGTTGATTTTACCCGCACACACACGCACACACACAAGAACGAGATTCGTTCTACCAGCTAGAGCTACCAGTTAAAATACGAGCATTTTTTACGCTTTATTGAAGGCCACTAAGCTCTGGGCCAATCGGAAAGATGTCTGTGTTGTTGTCTGTCTGCCGAGGATCAGCAATGACGCCAACGGGGTAAAGTGCCAAAGTTCATGTTATGATGGATTTTTTGTTTTGTTTTGTTTTGTTTTCGGCAGTCTTCAAAAGAAGTCACAACGATATGGAATATGGCTTTGGATCGACACAGATACCTTTGTCCTTTATCAATTGTATATAACTTTTATATATATATTATAGACTTCCATTTTGCTATTAGATATTTGGAAATTCTTACAAAAACATTGAAAATCTCATCTCACTTTTAAGAGAAAGACGTGAGATGGGAGGTGGGGATGGTTAGAAAGTGGTTTCAATTGCAACTCTTTTTTTTGTATTTTGTTTTATTGTTTTGGCAGTAAACCGCAATAATCGTTTAGGGCTTACGCCTGTCACTAAGCGAATTATTGCCACGTGTCCGGCAACAAACAAACCGCCAACACTTGTGTAGGACTACCACTTTTCCGGCTTTTCGTGGCAATGGGCCACGTGGCATTGGCCTTACCGGCTGCTTAAGTGGTTAAGTGTGCCAAAGATGAGCAAGGATTGAATTAGAGAATTGCTTTTGGATATAAATATATAGAAAGGATGCACGAACTTGTGCCGATTTGTTATGATATATAGCAATTGCGTCCAAATTACTGGCACGGGTCAGGACTCGAGAGTGTCAAGGATACTAATTGAGTTATTGGGTGACAGAGAAGAGAAGTGTATGTGTTGGGGATCTTTGAGCTACGCTTTTTAGCCATGAAATTGGTTTATCAAAAGGATTAAATAAAAAAGTATTTATCATTTCATTATATAAACTAATATATGTATATGTATATACTATATGTGTGCTCATTACCAAATCGATAAATCTGTCCATCCATCTACTTGATAGTCTATCTTTGTTATCCTTTCATTTAGACATTATGATATATTATAAATTGAAAGTTCAGAAAGTATCAGATTTTAATGCCTCGCAGCTGTGTCCTTTGATTTCAAAAAAGAGTTAAAGTGAATAAAAAACCTTTTGGTTTGTACTAAATATGTTGTTTTTATCTTATTTATTTAATTTTAGAATTAAATTAACGTTTGCTAATTGAAGACATTTGCAAACTGTCTTAATCTTAATATACACATTTTGTTTGAAAAAAAATTAAAGAGACTTATCAATTGTACAAAAAAAGGGAAATATACAACACATGTTAATACTAGTCAATTATATATGTATGTATGTATGTATGTTCAAATTCTTAAATTTCACCCAGAAGCAAACATTTCACGGATATCGAAATTCACACCAGCCGCCACGTGTTTGTTGTTGATAGCCTTAACCATTTCAAGTGCTCATCCGACACGTGTGACCAATTTCAGTTATTGGTCTCTCTCTCTCTTTCTCTCCATAATGCATATCAATTATATAGCTAATTATGAAGTGGTTGGACCAATGTCAACTAATTTTCTCTTTCTCACAGTTTTTTAGTGGCCTTTAGGCGTTGAAATCTTGTTTCTAAATAAACAGATGTACAATGTACACATACAAAGATACACACACACGCACACACACATACGCACGCACACATATGCAAAAAGAAAAAAGAATAAATAATTTCATGAAAAACCAAAGTAAATAGTAAATGTTTTTGTGTGTGCATGTGTGTGAGTGCGCCTTGGGCTAATTGCATTCTAACAAGCGAAGCAAATTTGATTTTATTCTTCTCTCCCTCGTAACCAACCCCCGACAGCTTCATTCGTTCCGGCCATGTAGAGAGGTTTGGCCGTAGGGCAATGCATTTTTTGGGTCTCGATGTTAGAAGGGAACAATTTCCTCCTCATATAGTGGATCAAATTCTGGCACCTGAGTGCAAAGTTGTGATGAGGAGGAATCGGAGGATAATTCGATTACATCCAGTGAATTGCCAGATTTGCCGGATGGATTTAAAGACCCAGGCACTGGTTCATGTAGTTGTAGTTGCCCACGACCGCCACGACCACCGCCAATACGATTCACACCGCGCCCACCGCGTGTACCACGTCCACTGCGACCACCTCGCACACCTCGTCCGCTACGGCCACCACGGCCGCGTCCACGAATCCGTATGCCCAATTTGTCATGTCTTATGGCCGTGGTATATCCGCGAATTCCTTCATCAATATCGGTTGACGAATCAGAGGTAATGTGCTTAAAATTCTGCCTAAACATTGTGGTACGGGCAGGGGCGGGGGCAGGAACAGGAGCTGGCGTATCGGATGTTATATGGACAAATCTCTTGCGTTTCGGTCCAGATTCGGATATATCAGAAGAATTGCTGGTAGATGAACTGGGATCATTGGTGGGGCTATGGCTCTGCCAGTTTAACTGCTCAAGTCTCTGTCGCTTACCAATGGACTTCTCCCTAATGCGCTTCATATTGAGGCGCTTGATACACACACGAAAGCCGCGCAATTGATATATATCCTTGGCGGTGAGACGCTTCAGACGAACCTCAGCTTTGCGCGTTAGACACTCCTGGATGAGTTTATACTGCGTAGCATCCCCAGCCATAGTTTTGTACGTTTCCTGTTCACTATCCTCCGTATCATCGGACTGCGTCTCCATTTTTATCAACTGGTCAGTAGTTTGTTGATTTTTCACACTCTCTTCTGCTTCTACTTTAACAGAAATGGATTGCAAAAGGAGATTTGTTGGCTTGGTCGGCCCTGAGATTATTTCTGATTTTATATTTAAATGATGCTGCACATTCGCATATCCATCATTGGATTCACTGGAGTCATTGAAGTCATTGGTGTCTTCCATGTTTAGCTCATTAATTACTGAATCTGGACTACTAGATGAATCATGACGTTCCAATTTTATTTCCTGCCTCTCTACAGCTACTTCTGGCATAATCTCTTTTTCTGGGACTTTAGGTTTGGCCAGTTTTTTAAGGTTTTGCAGACTTTTAAATTTACTCAGCACTGAACTGCTTTCCATTAGAAGATTATCCGTGTTCACCACGCTCTGAAGTTCACAGTTCTCATAGCTCCAGATATCGGCGAATGCCTTAAATCCGCACGTCTCATTGCTGAATTTCGTTCTAGCCTCAAGTAGCTCAACAAATGAACGTTTTGGTGGCGGCGGCAATTCTTTTTGCTCCACTTGTGCAGGTGACGGCGATTTGGAAGAGTCTCTTTGTTTTTTTTCCGTCACCACTTCTGAATCGGTTTCTGTCACAGAATCTGCAAGCGGCGATGATCTACGCCCACTACGCAAACTTCTATCCATATCCGAGATCATTGCATTGGCCACCATAGCGGCAGCCCGTTTGCGCGTTCGCCTCCCAGTACTTAGGGTAAAATTTTCATCACCTTCATCTGAGGCTGGTTCCTCCTCATCGTCCTCGAAAATAACTATATATAGAGAGAGAGAGAGAGAAAGGTAGAGTAAAATAGAGAGCAAGTGAGGACCTAATACCAATGTATACAGATCTTCAGTTTATTAAATACTTACCATCATCCCAAAATTTGCGTGGAGGCCGTCGCTTGGCTGCTGGTGGTGGAGGTTTTTGAACCTCCTCATCTTCATCGGCACTTACTTCATTTTCTGCTTCTGCCAGATTGGCTGCGTTCTCATAGCCCTCCTCAATGCTGCCATAATCCAACTGGGGACGATTTTTATACTTGTCATAGTCAATGTGAAGGAACTGCAACTTATCATTGGCCTCTGCCATATTGAGGGCTACAAACTTATTCTTTAAATCCTTGCTCTTCAGAAGGGCACTGCAACGCTCGTGCAGAATCTGCCACTCCAAGGCCCAAGAGTAGCGTTTATTTCGCGGTTGAAACGCCACAGTCAGCAAATCTTTGATAACGCTACGTGGCAGACGCAAGGCTAACAGAGCCTGAAAGATAGGATCATAGTCACCGACAGGGGCATCATGATTCGTAATGGTCACAATCTCATCCACATCGATTGTTGAGCTAAGTAACTCATATTTTATATTATGAACTGGTCCTGTTGCACGAGAAGAATCATCGTCCTCGCGACGCTTCTTTTTGATGCGGGAGCAGCGCTTCACCTCATTGTAATAAGGTGTTATAGGATGCAGGTAAAAGGCAGTTAGCCAAAACTCAGCCTCCATGAAACCGTGCTCATTGAACACTCTGGCCAAATCGGCATAGCTGTCCGACAAACTGTGCTCCAAGTTTAGCATAAATTCTATGGTCAGACCAGGATGATAGCGCCATATCTCAATGGCATTCAGTTGTTGACCAATTATCTTAAGCAATAGAACAATTTTGGCAAACTGCCAACCACGAAATTTCTGCAAAATGAACAGAGATGGAAATAATAGAAAACGAAAGTGATAGAGAATGTGGAAGAGAGAGAGAGAGGGATACGTACCCGTTCAGCTAGTAACTTGTAAACAAATTTTAAGACTTCTCCATTGTTAGGAACATTTTGGAAAACAGGATCACTTTGTCGATCCATTTCATCATCCAGCTCTGGCAGCGGTTTCTCATCATCATCATAGTTCTTGTAGTTGCCAATGTTACTTGCCCGATTCCCTTTGCAAATCTGTTGCTGATAGTTAAGATTCAGCTCGACAGTATGAGGTGGCGCATGACTCTTTGCTTGGGAATCAAATTTCTGCAATTCGTTGAGAAGAAATCGTTCGCTATTCTCTCGTTCCTCCACATACCGGTGCATGAGTACTTTGAACTGTGGCAATTGCTCCAGGAAATCAGTCTCATTGAGGGCCATCAGTTCCAATAATTGATTGCCCAACAAGTAGCTTGTGTAAGCCTGCATCATGACAGCGAATGAAGTAACCAAATTTAAGTTAAATTGCTTAAATATAATCTCCTTAAAGAAGTTACTCTTGCTAAGCTGCAAAGCCACACAAATCTGAGCAATGAGCCGAGCGGGAGTAAAGGTTATATCATAGGCCAATGGGGCGTCCTTCATGCTCTGGGCATAAAAACCAATATTGTACATCTGGAATGGAAACTGGATAAATGATTTTCGTTTTCTCGTCGAAAAAATGAGTCTTCATACCATATTGTCAATGAAATAGCCTCGATTATCATCTGCCACAAATACAGTCAATAGATACAGATGTCCAATCAATGTTATGGCGGTTTGGTCCTTCTGCAGGCACTCAAAACTAGCCTTGGCATTGGACTTAAGCCAGGCAGCCATCATTCGTAGTGACAATTGCTTGACGGCCTCCCAATTTCCAGCATTAAATAGCTGCACCAGACGCAACAAGATCAAATGAAGCCGCTCTTGTTTATAGAATGTAATATCTAAGGATAAAAAGTCCCTTAATAACAAGTTCTTGATGCCACATTAATGTTCTTACCCTCTAGTGAACCTGGAGGTACCGCATGCTCAATGGATTGATGTTTGTTTTTCTTTAGATTGGCAAACAATTGCTGCAAGTATGGCAAGTTCCAAGGTTTTGCGTTTAAATTAAGTATATATACCCAATCGATTTCGGCTAGCATTTTAATGTCAGTATAGGTCACCCTGGCCATATTGAGGTAAAAGAGCAACGTTTGTTTTAGACTCCTTGTGCAACTAATCCATTCCTGACTGAATAGCAGTTGCAGGGAGTAGTAGGTCAACACCTTGACCACATGACGCACTGCATCTTTATGCAAATGGTCTCGATTTGGCAATTGGCACACTTCCCAGCCGTAGATTAGCTGCAGGAGACGATTGTTGCCCATCAATTCATACACATCCACGTCGCATTTAGCATTAAAGAACACAAACATTTTCTGTAATCACAGAATATTAGTAAAATTAAGTATTTTAATTTAACGAGAACTTACGGCTGAGAAAACATCATAATTGAGCTGGGAGGAGCATTGAAGGAACTTCTGTCCGTCCAGCAAATCCATGGGTAGAATCATTTCCATGTTGTTGCTACCGGTACTCAACTTGCCCATTAATATAGCACCATCTGGGCTCCGGCAAAACGATGACACTCACACACAGATAATAGTTATTTTCTTTTGAATATTATTGTTATGCTGCGGCGATAAAGTTGAATAAACTCTCAATGTTTTTAACCGCAAAGTGATTTCCGTTTATTTTGCCCAGAATTTCGTGATATGATAATGTGACCGTATTCGGTGAATTTCAATCAATAAAATCGATAGTTTTGCAGCAGAACGGGTGCCGATAACGATTAACTTAATTTCGCGGTAACCCCACAGCATATTCAAAATTTAAAATTGGTCCCCAAAAACTTGATCCCTAAACAAATGAAAAATATGTTCGCTTCAATGTATCAACTAAATACTAGATTATATTTGAGCCCAGACTTATGTGTACTCCCATATAAATCTTGTATATTGTCTTACTTTGAACAAGGTTATATCAAAAATAAATGGCGAAACTTAAAAACAAACTGAAAGTCATTATTAATTCATTCTTAGAGAGAGGTGGTATCAGTTACGATGCAGGATGCAGGACACAACAACAGCTGCCGCCTTACAGCATGCCAAAGCCCTTCGAGTAATTGATGGCTTTAAGCAGACGCTCCTCTAACTTAGCTTTGCTACTGTACTCGGGTAACAGCAGGACATTAAAGCAAGTGTGCGAAGTTGGCAAACGATCGCTGTCTGGTCCATGACGTGTAATCAATAATCGCAAACACTTAAGGCCACCAACAGGTACACGAGCCGACCCTGTAGTGAACTCCAGTAATTTGCGTTTGGACTCATGCGGCATTGCATGAACAATGTTCCAGAAATTCTGAATAACTTGTGTCTCCACCGTGTAACCACCCTCGTATTCTGTAGAGTGCTCTAGTTCAACAAAATCAAATTCCTAGAATAAAAATACATTAATAAATATACTTTTAGTAATTCCTACTATTGTGGCATGGTACTCACCCTACTCCCACAGACCAACATTTCGATCTCCTCGGGCCTGAAGAGTAACTTTAATGGGGACTCATCGGTTACCATTTCAAAACCCTTACGAAAGGCATTAAACTGTTGCTGGATATTTTCATTTAAAAGAAAATCCGCATAAAGATTCACAAAAAGTTGCTTATTATGATGACCCACGATCACTTCTTTTCCTTTGGGGATTAATTCGTGTTCAACCATTTCACCAAATACATTGCTGTAGCTAATTCGGAAGGTCTGATCGAATACTTCCTCTATATCTTGACCCTGATAGTCAAGCATGGCCTTTAAACTTTGAAATAATGTGGGACTCCAATCGCTTAGATCATAGAAGGTGCCGCGATAGCCCATTAGCTTACGATAGACGACCATGGGAAAGTTCACAGCCAGAATCACATTGTTGTAGATAGCCAATCCAATGATAATGCCAATTAATGTAAATTGTGCACCATTCTCAAAGGGTGTGGCATTAAACCTAACGAAAGGAATAAACCATCAACTCTCATAACCATCTAGAAGAACAAGGGTATCTAATTTGGATAGCAAAACTTACCACATATTATTCGTTTCCTCTTGTTGGACAAACATTCCAAAAGCAGGATTGAATATCTCCTCGACAATTAGTTGAAAAAATTCTTTGGATACGCCGCCCTCATCGATGCCCTGTTCACCGACAAATTCCACGACTAACTGTTTCTTTAAATCCTTTGGATTGCTCATGGCCACCAATTCCAGCTGAGGAAATTAATGAACAAACGGTTTGAGCACAATATTTCTGTGAAAAAATGAGTCGAATTCTTTCTTACCCCAACAAGAGCATCGTTAATTAATTGATCCCTTCGGACATTTAATTTGAGATCAGGCCGTGGTGGGGCCACATCCTGATCCCCATCATGATTAAATGTATGCAGGATCGAGTATAGCGATGAATAGCGCTCGCTATACATACGCATCCGACTGTCGTAGTAGAGGGCATCCACTTTGGTCGCTGGAGTCAGAATGAAAGCGTAAAGCATAAAGGAGAAATAGTTGCTATGAGTGGTGCCCAATTCGCTTTCCATGGCAAGGGTCTTGTAGGACAGATAGTCGTGATGCATTTGTATGCTATCGCTGAGTGCATCATTGTAGAACTCTTCCAGCGGCACAAGCGGGTTCCTGCAATCTATGCATGCCACTTGGAGAGCCTTCTCCAGCTGATCTTCGGCAAATTTCGGCATATGCGGATTTAAATGCGAGCTATACATAAAGAAATCATCCTCGGCGGCAGCGACAGACGAAACCCCAGCACCAGCACCACCATTATCCTGACCCTCCGAACTCTCCGGCTGCTGCTCTAGAGGTAACCGACAAGAAGGTAACTCCAACTCACTGGCCAATATATTGGCATAGAAGACAATCTAAAGCAAAGGAAAATACATTTTTTGTGTGTTTCCAATTACTTATCATTGGTATCTCCCTCCTCGTTCTCTTACCTTGAGCACTTTGGTGACACTGATGATATGCTCATTTTCCCGCACTGCCTCCTCATCGAGCAGCACTTGAAGCGTAATCTGTTGCTGACAGGAAGCCACTAGAGCCTTTAGTTGATCCGCACAATGTACGGACCAAATGCGTGCCAGACGCGCCTGTGACCGGACAGGCATAACAGCAGCAGCATGACACAGTTTGGGCAAGACACGATCCAAGTATTCCATGTCGGTAACACTGTTCTTAGCTGGTAAGAAGGGATTTTGAATACATTTAGTTCTTTCCTATATTTGGATGTAGATTAGTTCCTACTCACTGTTGGTGGCCATATCGAAACAGATGACCAGACAATGGAGTATTTGCTCCCAATCGGGTACATAGTGACGCATATAACGCATACAATCAGCCAGTTGGATAACGCTAATGGTGAGTTGTTCAGCCAGAGAGCGACATGGGGCAGAGAAGATTAAACTTTGAATTCGCCGAAGTCCTTGAAAATCCACCTGAGTGTCGCTTGAAATTGTTGATTCTGATGGCTTTGGATTCTGCTGTTGCTGCTCCGGCTGCGACTGCTCTTGTTGCTCCTCCTCCGTTGATGGCTCTTCGCCGTGCTTATGCATAGGATCATCCTCATCTAGGTTGTTACCACCATCATCGTCCCGTGTCTCTGTCGTTGTCGTCTCTGTATGCGTCTCAGTTTCGCTCTCATCCTGCTGTTGCTGTGTACTATCCTCGTCCTTGTCATGCTCTCCCTCCAAAGTACGCAGCTGCTCTTTGTTTAAGGTCCCCGGCGTTTTGGCCAAGAGCTTTTGCAATTCTTTAGACGCCGACGGAACAGCCTCCGTTGGCACTTCGTCGTCTCCTTCTCCTACTTCACTTTCTTTTGTTTCCGTAATTGGTTTCATAAAGCTTTTGCTTAGTTTTCCTACACTGGAGAAGATATCACTGATCGCCTGATGTATACGTTCATAGTTGGCAGCCTCCACACATTGCTTATACATCAGTTCCAAATTCTGAGCATCTAGCGATTCCAAAGGTGCCAATGTGGGCGTATCTGAACTAGAGCTGGAAGAGGGCTGCGATGCACTGGGAGCGACCGCTGCTGCTGTAGATGTTGTTATTGTTAGAGCTCTCTGGGATTGAATGCTATTGGAGCTAGCTGAGGTTATAGTGCTGGTGGTACTGTGGCTACTGCTAGTGCTGTTGCTGCTACTACTACTGCTGCTGTTGCTGCTCTCATTCGGCGACAGCATGTCTACATCCTGTGGCTGCGGGCTAAGCAAAAAAAAAAGGCAAAGAATGCGTTGAATCAAGGGTTAGCGGGCATAATTGGTGAACTCACCTGTTTGTTGCATTGCTTGTACTGCTGGTGGTGGCTGTAGAGATCTCGCAGAGTTGAGCATCTTGGGAAAAGAGCTGCAAGGCTTTTGCAGCTACCTCGTTTGGGGTCATTGGGGCCACCTTGCCACTGGAGGCACAATTGGCATTGGTGCAATGAGCATTACCGCAGCCGGTTTGCAATTGATGGAAATACCTATGGATGAGGCTACGCACGGCCGAACGTTTCATTTCGGGCGTGGCTCGCCCACCCACAACAACAACAGATGATGTCGAGGCGCTGGTGCTGCATCATTATATCAGATAAATTTTCTCAATGATTTTCTCTTTAATAATCATCATAAATCTTTTTAGCTTACCTTGAGACGCTTGGTGACGGCGCCTTCTGTTCTTGATCATCTCCTCCGCCACTCATTTGGTTTATTTTCCGCTTTCAAATCCACCAATATAAAAATCCTTCTCCTTACTGGCTTCGGTGCTCCCTCTGCCACTAGTTCTAGCACTGCTGCTGCTGTTGTCGAGTTTCCTTTGTTGTGCCCAAAATATGCGTGGCAAAAAAAGGGTGCAAAAAATCGATGTTCAATGTTCTCTCCACCCTCCTAACTGCTGCTCCTTTTTACTTTCCTTTTCTTTGCCTTAGCTTGACTTTGGCGTTTTTTTTGCTTGTAAATTACTTAGTTGCTTTTGACCTCGTTAGTTTTTGAACTTCGTATATCTGGCTCTATTTATCTAACGAATTCATAACAAAAATTTATTTTATTTGACTTAAAAAACACAAAAGTGTTGTTTATTAAATAAAGCAAAATATTGAAAAATCATCCAAATTCACGAATAACGGTCACACTGAGCAATTGCTTTTGTCGCTTACAGCACTGGCTAAAAATAAATATCGATAATTGATCTAACAAATTGTTTATAAATTATTTTATCTGGAATGAAGTAATTCCCTACAAGGTGAATGTAAAATTTAAAATCTCTTAACTCATAACAAATTTGCTATGTCCTATTCTATATACTTTTTCGCTCAGTGTACCTTTAGCTTTTTTTACGTGCTGCAAAGTGCCCAATCTTAGTCATACATTTATCGATATGTCAGACAGTCTTATCAGCTGTCGTCGCATTTTTCCACTTTTCCTGCCGTAGAAAATAGACAACAAAGTTTACTTTTTTCCATAGAGTGGGAAACCAACAATGTGCAACATGAAGTGACCTGGTGCACTGTCCCCTATTCCTACATATACGTGCAATCCGAATAAAAGGAAAGAAAAACACAAATGACTGAAAAGGAGAAGGAAAAAGTTGAGGTGCAGCTGCAACTATGCATTCGTGGAAATGTGAGCTGGCAGCAGCTACCCGTTCACCTGAGATCTATGCTGAATAACAACCAACGCGATTACGAGAAATATGTGTTCAACTACAGCTTAAAGAACCAGCTGCGCTTTCGGGGTAATTTGGCATCAAAAGTGTTCCGCCAGGAACAGCGCTATTACGAGCTGCTAATACAGAAGAACATTAATGGATTGGGAGTGTTCCCCTATCATCTGGCAGATATAGTGACAAAGGGATTACGTGTGACTCCATTCAATTACTACTTGGATGTGCTCAGCCAGTTGCTACGCAGCGACAAAAGTTATGATACATTGCCTAATTTCACGGCAGCCGATTGCCTTCGTGTCTTGGGGATTGGCCGGAATGAGTATTTGGCACTGATTAGTGACTTAAAGACACATACTACGCGCTCAATACTATTCAGTGCTAAACCGAATCCATTGGACTTTTTGCCACGCTTTCCTGTCCATGTGCACATCGAGCCCTGGTGGCGTTTGGATATTGGTTATGTCTTAGAGACGGACATACGTTACCTTTTGCCAGCCGAGCGCAGCCTTATAGATGATCTCATTGATTTTGGGGCCCAACCGGCTGGTAAATGTGACTATCAAGTCGTCCAAAGTCTCTACCGCAAGGGATTGATATATTTGGATGTGCCCATTTCTGGGGAGGATCGCATTTGTATACCGCCCTTGAGAAATTTCGTGATGAATCGCGTGAGTGGAGATTATTTTGAGAATTTGTTGTACAAGATTTTTGTCAGTGCCGATGAGCACATGACCATAGCGGAACTGGCCCAAATGTTACAGCTAGAGCTCGATTTGGTTAAGCAGGCTGTGTCGTTTATATGCCGTTTGGGATTTGCCCAGCGCAAGGAGGATGCAGCCGGACAACAACAGCAGCAGCTGCAACAGGATCATGTCAGCTGGGCGGACTATAAACGTCAACAAGTGCCGGAGACACCACAGATAACGCCATTAAATTATAACAATTTTGATTTTGATCAGCCGAGTCCAAGTCCCAAGACCCCCCAGAAGGGCGAAAGAGGAGAACGTGATAAGGACAAGGATAAGGACAGCAGTTCTATTGGCTATCTCTCCTCGGATGGTAATACAAGCGACTTTAGCTTTGCCCATATGAATGTTACGCCCCCCTCAATGGCCAATCCCCAGAACAGCGATGACCAAGAGGATATCGTTGAAGTAGTGTCAGCGGTGGCATCCGTGGCAGCAACTGCTCCCCCGAAAAGTGGCAAACGTGTTGGATTCCTCTTTGATTCCACACTTACCGCATTCCTCATGATGGGGAATCTCTCGCCAGGACTTAAGAACCATGCAGTGACCATGTTTGAGGTGGGCAAATTGTGCGAGGAGAGCATGGATAGCTTTCTGGCCGAATTGGAGCAGGTGTCACTGTTGGATGCCGAGGGCGAAGGCGATGTTTCGCGGTATTTTGCCCATGCCGTCATATTAAGATCCACCATATGCTCATTGCGACATATCCTAAGCGGTGGCCTAGATCTATTGCGTCTGGAGTGCCTGGAGGGATTGGATCGACAGACGCGTGATCGTGTCCTAGAGAAGAAATATAAATTCATAATTTCCGCATCACCGCTAACAGCGCAATTAAGCCATACATTTAGCATTCCATTTTTTGGCCAATTCTTGCGCAGTTCCGATGTGGCGCCCATGTGGAGTAAACTTTTTTACAATCATATCACGGGTGAGTCACCAAATCACCAAACATTCATACATATATAATTCAATATCATGTTTTTGAGGGGAAAGCAAATCCCAGGGGGGATAAGGCATTTCCATTAAGCAAACTCTTTCTCCATCCCTTCCCTGTCTCACCCTCTCTTTCGCTCTATTTGCCAGGCTACGGCCCACCCAGTTTGCTGTTGTGCCGGGGAACAGTTTTGAAATCACTGCCACGCCTCTTTCTGGGCTATGGCAAGCTGCTGGTTAATATCCTACATTCCGATTCGTATATACTCAATTCGGAGAACTTTCGCAATCTGAACGACCAACTGAAGAATGGCTGTGTCCTCCTCCAGGGCTATGGAATACGCTCACCTGGCCAATTGCAATATGAATCGTTTCCATTCGCCACCGTAAAGGATCAACGACAAGCCACCAAATGGATGGCCCATAGGGCAGTGCAAAAGCTAGCGTCACTGATCGATTTGGAACACCAATGCGGTTATATTACATTCCTTAATACTGGTGTCGCTGATCTTGGATGCGAGGACTATGAAATGGAGGTGCGTCTGAAATTGCCGCAAGGCGGCAAGAAGCAAAAACAGAACAACAGCAGCACCAGCAAATCCTCTTTAAACGTAAATGTGCCAAATCAAGAGAACGTCGTGGTGACCACCACTAGTAATCAACTTAAGAGTCCAGATGAAAATCATTTTGCCACTACCCCTGATCATGGTCCGGCCAATGAGTACACCTCCGACGATTGCAATCAAGTCCTGGCAAGTGAATTGGCCAAATGTAGTCGCACCGGCGGTGACTTGGTATCACAAAACTCTGTGGAAATACCCCTGGCCAGGCAATTGAATGAAGACGACGAGGATGAGGAGACAGCCGAAGAGTGGACTCTATTGGATGTGAATTTCGGTGTGCCGCTCTTTGATGTGGACACAAATACAAGGATCTGTGAACATTTAGTACGTGATTTGTCCACGGATAGCAATCTGGAGAGTCTCGTTCATGCCGCCCAACAGACACAGGCACTGTTTCTGGAGTTTGTGCGTCAGTGTTTGTACTTCGAGAATGATCCATCGATACCAGTGCAATTAAGTGAACCACTTCAGCCGGCACGCGCATTGCCGCATCCTCGCATCAATTTGGCATTCGAAAACGGACGTGTTGGCTATTGGAATGGACGCTAGACGATCGATTGATCGACCCTTGTCCAGCATATGCATCCCAATAATCTAACTATAACTATACATTCCATCCTCCAATCCCCTATCCCTATCGCTCCCCTGTACCCGTTTCCTCTATATCACTGCAGAGTGTTTATTTTGTGAGCTTTTAATGTTACTTATTATCTCCCCTTTCCCCCTCTAAAAGGGCTTGTACAGTTTGAGTCCCGATTAACGCTTTACATATATATTTATATATATATATATGTATATTACTATATATAGATAAATCTTAGTCAGCGTTAGCGCCTGAATGTATTTTTATTATTTTTTTATTAGTTTTATAAGAGTTTGGCAATATGCCGTCAGAGAGGCATAGATACCATATATACATACATACATATATGCCACAAATATATATATATATATGATAATTAACATATATAATTGTATTATCTGAATAAATGCAATTTTAAAACCTCTAAACCGATTCTCCCTCCCGAAGCCAAATCCATTTTAAAACGAAAGCCAAGTAGCTAAATAATTTCTAACATATGTTCTACATTACCTGGAATCTCCAGTCTTTGTTTTTGAGTATTATGCACAAGTTGAAAACTATTTTCTACACGATTTCGCTATCGGAATTCAAAACGTTTGATCACAAAACATGGCGATTCAAAATTTATAAACCTTTTTTCTCGCAACATAAAGTCAGTCGTTTCATTAAAAATTTAACTTCAGAGTTGATAAAATTCAAATAATTCTATACACATATTTGGACTTTATTTCAAAAGAATAATTGTGACTACTCTTGAATATTACATTTTGTAATATATTTTAAAAATCGAAGCTTAACGATAATATATACATTGAGTTGTATACAGTCTACAGCTTACGACAAATTAAACTTGATTCTTATATTTAAATTTAAATTCATTTTCGAGAAGAACTAAATACCAAAATATTCTATTCAGTAAATCCATATTTGGCTTCTAGCCAAGTTAACTGTAAACTTAAAGCTAAAATTATAATTTAGGACAATACAAAAGAAAGACTCCAAAAGCAATATTTTAGTTTAAAATCTTTTTTTTGCATATACGCAACACTTTCGCCATCAATCCAGAGAATGATCTCCTCATTCTGACAAATGTGAGTGACTAGCTTTTTCTTATAGTCCTCGGATGTGGCAAGTAGAGGCTTTCGCTCCACCACACACCATTTGTCCGTGCGTAGGCCACAATTCTGTAATTCCAACAATTGGAAGATACTGAAAAATTTCTTGTTTTTTACAACTTCCGGCAAGATAACCGAGCAGCGTTTAAGATGAAAATACTCAATGTAATCATAGGATTTGTATTCTTTTAAAGAGTGGAAACTTTGGGTTATCCAGTCACATGTGGGTCTATCACCACATGTCAACCAAAGTTTCTCATTAAACTCTGCAACCGAATCCTTTTCGCTGAACCTGAAGCGATCACAGTTCTTTGATGTCTCAAACAAAACATAAAAATGGTTCATTAGAGCACTAAAGTCCTTCTTGGTCGAATCCATTGTGATAATCAATATAAACTGCCGATGCTCTGGACTGACGGACACATTAGGTGGGTAATCATCACTACCCAGACATTTTGTAGGTGACTTCTTCGGATTTTCTACCACCGATATCTTTGGAGATGGTTTTTCAGTTTGCGATTTTGCTTCTGGGGATTTTAGAACGACTGTAGCCCCACATGTCCTATGGAAGGTAGTACAGAACTATAAATAATTATATCAAAAATATCAAAAAGACATTACCTTTTTGGGGGTGTGGGTATCTTGGCATCTTCTGCCGCTCTTCGTTTACGTACCAATGACGCCCGCGTTTCATTGTCACTGCCAGAGCCTTCCGAGGTATCGGAGGAATAGCAGCTACGGTCACTAGAACTTGTCTTCGTTGAGGGGGAGGAATCGTCAGTGTCGATGGTTTCAAAATATTGCGGCACTTGATCAATAGGTAGCAATTTGCGTGTCTTCTCTTGATCAAAGAAATTCTCTTGAATGACGCCTTCAGTCTCGTTGTAGAGCTGTAGGAAGCATATGAATTTCTGACCACTGTATAAGGATAAAGCCGCTCCATTGATTCCATTCCCATTGTCAGTTATGGCGACATTATTATTAGCAGAAATTTTATTCTGCTGCACCATTGTGGATAATTCAACAACATTGTCCAGTAATGTGGACAGTGTGTGAATTTCTTGGGATTCCGCTGGTATTTCAATTATTGACTCCATTTTGATTTTCAGATCGTAAATTGTGGCATTATCATCCAATGCAAATATATTTGGCTTTGCGATTGTATTGATTGATGTGATTATGTGCAATGAAGGTGAATTATATACGAGAACAAACTTACCTTTCCATTGCCAGGCTCGTATTTTATTTTAACAAACATTTTAATTGTTCTGCCTGCAGGAAAAAAAAACTCAACTTTTAAACGAACGGGACTTTTTAAAATTTTCTTTTATTTTACGCAGCGTCTGGCAACACTGTGTTCACATAGTTGCCAGAAGGCCATAAAAGCTTCAGCAACTAAAAACATTTAACAAAAAAATATTTATTTGGTGTAAAACTAGTAAATGAGTATGTTTTTCATTCAAACCTAACTTGAAAAGAATTATTTTGTCATTAGATATTGTTATTGTCATTTGTCAGCTAGTTGCTGGTAGTTTTCAGGCTTATCGAACGGATGATAGTTTTTTTCTGCCACCACTAGGCTCGATATATTTTGACTCCAAACTCAGTTTTGTAGCACAAACACTGACTAACAACCAACAAAGACAAGGACTCGAGAGGATCATTTGAATTCATACATAGTTTCAAATCACACAATGCCAAGGAATGGCGATGCCGGCAATGTAAGTGGTGGACATTCAAGTGCCGCCAGCACCAGCAGTGATGGATGCATTTATCCCGATAGCGAAATTATGGGCGTGGGAGTTGCATTCAATGTGCGCTATACGGGCTGCGTTGAGGTCAAGACCTCAATGAAATCGCTGGACTTTGAGACGCGCACAATGCTGGCACGGTGAGTCGCTGTCATCGTCGTCTTTAATGTATCTATATCTCAGCTAGGTTGTAATCATTGGTGTTTTTTTTTCCCCTTTGCTTCAAATAAATTGTAGCGAGTGCATCAATCGGGTATGCGAAGCCGCTGGCCTGAAGTCGGCAAGCAAACGACGTTTAGACAAAAAGTTAAGTACCTTTATATCGGAACGACCCAGCATGAAACATGCTGGCACCAACATCATCATTAATGTCTCTAGCCGCGCCCTTACGCTGAGTAATGTGGAGACAGGTGAGGTCATTGCCAATCACAATATGCCGAGGATTAGTTTTGCATCGGGCGGTGACAATGACACCCTGGATTTTCTGGCCTATATAGCCAAAAACGAGGATGAGTGGCGAGCCTGCTATGTCCTTGAATGCGCCGGTGGCCAAAGCGAAGATCTTATTGTGACCATTGGCAAGGCATTTGTCTTGCGCTACAATGCTTTAAGTCGTCTCAATGATGGTGTTGCCGGTGGCATTGATAATATAAATCAAAGTTGCAAAGAGAATGTCAAAGAGTATTATAATGATTTACCCAACAAGCTGCCACCGGAAGTGCCCCCCAACAGTCAGCAAGAGCCCCAACAGCCACAGCAACAACAACAGCAGCAGCAGCAGATACCTCTGCATCCACATGCGCCCCGTGTGGCCCAATTGAATCTGAAGAAACCACGCGATCGATTGAGCAGTAACCTCATTGACCTCAATTCCCCGCCACCCGATCAAACTTCAAACAAACTTTCCCTTGGCAATTTTGATCCATTGCAGGCGACAGCCAATTCCTCCTCCACATCATCATCATCGGCAGCAGGTGCCGCCGCTTCTATGCTCTCTACTGTGCGCGATGTATTCGATGGTCCACAATGCCCACTTACTGCCGAAATTTGGTTCCATGCCTCCATATCACGACCCATAGCCGAGCGGCGCTTGCAACAGGATGGTGATTTCTTGGTCCGGGAGTCTCAGGGCAAACGTGGTCAATATGTTTTAACTGGCTTGGAGGGTAAAACACCAAAACATCTGCTCCTAATCGATCCTGAGGGTGTCGTCCGTACCAAAGATCGCATATTTGACAGCATTAGCCATTTAATCAATTATCATTATGCGCATGCTCTGCCCATCATATCAGAGGATTCGGAGCTGGTCTTGCGTAATCCAGTGCGAAGGCCCCAACAAGATCAGCAGCAGCAACAACAACAACAGCCCCAAGCTGTGGCAACTTAAGCCATAAATCATCTATCTATCTATATACATATATATGAATAGAATAAACTCGGTTAGAAGGAGAGAGAGAAAGAGACGATCTAAAATCAAGTACGCTGGGATTAGTTTTAAGTATCCTATCGATCGATTTGGATGTGTTTCCATAAATCCTTCACCGAGTTTATACACAAAAAAAAAATTCTTCATATACATTACAAATCTATATATACACATACATACATGCATATATATATATATCTGTGTACACACTTTTAGATTGTAATGTGCTGCACACTCCTAGAGAATATCTTTTATATATCGTCGTACCATTGTTGTATAAAAACGAATACCATTTATTTATGGTTTATACAAACATACATACAAACAAACAAATATTTATTTATATGTGCATGTGTCTACAGTATTTTTCATTCGAATGAAAATAAAGTATACAAAAATCGAACAAACTGCGTCTGATTTAAGGATTAACTCCAACTCGATGCCTAGCGGCGAAAGCTAGACGTATTCAATGTGTATACATATACATATATGTATATAATCCAGTTTCGACTTCACTGTCTAGAGTTATCTTCAATAGATAGTTGGGTAAAAAAAATAACACACGATTTTCCATATTTCTTTTGCACTTTCACACACACATGTTATTTATTGTGATATCAGGCAAAAACAAAAAAAAATTTAGGTTTTATGTGAGACATCATTTCCACTTCACTTCTGGTTAAGGATTAGACTTGAAGAATTCTAATTGCGACGTCCAAAGTTGTTGGTATTGGGCTGGGTCAACTGCAGGCCACGAATGTTGTGGAAGTCCAACAGTTTCAACATCTCCTTGGTATCGGGATCAACCTCGATAATGTCCTGTTCCAGAGCGGAAACGGCGGGCACGTAGTTATCACGACGCTCGCGCTCCTCCTCCTGCAATTTGATGGAAATACCACGTACCTGGGAGTGACGCAGACGGCCCATCAAATGGGTAACATAACTGTGGGCAAGGATTTGAATGAGAAATTAAATGGGAATTCATATAAACGATGTCTGTATCAAACACTTACCCGGCAATCTTGTTGCGCAGGGGCTTGGTGGGAATGATGGCAACCTCCTCGCAGATGCGCTTGTTGGTATGGAAATCCAACGTCAGGCGTGTGTAGTACTTCTCAATGATGACCTTGGCGGCCTTCTTAACTGTCTTGGTTCTGACGCGACCCTTTAGATAAATTGGAAATTTGCTTATTAATTAAACCAGCAACGGGGGGAAAAAATGTGCGAATCAACATTTATTTTGACATTGAGGTTATGTTGAAACGACACAATTCCACTTTTGGTTCAAACCGTTAATTATATGATTTATCAGCAAAACAGTGGATATTCTGGAATCCTGACACTTTTTTCTTACCATTTTCAATTAATTTTCACTTTAATTTTAATCAAAAACTAAAGCAGCGCAACAGAAAAACAACGTGTCGGGACAACGCTCCACGGAAAAAGAACTAGTGATGGCAAACCAACTAGCGATGGCAAAAAAGAAATAATCGATTATTTTCTGTTAAACTTAACAGCATCAGTTTAAGTCTGTTAAATTTAACAGCGTCATTTTCAGTCTGTTAAATTTAACAGCATTATGTTAAGTCTGTTAAACTTAACAGCATCATATTAGACATTTAACCGTTAAAGTTATTGAAAAAAAGTTTCGGTTGTCATTCGCAACCAGTTTGCAATCAATAAAAAACAATGGGAATCGATTTGAATATTTGCAAGAGGAAAGTGGAACATGCAAAAGAACGAAGATGGTGCTGCTGGCGTTACGAACAACATCAACAAGCAAACAATCAACGATGATCAGCAACAACAGCAATTGAAATGCTCGATCGATGCCAACTCTGGCCATGATTTCCAAATCAATTTAAATGAATTTCTAGAATTTTTAAAACTTTCTTGTCATGTTAACGATATGATAGCCAAGGCAGATATGGGCAAATCACACATAAGAGAGCCAATACCGCCCATGGAGGGAGCTGGGGGGAATCAGGCCAAGCGTCAGACCAAGCGCGAAGAATTTGATTTCGATACATTGGCTGAGAATCATTTGGTCAATGAACTGTTGGGACTAAAGAGGCTTAAGCATCGTCATTCCACCATCACCTCTACCACTTCCACCAGCTCTGGTCGTGAGGAGAGCCGCAGCAATTTGTTGTCCGGTAATGAAACAAAATCCATACGTCCTGGTCCTGGACCTGGTTCTGTTTCTGGTCATGTGCATGGTGGACGTGGACGCCACGATTCATTGGCTACATATAGAGGCTTACATCCCAAATTGAGCGAACAATTGGATGCTGTCATCAACGAG
Organism: Drosophila austrosaltans; assembly: GCA_035045865.1. Lineage (NCBI taxonomy): Eukaryota > Metazoa > Arthropoda > Insecta > Diptera > Drosophilidae > Drosophila > Drosophila austrosaltans. The sequence continues at coordinate 1,611,884 of JAWNOQ010000207.1, read as the reverse complement.
GGAGTCCTCGACTCGGTTTTATCGTTCATTTGTCCAGTTCCAGTACCAGTTCCATTAACCGCCAATGCCAGAAATAAACCCAAACAGCAGCAGCCACAGACAATGCAGGCGCCATTGCCAGTGGCAAGAGATACCTTAACCCTCCCTAGTAATCCAGCTCCAGCCATAGGTGCAGCCAAATCCATGACCGAAGTGTCTCCTTATTCTCATTCACCTTTACCTATAACATCATCGGCACCAGCTCTACAGCAGCAGCAGCAGCAGCATCATCATCATCAACAACAGTTGCCCCAGTCACATCATGTGACAGAAATGGATAACACTGCATCCACCTCAAGCAATCTAATGCGAGCTATGGTCAAGGAGCCTAGCACTAAGGGTGCCATGAATCCAACAGGTCGACGCAAATCTCTGTTATTAGTCAAGGATAGTAAACATTCACGTCAGGAGAAGAGGGAGTGAGTGCTTCCAATCTATACACACACACAGAGCCATTAAAAATCCTTAAATATTATCTTTTCTGCCCCTTAGGCCCGAGGTGGTCATACATGTTTGCGATGAGGTAAAGAATACCTCTCGCGACTTTACCTGCCCCCAGAGTCTGTTGGTCAGCAAAATGGGTTACTTTGCCGATGTGACAGCTGGCCAACGGCTCGAGGAGATGGACATATCCGTTCATTGTGACATATTAATATTTGATTGGCTTATGAAATGGATCAAGCATAGCGCCCAAAGTCAGGAATTGTCTGGACCAAGTCAAACCAGCACTGCGTCATCTGGCCCGCAATTGGATGGTAATAATGTTGTACCCATATTGGTCTCGGCCAGTTTTTTGCAAATGGAACCACTGCTGCTTGAATGCCTTACCTTTTGCCATGCCCATCTTAGCGAGGTTGTACGAACCTCCACGAATTTGTCATGCTTGAATGATGCCCTAGTGACCCGTTTGGCTGCCATGTTTACAAATCTCGAATTGGAGATAGTGCGCGATAAGAAGGAGAGAGTAACGCCTCGTCTGTGGACCAAATTGATACAGAGTCTTAGTGAACCGGAACCGGAAGCCCTGCGGGGCCATTTCTATAGTATGTCTGGATTATTTCGTTGCATCCGTTGTTTCAGTTGTGTTACCAACACCATGAAATCGTATATGAACTGTACGCCAAGCAACATAAGATTAAACCGTTGGGGTCAATTGATGAGTGGTATGTACACATCATCTAGCTAAGATCTCTCCAATCTGTGTATCAATTTGTATACTATCATTGTAGGCCATGTGCGTGATCCCAATTGGGATTTAAATATCTATATAATGCAATTGTTTAAGGAATTGAAATCGTGGCGTAAAGTCTATTGGAAATTATGGGGTCATTGTCATTATCTCTATTGTTGCATCTGTGAGGCACATTTTCCAGTCTATCAGATGAACTGGTGTCGCTATCATCCTGAGCCACCGAATTTTCTTGGACCCGTTGGCAATGCAGGCCCAGCGGGACGATATGCCTGCTGTGGCCAGCAGGCATTCCGCTATGAGACATTGCCAGGACCTAATGTATGTATATATAAAACAGTTGGTACATACATAAAGATTCGAATGACAAATGATCTTCATTTTCTAGGGTTGTCAATTCCGTGAGCACAGTGTTCTTGTGGAAACGGATCGAGAGCGTGCCATATTGGCGATTGCTCAGCTGGTGGCTGAGAATTATGCCTTGTGTGAATTGCCACCGTTAAGAATCCAGGAACTGGCTGCTGCTGGTGAGATTAATCCCAGCTGGCAGGGCATCTCATTAACGCCTCAACGTTGCCGTCAAGGTCTATTGCCTCAACTCTGCATGGACAGTGGGTTAAATTAATCAAATTACATGGCCTGCATAGATGGAAAGTTTATGGTTTTCCATATATGCATGCATCGGTCTAAAAGCAACAATGAATTAAAATTTTCCCTCACATCCATTACAGTGACCAATCACAGGGTAAGCCGCAGAATGCGTGGATCACGTTATCAAATTGATACTAGTACAGACTCGGAGACCACTTCAACCAGCGAGGATGATGCACGTTCGTTGCGTCCTAGATTACGTCATGCCATGAATCATAATGATAATGAGGATTCCAGTGATTCAAGTGATGGTTGTGAGTCAGAGCATCATCGCCCGCCGCCAAGAAAATCCCGTGGCAAGAAAGGACGCAAAAGGTTAAACATTTGATCCTAAGTTCTCCAAATGGTATAAAAATCCAATGTCAATTTCATTTTAGACCCACTGAAGTATCGGGACGATTTTGGTCGGGCGAATTATCGGCCCGTAGCAATCAGGATCATCAACGTGATTTCGAGGAGAAGATTATGAAACAGGTGGCCAGCTATGTGACTAAAAAAACTGGCTCCGATCAGTCTTTAGTGCAAAATGCAAAACCATTGGGCGGCACCTATGTGCGGCTCGAAACTGAATGGAAAGAGATGCTAAAGCAGCGTCATAGCAATCACAATATGCCCAGCAATCAGACTGGAGGAGTCGGCGGAGGCAGTGGTATTGGCGGCAATGCCGGCAGCATCTTAAGCAGTAGCAGCAATACCCTAATGGGCGGCTCCATAACAAACATGAGCGGCGGTGGTGGTGGTGGTAGCGGCGGTACACTTGGCTCCACTGCGTCCTTGATGTCCAAACAAAAGCATAAGTAGAACGTTTCTGATCATTAGAATTAACTTTTAACAGAACCAACCAAAACTGGAGCCTAGCTAACACGATGTAGTGAAAAAATGTTTGTAGGCACAAATTTTTAGTCAAATGTTCTAGTCAAATTTCAAATATACACAAATATACATTAAAATCAACCAGGGGATATCTAATGCCTGGATTATTCCAGTTTGCCTGTCTCTGTGTTAGAAAACGTATTTTTAAATCATTTTCCTTATTTTATTATGCACTTTGTTTCGTTTTTCTTTTTTGTTTTGTTTTTAAATATTATGTGTTAACTTAACGCAATTTACAAAGAGTTTATTAAATTTATTTATTTATTATTATAGATGATTTAAAAATCATTTTGAATTATTTCTTATTTTCCTTCTTTTTTTTTGTTTTTGTTGAACTGAAATGCATTTATGCTCACAAAATTAAAAAAAATATAAAAAAAAACTAGAGAGCGAGAGAACCCTGGGGATTCTTTTCCACTCAATTTTGAATTAAAAGCCTTGGGCTCAACCTGTAGATGGAAATCGACGCAACATTTTTAAAGAACCGTTAAATAAACCGCTCAAATCTTTAAGTTGGGACACAAAAATTTCACAAAATCATAAACTAATGACAAATAAAAATTAAAAGAAAAAACGAGTAAGAGGAGGGGTGGTGAGGTGAAGATAAAAAGTGAGAGGGAGAAGAATTGGAAGAAATGTAATTTCATCTGATGGCTGCTTTTTTTTTTTTTTTGTCTTCTTTCATATGTTTATTTGTAGATCTCGCTCTCTCTCTCGCTCTCATTGTTCTATTGTGCAAGGGGGAGGCGGATGTAGGGGGGTCTGGCTAGTTCCAATATGACTACTGTCTGTCTCCCTCAGTCTCAAGATATACCCATTGACAAATTTTGCAAAAAAAATTTTGTTTGAACGAATTTGAAGTGATAGCTCTACAGTTGCTAATTAACGGCTGAGACTGATTTGATGATCTGTGTTTCTGTGTGTGTGTGTTAAAGTGTGTGTGTTAAGCAAGCTAACTAAACAGGCACTCTGTGGCCTTCTCCAGGTTCCAGTTCTCTTTGGATAGAATGGCTCTGGCATCGTGTTCATCAATGCCCATATCCTTTAGACGTTGAATTTTTGAATCACAATCGGGAAATGTGTGCGGACCGCCGGCATATGCGTTTGTCCAGTGTTTGGCAGTTAACAAAAAGAAGTCATGCTTATCCTTGAATTGATGGGCCACTACAGCGTCCTGTGGATCATCTGGTTCGGCGGCGGCCAGCAACGCCTGCAGGGATAATAACACAGTGCGCAATGTCATTGCAGCGGCCCAATTATCCTTGAGTATATCCAAACAAATGGCCCCAGTGACCGATGATATATTCGGATGCCAAATGCGGGTTATAAAGCGTACCTAGAAAGAGAAAAACAGAGGATCGAATAAGATCACATCAAATCAGTTTTAACAAACTCTGTTGATATTTCCCAGAATAGAAGTGTTGCAAAAGGTATCTTGAATATGATTATATATGTATGTATACATAGTTGAACCACCTTGGATCAAAGCTATACCGTTACAGATATAACCGTCGTCGATAGCAAACACGACCCACAACTATTATACTATTTAGCATGGTCTTAACGGAACAATCAATTGATTCTATATATCGAAAGAGCATTAACGACATACAACCACTGGGGTTTAACTTACCTTTGGTGGATTGAATGGATATGTCTCTGGCACTTTAATTTCGAGAACAAATTTTCCTCCTTCATATGGTGTATCTGGCGGTCCAGCTATTTCACCGCGCAGCTCTGTCCAGCTATCATTAACCAGCTCAATCTTTATGGAGCATTGCACTATCTGATAAATATGAAATATATATATTTACACACATATAAATACATATGAAAGGCCATCTCATGATCCTATTGGCATCTGGCACTTACCTCTTCGCTGCGCATTACTTCTTTAAATTCGCGCTTAATACGGGATACAGCCATGTTCGCCATGATGTTTTTTTTATTTTTATCCTTTCTATACTGCCTTTTTGCCGATTTGCTTTTTGGCCTTTCTTTCCCAGCGTTGCGTAAAATTCTCCTTTCTTCTTTTTTTGGTGTTGTTTGTACGATGGAGAGGCGTTTGTGCGAGCGTGTGTCTGTGTTTGTTTCTGTCTTTATTGCTCACACATGGGGAAATGTTTGTTTTTTTATGAAAATTACAATGAACTAGTTAGTTGATAATAGATGAAAACAAAAAGCAAACTACTATCAACGCAATTTGAAACTATTACTTTTCTGTTTTCGATTTAAGTTACTCCCAAAAGACAGATATAAAAAAAAACAAGGGGGAGCTGGTGCTGTTCCCAGTGCTGGCAATTTAGCTTATTTGTATTATTTATCGTGACACGCAACATGCCGATTGGCAAATTAGAGTTGCCAGACACAATGACGATATCGATTAAATTATCTTCAAAATTTAAAAAAAAAAAAAAAAACGACTTTAAAACCAAACCAGAATCATAGCCACTGATTTATAGTTAATTGAGGCTAATTGCTTGACGATTGGATGGCGGAGTTGAGTCACTAACAATTGATAAATGTTTAGTTACGAATAAGCAACGATTTGCAAATAACTACAAGAACTATGACCTTGGAACGCATAAATCATCATCCCGTCTTCCAAGTTGTTCCGAATCATTTTATTTATGTCTCTGATCTTTCGATATGCCATATATAAGAATAAATATTTGACAGCAAAGTGAAACTTTTGAGTTTATTAAAGTTGAGTTTTGCTTGGTTTATCCGCCCAATTGGCCATCATAATGCATATCAATTGCCCACTTACACACACAGATCTATTTAAACTTGTTAAATAGAAAACCTTCACCCAAAAAACTTTTTTTTTTATCAGGCATTAATGTATGAATACGTTTGTACATTCATTTGAAGGTTTATTAACTATGTAATATTGGAAGAAACTTGAGTTTTGAGTCATGGGTTAAGGGTTGCTAAAGTTTGCAAACTGTCTTGATATTAAGTATCATAAATATTTTTTAAAAATTATAATTGAATAAGGTGCGAACTTTTAAGTGAGCCACTGTACATACATACATGGATACATATACATGCATATACATATGTATGTATATATAGACATGCATATGTTCTCATATCATATCATACATATGTATGTACATACATTCAGTTGGTACAGACTGAAGGTTTTTTTCCATTGCTACTCTGCCTGATCTTGAGCCCTAGAACAATCGAACTTCGTTCGACCTTAGTAACATGGTTCTTATTACGCATTAATGTTTAGGTCTCTCTGGGTTTGTTTTGTTTACGGCTCGGAGTAAGGGAGGGGGTAGAGAGGCAGGGTGGATTGAAATTTGAAACTTGTTTTCAGATAACACATAATAATATAGAAAGATGTCTGTTACCATATGAGTGGGCTGGTTAGCTGCTTGGCAACAGACTTAAAAAAAAAATAGAATCGTTAATTATGCTGCTGGACGGCACATTTACACACGCTCACACAAATGCATATCCATGGATATATCTATATACATATATACATATGTATAAGTATATACATATTTACGCACACGCACGATGCTTATTTTATTGCCTTTCAGTTCACGTTTTTTGCAAAATGGCAAAAAAAAACATTAAAAAACAACAACAAAAAAATGACAAACCCATGCCACAGTTTTTATACTCTCTTCCTTATTAATTCTTATGGCAGTATAAACATTTGATTTGGATTTTTGATCAAGTCAGAGACTTGAACTTTGTTAAAGTTTCTTAAGCCGAACCACGTAAGTTCTACTACTAGACTAATGGATATACCTCAACTGAAAGGGTATTTAACAGAAAAAACAAACGAAACCCCAATTAAAAAAAAAACGTGTCCAAAATTTCTGTTGTGGAAGTTTCGACTTAGTCTTTCACTCACACTCATTCTCTCTCCCTCTCGATCTCTGTTTCTTTAACTCTTTTGTTCTTGCTGTTCTTTTGGTTTCTTTTTTTTAAAGATCAAGCTTCATTTGTAAAAAGAGACCCAACACACATTTTTTATACAGCGATGGAAAAGGGTCCTTTATTTATATCCTTTTTAATGAAGTTTTCAGTATTGCGCCTAAAAATAGGCAACAAAAATGATCAAGGGTTTTAAAAGATGCAAACAGATCTCATATTAAAAAAAAAAGGGATGATGAGGAAACAAAATCGACTCTTTAAGTCACTTGTGTAGTCAGCTTTTGTTCCAAAGACTCTAATCTAGTTCATATTTGTTTTATATTTTTTATTGTTGTGTGAAACTCAGAAAAAACTATGCCGAATTCTCAACTCGTTTTTATGTCGTTGGTATATTTTTGCAAGTATTGTTTGTTGGGGCACACGTGTTGGGGACAGTCCCCCCCAAACCTTATAAATCCCCACACAAGCGCGCCGATATATTTGCCGGTCTCTCTCTCTCTCTTCTCTCTGTCTCTCGCTGTTTGTTGACTACTTTGCTAGTTGGTCTTGCTCCCCTTTTTCTTTTTGTTTTCTCTCTCTATATCGCACTCTCATTTCGAACTCTGCTCTCTCACGTGCTCTAAACAAACTTCAGTTTGTTCGCCTTCATTCAGTTTTTGCAGTTTCATTAAAGCGGCTGCAATTTAAGTTAAAAGTTGAAAAGACTTAAAAAAAATCGTTATACTATTTTTCTTTTCAACTTGGTGAATTCTTTTTGTTAACAAGTTAATATCAACACATGTTTCAGGTAAGTTAATAGAGCACAAAAAACAATATCTAACTGTAACTGTATGAAACTTTTCTATGCGTGAGTCCCCGTCTGGGATCGTGTGTGTGTGTGTGCGTGTTTGTGTCGTGTGCGATTGTAGAGAGAAAAACGTGTGTCCGTGTAGCACGTGGTTTGATGGTTCCAACGGAATTTGCGTCTTTTTGCTTTCGTCAGCATTTTGTAGCCTTTAGTTCATTTAAATTTAGCTAATGCAAAACAATTTGACAAATATAAATGGCATTTCCTTTTGTTGTTTTTCTCCCCTTCGTTAAGCATCTTTCAGTACAGTTGAACAACAATGCCAAACAGAAAGACGAGCCCCCCGTCCGATCTCGCGAGACTGTACAATTAGAGTTATATATACAAAATCAAAAAATTTGCTTATGTCGATCGAAATGGCAGTTTCAATAGGAGAGCGATGTTTGTTTTATTTTTGTTGCATTATCAACAAGATTGTTATTACAGCCACAAAATGTAGTTTTTCAATTGCATTCTTTTTATTTTCTTGGTAAGTTTACCTTCTGTTTTCTGTCATTTGTTTTAGTGTAGAACCACCTGTTTTGAAAATGTCGATTAGTTTTCTATGCACATTTGTATAATTCTAAGAAATAGTTCAGATATATGCCAAATCTTAAGCATTCGATATTAAAGAGTTCATTTTGTTTCTACTATTTATTTCATTAGTCATTTAATTTAAACTAAATAAGATAATTTCAATTTGCCGATATTCGTCTCAATGTGCAGCAGTAGCAGCAGCAACTCTCTCTCTCTCTCTCAACCCTTTTCATTCTCTCGCTCTATCACTCTCTTTGGCTGAAAAACAGCTGAGCACAAGCTTATAAATGAAATTTGCGGCAATTTGAAAGCTTCGTTGAGGCACTATTTTCATCTGTGCGCGTGAATGTTTCTGTGCAGCTCTGCGTATGAGTGATTTCAGTGCATACGCCATGTTGTCCGAGGCACTGCTCAGCTGCTCTCAGTTAAATTTGCTTGCTCGCTGCTGGCGCTGCTGCCGCGCTGCTTAATCTTCTCCAACTTGTCATACACTAGACAAATTGCACTAACTAAACTAAATACTAAAAAAACAGCTGAGAGATTTCTCTGTTTCCGTTCCTGTTTTTTTTTTTGCGTGCCACAACAAATTCGCATTCGCTCAGTCTTCAATTACCGCTTACCTGAGTAACCACCTGAGCAGATCCAGGTTGCCGTTGCAGCATCTATAACAGTTAAAAGCCACTCAAAAACCGCTAAAAATTCTCATTGTGTAGGCATGCCAGATAAGAAATGCTCGGAGGTTGAACAAAATGGTGCGTAATAAAACATTTTTTAAAAAATTTTGCAAAAAAACAGGAAAAAACAACAATTTACTCGGAGTTTGTATGTGCGTGTGTGTGTCTGTAGCTTTCATTTTCATGGCCATTTTCGGGACATTGACGAACAGCTGTTCGTGTAGAGAGCTTTTTCGTTCCTCGTTTTGTGTTTTGGCGGGCGCCTGTTTGCATGCCAACACATTTCAATTATGTGGAGTACTAGGGAGGTAACAGAGAGAGAGAGAGAGAGAAAACTGCCAGAGTAAGGCTCAACTGTTTATATGTAAGTGTGTTTGTGTCTAGGAGAGTAACAAAAGCCCTTTAGCGTTGCCAGATATCAAAATAATACAAAGGATATTTCAGTGCGTCAGTATACTGATAAAAGGAATTATTTACTTTCAGTACAAGTTTCAATCGAAAAATAAAATATATTTTAATTTCACTATATATCGGTTATAGAAAGCAAATACATACTTTTATGTGTATGATCAGCTTTAAAGGATAGTATGAAAATTGATTTTAATTGAAGTAAAAATGAATATTTTTATGAAAACGCAATATGGCAATGTATGGAATATCTTTAATAAATTGCTAATTTTTCTAATCAAAGCAAACGATCTGGCTCCCTACGTTTCTCTCTCGCTCTACCTCCCTCTTTATTGTCAATGTCTTTATCTCTCTTTCAACTGGCATACGTTCGAAAGAAATCACATGGCTGGCGCTTGTGGTGGCTTTGTTGCTGCTGCGCTGCCCCCAAAACGCGCATACACAGACAGACACAAAATGGTCACAAGCTTTTCTCTTGCTCTTTCTCTCTGTATCTCTCTCTCCCTCTCTTTCTGTCAATGTCTTTTACTCCGCTGCCTTGCAATGTATGAATGAATATTTAGTTTTACAAACTCTCTCTCACTCTCTCACGTTCTCCGGAGCTTCCTCTCTCCCCACACATATATAGACATGGACAGAAAGAACGAGAGAGTGAGCGTCTCAGCGACTGAGCAGCGAATTTTTTTATAATAAAACTTGTACTCGTAGATTGTGTGATGCCAGTACGTTCTGCTAATCCGATACGCGCTAGAAGTTTGATCCGAGACAATTTGGAGAAACAGGCTGGTTGTCTAAATTTAATACACTCCAGAATGCCGAACATTAAAGTGTTTTCGGGTACCTCGCATCCGGATTTGGCGCAACGCATTGTGGATCGCCTTGGCATTGATTTGGGCAAGGTGGTTACCAAGAAATTTAGCAATTTGGAGACATGGTGAGTACCTCTACCTTCACCTACCAACTACCTAATCAAGTGACAAAAAAAGACGCGTGCTTCCTACCTACCTAGTGCAAAAAAATAAAAGTGTTCCTAGTCAAGGAAGAAGAAGGTCCTGTCAAAAGTAATCAAGGACTACACAGTGTTTTTTTTTCTTTCTGTTTTTGAGTGCGTGTCCCTGTGTCTCAGTAAGTGCCCATAGGAAAAGTGGCTATAACAATATATTTTAGTGATTTCCATGTGCCTAGCTAAAGGTTGCATTGTTGTGAGTTTGGTCCTTGACATTCAATGAAGGTTGCCCTGTGGCAAGGGTTCTGTTCGTTTGTGTTATTGTTGTTTACGATGCAAAAGCGAATTTTTCGTAATTTTTTTTGGTTATTCATTAAAAATGATTTTCTTAAAAATAATGTATACTCAATATTAGTTTTTGTTTTTTGTTTTGTTGTATTTTTATTGATTTAACAAGTGGACTGTACACCGTCTTTTGCGGTTGTCAATGTATGTGTGTACGTGTATGCGGTGTGTGTGTGTGTGTATATGTGTGAGTTGTACACACTCACACACACACACTTACAGAGCCCATGCCAACAAGCTCTGCCAATGTCGCGTGCAATTGAATATTTTTTTTTAGTTAAAGAAATCAAAATAATTTAATTTATTAACTTTTTTTTTGCTAGATTCTTGTTCAAATTTTTATTTTATTTTATTAAACTATACATAATTAAATTAGCATATTGTGTGTGAAATGTCTAGACTGGACGGCCTGTCATACTCTCCGTCCTCACCTTACGCCGTCTCTCGCTCTCACTCGCAGTCACTCGCTCTTTGCCTCTTGTGTTCCTCTCGGGCATGGACGACACACAAACACACACACACGCTCAGACAGTCAGCTGCTGCTCCAAAAACAACAACAGCTATAGGCCTTATCAAAAAAGCAAAAAAAAAAACAAAAAAAAAGTTTACCTAGAAACATATTTTTGTTGGCAAAAAAAAATTAAACAAAACGTAAAAAACGCAAAAATTAGCAAACAATTAAGAAAACAGCAAGCGAAAGAAAAGAATTCGAAAAACGGACGATAGATAGAAACAGAAATAGAGGTTATAATGCTCGCTTATTTTCGTTTTTTTTTTTTAAATGATATGGCCTGTGTGTGTGTTGTTGATATGCTCCGTTGGGATGGGGAAGAGAAGGGGGGTGTCCACGCATACAAAGGTAGCCTCGACAAAAGCAGTAAGAAGGAAAAAGAAAGAAAGAAAGAGGAAACGAAAAATTGCCTACAAGCTATAACACATCACGACTCTGTCACGTTTTTCGGTATGCCCAAGCAAGCAGACGTACAAGAGAGAGGGAGAACCAGAAAGAGAGTGAGAGCGGTAAAGCGAAGGCTCCACTGACAGACGTTGACGTTACCGTCGACGCCCCCACATACATATGTTCGAGCTCTCTCTCGCTCTCGTTTGTTCTCTGTCTAGGTATTCTTTGTATTGTTCTTGTGTTTTTATTTGCTCTCTTTCTGTTTCTGCCTCTCTCAGTCTTGTTGTCTCTCGAGACCCCCACGTGTGTCCAGTGGCACTTGTCGGCTTTGGGTGGCTGGCTGGCTCTCTCTCTCTCTCTTTCTTTCTTTCCATTTCTCTATGTTTTTTTTTTGTTTTGTGTTACTACGGTAGTTCCAGCAACAGTATCAACTAATATATGTATATACATATGTTTTTTTTTTATTATTGTAACGGGTCATTTCTCTAAGCGTTGATTGATTTGTTGTTGTTGTTGTTACTGCTGGTTGATACGTCTGGTCTGGGTCGCAGATCAAGTTATAGAACAGATTAGACTTGAAGGGCGCCAAAACTTTAAATGACATCATTGAAATGTATTAATGCTAACTACCCAGTTATAGGTTGAAAAGGTTATCTGAAAGGCAAGCACATTTGCTACCCTACAATGAACCGAATGAGACTACAATTGTGTATTTGGGTCAACTTTGTCAAGTAGTTGTCCGCAGTCCCCATAAATTCTTGAGAGAACAAGACAGGGTATGGAATTGTCGCCAAGAGTGAATTAAATAATATCTCCTTGATATTGTTTATCTCAACGTACATCTAATTTCATAATTTTTTTTATGCATACTCATGCTAATTTTTATAAAAAAAAAAAGAACATAGATAAATAGTTTATTATACCTATCATGTATGTATGTATGTATGTATATGTAGCTAGTGAAAACCAACCAACATCGCGTCCAACACAAAAAACTAAACCCACAAACGACCTTTAGCAGCAGTTAAAAGGCAAACCATAACCAAAACCTTCGAATGTCAGGCAAAATGCAATTTTTCAATAACCCATAAAAAGCAATTGGGTTACGACAATTTGAAGGTCCCTGGACACGCAATATCCGCCCACATAACCCATCCATTCTCCTCCCCAAAAATGTCAATTACAAAGCCATTTTCATATTGAAAAGTTTGATCGATAAGGAATTTGCGTGTTTACTGTTAAACTAAGAAGAAAAAGAAAAAAAGAAACCGAAAATGAAAACAAGAAGAAGACTCAACGAAAAGGTCGTTTTAAAAGGGGCCCGGGCCTCTGGCCAAACTGATAAGATACAACAAAACTAAGCGAAAGCGATTTAGATAAGCCCCAAAAGCCAAAAGATTGAGAATCGTAGACAGAGAGAGAGAGAGAGAGAGAGAGAGAGAGACAGGGAAAGAGTGAGAGAGAGAGAGAGAGAGATAATGAATTTTTCTGTGGTAGCAAGTTTTTTCAACTTTACAAGCTTTCAATAACTAACAAAATCAATGTATGTATATATATACATATATGGCAAACAGACTTGATAAAGCAATACAAAGAACATGTGTTACAATTTTTCAAATCAAAGGATCAGATTAGTATACTTCACTTGACAGCAAGTCTATATAAAACAAAAGATCTATGATCTATTCAGATGATAAAATGTATAATCTGTAATGGAAACGTTTTTATATACATCTTTTAGTTTACATTATCAAAAAAAAAGAACACATAGATATATATAGAGGTATATATGTATAACTATAAGTTTTGCCTGCCAGAGATAAAAATATATATAATCGTACATAAAACAAAAGAACCTAAGCAAATTCTATATAACAAATAGAAAAAGAATAAGAAAGAGAAACAGAATAAGAATACAAAGAAACAAAACGCCGGCCAACAACACAAGAAACAGCTGGTCGCTGGTCTAGCAGGCTGGCTGGTTGACAATGCTAAAAAATTCTGGCTTAAGGCCAATTTGTTAGACCAAAAAGCGAAACCGAAGCAACCCTTCTAACTTTTGCGGCATTCGAACAATGTCACAGCAGAAGAAGCGGTGAAAGTGTTCAACAAAATGCATCAATTTCACGCCCAACTGCATTTCAAAATAAAATGATGAAATTTTCAGAAAATTTCCACAAATTCGAACCGCAACCGTTGGCGCTGCTTTATGCGTAATGATCCCGAAATACAACAACAACAACAATGAATGTTGTATATGAAAAAAAAAAACAGCTGATATTCAGACCTCGCCAGACTAAGAGGGGGGTAGCCTGATAAGATTTTGCTTTTTTTTTTTTTTTTTTTTTGGTACCCACAATGCGGTCAATAGTACGTGTATTTCTTTGATAAGCTTAGTATTATTATTACTATATATATATATATATATATAGATTTTTTTTACTACACACGATTATGGCACGCGATTGGCGATTTCATAAATAAAGATACATATATGTATGTATATATACAACAAATAGTAACAATTAATAATGATTTTTTTGTTGTTTCTTTGGTTGCTCTAGTCCAATCGATATTCTCACAATTTGTAATTAAATTAACCTTGAACAACGCAAAAAAAAAAGGAAGAAAAACAATAACAAAACTATGACAGAAAGACAAATTGTAGGAAATGACTATATATACGATTCGATGGTGTAAATGTGATCTATCTAAAGCTCCATAAAAAAAGGGTTAATAAGAGCTAAATACTTTGCCCTAAGTAGATTGTTGAGAACTCGATCTGGATCAAGATTAGGGGATATTTACAAATATTTTTGGCTGTTCCCTTTGTAATTTTAATACCCTTTCCACAAATAGTATTAACGTATATGCTTTAATAATTCGATTTAAGCTTAAATACAGATTTCTCTCACCTATCAATAATCAAAGTCAAATATTGCGTATACGCCCCGTGAAGTTATGATATACAGTGACATGGGTCGTTTTGATTAGAAAGAAGGTCTAGTCGAAGCAAAAACCTCTTTTTGCTTTTTTATATGAGTATCGCAACCCCCGCTGGTCCCCCCTTGCCGGCACCTAGTACTTGATATGTGGGTAGATGTCATTTCCTTATGCATATAGACGAAAAGTATCAATTTTATATTTATCGACAGTTTTTTGTATACATTACCTTAAAGGGAAGGGCGGGGGGGGTTGGAAGGGGGTGAAAACTAAACAAAGGCAAAAGAAAGAAAAAAAGCATCGAATTTTGTTTATGTCGTCGTATTTCTTTTTGGTTTTCTTAGCAAAAAAAAAAAAACACAAAAAAATTTCCTTTCTTCTTTCTACAATTTCAGTGTGGAAATTGGTGAATCAGTGCGCGGCGAAGATGTATACATTGTGCAATCCGGTTCCGGAGAGATCAATGATAACTTAATGGAACTTCTCATTATGATAAATGCATGCAAAATAGCATCCGCATCTCGTGTTACAGCTGTGATTCCTTGCTTTCCATATGCCCGCCAAGATAAAAAAGATAAGGTAGGTTTGCCTAACATACATATATTATTTGAAGCATTATCCCGCCCCCGGCCCCCGCTACACACACTTTCCGGAAACCTAAATACCTAAACCTGCGAGAATCGTTTTTCTATATATTGTATATATACATATATCCTCCGTTTTTAGCACGTGCAAAGAAAAATGCAAATATAAATGAAGAGAAAAAAAAGATAACTCTATTTGATTTCATATATAAAAAATATTTAATTTTTTTTGTCATCTTGTGTTAACAATTCCTTTCAATATATATGATAACTATCTCTCTCTCGCTCTCTCTCTCCTTTCTATATATACAATATACATTTATACATATATATATATTAATACTATATGTCTTTTTGATATCTCTCTCTCTTTCTAAGTGTTTATTATGCATTTTGAAACAATTTGTTTTTTTTTTCTGTTTTGATTTGATTTGATATCCTTTGGTTTTGCAAAAGAAGCTAAGCGCTAATTTGAAAGAAATGTGGAAAATTTGTGGAAAATTTTAAGATTGATTTGCTAAATTGTTTATTTGAAAAACAAACTAAAATAATATAAAAGAAATTGATAGAAATTGAATTCTTTGGTTGCAACTCTCTTTTGCTCTTCCTCTCTATACATATATTTTCAAAATCTCTCTCTCTCTCTCTCTCTCTCTATATACATATATATATATATATCTGCTATATATTCTTTCCAACAACTACTACTACTTCTACTACTACCGATTGAAACTCTTCCCCGACCCTGTTCTCCCAACCATCTATATAGTTACCAGGCAGTGAGGATAATGATGAAGCTAAGAAGCTTGCCAAGAAAAACTACGATTGGAAATTTAGGGTATTTACCACCGTCTACTTTCCTCTCTCTCTCTCTCTCTCTATCTAACTCTCTCTCTTTATATACATATATCTTTTAGTACAACTTTTACTTTACTCTTTGTTTAACTTCATTCACAAGTCTCTTTCTGTCACTTCAAACCAGGGCTGCAAAATTGAAATACTGCTTGATTTCGGTTCGGTTTATTTTACCCCAAAAACGATGGTTTTCAGATTTCTTTACTATAGAAACTGTCTGCTGTTGTTTTAATCGTGGTTCAATGACACGATCAAAGATCGTGAAGGTCTTTCAGTGTATATACATATCACTTGAAAAATAAAATCTGCTAATGAACGAAGCGCTTTAAGTCACTTAGAACGATGGGATAGCTAGCTAGTAATGACAATTTGATACTCTCTAAGGGATCGCTAAATTTTTTCGTATTTTGAACCGAAACAAAAGGTGGTCTCTTTTGCAGCTCTACTTCAACTAAAACGGGGGGGAAAAAAAACTAAAACTAATTCATTTCCAATAAAAAAAAAATTAAAATAATTTCATTCGCCCGCCCTTCAATGACTTAATCAAATATACTCAAAATATGTATTCAGTAATCTCAGTTTTTTTTTGTTTTTTTTTTTTTTCTTGGGACTATATACAACTCGAAATTGGCCACAAACAAATTGAAAGCTTTTTATGTTCACTTAATAAAAACTATATATATATATACATAATTGCATGTCCTTACTATATATACTAACTATAACGCAAAATCTGGTCTCAACAACAAATCTAAAAAAATTTACAAAATTTTCCACATTTTCTTTTTTTTTCTCTCTTTCTGTTTTGTTATATTTTTATTTTTGGCGTTGCTTCAAAAACAAAAATTATTAACAATATTAATTTTTAAACAAATTTTTGTTTTGTTTTTTGCTTTTTTGTTGTTTTTGTGTCTGTCAAAATGTTGTTTGATCGTTTGATCACGATGATAATGATGTTTTTTTTGTGCACTTTTTTTATATAGTCTTTAGTATGTGTGTGATTGTGAGTGTGTGTGTGTGTGTGTATGTGTTGAAAAGCCCCTCCCCCTTTAGCCCACAAAAACCCCATTTTAAAGGGGCCTTAGCAACAGATTTGTTATTTGAAGGGTAAAAAAATAATGTTTCCTAATCAGATTTAACTTATAATTCCATCTAAATATTTGTTATTATTTTTCAATCATTGATAACCCATTAAAAACATTATTACACATTTGGGTTTGACGTCAGTTAAGCTGCTTGAACCCCAACACGGGTTATATATATACATACATATATATATACATATTTGTTTTCCCCAATACCGATTTTCTATAATCTATAAAACAAGAAATCATAGACAAGTGCAATTGCAATGAACTTCCAATGCGTTTGTTGACTTACATTCAAGTCGAATCGTATGATTAATGCAAATATTTGAGATTAAGCAACGCCCATCTTTCTCGATTCATTGCGATACTAGAATATATGTATATAATGGAATATACCCTGACAGTTCTTTGATCTTTCAACTCTCTCTCTCTCTCTTAATCTCTCTGTCTCTTCAGTAACCAAATATAAATATAATTCAATCTTGAACCTGAAAATCGAACTGGTTTCGTTTTATTCATATACTTGCTTTAATCCTATCGATTAATATCTAACCAATTAATGTTCAGATCAGTTTCCCAACTCGAATTGTCTCTAATCTGAGCAAATTCGAACCAATTTCGAACTCGAATCTTTCGTGAGTTCGAACAAATTGTATTATATATCTAGGGGAAACAAAAACATAATTTCAAATTCATAAACTCAACGTTTTCAAAGCTCGATTCCGATCACAATTATCGATCTATATAAACTATATATTATATATATAAACATATATAAATTTTAGCACTTGTTGCTTCGATTTTCACATTTTGTATTGTTTTTTTTTTTTATGGCACTAACCAAATCCAAAACCCTACAACCACCGCCCACCTATTTTATATTCCCCTCAACTTTTGCGCTACTTTTTTTTATATCTATTTTAAAAATTGTAAAAATACAAAATTAAAAACAAACAACAACAACAAAAACTTTTTATTCTGAACGTTTTCTGTTTCATCTTCTTTTTTCTTTTCTTTTTTCGATAATCTTTCAACACAAAAATATATACGAAACAAAATGAAAAAAAAAACTACTGAATACCCACCGAAATGAAACAAAATACTAAAAATTACCAAAAAAAAAAAAAAAAAAAACAAAATCTTTCGAATATATATCTGATACATATATATAAATTAGGAGTTTTCAGCCAAACAATATACTGTGAGTAGAGAAATGTGTCGAAACTCTATATATAGAGATATAGATTATTGGCTGTGGTCGTCGGTCAAAAAGAAAAACAGTACTAAACAACAACAACAACAAAAAAAAAAAAAAGAAAGACATTTTTTTTTTTTTTTTGTATATTTTCTTACGACTTTTGCTTTGTTGCGTTTTGTTAAAGTTTTTGAGTTTAGTTTACTTTCACTCTTCCTTCACATCCTGTTGCCCTCCTTTTCTCCATTCTCCCTACCACAAGGTTGCCTTCTCCTCCACCCTACATGATGTCCTTCTCCTTCCGTTTTCCTCTCGCTCACTCACTCTCTAACTAATACACACAGTCAAATTACATATATGAAATACCCTGCCCTGTGAGAAGAGGTAGGGTATATGAGATTCTTTATCAAGTTGATTGCATGCATGTGTCGTTGTGTTTGTTGTTTCGTTTCGTTTCTATTCACTTCAAAATCTAACTCAATTATAGGAAAAAAAATTCGAATCGGCGAATATCTTTACTCTTTTCTTTGCACTTTCTTCCTAGATTCAAAATGTATTCATACAACCCCCCCGTGGATTCCATTTCCTCCCCCACCCCAACACACTCAACTCACCTGCATTTACATACACTTGCGCTCACTCTTTGTGCCCTCTCTCTTATTGTCTGTCTCGTTTCAATCACTTATATATTTTTGGGTGTCTTGATCAATATTCGGAACGGTGTTTATATGTACTTATTATTGTATCCTTGTCTCTGTGTCCTTGTTTCTTTATGATTTCCTTGGTGTGTGTTTTTTTTTTGTGTCTTATTATTATTATTATTCTTTTTTTCATCGAAATGGCTTAGTCGTAAGAGAGATAATATTTATAATATTTACTATCTACGCTAATTATAAACTTTTCAACTTTTACCCCACCAACTTTTTACCTACGCTGGCCAATGCGCAGAGTCGTGCGCCCATATCGGCGAAATTGGTCGCTAATATGCTATCAGTGGCCGGTGCCGATCATATTATAACCATGGATCTACATGCCTCACAGATTCAGGTGAGTACACGCACACACACACACACACACAGACACACACACACACACACACACACAAAAGTTATGTGAATAGTAAATACAATCGAAAGTATCCTCCACCACAGTTGTGGCTCGTGTGAAAAGAATTTCAGCAAACAATATGGCAACTCTAAAGCTAATTAACGGTTTCAACTACTGCACATATCAATCAATCAATTGAACCAAAATCCCCCCTCCTTCAAGATAACATAATTTTTGTATGTATGTATATGCAGGTGGCATAACTTTGCTTTTGGTTTGGTTTATTGTTGTTTGTTATGAATGACGATAATAATAATAATAACAATTATTTGAGTGGGCCAAAAATTGTATTTTATAGTTTGTAGTTTTTAGTTGTTTTTTGTTTTCTTGTATTTTTCTTTTGTAACAATTATTTGTCCGTTTAGAATTTTTAGTTTAAATGAAGTAAAAAGTATCAAGTGGGGGGATGTTGGGTAGGAACATTAACTGCAGTTTTTACCCTGTAAGTGATAGGATAGCAGATCATACTGGGCTAATAATTGTAGATAATACATTTACCGTTAGACGTTCCAATTGCTTTAACAAATCTTCAATTCTCTCATCCTTGACCTTTGTAAGACTCTCCAGATATTGGGTCATGTGCCTTACAGAGCTTATACAAGAGTCCTTCTCCTGACACTCACGCAAGACATCCAAATAGTCCTCATAGGATACAAGTTTCATTGGTTCTTTAATCATTTTACCTTTAATCAATTGCTCCACATCCATGCAAATGACATCGGGAGGCGTTAGAATGATGCGTGCCTGCTGCGGTATGTGGGTGAGGGAATGTTTAAATGATCCTCCAGATACGGCAACAGCTAGAGGTGATGACTTTTTCTGTATACTCTCTTTGGAGAACCTTTGGGAGGAACGTTTGGAAAGGGAACAGCAACCGTTCGAACGACCAACCGATATTAGATTGCAGAGCAGGGTTTCAATGGCTCCAACATGGCCCTTGGTCAACTGTTCCAAAGCGAGATTCGTGTGACCCAGACCCAATTTAGTTAAAACATTTCGATTAAAATCCTTCCAGTTTTGTAATTTCATATTGTAATCGGAAGCATGATGGTTATAGTGATGCATAGAAATAAGTTTTGGATGGATAATTCGTTTGAACAGTCTCGCCACGGCCAGCACATCCGTTAGTCTGCGACGAGTGCGCCCATCCAGTTCCAAATTGTGAAGCTTCAGCCACTTGGCCAATTCCTTCTTTTCGGCCACTTTCATGTTGCGGCAAGCGAAAGCCATGTTATAAAAGTTTTTGGTAAAACAAATGCAAAAAAAGAAAAAAACGTAAAAGTGGGAAAGAAAAATGAAA
Source organism: Drosophila austrosaltans (assembly GCA_035045865.1). Lineage (NCBI taxonomy): Eukaryota > Metazoa > Arthropoda > Insecta > Diptera > Drosophilidae > Drosophila > Drosophila austrosaltans. The sequence goes on along the minus strand of JAWNOQ010000207.1, from coordinate 1,591,520 downwards.
TTTTGATTATTCAACTCTGATTTTAGTTTTTTTTTTGTTTTACAAAAGTTTCGAATTTTTGTGTGTGTAATAAAAACAAAAAAAAAATGAACTCTACTTTGAATAAAATGAAAAGCGAAAGCAATCCAAACTTGATTGTATATACTTTTCGATATTTTCAGGGTTTCTTTGATATACCAGTTGATAATCTCTATGCCGAGCCGGCGGTACTCAAATGGATAAAAGAGAACATTCCCGAATGGAAGAACTCGATCATTGTATCACCCGATGCTGGCGGTGCCAAACGGTATATATACCCACATATTATCTAGTGTATATATATATATTGATTGTATTGACCTTACGATTTTCAGTGTGACATCTATAGCCGATCGTTTGAATGTGGAATTCGCTCTGATACACAAAGAGCGCAAGAAGGCCAACGAAGTGGCCTCAATGGTTCTGGTTGGTGATGTTAAGGATAAAATTGCCATATTAGTTGATGATATGGCCGATACTTGTGGTACTATTGTACATGCTGCCGATCGCCTTGTGGAAGCGGGTGCCACTAAGGTAAGGACGAGATCCTTTGAATAGAAGTAGAGAGTTAGAGTGTAAACAAGATGATCTTTGCTTTTTCCTAGGTCTATGCCATATTGACGCATGGCATTTTCTCGGGTCCGGCGATTTCGCGCATTAATAATGCCTGCTTTGAGGCAGTTGTTGTGACCAATACTATACCACAGGATGGACATATGCGTGATTGTCCCAAGATACAGGTGAGATCAAAGTAGAAATTGATTGCATTCTCTTTATATCATTAACTTTTCCTGTTTCTCTCAGTGTATTGATGTATCGATGATGTTCGCCGAGGCAGTGCGAAGGACACACAATGGCGAGAGTGTCTCATATCTCTTCTCAAATGTTCCATATTAAATGTAAATGTTTAAAAAAAAACTACAACAACTGCAACGACAACTACAACAGCAACAGCAGATACAACAACTACAACAACTGTAACAGCAGCAACACAACACAAAAGTTGCAACATATTTTTTGCCATTCATCATCATCGTTATATATTTTTTATGGTTTAACTATTGTAATTTAACAAATTTCCAAACACCGCCACAAATAAAAAATTGTGTGAGAGAAAGTAAGAGAGAGAGAGAAAGAGAGAGAGAAGAAAAAATCATCATTATGTAATTATATTAAAAATAGATTTACACTATGCAACACAACACACCAGGCAGAAGAAGAGAAAGCAGAAGCAAGAAAGAAAGAAAATTCGACATTTCTCTTTCTATATACATATATACATATATCTACCTATATCCTTTTTGTTGTTTATTTTTTTTTTTTTGGGTTTTTTATTATTATTTTATTTCATTTTTTTTTTTTACATTTTCGGTTTCATTTTTCGAAAATTTTCTAAAAAAAAACATTGGCCTGCTCTTAGAGAGAAAATTTAGATTTTTAGGAATATACATATATATCATATATAGTAGAACTCACACACATACACACACTCGCACACACACCACACACACACACACACACACATCAAAGAATTGTAATTTTACACAGTGCAACATAAACAAAAAACTAATCTTTTTTGATGATTCTTTAATCTATAAGATCTTTAAATGAAAAGCAAACTTCTTGCGAAAAAAAAATGTTCAAAAATAAAACAAGAAAAGAAACAACAAATTTAGTTAAATTAAGTAAAAACAAGAGAAACAAAATACAAATTTTGGAAAGAAAGAAAGAAAAAAACTAAAAAACAAACAAAGGAAAAGATCATAGCGTAAAGGCGTTAAACAAAAACAACAACAAAGAACAACAAAAACAAAAAAATTAAACAAAAATACAAAAAAAATTTAAACAGAAAATTGATAAACAACAAAGTTTTTCTTGATCCATTACTGAGTGTATCGAATCGAATAGAAATCATATTTCATTTGTGGCCATTCTCTTCAAGCACTGAGCACGTTCCCGTTGGGTATGGGGCGGGGGGTGGAATCATTTGATATGCCTCCTCAGTAGGGATTTGGAATGCAATTTGATCCGAGTAAAATTATTTTTATTTTGTTTCAACAGAAATCTTAATCGAACTCCTTGTTCGTTTAGCTTCTACGAAAGGTAATGGAGAGCCTGATCGATTGATTGTTATTGCAACTCTTGGAAGTTATTCCAACTGCAAGATGAAAATAACAGACTGCATAGGAATCATATTATTTCCATTTTCTAAGGTAATACCTGGGCAGCTGGTCTTTCAGATATTTTTTGTTGCCTGAATTCGCAAAGAAATTGTTCACTTGAGATCGATTTCGTTCGATTCCAAATTAATTAGTTTATTAAACAACAACATAATATACATAATTTTGTTATACAAATTGGATTAATATTCATCGATATCGCCATCGGCATCATCTTCAACATTATCCGTACCCACCTCCTCAAAGTCGCGCTCGAGAACGGCAATATTTTCCCTGGCCTCGGTAAATTCACCTTCCTCCATGCCCTCGCCCACATACCAATGGACAAAGGCACGCTTCTTGAACATCAAATCGAATTTGTAGGAGAGATTGGCAAAGGCGACACTAATGGCTGTGGTATTCGATAGCATGCAGCAGGCTCTCGATGTGGGTGCCAAATCGCCATCGGGAACAAAGGCAGGTTTCTCATAGTTAATGCCAATCTTGAAGCCAGTGGGACACCAGTCTACGAATTGTATATGCCGTTTCGATTTGATGGCCGAAACGGCAGCATTCACATCCTTGGGGACCACATCGCCGCGATAGAGCATACAGCAGGCCATATATTTACCAGCACGAGGATCACATTTCACCATCATGTTGGAGGCCTCGAAGCAGGCATTGGTTAGCGTGGTAATGGCATGCTGTTCGTGGGCAGCCCGATCGGCGGACATTAGCGGAGCGTAGGCAACTAAGGGGAAATGGATACGTGGAAATGGTACCAAATTCGTCTGGAACTCATTCAGGTCGACATTCATGGAGCCACTGAATCTTAGGGAGGCTGTCGTAGAGCTAACTATCTGGGCAATTAAACGATTCAAATTGAGATAAGCTGGACGATCCACATTCAGGCTATTATTGCATATATCGTAGATGGCCTCGTTGTCCACCATAAAGACACAATCCGAGTGTTCAATGGTCGAATGGGTGGTTAGTAGAGCATTATAGGGTTCCACCACTGCTGTGGATACCTTCGGTGATGGATAGACGGCAAAATCTAGTTTACATTTCTTACTATAATCCGTAGATAGACGCTCCACCAACAATGAAGTGAAACCCGATCCAGTTCCACCACCCAATGAGTGAAAGATAAGGAATCCCTGTAAACTATCACATTGCTCGGCAAGTTTTGATAACCGTGTAGTAACCTTATCCACCACTCCCTTGCCTATGGAATAACGTCCACGAGCATAATTATTTGCCGCATCCTCTTTACCGGAAATCAGTTGTTCCGGGTGGTATAGATCCTTCATAGACCCACTACGTACGCCATCTATTACCGATGGTTCCAAATCAACGAATATGGTACGGGGCACTTGTTTGCCATTTCCCGTTTCTGTGAAGAATGTTCTTGCATCATTCGCTGTGGTATCATGGCCATTACTGGCACTGCTTCCACTAGCTGTGAGCTCTTCCTTGGTCTTTAAACTGCCATCCAGATTTATGCCATGCTCCAGCAGATATAGTTCCCAACAAGCATTGCCGATTTGAATGCCGCACTGACCGATTTGTATGGATATTACTTCACGCTGTAAAGGAATGGAAAATTATATAGGAGTCGCCATTAAAAATCTTCTCAGATCTTTTTTAACCTCTCTAACTTTAAAGCTTGAAAACAAAATTTGTTACATTCTTGTACTTACCATTTTATTCTATGATCTATTAACAATTTTAATTCAAATATTTTATAAACAATTTGAAACTTTTCTAAAGTTTTATAAACCCTTTTCTTTCTTTTACGTTGCCTTCTTTTTTTCCTCCTAGTCACGCCGCACAATGAAGAATTTCCAAAAAAAAAAAGACGTTGGAAAGCGCAACTGGAAAAGTACCGTTCAAATCAAATCAAAACGGAATATCAAATTGCAATGCAGAGTTGCATTTCTAGTGTCGCCAAGGGCGATCAATATAGTATCTCACCTACAGTTACACTTTCGATTTGATATCTGTCCCACCTTCATATAATGATAAACTATGGATAATCTCTTAGTATAGTACAAGTGCCAATGTTGCCACCTGTTTCTTTTAAGAGGAGCCTAATGGGATATACATATGTATGTATGTATGTATATACATGGCCAAATCAACATACTGCGATCTAGTTGACAAAGATCTGGTTACAATTTTAAAAACAATTCCGATTTTTTTATGAGCTTTTAATATAGTTTCAAATGATTTTTAAAATTAAAAATCCTACAATAACAAAAAAGGTTTGTGACTCTTTATAACTTAACTTAAAAAATATATAAAAATAAATTCTCTGAGTTGAATTGAATAAAATAATCAATAATAATAATAATAATCCTTGTTTAATCCTTGGTAATGCCTGGCGGCAGCGTCACATCGAACACAATTGGAGGATTATTGGGTAGGTAATTAATATCGCATGTTGAGGCATTCACATAGATGATGCGGCCATCGCTGGTAATGCCATAGCCCTCGTGAACATGTCCAAAGACATGGTATTTGGGTCTAACCCGCTGCTGCACTGTAGTCAACAGTTCCACACAACCAGCCCTCACGCCCGAACAGCAGAGATCACCATGGCCAACGGGTGGTGTGTGGGTGAGTAATATATCAACAGCCTCTGGTATTTGATTCCATTTATCTAGGCATGCCGTACCACGGGGCACGTTGAATGCCCAGCGACAGAATTCCGGTTGCCAGGGTGTGCCATAGATGCGTAGACCCCAGATTTCCATTAGTTCATCCTCCAAGTACAAACAATTTGTAAGAACTTGACGTATATTTTGAGTTTGTACTGCACTCTCCAGACTTTCCTTAGCATTGCCCAGAGTCGGCAAGTCATCCAACACAGACATGCCGGTGTGCTTGGTTCTAGAATTGTTGAGATTTATTTCATGGCTGGTCATTGGGAAAGGAATGAGGGAAACTTACCTTTCGCTATGCCCTTTGCCCGACTTATTCTGAAAGGGATGTGTAAATGTGCTATCGAAGCTAAGCTCATGATTGCCAGCAATCACAATCTTGTGCTTGTGCGGTAAGGCACCAATCCAATTGTTAAACTCAACCACTTCCTCCAATTGTCCACATTTGGTAAAGTCGCCGGCGTGTATAAATATATCACCATCGGGTATATCAAACTTAATGTACGGTGTAAGAGAGTGCGTATCCGACATGCATACCACGCGGGCCTTATTGGGTGCCACTGTGGTAGTCGGTGGCTTCATGGTCACCTTAATCACTCGCTGCGATTTGCTGATCTCCCGCCATGCCGCAGTTGGATCGTGGCTCAGCCTATGAACGGGTAGTTCTATTGGAGGATTAGAGGCACTGGCCATGTCTAAGGCGTTTGTTTGTGGTAATTGACTAAAATTGGACCATCAATTATTGAAATCAAAACAATTATATATGTATGTATGTACACGCATACACACATATAGATTTAAATGTTGTGCATACTTACCAATGCTTTCAACTGTTTAGGGTAACTGCCACTGTATTTACCATTTTGATAGCTAATACCTTGCCAACATTATTGTTGGTCAACTGTGATTACTTTAATTCAAGTCTTTAACAGATAAAAAAAACGATAGCGCAAAATAGTGCCGCTGCCTTTTCCACCGCTCTTGTCTTTTCTGACGTCACTCTTCATAAGAGTTGTCACTTTAGCCGAATTTTAGCTTGATAAAGCTGTATTGTTTTCTTACGAAAGCATCACCATAATTATTGACAAGTATTTCTGAAATGAAATTTGCTAATTCAGTTTGGCTATTTACTTAATAGATACAAATAATTCTTGTTTTTTACATTAATTCAATAAATTTATATTGCTTCTGTTGATTACAAATTAGCGTTTGAAAAAATTGGTATCTGGCATCACTAATTAGCTAGGGCCAGTTTAGCAGCTGTCGTTTTCGATAAATCGCTATCTCGATACCGATGAATTGTCTAGACCAAACAAAAAACAGCTGGTCTTAGATCCGCTTCTTCTTCTTGCTAACTTTACTACTTTTTTTTTTTTGTTGAATCAGTGAAAAAAATCAAATTGATTTGTGCAAGAGCGAGAAAGAAAGAGAAAATAAAAATGGCCGCATGTTTTGCCCAAAACCAATTGAAATATTGTTAACTGTTTGTCGAACTACCAGCCACGTCCAATGGAACAATTGGAGCTGCATGAGGATTTGTTTCCGGAGGGAGGTGCTGCCGCAACTGCAATAGCAACAGCAGGTGCAGTCGCAGGAGCAGGGGCAGGTGCAGGTGAGTCGATTGCTTGTATCCCAGATGCAATAACAACAACAATTACTAACTAATGTAAATGTTGCTATTTTTGTATCCAATAAAAATTTATTTTTGTAAGTGTTTGCCTCTTCTTCCTCTTCTTTATCATCATCTTCTTTGTGGTCTGTCTGGGTGTAGCAGCAACAGCAGCCGCAGCAGCAGTGGCTCTTTATTGTTGTTGCTGTTTGTTTACGCCCACCTACCAAGTGTACCTCATTACTGTTTCCCCCACACCGTCGCTCCACATCTTCCTTCAACAGCGTCGCAGTTGTCGGCTTCAGCTTCTTCTTCTTCTATAGCTTTCGAGTACCGTTGGCTTTTGATACCCTGCAAACATTCAGCTGGTAGGGTATTAATTATATTCGCTCATCTGGTTAACTTTGAAACTATGTCAGAGGCATCAACATTTATTTTACTCCACAAACTATAACTAGGTAGTTAATGGAATGCTTCTCTACTATCAGGCATCTCTTATTACTAGGAGCCTCGCACCTTAATTAACCAAAATCACCCAACAGGTGCAACAAAGGTGATAGTTGCAGGTTAATATGTACGTTTTAGAGAGTATCCAAAAGCCATTGTTTAGACTTGGCATTCGAAATATCTCTTGTTGTTTGCGTTTGGCTTGAATTGTCCCTCGTTTTCGTTTCTTAAATGAGATGATTCACCTTCACTTAAGGTTTACGGACTCGGACCGAACCGCAGTCAATCTGCATTTACATATGTTCACACATACATAGATACATATGTACATACAACAAAGAAGAATCATCCAATGAAAACTAAAATCGAATCGATGGAGAATCAAAAAGTTATGGCACTTTATGCTTGAGTCGTTAGCGTACCACTCGTTCGAATTACATACATATGTACATATGTGTTTGTTTCGATATATATCTATGTACATATGTTTATACCATGTCCATATTAGAATCCATGAAGATCATATGTACATACCTATACCAAAGATCATTTGTAGTCTATATAAAAATGCAGTCCAGATATAGTATCGGGGGGATATTATATAGTTTTGCGACATTTTAAGAATATATAAATGTCGTAACCCTATGACCCTACACAACCGACCAGAGCAACGGTCACGTAGCAACTGTCTGCTTATTGGCTAGGGCAGCGTCTTTTGTACGATTTTCTGGGCAAACGACGGGGCAGAAGGATGTGGGAGAATTGCTAGTTGAGGTCAGCAGAATATGCCAACTTTGATGGTATTTTACAATTTCCTACATAATTCTTGTTCATCAAGATTTATTGTTTCAAATTGTTGTTTGCTAAGAGATTGATTTACCGTTTGACATGCGGCATGCTTCTACCTCATTCACTATCTCTCTCTTACACCCCGGGTATCTTGGTATTATTTTGCCTCTTTCTCGCACAATTTCATTCACAAAAAACTCACGCGCGCAAAAATATAAACCTTGATAATGACATTCAACATTTGTCTGTCTGTCTGGGCTGACTGTTTAGTTGGTCCGCCAGCCGGACTGTTTGGCTCTCTGTCTAGCTGGCGTCAGTTGGGGGTTTTTGGGGTTCATTTGTTGTGTTCTGTGTTCGTGTGTCTGTGTGTGTGTGTGGATAGATTGGAGGGGGCACAACCTGGCAGTTATCCAACGGATTGTAGCTCAGTGTGGCACAAAAATTAGAAAATTTCACTGCTTGCCAAAGAGTCAAATGTCGAGTCGTACCATAGTTGTAGTAGTCGTTGTATTCCGTCCGTCGTCACCTGTGCAAAATTGCATAAGTTTGGCCAGCCAAACAACCGTCGCACAAGCTCATTTGTTTGCGCGCCTTCAAACCGCTAAGAACGGCGAGTGTGGAACAAACAGAAAGTAACGGGGGAAAGAACTGCAGTGCGACGTCGTCATTGTCGTTTTTCGTTCCATTCTCAAGTGTTTCGAGTAACTCTTTTCTCTGTCTCCTCGGCTAGTGTAAAGTGCGTTCCGGTGGCGTGTTTTATACTTTTGTAGCCTTTGCGTGTTTTACTATAATTTTCTCCCCTCCACCTCATAAATACCCCCTCCATTCCCCATCCCCAACGCCATTTCTCTCGCACTCTCTTTCTTTCACTCTGTTTTACTAAGTCGATGCGGCTTAGGCTCATCAACTTGGTGTGGGCGTGATGTAATTTGCCATAAAAGCAGTTAACTAATATTACTAACCAATATACATTGAGTATTATTGTTTATTTGTCGATGGGAAAGTTTGCCTGAAGGCAGAGGAGTCTCAACCATGTGCTAATTTCTCATATATTTACTCAAATTGTTGGCAGTTATTGTATAGATATATATATATATATATATACATATATATATACATACATATATGTATATTCCCAGTTCGATTTTCGATTTGTATAGTAGCAGCAGCAGCAGCTGGCCGTGTTTGTTTATTTGCTTGCTTCTTCGTTGGCCTTTTCTTTTGTTTATTTGTTCGATTTTGTTAATTTATTTGCAAACCAGAAATGAAATTGTTTAAAATTTGGTTACATTTTAGTCAAATCCTATATTACGAAAGTTGACTTTGCAACGTTTTTAGAACAGTCCTCTTTTTTAAGAGAGATCTGGAGAGACTGGAACCGGCTAATGTTGCACCTTTCCTCCACACGTTGAGAATTTGCAAACAACATTCTATCTTTTTGAGAACTTTTCGAGACATTTTAAATTAAGGTCACTGCTTCACAAGTACGTTGAAAGGTCGGTCTTATCCTTTAAATGGATAACCTTGTTGTTGCTCCTTACATACATACTCTATAAGGTCATTTGCTGGCAAGAAAATGTTAGAAATTCTGTCAAACCTTTTTAATACATTTCACCGCATGGTGTCTATAATGGAAAGTTTTCCGCAAGCTCATTTAACACATGCTGGGGGCAATTGCACCACCTCCTTACCCCCTCATGCCCCCTATCTTAGCTCACTAATTTAAGCTAATTGGTTGTGTGAATAATGTTAAACAAAAGCAACAGAAATACATACCGGAAGACATCGAAAGGGCGCCAAAAAATGTCTGCACTAACTGAGATAAATGTAGTAGCTATATATGTACATATGACCAATTCTCAATCTGATCTATTCAATAAGAGCTTTATGTTTCATGTTAGAGTTATCATTTTGATAAGGGGTAAACATGAAAAGTTTAACCGGTAGGCAATCAAAATTATGATGTAGTATGACAACATGTCGTATGAGTAATCAAGTCATCGCAGATGATTGCAGGGCAAACTTTATATACATATATCCTTCGATATAATAGGATATTTATTCAGATATATGCAGATATATATCTTTATCTATTTAGCTGTCCATGTTTCAGTTTCGCAGCAAGCAAATCATCAGCTGATTATTGATACGCAAGCGATTTGCAACAGCTGTTTTGAGCTTTTTATAAACGATACTGCTTTGCTCTTGCTCTCTCACACTAGCCCGCTATCTCTTACTCTCACTCTGTTGTTCTTCGCCCTCTCTCACTCTCACACATAGTTAATCATAATTTTAAATAGACAATAATCGTTTGTTTTGATTTTGTGCTTTCAATTTGCGAGCGTGCGCGAGTTGCTTTTGCTTAGTGTTTTTTTTTTTTGTTTTTTTCTGCGTTTTGTTGTTGCTTTTTTCGTTTTATTAATATTACTTATTGCCGTATTTGTTGTTGTTGGTGTTGCTGCTGTTGCTGCTCTGCCCGCTTTGGCGCTGGTGTTGTTTTTTTTTTTTTTTTCGGCCGCTCATTTTTGCCGCAGTCGAAATTCGTCGTTGTCGTCGTCGAGTCGTTTGAAATTTGGTTGATTTTTTTTTGTACTTTTTTTTTCAAGAATTTCTGTGTTTTTCGATTTCGATTTTGGTGTTTGCTAGATATATAAGCTATCTATATATATTTATATATACATATATATATCTAAAGAGTAGTTTATGTGTACATACATATATACATATAGTAAACTTTATGGGAACAATTTGGGAATTGCCTCATTTAACGTCTCCGGTCTCCCATTTGAGTTCTTTTTGGTCTCTGCCAAAGCCAATGCTGAGCTCATTATTTCTGGCTAATTAGCATAAAAAATCGGTAGTAACAAAAAACAATAAAAAAAAAAATAAAGAGCGCAAAATACGACAAAAAGTTTTTAAACAAAAAATACAACACCACAAACCAAAGACAAAAAAAAAATCGTTTTTAGACTTTGGTTAATCTCTAATAAAAAAAAAAAGTCGGCACAGTGACACATTTATTGAAGGAGACTCTCTTATCAAATAAAGTAACAACAACAACAATAACAACAAGTGCCAAAATAATTTACAACTAGTAAGCACACAAAAGTGTGTGTGTGTGTTTGTGTGTGTGCGTAGATATAATCACGTGCCTCTAATTACAACTCTAAACGAAAAATCATTTCTATTATTTTCAACAACAACAAACTGTTTGAATTTGTTTTAGATTGTGTGTATAATCAATCCTACCCCTCCCCCGCCACCCACCGCTCCCAAACTAGATACCACCTGGTCTGCGGTATTCTAGTCTAAGTGGGTACGGTTAGTTATTAATTGTGATTCCCACTAAATCGAAGGATAATCATTTATCAAATTGTAATCATTTTACAAATTTATGCGCCAAGTTCATGTTATGGAATTTTCAATGGACGCCAAAAAAACTAAAAGGTGAGAAGCAAGAAGAGTGTGAGAGAGAGGGAGAGAGAGAGAGAGAGAGAGAATAAAATGCGATATTTGCTGGAAATATTACAATCAATCAAAAGTATTGCAAAATTTCAATAAAATTCGTTTTATAGTTGCCTAAAAATCAAATCAATTTTAACTCAAATTACTTAGTTTTTGATCTATTTGAATGAAGAATGAAGAGGTTCGATGAATCTTTTATCGATTTGCAGAATCAGCAGGTTGCATTAGTCGTATAACAGTTTCGTAACCGTTATAGATATAACCTTCGAATTCAGTTCTATATGTGGTTCACATACATACATACATTCATTCTGTTAAAAGTATGTGAAATTTCATACGACCAGTTAGTTAGCTGTTTGTTACCAAAACGTCACTAAAATACGCTCTTTACGAACCTTTAGAACTGCTCTCTACCATTTAAAAACAACTGTTTTTTAAGTATTATAAATGACAGAAATCAGAAAACGATTTACTGTCTAATACTTTTAAAATATTACGGGATTGTTGTTGCACCTCTAATCAAAAAGGTATTATTAACCTATGCATATTCCTCTGATTGGTTTCAGAAGATAAACACTTTATTAAATTTGTGGCAAATCGTCGAACTTCTATATGATTAAGCTACCATGAGAACTAAATATTTTATTTCTTGATTGTCGGAGAGGAGAGATGAAAAATTCAATTATGTTTTTGTTGTAACTAAATAGTCACTTATCAGTTTGTGTTCCAATCATTAAAACGAAGCAACATACGACAAACCAACACCACTGTGATATCAATTGTATAGATCTTATACAATTGCTGATTGTTCTTTGTTTGTTCTTATCATCATTAATTTGTTTTATGATTCTCTGTTCCTGTTCAATTACGTTTTTCGTTTTGTTGTTGGCCCACCTTTTACCTTTTGATTTGCCATGATCTGTTTTTATTGTTGCTTGTTTTCCTTTCTTTCTTCTTTTCCACATAAATCAGGTAAAGTTTTTCACTTTCTTCTTCTTTTTTTTTTTTAGCAAAATCTATTGCATACTTGAAATTTTCAACAACGATATAAAAATCACCTAAAAATATTTTCCACTCCACTTAAATCTAAATCTCTCAGGCCATAGACATAAGTTTTTCTTTCAAAAAAAAAAAAAAAAACACAAATTGGAAACCCCATTTGCTGCTGCTTTTCCATATAAAAATGTTCTTCTGCGTGTGTGTGTGTCTCATTCTAGACGTCATGGCTGTGGTTCTTTTCCTTTCTTGTAGGGATTGCGAAACGGAAATTGAAACCGAGTGCCAAAACAAAATGGAAAGAGACCTTAAGGCCACGTTTGTGTTTTGTTTCAAGAGTCAATCAATTTCATATGGTGGAACGGTGGCCATATCCTTTAGAAGGATTCTCTTTAGACTCCCTTCATTTACAGTAATTAAAGCAATGTAAAAGGATTTACAGGATTTGTAACCCCTTCTTGCTCTACGTCTTTGTCCGTTTGCTGTTGCAGTTTTTGTTGTTTTTTTTTTATCCAACATACATACGTTATTTTCTCTTTTTTTTTTTGGAGAACGTGAAGGGACGAGTGGGAGAAGGGGGGTGGTAAATATTCGTGTTCGTCGCACGTCTTTCAAGTGGCAGTTGGTGGTGCTGATGGCGGTGGTGCTGCTGCTGCTACTGCTGCGGCTGCTGTTGTTGTTGTTAGATGACACATCCAAAGAGCTTTTATAATAGGAAGAATATTGCTCATTGGTAGGAAGATTTGTTTGCCTGGCTTGTAGAGGAGAAAAGAGCGTGTTAATATGTTATTAATAATACAAATGTGAATACCGATGGCCAAGTTTTGTTTCTTTTTGTATTTTGTTTTGGTTTGTTTTTGATGGAAATTGGAAATGTGTTTTTCTGTGTATTCTGCGCATTTTCTTTTCGCGTCGGCTGTCAAATCATCACATTTAAAATATTGAAATTTTCTCTGAAAGCAACCTTTACGTTTTAAACAAATTTGCCTTAGATAGATATATAGTTTAGCTATCCCTGCGGTCTCTTTAGTTTTCCCCTCTCCCCCATTTGCCTTGCACTTAAACTTTATCAATTATGCAGCAGCAGCAGCGCCGGCGAACGAATTCTTTGCCCTGACCTTAACTCGCCTTGAAATTTTTCATACCCTGTAGAAAAATTGGTTAGTTGTAGGGTACATTAGTGTCATCATATATAGCCAAGAATATATTTCAAATATCAAACACAAAAGGTTTAAAAAGGCATATAAAGTTTTAATCTCTTTCTCAATTCTATATAATATGTTAGTTGAAATTATATCCTAATATGATTACTTCTAAAGTATCCATCGTGGATCTCAATTGATTACAAGATATATTAAAGTTGTCACTTTAACCTTACAAAAGGACATATCCTTTTGCTGTCCTCGATTTCTTTACGTCAGCTGTTGTACTAGTTCATGGCAATAGATGCTATGCTTGTACATATATGCTATATATAGTCACATATCGTTTAAGGTTTTCCTCCAACATTTATTATTTAGTTTGACTTTTACCTTTTTTCGTGACATTTGAACACATTTAAATTTGATTTGAAGTAGCAAGGATAACATGTGAGGTTGTGATCGATTGATTTAAAATCAATTGAACCTTTTAAATCTATTAATAATCAAGTTCAAATGTGGGATATGACAGATAGAAAATGGTTTTAACTTCAGTTCAAGTTGTTTAAATTTTTTTTTGAGAGCAGGGCGAGAAATAAGTAAATTGGGCAAACTAAAATCAATCAATATTTAAATGCTTTTCCATTTCAATCGTTGACAATATGCAAAAATATTTCAATAGACAAAATGTCAAAGGGCTTGTTTTACATGTTTTCAATCAATGATTTTGTTTAAATTGTTATCATGAAAAAATAAGATAAAAGTTTAGAAAAGAAACGACAAAATATTGCAATTTGTGTTGATTTTGCATATTGAAAAACTGTATAGTTGGACTGATATATATTTACATATGTATATATATATATATATGTACGTATGTATGTATGTATGTATAAATGATAAACTTTGCATGTTTCTAGGAAATTTATCGCATTCGCTGCCCAATTAAGATATAAATACAAAAAAACATGGTCTCAGAGTTCACACAGAGTCATAAAGGGTTTGACTGTTGATGATGATGATGATATTATTATTATTATTATTATTTTTCCCTTTATTTTTTGTTGTTGTTGTTGCTGCTTATAACTAAGGTGTGTAAGACACACATGATGGCCCTGAGGATAAAGATAATGATGATGATGAATGATATTTCTATTTACAGATTTCTAGTTTTATAGGCGTGTCCTAGAACCAAACCAAAAAAAAAAAGATAAATAAAAGAACAAAGTTGGGGTAACAAAAAACTAAACCATTTATTAACATAAATAATTCACTCAAAACAATCGATGAGCTAAGCTAATGTATGACAGTAGAATGAATCACCAGATGTAAAAAAAAAACATTACATGTACACATACATACATACACATATATGTACATACATATGTATGCTAAGCCGATTCAATGACAACGACAAAAAAAAAAAACAACGAACAACAACAATACAAACGATAAGTGATAAGAAAAACTTTTGACAAATGTTTTTATCTGTTTTCCAGGCACAAATCAAAACGTAAATGAGGCACATGTGAATGAGTCTACAACAACAGTTGTTGTTGCTAGTGGCTCATCAACTGCTGCTGCCGGCAGTCCAACTGCAACTGTTGCTGCGGCCGTTGTTGCCAGTGGGTTAGGAGGAGTAGGTGGTGCTGCTGGTGGTGGTAGTGTCGGCACGCCCACAAAAAGTCCACAACGTAGTATCTATACAATTGAAGATGCCTATCAGTCCAGTTTGCCAGGCGGTGGCGATAGCTGTGCAAATGATAATCAGGCAACAGACGTCCAGCTGTTTGACTTGAATCACAGTCAGCAACAACAACAACGTCATGGTGGCTCCTCCACACCAAAACGTAATGGGAACAGTGGTACAACATCGCCCATAAATTATCAATTGCCTGGTGATGAATATCCCGAATATGAGTCACAACAACAGCAGCAGCAACAGCAACAACAGCAACAGCAGCAGCAGCAGCAACAGCAGCAACATCAACAGCAACACCAACAGCTGCCAGTGACCAATCTGGAACAATTGGTCACCAGTATTGGTCCATCGGCATCGCCTTCCATAACCTATTCCGCTCCAGTTAATCGGCAGAGTTATAGTTCCCCACCAGCTTTAGTCATACCGCAACGGCAATCACTTTTACCCTGGGGTTCCCACTCCAGAAGTTCCATCATCAACGTCTTGCCCAGCTACACGCAAGCGGAAATGCATGTCCTGGCCGCCAGTGTGGCCAGCAGCATGGAGCTGTCGGCACCACGTCCCGGTGAGATTGTGATGCGTAATCTGTTCAGCGATTTCACCAATCAAGCTGAAAAGAAAATTGAACTGGTTATGCTGGAGAGTTCGGATAAAAATCTATCAAAGTTACTGCAACGGGGCGAGGATCAGCAATTCGATCAATTGCTTTCCGCCCTGGGATCAGTAGCCGAACACTGTTTGCCCTCGCTTCTGCATACTCTATTGGCCTGGCATCGTCGCCAGCTGTCCGATATGGAGATTAAAAATGATCTCAAGAAGCCATCACATGGTGGTTCGGGAGGTGCTTCTGGTTCAAGTGGTGGCAACAATTCTCAAGGCAATTCGAATAATCAGAATAAACCTGCCGGAGATTTGGATTTTCAACTGCAGCGGCGCGAGGCCGCTGTGGAATTCATTTTCTGTTTGGCTCTCATTGAAATCCTTAAACAATTGCCCTTCCATCCCGGACATGAGGATCTGGTGAGAAGCATTGAAAATTTGGCCTTCAAGCATTTCAAATACAAGGATGGTCTACAAAATAATCCAAATGCCCATAATATCCATATGATAGCCGATCTCTATGCAGAAGTCATTGGCGTTTTGGCCCAAAGTCGATTTGCTTCCGTACGAAAACGTTTCATGAGCGAATTAAAGGAATTGCGAGGCAAGGAAGCATCACCAATGACCACACAGAGCATCATCAGTTTATTGATGGGCATGAAATTCTTTCGCGTTAAAATGGTGCCCATCGAAGAGTTTGAGGCATCCTTTCAATTTATGCATGAATGTGGCCAGTATTTCCAAGAGGTCAAGGATAAGGATATTAAGCATGCGTTGGCCGGTTTGTTTGTGGAAATCTTAGTGCCAGTGGCAGCGGTAGGTCATTTCTGTTTAAATTAATCCCTTTAATTCTCTTATAAATGGATTGCTCTATTTGCAGGCTGTGAAAAATGAGGTAAATGTTCCTTGTGTTAAGAATTTTGTGGAATTGCTCTATGTGCAGACATTGGATGCATCTACAAAATCGAAACATCGTTTGGCCCTCTTTCCATTGGTCACATGTCTGTTTTGTGTGTCGCAAAAGACATTTTTTCTTACCAATTGGCATTACTTTTTGGCCATGTGTTTGAGCAATCTGAAGAATCGTGACGCCAAAATGAGTCGAGTGGCCTTGGAGTCCCTTTATCGCCTGCTTTGGGTCTATATGATACGGATTAAATGTGAATCAAATTCGGCAACACATTCGCGTCTCCAGAGTATTGTTAATTCTCTGTTTCCCAAGTGAGTAATAATGGGCATACAAATGGGTTTCTATTTTCAAGCAACTGAACACTTGTTCTCTCTCACAGGGGATCAAAGGGTGTGGTGCCACGTGACACTCCGCTTAATATCTTTGTAAAGATCATTCAATTTATTGCCCAAGAGCGTTTGGATTTTGCCATGCGGGAAATTGTTTACGATTTGCTGTGTGTGGGCCGTTCCATCAAATTGATACTGAATCCCGAACGCATGAGTATTGGCCTAAGAGCCTTCCTCGTGGTTGCCGATTCCTTGCAGCAAAAGGATGGTGAACCACCTATGCCAAGAACTGTGCCGGTTCTCCCATCGGGCAATACATTACGGGTGAAGAAGACCTATATCAATAAAATGCTAACAGATGATACAGCCCGAAGTATTGGCATGTCCACATATTTTCCACATGTGCGACGTGTTTTTGTCGATATACTTAGGGCATTAGATGTACATTATGGACGACCCCTTATGATGACCAATCAACAAAATCAAAACAAAGAGCCAGATGAGATGCTATCCGGCGAGAGGAAGCCTCGCATTGATCTATTTCGTACTTGTGTGGCTGCCGTGCCACGTCTAATACCCGATACAATGACTGCCCAAGAGCTGGTCGATCTATTGTCGCGCCTAACTGTCCATATGGATGAGGAATTGCGCATATTGACGCATCAATCGCTGCAGACGCTGGTCATTGATTTTCCGGATTGGCGTCAGGATGTTGTGCACGGTTACACACAGTTTCTAGTGCGCGATGTCACCGACACCTATCCGCAATTATTGGAGAATTGTACGCGTATACTGTTTGTCTTTCTAAATATATGGCGCTGTGCGATTAATGTGAATGTAAATGGTGGCACGGCGGCAAATAGTGTACCCAGCAATAATAATGGAGGAGTAACAGGAGCAGCTGGAGCAGCAGGAACAGCAGCAACAGCAGCAGCTGGAGTAGGATTAGGAGCAACAGCAGGTGGAGCAACTGTTGCTGCAGCAACAGTAAATCAAACAGTAAAACAGGCAACAGCTGGCATACCCACAGCAATTCCAGTTACAGTGGCAGCCGGCAAAGATACATCGTCTAGCCAATTGTCGAAGCAGCAACATCTTAATACAGCCAGCAGTGCTGCCTCTAGTATAACCACATCTAGTGGCATGTCCAGCATTAGCACTCAGCATACTGTTTTGAATATGACCTCAGATGGTTTGGCCAAAAAGAATGAGATTCCATTGGCCACCACATTGCATTTTGTTGAGGGATTTGCCCTAGTATTGCTATGCAATTATCGTCCTTATTTGCGTAAATTGGCGGCCAT
This sequence comes from Drosophila austrosaltans, assembly GCA_035045865.1. Classification (NCBI taxonomy): domain Eukaryota; kingdom Metazoa; phylum Arthropoda; class Insecta; order Diptera; family Drosophilidae; genus Drosophila; species Drosophila austrosaltans. The sequence continues at coordinate 1,573,387 of JAWNOQ010000207.1, read as the reverse complement.
GATACTCAAGGAAGTGAAGAACTTGATGAGAGCTTTGGGAATACCAGAAACTGAGCCGCCATTAATTGATGTAATGGATCGTTGTGTGCCCCAGATAATAGAGAAAGGTTTCCTATGGCTGCCGCAAACGGAGAAGCAGGCCGTATTAAATGCCAATTGTATTGATTTGCAATGGATAGCCGAGCGTTCCACTAGCAGTTGGCTAGCTGGATTCTCTGATGGTATGAAAACTCGAATATCCCCCAATTGTATTGGTTATTGAAATATAACATTTCTTGTCTCTTTAGATAACTCCAAATCATCGACATCTACTTTAAATCTATCGCAAACTAGTTCAGGATCAACAGCTAATACTGCAAATGCGGCAAATAGTGCTTCGTCGGCACCACAGTTCGATGCCTGGGCCTATTGCGTTTTTGGTCTATTGGAACGGCAACGTGTCCTGCAGCAGTGTCCCTCGGCTGTGGCCCAGGCTTGGCCCATATGCTATGCCCGCTTAAATGCTTTATATAGTGTGATAGATCCCACGTAAGTTATAAGTAATTAGAAAAGCAAACATTAGTACTAATCTTAGTTATAGATTATAATCAATCAATTACTTGCTAATTCAATTGCAATCTCTTCATTTTTCTTTCTTTTTCTTTGTTTTCTACAGCCCTGTTAGCGATAATCGCGCCTCCTTATTACGCAGCTCTGCCCCCACCAAAAAGATGCCCACCGAAAGTCAAAAGAATTCCTATTTACGTTTATGGCGGAATCAGGTGGCATGTGCCATGCGTTTGGTTCCACAAATACCCAGTGTGGCAGTGCGTTGTGCCTCACCCGATTTGAGTTTAAGGTAGGTGGCAAATATATACTGCAATATCATAATCAACATCATCATTATTATATATATACATACATATGTATATATGTATTTGTTATCGGCAACATCATCTTACAGACGAAACATGTTCATTAACTTTTGTTTGAATAACATTTTGCATTCAATTATCATACCGCACGAGTGGATACTCTTTTCATTTGTATCTGTTGAGTTGTTAAAGGGGAAGGTGGGCGTGTCCGTGTAGGTGTGTGTGTGTGTGTTGCATGTGTAAACCAAAATTGAAATCGAAATCCCAATGAAAATCCATTTGAATATTATGACATTTTATTGTTGTTGGATGGGACAAGTGTCCTGTGTGTGTGTGTGTGTGAGTGCGTGTGTATGTGTTTGTCAAGCGTAATCACAGTAGCCTGCATATAAACACGTTCAATCATTTATATCACCTCACCCCCCAACAACCCCCACCAATTCAAATTCTATACAAAAGTGCAAACAAGAAAGGAAAAGTATTTCAAAAAAAAAAAAAAAAAGATAGATAGATAAAGAGAGATACAGATGGAAAATACTATTTGGAAAAATGATTTGTCAATTTCCTTTAACGCTGCTCCCCATCCACCAGCCCCCTCCTCGACAAACAAACTTTTGCATTGATTTATTGTTTATTCCTTTTTATATTTCCACTAGTTAACTAGCCAAATGTTGTATATAACTATATACATACATATATACATATATCTATCTATACATACTATATATATGTATATATCTATCCTATCTATCAGCCTGTAAATGTATTTGTTGTTTGCACTTGATTAGCATTTAGATTTCCTTATTTTGTGTTGTGTGTGTGTGTGTGTATGTGTGTTTGTTTACCTTATACCAATTATAAATGATTTCATGCATTCCACACAATTTGTATATATATTTCTCGTAATTGCATATATGTACATACGCATGTATATATGTATATAGTAATTTGTATTTGTTCAATGTGGGCATCAGCTATAAACTAAATATTTTCATTAAATTTGCATAATTTAGACATAAACATTAGTAAGAGCTTAAAAGTGACATAGAAAAAGAGAGAGAGAGAGAGAGAGAGAAAGGAGCAGAGAGACAGAGAGGAGCAGAGAGAGAGACTTAATTAGTGTTGTTTAAATATAAATTGCCAATGCAATTTGGAACAGAGAAAAATCAAGAGTCTGTCCGAGAAGATTCCTTAGCTCATTTTCTATTGTTCCAAGTGCAAATTTGTTATTTATTTCAGACAGACAGAGAGAGAGAGAGAGAGAAAGAGAGAGAAAGAGAGAGAGAGAGAGAGAGATAGATAGACAGACAGAGTAACTAAATTAGTATAGTTAAAAATTATTATATAGCATTCAATATCTTTCTATGATGAATCTTCTCTCTCTTCTGCTTCGAGTTAGCCAAACCAAACAAGTTTTGCATAAACGATAGTTTTCTTTATTTACTCTTAAGTCGAAGTTCTTTTTGAAAAATCTATAAATTTTCAAACATTTTCTAAAATAAATACTTATTATACCCTGTACCCATTGGGTAAAGCGTGTAAGCGGGTATGCGTGTCCGACCCCATAAAGTATATATATTCTTGATCAGTATAAACAGCCGAGTCGATTGAGTCATGTCTGTCTGTCCGTCTGTCCGTATGAACATCTAGATCTCGGAGACTATAAAAGCTAGAGCTACCAAATTTGGTGTGAACATCCGTCTAGTGTCTACGCAGGTCAAGTTTGTTTCAAATTTTAGCCACGTCCACTTCCGCCCACGCAATTGTCGAAAACTAATTACTAGAGCAGTTTTTAGGGAATCACATTCTTATTCGGCACACATAATAATGTGGCTAATATGCACCATCAGACCAAATTTAGTAAAAATCGGACAAAAAATATCGGAGATACACGTAGTGGTTCTTTGTACTAAAGCGCTCAAGGCGACGTTGGCTGGCAAGAGTGAGCGAGATAGCATGCGTTAGCTGTTGCTGCATGTTAGGGTAAATTTGTTATGAAATTGATCGCTATTTCGAGGGTGTTTGACTTTATGTAATATTAGAACTAGTTGGTACAGGATATACTCAATGTCGGCAGGGACGACTTGCTTGGTTCATTCAAGTTGAGTTTTTGGTTACTTGTTCGATCTTCATAAGTTGGGACCACCACATACACATATCCACATACTATATATGTACATATATACATACATATCTACATACGTACATATACATAGACATAATTATGTGTGACTGGGTCATACATATAACATTAGTTAATTCATTTGTTTAGCTCTAGTTAGTTACTTGGTTTTGTTGATTGTGCGTGAATTCTAATCAAAATGTGCCCATAAAAACACAAAAAATCGAACAACAACAACATTTTGACCATCTTAATACAATTCATGGGTAATTTCGTGGCAAAACTCTCACACAAAATTCTCCTCACTTCACTTTGCCTTTTTTTCGTACATATTTCGTACCAAAAAAAAAAAAAAATCAATCTATACTTTTTAATTATCTACATGTATGTATGTATATATACATATGGATTGTAATTTATTTAGTTTACAAGATCAATCGGACTCACGTTCGCTATCCGATTCTTTGGACAATATACCATCGAATGTCTTTGGGCCCGAGGGAATTGTCACAAGGTTCACATTGCCGCTTTCCTATGGACGCAAAGAGGCACGACAAAAGCGACTTGGGTAAAGCAAAAAAAAAACCAAAAACTAAATACAAATTAAGTAAATAAGCAAAAAATTACAAAAAAAAAAAAAATACCCAATTGAACAATTTTTAAACTATTTTAAGACTGTCTGTGTATGTGTGTGTGTGTGTGTGTGTGTGTGTGTGTATTATTGTGTAACTTTTTGGCATGTTTTGATTAATGTAATTATAATTCCCCTCTCTCGTAGCTAGTACCAAATCAATTATTATTTCAATTTACAAGCAAATATACCTACCAACTACACTGTCCTACAAAGAAAAAGTACTTGTACTTGTAGTACCAGAGTTGCCAAATGTAATCGTTTTATACTCTATATGTTACTTTCCTCGATTTAACAGTTTTTAATTGTTTTTTAGTTTTCCACTTTTAATTTTGAAATCGAATCGATTTAACGTTATATCTACTTACTTTTCACAAGATTTCAATGGGTTTTCAATGCTGCCAATTTGATAATTATTAACTAAACTAAATGTTCGAGAGATACCTTTCATCTAAAACTAGGCAAATGATGACACCCGGTTAAAGGTATCCAAATAGCAAATGTTTCCAGGAATAGGAAGAACTTCTTAGTAGGAGAGTTAGAAGACAGCCGCTAGTCAAGATTAAGAGAGTCTATAGTCCCAAATAGTCGAAATATATACAAAAACATTTGAATAGATGTTGGCAACTCTGGCTTGTGGCTAAAACTTGTTTACTCTTTTACACGTTTATAATATTTTATACCCTGTACCCATAGGACCAAAAGGTCGCTAAAATGTATGTAACTGGCAAAAGGAATCATTTCCCATCCCCCTAATTATATATATTCTTGATCACCAACAACAGCCGTATCGTTTAAATAATGTCCGTCCGTCTCTCTGTCTGTATGAACACCAGAATCTTTAAGACCAAAAGAGCGCTGGAACTACCAAATTTGATGTGAATATTCGTCTAGTGTCTACTCAGATTAAAATTGTTTTGAGTTGACTTAAGTTGACTTTTGAGGCAATTAAATTTTATTTGTAACTCCTCTACTTGATACTCAAGCTTGCATAGTTGTGCCATATGCAATTTATCAGTTTTCGTATATATAAATGTGCATATGTATCATACTCGTGTTATTTTGTTCGTTTTGTATTTCTTCTTTCCCCATTTCTAATTTCATTTCGATTCACACACACACACACACTAGTAGTATCCGTCCTGGATTCTGTGCCGTAGAATTTTGCTTTTGCCTCTTTGTATACGGCTGCATAACATGCACCTGCCAATTTCAGTACATATACAAAAAGGAAAACCTTTTTTTATTTCTGCTCTGTTTTTTTTTTTTCTTGTTTCTTTGTTTAATATCAAATCAAATTTTTGCCTTTTTAAACGATTTTTTGTTTTGTTTTGTTTCTATTTTTGAAGTCAAAAAGTTTAATTGTAATTACTATGGTCCTCTGTATTTATTTGATGTACTTTTAATTGAAAAATAGCCTTAATTTTAATATTTATAATGTTTATATGTAAATAGGAGCGGGAGAGAGAGGGAGAAAGGGGGGCAGCAGAAGGGGTGCAGCTGGGAAAAGCGGGACCTGTATACACATAAAAAACGAAATGTAATGAACAAGAAAAGCTCTCTACATCAATATAAATTTAAATTTAAATACATTTTTTGTGCACCCCGTCGACTCCCCCTTTGAATGAGAATTTGGTAGGCAAACAGAAACCCCAAAAGAAAAAAGGAAGGAAGAAAACAATCCTCTCCAGCTTGTGTGCTTTTGTCTCTTCCTCTAGCAAGCGTTTCGTTCTACAGTTTACCATCATCGTCATCATCAACATCATCATTGACATTCGACACTAAAATCCAAAATGGTCATAAATTTTTATTTTACAGCTCATCACCCGATTCCCTGAATGCCGATCGTAGTGACAAATCAGCGATGGGCAGTGCCTCCCCGCAGGCCCTGTATAAGTTGGTTGTGCCCCTGCTGCGATGTGAAGTTGTCGATGTTCGGGATGCGGCTGTCAATTCCTTGGGCATGATAAACCATGATGCGCTCAAGTGAGTTCTCTTTACCCACCTCCACCTCCATCTCCTCCATCCACCATCGCGTTGCGTTGCGTTGCGTTGCGTTGCGATGAGGAATGGATGGATATAAACCGTGGCAAAAAGTGGATTTTATGTGTTAATGCTTCTGCTTTCGACAGAGATTTAATGGAGGAGCTTGTTGTCTATATACGTGAAGCTGTGGATCGCAAACAAGAAAATATGCGACGACGTCGTCGACGAGATGCTTTGCGCTTGCAAGTGGTTAGGGTCCTGGAAAAGATAGCCGAAAACGGTACATTTGGTGTGAGGTGAGTGTGCCTAAGTCTCTGTCTCTCTGTGTGTGTGTGTGTGCTTTTTTTGCGTGAGTAACGAAAATTCCTTTATTCTTTGATTTATAAGCGTATATTAAATTTGAAGTCCGTATGCGACCGAGGATTCTTTAGCGTATGGTTACGGGTCAATGCATGCAGGAATTTCAGTTTCGAAACCTGTGTGTGTGTGTGTGTGTGTGTGTGTGTGTGTGTGTGTGTGTGTGTGTGTGTGTGTGTGTGTGGAGTATTACACCAATTACTTACACATACCCACACCCATACTCTCATACACACATTTTAGACATGTAGAGGGGGAAAAAGAAAAAAAAGTTGAAGTGCTTAATTTGGCTCCTTCTCCTACCAAATTAAAATATATACATATAAATTTCAGTTACCTAGGATATTTAACGAGAGAGTGTGAGAGAGAGAGATCCTTTTATATCTTTTTAATGAAATGAAATTTGTTATTCTTTAACTTATTTACCAAACTAGTTAATCATTCCGTTTAGTAGTTTCATTAAATGCAAAAGTTATTTCAACTAAAATCAATTTTCCAATCCCAATGAAAAAAATCAACTGTAAATGACATTCGAACTAATTAAATTTTATTAAAATCGAATGGAAATAAAATGGTAAATTGATAATTTGACATGTCAACTAATTTATTTAATTTCCATTTTTGGTTTCATTTGATTGGCAAGTGAACAGGATAAATGTGTGTAACCTTAGGTCAAACGAAAGTATATTCGTTTCAATGTTAGTCAATTGAATTGCTCTTCTATATAGGGTATATGCAATGTTTATGATGCTCCTATTTCTTTCAGCACTTGTGTGTTGGAACGTGATACGATGTCATTGCATCCAACATTTGTGGAATATATCGAGGGTGCCATGGTCTATTTACAGGCTGAAACGGATAAGGATAATCTCAGTATACGTGAGGTCAAGGCACATTTTTGTAATTTCATAAGGAAAATGATTAAGAACTTTTCATGTAAGTCCAAGTATAAAACGAAACATATTTGTTTTGTGTTCTTTATTTTTTCTTTTAATTTCTCTCAGTGGAAGCCTGTGCCACGTTGCTATCGCGAGAATTAAAGCGTAATCTATTCAATTTGTTTGCCACATGGTGTGGCAGCTTCTCCAAGCCGTTGAGTATTAGCTCACAAATTGGACAAACTCTTGAGGAGGAAAAGTTGCAGTTTAGTGCTTTGCAGGCAAGTAAAAGACGCGAAAATGCATTAGCAATCCGCCATGATTGATGCGAATTGAAGCTGCGGCAAAGTTTAACACAAGTTTCCCCTTGTTTTTTCCCCTTTCCCTTATTCCTTCCTACATCTTTTTTTGTCTCTCACAGGCCATGTCCGCTTTATTATGCTGCGGCCATATTTTCTATGCACAACATTTGCAAGATGATGGCATTATCTATAAATGGTTGGATCTCCTTTTAACCTCCAAGGATGAAAAGGTGAGAATGCATATCCTTTAAGCTGGTTAACATTTAAAAAGGTTCAACTTGGTTATAACTCTGCCCTGTGTATTTGGTTTTATATTTTTCATTTCTACAACAGATCTATCAACTGGCACGTGATACAGTTGTCCTTTTGCTCGAATCAAATCCGGATATGGGCCAGTTATTGGAATGGGTCATTGATCGTTGTTATACATCAAGTCCACGTGAAGCCGATGCCTGCTTTCTGGCTCTAGCCTCGATCTTTAGTGCCAAGTAAGTCTTAATATATAAAGTCATTAGAGCTCAAAGGATACGCAAGCAGTTATTCCCCTCATTTAGAGGCATTCCTTTTTACATAATGGCCCACTTTAGCAGCATCTCTCATGTGTCTTTGGTTAATGTAAACGTTTTAAATTTTCATTTATCATGCACATAGATGCCAGATTGTACATAAACGTGATGATGTCGGACTATTTGTTAGGGCCATTTGTGATTTCGTTTCCGTTTTTATACATTTTTATTTCCGTTTCGCATGTGCGGCAAAGAGATTGCTACAGTTGCCACAGTTGCTTGCAACATGCTCGCGTCGCATTGCACTTATTCCACATTTATGCCCTTCTTAAACACACACAAAAAAAACAAAATCAATTTGCTTGAATCAAAAATGAAACATTTTATTCATTCAGTTTTCTTAAAGATTTCTTTATTTGATAGAAAAAATATTTGTAAATTTTCATTTTAATAAAATCATAGTTTATGAAAGATATTAAAATTTTCAATTTATTATATTTTAGACTTCGAAAGGTAAAGATTCTCTTTTAGACTTTGAGAAACATGAAACATAAAAGCTAAAGTATATACGATATATACTTGGGTGAAAGCAGCTCATTGAGGTGAACCGGCTCACTCGTTCTTTTTTTCGAAGTGAGACAACTCACTCATATGGCGCACTGGCTCACCTGTAGATAGCTCATGAGTTCACTTTGCGATCGCCAATTGAGAAGAACGCAAAACTAGCTATAAGAACTAGTGTGCCAAAATGAGCTAGTGAGCCAAAATGAGCTAGTGAGCCAAACTGAGTCATATTGAAGGAACAAGCTCATAGGCTCAGTTCAGTGAGCCATTCATTTTGGCTCATGAGCTACCCAAGTATAATACGATATATAAGATAAAATAAAGTATATATAAAAGATATATAGATAGTATATAGAAAGTCGTATATGACTTTAATATTTTGTGCAAGTTTTGTTTTCGTTTTCTTTTTTTTTTGTTATTTGTGTCCAGGTGGAAAATAAATTTGTATGCATTATATTTTTGCCACCTGGACACACTGGCAATCTGGCCGTTGTATGGCCCTTTCATTGCCGCCTCATCCCCCATCCCACCCCCCAATCAGCAGCTTCCCTTTTGCATCCTTTTACCTTTCTTGCATGTGGCATACGAATAGCTATCAGCTTTTCCTACCTACTTTTTTTATTTACGTTTTTTTTTTTTCTTCTTTTTATGCTCTTTAATTTTGTTCTTTCTTTATTTCGTGATTTACATTTTTTAGTTGCAGCAACAGCTGCAACAATGGCACAACAACAACAACAGCAACAATAAATATTTTACATTTTAATGCTTGAGTGCGTTCAGTAGAAAAGTTTAAATTTGAAATTTTTGCACAATTTGTTGTGGAAAAAGTTTGTTAAGTTGGTCAACTGAATTGGCCTTTAAAACGCATAGTTAAAGGCAGTGCCGCTCTCCTCGTGCATGTTGATGAGGCAAAATCGATTTCCATCTTGCAACATTTTGCAGCATACATGAAAATGAACGTGAACATGAATTGGTTTAGTCACAGGACCAAGCATCAATTCACAAATGGCTTTGCACTCTATCAACTCCAATTTTAACATATTTTTTGCATGGGTGGGGGGAGGAAGGATCTTGACGTGTGTGTGGCATACAATGTACTAGGCTAACATTTGCCAATGGTGCGTTTTCAGGAATAGCGACCACAGTGACCACAGCCAGAAACATGGCAAACAACTCATAAAAGTTCCCAACCTTAAAAAAAAAAACAAACAAAACTCAAACTCTTTGCGGTAAACTGGGTTTCCGGGGGCAAGTGCTTCCTGTATATTCTTTTCTAATTTATTCCGTTCTTTTAAACAATCTCTTTTGCAGGGAATATCCGTGCGACCATTATACATCGGTGATAACTGTAACTCTTCTAATGACCGGCTGTCCACGTGTTGAGGTGCATGCCACAGCTTTACAATTATTGCAAATATTGGATAAACGCTTCTTTGGCAGCATTGTGGGCACTCTCCATAGCGAGAATGAGAAAGGTAACAATTCAACTACTACTACTAACAGTAACAACAATAACAATAACAACTGGTGATGGGTTTCTTAATAATAAACAGAAAGAAGAAAAAGACGATGAAAAATGAAAATTATAAACTAAAACTTTATTTTTAAGAAAACTTTCCATTTCCCTTGAACGACGACGATGGTGACTTTTGTTGCTTCTCCCCTTCTTCTCTTGTTTGGGGGGAACGTAATGACGTGCAAGCCGCGCTTAATTCTTAACCAACGAAATGCGAAAGGTGAAAAACTTCTCGAATATTCTTGTGGCCCCAATTTCTCTCTCTCTCTCTCTGTGTGTGGCCTTGAAATGTTGCAGGTGAAATGAAGACTATAAATAACTAAAAAAGAAAAGGAAGGGTTGTGCGCCACACTATATGCAACAATATCCATGCTCTAAGGTGGAAAAAAGATACACTAATTAGTGGTTCGATAAGGGGTTAAATTTAGCAACAAAATGAACATAAAAACATTGCATTAACTTTATTAAGTCTATACAAGAATTGTCTAATTTTACTCATTTCAACTATTCGAACTCGAACTCGAAAATATTCCAAAAATTACAATTTCATTATGCATTGTAATTTGTTGTTGTGGAATTGCTTGAATTTGGCCTTTGTTCTAATTGAAGATTTGATTGAAAGTGTGGACCACTAATCAATATGCAAACAAACATATACATACATATATGCATCCACCCGCCTTTTGATGGCCTGATTGCATTCCGTAAAGGTCATTATTGTTGCCCTATAACCTGGGTGTATGTATGTGTGTAAAGGTGTGGGTGCGGGTGTGCGTGTGTGTGTGTTAAATGCGTTTCACTATTAAAACCGTAGAGCGAGTCAATTACGTATACATAAGACTGTTTTATCAATTTGTCACAGAGAAATTCGACAGCTAAACACTTTCGATTTGAAAACGGATCGTAGCAGTTAGCCCACTGGTCGTATAAGTAATATGTGATAAGTCGGTTTAAAATATTCATTTTATTGGCATTAACATCATTATCTTTCTAATGTTAATGGAAAAATTCCTTTTTGACAATATCTCTGACAAGACTTTTTTTGGCTTATGTAACCAATTCCGGGAAAATATCTATATAAAAGAAGAACTTAGCATGGAATGATCTAACAGTAACATGAAGACACTTTTGGCATTCATAACTCTAGCGGTGGCATTAACAAATGCCCATCCCCGCCATATTGATCTGGCTTCGGATCTGGCCACGGCTCGGAAACAGGATCAGGATAGGGCCAACAATATCATATTCAATGGATACATAGCGCCTAAAGGACACGTTCCCTACATTGTAAATTTATCGCTATTTAATGGCACTCATCATTTAAGATGTGGTGGTAGCATAATTAGTAATACTTGGATTCTGACTGCTGCACATTGTTTCAAGAATATAATTTATGTGGATATTTATTATGGCACCAATTTGGCCAATAGATCGCCTACAAAACATAGGGTGGAAAAGGAGAACATAATTGTTCATGAATTGTATAACAATGAGACACTTAGCAATGACATTGCTCTAATCCGAACACCACATGTCGAGTTCACCGATCAAATTAATGAGATAGATCTTCCAACCTCATTGTTAACAGAGAAATTTCTGATGAAAGTGGAAACTAAAGCATGCGGATGGGGCAGAATCAGCCACAATGAAACTACTGACATCTTACACTGCGTAGATTTGCGCATCATTAAAAATGAAGAATGCAGTGAACAATACAAGAATCGGAAGGAAGCCATCGATGAAGGCATGCTTTGTACCGGACTAATCAATGGCAAAGATACCTGTTCTGGTGATTCTGGAGGACCTTTAGTGATTCCTAATAATCCTCCAATATTGATTGGCGTTGTTTCCTTCGGCATATGTGCTAGGAAGCCTGGAGTATTTGCCCGTGTGACTTCATACCAGAAATGGATTTACAAAAAAACTGGTATTTTTTAAAATACGTCAAAATTTGTCTAATATTCGAGAGAACATAAATTAAAACCTTCTATAAGGAAGAAATGGTTCGATTTTTCAATAGGATAGATGAACATTATTTACTATAGCTTTGATTCCCAACCCATATTGCCATACTTGATATGTTATAAGTCGGTTCAAAAATTAACTAAATTGGTTTTAAACCTTTGACAATATAAAGTCTAGTTACAATGGGCATAATTACCCCATTATCTTTCTTATCTTAATGGAAAAATTCCCTTTGGCTATCTCTCTTACAAGACTTGTTTAGTTTATATAACCAATTCTGGGTTCTATATAAAAGAAAAACTCTGTTTCAAATGATCGAACAGTAACATGAAGACACTCCTGGGACTCGTAACTCTTTTTGTGGCATTAACACGTGTCCATACCCGCGATGTTGATCTGGATCAGGATAGTGCCAACAATATCATTTTCAATGGATACATTGCCCCCGTAGGACACGCTCCATATATGGCATATTTATCGGCTTACAATGGCATTGATCATATTGGATGTAGCGGCAGTATAATTGGTAACACTTGGACTGTGACTGCTGCACATTGCGTTGAGAGTGCGTTTTATGTGGATGTTTATTATGGCAGCAATTTGGCTAATGAATCGAAAATTACCCGTAGAGTTCAAAAGGAGGAAATCTATATCCATAGATTGTATAACAATGTGACATATAAACACAATATTGCTCTATTGCGCCCACCACGTCTCGAGTACACTCGTACAATCAAAAGAGTATATCTGCCACCAAAGTTTTTGTTAGACTATTGGCTGATAAAAGTGGACACTAAAGCCTGCGGTTGGGGCAATATCAGTCGGACGGAAAGTACTGAAGTCTTACACTGCGTCGATTTGCGTGCCATTAGAAATGAAGAATGTGCCAGATATTTGGGTCCTATCGATCAAGAACTGATGTGTACTGGAGGAAAACCTTATTTTCGTAAGGGTATTTGTACAAGTGATGCTGGTGGACCTTTAGTGATTTATAGGGAAATTCCGCTATTGGTCGGCATTGCTACCATCGGTGGTGAGTCTTGTGACGGGATTCCTAGTAAATATACTCGGGTTACTTCATACTTGAAATGGATACGTTCATATACTCGTATTCCTTAGGATAAATAAAAGCATTTGATAAGCATAAAGTGGAAAAGGACTCGATTTTTCCGTAGGAGATTGCCAGGGGTAGGGGGATCCCTTTTCAAAATTGTTTATTGTTTTTTTTTAAAGTTTTTTATTCAAATCTTTGTTTCGACCTGCATAAGTTGAAGTTTGGCCATTGAAGTTGTTTGCATTTGTTGATGTTTCGACTTAGTTTCAGTTTTTATTCATGAGATAAGTTTTTTCTTTTTCGGGGCGGAAAAAATAAATCGATAATAATTCAGCATCAATTTGTATTCCTCTCAGCACTCTCAACCGGCTGCTCGCTCGCTCTATCAGTCGTAGGTTCCTTCACTCTTCTCCAACTACTTCTCCTCTCGGTTGTTTGGCGCTTCTCTAATGGTTTGCCTCATTATGATGAGCTTGAAATATTTATTCAACTTTTGTTGTCATGACAAATGCAAAGATGTATTCACATTTGCAAACGCAATCGTATTCGCATTCACTTTTGGTGTCCCTTTAAAGCCAACAACGAAGGAGTCACACACAATGTGAGAGTGTGGAGGAGGGGGGGATGTAAATATCAAGTATACGCACAGACTTTAATACTTGAAGCATTCTTTTTATATAAATTGTAAATAAATATCTAAATGCGTACACTTACGAAACAAAAGAGAACTAAAGTAATCAAAAATATGTGAAATATATATAGGTATGTATATATCTTAAATCGTACATTACCCAATGGCATCAGGTTTGTTGTGGTAATTTGTATTTAAGTTTTTGTTACAGATTCCTTTCTATATGTTGTTGCTGCTGCTGCTTGTACTGTGTGGTTGTACTTACTGAAAATTTTATTTCATTATATAAGCAGCTTTCATTACACACACACACACATACGCACTCAGATCCGGATCCGGACACGGCCACGACCACGGCCACATAAAACGCTTCCTCTAATATCTTTCTTTCTTTCTTTTTTGGTTTGCCTCCTTATATACATATGTATTAGTGCGTGTGTGTGTGTGTATGTGTGAGTGTATGTGCGTGTGTAGGTGTTCTTTGATTGAATTTGAAATTTATTTGAAGGTCCTCAGCGGCATGTATGAGCATAAGAGAGAGGCAACTGCCACGTCTCTGATGTTTCTTCAACCTCGTCGCATTCTTAACGAACAAGTTCTGTATGAGGTAGTTCATATACCCTAAAGAAAAAGGGGTATATCGAAAGTGGCAATGAAATGTATATACTTATATGTGGAACAGTAACCGAGTAGAGTATCTCTTGAGCAGATCTCTTAAGTGGTTAGTAAATAGATATGCTCAACCATTTTGATTGGAGGTAAACTTTTGGTCGATCATCTTTTCTGGTCTGGTGTTGCTTTCCTCCTTTTGAAAACTTTCCTTGCCCGTTGGGCCATAAATGTTAATAAACACGCACACAATTTAACAGGGCCCCAATACCCATCCCCGCTTTTCATGCTGTCCCCCATTGCCATCCCCCTTGTTGTTTCTTTTACATTTTTTTTTTTTGTTGTTAATTTAAGATTTTTTTCTGTTTTTTTATTTTTTTTTTGTAATAATCCACTTCCAAATGGCAGCCATAAATGTGGCAGCATGTGGAGCGTGGGTAATTAGTGTTCCTTTTTTTTTTCAAATGAATTGGTCGAGTCAAATTCTGGCTAAATGAACAAATTTTAATTTAAAGTGTTTATTCGCTATTGGTTTTTGCATTTGATCATTTGAAAAGATGTTCATAATAAATAAGCCAATTTTCCTATAACTAAACACCTCCTCCTCCCCCCCCCCCTTTCAAGTATGAACAGTTTATTTGTATTATTCAATTTAATCTACTTAGGCATCTGAAGTGCAGGCCCATAACCCAAAACAAAAAAAATGAGAAGGAGAAAAGTCCATTAACAATCTTTTGCCCATTCAAACGTTTTAAAGTGTTGGAAAATTAAAATTGAAGTTTCCTTTAACTTAACCAAGCCGAAGTTTGCATGCTCTTCTGACAATTATTTATAATTTAGAAGAATCATTGGCTATCATTTAGTAATCAATAATATATTCAATAACTTTTGATATTCAATTGAAATACAAGAAAATTATAACCACAAAGTAACCCAAATCTCGATTGATAGTTCCTATCACAGCTATATGATATAGTCATTTGAACACGATGATTTCCAAATATACAATGCGTTCGGAAAAATTATTCCCATGTGCAAATTTCAGCTGTGTCTGAGAGACCAAGACAACTAGACGGATATAACTATACCAACTAAGCTCATGGGCAATGCCTGCTATCGGAAATTGCATACACCGATTGGAACTACCACATATTATCTTTCTAAAGGTGATGGAAAAATTCCCTTTCATTGATATCTCTGACAAGACTTATTTGGCTTATGTAACCAGTTCCGGGTTCACTTCTATATAAAAGAAAAACTCCGTTTCAAATGATCAAACAGTAACATGAAGACACTCCTGGCAGTCGTAACTCTGGCTGTGGCATTAACAAATGTCCATACCAACGACATTGATCTGGATCAAGATAGGGCCAACAATATCATATTCAATGGATACATAGCGCCTAAAGGACACGTTCCCTACATTGTAAATTTATTGCTATTTAATGGCACTCATCATTTAGGATGTGGTGGTAGCATAATTAGTAATACTTGGATTCTGACTGGTGCACATTGTTTCAAGAATATAATTTATGTGGATATTTATTATGGCACCAATTTGGCCAATAGATCGCAGACAAAACATAGGGTGAAAAAGGAGAACATCATTATCCATGAATTGTATTACAGCGCAATAACTGGCAATGACATTGCTCTAATCCAAACACCACATGTCGAGTTCACCGATCAAATCAACGAGATAGATCTTCCATCCTCTTTGTTTACAGAGAAATATCTGATGAAAGTGGAAACTAGAGCCTGCGGATGGGGCAATATCAGCTCCACTGAAACTACTGATATCTTACACTGCGTCGATTTGCGCATCATTAAAAATGAAGTGTGCGGTGAGAAATATAAGTTTTACCCAGGAACCATGAACGAGGGTATGCTCTGCACCGGTGTTTCCAATGGTAAAGCTACCTGTGTGGGTGATTCCGGTGGACCTTTAGTGATCCCTAAAAATCCTCCAATATTGATTGGTGTTGTTTCTTTTGGCGATAAAGTATGTAATTTGAGGCCTATCGTTTTTACACGTGTAACTTTTTACTTGAATTGGATACGCGAAAAAACGGGCATTCTTTAAAATATGTCATTTTTTTTTGCTAATATTCAAGGGAAAATTAATAAAAGGCTTTTATTAAAAAGTAAATGGCTCGATTTTGCAACAGGAAAGGTGTACATCATTTACTATAGTTTTGATCAGTAATTGCTATCCCACTGGTCGTATGAGTGATATGTGATTGATTATGGTGGCAGCATTAAAGGATCTTTCAAGGTATTGTAGACTCTATTCTATACGTTTCCTTTCGTAGTATTCAGTTTACAGTGTATCGACTAAATTTTGTTTTGTCTTGCTTTAACTTATTAATAGTATAGGAAGAATACTGCGAGGAGGGTATTCAAATTTTGGTATGTCCAATTCTAATTTCTGGGTTATTTGGTTTTTGGCTTACAAATTGCCGCTGACCTTTTTTCTCGATGTTGTTGTTGTTGATGTTGATGGTAAGCTGCTTAAGGTTTGTGTTTCAGTTGTTTTTTATGATGCACCAGAACCTACCTTTTGGAAGCCTTCAAAAAAAAAAAAACGGAGAAAGAGTGGGGAAGAGGAAGTCAGGAAATAAAAAAAAAGGTCAAACAGATTTATGCTAATATAAGCGACTTATTTTAGGTCAATGAACAACTGGATAATCTCCTGCTCCGTCCTCCACCTGCTCCGCCTGCCGCTTTTCGCTAGAAAAAACTTGTACAATTTCAATATTCAAATGCAAATATTTATGGAGCAATCGAAAATTGTTCAATTTGCCATTTAATAACATTAATTTTGGGCCCATAGAAAAAGTACAATGAATTTTGCGGTTTTTAATTAACCGAATTAACTTTTATTACACTCAATAAGTACATTGTGTGGGAGGGGCATAGAACAAATTTTTGTTATTGAATTGGTTTTTGGTTTCGGTTCATTTGTGGTTAAGATTTAATTAGTTTGTTTGGGTTTCTACCAATTTAAGCGGTCAAAGTGAATTAAATCTGTTCAATATATATATATATAGTTGATATATTTGATATATAATATACATACTTGGGTAAAAGCAACTCATTGAGGTAAACCGGCTCACTCGTTCTTTTTTTCGAAGTGAGCCAACTCACTCATATGGCTCACTGGCTCACTGGCTCACTTGCAGATAGCTCATGAGTTCACTTTGCCAAAAAACTAGTGAGCCAAAATGAGCTAGTGAGCCAAAATGAGCTAGTGAGTCAACTGAGCCATATTGAATGAACAAGCTCAGTGGCTCAGTTCAGTGGGCCATTCGATTTGGCTCACTCACTCATGAGCTACCCAAGTATAGTATATAAATATATATTATATATTTAACAACTGTTTTTCTACAATTATACATATATATATATTTTATTCGCTGAAATTCGGTTTTTTTTTTTTGCTTTTAATTTTTTTCGATTGATTAAATTACATTTAAAACACACAAATTAAGTGAGTAGTTTAAACAAACAATTCACTCTACTTTAATGCAATAGTTGCTATGCTTTGGTTAATTAAATAATTTATAAATTTTAATTTGCTTAAGTTGCTTCCCCACTCCCCCGCCCTTAGCCAGCCACTTGCTCCGCTGTTGTTTCTTCTTTCCATTTTCCTCTTTCTTTTTTTTTTTTGTTTTGTTTTTTGTGTGTGTTGCATTGCAATTTGCTTACCAGATTTCCCTTCAGGTTAGTTTCATTCAATTCAATTTAAAAGTTACTTCTTTTCACTTTTGGCTTAACAAAAAAAAAAAAAAGCGAAAGAAAAGGAAAATTCAAATGCAACATTACAAACTTTTTTTTTTTTTCTTTTTTTGTCTACTGCAAATTTTCTATTCGCATCTTTTGTAACTTATCCTTCATTCACATTCTTTGGAAATCTAATTAAAATCCGTTGAAAATTCCTGGGGGCAAGTTTTCCTCTCTTTCTCCCTCTGTCTCTAATTTCACAAGAGAATCTCATTCATTCACTTGAGTGGATGCAATTCGTGCATTTCGTTCCAGCAATGTTGCGTCATCATGCGTCGCCTGGTTGATGTTCCAGTGTTGCGGCAATATTCCGATACTGAAAGATAGATTGATTGATAGATTGTTAGATTGACAGATTGACAGTGAAATGTGAGACACAATTGAGCCACAATGCCGGAGAATTTCATTAAGTTGGCCATTTGCTTCGGCAATGATGTCACAGTTGAATGCCCTAATAATAGTAGTCCTCCCACTAACTACTCCTTCATCATCATCCCCCTTCATCCCCCTTACGTATATTTTATTAAATATTTCTGCTGTCATTACCGCACCACGCTCTTCTATATCCTTTGACTTGTAGCTCTTTATTAAATTGTACATATTTATATACCAAATTTTGCTGCAACTTTTTGAGCCATTTCCTGTGCAGATTTTCCGCCATTTCTTTTGTTTCTAATTTCCTTGTAGGCAAGATTAACATTTGTAATCGTTAAGGATTCCACTGCCTGCGACTTTTTTGTGTCTTTTATAATTCTGTCAAAGCTTCTTAAAGATTTAAAAGAGAAATGTTTAATTGTTAACACAAAATAAACTTTAATTCAGATTGTTCAAGTATAGATAGATAAACCTATGTATAGACATATGCATATATAAAAACACATTTCTTCCTTCCTTACTTCCTTCCTTCTTTCCTTTTTATTAAATGTGTTTCACTTTGGGGACGTTTTCTTACTGTATTGCACAATTCGAGCAATTAAAAATGAAATCTTGAGCAATTTTCTTATGGAATAAAAAGAAGAGGAGGAAACCCCTTTGATTTATATATATATGTTCTTATCCTGCTTTGCTATCCCTTGCCATGTTTTCTCCTGTTCTCGCTTTGTTTGCTTAATTTAGATTCTCTTTCATTTTGAAATTTGTTTAGGGCCCTTAAAGGTATGCTATAAATAATTTTGTCAAAATGCATAAATTTTACATAATCATCAATTATATGAAAAGTTAATTTCATAGAAAAAGGCAATCAACGGTGAGGACAAAGTAACACACAGAGAAATTATGTGTGTCTCTAGAGAGAGAATGAGGAAGAGATAAGCCAAAAGAAGGCAAAGAAAGAGCAAAATTGAGAAAGTATTTTATATTTTTCACTTTGGCTTTATCTTGCTTGCCTTTTTATTTTTATATTTTTGTCTGCTGTGTATTATATTTCCCGCCAATCTGCGCCAATCAATCATCCATTCACAGACATCTACTATACACACATGCACACCACAAACACACACCACACACACTAAAAGAGAGAGATACTGACACATATGGACGGAAGTGCCAATATATTTTACTGCAAAAAATTTTCAATTGAAATTTGATAAAACGAATCAAACTGATGATGATGATAATGATGATGAAGGGTGTGTGTGTGTGTGTGTGTGTGTGTGGTGAGTGTTATTGTTTGCACTTTTCTTTCATTTTTTTTAACGCTTTCATTCACTTGTGTTTTTTCTTCTTCTTCTTTTTGCTCTGTTTGCATATCTTATGCAAAGCATCAAGAATTATTTCTGTACAGAATTCTGTGAAATAAAAAAGGACGAGCGACGAAACCTTTTTGCAGTTTTAATTCCGATTTCCTTTTGTTCTCTGTTTAATACCCTTTGCCACCTAAAAACAAGGGGTTAAAGGGCATAATGACAGCACCGATCGTTGTTTATATAGTTACACTTGATCATCAGAGTCTCATAAATGAGCCATTAAGAAGGGTTAAAAGGAAGCAAAAGATAATACTGTGAGCTCTTACTAATCAATCACATTATATAATTACTTCAACCGTTAAAGGTGTGAAAGGATATCATTTGGTCGGCTTTCCATTTTAAAGGTTTTTTTTTTTTTTTTTTTGCAAAAGCAATTATAAATTATGAGTATCTGCAGCAGATTTAAGCCTCTTTCACGATGCCCTTAAGGTTAAACTTTTTAATTATTTTTAATAAGTCGAGCAAAGAACACAGACATATATATATATTTTTATGTACAAATACACACACATTCATACACATTAACATTTACAATAAAATGGAGAGCAAAAAAAAAATGTTTCTTTGACAAATGTGTCTAAAACTTTTTATTGAAGATGAAAAAAAAAATATATATATATATATGTATGTATCTTGTTTTCTTTTTGATTGTCAAGGGCTCTGGAAAATGCCAATTTGTGTTCAGCCATTTCATTGACTGTCGCCGACTGAATTATTAACCAAATTATACAGTTTGTAGAATGACAACAGGAGCAACAACAAGAACAACAATATAGACTAAAATAAGTTTTGTCCAAGAGCAGAACCAAAAGAAATGGAGGAAAAAAGGAAAAGCGTCAGTCATTTCAATATGATAACTAAGTGAAATGTTGCTTTTGGCCCTAAGTGGGCTTAGCTTAATTTATAGGCAAGAAGTTTTTGATATATATACATATATATATATATAGATATAGATGTATATTTATCTATATTTCATTTTATTATGTTTGCGAGTTGTTTGTTACTCGCAGAGTGAAAGCACTGATTGACTTAAGCAGGCGACAGACTGGCAGACAGACGGAAGGACAGACAATTACCAAGCAGGATGCCTGGAAGCGAGAGCAGGAGCAAGAGCGTGAGCGTGACTGTGTGAAAGCCATTGGGTAATTTATGGGCAATAAGCAACACCGTAATGATAGGTACCCATCGCCACATTGGGCCAATGTAATTAGCCAAACTGATAATGATAAGTTATTTCTTTGATTGCGCCTATTACTCTTTTGATTTACTTCCTACATCTAAAGGACTTGAGCCTTGACAACGATTTTAATTAGATAAATATAAAAGAGTTTTTGTCATACTTTTGTTTTGTATCTGAACCACTGTTCAGAGTTTCGCGAGAGTTGCGCCCATTAGCCGGCGCCCCATTGCATTTCATTCAACGCACGTAACACACTCGGCGTATGAGTAATGTGCGTTAAAAAAAAAAAAGAAAGAAAAGTGGAAAAAACGGAAAAGAAAGGAAAGAAAAAGCAGGCGAAAGCAGTGGCGAGGCTTAACGAAAAATGTATTGGAAACGTGTGTAAAACTCAAACTAAACCGAAATAGCTGCCGGCCATGATTAGGCAGGGGTAGTCGGCTGGCATTCTGGTTAGGTAGATGATGATGGTTCGTTGGCATAAAGCAATAAGCTAAAATTATCGAGTGGTTGGTTCCCCCTAACCAAACACCAACGTTCATTAACTGAAAGTGGAATTAATGTGCCCTCGTGTTCCACTCATCTTTGTTTAACTGAAGTGTTAGCCGGTTGGCTGCATCCTGGCAACTGAGTTTTTTTTCTTTCTTTTCGTATCCATTCCGATTACAAATGAATGTTTCTTCTCCGGCAAAATCCAAATTGCAATTCGGACATTATCGCATATCTCTTTCTCTATACTCGATTCATCATGGCCAGGAATTTATTTTGGATTTTTTGCCAGTAAAAATGAACAAATTGCCACGTTAGTTGAAATCTTGTTTCAGTTTTTTGGTAGATAATTCGCATTATCTCTAATTGAATCTGACTAAATGCCAATCAAGATGAATTTAAATTTAAGTGAATTAGTTTAGCAAAAAAAACCAACAAAAAGGGGAAAACATAGAAACCAAATTGAAAGAGAAATTGAAATATAAATTAATTGTCAACAGTTAAAAAGAATTACTAATAATTGTAAACGATATATATCTACTATATATTTTTCATTTTGTTGCTGCATTGTCATTTGAAGTGACTTTTTCGAGCGCTGTTTACAGTTACTTTTGCCCGACGGCTGTCATTAATTTTTGCTGCAATGAATTCTGTTGCTGACAAAGGCTTATGTTAGCTTTACTACTCTCTCTCTCTCTCTTTTCCCCCATCATCTTTACCCTCTCTCTGTCATTGTGAGTGAGAATTGTTGTAAATATGTTGATAATCCTTAAGCAGGACATTCAGCACTTGTGACTGCCTGCGTGCACAATCTTTAATCATGCGAGAAGAAAGTAACACAAAGATAAAAAAAACTCAAAGAAGGTTTAGTTGACATTGCCGAAGTTTGTATACTCTTGCAGGAGATCAAATTTAATAACCGATGCTGTAAATATATCAAATTAAAAGAAAAAAGTTATAATGGAATACATTCTATCCATTTATACGGCAGACTTTTTATTCTACACCAAGTAACTATATCTTATAGTTCTTCGATTAGACCAATATTTAAACTGAAGAACTGAATAAAGCTTCATCTATACAATTTGAAACACTAATGCCTAAAAACTGCAAAGAAACAGACAGACGGGCAAATAGATGGCTGGATATGGCTAAGATGAACTCGGCATTTGATGCTGATCGAGAATATAAATACTTAAATACTCTTTATTAGAAGAGTATACTACAATATTTAATAAATCCCTGTTGTTGTCACTTTCCATTGTGGCTGGCTGACTGACTTGCTGGTGGTGAGGGCAAGTTAATATTTCATTTGATGTAATTGTAAATATGAAGAAGATCTTAAAGTGCCACCTCTTGGTACCTTACGCCCCCTCTTATATCCCTTGGCACCACCTCTCGTATTTGTATATAGTCAATATTTGCACGTTTGCACTGACATGTCACGGTTCTCCCTTCCACTCTCCCTCTCGTGTGATTCTTTGTTTCTTTTGAGTAACTCACTCACCTTTGCCTTTTGTCGGTTACCGTGGGCAACTTTTAACATTTACTTTAATTTTATTTACATTTCGTTTCTTATGTCGTGCAAGTTATGCAAGTAGCCCCCCCCTCCACCTTCCCTCTGTCCCCTAGAGACAGAGTGTTCTTTGTCCTCGCTTAATTTGCAATCAAAAATACAAATAAACTAGCGCTATATATGTTACATATACATTTTTAATTGAAATCTAGAAGAAGCAAAAAAGAAACACTGAAGAAAGGGGGAAAAGTTGACATTTTTATGACTTTCAATAAACTAACGAAAAAGTCGCTGGGATTGGTGGGTTCTGGTTTGCTCTGGTCTGGTCTGGTCGATGGTCCTGACTGAGTAAATTTTATTCCTGAGGCATATTTAAAAATTGATGCCACTTTTGAGGTTTCCCTCAATGGCATCGTAAAAAAACTAAATTTAATGGCATATTTTTATACCCTTGCAGAGGGTATTATAAAATTGGTCAGATGTTTGTAACGCATAGAAATATACGTTTCCGACCCCATAAAGTATATATATTCTTGATCAGCATCAATAGCCGAGTCGATTAAGACATGTCCGTCTGTCCGTCTGTCCGTCTGTCCGTCTGTCTGTTTCTATCAAGTTTTAGACCATAAATTTTTAAGCTACATAGTTGAAACATGAAAAGTTAAGTTCCTTAATCTATGAAGTATGAAAAGTGTAAAAATGAGTAGGATCGGATAATTATCACCAGAGCTATTAACTAAAACGTGGAGGTACCTCGAGTAAAATAAGCAGTTTTCTTTGGCAGCAAAGAAACAAAAACAAATTCCAAGCAATCACACACACACATACATATGCAAAAACTGGTCACCACGCGGTGTGTAAGAGAGACAGAAACATTTGCGTTGTGTTGTTGTACAGAACGAAATTTAAAGAGCGAGATGCCATGCGTTTGCTATAGTTTTCTCTTCAATTACTTTAAAAATTTTGTTTTTAAATTAAATAATAGCTGCAAGGGTATACAAACTTCGGCAGAGCCAAAGTTAGCTTCTTTGATATTTTTTTTCTTAATGTTTATGAGGTGTGTCTTCCCCCCCATTCCTCCTTATTAAACTGTTGGCCAGCTTTAAGATATGCCAATAGAAAATTCCCAAAAAGAACTTGAGCGAAAACTTCTTTAAGGGCAAAATGATTCAGTTAAGGATTAGGATGAAAAGTCACTTGCCATTTAATGACCATTCTAATTCTGTTTGTCCTCTAATAATTGATCCACAATGTGTTTATATATGTATATATATATATCTCAAGGTATCGATATAAACAATTGGCGCATCATTTCTCTTTTATGTAGGTGTAACCGATATCCTAACAGGAGCACTTGTATTTGATTGTTTGTCCTTCGCCAATTAGCCCCATTTCTCCGCTCTTGTCTGACTTTAGATAAGGAGAAAGGTGTTTGCACATGATATATACATACATACATATATATATGTATCATATATATATGTAATATGATACCTTGGCTTTACTTTCTGCTATTGTCCATTGTCTGTTTCTTGTTTGCCAGTTCGTTTTTGTTCATTTCATTCAATTCATTTAAAGGGGATGAGACAATAGAAGAAAGCACGAACGCTGATTTGTCTCTGAGTGTTCTCTAACTGTAACTGTATCTGTGTGAATGTGTGTGTGTGTGTGGCGAAGCGTTTATTGAAAAAGTTTCTCCTGGTTAGCAGGAGCAGTGGAAGCAGCAACAAGGACAATGACACCGCCCGCAATTAGTAAACACGACAATCAAGCTGCTCAACTTTCAGACCAACAGCGTGCCTTCCCTGCCTCTGCCTCTGCCACTCTCTCTCTCTCTCTCCCTCTCTCTCTTTACTTTACCCCTTACCCCTCGATAAGCACTTCTAATTCCCTTTCACTTCCACTTCGTTGACTCTTTCTGCTGACCAAGGAAACGGGTGACTCTCTGGATCAAGCGGAATTTTAATTGCTCCATGAACAACTTGTGGCTGAAGCAGCTTAAACTCCAACCAGATTCAAACTTTTCGACTCCTGCTGTTGACAGCTAACGCTGCTCCGGCTGAAGGGATTTGTTTTAAAAATGCTGACAGAAAAAAAAAAATAAAAGAAAAACTAAAAAGTTTGCTAAAAATATGTCAAATCCTTTTTTTCATTTCCACACTCTCTCATTCTTTCTGTCTTGGCGAACTGAATTAGTCATAACTTCGTTTTAGTAAAATTGTTGTTTTTTTTCTTCTACAAAAATTGCAATTGTTTTGGCTTTATGCTTTCCTTTGGCTTATTTTAATTTTCTTTCCTCTTCATAGATATATACTTTACTTTATATTGAGTTTGGTTTACTTTAAACATACCTATATTTTAATGGCATTGACGCCTGGGAATTTGCTCTACTGAAATGAAATGCCATTAAAAGTGAAGGTCAAGCAATTTACACCTTCTACCCCAAGGGGGTTAACGGGGCTCGGGGCTAAAGGGAAGAGTACATACACTAAAGTCGTTAAAATATATAAACAAAAAGAAGAAGGCTCTGTTCTATAAAATTTGTTCATACAAATACATGCATATTTAGACATATATATATATTCCTGATCTCATGAACCTAGTTGACACAGAAATAATGATAATAAATTTCGATTCGAAAGGCTATATAGAACCTTTGTTCCCAGAGAGCATGGAACTTGTCAATCCTCTGGATTAGACTTTGATTAAGTTTAAATTAGAGTTTATTTTGGATTGTCCTTCAACAATTGCCAGTTGCGAGTTGAAAAAACATTCTTTTCTCTTTGTCTGTTTGTTGTTGTTGTTGTTTTGTTTGGCCAAGTTTTTTGCCATTGCGCTAAGCCATCATTTTACAAGTCCTGTATATTATAGCCGGAGAAAAAGACAAAGTGAAACTCATTTCTTACCTGTCACTTGGGTGACGCCTTCACGTTGAGTCGATGAGACACGTCGAAAAATGCTTAAAACGGCTTTGCTGCAAACGAAAGAAAATTGAGAGAAACATTTCGCAGATATTTGTAAATTTTGTTGTATAAAGGATACTTTTTTCTTATTCAGAGTCTGGCCTTCTTCTTAAAGGAGGCCAATCTTTGAACATGATATCAGGCAATTGTTTAAGTTTTATAAGTATATATAAAGTCTTGGCTTTACTTACCGAAAATTTTGTCCGCTTACGCAGTAGAGGACAAAATTGATACCAAAATTGGTAACAAATAAAGCATGGAAAACGTATTGCAGGGCGATGGTTAAATTTTCAGTTTTATCCGCTTTGGTCTATCCAAATACATTTATGAAAGGAGAGAGATATATAAAGAGAAAGAGAAATGATTATTAGTATACTTGGGTAAAAGCAACTCATTGAGGTGAACCGGCTTACTCGTTCTTTTTTTCGAAGTGAGCCAACTCACTCATATGGCTCACTGGCTCACCTGTAGATAGCTCATGAGTTCACTTTGCGATCGCCAATTGAGAAGAACGCAAAACGAGCCATAGGAACTAGTGTGCCAATATGAGCTAGTGAGCCAAATAGAGCTAGTGAGCCAAAATGAGCTAGTGAGTCAACTGAGCCATATTGAATGAACAAGCTGAGTGGCTCAGTTCAGTGAGCCATTCATTTTGGCTCACTCACTCATGAGCTACCCAAGTATAATTATTAGATATTGCAGAGTAATTTTTTTCCAAGAAAATTTCACTTTCACTGTTGCCTGGGCAATTGAATTCTGTGTCCTGTTTTTGTGTCAAACGAAACGAAACGAAACGGATATTCTTGTTATTGTGCAAAGTTTCCAATAAATAACTAATTGTCAATGGATATTTCTGTTTTGATTAAGCAATAATAAACTTTGCATATGTGTGTGTGATTTTGTCTCTTTGTCTGTTTTGCACGTGTCATTGTTATTATGGCTGATGACCTACCCCCCTTCCCACTTGACCTCTATCGAGTTGAGCCTGTTGCTTGACATGGGAAAAAGTTTCTTGGCTTGAGATCAGAAAATAATTTGGTCTGCCTTGTCAAACCTTTTCCACTCAATTAATTTTGCTGTCGCAATCAATGTTGTACGGTTTTTTTTTTGTTTTTACCCCCTCTTAAACTTTTCCCCCCTCTGTGCGTGTGTGAAAAAAAAGCAATTTTCATTTGCCCTGTCAGTTAGAGAGCCAGAGAGAGCAGCCAGCCTGCCTCTTGACAAGAAGCAAAACGAAACATGGTAGACAGTTTAACTCTTGACATGTTTTGCATACCAAAAGAGAGAACGAAAAAAATATCCACACAGAAAACTCAAAAGAATGGAACGTGGCGGAAATGTTAACCAAAGCAAACGAAAGCAATGCAAAGCAGAAAGGACAAAAGGCTCCCAAAAAGTTTCTCCAAAGATAGAAAAAAAATGATGTGAAACCCAAAAAAAAAAAAACAATAAAACGAAGAAAAAGGGGGACAAAATGTCGGTAAAGGCCAAACAGCAAGGGGTCGTCTCCCCTTTGACCCATTTGTCTTTTTGGTCTTTTGGCCCGAAATAGTAAACCGCGACAGATAGCCAAGTTATAGGCCAGAAGTCAGTGAGTCGCCTATTCAATTAGTTAAAGGACATGCGAGGGTTGCTTTTAATGTAATCACAAAATATTTTCCGAGTTTTAGTTGAAGAATGCAAAAACTTTTATGTCTACTTTTCCATATTGTATATTGTAAAACTTTTAAATCGGCTCTCGTATTGCACATCTATATTATATGTATATTGACGTATTTACAGTCAACAATGTTTATTCGACACCCCATTTTTATAGCCCAGTTAAAACGTTAATTATGCCATTAACTCCCTCTCTCTCTATTTCTCCTTATCTCTTTTTCTCTCTCTCTCTCTCTCCGTGTGTGTGTTTGTATTTTTGTAACACTTGACAACCAAAAGGATATCTTATGCAGAATAACCCCAGATGATTATGCTTTTATTTATATTTTCACTTTGAGTCATCATCTCTTTCGTTTTTGTTTTTTTTTTTGTTTTTGTTGTTGTTTTTTACGATTTCTCTCTCATGTGTCTCTCCAAAGTGCACAAACTAATTAAAGCCTAATTAACATCACATGAACACCTTTCGCCTTTGCTGTATATCAGATGACTCTGACGATGTCTAAACCGCCTGCATTTCAAAAGAGTAAGAGTAGGGGAGAAAGGGAGGGTCATGCCAACTAGTACAGTGGTTAACATTCTTCAATATCAAATCTAAACTATCCAAAGGTTAAAGATATTTTCATATTTGTTTAGCTTTAATCTCCTCATTGATTAGATGGGCGACTTCTGTATAAATATTTTAAGAAGAAAAAAAAAAACATATGTAAAACTATGAGAAACTATCAATAGAAGAAAAAAATAAATCTCATTTCAAGTTCTTAACTACTTTTAGGTTAGAAATTCAGAATTTCTTTATAAATTTAATAGACTCAAAGTTGCACTTATCCTTTGGTAAAAAAAAAACGTTGAAGAAACCTTTACAAAACTATTTAGAATGGAATTTTTACCAATTTTTGATGTTTAGAAATAAATTTTTTAATAGAATTTCTTAATTGAGAAATAACAGAGCATTGTTTTCCCATATCCACATTTTATTGATGTTTATTTTCTCTAACAAATCGAAAAACTATGAACGCTAATACCCTTTAAATCACCACACCAAAGTCGCTAAGAAGGAAACATTTCCGATCCTATAAAGTATGCATATATATTCTTAAACAGCAATTCTTTCTCTTTCAAAACACAAATAGCAAAAGTGTTTGCCTTTATGGAGTAACTGCTTCATTTTATATATCACTATACGACCAGTGGGATGGTAATCGAGTCTATAGGTAGTTATGTCCACCTATCCCATTGAAAAATAGAACCAGTTTCTTTTTATCAAATGCTTTTATTAATGTTTTCTCGAATATTATAAGAAAATTAAGCGACATATTTTAAAAAATGCCCGTTTTTTGGCGTATCCAATTCAAATAAAAAGTTACACGGGTGAAAACGCTAGGCTTCCAATCACAAACTTTATCAGCCCAAGAAACAATACCAATCAATATAGGAGTCTTTTTAGGGATCACTAAAGGTCCACCGGAATCACCCGCACAGGTAGCTTTACCAAAGGTTACATCGGTGCAGAGCACACTTTTATCGATGATTCCCGAGTAAAACTTATATTCCTTATGGCATTCTTTATTTTTAATGACGTGCAAATCGACGCAGTGTAAGATGTCAGTAGTTTCAGTGTGACTGATATTACCCCATCCGCAGGCTTTAGTGTGTACTTTCATTAGCAATTTCTCGTCTAAAAACGAGAGTGGAAGATCTACCTTATTGATTTTATTGCTGAACTCGACATGTGGTGTTCGGATTAGAGCAATATCATTGCTAACTGTCTTGATGTTATACAATTCATGGACAATGATGTTCTCCTTTTCCAACATAACTTTTGTCTTCGATCTTTTAGCCGTATTGGTGCCATAAAGAACATCCACATAAATTGCATGCTCAACACAATGTGCCGCAGTCAGAATCCAAGTATTACCAATTATGCTACCTCCACAGCCCCAAGAATTAGTGCTATTGCGCGACGATAAATATACAATGTAGGGAACGTGTCCTTTAGGCGCTATGTATCCATTGAATATGATATTGTTGGCCCTATCCTGA
This sequence comes from Drosophila austrosaltans, assembly GCA_035045865.1. Classification (NCBI taxonomy): domain Eukaryota; kingdom Metazoa; phylum Arthropoda; class Insecta; order Diptera; family Drosophilidae; genus Drosophila; species Drosophila austrosaltans. The sequence continues at coordinate 1,544,040 of JAWNOQ010000207.1, read as the reverse complement.
TCCTGTTTCCGAGCCGTGGCCAGATCCGAAGCCAGATCAACGTGGCGGGGATGGGCATTTGTTAATGCCACCGCTAGAGTTATGAATGCCAAAAGTGTCTTCATGTTACTGTTAGATCATTCCATGCTAAGTTCTTCTTTTATATAGAAGTGAACCCGGAATTGGTTATATAAACTAATTAAGTCTTGTAAAAGATATCGCCAAAGAGAATTTTTCCATTTAGATTAGAAAAATAATGGCAATTATGCCCTTAGTAACTTGACTTTATTTTTATACCCTGTACCCATAGGATAAAAGGGTATATTAAAGTCGCTTAAATGTATGTAGCAGGAAGAAGGAAGCGTTTCCGATACCATGAAGTATATAAATATATATTCTTGATCAGCATCACTAGCCGAGTCGATTGAGGCATGTCCGTCTGTTCGTCCGTATGAACACTAGAGACTATAAGAGCTAGAGCTACCAAATTTGGTGTGAACATTCGTCTAGTATCTACGCAGGTTAAGTTTGTTTCAAATTTTAACCACGCCCACTTCCGCCCCCGCAATTAGAAAAAAACGAATTACTAGAGCAGTTTTTAGGGAATCACATTCTTATTTGGCACACCTAATATTGTGGCTAATATGCATTACCAGACCAAATTTAGTAAAAATCGGTCAATAAATATTGGACATACGCATATGGGTGCGTTTTGTACTGAAGCGCTAAGGGCGGCATTTGCTGGGAAGAGTGAGCGAGATAGCACGCGCTTGCTGTCGCGGCACTTTATAGGGACATTTGTACTAAATTTATGACGATTTATAGAGTGTTCGTCTTTATTTAATATATTTGCATGGTAAAGGATATACTCAATGTCGGCAGGGACGACTTGTTTGCTTCATTTCATATTGTCGAAGGTTTAAAACCAATTTAAAACCAAATAAAATAGTAAATAATGTCCTTATAGGAGGTTTTTATTTGTGTTCTCATGAATATTATTAAAAAAAAAAAAACCTGACATAACTTAAATAATACCAGATTTTTTGTAAATCCATTTCTGGTATGAAGTCACACGGGCATATACTCCAGGCATCCTAGCACATATCTCATAGCCCCAGGAAACAACACCAATCAATATTGGAGGATTATTAGGAATCACTAAAGGTCCACCAGAATCACCTTCACAGGTATCTTTGCCATTGATTACTCCGGTACAAAGCATGCCTTCGTCAATGGTTTCATTCTGATTCTTATATTCTTCACGGCAAACTTCATTTTTAATGACGCGCAAATCTACGCAGTGTAAGGTGTCAGGAGATTCAGTGTGGCTGATATTGCCCCATCCGCAGGCTCTAGTTTCCACTTTCATCAGAAATTTCTCTGTTAACAATGAGGTTGGAAGATCTATCTCATTAATTTGTTCGGTGAACTCGACATGTGGTGTTCGGATTAGAGCAATATCATTGCTAAATGTCTCATTGTTATACAATTCATGAACAATTATGTTCTCCTTTTCCACCCTATGATTTGTATCCGATCTATCAGCCGTATTGGTGCCATAAAAAACATCCACATAAATTGCATTCTCAACACAATGTGCAGCAGTCAGAATCCAAGTATTACCAATTATGCTTCCAGCACAGCTAGAATGTTGAGTGCCATTGAATAGCGATAAATATACAATGTAGGGAACGTGTCCTTTAGGTGCTATGTATCCATTGAAAATGATTTGGTTGGCACTATCCTGATTCAGATCAATGTCGTTGGTATGGACATTGGTTAATGCCAAAAAAAGGGTTACGAATGCCAAAAGTGCCTTCATGTTACGGTTTGATTATTTGAAACAGAATTCTTCTTTTATATGGAAATGATCCAAGAATTGGTTATATAAACCAAAAAGGTCGTATAAGAGATAACGCTAAAGGGAATTTTTTCATTAGCATTTGCTAGATAATGATAAATATAATTGTTTAGCATTCCACTTGTTAGGGCGTAATAATAATATTTCACTATTTTCATGTTTGTCCTGCAGTACATGACATTAGTTTATATGGCCATATTCGTCTTGTTTTGTACGATTTGCATATGGTTCAATAGAATCAGTTGACTATATATTATATATATTATAAACTTGTATCCTTTAAATTTGAGCGCGTGTCTCTGTTGTTTCTGTGCCTTTGCAATGCTGTTTTGTCCTGGCTGCTTGGCCTAACTGCTAACTGCAAATGGCATCTGTGGCCAAGTTTAATTAACGCAGCTGACAACAAATGCTGGCTAAGCAATAATAAAATTGTTGTTCCCTCTTTTTTGTGTCCTACGTTAGCCAAAAGGGTATGTTGATTTGGCTATAAGTGTGCAATGCAAATGAAGAAAGCATCGCCGACTATATATAGTTTATTTATTCGGGATCCTGTCGGTTAGTATATGTCGATGCAATTTAGGTATCGTGGCATATGCTGGAATTGACAGGTCGGACAACTATATCATGTAGCTTCCATATGAACGATGGGCGAGAGGAGAGGTCAAGATTACAAAGTTTGTTTTGCTATATTGTGACAATATTGTCATCAAATTATCAGTTTAATATATAATCTTTATAACATTATTAAGTTTCATTAGTCTATTAGGGTATACAATATTCTGTTAGGTTTTCGTTTTTAGCCTTTTTGGTTGTTGGTTCTGTTTTGACCCACAGATAACAAAAAGCCAACGGTATGAAGTTGGCCAACAGCAACTGCTGTTTTAGCTATTTCGATTATTTTAATTAAACCGAAACGAAGTAAACATAAAAACAGAGAGATCCTCAATAAGATTCATAGAGATTCAGCCAAAACCAGATAACAAATTTTCATTTAAATATGTTTAGACAGAAACAAAAAAACTTGTTAACATATTTTCCGCTTCCATCATTCAGCCCCATTTTTAAATCCAATTTTAAAGGCTTATCCTTTAAGGATGTTTATGTTACGCAATAGTTCACTTACCTCCCAATAGGTTTGAATCCGTAGCAAGCACGAGGGTAGATTGAGAAAAACGAATACAGTGGAGACAATCAATAGCATTTTGGTAACTTTAATTTGTGATGAATTTTGCACCTTGCGTCGTCCTGTAAAGGTAAACGGATTAAAGTTAGTCCTTAGGCTTAACATTTATGACACAAATCTAATTAGATTGTGAGATAAACTGGCTCATTGAAATTTTTGTCAGTCTGTTTAAGCCGTTGGGGAAACTTTTGTTTTTGCCTCTTTGTCAGCACTTGACAAGTTTTACATTTGCCTTTAAATACCCTTTCGTTTCGTGTCTTAATACACTTTTATATTGGTAAGGACATCTCCTTTTAAATGCCGCCAATTTAATCCTAACAGAATTAGTCATCGCCATGAAAACCTTCTCCGGTTTGGTCTAAGGGAATTGTAACTGAGTCAATTGGCAAGGGTATAGAAACTTTTTCATGCTACTCATTCATACAACAAATCGTGGCTTATATGTTTTAAAGAAGTTTCGTCAAAAGAAACTGCTAATTGTTGAGCATTTTCTTGCCAGCAAAAGTTTCATCTGTTTAACTTGGCTTGAACTTTAGTGTGACAAAGTTTTTCCCCATTTTTGCCAATCTGCTGTTATTTCATCCCATATCAAATGGCATTATGTCATGTGGCCAACTTCCTAGTTGTAGTTCTTAGTTTGTTTTTACTCTTTCTCTCTCTCTCTCTCTCTCTCTCTCTGTATCATCTCACCTGGTTTCTGAACAATCTCGCAATGATGAGGACAGGTGTTAATATGTTGCTGCTGTTGATGTTGTAGTTGCTCTTGTTCCTGCTGATGTTGCTGTTGCTCTTGCTCTTGCTGCTGATGTTGTTCTTGCTGTTGCTGCACTTGTTCTTGTGGGGAGGAGCTGCTCTCCTGCTGCTGCTGCTGTCTTGAGGCAACACTATGCTGTCCACTTGGATGCGTGCCAGTTGACTTTTGTCGTTTCAATGACGATGAAATGCGATATGAAGTAACACCAGAGCTGCTTGAATTGGATGATGGCACTGTTGTTGCTGCTGTCGATGATGGTTGTTGTTGTTGGGGTTTCCTGTGACCACAATTCAAATCAGAGACAGTAGTTAGTTGCATAGGTGAACTATTTTAAAAGGGACAAAGGTTTTCAATTACCCAAAAAGAATTCAAATTAAATTAAGTGTTGTTGTCTCAAAATTTTACCAATAATATATCGGATACGTTATAGTATTAGATAAAGAACAACAAATCATTTTAGCTATTTCGACAACTATCACTGTAGCCCATCAGCAAATCACTCTTAGAACTAGTTGAGAATTGCAACTTATTCGAAGCGTAAAAAGACAGAAATCCATCCTTCTTTCATTGTGTGTTTTAGCCATCAGTGTAAGGTAATCTTGTTTTAGTCCTTCTTTTCCACATTTAGATGAAAAACATCTAAACTTTTGGCTTCTACTCACATCTTATGCATTGTCAAGGTCCGCCGCACTGTGGCAAATTTCCAAACGGTGCACCCTGTACAGGTGTTCAGCACGGCAATTGTTGTGAAGGGTACCGCATAGACAACAATCGAGTCCCAGTAGTTGAAGAGTTGTTGCAGTTCCTGCAAATACATATACAACACAATATTTGTTTCCATTCAGTTCATCAAAAGGGAATATATATAGTTGATAGAGAGGGTGGGGGGATGGTTGGAGTGGTTGGTCCCATGTCCGTGAGAAATTGATTGGGTTTTGGTTGTGCTTCTGTTTTTTTTTTTTTTTTTTTTTTTTTTTTGATGTTTGGTTTTGTGGTTTGGTGGAGTATACGCAATATATATGTATATTCATAAAACCTTCACAGAATGGTTAATCTAATTGGCTCGCTGCCCCCACATTTTGATTTCTCCCCAACCCAGAGTCGGTACTTTAATAATTTGATTAATTAAAGTAAATAAAAAGTAAATAGAAACCAGAAAAAAAAGGTATAAAACAATTTGCTGCATTTTCTGTGAGTTTTACTATTCAAACACTCTACTGCCAAGTATCAAGAAAAAGTTTGTTTTATCTAATTTTGTATAGTTTGGAAAACCTTTTCAATATAACTGGATATACTATATACATATATAAAAACTATTCATTATCCTTTCAGCGCTAAGAGGAAAATATATTCTAATTAACATTTCAATGAAACTAAGATACTTTGCATTTGCATTTTAGTTCAGTTAAATTTGCTAATGCACAGAAGGAAATGTCATTCGCAAGGGGAAAATCAGCTTTCTTTCCCTTTTTATTTTTTTGCATTTTTCCCCCCCTCTAGATTCAGTGAAAACAATTTTTTATATTTTATCCCTCCCCCGTTCTTTTGCTCTGGACCATGGTCCAAATACTTTTCGGCATGAGCGAGCAGTTAACCAAATGTGTAACCATCTTTTGGATATTTCAAACTCTTTGCAAGTGATGAAAATGAACTGCAGAAACTATTTTCTCCATTTTACTATGCTGGTTGTTAAAGCTTCATTTAAGCCAAAAAAAATCAAAAGCAAAGAGCCAAGAGCCAAAAGAGAGAGAGCCATGGCCAGCCATTTCGTTAGCCCAACAATTATCAAATTAGCCAAATTAAATTTGAGCGACATTAACATTAATTAGAGAGACTCTTTCTCTCTCTCTCTCTCTCTCTCTCTCTCTCTTTCGCTGTTTCTCTTTCCGCTTTTCTCTTTGTGGTGCGTGGGTGAAGGGGAAGGCAGGGGGTGGGTCCGCAATGATATTAACCAGAGATAAAATTACTTTAAGAATGTGTAAATTTTTACATAAAATAGAATAATTTTATTTCATTTAGAATTCCATTTACATAATTTAAACAAAAAATTACCGACAAATTTTATTTTGTTTATATTTATATATATATATATATGCATCTGTATACTGGGCGTTAATTTAAGGATCCATTCATATTAAAATTAAATGAAAATTTATTTTGTTTCCATGAAAACTTTTCCATTTGATTTCACGCCAAAAATTTTAGCTTGGTTCCATAAATTGATTTTTATTGCCCTCCCATCAAGCGGACAAATAAATTGTTAAGCCATTTATTTTTAATTTACTTTCTTTTGTTGTTGTTGTTGTTGCTGTGTTTACTCCCATGTATGTGGCATGTCTTCTAGTTATCGGTCAGCATTTTAGGTTCAATAAACACCTTGACCATGAAAATCCATCAAAATAGGCCTGTCATAAAGGAAAATGGAAAGGAAAAGCTGCTGCCTGGCCAAGCCAAAAGCATTAAATTTATTTGCTCTTTTTTTTCTTTTTCTCCTTTCTTTATTTTATTTTCTATTTGTATTGAGTTTGCACTTTTGATGAGTCCTCCGTCCTCTCTCTTGTCCTGTCATGTGTTTGTCGAATGGATCAGAGCCAAATGGCTAGTAAATTTTCCATTCACTTGAGCAATGTTTGTATTAGAAACACGAGGGTCACTCTATCAACTATCTATATCTTTAACTATTTTATTTAAGAAGAAAGTTAAGTTGGCTATTTTTATAATTTTATTTGATAATTCAAAGACATTTGATTAGATATCTAAATACCCGTTATGTTACGAATCCAGGGCAAATATGAAGTAACCCGAGTATAGAAGGTGTTCCCATTACAAAATGACTTTCCGAAAGAAACAATGCCGACCTGGAACTGCCGTCTCTTTCGGATGGTTGTTAAGGGTCCGCCGGAGTCACCATAGCAACTGCTTCGACCTTTGATCCGTTTAGTACAGATAACGCCATCGCTAATTCTCCTAAACCATATGCCACAATGTAGATTTCTGTTGATTCTCACTTTCATGCACTGCAGGCACTGAGCGGACTGGAATACGCCTGTTTGTCCCCAACCGCAAAGTTCGGTCCACCAATTCACCATGTCATTCTTTGGGACAAATGTCGGAAGGAGTATTCGATTAATTTTGGCATTGAATTCGACAGGCGGTGTACGAATAAGACCAATATCATATAGAACTCTACCGCTCTGATGCAACTCGTGGGGAAAGAAATGATCCTTTTCCACTTGAAGTATTGTACTTGAATTTGCAAATTCGTTGGTGCCATAATAAATGGAAACTTTGTCTGCTTTCAGCATGCAATGGGCAGCTGTGAGAATCCAAGTATTGCCAATTATACTGCCACCACATGAACTTTTAAGATAACCCATGTTAAACAATAAGAATACTATATACGGAGCGTGTCCATCGCGTGCTGAATATCCATTGATGATTCTTTGTTCTGTACTATTTTGATCCTGATCCTGATCCCGATCCCGATCCTGTACTGAATTGTTGCACTGATTGGCATTTGTTTGGACCACTGCCGCCAGAGTTATGAATGTTAGGAATGCCTTCATATTACGATTTGTTACTGATTCCCTAGCATAGTTTGTCTTTTATGTAGAGAACTGAAACCGGAATCGATTATGGAATGGAATTTTTCCATTAGCATTATGTTGATAATGGAGTTGCGCAATTAGAACTGGCACTTTACAATTTGTTAACTAATTTTTGAGTGTCAGTTATTGTTTTTTTTACCCTGTAACCCATAGGGTAAAAGGGTATATTAAAGTCGCCAGGCAGAAGGAAGCGTTTCCGACCCCATTAAGTATATATATTTTTGATCAGCATCACTAGCCGAGTCGTTTGAGACATGTCCGTCTGTTCGTCCGTATGAACATTTGAGACTATAAGAGCTAGAGCTACCAAATTTGGTGTGAACATTCGTCTAGTGTCTAAGCAGATCAAGTTTATTTCAAATTTTAGCCACGCCCACTTCCGCCTCCGCAATTTAAAAAAAAACGAATTACTATAGCAGTTTTTAGGGAATCACATTCTTATTTGGCCCACCTAATAATGTGACTAATTTGCATCATCAGACCAAATTTAGTCAAAATCGGACAATAAATCGGAGATATACGTTAATGCTTCAGTTTTTTTTTTAGTTCTCAAGAAACTCTCGCTGCATTTGTAACGAGCAAATGTTTGTTGTAAATCTTACAACTGGTTTATTATTTATTTGCATGTAGTGGCAAAAAAAAAATTGATGATATTCTCGGCAAATGCCTTGGCAAATGTCCTGGCAGACACTTTGAATTGCTCAACTGTACTTTCCTCTTCTCTCTCTCTCATGTTAGTTCTATCTCTGTCTGTCAGTCACTCACTTTGCATATGTGCTGGGTGGGGTGTGTGGGCGGGTGTAAAGAGCTGCTTTGCATGCTCTTCATGTCATAAGCCTTTTATAAACCGACAACTTGTAGTTTCCTGTGAATGGCAGAGACCAATTTCAATTCTATATTGCAGCTGCTGCTGCTGCTTCGGCTGCTGCAGAAAAGTTTATTAAATATTTTTGACCACCAGCTGTCATATATAAAGATTCCTTTTAAGCCAAGTGAATGAAACAAGTTGATTAGTGGTCTTGGATACGGCAACATGTATGTATGTCTCTTTGTTCCCTGACAATTGACTTGGCTTGGTTCATTTTGGGGCAACATGGAATCTAATAAAGCTAATGCATTATTCTGCAGTGATATCTATCCCCTCCCAATTATGGCTGAAAGCGTTCAGGACGGGCAGGTAGTAGGTATATAGAAATTCGATAAAAATCTGTTGCATCATCATGTAAAAGCTTTATGAAAGAAACTTTTCACAATTTGATGGCTGAAACTGAACGAATTTTCAGTTTTGCAGTTGTAGCAGTGGCAAAGGAAAAGGAAGGCTTTTGCTTTTTTGGAAAAAGACACTTTTACTTATGCACTTTGGCTATTAGCAAATCCGTTCAATATCTTTGACTAACTTCACATTGTGATGAAATATTCTGTTCCTTTGAGATGTATAAGCTTAAAGTGGAAACAACAATTTAAACTTGGCCAAGAATGTGGTCTTAAAGTTGACTCATGGTTGAGTTAGAACATTTGGCCAACCGCTCAATAGATCAATTGTTTCACCTTTAAGCCCACAAGAAGGACCCTTTTAATGAGTGTGTGTGTGTGGGTGTGCATTTCAATGAATATGTATGTTATATAGGTGTGTAATATATGCCAAAAGCTGCTTCTCATTAGTACGAATTCCGAACACTTTGAACACATCTGCGGCGTTATTTCCACCCCGACACCCCTGCCATTCTGTTCCGTAGTTGTAGTAGTATTCTGTCTCTCCTGCTAAGACAAAAGCCATTACACCATGATTTGTTTCTTTCAATTTTCTAGGAGTCTGTGTTTGTAGGGAAAATATATATAAATATATATATTTATGGGCTTCCTATTTGAAAGAAGGTAAAAGAAAGAGAAAATAACTTGGCCACCTATATACATATACATATATATATATATATATATGTGTGTATATTGTTGAAGTGTGTTGTCAATTGAAAGGCAAAAGAAGAGCCCATTCATCTTAGACATCTATTAACTTGCAACAGCAAAATGAAACTTGCCAAAAACATCAGTCATACAATTGCTGATTGAATTTGAATTTTTCCCCTTACAGTTTAACCACAAACCACCAATTTAGTCAGTCAGTCAGACAGACAGTTAGTCAGTTGGTTGGTTACTTGGTGTCTTCAGTGTGAATTCGAGGGGTGGTGGTGGTCTCATCCATCATCTGATATGTCTTGTCTTTGGCTTTGTCTCAGTTGAATGCCTTGTGGGCGTCGACACTTTACGCTTGACTGTGGCCAATTTGGCTAATAGGCTAAAAGCAAGCAAGAAACAAAAAGCGTATAAAGTAAAAGAGATAGAAAGCATTTTCATTCATTCCACAGACATTTTCCATTTTCCTGCTGCTTGCTTGCACCTTGTTTGGTTTCAAATTAGCATTGAATTTCCCCCCAGCCCCCCAAGCACACACACACAAAATACGAAAAAGAAAAAACCGAATAAAAATCTTTAACAAACAAAGTGAAATTCGAGATTTATCAGAAGACGAAGGCCACAACAGAAATTGTCACTAGAAGGAGGGGGTGGGAGGAGTGAAAAGTAGCAAGTTGTGGCCATGGGCAGATGGTAGAATTTTGAACACACCTTAACTCAAAAAAAAAAACAGACCAAAAAACTGTATCACGCATTAGGACCAAGTTATGTGCGTGGTTGCCTCTTCTTGGCTGTTCATTTGGCCAACTGTTAGTTTGTCAGTTTGCTCAAACGTCTAAAGGTTTTGTTTTGTTTTGGATGGTTTTTTGTTAGGGTCAATACATTGTTTATTCTTTGTCTCATTTTGTGAGTTTTTCCGTTTAGATTCTATTAATTTGCTGTTGGCCTTAATAATAAATTGTCAATTTGCGGCTTAACTCACTCAGCGGTTAGCCGCTTCCTCACAGTGTGGGTTTGATTAATTGCCAAAAAACAAAATACTTTATATATATGTATATATATATAGAATATATATATATGTACATATGTAGGCACTGTCTTGATCGATCTATTTAATTGCTAATCTACGCCTCAAAATGTCAAAAGTAATTTTTTTCTTTATGTATTGTAAAAAGGATGATTTTTTGACACTTTTTTTATATTTAGCAATCTAATTAAGGGATTTTAAAATTAACATTAATTACGAGATAATTATATTGCCTCGCGACACAACAGGGCGTATGTGTGATGTGGTTTTTCAAAAAAAAAAACAAAAAGTTCAACAAGTTCATTTTGCATCTTTCATTTCTGTTCTTGCAATAAAATACATTTTATCAGCAGATTATTTTTAACTTTCCTTTATCTCATTATTTTTAAAAAAGTAAAAAAAAAAAAATATCAAAAACAATTCTTCAACCTTTTTTTTTTTTTGTTTTCCTCCGCCTGGCCCAAGGGCTTCAAGTCAATGGAGTTAATAAAGCCAGTTTTGCATTTCATTTGCCTTTTTCTTTTCTATCGAAAATTACTCGAGAATTTCCTTTTCAAGCTTGACCTTCATTTGAATTTACGGAATTTAGACATTGTCATCATCATTCATGTCATTTCCACTGTTAACCCCAAAAAAATAAGTTAAAATTACATATTTAAATTTGAATGAATTGTAAACTTTTTTCTGGTCTCTGTTATGGCAAAAACATGGGGAATCCTTTGAAACGCTATTGATAGAAAAATGATAATAATAATACACAGACACAGATATGTACACACACATACATACATACATATATACATATATAAATGGAGAAAGGTTCTCTAGTCTTTCTCTTCTCTTCACTTTCATCTCTTGGCAATGAGCGAGATGAAAATTTCAAATTTGAATTTGAATAATGTGGGGAATTTGGTCTGATTTGTTGCTGTCACTTTATAGTTACCTTTTGTGTGTGAGTGTGTGTGTATGTGTGATACCAAAAATTGGCTTTGGGTTATGCTTTGGTTTTTGGATTTGATTTTAGTGAATTTTTCCAGTGACTAGTTGCCAAGGGCAACCGAGCAAGAGACCAACCAACCAACCAACCAACCGACCGCCCGACGGACCAACCCGAATCACTCTTACAAATATGCATTTGATGATATGTATATATATTTGGAAGTCAGCAGATCAAAAGCCAAATAGTTTAAAAAATTATTAAGCCCAAATGGGTATAAAACTACTCACCTCATATTCCGTATTCAAATCGCATATTGTGTTATTTAGTTTCTCGACAAAAACAGGCTTGGCAATCAGTATATAGGGAAGACAATGCAAACAACCGACAAATGTTAGACCGGCCAATACCATTTTGGCCCGCCTAACTGTGCACATGGTTTGCCGCTTCAGTGGATAGATAACAGCTATGAATCGCTCCACAGTGAAGGCAACGACAAACCAAACGGAACAGAAACTGGCCAAATAGCTGAAGAATGTGAAGAATTGACAAAAGTATTCCAGATTGTAGATGTTGATATTGAAGAAGTTTAACCATTGGACCAATAGCCCAATTAGGAAGCATGTATCGCTCACTGCCAATGCGGCCAAATAGAAGCTCGATGAGAGTTTGCGTAGCTTTGTCTTGAAAAACACAAAAACGGACAACATGTTGCCAATGGTGCCAGTGCAACACAAGATGGGTATATAATATTGTTGCACAATATGGCCAATAATGAAGGCTATGTTAACCACATCATCGTTATCGGATGTTGATGATGTGGGCGACGGCAAGGATGAGGCGGAGGATGATGACGAAGATGATGAAGCGAACGGTGAGACGGAGGCGGAGCTAGCGGATGATGAATAATCCAAATCGTAGAAATTGGTTAAATTTGAGGCGCCTCTGCTGCTGCTGCTAAGGGAGGGCGTTGATGATATGTTGTTGGTTCTGGCTGCTGCTGCTACAGCTGCTGCTGCCACTGCTGTTGCTGCTGCTGCTGCTGCTGTTGTTGTTGCTGTTGTGGCAAGCTCCACCAGCTCCTCAATATCTGTCCCGGTTGTGGTTGTCATTGTTGCCATTGACATGGCCATTGCCATTGTCTGGCTATTAATTTAGTTGAGGGTTCTCCTCCTCCTCCTCCTTCCTATCCCTTCTCATCTACCACCTGTGTTGAAGTCCTTCTTCTACCTCCACTTCACTTGTTTTTTCTTTTTGGTATTTGGATTTACTTTTATCGTTGATCTATTTAACTTTTGTGCAACTGCAATCGTCTGGCATTAACTATACAAAAACAACTTGATTAGTTAATTGGCTAACTGACTGATAGACATGGAAAATATTTTCCAAAGTTTTCAACTTCATTTACTTTTCAAACATATTTATGAACTCCTCTTCAAAGTTCAACAATTTCAAGTTGAATGCAAAACTTTGTTTTAAAACAAAATATTTGCCATTACCTAGCAATAGCGAGGGTTGCTTTATCAATATGAGCTGTGCCTATATTGTAACTTGTTAATTAATATAATATTGGAACATTGATAAAGATCTTTTCGAATCTAATCTGAATTTTAAACAATTTTTCCACATTACTTTAATTAATTATATATTTTTTGGCTTCTGCACTCTGTCAACTAATTTCTGTCAAGTTAAAGAATTTTATATATCGAAGAGCATAAATTTGAAAATATTTTTATAATTTACCCTTAAAAATTTCAAGGGATTTCAAATATCCTTGTGAGCTATTAAACTGCAAATAATTTGCAATGGGAAATTGTATTAAAATAGCTCCCCAGAGTATTATTTAGTTTATTGCTTTTGTGGTTTCAATCTATAACAAATTTCTATGAAATAATTAAAAAAATTTCTTGAAAAAAAAAATGATTTTATAATAGCTACACACACACACACACACACATGCAATTTATCTGATTCTCTTGACACTCTCACACACAATAAAAATCGAATTATGGCGAACCAATTATTATTAATACTTTTCTTCTTTTATCTTTTATATGCACACTCTTTTCGAATAATCATAAATAAATACCACTTTCGGTTAAATGAACATCTAACTTTTGTCCTCTTATAAAAAAAAAAAAAACAATAGATGAATTAACTTTATTTTAAGGCATTAACAGAAGCAAATTATGAATTCCAAATTTAATCAGCTTATAAATTTAGTAAGGAATTGGATAAAGTTTTCAATTGAGAAATTTCGAAAGCAATACTAAACACACATTCCTAAACTTTTCACATACAAATGAAAAGAAAATTTAAATATAATTCAAAACTATCATCAAAGGAATTTTTTTCTAGAATTTTAAAAACAAAGGACATGAAAGGACAAAGGTCCTGAAGACCTCTTGAAAATTGCTAATTAAATGGCGTATTCCATTTTTTAATTTCGAAATAAAATTATTTTTTTTTCAAAAATAAAATCTTTTACAAAGAAAAGTTTACAATTAAATATGTCTAAAATTTTGATTTCTGTTTTTAAAATTTAAGTTTTTTTTTTTTAAATTGTAGTTGTACGTTTTAGTTAGTTGAATTTGCCAATTTGTTTTTTTTTTTTCGTTTGTCACTTTAAGAAATTTAGAAAAAATAAATCGTACAACCGGCGATCACTGTCAAGTTCACTTAGAGTCAATGTTTGTTTTGTTATCCTTGCCTGTGTGTCCTGGCGGCCAATTCGACTTGCCTTTAGGACAATAAGCGCGCAACTAAGCCGAGACAATGGTTAAAGATTCTTTATATATGGTAGAGTAACATAGAGAGGAGGCGCCGATGTTTTGGCTTTCGCCGCATTTCGCAGAATTTCGTGGAAGGCGCCAAAATGAAAAAAGGAAGAAAAGCTTTCATATTGGAGTCGGCGCACTGGCAATGCGTCGCCATTTCATTCATAAACATGCAACAGGTGACAAGGTCAGGGCCAGTTTGTGGTGATGGGACAACATCAACAAGTGGACAACAGCAACAACTTGGCCAAGGATTAGCCGAGTTCTCGAGAAAGAGAACACACAAACTGAATTAGAATTGAAATAACTCAACATTATTGCCATCATTAGGGTGACGAAACTTGATTTATTCCGGCGGAATAAAAAGAATAACAAACCTTCCATAAACCAAAAACAAAAACAAAATAGATGAAAGCTTTGGAAATGTGGCCCAAAAGGCAAAGCAACAGAATGCAGTAGGCACACGAATCAGTTTTAGTTGCCTTTGGACTTTTCTAGAGTTCAGAGTTCCCCGAAAAAAAAATATGACGGAGAAGTTGCCCGATAGTATTTATCATTTTCGAAGACACATTGATTGCGTAAATGTTTCTAAAGTTTCTTTCTCTTTTCTTTGTTTATTTCCAGAAGATGATAAAGTTGGCACTTTGGATGTCCTTCTGAGCAACGCATATTGCCGTTCCCAGCGTTTTCTATCGAAACAATTGGCCCAACTTCGTCCCGAATTGACCATGTCCATATTTTCAGGTGAGTGCATATATTTTATTTTGGTTTTATTCTCTAAAATTTCCCAATTTTTTTGTGTGCAGAGATTACTCATCGGTTTCAAAGTGCTCGAGAGGATGTGCGTGCATTGCTTTTGCAGTGCCTCTTGCCTTGGCTACAAAATATGGAACTGGTGGCTACCAGTGTGCCGCCGGCCACACCTCTTTCCTACATTATGGTATGTGTTACAGGATACCCTTACGAAAATGTTACGAGAAGATTGTATTCAAAATTTCATTTAGTATTTTCCCGATTCGGGTACACGAGGACGACGCGAGGGCACTGGCTCCACCGAGGCTACAGAAATGATACTAAACAATCTCTTCTATATAACAGCCAAGGTAGGATTCATATGAATAATTATATATATAGTCCAAGTAAACACATTTTGATTTCATTTTCATAGTTCTCTGATGGTCATCCCCGTGACATTGAGGAATTGTGGGGCACTCTGTGTCAATTTTGGCCAAATAATCTAAAAGTCATTTTGCGCTATTTGGTCATAATGAGTGGCATGGCGCCCCTTGAACTATTGCCCTATGTAAGAAAAGGATATTTTTGTGAATTGAAATTTGTATATCAATATCAATTGTTGTATCTGTAGGCCAAGCGTGTGGCTCTTTATTTGGCCCGCAGCTGTCCGGATCGTTTGCTTGATGAACTCATGGCGGAATTGCAAACGGTGGAAACACTCAATTGCCTGATTGAACGTACAGAGACGCCGCCGTTTTATCGTTTGACTAGCATGCGCAAGGCCTCCAGCCATAGTGCAGATGGTAATAGAGACAGAGAGAAAGATTAATATCATGGAGCCCATTCATTTAATTAACTTGTCATTTGTGATTTAGGTCAAGTTGTGGGCGGCATTAATGATTCCCGCATACAGGATTTGGCTGTGGAGAAGGGAACTATTCACACTAAGCGTCATAGTGGTGAGGATCCGATTAAAATAGGGTAAGTGTACAGTTGTCCACTCGTTGGAATGTTTGTAACGAGTAGCGAGTCCGTTAATTATGTTTGCTTTGATTACGGAACGATTTACGTAACTAAAGCTTATTAGTTAAGTTGCCGTAATGCATATAATATTATTGATTGATTTATGTATCGAACCAGAACCTGCAAGTCGGACAGCGGTATTCGTGCCTATACCCAAGCAGCTGCCGCCGCTGCTGCTGCGGCTGTTACCACACCAAATACCTCAAATATCAGTGGAAGTCGCCCACCTCGTGGCGCTGATAAAATACGTGCTGCCTCTGGTCCCTCTATTCTTCCAAGACCCGAAGATATACTGATCAACGATCCGGAACTAAGGCAAGAGGAGAATGTCGAGTTACGTGGTGGGCAATCGGAGGCCCCACCAAATGCCCACTTGCATCCATTGCCCATGCCTGAATATGGCGGCTATTTTGCACCACTCACTGAATTTTTACCAGATGTTAGTTTACCCATAAGCGGATTCCATCGGTAAGTCTTTAATATGCAACATTTATTTGGTTTATTTTTTTCACTGGATTTGCTGGACGATAATCGCTTAGAATACTCCGCTTATTTGACGTATCCAGTTCAAGTGGAAGCTAACACGCGAAAAACCAGCCGGAGAGCCTTTCATGCAACCGCGTGCATCCACCCAGGCAGTTAGACCAACCAATATAGGACTGCCTTCGTTTATGACCAATGGTCCACCCGAGTCACCGTGACATGTAGATTTTCGACCTGGTGTACTGACACAGATAGTAGTTTCGTCCTTAACAAAACCAAACGATTTGCGGCATTCCTGAGGGCTGATTATCTGCAATTTGGCGCACTGCAACTGACTGGCCACTTGACCATTCGCCATTCTACCCCATCCGCAAGCCTTGGCCATTTGATTGTCATAGCTTAACATCTCGGGTAGGGCCGCCTTATTGACTTTTGTATTGAAATCGTTGTGGGGTGTTCGTATAAGGGCAATATCGTATCCACTGCGTTTGAAGACATTACTCTTGGCCACTTTGTGTGTGTATCCACCCCAGGCTTTGTTGGTCCCATAGTGGATTTCCACCCAATCGCCGCCAACGCAATGGGCCGCTGTTAGAACCCAATTGTTATGAATTATAACACCGCCACACAAGGATCCCCTATTACTGCCTTCATTGTGAATGAACAGAAACACTATATAGGGAGCTTCATGATCGGCTGCCGTATAACCATTGGTAATGATGTGCTCAGGACTTGGTGCGGCAGTAGTTGTCGTGATGTTCGCATCACCCTGGACACAGGCAAGAGCTAAGGAGAGCAGAACTGTTAGCAGTAGCAGCTTCATAGTCAATTTGACTTTGAAATAAATTGAACTAACTCTCCTGACTATATATACCTATATACTCTTGAAATCTGAGTAATTAATGTGGTATTTGGCTATGCAAATTGCTGTTCCACCTAATGAGTCCATCCATTAGCTATGCAAATGCAAAAGAATGATCAAAAAATGGGATAAAGTGCTTGCATAAGTGTTAGTTTAGTTTAATCTATATGCATTACTTTATTTTTATCAAAGTCTTTTTTATACCCTGTACCCATAGGGTAAAAAAAGGGTATGTTAATGTCGCCAAAATGTATGTAACAGGCAGAAGGAAGAAATTCCGACCCCATAAAGTATATATATTCTTGATCAGCATTGCTAGCCGAGTCGATTGAGACATGTCCGTCTGTCTGTTCGTCCATATGAACACCTAGATCTTGAGCTAGAGCTACCAAATTTGGTGTGAATATCCGTCTAATGCATAGCCAGATCAAGTTTCTTCAAATTTTTGCCACGCCCATTTCTGCCCCCGGTATTTGGAAAAAATGAATAACTAGAGCTATATAAAAGACATCGTATTTTTATTTAGCATACCTAAATATATACCCAAACTGCACCAGCTGACCAAATTGTGTTCAAATCGGACAATAAATATCGGAGATATACGCATATGCGTTTCGTACTGAAACGCCAGTGGCGACATTGGTTGGTAAGAGTGAGCGAGATAGTATGCGATCGCTATTGCTGCATTTAAAAGAGAATTTTGCATGGAATTAATGAGTGTACAGGTTATACTCAATGTCGGCAGGGACGACTTGTTTGCGTCATTTTGAAATCATCTCAGTAAAATAGAAATTAATACTCCAACTTGTATTTGTAGTAATATACAAATCATATAGCAAATCATTTATTACTATTCAAATACATTTCTAAAATTGATTGTATTACCATATCACATAGCAAGTTCTTTTGTCAGCTTCTTCTATGCGTCAACTAGTTGAGAATTACAACTAAATGAAAGCAGAACAAGGTTCCCAGACTACAAAGTCACCAATATGATTTCATTATATCAACAAATTTAATAAATATTTTTGGAGTCAGAATAACTTTATTTCACAAGACATTGTAGAAAATTTATACTGAATATGAATTCAAATCCAAATAGAACAAGACAATTTGAATGCAGTTTAAACATTTTTATTTATTCGATAGATAGATAGACATATATATATATAGGTGATTTAGGTATGGATTAAACTGACATACTTATATCATCATCATGTTAGTAATAGGCAATGTCAGTTTTATCGCGTATCCAATCCAAATGGGCAACGACCCTGGTATAGCCAGATGGTCCACCACGACAGCTCTGGCTAGCAAAAGAGATGACACCAACCAACCTGGCATCATCATGTGTAACCAAAGGACCTCCAGAATCACCGCCACAAACTGATTTATTATCATTCCTTGTACACATAACGCCAAATGGTATAGAACCATACGATCTACCGCATTCCTCATTGCTAATGATCTGCACATCCATGCATTGAAGCCAATCGGCCAATTTGCCATTATCCATGGCGCCCCAGCCGCAGGCCACAGCCCAATAGTTAACCATGGCATTATGTTGTTCATTAAATTTGGGTAGATTCACCTTGTTGATTCTGTCGGTAAAGGACACATGGGGAGTGCGGATTAATCCGATGTCATTGCCATTGGTATCGGGCCACAAATGATGGCGAATGAAGTGAAGAAGGAGCTTTGCCCTCATAGGCCGCGTATCCATTGATAATAATGTGATTCGGAGGCGAAGTATCGTTCTGGCCATTGGTTAGGGCCACAACAGCTAGAGTTATGAGTGCCAGTAAAAGACGCCACATGGTGAATGAGTTCTAGCCAAAGACGGCATTCAATTTATATGTATTCAGATATAACCAGGAAATAACCCGCCTCTAGGTAATTAGTCATATAATTCCTAATAGGTTTCAGCATTAGCCAACAGTTGTAGATAAAGCTTTCAACTCTTGGGACAGTTCCTCTGATGCCATCACCTCAGGTTGTGTGTGCATAAGTGGTGAAAGCCCACTCCTTATCAAAAACCACTGTGTGTGTCTAAGTGTGTGACATGGACTAAGATTATACAACCTGTCACTAGGTTTAAAATGGGATTGATGATAGCTTTTATTGGAATTTAACTAATTTCAAAATGTTTAAAGGACGTTCTATATACTTATATTTATTGGCTTTTATCCTCTTTCTTTCTAGTTGCAACGTGGCCGTTATGCTCCTCACCGACATTGTGGTGGATGGAATACCTGGCATTGATTGGACCCTTCATTTGCCACTTATGCTGCATATATTGTTCCTGGGCTTGGATCATACACGAATCATTGTGCGAGAGCATTGCAAGCAACTGTGCGTCAACCTTCTAATTGTCTTGGCCGAGCACAATGATCATTTGACAGTGGCCAGGATTCTGTTGAATAGTGAGACGAGCAAATTGGATTTGGGTTTGACCGTTCCCGCTTTGCCTGTGATTGACAATAATTTTACAGAGTTACACCAGCAATTTGATAGCTATCTGTTGCATGTAAGTCCCCAGGCGGCAGCAGCTGCCTATGCCTTGCATCATAATCTCTCCAGTTCGACAATAATTGCGGCAGCGGCTCATGGCACATCCAATGCGAGCTCGAATGGTAATCAACAGAGTCCAGCCAATCAGCAACAGATGGCTGCCACTCAACTGGCTGCGACTAATGCAACACCAGCCACATTGGCTGCAACTCCGGCAGCTCTGCAGATAAATCCCAACAATACAGAGAATTCAGAGGTACCGCTAATTCATGCCGATGAGCATGCACCTCCACAACCGGGTCCTACAATGCCCATTGCTCATGTCATCAAGAGTTTGCTGAAATTCTTGGCCCAAGACACATGCCAGCCGCTTTGGAACTATGAGGATATAACCGCCAAGGTTTGGGCAGTAAAATCAGCCGAGCAATTGAGTTGTTTCCTCAAGCATATGGTCAAGGTGTTTGCCGATAGCTATCCCCAGGCCCGCATAGCAGAGCGATGGGCCCAAACCGCATTGCAATTGGGTCTTTCCTGCTCCTCGCGCCACTATGCCGGACGCTGCTTGCAGATCTTCAGGGCTTTAAATGTTCCCATTAACTCGCGCATGCTCTCGGATATTCTGTCGCGTTTGGTGGAGACAGTGGCCGAGCAGGGAGAGGATATGCAGGGCTATGTTACAGAATTGCTACTCACTCTGGAGGCTGCCGTGGATAGTCTGGATTCAGATTTCCGGCCATTGGACGTGATGAAGGATATATTCAAGAGTACACCCAATTTGAATAATAAGGATGGAGGACCCAACTCCATTTTGCCAGGAAAGAAATCACCCTCCGGGATGACACCACAATCCTCCAATTATTCTATACCCAGTCATGGACGGAGCACTAGTTACTCTGTGTCGTACTGTGGCCGCAAGGCCAACAATTCGCCCTGCGACAAGCAGGTGGAGCTTAGGAATCGAGCATCTGGCATTGAGTTGGAACGCAGTGTCGTTTGCAAATTTACTCCGGGTGGCGGTTCAGCATTATCGCGATCCCGCAGCGCCCAAAGCCTAAAGATGTTGGGCGATACAGCTACCCAGGATGACAAGATGACCATATTGGCCCAACTGTTTTGGCTCTCAGTCTCGCTACTCGAATCGGATTATGAGCATGAATTTCTATTGGCCTTACGCCTTTTGACTCGTGTCCTTCATCGTCTGCCTCTGGACCGTCCGGATGCTAGGGATAAAGTCGAGAAACTGCAGCAGCAACTCAAATGGTCAGCGTATCCGGGTGTGCATGCATTACTCCTAAAGGGATGCACTCACAGTTCCACATATGAGCCAACTATAACGTTACTAGCCCAATTCGCTCCATTGCTATCATTGCCCGTTTGTGATCCCACCCAGAGCTGTGCTTTTCCCATGAATGTTATTGCCCTGCTGCCGTACATGCTGCTCCATTACGAGGATGCCAATGAGATTTGTATACGCAGTGCCGAGAATATAGCCCACGTGTCCACCGAATTGGGGGCCAAGCTGGAAAATTTGGGCACCGTAATGACTCTCTATAGCCGAAAGACCTTCTGCAAGGAATCGTTTCAGTGGACTAAATGTGTGGTGAAATATCTGCATGACACCTATGCCCACATGGGACTCCATATGCTGGCCTTCCTTATCGAAGTGCTGGAGAAGGGACCGCAGCAGGTCCAGGTGCCGGTGCTCAATGTAATCCACTGCATGTTGCATTATGTGGATCTCTCCGCTCCCCAGGCACAAACCATCAATGCGGATTTGCTGAGAGCCATTGGCAAATATCTAGACGTGAGTTGCTATCCCTTTTCTCTCTCTCTCCTCTCTCTCCCATGTACTGTCTCTTTCTGCTCATTTTAGACGGTCAACTGGAAGGATTCACTGAAAATACTCAAACTAATTGTGACGCGCAGCTCCTCGTTGCAAGTGGTTCCACCCAGCGATGGAAGCAGCGCCGGTTTATCGTTCTCTTTCTATGGCGCATATCCGGATTCGGATATGTTCTGTAAAAAGGAACTAGCCGGACGCACCATGGAATTCACATTCGATGTTAGTCAAACTCCGTTAATTGGGCGGCGTATTCTATTGAAATCGGATGATCCCTTGGTCACCAGTGCAAATGCTTCCATTACGGGCAGCTCGTCATTAAATTCCACATTGACCAATGCCACCACTGTGACAGTTGCTCCCACCCAACAACATCAGCAGCAGGCGAATCTTCATTTGCAGCAGCAACGCGCTGCGATTGCAGCTGTGACAACGGCTCAACAACAGCAGCAACAGCAACAATTGCTGCTGCAACAGCAACAGCAGCACCATCATCAACAGCAACATCAGCAGCAACAACAACATCAACAGCAGCAACAGCAGCAGCAACAACAAATGCAACAGCATGCCATCGGTGCCGGCAATAGTGTTGTGGGTACACCCAATTCACCCAGACGTAGTGCAAGTCTCTCGCCAGCGGATACGGTTCCCTTGAGTGGCTGGAAACGTCCCTGGATGTCGCAGTGTCGTGTGCGTGAGTGTCTGGTCAATCTGCTGACCACATGCGGCCAGCGTGTCGGTCTGCCCAAGTCGCCATCGGTAAGCATCCGGATCATGACAGAGTGGAGGTGGAGGAGATTTGACGGCTTTTCACAGCTTGTAAATAGCCAAGAGCATGCTTTAGGCTACCGCCCTCCCCCACTAGAGCTAACCGAAACCCCCGCTCCCCACTCTAAACCTACCAGCTCCTACCACTTTTTATTCTTCCTCTGCTCTCATCTCTCAATAGCATACGAAATTGTTTATATTACTATTCTAATTCTTTTTTTCTTTCATGTAAAATACCAAAAAAAAAAAAAACCAAAACAAACCAAAAAAAAAACTAACAAACCAAACATCCATCATCATTAACAAACAAACAAAAACAAAAATCTGAAACCAAAAAAATTGAAATTATACCAATTTCTAGGACGATTTCATAAACTCAATTTGCTCAAAGGTAAAGGACATAATCTTGAGTATTCAGTTCTGTCTCTTTCTCTTTTTCTCTATCTTTAACTTTCATTTTTATTCGCTTGTTCCTTTTGCATGTAATTCTTGTTTAATCAAACGCTTGTATTTTGATCCCACAAACATTATCGAAACTTTGCACCCCCCTCATCATCTTCATGCTCCTCCTCGCACAGTGGTCGAAAACCCTCGAATGTAAACAGTAAAGTTGTTAGAATTCAAAATGGCCAATACAAAATGGCGTACTAGAAATGGCAACCGAAAACGATCAAAAATAACTACAAAACAAGATCGGATCTCTAAAGTTAAATGCATTGGCGTTGAATTTCATATTTCCTATCCAATCTAAACGAAACTCTATAGCCAATCCATAAGTAAGGTTATGTTCAAAATTATGAAACTATTTCTCTATTCTTATCCGATATACAGCTACAACTTTATACTGTTAGCATAGTCTTAACCACTGTGTGTGTGTGCGTGTATTTATTATTATTATTATATTCTTTAATCATTTTTTGGCATGTGGTGCATGTGTTTTGTTTCAACTGTACATATTTGTTTCGTTTTATTTGTTCTTTCAAACACACATTCAGTCGTTGAGCACGTCACTACTAATGGGATCAATGGCCACCAGACAAAGCGTAAGCTTTATCTCTCTATAAAACATTTAATCACACCTGAATGTGTCTTACTGATCCTCACAATCGAATTTGATCACAATCCTCTAATGAATCGATCTCTTATTTGCTTCATCGTTTAGGTTATATTCAGCCAGTCTTCGGATTTAATGGAACGACAATCATCGGCAGCCTCATCCACCGAAGAGACATCCGGACCTCAGGGTGATCTTAGCAGTGGATCACGTCGTGACGATGGTCAGCCCGATTTTACAGTTTTCAAGGACTTTGATTTCCTGGAATATGAAGATAGTATAGCTGGTGAATCCACTGATAACTTTAATTGGGGTGTTCGTCGTCATCAACTGTTCGAGGGTGACGAGGATCGCCTGAACTGTGGCAGTGGCATCGGTGGCTCCATCAAGGGTGGCCATTCGTCTGCATTGGAGGATAGCTTTAGCGATAAGACTCCGATATTGAGCAAGCGTAAGAGGCAAACAGCCGATGATTCTTCGGATGAGGAAGCGGAATCCGAGTCCCCACTAGACGAAGATCATCGTCAAACGTTTTTAAAGTCCGGATTTAGTGCCGTGCCTCCCACATCCTTAAGTTTGCGCGAACGGCGTCGCCGAAACTCGGTCTCCCGCAGTGATACGAGTGGCTCCAGTGCCGGAGATTTGGGCGATATAACGCCGTGCAATGCCTCGCCGCATTTGCCTGGTATTATAAGGTTTGGTGCGACCATACATGATGAGGCAGAGGAGAACTGGCGACGCCAGTTACAGGCAATGCTGGTTAATCAGCCATCGGCTCATACTTCGGAACTGCTGCTGCAACTCTATCGACTGATCAAAGAGCTCACATTTAAGACCATAAGCATATCGAAAGAGGCAAAGAAATTCTTCACAGGCATTGGATCCCAGTTGGGCAATCGCATATCACTATTCACGGATGAACTAAGCTCTCGGGCCGATCCTCCCAGGGTATGGTGCGGCGATCTGCAGGCCACCACCCCTAAGCTATTTGAAACGTTGCGTTTCAATGTGCTAGAAGTTCAAGAGCACTTGGAGACCTTCTTCGATCGCAAGGATCAAGTGCTGGAGGTGGGTTACCAACAAGATTTCGATTCTTTATACAAATCATTAATGGGTTTTCAATCAATTTCAGTGTTTGGATGCTGTAAAAACAAGTTGTAAATTGTCCCTTTTCAATGAATCGGATGTGGCTGCCTCGGGCTTGGAGATGCCCAGCTGCTCCAGTATTGCATATATGCCATTCGATCCAGCCTCCGCAGAGGTTGTCCTGGACTTGGGTCGCTCTTTGTATAAACTCATGTTCCAATTGCTCCTGCTAATTGAATCGAATCATAAAATATCATCGAATGTGGTTAATCATTTTCGCATCAATGAAGACGTGAGTAAATTGTAACTTTAAATTATCAGGGAATCAAAAACTATATATATTGTAGATGCATGACATATCCGATCTCTATGCTTTGGTGCGCGATGCCCTGGTGCGTTGCACTAGCGAATCTGAGCTAGATTGCCTGGAATCATCCACATCGACAGAGGGTGAGCATACGCCGACACCTTCTCCTGGCTTGCCCATGACCCAAGAGGAATTTGAGATCGCTTTAAATGAGCATATCGATCTCCAACGCTGGGCTAGCGCCATATCGCATGTGCGTCAATATCGTCGGGTCTCCACACTGACCTCCAGCGGTGAGCAAAGTTTGACCATCTTTAGCTATAGCAATTTGGATAGTCGATTGAAATTCGATGAGATGTCGATTATACTTAATGCCTATGCCCATAGCATTATGAAGGATCGCACAGGTTGGTGGCTTAACACCCAAATCAGACTCTGACCTAAACTTTATTTTTTGAACCAACAGAATCCTTTATCGTTTCCAAATCGGACTCTGAGCTATTCGAGGTCTATGCTATATTATCGGAGAATCTATATCATGTCTCCAGTGCTCTAACCAATATGGAGATCAGCATGAAGAGTTACTCGGCAGGGGGGGCCAATACGTCGGGCAATTTGCTACGCAGCGAACAGGATATTGTGACAAATCTCTAAATTATAAGCAACTAAATCTAAGATTATATTTTATATATATATATATAACATAATCTCTAGTTGATAAGCAATCACACATATTGTAGGCAATCGGACGATCCATTACCTACAAATTGAGAGAGTGTTAGTTTAGGGTAACAATTTACATGCGATCTAATTCATAAATATTTCAAAAGTACAGATCGGAAGAGAGTTTTCAATTAACAAGTATAGATACATAAATAGATAGAATATCTCAAAAAATAATCCAAAAATAAGATGCACTTAAGGTATTCATTCTCACATTACGTCAAACGACGCTTCAATCTTTATTAGTTTTTTTTTCCTTTTAAAATGTATGTATATATATATTTATATATATATGTATATGTTTTTATGTATGTATGTCATTCAGGTCCACATTCAATTTAATAGTTTACACATCTAATATTATGGGGTAAATAGAGCAATTAGTCCAAAATCTCACATTCATTCCGCACGTCCACGAGTAGCAACAACCTTCTTCTCCTCCTCCTAAAAGTACAAAAAGGATTCTTCTATCTATATTTTAGGCAAATAGATTCTTGAGCGCATTTCTTTGTTGTCGATTATACTCGGCGAGTAGTTTTTTGGTGCTATTCAATTCATTGAGAATTTGTTTGTTTTCAGGCAAGAGAGCATAGGCCTGCTTCAGATCATTAATGGCCTCCTCATAATTGCGCAGAGCTCGCTGCGCTTGGCCACGTCTGTAGAAGGCTTTGCTACAATTGGCATCTAGTCTTATAGCCTCAGAGCAATCATATTTCGCAGTCAAATAGTTGCCCAATTTCAGATCCACAGCGGCCATATTAATGTTATTGACCACCGAGAAGGCATCGATCTGGCAGAGTTCTGTGTCCCCACCAGTCATCCTCTTGATGTGGGCCAATTGTTGCCATTCAAAGTGTTTCCGCAGGTGCAAATAGTAGCGATTGGCCTTACGGTATTTGGCTCGAGCTTCATGATAACGACCCAACTGATAGAAGTGATTTCCCGACTGTCGCAGTCCAGTAAGTAGGGAGACGGCCGCATCGCACTAATGTGAAAGAGAAAGCAAGAGACAGAGATGGAGAGTAGTATGAAGTGGATTGCCTTAGAGTAATTATTTTATGGCTTGTCAATTACCTTGTGCTTATCATATTTGCCCGTCCAGTCTTGCGGATAGGGGGGCAATTTGTCAGCCGTCTCGTCGCTACACTCTATGGCCCAATCTTTGCCAGCAGCCATTTCCCCACAGTCACGTATTACAATCTCTGCCGTTGGATCGCCCTCATCGTTGCAGTTCTGCTCCATTTCAGCTACAATTCCCAGGCCACGAAGGACGCGTCCGACCACCACATTTTCCCCATTGAGATTTTCACAGCCCACCGCTGTGATGAAGAATTGTGAGTTATTTGTATTGGGCCTGCCATAGTTGGCCATGCTGACCACGCCCTCTTCGTTGTGCTGGAAACACACACACAAATGGAAGTCATTATTAGAGTATGTGCCTTGTGTGGGCATGTTAGATAGTGTTACCGTCAACTCAAAGTTCTCATCGTCAAATACAGGTCCATAGATACTCTCGCCGCTGGAGCCATCATTCTTTACAAGATCACCACTTTGTACGGCAAAGACCCGCTTAATCTTATGAAAGCGATTGCCTTTGTAGTGCAACGGTCGTCCCAGCTGGCCGATGCCACATTCGCCTGTGCATAATGCTCGAAAATTTTCCGCTGTCCGGGGCACAATGTCCTTGCGCAATTCAATTATCATGCGACCCACTGAGGGAGAGATTAATAAGAGAGTACCATATACATACATACATAAGTAGGGAATGATTAGCTGCGTGGCAGGGGGCATAGATACAATCAGGAAAAGTTACTGAGAGATCCTGGCCTATGAGTGTTAACTGTACATTGCGTATACGCACCATCTTCTTGTCCGATGTTAATGTCCAAAAAGACAATGGGATTAGTTGGCTTCACCGGTTCCAGCAACTTTTTGGATTCCATTGGACGCTTGAACCTTTGGATTACTTTTTTTTTATTTGGGTTCGAAGTTACCTTGGACCCACACACCCTTATTAACCACTCTACGTTGCAAGAAGGTCAATTCTGTTCCACAAAGGCGTTGGAGTCCGTTTCTGTGGCACCAGTTGCGTATACTTAATTTTCCGTTGGATTAAAAACGAAAACAAAACAAGAACCAAAAACTCGCCACACTGTATCAACTGTAAACTTCCCGCACTGAACAAATACTTCCAATCAATGTTCACCACAGAGATAAAACATACCAGCTGGTTCACTCTAACGTTACCCAACACTTGAACTTATCGCAATCAGCTGTTTGATTTGGGGCGAATAAAGAATCGTTGCGTTTTAAATCTACATTACTTGGATTTTCTTTCGTGTTAATATTATCAATTGGACTATCATCAAAATACAATATGTAGCGAGTGTAATAATGGCATTGAGAATCAACACAAAATTTATGTACAAATAAAATAAAATGAATAAATCGATTATTATTTTTGAACCGGTAAAACCGCATTACCATCGAGATCAAGAGAACTTTAGTAGTTTTTGATGTTGGCAGTGCCGTAAAGTTTATAAAAAGTTGGTGCGCGGTGAATTTGGCTACGCAGGAAAAAATTGAAAGTAAAAGTTAATAGTTTTTAAGTGATGTGAAAATGAACTGGACAAAGAAGAAAAAGGTTGCGCTACACAATATATATAGTGAAAGATGAAATACGTGGAAAAAAATCATGAAATAACCAGGTAAGACACTTGGCGGGCAGCCGGTCCCGTTATGTCGGGCTACTTTGGCAGGACTCTCCACTAAAGCAAGTTTATTATTATCAAACGGTAAACGTTATGTTTGGTGAAAATTATGTTTGACAGTAGGAATTTTATTTACGAGAGCTTATTGTTCATTTTTTTTGGCGCAAGATAAAAATTAAAAATAATCTTAATGAAAATGCACTGGGCAAGTTGCTAAAAGGCTGTTATGCTTACATTGCTACAGTCCGATATAAAGTACAGTACATATGTACATACAATTCAAAGTAACTAGGTGACACTTGGCGCGCGGCCCCAGTCCCGTTATGTGGGGCTGCTTTAGACAACTGGCAGTGCTGCCAATAGAATGAAATTATTATCATTGATCGGTACAAAATAGTGTTAGAAAACACTATTGGCCAGAACTAAGACTGGCAAAGTCGATAACAAAAAATAATAATAATCGATTGTTAATACGATTGGCGCGTTGTTTAAAATGATTACTGCAAAACTTTTTTAATAAAATAAGTTTAAGATCTTAAAGTAAGAATCTTTAATATAGTTTTTTTGTTAAATGTGTGAGTTTTTTTTTATATTTTTTAAGTTGAAAAAACCTCTTGGTTGCATAGACACAAATTCAATGTGTTTTTCTATAAATTTTTTTTAGATACTCAAAGAAAATATTTGATTGATTTACTCATTTCCAATAATAAGCTCTTTTAAGATTATAATTGGTGTTTAGGTTTCCATTGCTCATGTAATTTGCTTCTAGTTTACCTTCTCAGTCTCCCTTTTGGTTGATTGAGAAGCCTTTTGTGTCCTCTGCACTGGAAGAAGGCTTTAAATTTTTAATGTTTTAACGTTACGCCCCACCAATTTTCATAATTATCTCCCTCCTCTAGCCAGAGAGTTGCACAATGTCCATAACAATATAGCAATTTGCCCGTATCCGAACATATAATTTACGATTCCTAATTGACTCTGAACCTAATTGCACATGGCATAAAAGTCTACAGTTCTTGGTGCTTCCAAAACAGTTATCAATCAGTTTCCTGAACGATATGCAGAACCTACTAGAAACAGAGCTTATGAGAATTGATGAAGTGCCCAAATTGGGCATGGCTTGGGTCGAGTTCAGCGCCTATGCCCTGGGCATTAATCTAGCCCCAAGAAAACGCAGCTCAAAGCCATGCAGATTGTAAGTGTTATTGTTGGTTTAGATTCAAAAATAATAAAAGTTTCCATTGCAGTATACGCATCTTTGCTGTCTTGATCAATTTGTGGATCATTTACAGTCTGGTGGCTTTCATTATAGCCAATTATCATGTGTCCTTTGAGGCTTACGTGGAGGTTGGCTAGTTAAAATGATTAAATTGTTTATTATGTTATCATTCGATTCCTATTCTTTAATTAAGGCTGTCTTACTCACCTTTCAATTGTCTGTGGGCGTTGTGAAAATGTTTCATTTTCACAATTATCTCGAGTCCTGTATTCAGTTAGTCTATGCTACGGAAACAGGAGACATCCTCAAGTATCTGGGGCTCTTTGATCTGAGTGCGAGAGATGAAAGAAATTGAAAGGGGTTTTCACTAAATTACTTTTCTTAACAGGATTGCCGAGGAAATCGTTATTATGTAAGACGCTGAGTTCCATAATAGTTGACAATTGGTTGGTCATCGATCGCCAGGTGATGTTTTTCTTTAAAATTGTCTGCATGCCCGTTTTATATTACACTATGAGGCCATATTTTCAATATATTTACGATTGCTACATTGTCTCCGACGAGCACTGTGAAATGACATTGAGTAAGTTACATAATTAAAGAATTACCTAGAATTTTTATTACAATAGTTTTCCTTTTAATAGCCTATCCAGCTTTAGTGCCCTATGTCCAATGGGGACATCATGAATATCCGTCGTACTCCATAAGATTCTTCTTGTTGCAATCGGGTCCAGTTTGGTGTTTCTTTGGTAAGTCGAAAATAAATCTATCGCAAAACTAAGTAAACTTTATTTAAATATTATATTTTTGCAGCTGTTTTTGGTTTCAATAGCCTCTTTGTAATCCTAACAAGACACGAGGCCGGTCTTCTCGAAATACTACGCTATTTAGTACAGAATTCCACCTCCGATGTCATAGTACCTAAACATTTGCGAGTTAACTATCTGAAATGCTGCGTGCGACTTTTTGCTCGCATTGCTAAGTGAGAATAAAGTTATTGTTAATATGAATTCCATATTAATATTTCCATTATAATTGCAGACATCATAGTCAGATAGAAAACCTCTTCAAGTACATCATTTTGGTGCAATGTGCTGTTAGCAGTATACTAATATGCATGTTGCTCTATAAGATCAGCACAGTTTTGGTAGGCTTCCATATAGTCATCTCATCTATAATAATCTCTAAACTCATCCATTTTTATTTTGTAGGATGTTGGCTGGGTATGGATGGGCATGATAATGGTTTACTTAGTGACTATAACTTTGGAGATCAGCTTATATAATCTCAGTGCCCAAATTGTTGAAACACAAAGTGAATTGCTTTACTTGGATTGGTACAACTGTTGCTGGTACAACGAAGAGAAAGAGTTTCGTTATATTATCAAAATGATGCTAATCTTCTCAAGACGTACATTTGTCCTGAGCGTTGGTGGATTTACCAATCTCTCCCATAAGTTTCTCGTTCAGGTGAGTGCTTCAATGTCATTTAATTCCCCATATCGAATACCAATATTATATTTCCATTTTCCGTATTTAAAAGGTCTTTCGCTTAAGTGGAAATTTCTTTTTACTTTTACGTAATATGAATAACAAATAGATATATTTATTTTCGGCCCGAATTAAAAATACTTTGAGGGGATTGTTATCCATTTACAACGTTAAAATTACAACGTTCGAAAACTTTTTATTCATTTCATCATTAGAGGTGGCAAAATTAAAAAAAAAAACACTTTCATATTAGGCAAACTTATAGGCAAAAAGGAAAAATATTGTATAAAAATTGGCACATTAAACGTAAATGTTAATATTATAACATATAAGTGAGAATATAGAGTAGATTTGAAAAACGGGGAATCGATTGGGAGAAATGCAAATTTGTTTTTGCTTGGTTTTCTTCTTTTCTTTTGAGAAGTTTATAATACAGTCCACTTGGCGACTTGGCAATCATTCTATGGATCTACATAAAGCACAAAATTGGCAGTTATACAAAAATTTCATAGTTACGATTCATACATATATATATATATATAAAGATAATTTTAGTTGGTATATGGCATATAGTATGCAAACGATTGGGCTTTAAAGCTTTACGTTTCGGTATTCATCTGATTTGATTTAGTTTTGTATCGGTTGTCTAAAGAAAATGATTCGACTAAAAGGAGAACTAAAATTCTATAATTTCATTGCAACGGCTGCTCTCTCTCTAAACTAAATCCGATTTGTTCGTCGTTTCTGTTACTTAGTTGATAATTGAAGTAGTTGGTATTTTTTTTATTTCCATTTTGTTTTTTTAGTATTACTTCTTTTCTTTTTTATGGCTCTAGGCGATTGCGTCTAAAGCAGCCATCGGGCAGTGCTTCGGATATTAATCGAATGTTATCCACCTCATGCATAAGTTCGGATAACTCCGATTCATATTTATCGATCAGTTTCTTTTGTATGTTCCTTTGCTCTCTATACTTTTCGATGCGACCCGTCAGATTAACACGATTGATGTCATTCTCAACAATATCCAGACGATTCTCTGTATATATATAAAAAAAAAGATATACATATATGTATAAATAGTTTTATTAATAGTTCATAACAGTTACCCAATTTATCTAAATCAGCTGTATTGATATCCTTTAGATTTTCCAACTCATCTTTGATGGCAGTTAGATCCGCATTGACCTTTTCAATTTGCTTTTGGGCCTCTTGGGTATCAGCCTTGGCCTGGCCTACTTTACGCTTGGCATCATCGACCAGATTATCATCTTTGGTAGAGTTCTCCTCCAGTTTGAATATATCCATTTCGGTTAATCCGAAACGATATTCCAGCTGATCGGCCTCATAGCGTAGATTGCGTGCAGCCACTTTGGTTTCATTGGCCTTGCGACGGATCAATTCAGCATCCTAAAGAAACAAAAGAAGGAAACATTTTAAACATCCTTGCCATCTATATCGCTCTTGCAGGGATTAGGGCTTACCTTTGAGGCCTGTTCAGCGTATTTCTTTTGGGCCTCTTGAGCATTCTCCTTGGCCTCATTGGCATTTTTGTTGGCCCCATCGAGAGCCTCATCAGCCTGACTAATCAGATGTTTGGCATTTTGGATTTCTTGCTCAATGCTTGGTACAGTTTGCAGAGCCTGATCAGCCTTATCCTTGGAGGCCTCTACATCGGATTGGAAGCCGGCCAAAGTGTTGTATGTATTGTTGGCCTCCTTCAGAGTATTGTCGCCCTGTTTAACAGCCTTGGTGGCCTTATCAAAGGCGGCCTTGGCCCGTTCTAACAAATCTATGTCATCTTGTTTTTGTTTCTCAGCTCTGCAAAAGTAAAGATTGAATTTAGTTTCGTTTTAAAGATGATGCTAATAATTGAACCATTGGACCCACCTCTGTAGCAGTACATCGGCCAGTTCCTTTTCGGTGTCGAATTCAGCAAAGATCTCTCCATTACTGTTGGACAACTCGTTGATCTGTTTGAGCAATTCGTCGGCCTTCGCGTTGGCTGCCACCGCCTCCTTTTTCAGTTGATTTATGTCGATATCTGGCTGGGTCTGTCTATTGACATCGTTGAGCAGGGTCAAAGCAGCATCGTAGACCTCATTGGCCTTGCGCAGAGCCTCCTTGGAGGTTTGCGCCACAGCACCCAACGAAAGCTTCACTTGATTCAATTCCAGACGCACTTCCGATTTCAATTCCACACTGACCTTCTGCTGTAAATCAATGGCGTTCTTTGCCAGCAACAGGGCCTTCTCCACCGCATCCTTGGCATCTTTGGCATTCTTCAAATCGAATTGGGCCTCCGATTCGAGGCGATCGGCCAAGGCGCGTGCCTCACGAGAGATGTCTGATATTTGCTGCGATTGCTGACCAAATTCCTCCGACTTGTTCTTGGCCTTGGCCAAAGCTTGGGAACCTTCTTCGTTTAGCAGGTCAATGGCCTCCTGCAGCTCTCGCTTGGCATCCTCAATAATGCTATGAAGTTGTGTGTAATTGCGCCTAGCCTTGGCAATCTCCTCATTGGCATCCTCCTGCAGCTTATCGGCACTTTCCAGATGATTGCGCATGCTGTCCAAACGTTTATGCAAATCATCGATCACCTCCACATAGGTCTGACCACTCTCGCCCGAATTGTCTCGAGCATCCTGAGCCAGAAGGGCCACCTTCTCTTGAACTGCCTTTAACTTAGCCTCAAACTCCTCATCGTTGGTAACTGGGGTACGGGCAATCTCATCGAGTGTCGAGCTTAGATTAGCCAACTTGGCTCTATGGAGATTGGCGGCATCTTGGACCAGATTATAACAGTCGGGGCAATCCACGCAACCTCGATGGCGATCGTATTTGTTCTCCTTGCACCGATCACAGCGACGTCCCTCGACATTATCATTGCACGGACATTGACCATTTTGGTCGCACTGGAAACCCTTGGAGCCACTCTCATCGCATTCGCAGGACTTGCAACCCTCCGTGGAGAAGCCGTAGAAGAAATTGGCACACTGATCGCAACGTAGTCCCACTACGCCGGGCTTGCAATGACATTGTCCGGAATACCGATCGCAAGTGGCATTGTAGCTGCCCACTGGATCGCATAGACAATTCTCGCATCCATTGCCCGAACGAATGTTGAAGTAACCTGGCTGGCATTCACCACAGTCCCGTCCAATGACATTTGGCTTACACTGACACTGGCCAGTGACCTGGTCACACTTGGAAATGCTTTGTTCATCCTGCTCTGTGCCGGCGGCATAACAGCTACATCTTTCGCATTTGCCATGAGGCAGTGCCAACGGATCACCAAAGTGTCCTGGCAAACACTGATCGCAATGCTCGCCGGCTGTATTGTGGATACACTTGAGACACTCGCCGGTGGTCCTATTGCAATTGCCGACCGCATTGGGGTCCACATTGCCATTACAGTCGCAGCTTTTGCAGGTCTGGACAAAGCCAAGAAGACCAGTGGGATCGCCATAGAAGCCATCGCTACACTGCTCACAACGAGAGCCAAAGTAACCCACTGGGCATTCCGTGCAGATCACTGTGTCGCCATTTATTTGCAAGCAGGCGCCATCATTAGGACATGGGCAGCGTTTGCAGTCATAGGGAGTGCCTCCCAGAGCGTTGCCATAGAAGCCCTTGGCACACTGATCACAGTTGTCTCCAAATGTATTGTGCTGACAGATGCAGCGACCCGTTTCCGAGTCACAAATATCCGCATGGCCATGGCAATCGCAGGGTATGCAAGGCATAAATGGACCACCCCTTGCTGGGCTGTGACGGTAACCCGGAGCACAGGACTCACAAAAGTGTCCCAGGTAACCCTCCGGGCATGTACATTGCTCTATCCATGTAGCCGGTTGTCCAGCTGCTCCACGATGCGCCGTCTGCAGTTCAACATCATCCAAGATGGCCTCACCCTGAACAGAGTAGGTGGCACGTATTTTAATGGCCGTCAAATTGGATAGAATAGAGAGGAATCCTCTAGCCGATTGACTCGGTTGCCATTGATAGTCATGGTGTTCATGCAGACGGAATACATACTCCTTGACCCCCTGATCTGGTATGCCATTGCTCTGGGCGAATATGGGCAAGGAGATTTTACTGCCGGCACCTTCCAGTATTACATCACTGGCGCTTGTGCTCGGTCCCACTTGACCCACCAACTGGAGTTTGAATTTCAAATCCCGATTGTAAGAGGCACGCTGATCACCTAAAAAGCGATCCGGTGCCTGGAAATAGACATATTCATTGCCCTGGGCGGTGGTTCCAATGCTGCGGCTATATTGATTGTATTTGATGTCAACGTCGCGACGATTCAAATCGATGGCTGTCCAGCGTTCCTTGTGCTTATTGAAATTCGAGGTAACCGAAACGACAGAGTAGCCAGGAGCGGTTTGACACTCCGAGGTGTGGCCATAGCAAAAGCAGGGAGTGCATCCAAAGCGATTCGATTTGTCCAAGTTGAAGAAGCCAGGCTTACACCTACAAAAAGAGAGTTTATGTTAATGCCAATGATATAACTTGACTAAAGTCATTTGATATAGTAATTCGATTTGCGGGGAATTTCTAGAATTTCTGATGTGCACGTAACCCGATTCATTGGATGGCATTGGATAAGACTTACTCATTGCAACGCCTGCCCTCGACATTCTCTTTGCAGTGGCAAATGCCACTCTCTGCGTCACACGATGGTGTATTGTCCTGAGAGCCACGTCCATCACAACCACATGGCTGACATCCATGGGGACCAAATTGATAGTAGTTGTTGTCGCAGCGATCGCACTTGTCGCCCGTCACTCCAGGCTTGCACTGGCACTTGCCATGACTGTTGCACTGCAGGGAACGGGAGCCGACCGAATCGCAGGCACAATTGATGCAATAGCCATCCTCCCGCATATAGAAGTTCTCCTTGCAACGCTCACAGTTGGGTCCATCGCGATTCTCACGGCAGTCCAAGCAGTGACCACCATGGCCAGTCAAGTTGAAGAGATGCGAATCAAAGAAACATTTGTCCGCCAAACCATTGCAATTACAGGCTAGAAAAAGAAATAGAAAATGATATAATCATTATAAATGGAACGCCTCCGAAACGATAATGATTTGTTTGTTGTCATTTACAGTTGATCAGATACCATGGGCTACCCGTGGCTATGAGATTGGTCTCAAGACCACTCAAGTCATAGCCCTGAGTGGCGCTCATCATTAGATAGCTAACCACTGGCCACCACAACAGCTCTAACATGACTGATGCCACAATTTGTTTTGTGACTAGACCAAGTTCAACGTTAAGTAACGGCAAAGCGGATTGTCCTTATATAGATGGCAATGAGAGTACACTGGGAGAAACTACCCACTGTATAGGGATTCCCTTATTGTTTAAGTTCAATTGCATTTCGTCAAGTGTATAGCTTCCTTGAAACCAGTTTTTTGTTTTATTATGTTACCCACCTTTGCACTCATTCACCTCAGTTGAGGTGGCCCTCTTCCATTTGACGTCATTGTACAACGGCAAACAGCGGTCACAATCCGGTCCATCTGTATTATGACGACACTCGCAGACTAGCGTCCGTTCGCCATGCATTCCAGTGCTGGCCACACACTTGCTAGCATGTCCATTGCACTTGCATCGCGCACCCACAGCAATGTCACTGATGGCATAGAAATACGACTTCAATACCTGCGAATCGCCAAACAGTTCATCACCGAAAGTATTCAAACGATCCAAAGTGATGCGTATATCGGTGGCTGTCACCCAATCCTGAAGCTCAAGGCTGCGCTCGAAATTAATGCCACTGGGACGACCCTCCAGTGTGGAGAAGGCAATCTCACCGTCACGCAATGGTGAGATATCACTGTACTCGCTGGTACAAAGGGCATGGGCCTCACCCTCGCCCTTTCGAATGGCCCGGGAATCGGGTAACGAATATGTATCCCGGCAAGTGGCACTATAATATTGATACGGAATCCAGGCGCCATTCTCCGATGTTCTCTTGTAAATGGTAAACGATTCGGGACGAGGTGAACGATACAATATGCGGACATAGGTTATATCATATGATTTGCCTATAAAAAATTAAACATATATACTTAAGACTAGATCGATATCTCCATATTTACTTTCGAACTTACGCAAATGTAAAGTTAAATTCACATGATTCGGATGCTGAATGCCTTCGAACATTGTCTCCGATTGCCACCAAGTGGGATTCTGTGGATCATGCAAATCAGTGAGGAATGATGGATTATGATCCTCATATCTGCACAATTCACAATTCTTGTGATTGGGATTCATGGTTTGTCTGCAGAAATGATTGTCGCCCAATTCGCCGCAAGTGTTGGTCGATTCAATTTGCAGTTGATAGGCAGCATTGATGAACTCTGGCAGGCATTTCTATGGACGAGAGAAGGATGAATAATTGGAATGGATTAGATTGTTTGAACCTTTGCTTAATCTGCTAGTGCCACCCAATATTGGGTAATTTGTTTTTCGATATCGAATTTGATCTTCTCCCACTCGAATTCTCTCTACGTCGAACAAAAATGAACGGCAGTAAAGCGAAATCTACATACATAGAAATTCATCTTAAAGTGTGGGGGCAATCCGATATTTGAGAGAGAGAGAGGGCTAAGTGAGGGGGATAATTTGTATCTCCCCCCTCTCCCTGTAGTTATTTCCATGTTGATTGCTCAATTAGTTTGTATGTCTTCATTTAAATTAAACGTTTAATTCACTTCAATTGGTTTGGGGACAAAACAAATTCAGCTCTAACAAACGCCCTCCCCCCTTGAGGGAATTTCTTTTTCCCGCCTACCCCACTACTCACCTGGGGTCTGCCATATGGATCGTAGCACTCCAATGCCGGCATAAATGTTGTCCCCCTCAACTCATGTCCGCCCGCTGAATTGATAGGCTGTCGTTGAACTCCATAAGTGAACGATGTCCAACAGGAAAGTAACAGCAAGCCGGTAATTAGCAGAAACGAGGAGGAGCAGCAAATGGATATGGAGGTGGTTGTAGAGGAGCCGCCTAGACTCCTCTTGCTAGGTGTCATGCTTCTTCTGCTGACGTGCACAAATGGATGGATGGGAATGGGATTGGGTGGTGATAATATATATATATATATAGGTCTTATAACACTAAAGGTGGGTTGGTTTCTCGATATTATTTCTTTTCACTTTGTGGCACAATTTGTTTTTCACTTTAAGGCTTTTGTTTTTTTTTTCTCTCGATGGCTATTTCAATTCATATTTGTTGCATTTCCTTTTTGGCTAATTATGATTATGATTCTGCTGAATCTTGATCTTGGTGGTGGTGTTTGGCTTGTGAGCGGCCTCATATGCTGGAAAGAATGTTAGAGATTGAGAGATTCATATATATGTAGTCGAGTTCTTGCCTTTAGCATACATATGTTGTCCATATTGTTTCGAGTTCATTTTTTAATTAGTTTTCGTTTAGCAAATAAACTTTGCTTCACCCTCCCTCCCGTCCCTCTGTCTGTTAGTCAGTCAGTCAGTGCGTTTGTCAGTCTTTCTGTACGTTTTTTTCCTTTTCTGTGTAAACAAAAAACTGCAAATGAAAATTTTCAATAAGACAAAACAAACTCAACTGGAAATGAGCTAGCTAACAGTTGAAATTTCCTATAGAACATTTAATGTGTCTGTGTGTGTGTGTGTGTACTTCCTCCTTCACCTCCTTTCCCCCACTCCTTTATATTATTTTTTTTTTTTTGTTGTTGGTTTTGCTGTTTAATGGGTCTATGTGCTCTAAGCTATTTTGGAACTTGAAATAATTCTCAACGATGATTTCATCTACTCCGCTCACATAATCATACAAACATATGCATATACATATGTACATATGTACACACACACACACACACACACACACATACACACAGAGAGATATATAGATGTAGATCCGTCAAAAGCAATTACATGAGACACATTTAGGTTAGTTGGAATGACTTTTCATCCAAGAATTTTGCTTCTTAGTAGTGCATATTAGCAAAATGCATTTGCCGGCTCTTTCATTCTCTCTCATTCTCTCTCATTCTCTCTCTCTCTCTCTCTCTGTCTCCCTGTAGCAAGGTTAGATTCATTTAGTTAAAGTCTTCATTCCTTCTTTTTTATATTCAGTTAAGTCGAGGCACTAATTAACAAATATTTATAGAGTAAAGTAATTTTGTTTACATAAATAAAGATGATGATATCACTAAGTCTGTGAAGTAAAGAAGAAGGCCAAAAGAGAGCCACACCGGCGGAACGCGAACATATTGTCTAAAGAACTGAACGTAGTGTAGTATATATACGAGTAAGATGAAAGATCTTTTCTTATTTTCTTTTTTTTTTTTTTTATAATGTGCATTTCCTTTATTACAAGAAAATTCCAGTTCTTATGAGTCAAAATCGGTTTAAGGGAAGAGAAGCCATTGATAAGACCAGAGCAATCATGTGCATTCCAAGATTTATCGGATGCTGCATGTAATGGACGAAACTATATAGTAAATATATTGATAAAGTTAAAAAAGTGATGTAATTGTGATGATATTGTAGCTTTAGCTACGAACGGACTACAATATAAAGGATATGGGGGTACTGACAACGGCTTTGTTCCAATTTAAAGGATTTAAAATGAAGACCAATAATTTTGTTTTAGAATTATCTCTTACTCTAGATGTTAAATACGAAAGTTATCGATAAATTGGAAATTTTGAATAATAGCAACCGAATTGATAACTAACTTTAGAAATCCCCATGTTGTGCTCTTCATTTTCTAATCTGGGTCCTGGGACCCTGCTCTGTCAAAGCCCAAAATTTGAATTGAATTCAGATCAAAAGGATATATTGAAGCATCTCAAAATAATAATATTAGCTCGTTCTATTCCAAATGAATCGTTTTAATGTTTAAAGTTTTTTTTTATTTTCACAAAAAAAGTTTCCTTTTTTATCAATGGTACACACACACACACAGACACATGCACATACACTCACAGACAGTTCTTGTTGAACAGCGAGATTTAGTTTTTTGGTTGGCTTCATATTTTGTTTTTTCTTATCTCTGTTTGAATTTCAGAAATTAGAATTAAGAATATATGTATATGTATGTATATATATATATTTCTTTTTATTTTTTTTGTTTTATAAGTTCTGTTGTCAGGTCCCTCTCAGATTTCTCAGCTGCAAGCATGAACCCTTTGCGAGTTTGTCGAGTTCAGCTGAGGCCAACACACAGAGTGATATTTATACATATATGTATATATATATATATATGTACATACATATGTACATATATTTATGTAGTATATATGTAGCACAAAATGAACGAACACATCCGCTCCATTCAGATTTCAGTATTTAGTCTTTTTCTCTTGAGAATCTAGTGGCGAGATATGCGAGCGCGGCGGCTATGGACGAACACGAGTTCCTTTTGCGATAAGAATTTGGGTCTACGAACTAGAGCGTCGCGTATTAAATAGTTTAGTTTTGATATATATGTATATATAGAAAGTACATCCATCCATATGTATAATAGGAAATTATCACCAACGGCTGACTAGTTGGACCGACTTTTAATCGGTCAACTTTTTGTTGGTTCATATATGTATGTACATATATATAACTATTTAGAGAAACGTTTGGGATCAACGTTTTTCTCTAGCACCTTTTGCTGTGTATCTTTATTGCACTGTTTGTTTTTATCCACTGTTTCTTTGCACACACGCACACTCGCACACACACTGTCAGATGCATAGATACACTCAGACTCAACTTTAGCAGCCAGCAGGTAGAGGAAAATCAAAAGAAATCACTCAAAACAAAACAAAAAAAAAAAAAAAAACAGAAAAAGAAGGAGAAACAACAAAAACTGCACTCGCCAGATACTTTTACAAAAAACTTCGTTTTCTTCGGTTTTTTTTTTTTGGGGTTTCTCACAGATGCTTAGGGCGTTTATTTTCGTTTCGTGTAGATACATTTTCTCAACTGAGAAATGAAAAAAAAGAAACAAAATAAAAATAAAAAAAAAAACAATAACAACAACAACACATGCTTTTTTTCTGGTTGCATTTGCAGCAGTTTACAGTTTAGTTAGAATACATTTTTGTTGCATTTGGTTTTCCGTTTTCCTCCTTTGCGCACAGTTTTTTTTTTCACTTTTCTGCTGACTGTTGGAAATTGTTGCTGTCTGCTCTACCTTTGTATTTTGTATTTTTCTTCTTTTTTTTTTTTGTTTCATTATAAAATTTTGTCTTGTGCCTCTTTGGTAATTCAATAACCACATTGAAGGCAAGAACCTTTTTGAGTAAACACTTTGGTCTTTCGTTCGTTCGTTCGTTCGTTCGTTCAAAAACAAAGTAACAGACAAAAAACAACAACAACAACAACAGAAAAAAAAGAGAAGAGTAAAGATAGGTCTCATTTTTTTTTATCTTTGGGTTTTCTTTTACAAGCAAACAAACGAAAATGTACACAACAACAATAACAACAACAAGAAGGTGACCCAAGAAAACTTGAGCCTCCTCCTCCGCACACACAACTTCAAGAGCGGAAACCAACCGTCGTCGTCGTCGTCGTCGTCGTCGTCGCCGTCTTCTTCGTTGATCTTCACTTACTCCGTCCGCACAGAACACCACAGGCAACCGCTAACGAGGACGTCCAATGCTCAACTGACTACCTAACGACTCGCTCCCACTCATCCAACGATCGGTCGGTCGTTGTCGTCCGTCGTCTTCTCGTGGTGATCATGCTCAACTCGACTCATGCCATGCCCTCTTTCATTGCCCTGAATGCCTCCTCTCTTCACTCCACTCCAGAGTGAGTGAAACTCTACGAACTGATCAGCTTCGGCTTTTGTCTTTATCTATGTATGCAACATGTGTGTAGTACGTACTCCATACAGATTTCCGATTCTGTTGTTGCATCTGCTAGCTTTCCTATATCTTTGGCCGATTGGTGTTTCTTCCAGTTTAATTGTTATGCCACTTCCCCTCTCAGTTTGCAAGTTTTGAATTCCACAAAAAAACAAAATGCAATGCAATTGAATCTTGACAAATATTTGAACAATTGGAGATCAAATGAATATATATACATATATATGTATAGTATATAGTATATATAAGTATATGCCCATAGCTAGGCATCTCATCTCAACGAGAGCTGATGTCCCATTTTTTTTTTTTCTGGGTTTAGTTTTGTAGTTTTTGGAGTTAGCAGGTTATCGCAAGCTGAAAGCTGATAAGAAGGTTATTGTACCACACAAATTTAAACAAATGGAACGAACTTTCAGTTTCATTGAGGAAACTACAGATTCATTGCTGAGACAAGTGAAATATTTAAATTTAGATTTTTTTAATGACTGTAATCTTTGGAATTGTACATAATTATTTATGTATATAAGCACAAATTTAAAGCTTGAATTCGATATTGAATAGATAAGCCGATCGATTGACTACGTTTTCTCTTGATCTCGAGTCCACAAATAGAAAATTGAATGAAATGTAGTTGTAGTTAGTAGTTGTTATATTAAATTCAAGTTGATAGGGTTTTTTGAACATTATGGACATATGCAAAGTAAAATCTGGCGCCACCTACATATAACTTATGCCCATATAAGGAAACTCAGCTAAAGCACAAAAAAAAAGTTTACTGAATTGCTAGCTCATACTACATATATAAAGTTTTGTTCCATATCCACATCAGTATATACTAAATGTTAATGGTATATATTACCAATCTCTTACTGATCATGATTTGAAAAATTCTACAGTTTTTCTCTTAGTGTAGAAGCAAAAGTTTACCTTGGTTGTGTGACCTGGCTAAAAAGCTTTAAAAAGTTCCCAGCAAGTTCTAATAATGGAAGTTATTTTCAAATAAAAACATTTTATGTAGGGAAATTCCCCTAATTATATGTAAATTATTCAACATTAAGTGATATATTTGTATAGGTAAACATATACATATATCGTATATGCTATATAGGCAGATTTTATTAAAATTTCATAGAATTAATATGTAGATATTTGCTAAACGGTTTTTAACTAGATAAAATGCTTTAGAATATGTTTTTTATGTTGCAAGCTATATTGTAAGGATACAAATTTTCTTTTCAATTTCTTTTTTCGTTTGCTATGAGTTTAGTTTACGATGTAGAAGAAGACAATCTGGCATTGATTAAGAAAAAAAAACAAGAATTATTTCTTTCTTTTGTCATCTTGATCGTGATCGTGATCATGATCGGTGTCATTATCATCCTCAATGGTAATCTTTATAATGTTGACATTAGGTGAAGTGCTTGGTGTGGGTGAATCCCTGCCATTGATAGTAGGCGG
The DNA here is from genome assembly GCA_035045865.1 of Drosophila austrosaltans. NCBI lineage: Eukaryota > Metazoa > Arthropoda > Insecta > Diptera > Drosophilidae > Drosophila > Drosophila austrosaltans. The sequence continues at coordinate 1,500,871 of JAWNOQ010000207.1, read as the reverse complement.
AGGCGGGGGTAGCTGTGGCTCCACAATGCATTCATCACTGCCTGTGGTGCTAATGGTTATGGTGGGTATATTATCCGACCAAATCGAACTCTGTGAATCTTGTCTCATGGCTCGTCGTCGCTGGGAAGCGCTGCGTTTGGGAAAGGTAATGGGCCCAGGCATATCCAATTCCTCCAGATCGTCCATGGTGGCCAGTGTGGGAGTCGATGATGTATTTTGGGGCATTGTAGGAGGCTTGATAATGGGACGACTGGATGAGGAAGAGGCGGAGCTGCTGCCAAAGTGCAATGGGGCACTGGGCGTCGGTGACTCCGGTTCCGGTGTTGGCGGCATCTCGAGGGCAGTGGCACTGGAATTACTCGACAATACTGATGGCGGTGGTGGTGGTGTATAGGCTAAATAAGTGGGTGTGGTTGGCCCTGGCGACTCATCCGAGCCCTGTTCCACATCATCCTTTTTAAGATTGACAGCCTCTCGCACCAGGGCTAATAAGGAGCCTATCTTTTTGCGTCCCTGGCGAGAGAAATTGGCCAATTGCCGTTGATGCTGACTAAGGCTGGGCGTTGGCGAAGGCAGACTTAGGGCTTCCGCATCTCCCTCAGCTGATGGAATGACAACTGTAGGCGGCAGCGGCGGATCTGTTGCCCCAGCTGCAGCTCCAGCTGATGCAACCGACGATGTTTTGCTCTTTTCCACACTCTTATCATCAAACTTGAACACTTCAGGCTCCGGTTTGGTATGGACCGGATTGTGGGACTTAATTCTACTCCTGCGAAATTTGAATTTGCTTAAACCACTTCCACTTCCAAAACCGCTGGATTCCTTTGGCGGTTTCTCTTCGGCATCCGGCGGGGATGGTGATGGCGGCTTCTTTTCATCAACAATTTGAAATTTACTAGACAGAGGATTCTCGTCCAAGGGCTCATTTGATTTTAGCTTAGCGTGCTCTGAACTTGTGGGTGTTTGTGGCTCTCCATTGGGGTTTTCATTTTCCGACTGCTGCGGCTCCTCCTCCTTCTTGCGCCTTAGCAGACTAGCCCGTCGCTCGCTGACAATTCTGGAATTTGTATCCGGATCATGTTCATTGTCCTTGGGCGATTCATAAGGTGGTGGCTGTCTATGTTTCGCATCCTTTTTACCTTCCTTCATGCTGCCTCCTCTATCGCGACGTTCATGTTTCTCGACTTTGAAACGACTTTTGGGATGCGGTTCCTTTATAGGAAAATTGGTTCCCCCACCACTGCCACTGCCACCGCCAATGACATTACCACCTGCATTTACCATTGCCGATGGTTCTGCACCCGCACTCGAACTCCCACTAGCCTGGACAATGGAACCGGCTCTGGCCCTCTCCTGTTTGGCAATCTGAACAATGTCAACCAGCGATGGCTTGCGTGTGCGTCGAATTTGCTGCAGTCGTGACAGACCGAAGCGCTTATCCTTCGCCTCCTCGTCATGCGGCAGTGAGTCCTGGTGTTCAGTGTCCGTGTCGTCGTCATCGCGACGCACAAAGGAGTCCTCATCGGAGGTGGCCGAGCCCTTGCGTAATGCCTTCTTCATGATACGCGAGATGAGCTCTGAAAAGGAGAACGAACAAAACGAGCGAACGAAATGATTTGTGAGCTTTACAAAAGAAAGAAAAAAAACGAAAAACGAGAAACAAGAAACGCACAAAAAAAGCAGAGAAGAAGATGATGGAGACGAGAAATCTCTGCTGTGTGCAGTGACTTGGCTGACATGACTTACCTTTCCTGGCCTGATTCTTGTACTCCTCAGTGTCGAAATCGGGCGGCTGTGTGGGTGTTACCGGCGATGATGCCTCTAAGACCTTACGCCAGCGATTTGTCAGTGTTGTGGCCGTTGGTTCTGCCTGTTTGACCTCGGGTACTTTGAAAATCTTTTTCCTTTCCTCCTCGCGCTCCTTTTGCAATTGCGTTCGCAGATCCTGATTGGCCTCACGCAATGCCCCAGTCAGGGAGACCAAATAATAAATGATGAGTATGAGTAAAACCAGTAAAGGAATGACAGTGCTAGACGAAGTTAAATAGTCCAAAGGTTCATGGAGTTGTCTGCCAAGGAAAAGAAGTAGAAGAAATAGAAATAGTACAATTTAACGAAAAGATTTCGACAACTCACTTGGGTAAGGCATTTCGTGTGGTATTTGTGATGAACTCGGCAATCCGATTGTACTCAGAGAAGGGTCCACAATGCCAGGAAGGACGGAGCCAAACAATGGCATAACCCACCGGCAAAACACAAAGGAACAACATGGTTAGCAGCAGGGACAAATAAAAGTTGTTCGATTTGGAGGCTCTGCAAGGAAAAAGGATTAACCCCTCCTCTACCCTCTTTCGCATTTAGGCATGACACAAAACTTACTTGAATACCACCTCGTGTGGCACATTGCAGGTTAATACTATCCATGACCTGAAGTACATCATAATCATCAGTTTAACCAGGTTGATTAAAACGAGTCCGGGTGAAAAGAATATACCCATCCACACCTGACCCTGGTTATTAATCAAAGTCAGAATATTCTCGGCTATCTTGAAGTCGCCATACTGTCAGCGATAAAGGGAAATAATGCCATAGAAAATGATTACAAGGTGAAGGTCTGGATAACTGCATTTGAAACTCACCTGAGGGAACGTTTTCTCCATGTCCCAGCACCAGTTTTGATTGACATAACGTACAAACAGTGCACGCAAAAAGTCAATACACAGCGGAGCCACAATGGACATTAGCTGCAAGGACAACACAACAGTATGCCACAATGTCAGAATGTCAGGTTAATAAACGAAAATGCATTCACCTATCCTTATAGTGCTTGAAAGTTTCTACACGTAAAAGTAACACCCCCTGCCCCCTGCTGTCCGCTAGTGCATCTTTTGGTTCGGTTTATGGCCGATTTGTTTTAGTCTATGCCCAGGGGCGTTGTCACCAAGGGTGATCTTGAAACCAACTATTGTAAAAGGAGCTGGTAACTTATTCTAAACTAAAATTGTAGGATCTACTTGGAAGAATCCTATTATTTCGATATCCTTTTATTATATAGAAACTTGTCCGGTTGCAAAATCTTGCATTCTGACAAGGATACTACATAACTGAGACTCTGGCTGTGATTTTTCTTTCTCTCGGTCTGTATCTGTATCTCGACCGAACATCAACCCATTCATTTTGTGGCTATTCCTCTCGTCCCCCCACCCCTCAAAACCGCCAACTTAAACCTAAACCCAAATTCATGCACGAACACGTGACCGAAAACAGAGTTAAGCCAAAAACCGAAACCGCACATGACCAAACTCAATTTCCCTTTTTAACGAACATTTTGTTATGCGTTAAGCATAAATACGCTTAAGTCCGTCCGTCTATCTGTCGACCCACCCATCCACCCGCCCTCGCACCCATCGACCCGCTGCTGTATCGTAACTTGTTTAATTTATGTGCTTAAATCGTTTAATAGAGATTATGTACGCCATGTTTCAGAAGGGGGGTGGCGCGGGGGGTGACATAATCAAATTTGCTTGTCCTTTTTTGTTCCTTTTTTTTTTTTTTTTTCGTTTTTTCTTAAGAATGTTGGACAAATGTCGAAAAATGTAATACAAAATGGAGAACGGGGAAAGAGCGAGACAGAGAGATAAAAAAAAGGAGATCTAAATTGAAGGCGAGAAGTGAATACCCTTTATGCTACTATCAGTGACTGACCTTGAAAATAAAAACTTTCGCCTAAAGCCAATGAATTTATTTGCGATTAGACTTTTTGGTTGACTAAGAAGCAAGGAGGGATTGGAAGCGATGGAAGCGAAGGGGGTCGGGGGATGTCTGGTTAAGATTGAAGGTAGTCGCCAGCCAATCGACACATTAGTCAGCCATGCAAATGGGCAAACAAAAACTTGAAGGCAATCGAAGTCAAAAGTTCACATTGATGTTGCTGTTGCTACTTATGGCTTATGTAAATTTGCCTCATCTTGCCACTTTTTCGGTTTTGTTTTGGGCAAAAGTTTTGTAAAGTAAAGACTCCCGAGAGCGATTATTATGATAAAATGCTTTTCGGTTTCGTTTCCTTTTCTTTTCTGCTTTTCCTTTCTTCTCCCTATTTGCCTTCTATACCATACATACATTCCATTTTCGTTGATTTTGGTTTTTCTGTGCTAGTCGAAACAAAAATGGAAACATTCCTGTGGGGCAGCAGCGGCGGCGGCGGCGGCAGCAGGAAAACAAATTCGTTCGTTGATAAATTTTCCGGATAATTTAGCTAAACGGGATTTCATGCTCAAAATGTTCGGGGACGACTTTAAGTTCAATCATATTTTAAGCTAAATAGATTTTTGCTTGTGCAAAGGGAAATTGATAGCAATACTACAGGCAAAGGAAGCCAGATGGTAGGCAACGATGATGATAAGAAATATTCATTCTAAATCTTAAAAAGGGGGACACAGCTGTTGTTAACCCCTTTGCTTACCCCATCGAAAACGATAACCTTTGACAGCTCCTGGCCTAGCGATGTTTCCCAGCACATGGTTGTTAAATTCGTTTGTATTTGCTTGATCATCAGCTGCACTTCCCTTAGACGATTCTGCTGCAGTTCCAATAGTGTCAACTTAACAGTTGTTAACTGTTTACTCTGTGTGAACCCATCTAAGCCACTTTCGGTGGTGCTGCCGCGATTGAAATGTACATCATCTTTGGCTCCATTGGGGCATATGGTTATGGTGCATTTTTCCGGCAGCTCATCGTCATTATCATAGTACAAAGTACTGCCAAAATCTTCTATATCATGATAGCCAATAAAATATGGTGTAGTTCCATCTCCCAATCGTTCCTCTTCTCCTTGCTCATCCTCCTCTTGATCCTCGTCATCCATTTCATTTGTATTGGTCACCTCTTTTGTGGAGGTACTCCATTCTGTTGTGGAGCTTTCAATTGTTGTGGAAACATCTGCTGCTTCTGTTGTTGTCCGGAATATAAAGCGTCTGGGTTTCTTTGTTGTCGTAGTGGTTGTTCTTGTTGTTGTAGTTGTTGTTGTTGTTGGTGGTGGTTCAATTGGCTTTTGTGTTGTCCTTGAGCGTGCATTATATAGACGATTCCATTCCTCTTTGGTCAATATACGATTCACAAAAGGTCTGTGGGACGTACTACTGCTCCAAGTGGATCTAGCTGGCGGTGGCCGAAATATTGGCTGTCCGGCCGTATCATTCCGATGCCGTCGACTATATTTACTTGTACGCCAAATCGGCGGCTCAGCCGCTTCCGATGCCCTTCTCTTTCGACGCTTTGGCAATTGCACTTCTTCCAGTACTTTAGCCAAAGGATCTTGTGATTCTTCAGTAGTTGTGAACTGATCATCATCATCATCATTATAGTCATCATCATCATCATGCGTCTCTGGCAACGGAATACCCTCAAAGTAATCAACATAATTGAAGAAACTATCATTGCCCGGTGCCGCTGTGGTTGTTGTTGATGGTGGTGGTGTCGAAGCCGAAGGCTCATCGCTGCCATAGTCATATATATCATCATCTTCATTTGTGGTTAGGTAAATATCATTTGGTTTGGTTGTCGTTGTTGTTGTTATTGTAGATGCAGTGCTATTGGGTATTGTTGGTGTAGTAATTGTTGCCTGAAATATGAAATGAATCTGTTATCTAAAATGAAACAAAGTTTCCTTAAAAATTCAGTTATAAATGTATTATTTAATAATGTTTTAGCCAAGTTCGATTGCGGGTGTCTTAGTGATCTTACCTTTTCAGTTGTTGTGGTATTTGGATCGAAAGTTGTTGTTGTTGCAGTTGTTGTGGTTGCAATTGTGGTTGTTGTTGGCTCTTCAGTGGTTGTTGATGTCGTTGAACTGGGACTAGTTATTGCCAATGTAGTTGTTGTTGTAGCCTCAGTAGTTTCTGTTGTTGTTGTTGTTGTTGTTTCTGTTGTGGGTAATGTGGAAATGGGAGTGGCAATAGTTGTTGGAGCTGTTGGCACCATTGCAGTTGTTGTCAAATTGAGTAACATTAATGCCGTTGTTATATTCTTTGCCGTGATCAGTCGTCGTTTTGAGCATTTCACAGTCAAATTATAGCATTTGATCCGCTGAATTGTGGTTGAGATTAAGGCAGCTGCTGCAGTCGTTGTTGTCGATAGAATGCCATCATCCCCAGACCAAAGCGAAGATGAGGTCGATGACGATTCATCGAATAGACCATCTGTGGAACTATCACTATATAGAGGCGTTGTTGTTGTCATCTGTTTCAATGCCGCAATGGAGCGCATAAGATTCTGCAATTCCATGGTATTTGTCTCATTCTCCAATTTAAGCATTTGCAAAGGTTTCTCTTTGCTATTGATTTTATAGATGAACGAGAACATCAGTGAATATAAATTCAACATGTTTAGGATCATAATTCTATACAAAAGAAAAAAAAAGAAAGGATTTTAAAAGAGTATTAAAACTTTTGTTGGCTTTTGTTTACCGGGCCAATTGCAAGCGCAGTTGTTGCCTGGGATGCCAATTCTCAAAGAGTCCCAATGCCTCGAATATCATGGGTAAAAAGAAGGACAAGAGAGTCATGGTCACATTCACAGCATTGCGACTTATCCAGTTGTCATCCTTGGCCAATTCTTCGGAGCTGTAAAAGTGAAAATTTAAATGTCTGTCTGTTCTATATGTTTTTGCTTGAGAGTTTTAATTTCCCCAAATACTCACTGATTTACCAGAAGGACAACTGTGGCTCCCGATAGACCCAATAGGACAAGGACCAATATATTCACCAATATCCTCTGTAATATTACACGCCAACTGCAAGAGGACATTTTCTCATTTCATTTTGAATTGCGGTCAACTTTGGTTTGCAATTGCTTACTTGCGATTATCCTTCTTCTTTTCCGCCTCCTCCAGCAATGCCTCCTTGAATCCCACCACAACAGATGCAATACGATTATGGGCTGTCTCCGCATGTCCTTTGGGGGGAATTTGAAGAAGAAAGGAAAAGGAAAAAGTTGATGTAATGGCAGCTCAGCATCAACATCAGCTGGCTGCTGCTGCCACTGCTGTTGCCACTTACCAATCATAAAATCCCAGCCGGTGAACAATTTCCAGGAGAAAACGCACTCATCATCCTTTGAGGAAAGTTTCGAGTTGCGCGAATTTTCTGCCATTCTGAAGTGAGGGGAGAGAAAAGAAGAGAAAAGTTTGTAGCCATAATTTGCCCTTAAATCCTGACAATGCCATGGAAGCCTAATGCCACATAAGCAAAAGAAAGAATAATTCACGCAGGCCAAGCACGTGCCACAGGATGTAGCAATAGGTAGACGTTGACAAGAGGCAGGAGTTGGTGGAGCAATTTTAGCTCCACAATGTGGCAAGTGGCTAGGTCAGTGCCAAATGTTGACATTGCTACTTTGTTCAATTACGAAATCAACATAATGCCGACAAAGCCATTAAAAGGAGCAGCAGCGCACTGGCAGCAGCCACATAGAGGCCAAAATAACGTTTTGCCATTTCCGTTTCCTGTCCACTGTCCGCTGCCCACTCGCCGCTTCGTATTCCCCACTCCCCACTATACTCCTTCTCTTATTGAAACTTGTGTGCTGATTGTGTGCGTGCGTAAATCATAAGGGGCAACTTTTTCGTTCGCTTTTGCTTGCTATCATTCGGTCACGCCTCGTGTCAAGATTTTTGTATTATTTAATCAGCCCTTCAGTTTTGGTTTAATTAATTAACAAGCATTTCTTAGTTCGATGGCCAGAGATTTGTCTATTACTTGGATGGAGGGAGTGATGGGTGGAATGGGATACTCACTTTCTCAATGTGGCCACAAAACTGTAGACGTAGACGAGGACAGCCGTAAGAAAATAAGCCAAAGGCAGCTTATAGCCGGATGTACTAATGCCGGAAGTGCTCGAATAGTAACTAAAACGCAAACGAAAGTGACAGCAATTAAGATACTGATTAAATATTTAATGAAAGGAAATTGAAATCAATATACAGATAGATATAGATTGATAATCTGTTATCCCTTAGCATTTTTATGGTTGCATTTACTTAATTAACTTTAATCTCGATATTATCGTCTTCGATTTCATTAACTTACCCATAAAACATGGGCGAATACTTTAAATAGCCTTCAAATTCCCAAAATGTAAATAGATTTCCAGCAACTTTGTTTTCCAGCTCGGACATGCGTTTCCGAGGATCCGTTTCATCATGTTTGGTAGCAAAATACTGCAAAAAATTGGAAAAGTGGGATCAGGATACTATATATTACAGAGTATAAACATTTAATATTTCTGCTACAAACCTCCGGTCCAATGACAAAGGCCACCAATGGTATGGCTATCATAATGTTGACCCACATAAGCCAACGCAGAAATGTAAAATAGGATGCTACGCCAGAGCCAAAATGCGATTCGATTTCCTTAATGCGCAGCTCCCAGGGTATGAGGACGGTAAGGAAACTGGCCGTTTCACGTTTCCAGTGACGCCAGCGCTGCAAAAGGCCAATGTGAGAAGCAGAGAATTGGAGTAAGCCTCGAAGGCAGGCAGGCAGGCAGGCAGGAAGGCAGCAAGGCAGGCAATGCAAATGCAACTCGGTTTCATATTTTAATTGGTTTTTCGACGGAGACAGCTAGCAGCCAATTGTCGGACCCACCGACCGACCGACCGACCGACTAACCGAACTGGGAGAATGTCGCATAACTTTTCGTATGAATTATGCGAGTGTTGATTTATTATATGTCTGCGCTTTTCCGGGTCACTGGGAAACTTGCTCATAAATTGTGTCAACATTTACATAGACTTATATTATATATAGCAAAAATTATACTTTGCAGACAATCGATCAGTTTGTATAAATGCATGAAGCTTGCATTATTTTAACATTTTGAGAGTGTTTGCTTTTAACTAGTTTATTTATGTTATTAAAATTTTACTTTGCCTAGCCTTTAGTTTGTATTGCATTTTACAATATTGCTTGAGATTTTTATGTCGTGTTGAGAGAGAGGGAGAGGGAGAAAGGGAAAATCACTTACCGCTGCCATTAAAATTTTAAACCTCGCCCACAAATCCCTGGTGCTGCGTGACATGGCGAAGCGCTCCTGGAGCGCGCCCTCGTGGCGTGCCACATATGTTTTGGCCTGTCAACATACATGTGGCAACAGGAAAGATCCACAAAAAAAAGCGAAAACGAAACGAAATGCCAGTCCAAACATCATTAAAAATGCCATGGGCAAAGGCGACGACGAGTTGAAGGCGATGTCAGGAGAGGAGAAAAGATAAAGAAGTGTTGGGAATGAAATCGAAAAGTTTGTTCAAGAATTTAATGGGGTAGTAGGTAGTGGGTTAGGGGAATGTATACGTGTATACGTGTATAGGCCGAGACTGTGGTTTGGGGGGGGGTGTCCCTTTTGTCGTAACATTTTCAACAACCTGACAAGCAGCGTGAAAATAAACGCGCCCAGTTTTCGGCTTCGATTTGGTTTTGGTTTTGGCCACCCACCTGCCGCACCAGCTTGAGTTTCTTTCGTATGGGCCATGGCTGTAACTTCACCGATTGTATAACCTCCTTATGTAGGCGTATATTCTCAAAGATTTGCTCTTGTGTGGACTCCTGATTGGTGCCCTCTTCTGCAAAAACGAAAGAGAGAGAGAGAGAAGAAGGAAAAAGAACAAAGTGAAAGTTAAAGTAAAAGCACGCGCACTCATATTACACATACGCCGCATTGGCCACGTTCTAAATGGCTGCACGTAGCATGAAAAATTACAAATGGCCCCCCAGACGTTGATTAGGCTGCTGCCGCCGCCACTTGAGGACCATTTCCAATTCCAATTCAGTTTCCCACTTACTCATTGTGTGGCTCGTTAGTTAAGCAAAATGCTAAATCTGTCTAAACAGTTATGAGTCTAGGTGCCTAGGGGGGGGAGGAGAGTGCGTGGAATGCGAAGGTGCTCTAGAGAATGCCTGGGAATGTGCGAGGGAGAGAGAGTGCCGGGCAGAGGAGGCTATCAGAGAAACAAATATCTTGCCTGAACTAGTCGTATAGACACTGGAGCGTCGCCGCTCCACACTATCCAGCACGTGATCCATGGGACTTGATGCTCGCCGTGAATTCCGGCTGCCACGTTTGCCTCTATAGCCTCGCACACTGGCACGTCTTTGCATTATTGCCGATACGGAAATTGAGTAGTCCTCCTCATCGTCAATGTCACCGTTGATGCCATCTTCTCTTAGTTGTAGTTGCTGTTGCTGTTGCTGCTGTTGCTGCTGATGATGATGTTGTTGGTGTTGCTGTTGTGTAAAATTGGCTTCGTTTTGGTTATAGAAGCTACTATCCGCTTCGCCGCTACTCTGATTCTGCAGATGATAATCTAAATTGACAAGACAATGGAATAGTGTTGGTAATGGCTGCCCATTGATTTGGATTGATGATGAAAATGCATTTGGGATAAACATACCGTTTAACTCATACGATCGGTTCTCCTCCTGTGATGATGCAGTTCTGATTAGGCAAAAAGGAAAGCAAAAATATTTAAATGTAAATGGCAAATCTTGTTTTGGTTTTTTGTACTATCTAAATAATTCTACTGTAAACTTAGTTTTAATCAACCGGAAATCGTTTCTAATCTATCTTTTCCCAACTACAGCATTGATAGATGCATTTTTGAAAGAATATTTGCTCACAAGAAACAAACAGTTGAAGGTTAATGCATTGAAATGCATAGTTGGAAAATTATAGTTCCTCTTTCCTAAATCCATGTTCTATTTGAAGTTTTTGTACTAATTTGCCTTTATTTGCCTTTATATTTTCTCAAATTTGGAATCTGATTGATTGCAATTTAGTTTAGATCCATATTTTTGCTGGTTTAACTAATTTTCGTATTTTTCTTTATTGCTTTTGTTTTATGTGATATGGAATAGGGACATTTGGACTAATTTTTTGTTTTAACTTAAATACTTACCTTCTACCCTTTTGGCCACGATAATATTCTCTTCTGGTGTCGGCACTATTCTGCATTTGCCAATTGTCGTCTCGGTTTAAATCGCATGGCGGTGCCCAGGTCACAGATAATTGATGTGGCGATGTGACACCCGACGAATTGTTCTACAAATTGTTGTTGTTGTTGTTATTATTATAATAGTTGTTGTTGCTGTTGTTGTTTGCTTTTCTTGTTTAATATCACGTTATCAAGTCAAGTCAAGTCAATTAAGTATAATATGAAAATTTCTTGCTTATCAGATTAAGGTCACGTTCTAGTTAGTTAATCACTAAGTTAATACTTTTAAATTGCTTATCGAACATTAAGTATTATTATTAGAACAAACAAACAAAAAAAAAAAAGGGAAACAACCAATTCTTTTTTTCTGCTTTTTAATATCTTATTTGGTATATATATTATTTTTAGTTAGTTAGTTTGTTTGTAGGTTTAGCCGTTGTAACGCTTTGAAGCAGCCCTATGAGCAGACTGAACGGCTTAGCGGCTGACCAGTTCCAGCAAGGCGCAAAAAAAGCAGGACAAACCCATACATACACACAAACAAACACACACACACACACTTATCTATACCACATATATATAGGATATATAGAGCGAGAGTTAAATTTTTTCTAATAATGAATGAATATGAATGAAGCTAACCCGAACCCAGTGCCAGTGGCAGAGCCAGAGCCAAACTAAAACTCAAACCCAACCCATCATGGCTAACTTATCAAAGCCAAAACGTGCCCAAAACTAACACATTCAAAAAGGAACAACATAGAGGAATTTACATAGACACGCGCCACGACATTGAGGTAGGGAGAAGGAGTAAGAGATAGCGGAGTCCCAGGTAGGACTCGACTCAACTCGACTGGATTGGACTGGACAGCGCTGGACGATTTTCTCGCCCAGTTGAAACGAAGACGAATGAGTGTAAAAATCGCCAAAGGCATGTGATAACAATGCCGTGTAGTCCAGCCAGAACCAGAACTTGGTCTTTGAATGTCCATTTAGACCCCTACCGCTCTCTCATCATATGTGTATGTGTTTCTGTATCTGTATGTGGTGGAATTGAGTCACCTGGTATTCTTGGCCTGTGGTCCCATGTAAATGAAAATCAAACATGCAAGGGGTTGATAAAGAAAATCGCGAATTTCAAATCATGGGCGTAGATATAGCAAAAAAAATATGATAATGAGAATGTTCTTTGGAATCTGTCTCCTCTTCTATATCTCTATATATGTCCGTATTCTTTCTTAAGGCCTTTCCATTGACCATTTTCAAAGAGATATTTTATGATTGATCTTTGTGATCGGGAAACAATGATTTGACCCCATTGATTGAGAGGTCTAATGGCGCCCATGGTTTCCAACTCTTGGCCACTCTTGGGGTTTTCCAGTCGTTTCTGGTTCTTGTGTTTTTTTTTTTTTGTTTTGTGGCGCGCCCCTTATTGAAATATGTTTTTGGCTCTCTCTCGGACTTGTTTCGCTATGTTTTCCTCTGATTTCACTTTCATGCCTTTTAATTAAATAAAGTCTTTTCCCTTTTTTCCCTTTTTTTTTTGCTTTTTTTTTTGGCGACTCGACTTTAATTAACATCAAATTTATCTGTGCGTGTTTTGGTCGCACGTGTTGAGGGTCATTAGCCGCACAGGTGCAAATGAACTTGAGACAAAGTTAAGCCAATGAAGGTTCAATGCCGGTGACCCAAATGCTGTCCGACCCCTACCCTATTCCACCTAGCTATAGTAGGTCATCGCCATCACAAGCCTAGACAATCTGCGTGTGTGTGTGTGTGTGTGTGTGTTCCCCCTAAGTGGCTTTCCATGTTCGATTGCAGTTTTCGAATGTTCGGAACATAAATCTTAAGCCTAAACATGACCGAGCGAGAAGGAGAGAGATAGACACGCCCATCTCATTTAAATGGGGATGAAAGTCATCCATTCATATGTAGGTCAATTATAAACAAAAGATATATGACATATTTTAATTTCAAACTAAACACAACAAGCAACATCAGTTAATGCGGCATACACCGCTTTCCTTTGGAATGGTCATCACTTTAGGGGCAGCTGCTGCAGGGCCACCTTTATCACTAGGCGGTGGCATTAATATAACAGTGGGATCCAAGCACTTGCCACGCGCCTCTCGCTTAATTGCCATATCCAACTCAGAGGTGTAGGTATTCGATGTGCTGGCCATATGAGCTCTAACAGCTTTTTCCGACTCGGAACTTGAATCGTTGCAATCCCGACGACAAACGGGCGATTTGTGCCATCTAGATGCATTCTGCTCTATGGAGCAATTGAAATCATTTTGATTGTCTAGATTATTGCTCATTATCCTTCGGGCATATTTTGCCTTCACCTTCTGTTTGAGATGACAATTTAACAAGGGGCCATGGCGACAATGCTCCCGGATCCACTTGCGAATATTCCGACAGCCCACATAGAAGCTGGAAGTATCGCTCATATAGGTGGGCATGTCCATGAAAAAGCCATATTCATTGAGATGCCCAAAGCCCAAGTCGAAAATGTTTTTACTCAAATACGATGGCACTGGACCATCTCGGGATGCATACTTTTCGGGACCCACCGGTTTCATCGGTGTGAAAACCTCACCACAGAAGCGACGATCCTTATTCGTGCAATACAACCAATTGTCAAATGAAATTTTCGTATTATTCTCATTCATTTCGAATTCAACTATCAAATCATCACCAAACGTTATGTGCTGAATCTTGGTTAACTTGCCATGACGATGCTCCACCTCAAATGTCATGTTATGGGGCCCCGGCAATGTTATGCAGCCCTGGCCATGGAAACGATTGTTGTGAAAGTAACCCAAGTAACGTGCACTATCGGGATAAACATAAAGGCCATACCCTTGCATACCCAGCTTATCGCTTTTGCCATAGAATTTGGATTCGGTGGGAAATGTTATGGTATACGAAACATCATGCGGCATAATGAAAAATCTCTTAACCAAAGTATTTTGTTTTCTAAAAGTGTAATATACAAATGAAGATGAATCGAGCGAAGTCTACTATGATCGGTATAGATTGGAGAGAGACAAAGATACGGAATAAAGAACCAAAATTATATCTGAGATATGGTCAAATTTTAAAAGAAAGTTCAGATGACTTTTCTCTTGATTTTATTTGCCCTTTTTTAACTATAATTTTATTGCTGTTCATGTGTTTTTTCTTTTTCTGATTTTTGTGACTTTACAATTCAAATACGGAACGTGTGAGATCGACAAAACTTGCGGGACGCATTAGATTTGATTGTACGACATGGAAATCATCGGCTGTTCTCTTGATTTTCATCATATTGACATTATCGTAGGCCTCCTTCACATTAACACGTATCTGTTCGTCCGTGAAGCTTGGAATGGAGCAGCTTGTTTCGTGATCGGAACCCAAGCGTCTAACATCCGAGGAGCTGGTCCATTTGCGTTGTGTCTCTTGGCTATTCTGATCAGATTTTGTATCCAATATAGATGCATTATATGCATTGGCTAGACCAATTTGTCCATGTGTTCCGACCTTGTTCTTTTTGTGATCGACATGCTGATGATTGGCTCTCTCCTTGCACAATTTGTGGTAGTAACGTTTGCTCAGCAATCGCTGATTGGGGGCATAGATGGCAATTTCTGGCAGCTGTTGTTGCTCCGTCCACAAATTGTTCTGGGTGATGCTACGACAGAAACTTGGCAATGGTTCAGTAATATGATCTGTACGAGCACGCCGACAATTGTGGATAATCCATTCGCGTTCCTCGATGCAACCCACATAGGTGTTGCTCGGAAATGGAGGTGGACGATTTAACAAGTAGCCGCTGCGGGGATTAAAGATGCCTTCCTCCACATCGAAACAGCCTTCGGGTATAGAGCGGGCCATCAGATCGTTAGTCAAATACGATGTCGGTCCAACTGGCTGCTGGCCGTAGCGCCGTTCGGCCTGATAGCGTCGATCGTTGCTTGTGAGGTAATCCCAGTCATCGCATTTGAATTCCGATCCGGAAAAGGTGCCCTGCACATGGAGCCCGTCATTGAACCACATGTCCTCAATGCTCACCAGTTTGCCATGCTTGAATTCTCCCTTAATGGTAAAACGATACGGCTGGGCCAGTTTCAAATGGCCAAAACCATGGAATTTGCCCTGCACAAATGGGCCGCGGTATTCGCTGCCATCCGGATAGCGGTAACTGCCGAAGCCATCCATCATGTTTACAGCACTGTTCCATGCTCCCTCGTACGAGCTGTGCGTGATGAAGTGCCGCAGCGGAGTTACCTCCAATGTATCCTGCGACATTTCCTTCTTCTTTAGATACTTGTGTATGTCTGTTTGTTTGTGAGTGTGTGTGTGTGTTTCTTAGTCCTTAGTTTCTGGTTCTAGAGCTGAGTTTGGTTTTTTCTTTTCCTTCTCGTATTCCTATTTTTTTCTATTTTGTAACTTTTTGTAGTTGTTTTTGTGTGTTTAGTGTGTTGTATTATTGTTTTTTTTTTTTTTTTTTTTGGGTATGTTTGGGGGGAGGTAAAAAGAAAATTTAACAAATTTGAAAATGTCTCGGACTCACGCTGACTGTGACTTACTTAGCTTAGACTGTCCTGGCCTGGCATTTGTTCAGATTACGCATCAGTTTTATGACTAAATAAACATGTCTCTCAGTTATATGGAGAGGTGCTTGGATCCTAAGTAAGTAGGATAGTAGGTGTGGCCCCGTCCCACATCCATCCATCTACTGGCATTCAGGACATTCAGTTTTAATTTTGTGACTGTGTGTGTGTGTGTTGTTGGGTCATTAAGCTTTTAGCTTTTTTCGCATGTCCATCCAAATGAACAAAATACTCTTACTCTCTCCCAAGTCTCTCTCTCCCTCTCTCACTCCCTCTGGAGTGGGCTTAATGAGTTTATGGTCAAATAAAATCATTTACATTTGATTTTTCAAATGACTATGCCAAATATATGTCTATATGGCGCCCCCCCAAATAAAAGTTATGACCTGCAATTCTATCCATTTAATTTGGTAAATTGTGATTGGACTTACAGCACTCTCGTCTAGTCTTTCTACTTGACCAAATTTACTGAATAAATAGTAAATAACAGTTGAATTTCACAATCTTTGAGAATGGGAAACAATTAAAACAATTTCTGTATATTTTAATGATGTTAACGAGTGTTCATTTCAAGAGATTTTTGGAAGGAAAAGATACAAAAACCTTTTTTTATTTCGAGTGTCCCAAATAAAAGTGATCACTTGGATGGAAAACACATCCTTAAATGATTGAAACGTCAGAAGAAACGATTCAATTTCTCGTCTTCTTTTCTTTTTTATCATAGGACAATGAGTAGAGTAACTTAAATTCGTTGAATGTTCATTTTTATGATAGTTAGCCTTGGGTAAACAGTCAGTGGCCTGCATAAAAAATGATTTTATCTGACTAGCCTGACTGTTTGCTTGTTGTCCTTTCTTCCTGGCTGCCTGGCTGGCTGGCTGCATTGCTTAATCCAAACGTTGACCAAGTTAAGTGCGAGACTGCTGCTATTGCTGGGTGTTTATGGGTATGGCTATGGCTATTGGCATTGGCATTTATGTTAGCAGCAAGCAACCAAACAGCTAACACATTGGCCAACCAACTTTCATTCATTCGTTCGTTCCATTCCACCTTTTATTACCGGGCTATATATGCTATGCTGCTGCACGTGCCCTGACCAAATCGTAAGCACTCCCTGGCGTGCAGTAAATCATGTTCACTTACCTCACTGTTGGCGCCAGTGGTGCTGTTACCACCACTGCCAGCAGCAGTTCCGCTGCCAGCACCACTACCACCACCGCCACTAATGCCACCACCATAAGCTACACAACGAAAATCAACAGAACCACCTGATGAACGTCGTGGTTTACTGATATCCAAGCGTAAAATTCCTGGTTTGGCTCGACGTGGCGGATCAGGAGGGGGGGCTGCTGCTCCTCCAGTTCCTGTGCCAGTTGCCTGGGATGGCTCCACACTTGCCTCACTGGCCTCATTTTGCATGGCCGCAATAATTTGAAAGTGAACGTGAAATGTTAACTAGATAAAGGTTCAAATGAATGCGCGTTATTCGAGACACACACGTCCGCTGTGCAGCGCCAACGCGAACTGACTATATCCGTGTCCTGACCAGGCTCTCCTTGGAAGCAACAATTACGCGCGCAGCACTGAAAATAAAATGTGAATTAAACGCGCCACCACCCACGCGATAAGTGCGCGAATATATCTATAGAATAGATGGGCGAAAGAGAGGTTGGGGCATAAGAGGAGGTAAGTGAAGGTGTGTGAGTGGAGGATGACGTTGGACAGGACATGCGGCACTTTCAACTGTTTCTTGTTGCTGTCACATCGCTCACATGTTGCGTGTGGGTCTGCCTCTGGCTCTGGTTCTGGGTCTATGCGGCCGAACAGTAAAGTGAACTTCCTGTTTTCAGGGTCATCCCTGCTATTGCTGCCTACCTTTGTGTAATTATGTCTGGTCCGGGCCCCAAAAAATGTCAACAGTTCCACAAAAATATCGCATGTCACAATTTTCACCCAACCTCCTATCTCTCTCTCTCTTTCTCTCGCTTTTAACGTGTGTAAAATTTTCATTTTTCATTTTCCTACCATTAGTATGTTGCTTTTTTTTTTCCTTAATTATAACGGCAAAAAAAAAAAACAGAAACTTTGCCTCGTTTCTTTGTAATTTTTCAATATTTTTACATGGCGCCCTCTCATCCATCCCAAGTTCGTCACCTCTTCCTACCACTCCTCCCCCTTCTTGTTGCAAGCGAATAACTGAGTGAATAGCCAAGCCCACTTGCTGTGTACCAACCATGTTCAAGCATATCCCATGTCCATGTCCACGTCCATATCCAAGTCCACATCCATGTCCATGTCCATGTCCTTGTTCCTCCTGCATGTCCCGCTTACATGCATAGCGCGTTAAATTAATTGAACTGCCAACAAAATGAACTCTCGCCCAGCAGGTTTGCAGTTGAATTTTTATTACATACATTCACTTAATTTCTATTGTACAAGCTAATTTCAAATTCGAATACAAAAAAATATATATATGTATGGTAAAAAAAAAAACACGTATCTCTATATTTATATAGGTTTTAATTTATGCTTAATATATATGTGAAAATAGTTTATAATTTGTAAATGAAATGTTGAAATGGAATGCATTTTATTCTCTGATGTGATATGAAATGATTTCATGGGAGTAGCCAGATAATCAACAAGAACCAAGTGATGAAACTCAGTTATCTCGGCTCGAATTTTTGCTACGCCCATGTGTGTGTGTGTGTGTGTATGTGTGTGCATGTGCGTGTGTGTTTGTGTGTAAATGAGTTTTATCCTCCCTTTTTATTTTGTTTTTATTTGTTAATTTTATGCTTAGTACAAAAAATTTCAGTTTCAGTCTCACAAACAAAGTTGTCTTTTCTCTTTCTTTCAACATTAATTTAAAGCATAAATTAACTAAAACCATTAAAAAATTTATTCGTTTTCAATTTTGTACCTAAATTTGTGATGATGGTTTGATGAGGGTTTTGGGTGGGGTGGTTGGTGGGTGGTGGCTGTCGTTAGGTAAATCGTCGTTTTTCATTTGAAAAGCAATAAAAACATAAAAAGCAGCTTAAAAATGTAATGGAAATTCGGCTTTGGTTAAATGAGTTAAGACCTTGCGCCGAGTGGGAGGGAGAGAGACGGACAGAGCGGCTATTTTTCAAATACCCTACAATTAAAAGTATATACAATTTGTCGATATCAATGAATCAAATTATCATAGGTATGTGATTTTGAATGGATTGTGTTTGGAATGAATTCAAAAGAAAAAGGGGAGAGACACAGCGAGAGGTAGATATATTTTTATATATATAGAGTCCTGTCCTGCAAATTGAGTATGTTTTTTTTTTGAAGAACCAGAAACCTTTGATAAGCCATTGTTAAGTTAACGTTTCTTCAAGTTGTAAAGCTATCAAATTCAGTAATGATCGATCGAATGGCTATAATATCAAGATATATTTGAATCTTTTAAATATTTCGCTTTTTGGATAAAATTATTGATGAAAGTTTAGTTTAGTGATTGTCCGCCCCTACTCAGTCCACTCCATCACGATTCTCTCCAGTTTTATCGTTTAGTTTGAGCCATGGCCAAATTTAAATTTCATTTTGTTTATTTTTTGTTTTATTTTCCTGTTTTTCTCTTGTTGTTCTCGTTTTCATTGTTTGTTCTCACAGTTAAACTTAACATATGTACTTGAACTATCACTTAAACTAACTTGCAAAAGAGATTACTTGTCTACCCTTCTATTACTATTCCCCCACTGCCTTCTTTCCCCCCCCCCCCCTGCTCGTATCACCGATATAAGACCCACAAAGAGACAGAACATTTTCATTTTCATGTTCAGGCTTTGTTTTATAGCTCAAACGGAATCTACATAAATTTGTGGGGTAAATAGCTTATACGCCACGTATGCCACAGACTTTCGTTTCGTGTATGTGTGTCAGTGTGTGTATTTCGGTTGCAGCTGGTTGCTGCCTTCCCATTACCCCCCCATCCTCCTTTTATATAAAGAAAAATTTATAGAGTTGCTTTTCCTTTACTTTTTTTTTTTTTTTTGCTACCTCTATGTACAGCATAAAAAAGTAAAATCGATTTATGCATAAAAAAAAACAAAGAAACAAAATTTATAAACAACAACAAACTGAAAGGAAAACCAAAAAACGTTGATGCTTGGAAAATTTATGAATGTTTTTGGATCTTTTGTTGTTGTCCTTGTGTCTGAAGAAGGTCCTCTCCACCTCGCACCTTGGGTATGAGTATGGTTATGCGTAAGAGTGTCTGTGTGGTGTATGTATGTGGAGTGCGTGTGTGTGTGTGTTGCTTAGCTTAATAACCAGTTTTTCTACTTCAAGGAAAAGTTGGCCAAGTTAAGCTTCTACTTCTTTTGCTGCTGCTGCTGCGCTACTTCCATTTCTTGTTTTGGCTTGCTGTGTGTCTGTTATACGTGGCGTATGATTAATGCTTTCTTATAATACTTAAATACCCATTTGAGCTTTAGCTAATTGACTTATGTCTAACTAATTGTCGAGTTAATTCTGATTTTTTTTGTTTTGTGTGTATGTGTATGTGTGTGTGTGTGTGTGCTGCATGGCATTTCAATGAGCATGTCGTTTCATTCGCATTTCGTTTCCATTTATGTATTGTGGGTTAATTTGGTCAATTTAGTCTATTGATTTTCATTACATAGCTAAAGTTATTAGTTAGTACTACATTTATCAAAAATCTACCACTTAACAGCTAATAAACGCACACATTACGGCTGCTCCTTCTTGGTGGGGTCGGAATGGAATGGGATCGGGTGTGCTGTGTGGTGGTCGGTCTTCCTTTATTTTATTTTATTTTTTTCTTAGAATGTTGTCACTTTACCCAGACGCATGCCAAGCAATTTACGACGCTTTTTGGCGCTCAACTTCGTCCAAATGGTGCTGCTGCCTTCGACCAGTAAAAACTCATCGCATAAATCATCCGTTTCCTTTGCAATGCCACTGATGCCGATGCCGATGCCGATGCCAACACCAACGCCACCGATACCAACACCACCACCACCACCACCACCGCTACCAATGCCAATGCCACCAACACCAGCTCCACCATAGAAATGATCCTCTTGATATTTCTCGGAACGTGAATCGCCGGAAACAAAACCGCTTTCGGGACGTGAAAGGGAGGCTGTGTGCCAGGGTAACTGTTGAAACCATCGAGCCACTTTTGCTGTCGACGATAGCTGTGAACGAAAATGAGCGGATAAAAAGAGATGGAGAGACAGAGAGAGGGGGATAAGTCACTGTGTAAATTTATGCAAATGAGTTATGTGCGCAAATTGCCGTGCTGCCCACCAACAGCAGCAGCAGCAGCAAACGCAACGACGACAAAAGTAAAGTGAAAAATGGCGACACTTGTTTTTTTTTTTTCGCTTTCGCCTCCAACTTTTTGTTTTGCTACTTGTTTTTTATGGCAAGATAGACTCTTCCGACGCCTTTTCACCCCAACCCTGGGCTTCGGGATAACTGCCGCCGCCTCTCGTGCTATGGCAAAGGGAGTGGGGCATCATTTTTCATTTATCAAGCGCAAATTTATGCACTGCCAGCCCTTAAATGTAGGCAACACTTTTTTTATGTTTTGCACCTCTCTGCTGACCCTTTTTGCTTGTGTCTGTGTGTGTGTGTGAAAACTCATTAGGAAAATTGCTTACTGTTGCATTAACTTTCAATTGTTGTCCATGATTAATCGAAAACTCTGATAATCCTTTAAATATGTATAATATATATATATCTATATATACATATATATATATATATAGATGTATATGTATATTTAAACCATTTTTATTATGTCTGCGTTTCTCTTCTTCTGTTTTGTTGTTGTTTTTCTTTTGGATTTTGTTTTTTGTTCAACTTAATGCATATAATTAAAATAACAATAAAAATTTACAAAAATACATTAACACTTTTGTTGTATTTGCATTTAAATTAATAATAATTATGCTAAACATAATTGGAAAATTTGCACATAACACTTTTAATTCAAACTTTTAACTAGAACAAAAAAAACAACAAAAAAAATAAACATTTTGTATTAAATATTTAAACTAAATCTCTTTTTTTTTTGACTAGAGCTTACAAGCCTTAATAGTTAATAATTTTATCAATTTACAATATATATTAAAATTTTAATTTATATTCAATAGTTCCATTTTTATTTTTAGTAGGGAGAGAAAAATACTTGTTTTTTTTTTTGTTTTCTTTTTAGCACATATTTAGTAAGATATTTATTTTGTATGTTGTTTTTATTGTTGATGATATGCTGCTTAAGAGTTCTCATATCCATATGTAATTTATTTTTATAGTTAGAGCAAATACTTTCCCTTGACTAGACATTTAATGTTTAAGTTAGACAAATTAATTAGCTGGCAAAGTCTCCAAACACATAATTTTATTCAGTTTTCGTTTCGGTAAACTTTTCTAACTTTACCTAACAGATTATTTACCTGAAAAATTCGATCAACCAATGTTGAAAAATCTTGAACTATTTGCCCTTTTAGTTAGCGCAAATGTTTTTCTTGTGTTTGTTTTTCTTTTTTTTTTTTTGGCACTGTTTACAAACTTAAAATGCAAGAAAAAAAAAGAACTAAATTAATTAAGTTAAATAGAGTTTCTCCTGTTTTATATATTTAATACTGTTGAACTCATTCAAGCATCGATTATGCCCATTCACATCATTCATTGCACTCGCACTCGCACTCGCACTCATATTCATGCACTCACTGAGGGGAGGGGGGGATTGGGGGGTTGGGAGGTTGGGAGGAAACTCCAATCACTATACTAAGACTTAAGACCTGGTCCAACATCATCTTCGTTTGCATCTTTTTCTCCTGCTCCTCCTTCTAACCTTCATTTGGTTGTATGCCTTGCCCAGGCGGTGCGTTGCACTTGACTCATCATTTGGCTACGATTTGGCACTTTTTCGCTTGTACTGCGCGTTATAAAACTGGGCGTGGCTGATAGTTTACGCTGATGGCCAGCCTCATCGGTGACTCGCAATAGAACCGTATTGAAGCGCGTTTCTCTATTCGCTCCGCCATTGCCATTATTGTTATTATTATTGTTGTGGTTGTTGCTGTTGCTGTTGCTATTGTTGTTGCCATTCAATTGAGTGCTACCGCCAGGACTTATGTTATTGTTGCTATGCCTCAGACGGGGCGATGAGGGTGAATCCAATGTGGATGAACTACGACTGGTATCCCTAGTGCTAGTGGAACCGCCACAGGCTAAGCCAGCTAGATTGCCATTGGAAACGGCTGCCTTAAGCTGCTCCTCAAGATTATTTAGATTCTGTTCGATGCTGAGACGTATGTCCTCATTGAGCGAAGAGCTGCCGGCAAACGAATTGCGATTCATGGTGCCCAATGGGGATGGGGTTAAGGTGCCGCCGGCATTTGCTGGTGATGTTAGAAAATTGAAACCTCCGCCAGCTGAAGCCGCAGCTGCTGCTGACATATTGTTGTTGTTGTTGTTGTTCGGTGTGCCTGGTGTACAGGACAATGGATTCACATAGAAAAAGGAGTTGTGCGGCGAGGCCGAAGGCGTCTGCTGCTGCTGCTGCGTTGAATTGGCATTAAGATTGAGAGCCTGCAGACGATTGAGCAACTCCTGATTAACCTGAAATAGATCCTTGGACAAGGCATCCTGCTGCTGTTGTTGCTGCAATTGATTGCTGATAGTTTGCAATTGACCCAACGATGGATACGACACTCCACTGCCTGTGGAGCCGGCAGATGGTGGTGGTGTTGCTGGTGTCATTTGGGGCTGCTGTTGCTGAGAGCTGGACGACGATGGCGTCTGTTGTTGATGTTGTTGATGCTGCTGCTGCTGCTGTTGTTGTTGCTGCTGCTGCTGTAGATTCTGCAAATGTTGACTCTGCTGATTCAGGCCGCTCAATTGATGACTGAGAGAGGTGAGCTGCTGGTTAATGTTGCCCAAATTGTTGATTTGCTGATTAATTGTGGCCAGATTATTGTTGTTGCTGGTCGCCTGTAGCAGCAATTGCAATTGCGATTGCTGTTTTTTTTTTTTTTTGTCAATTTGGAGAGTAAGAAGTGGAAGAGTGTTGGCATTAAGAGGCTTGCCTCACAATAACAACCACAACAACAACGAGAACACGAGAACAATATATAAAAAGAAAACACGCAACGTGCAGCAAAAAAAAAAAAAAAAACAACAAAGAGAAACATAAAAAGGTCGGCAAAATGATGCAAAACAGAAAAGGAAATTGTAGAAGAAAACAACAAAAAAGAACACATGCAAATCGGGCGGGCAGCTTGAGGCGGCATTTAAACACTTTAAAGCTTTTAACAAACAAGTCTGGACTTAAATCGTATATAGTATTTGTCGGATATCGAATTTCTCACCTGTGGTGCCATGCCAATATTGGCCGAGGTCAGTCCAGCACTCTGTTGCTCATTGTAGGCCCCCAACGATGCCAAATGTTCGAGTAGCTCCCGATTCTGTTGCAGCAATTGCTGCGTGCGCGCCTAATAATGATAAAAATCATAAAATAGATTAATCAGTTAGAGTTTGTCTATATCTGTATATATAAGTAGTTTCACCCACCTGAGCCTCAATGCGCGCATTTGTCTCCGAAATGAGCTGCTCCCGCACAAGCATCAATTGGGCCAAAGCCTGACGCGTCTGCAGAGCTTGAGCCTCCAGTTGATCCTTTAGATGGGTAATCTCAGTGCGCGGTGATGAGGGGGAGCCCAAAGATTTGTCATCCACATCGCACTAAATGTACACAAAACGAAAAATTTAAAACTCTTGTTGTTTTAGTTTTAGATTAATAACAGAGAGAGTTTTAACCAATTCCAAGTCACTCTTCATCCTGAATAGCGCTAACCTTAATGGTTTTTCTATTTACTGAATAAACTATTTGGATATATGTTTTATATATCTACTTGAATTCCTCTTCTTAATATTCTCATTTGATGTTTTTTTTCGGCCTCCCACACATTTTTTCAATGTTTCAATGTAAACAAATGAAATTTTGCATATGAATTTGATATTTTATGATTTTGATTTTCATACATTTGCTAATTAAAATTTGCTATCCAATTGGCATATTAATTGGATTCGAATTGGCCTGGCCTAATATAAATATTTCGTTCTATTCTATACAAATTAGCTTTTCGCCATTATCCCATTATAAATATAAAGAGAGAGAGAACGATGGATGGTTATGATTACGATTATGATAACGACTCTTGATCAAGCTGTCTGTGATTGTGTGTGTGTGTGTGTGTGTGTATTACTCACCAGCAGGCTGGTCGATTTGCGTAGACTCGACTGGGTTGGCATTAGCTCCAAGTGATTGGGTCGTTGCGGCTGCGTGTGATTCAAATCGGTTGAGCAAACGGCCAAGTGTTCTATAAATAGAAGAAAAGTATAGGAAAAACAATGAAAATGAGGGAAATTGAAAATGGGCAAAACTGAATTTAGTGCCTGAATGAAAGCATTGCCAGCGGCGCCCCGTTCAATAAACAACAAAAGTATGTGTGTGTACGTGTGTGTGTGTGCGAGCCTAGCTGAAGAATATATACATAGTATGTATATCCCAGGGGGGATGCAATAGCAGATACCTTCATTTGTCAAGGTCATGTGAGGCAAACACCTGGGGTGGTCTTACGATTAATTTGCCATTAATTACAGCGGTTGAATTTCATTATTTATTTTGATTATTATGCTTGTCTATATACAATACTTGGCCAGATCTTTGCATGGATATGCCTTGGAATGCAAATGGGGTCATTGGTTGATATATACATATATATTTCCGACAACTGTCAATGTGTGAATAACCTGCCAAAATATGGCCCAAAATATGAGCCATAAATGGAAGAATATTGAAGAACAAATGTATTTAACAAAAAGGAAGAACAAGAAAGTAGACAAGAAAAATACAAAATATGGAAGAATATGAGATCAGCATAAAATCAGAATAAAGACGATGACGGATAAAGGATTCAAGTTACGACGAATCGAACTATTTGTTAGAAACTTTAACTTTCCATTTACCATCCAAAATATCTTTTTTAATTTTAATTCGGAATTTCATCGACTATATATTAGAAAGATCCCCTTGCTCCAGCCATGATGGAATGGGGGGACGGGGGTTAATCATCTATCAGGGGGAGGATCGCGTAATACGATCGTAAATACCAATTAATTCCTCTTTCTGGCATGGTGCAGAATGTTTACATTGAATTTCTCTACAGAGTTTCGGCTTTTGAATTTGATTTGTGTGGAAAACATATCTCAGCAATTTCTTCTTCCACGAACTTTATGAAATTTTTGTGTAAATATCAGCAATGTATATACATACATATGGTATGTATATTTGGAGGAACATACATATATAGAGTTGAAAATTATTACCATGAAAATATTTGCGCTGATATTTGTTTCGCACCTTGGACACGTGTTAATGGTCTCTGATTCTGATGAGTTGCTGTTGTTTGTTAATTAATGAGGCATTCCATAAATATTATTCAAGTTACGCTTGACTTTTAGTTGGATGTTTTGTTTTTTTTTTTTGCAATATTTAATTGAGTGTGTATATGTATATACACGTACATATATATACATATATATATATCCTGGCCAAAATAGAATTTTGGCCAAGACGCACACATGTGTTGGCTAATTTTAGACAACATTTTACATGCGAAATGACCCATTTAATGAATATTACTTAAAAGCAATGGCAGCACACACACACATCTCTCATGATCAATGGCAAATGGATTGCAAATCGAAAATGAAAGATTGCTTAGTCAGATTAGTCAGTTAGTCATTATCATATATACATATATTTCGATTGATTGCTCAAATTTAAATGCTGCCAAAATCAATAGACTAATGTTGTCCTTAACATTTTTACCATTAACAAGTACGCCAAAGTCAATAAATAAAAAATATAAAAGTTTTTTTTGTGGAATTTTAATAAAAAAATTTGTTTAAATATAGTAAAAACTGCAGATTGGTTGTGGAATTTATTATAATAACCAAAGTAAGCCTTTCTCGGTTCCATCTAACAAAATTATATTATCTACCGCTATCTATACAGATTTACCATTGCTATATATAGCAATGGAATGGTCTGATCTACTTGGTTTTTAATGCAATTGATTAGAGTAAATCAAATCTTGCATATGGGGAACGTTCTTTTTTTACGTTGCATACTTTTAGGTGTTTTCAAAAATATAAATCTCTTCTTCATTTGGCAATGCCTGAGAATTTTTAAGATAAAACCAAATAATAATTCATAATTTTTGAGTGCTTTCGGCACAGACATTGCCAGCCATTAAAAAATCGAGAAACGTGGGCGAAAAGAATTACAAGAAAAATATATAGAAATAGATAAATTATTTTTGGCACACGACTAGGGGTGGTGGCATGGTCATGGCCCAGGGGAGGTGGGCTAAGTGGGGTGTGAACCAAATGTTGTGCTGTGGAAAAGAGCGGGAGGAGCGACGCATGGGCCCACGTGAGGTAGTCGTGCCTGATTTTCTGGTTCTGCTTGTGGTCCTGTGTCATGTCACTTGACAACAACAACAACAAGAGTAGCAGCAGCACCAACAATAATAATAATGATTTCAGTTTTGTGTTACCACCAACATCATCTGTGATAGATGATGCCATGGTTATGATGATGAAAATAGCAGCCAATCCACCTAGCTACCTACTAACTAATCCATCTCTTCCCAAAAGGCAAATTCATCTACATATACATACACACACACATACTCATATATTTTTATTATACATAGATATATATATATATATATATGTTCTTGATGCCTTTTTTAATATATTTTTCACAAAGATTTCTTGCCAATGATGTCGCTGGCTTGTTTTAGATGCCAAAGAATTGAATTTGTGAGGTTTTCCTTCATACTTATTGTATTTGTATGTATGTACAAGTATCTATATATTTATATCTATATCTATATAGATAGACAGACGGACAGACAGACAGACGAACAGACGGACGGACATGTTCGTTGATGACGTCAAACGCCACCAACAAAAAAAAACAAAATAAAAGCAGAACAAAAAAGAAAAAAAAATGAAATGAAAAGCCTCTGCAAAGATTATTGAAAATTGAAGCAATACGTGGAAATTGCTTAACGGCGCAGTGAAGTGTACGACGACGAGAGTATGTCGAAAGCAGCGGCGAAAAGCGCTGGGGCATCATCATCTCATACATGGTATACATGCGTCTCTCATCTCATCTTAACTCATCTCATCTACTCTCCTCCCAATTGGTTGCCTCGTCTCCTTGTTGCTCTTCACTTGTTCTTCGTTCAACATACATATACTCAAGTACATGCAAGTACATATATACACACATACATATGTATATACAAATGTAAATGTATGTGCGTACTATATATCTATATGTACGTACGTATGTATGAGTACTTATAAGCGCAGTCATGTTTCTCATATGTTTCAAATCACCTTCTTTTTTTTGTTTGTTCGTTCGTTGAAGTATTTTAAATTGCAACCGGAAGAACATTATTATATCTGTATTATCTTAAACCAAGCTTAATACTTTCCTAGTCCTTATTTAATCCTTATCGGCTGTATCATATATTGCTGCCACAGGAACAATCATTTTGAAATTCTACAACAAAACCTTAACTTCACAACGCTCCAATTCAGTCAAATTTTAACCCATTTTAAACTATGCTATTTGAATATGCTATTTGGAATCCCATCTTTTATTTGGCATTCAAATCTGAAAAACTTGTTTTCGACTCAAATTTTGCAATTTTTCAAAAATCGAATCAGTTTTCTTCTACAAAAATTAATCTTTTGAAAATCGACCAAAGGATAACAGATCTGCAGCACAAACAAATTATGAGAAATGTTTGAATTTTCAAAAGTTTCTGTCAAAATGGAATGTAATGTGCGGTGCAACGTTTTCACTTTGAAATGGATAGAGTATACAAACTTCGGCATTGCTGAAGAATTGCTCGACCATCTAGTTTTGCATTTAATTATTTTAATTTTTGCGACTTTGTTGCTTTTGTTTTGTTGTTGTTTATGTTAAAGGGCTTTATAGTGCTTTAAAATACTCTACCCCTCATCTCGCCCACCGTCTGTCCTACCTGTAGCCGCACCCCTTTTTGAAAAACTTTTGCTGTCTTCCCCGTTTTGGCCAATGCAATTTAAATGCAAATGCTGAACGCGCCGCATTGAACTGAATTCAAAATTAAACACCAAAGAAATTTGCATTGAAATGCAAAAATGAATAGCAAACTAATGCAGCAAACCAGCAAGTGGCGGACAGTCATCCAGTCAGTTCACCAGGAGCCACGACCCAGCATTCAGGAGGTAGGATGGATGCAGGAGGCAGGAGTTGGGTGAACCGGGAAGAAAGCAGTTGGCTAGCTGACTGGCTGGCTGGCTGACTGGACGAGATGACAGCAAAAGCTTTTCATTTATTTATTGGCCAGGCAACGACCAGAGGAGAGATGAGAAGGAACGAGACGAGTCACCACCAAGTGGATTGTTTGCCATTATTTTCATCACCCCCCTTCCCCCCACTAATTCCCCATTGCATGGGGACTTACCTTTCTTTGGCGTCTCATTGTCGGCACCGCCATCTTCGCTGAGCTGCTGCTGTTCGCTAATTTGTTCCGCATCTAGAAGCTCGGATGATGATATATCCGAACGTTCGTCATTGGGTTCCAGGGAATTCTTATGAAGATTAAATTTGTGGCACACTTCGAAGGCTTGTCCCACAGTGCGAACTATGCGCATGGCCTGAGACTGCAATGAAAAGAGACGAAGACAGACCAGAGAAGGGGGAGAGACAAAGAGAGAGGCAGGATTAATATAATTGTTCTCATATGTGTGTATATACATATATATATATAAAGCAATATCCGTAGACAGTAAGCAAGCAAAAGACTAAGAGACATAGGGTGAGTGGCAGGGGGGGGACAATTAAGGCATAATGCAAATTGCGTATACGCCCCATGGCGTTCAACCCACCTCGGGATCGCTGCAGGAAATTGCATCCTTTGTGCGATGATTATTGCATAAATTATCACAGTTGCTTAAACCACTACCCATTCCTCCCATTGCCATTGCAATTCCCATTCCCATTCCTGTACCAGCTCCAGCCACAGCGACATCAATGGCGCCGCCACCGCCTCCGCCGCCAACTCGTGTCCTCTCCAACGGTGAGCTACGTCTTCTCTGTCTAGCCTGACGCTGCTCTGTGGCCATTACCATGGATTGAGCCTGCTCTGCGGCCACAATAGGTTCACGAAATGATAGCTTCTTGCGTGGTTTGTCGGTCTTTGGTCGTTCTAGCATGATGCCGCCTGCTGCATTGAGTCCCCCTGCACTGCCCGTTGCCGTATATCCATTACCACCGCCATTACCACCACCACCGCCGCTGCTTAAACTTGAGCTGCTCTGTTGGTCACTGAGACTCTTCCGTCTTTGCAACATGTGACGTTGTTGGTGCAACTGATGAGCCCGACGCAGTGCCTCCGGTGAGGCGGCATAATGATCACCGCTTGGTAAACGTTTGAATTTTAAGCGGGCCTTGACCACATCCCCACCATCGCCACCATTATTTGGCTTTGCCTTCGCGACTGGTAAATCCTTTTTAATAATGTAAACTGTGTTCTCATCATCGTTGAATAATATATGCTTGGGCTTGTGATCTATATAGGTATCATCCAGGAAGCGTCCAGAACCACTGCCGCTGCCGCCATTACCAGATGATGGTCTCGGCCCCATCTCGTTCTCCACACAACCGATTAGTTCTCTAATGTCCAAACTTTTGTTGCGACTCAAATGCTTTTGCTTCTTCTTGCTTGCCGGTGACTGGGGCGGCTTATGACCACCGCCATTCTCCTTATCGCCGCCAGCGAGAATGTCACGTATTAGGCCACCGCCACTGCGAAATATATTCCGATGATAATGCACCTCAGAGGGGGCTGAAGAAGAGGAGGTCTCTTTCTCGCCAGCAGATGTGGTAGATACGGATGTTGTTGTTCCCGCTGATGATGAGGTCTTTGACATGTTCACCTTGCTGCGACTTCTGGTCCAGGGTAAGAAGTCAAAGGCCTTGGTAATGGGACTCCGTGGTGTATGCTGAAGATGATGTTGCTGTTGGTGGTGCTGCTTATGGTGTTGTGGTGCTGCCGATGTTGCTGTTGCTGCTGCCATGGTGAGGCTGGTCTTCTCATGCTTCATGGTCATGCTACGTTCAATGATCCGCAAGAATCAAAATATTTGGCAATTTGTCACACAATTTAACCAAACGCAAATACATTCGCACACGCACAGACACTGAGATACACAGAAAACGATACAGATACTTTTTACACACTTTCACTTTTTCTTTTCTTTTCCTTTTTTTTTTTGAGTTCAACGTTCAATGTTAGGCAAAGAACTTTATTTGTTTGTGTGTGTGTGTGTGTGTGTGTGTGTGTGTGTTTGTTTTTTGGCTTGTTTTTCCAATAATCTTTGGCAATTAGTTAGCAATTAATTTCATAATTGTTTTTGCCACTTGGCTTTGTTGCTGCGGTCGGTCGATTGCCTCCTTGATCCAGGTTGTTCACACATTGCCAAAATTTCCATTTTTATTTCACACCTTTCCGTTGTTTTTTTTTTTTTCTTTTTTTACTCTCTGTGAAATGAAATATATATTTTTAACCCATTTTTATCTGGATATTTTTGGTTTTGAATGTTGAATTTAGATTTGACTTTTTGTTTTGTTTTTGCGACTTTTCACTAATATTTCTGCTGCGCTTGCATATTTTTTGTGCAATAGTTGTGTGGGAGGGGGAAAAGACTGCTGTCAGTTTTCCTTTGTTTCAGTTTTAGTTTTGGTTGGAAATATGAAAAATGCATGTCAAAAATCGAAAATTCATTTGACTGATTTCAGTTATCATGAGTAAGTCAGATGATGAATGGCATAAGTTTCGACAGTGAAGGTCGAAATCAATTGAAATTATCGCAATATATATATAGATATATTCAAAATATGAATAATTGTTTAAAAAAAAACTAAAATTATTTAAATGCAACCAAATATTCCAACTGAAAATCTTGTTTTTTAATGTGTCATTTTACTATATCATCTAAAAAGATTAAATTTTCTGGACTGGACAAACACTAGCTATATCTGTGTACTCTATAGATGCTAAATCTTTCACATTTTTCATATTGATAAAGCTTCTTCCCAGAAGAGACAGCGACATGAAAATATAATGAAAAACAATTCGTTTGTCTAATGGAAATGTCAATTTTACAGTGCCTTATGAAAGATATGAATCATTTTTCTAACGAACGGTAAACTTATTCCCATTTCACTCATTTTGCTGTCATAAGCGGGTGAGAATCTTCTGAAAGGGCCCAACGACAACGGCGGCGGCGGCTACTTTTATTCTTTCGATCAGGCATTAACCATTAGCCAAGTAACGAGCAGACATTTGCGACATTAACGAGAGACATCAATTTGAATTATTTTGACAAGCAAATGGCACATACACAATTCCAATACATAGACAGCTCCATAGAATCTGCAGTTTAAATATGCGCTGAATTACAAAAATAAAAAAAAAAAGAAAATTTCAAGCAAAGACATTGAGCATACGCCACGTGTGCCCCAGCAGATAAAACCAGTCTAACGAAGTGACAAATAAAGGTGCCAACTGATTGTCTATCTTCCTATGCATACAAAACTCTATATGCATATATATACATGATATATCTAGTCTCTTGTGCAATTTCGCATAAATCAAATCAGAAACTATAAAAATTCTGTGGCAATTTACATTTGCCAGCAGACTCAAATAAAAACGAAAGAAGAAAAAAAAAAACGGAACGCAGAAAGACAAAGTGAACATTGGAAAGTTGGACACTAGCCGAAATGTCTATACTCTTCGTTTACAACAGATAGAAATAGAAATCGACTCGAAATCGAAATGATTCCATGGTGGCTAATCCCAAAAAGGAATATATAGCCGAATGTTTATGTCCTACTCATACCAATAGATAGGGTATAGATATATGTATGTGCGAGGATGAAATGAAGAATAAATCATGGAAAACTACTTTGAAATTTATGGCGTTAAAATGTATTAAAACACAAAAACAAAACACAAAGCATGAAGGGAAAAAATCAAAACAAATGTTCCTTTTGCCATTGTTTTTATGTATTTATTTAAAATTTTTAATTTCCAATTTTACATTTTGTGTTTTTTGCAATCAAATTTTTTGGCAGTTTGTTTGTGTACTTTTTTTTTTTTTTTTGTTTTTTCTTGAAATTTTTCGCTCATTTTCTTTGTCTGTTGTCATAAGGGAAAATTTTTTACAAAAAACATAAAGGAAAAATGGGAGAGGGAGTGGGGTAAAAAAACTGTGTGTGTGTGTGTGTGTTCTGTAAACTGTTTTATCGGTTCATTTCAACAAAACTAACTCGGAAAGAGATGAAGGGAGAGAGTGTGAATGAAGGGGGAGAAAGACGGAGACGGTGACAGAGACGGAGGTGAGGTTCAAGATTGTTTGGTTGATGGTTTTTACTGCCGTCGACGTGCCAAATTATAGCCATGTTTACTCATCAGCCAACGAACCACTGAAACCGCAGCTGCAATGAGCTGCCACCTACCATGCCGCTTCCCTCTCTCTCTCTCTCTCTCTCTCTCTCTGCACCACCCACAAAAACGCCTCTTGCAACCTTCATCGCCTGCAATTTGCCGTCTCCTGCAGTTTTCATCTGTCTACTCATAAATTCTGCACATTGTCACGTGGTTTTCGCCTTTGGTTTCTGGTTTGGTTTTCCTTTATCCATCTTGTTACTACATAATTAACTTTTCATTAGTCATGCCAGAAAAACAAAAACAAAAACGAAAAGAAAAACAACATGCAAAAGATTGCACTTAAATTTTCAATTTTTTTTTTTGATTCATTCAATTTTTAATTTACTTTTTCTCTAAAGCGAGAAAATTGCCAAAGAAATGAAATTGGCTTATGTATTTATAATTTGCTTCTTGTTAGCCTCAAGTAGCCCACTGAAGGCATAGCGAAACACTTTCCCCCCCTCCCACCACCACCAATCTCTTTTAAGTCTATTCTGTCCCTACTATTGCCATTTCCATTGGTTGTTCGATTTTTGAAATACTTTAGAGCAGGCTATTAAAATAATGGATCTATTTTGGCTTGCAAAAGAAAAAAAAAAAAAAAGAAAATGGGAAAGCGAAAATGGAAACACATACAAGTGAAAATGAGGCAAGAACGGAAGAGAGAGAGAGAGAGAGGTGAGAGAGGACAATTGATGCGGCCATTTTGGACAGGAAAATTAGAAAAGAAAAAAGGTTGCTTACTCTGCAATATACCCCATGTCTATATATCTACTATATACGATTGTTCAAGCACACGACAAGAGTAAGGTAAAAATTAGCCACATAACGAGACAACTGCGTCTTGAATACGAAAATAATGCTCGTACCGATGATCATCCGCTCTACTATTTGCATGATTACTTATTATTACTAAATTGCTTAACAATTTTCTAAGATTTTTCGCTTTGATCTTTTGCCTTTTGCTTAATTTTAGGAGTCATAAATTTTCTAGCTTTCTGTTCATATTTTGTATTTATTTGTTTAGCCAACAAAAGTTAAACTAAATATTTCAATTAGAACACGTCGAATAGACGAAGTGAATAAGACCTCTCCACTTGATAACAACTGATCGGTTCGAAACATTCAATTCAAGATTTTAGGGAGAAATTAATTAAACTATAAACTATCCCAACTAAATGCAATTAATTATGCAATTGTTTAGAGTGTTGATGTTTGGTTTACTTATTTTAGTAGAACTCTTTCCATCCATCCATCTTGGCCTGCTATGCGATACTAACTCCATTGTCACTATACTTGAATTACTTAAATTTTACTGCACATATTTCCGATAAATATATAAATTGCTGCGGTTTTAGTTTTGAATAAGCCAAAAAGAAAGATGACGATGATGAATTATGATCAGTTGGGCCAAGAAATAAATTTAGTTCAAGTCTGATATAATTTTGTTCTGCTTCCGATTCCTATTGGTTTACCTCCCCTTACCCCCACACAGTCCACTTATCTTTTGTGGTCTCTTTTAGTTTGATTTATTGGTTTGGCTTATGAATTTGTTTTTTTGGGGGGGAAGGGGGATTCTCTTTGTTCACTTTCAACGAAAAAAATAAGCAAAATGTAAACGAAATCATAAATATTTCAATCTAAATATCACGTGTGTGTGTTTCATATATTGGCCATAATATTATTTATTTATACAAAAGTTTTCTCAATATTTTTGCTTAATTTTGTTCCTGTTCTTGTTGTTTTTTTTTGTTTTTATTTTCTTTCGGTTTTTCAGTGGTGATGTTGTTACGGTTTTCGGCTACCTGTGGGGAATTTGGCTCATTAAATTTTCTTTTTTTTTTTTTCTTGTTGATTGCGTGGGTTTGCCATGGATTGTGGCAATTTTTATGGCCATGGCCAGAAGAAGCGCAAGAACTAATATGCGCATAAACAACAATAATAACAACAATAACTAAAACAATTTTTTTTTTTTTAAGTGCGTCAGTGGGTTAATTTGTTTATTAATTTGAATGAAGGCCTAGCCATTGAACGAATCGAATGAACCTCTTCTCAATGAATAACTGAATAATTAAATTGAAATCTGTCCTAGGCAACGAAATTCTCTCTCCCTCTTATCTCCTGTAATTCCTTTGGGAAATTGTTTAAATATTGCAAAATAAATATGAGCTTATGTATATATATTTATGTTTATCAGCATTTAATGACGTCAGCAGAAGTCATATAAAAAACCATGACAAACATTTCTCAAGATGATTTCGAACTTTTATTTTGCCTAAAGATTATGATAAAGATGATGCTGCTGATCTATGAGCAAAATATATATTTATATATATCTATACACAATCTATATGTATGCTTTTCCTAATTTATTTTTCATTAATTCCAAGTGACATTTATCTTTTGATTTGAGAAGCTCTGACTATGCAAAGGCAGCAGCAGATATTAGCCTAGTCTCTCATGAGGGCATTTACATTGAATTCACACACTTTTTTCTCGTTTCACATTTTTTGTTGTGGTGTTTTTTGGCTTTGTCACTTCACTTTTATTCACTTTTTAGTTGCATAATATACAACAACAACAACAGCAACAATGGGGGAGGGCAAAAAAAAATGATTCGAAGAAAAGGCGAACGAAAGAAGTTTTTCTTTATTTATTTATTAAATTTATTATTTTAATGTGGAACGAATTTGCACGTCTGCAAAGGCGCGGCGCCTAGAACAAACTGGACAAAGCAGCCAAAACGAAATGAGAGGAGAACACACAAGTAAAAACGTTTATATCTACATAGATGTACATATGTATGTATACATATAGCTATAGTAATTTGCCGATCTGACGTTCGATCTGCCGGCTAAATATATAGGGGGGAGAGAAGCTTTTGCTGACGCTGAAGCTTTTTCGCGCTCAGCTGGTTAAAATACAATCAATTTGAATTGTTTTTAGCGTCATGCTGCGTTTGTTTTGGCCTGGTCAACTAGGCGTATGGGTGATTGCAGTTAACAGATTTTGTGACGTCATTGCCACTGTATATATGTATGTATGTATGTGGCTCTGTCTGCGTGCCTCGATTTCGAGGAAGTAAACAACAATGTATGAACTTTAAGCATCTCTCTATCCTTCTTTTCCGCCTTCCTCACCCCTCTCCCACCACTCATCATTTGGTTGCTTTCGATTTGGTTTAGTTTTTTTTTGGTTTTTAGGCCATAAATCATTTACATTTCATCACATTGTGTCTCATCTGGTCTCTGATTTCGATCTGCTTAACTTCTTAGTGTTTATTTGGAAAATCATCTTATAGAGCGAGACAGATGATTAGTTAGAGAGAGAGAGAGACAAATAAAAATTGTGTCTAGGTAAATTGCGTTGCATTTTCATCTTCAATTTGTTTATTGTTAGACTTAAACTCAATGCAGATAGAAGGTTCCCTCCCCTTCTCACCGTTCGCCTTGCCAGGTGACGCCAGCAATTTTCCACACGTGCATGGCAGCATTTTTTAACCCCTCCCCAGCCCTCTTCACCCCATCATAGAAGAAACCATTCCATTTATCGCCAAATTCCCAACTGACTTCAGTTTGGCCTTAATTTTCCTTCTGTTTTTTTCTCTCGTTTCGTTTCGTTTCGTTTCGTTTAGCTTTTTTTTCATTTGTTTTTTGCTTCTGTCTATGTCAGGTCTTGTCAGACATTTTTCTGTTGTCTCTCGGCTTGTCATACGTTTTCCTAGAAAATTCGCTTGTTAATTAGAAAACCCAAAAAGAAAGAAATGGGGAAAATGCCAATGCCTGGCTGGCTGAATGGCTGACTGGTTGACATTGTCTGCCAATTGAAGTTGAAGGCCGAATCAGAAACCAAACCGCAAGAACATGGCAAAAATCACTACAAAATCGCCAAAAAAAACTGATTTATTCATTTGCCAAATACACAAAAGAAACAGAAGCAAAAAGAAAACTATTCCATTTTGTCGCAGCAATGAAAATATACACATACATATATATATATATATATATATAGATGTATGTAATTATGTCCAACTAGTATATCTAAGAACCAAGATCTCGTCGGGTATGACTGTCTGTCTGTCTGACCGTCATACGGAAATGTACTATCGTCTGATCACCAGTGGCTAGTTGCGCCTTACTTTTTCGCCTTTCCACAAGTTTTATTATTGGGTTTCTAATGTGCGCCATATGCATAATGCACACAATTCTAGTCTAGACTGTAGAGATCGTTGGAATGTTTGTTGGACGAAAGTGTTTGATCAGATGAGATATGGCCATTAATTGTTGTTGTTGTTGTTGGCTACTTTCACACATAAAGATACAATTCCAACATTGAAACAAAGAAGAAAAAGCCGAGAAAAAAAAAAACAGAAATTGCAATTCGCAATTCCTTTTATTCATTGAAGGGGGGCAACTGAAATAGATTCAATAGTTTGCCACTAAAATCACTTTGCTCTTACATCATTTGATCCACTAACTTGCACTGGGAATAAGCTTAAAGAATACTTTGAATAACCGAAACGAAATGTTATACATTGAATCGATCAAAAACATCAAAATTTAGTTTTGAAGTGAAATACATATTTACTATGTATAGCTCGAATAACCGTTATGAACCGTTAAGTGGAATAACCTTAAGAAACCCCCTTGAGTTACTTGGACTTTCCGATTGATTTTAGTTGTTGTTTTTTTGAAACGGTTCTTGTATTGTCATTACGGTTGTTCTTCAATTTAATGGTTATCTCTTTTTCTTTCATTTTGCATTGCTCAATTTTAATATAAATATTGTTCTTTAGATAAAAATTGAAAGCGCATTTAATGATTTGTATTCGCTCTTGTCCATATCGCACTTATTTGTTTATTTGCTAGTTGTTTTCGTTTCGGTTTTCCGAAATGTTTCTGGATGTAAGCCAAAAATTATGCATACAAATTCGAATAGACATTTTTTTTTTTTTTTTTTGCTTATTTATAGAGAATTTTGCACATATGGATAAAAGAGGAGCACCACGACGACCACGACACACAAAAGCGGGCACAGATGGTGCGGGAGGAATGCAACAAATGGATTTACAGTAAGTCACATATATGTACATATATAACCAAAACCAATATTATTATACAAGTTTTTGGTACTCGGATCGTATATTAACCCTGTAATCGACTTACCTTTTTGTGACTTTTAAATACGGAACATTTGAATGTATCCGTACTGGCATCGCGCGCTATATAGCTGAATATCTTGAGATCGCTACTGTCATGGGATACATAGAATATTCTATAAATGGGATGATTGAGCAATTCGATTTCCTCGGGATCATTTGTCCAGTTCTTTTTCTATATCACACAGATAAAGGAAACATTTTAGTTTCAATTTGAAAATGTTTTTTCAATTTACTTACTTTTCGTCGACGTTTCTTGAGCACAACACGTACACCATTAACCGATATGTGTATGGTCACCTTGCGTTTCTTTAGATTCTGCACTTTGCACTCGTACTGGAAAAGCGGAAAGCGGAAAGGAGAAAAATGTAAGACAAGTGGAAAGGGGGGGATAAGTCAAAAAGTCAAAGAGGAGCTGCTTTTGCTTGATTTGTGATTTTTCAATTAACATTTGACTGCCTAATGGCAAGAGACATGACAATAACAAACGCCATACTTATTTCAAATGCGCGGCAGACAGGGCTAATATACAAATACACATCCACACACACACACACTCCTACGCACACTCACCACACCCCCATGTCAAACACAACCAGGCTAACAATGTTTAAGCCAAGGCACGCACGAACTGTGAACTCAACTGACTTGTAGGACTAAGGAGAGGGGGAGTATTTCAGGCTGACGGGAGATAAACAAGCCTCGTTACTTTTTATGCCGTTACGAGGTTTTGCCCCCACCCTTTCTACCACTTCTTTTTCTTTCTTATTGTTGTTGTCCTCTTTTGGAGGGGGTGAAAGAGTGTGTGCTTGTAACTGTAATCAAAGCATGTGACGATGGTGAACAACCAAAAAAAAAAAAAAAAGAAAAGAAACGGAAGGGAGAATGAAGAATAATATAAAAAAAATTTTGGTGCTAAGAGAGCTACGACATGTGCTGTACCCTTTTCGGCTATTAAAAAATCCTTAAAATAAATAAAAATCACAATGTAACGCTGTTCAAAGTTAAAGTGAGCCAAAAATACTGCAAGGTCTTAGATTACTTTTGTTCTTCTCTTTAATTTTGGAACTAAAGCATTGTGAAATCAAACTCAAACTCAAAAGAACTAAAGTCTTTTTTAGATCACCTCAACTAATTGTGAAAATTACGAATTGAAGTGTTGTGAGCCCATGGAGCTAGAGGGGAGCTAGCACTGGAGAGAATGTGTATAACTTTCACTGCGATCAAATGATGATCATACCCTTTCCGTTCCTACATTTCCTTGAAGGGGTGTATTTAAAAGAAAAAAAAGTTGCCTACTTTTTGGAGTAAAGAATTTAAAATCCCCTAAAGGCAATGGCAAAGACAGAGGAGAGACCAAGCAAAGCCCGGCTAAAAGTTTCTTTAATTGGCAGCCTGAGAGAGATATGCGTAACATCTGCGTGTATGTGTTTGTGGGTGTACGTATGTGTGTGTGTGTGTGTGTGTGTGTGTGTTTTAGATGCGGGTTTTAACATTTCTTGTTAGATTTCAATTTGCCAGTATGATGAGGGTGAGGGAATGTTGGTGTGTGGGCCCCATAGAAAAGTAGAATGAGAATCGACTGCTTTGCGCTTTGCATGCGTCGTATACTTAATACATAGAGATTGAAGATTCAAGATGAACATTGAAGAAGTCGCAAGTCGGTAAAGGGATTGGGATTGGGGTTGGGGTTGGGGTTGTTGGAGTAACAGACTTACCCTTATGCGTCGCATGGCCTGAACAATTTCCGCTCGTGTATTTGGTCGCTGAACCTCCTCCCAGCCAACAAACTGTAAAGAGATTGAGGGAAAAACAGAAATTTTGTGTGTTGTTATTGTTGTTGTTGCTTCTTATGTTGTATGGGCCCAAGAGCCCTACAATTCAAGTGCAGTAACATTAAACAAATTAGTGGAAGTTGGGCAATGAAAACTTTCACTACCCTTCCACCCACCCGCCATCCTGCACCACTGGTGCTGGTTGACATGCAGAGCCGCCTATTCGTTTTTACAAAAATTCTATGGCGCGTGTGCATTTCATGTGTGCGAAATTTCTATATTTAGTTATTTATATATACATACATATATATATATATATATATATAGATGTATACATATGCAGTCCATAGCCTCGACACAGTAAACATTATTTTTAGTGTGACAATTTCTCTCACTCCGGTCCCATCCGTTGCTCTCCTTCCCATCCCCCTCTATCCCTCTGCTGTTGCTCCTAAAATTCGAAATTTTGCAATTGCAAATCTGCCCTTTTCATTTGTGATGTCATTAATTTCATTTCATTTTCATTTTGAAAACACTTGAGCACTTGACATGAAACAAATTTATGACTAAAAACTAAAACAGACAGAAAACGAACGTTGACACCGAAGTTTAATATACCCTGCCATTCCAATTTACTTCAAAGTAAACCAAGTCATGAAAAGGATTTGTCCTTTGCCGTGCAAACGGCATACTATTGGCTATGGTTGGAGTTCTGTAAGGGTATTAGTATAAATTAATGGCACAAAATTGCACAATTGTTTCAAAAGATATAAAACGAAAATTGTAAATTGTATTTTAAATGCAGCTCAAGGATAACAATTGCGTAGATATGGACCTAGATATGCGAATTCGCTTTTTGTTTTTTGTTACTTTTTATTACAGTGACAGCAACAATTTTACTGACACTGATGATGATGATGCTGGGGATGATTGTCAACTGACGGTGATAAAATGTGCATGAGATAGCAATTGAATGCCACGCCCCTCTTTCAGCCAAACGACATATAACGCACAATAATAAATAAATAAAATAAATATTCATTTGGTCATTATTCTCGATGGAGGAAATGGTCCGATGTTAAATGTTTCTATGGATCAATCGCATTCAGCTGAACTATGTCAAATTCGAATAAACAAATCACAAAAGATTTGTTATTGTCCAAATTTGTTTTCCCTAATTTTCACAATTTTCTACGAATCATAATTTTCAGTATAATTAATACAAGTTCTGAGGATTCTCAGCCAGGCCCGCTCTCC
This sequence comes from Drosophila austrosaltans, assembly GCA_035045865.1. Lineage (NCBI taxonomy): Eukaryota > Metazoa > Arthropoda > Insecta > Diptera > Drosophilidae > Drosophila > Drosophila austrosaltans. The sequence continues at coordinate 1,459,460 of JAWNOQ010000207.1, read as the reverse complement.
ATCAGCACATTTTCAACACACGAAAGTCTAAATATAGAAGAAATAATTGAATTTAGCAGAAAATAGATTAGCCAAGAAAAGAAAGCGAAATAAATCTGAAAGATTATTAATAAGACATTATGAAAAATTATTTTTTCACACTAAATGCCCACAAATTAGCTAAAAAAACATTAGCTAAATGTTAATTTTACAAGAAAGTTCATTAACTGCAAAGTTTTGACTTAAATGGAAAAAGAAATAGCTCCCCGCCCCCCCAAAAGATTGATCAGTCATAGAGAGATATTTACTAATAGGTCCTCTATATATACATATATATATATAGAGAGAGAGAGAGATGAATTGAAAATGGAAATGTTTATAGCCATTTTAGATCGGTTAACTCGTTTGCCAGCAGCAGCAGCAGCAGGGGGGAAAAGAAGACAGCTTTAAAATTCCTCGGCTATCAAGCACTTAAACCCATAAAAAGCCATTTATAGTACAAGAAATGGAAAATGGAAAAAATGGCAAATGGAAAGGAAAGCATGAAAAGTAAAGAAGAAGCAGAGAGAGAGAGAGAGATGCAGAGAGAGCGAGGGGAGAAAGACGGCCGGCATAAAGCTCTCGTTCTCACTCTCACCCACAAATATTTAGATTGCATTAAATTCATGCAAACACAAAAGGATAAAAGGATACAACCAAACAAACAGCGCTTATCCTTTACGCTCCCACTTTTCGCCTTCTCCTCACTTCTACTCGCCCTCTCTGTCTCCTCTATATCTATCTATCTATCGTATCTGTGGAACCAAACAAATCCCCGCGCCAAATAAAACCAACTTTAGTATCCTCGCTTCATGCTCCTCTTCAGTTAGTTGAGAATGGAGCGGCTAAGCGCGTTTGGCTGGCTCTTCATCTTTTTTTCTTTTCATTTTTTATGCCATTCGTTCTAGTAGTAGATGTAGTATCCTTTCGTTCGTTCGTTTGTTGGTTCTCATTCGTTTATTCGTTCGGTTCGTTCTTTTGCCTTTAATTTTTTTACACTTGGAAACCATTTCACTATGATGTTCGGGGGCTGCCGCTGCTATGCAAATAGCCCAAAGGACTTTTTGTTCGTCGCTTCGTTTAAATTCATTTGCTTTGATTAAAAACCCAGGGCTGAAAATGGATCTAACAACCTTTTCTGCTTGTGCTTTCTTTATTTCTTTTCTCATTATTTCTTTTGGTTTTATCTACTTCATAATTTACCTGTGGGCGGAGGGTGGTGGGGTGGTCAGAATGTTATGACTCCTTAAGGAACTTAATGTTCTGACCTTCTTTTGGTTAATGTTTTAAAATAAACAAAAACGCCAACGACTGCAATCGATTTTTCTTCACTATATTCCCTATACATATAAATATATACATACATATTGATATATATGTATATTCTATATATGCTATTTTTGTTTGATTTGTTTATTTTTATGTGTCTATGTGTGTTTTGTGTTTCGTTTTTGTTTTTGTACGATGAAAGACAAGTGAAAAGTCCGAAAAAAGAAGAAAAACTGGCCCATGTCTGAGTCTAGTGACGTCAGAAGTGTGCGTGTGTGTGTGTGTGTGTGTGCGGCAGTGTGTTTCTTTCTCTTTCTACACTTAACGCCATTTAATTTATGTTCAGGTAAAGCTTGACTAATATGAGGGAAAAATGAAATCTGGAATGACCAACAGCAGCAAACAGATTAGCATGGCTTATGCCAAACTCTATGCGAGTAGTAGGTGGGGTGAAGAAGAAGAAGAAGGAGCAGGGAAGGGCCACCGCTAGAAGAAGAAGCGAAAATCTCAGTATATAAAAATCAAGCGCAAAGGATTTGGTTTTTGGCTGTGGAGTTGTTGGTGCTGGCGCTAATAGCGCTGCTGGCATTCAACCAGCCAGCCAGCATTCAACTCGTCGACCGCTTCGCTTTTTCCTCTTACCTCCCCTGTATCCTTTTCTCTTTTTTATTTGGTAATATTTTTTTCACGTTGGCGTTGGCCCTTTTCCGTCGTTGGAATTGGCCTTTTTGCAAAACCATGTTAAACATTTGTTTGAGCAGCGGCTTTCCATTTTTTTCTTTTCCCTTTTTTTTTTGTCCAGCATTGCCGCTGAAAGCATAATTCTGTATTTTGTACTCGTGATTCCCAAAACGCATGCAGCATCATTGAAAGGTATATATAGCTAGCGATTCTTCATATATATAGATATATATATCTCAAATGATCAAACAATGCTTCCTTTTTTATGAATTCATTCATAAGTCTTAGTCCAAAGAACGAGAGAAAATTTCATTTCAAGTGACTTAAAAATAAGAAATCATGAAGTTAATATAGAATTATACATTAAAATTACATACATATGATGTACATACATATGTATATACTGTATTATATCTGGCATATAGTCGAAATTATCATATTTCTTAATCCAGGGTATCGCAAGGTCGTTGCCTTGAGTGAACGCACTTTATCGGTATTTCGTTTTTTTTTTTGTTTTTGTCGTTTTCTCTCTGTGTTGCCGCATTGCTGTAGGGCAAATGTACACGCACACACACATACAAATTTCTTTTTTCATATTTTTCAAATATTTAAAAATAAAACGCTGCCTACTCTTAGGCTGCATATGAAAATTCAACCAACCAGCACGAAAGCAGAAGTGGGCTAGTAGAGATATGAGAGGGGAAGAAAAAAGCTTTTCATCTCCGTAAAATAAATTAGAGAAAATGAAAATTTGTAAAAATTTAAACAATTTAAGCAATAAATATTTCCCTGATTGCCACGTTTATTGAAATATTTAATTGGCTGCGCTTTTGTAATTGCTGCGATGATGGGGGAAGGGAGGAAAGAATGGAAATAATCTGATATTGATTATATAATATCTTAAATATCGTAAAATTCCATGCATCTATATAATAATTACTTTAAGTATATCAAATGTTAAAGTACTTTTCACACATACACACACGCACGCACAGACTTTAAGGAGAGCCCTAGCCAAGGAGCATAATAAACCGTTGTAAACTGAGTTCATATTTCAAGCAGGAAAAACAAGCTGGAAAACCAGCAGCAGCAGCAACGGCTACGGCAGCGGAAAAACATTTAAAAATGAAAATCAACAGAGCAAAGTTAAACATGGCATAAATAAGGAGATGCAATGGGGGTGAGAGGGGGATACAAAGAGAAAACACCAGTGGCAGAGTCAAGAGAAACAGCCAAAGAATTTCCGCTAATAATGTTAATTCCATTGCCACCTACTACTCCAGCAAGTGCGCTGCCACGCCTGTTTGTTGTTGCCTCATCCGCAGGCTCTTTATGCAACCGCTAGAGATAATCAGCATCTCACTGGCTTGTCTCCGATTCCTGCTCCATTTTCTTTCCAGCCTCGTCGTCTGCTGCTGCTTTTTGTTTTGCTTTCATCTCAAGTTTTAGTTTTGGTGCTGCTACGGCTGCTTCCTTCCTTCCGCCCGTCCTTCCTTCGTTTTATGCTGCCGCCCTCCCACTCCATTGTTCGGGACACAACTTAACTTCCTTTGCCGCCTGCTTTTGGGCAGGCCATTTCATTAGCCTCATCCTGCCACCAGGAGCCAACTTAATGAGATGGCCTGCAAAAAGTTTCTCGTTCTCTCTCTCGCTCTTTATCTCTCTTGTGGTTTGGTTTATGTTTCTTTTTTTTTTCTTCTTTTTTTTTTTTTTGGCTTCTGTCTCTTTATGTTTTGGCATAACTTTAGGCACTTTGGCTTGTGTTTAATTTAAAACAATTATTTGACTAAAGCTGAGCTGTAAGTGGCCCCAGTGACCGCCGGGCCCAAAAACCAAAACCAAAATCAAAGGTTAGGCAAACCCGAAAAAACCCCAAAAAAAAAAAAGTAAAAAAATTATAAACGAAAACTTTATCGGTAAAACTATTTACCCTACCCTTTTAATAGTTCACTATCATTATATATAAAAGATGTGATAATGAGAAATGACTGACTCGATTATCGTCCTTTAAAAGTAAATTTTTTAAGACCAATAACTCCAATTTAGGAACAGAAATATATATAATTTATTTGCATCTTGATAAACTTGCCAACAAAATCCATATGCTCTCTCTCTTTCGGACTTTCTCTATTAAAGTTGTCTTCCTTTATTTAAATGAATGCCTAAACTTAAATTATAGTTTGTTTGTTTAAAGATTATAATTTAGTAAATGATACTAGTTAAAGAAGATTTTTGTTGCAAAAAGCATTAAAAGTTTTTAAATTTAACTCTTTGCTGGAAGACAAGAGAGATGGAAAGAGGGAATGGCAAATGGAAAATGGCTATCAAGTGGCCCATAGAATTTGCATATGTGTATGATAGAGAGAGACCAAGAAGGGGCAGAGGAAAGAGTGAAGAAAGCCAGAAAATTGACTTTTAACCCCACCTTTCTGGGGACAGGTAATAAAAATCAAAGACTCTCCTCTTGAAAATGGAACTTCATCTACATTTGCATAAGTCGAAAGCTCAAACAGTTTCCGGACTTTTGCGCAAAATAAAAAGTTATTTTTTTTTTTAGTCTTTGTTTTATTATTTTTTCTAGTATTTATTGAAAATTTGTTTAGTGGAGACAAAGTGTCATATTAGTCATCCATGAGTCTCTTTCTCTGTATCTGGCTCCCTCTCCGTGTCCCAATGGTGTCTGAGGCATAATAAGCCATTTCCGGTGCGACACACTTTAAAAACGCATAAAAATTTACTTCTTTTCATAAAGTTCATTGAAAGCAAGCCCAAAAGCTAATAATATTTAAAATAGGCATACAGTAGAGAAATGCTGTCTAGGGAGTGTGTGTGCGTGTGTGTGTGTGTATAGATGATAAGCCATCAGTGGAAGAAATGTGGGTAGAGAAGGGACAGTTGCATTCTTTGTGTGTTCTTTTGTGTATGAAAAAAACTTTCGCTATCTCTCCATTGGGGCACCTACCAACATTTCTTTCTGATGCTCTCTCTTTCGCTCTCTCTCTCTCTCTCTCTCTCTCTCTCTCTCTCTCTCTCTCTCTCTCTCTCTCTTTGTTCCCTCTTTATGTTGGCAATTACTAGAGTGTCAAGTTTTATTAGCTAGGGTTCAGTTCATTGCTCTCTTGTAATAGTTCATCATTGTGATCATGCAACATTATCATTATCAATTGATGTGAAAAGTAAAAGTTGAAAGAAAGAAGAAAGAAAGAAAGAAAATAGAAAGAATGAAACAATTCAATTCATATTGGCTGCTGTCCAGTATTGACCTAAAAATCGAAAGATATATCCAAACATATATGTATCTATGTATGTGTATGTATGTATGTATAAAAGTTTTGGTTTTGGATTTGGTTCTTTGTTTCGGCTGTGTGGCATGAAACCAAATGAAATGAAATGCATTATGCAAATGCAGCTGCATCTAGTTTTCTTTCCCTTTTCTCACATTACCTCTCCCTCACTCTCTTTTTCTCTGGCACTTATTTCTTTCTGTTTGGTTGGGTTTTATGATGAGGCAAACAATGGCCCTGATGTGGGTCGATTTGTGTTGCTGGCTGATGGAGCGAGCCATGGGCGTGGGGACACGGGTGAACTGTGGTTCATATGCTATGATTATCTACATCTGCATGTGCATGTGTTTTCTATATCTGTGTGTGTGTTTGTGTGTGTGGGTGTGGGTGTGGGTGGTGGTGTCATGCCTAAGTGATATGTAAGCAATTAAGATGCTTTTGTTTAGATATCAAGAACAGAATATGGCATAATTGCTTACTTCTAACTGAAAGAGCTGAATTTTTCATCTTTCTTTTAAAGAGATTAGAATGAAATCTGAATGCTTAGGAAACATAACGCTAAAACTTTATCTACAAATTTAATTTATAATTATGAAACCGATATAAATGTTTCATTCTATAACTTTGCAACTTTATTAAAACTAATCTACCTAAAGATTTGGCCATTCATTTACTTGTCATCTCTGGCACCAAAGTCTTGCATAAAATCAATAACCAATTGACCTCTTCGACTTACAAAAAGCATTAAAACCCACCACACTCCCTGTTCACTCCACTCGGAACATCCACCTTGACCCACGGCTATTCAGAGGATCTCAAGTACATACAAAGTACCAATATATAAAGGGCGACAAACCGTATAAAAGTTGAACAATAATAACAAAGCAGAAAATCAATTGGAAGTACTTAAGCAAACAAAAACACAAAAAACAAAACCAAACCAAAAAACAAAAAAAAAAAAAAGGAATAGAGGGGAAAGAAAGGAAAAGTAATGAAAGAGAATTCACAGCCTACCCCAACCAAGCGAAACAAAGAAAAACACACACACACATAAAGCTCAGTGGGCCAAATCGAGGGAAAAACAATGAGAGAGAGAGAGAGGGAGAGGGAACGGTTTCTGACTCCGGTTCTGGGCCATATAGATAGTACTCAAAATGTTCCCATACCAAAAACATACTCCATACTCATTGCCCCCACTCACATCTCGCTCCTGCCCCCCCTCAAATGAACCAAATAACAAGTGGCATCTAATTTAGCACAAGATGATTATTTAGATATCAACAAGCAAAGCAATTACAGTAACAATTTTTAGCTAAAAGAAGAGAATGAAGTGAAAAGAAAAGAATTGGCAACTATACGACGACTGATATACCCTAAAACCGAACAATTTATTCAACTCTAAAATTATCACTCGTTGAATTAATTAAATTGTTTATTATTTATAGATCCACTTAATAATAAATCGAAACTGATAAATATATTTTATAGTGCAAACTCCAAAAAAAATTTTCTTTGATTGTAGGGAAACTTTCAGAAAAGAGTTTTCCATAGCTATCGATGATCTAATGTATACTTGGGTAGCTCATGACTGACTGAGCCAAAATGAATGACTCAGAGCCACTGAGCTTGTTCGTTCAATATGGCTCAGTTTGGCTCACTAGGTCATTTCGGCGCAGTAGTTCGCAAAGTGGACTCATGAGCTATCTGCAAGTGAGCCAGTGAGTGAGTTGGCTCGCTTCGAAAAAAAGAACGAGTGAGCTGGTTCACCTCAATGAGCTGCTTTTACCCAAGTAATACTAATGTATTCACTCAATCTATGTATAACATTGTCTTGGAATAGAAAAAACTGATTGCACTTAATATTCAATTTTCAAGATTATATAGTAACACGATCTAAAAGTGAATAAGTTTAACATCATTTTATTTAATCATTTGACTTATATCGGTTTGACTATTAATCGGTTGTTGGCATTAGCTAGTATACCCATTTTTTTGTGTTAGTGTATTAAAAATAGACAAGCGCGCGGCAAAGCCTAAAACATAAATTCAAATATAATAAATAAATTGCGTGGCTTCACACACACACACACACACATACACAACAACAACTAAACGAGCGGAAGCGTTTAATTAGCGGTTTTAATAATTCAATCAACGTATCTTTTCCCCCTGTTGCCCCACCAAGCCAATTTGCCCCCTTTTGCCACATCATCCAACACTCTACACTTTTATGTGCGTGCTAATTTCTATATAAATTTCAACAAGAAGCAAACGAAATCATTTTGGGTGTAAATGTTTAACAAACACATGCTAAACATTATCAAATTGTTGCCAATTTAAAGTAATCCATTATATATATATATAATTTGTACCGATTGTATACAAACATATATCTGTAGTATGGATTATTGAATGGACCCACTAATTATAGATGATAATGCCCTGCGGCTGCTTAACTGAAATTGAGTCCTGCGGTTAAGGTTTTTCTTTTTTCATGGCTTTTGGGGCACAAGGGTTGGCATTTACATATATTTTTCTGTTTTTTCTTTCTTTTAGTGGTTACCAGGGCATGCCTCCACAGGGAGGGGGGGTAGGAGGTAGAGGGAGAGCGGTTTACTAACAGGGTTAATGAACTCAACTTTTGTATCATAAATAATTGGGTTAGGGGTTGCAAGCAAACATTCAAATAAATATTAAATTGCTTTTGTTTTCTTGGAGTTTTTATACCCTGTACCCATAGGGTAAAAGGGTATATTAAAGTCGCTAAAATGTATGTAACAGGCAGAAATATACATTTCTGACCCCATAAAGTATATATATTCTTGATCAGCATCACTAGCCGAGTCGATTGAGCCATGTCCGTCTGTCCGTCCGTCTGTCCGTCTGTCCGTCCGTCTGTCCGTCTGTCCGTCCGTCTGTCCGTCTGTATGAACACCTAGATCTCGGAGACTATAAAAGCTAGAGCTACCAAATTTGGTGTGAACATGCGTCTAATGCATAGACAGATCAAGTTTGTTTCAAATTTTTGCCACGCCCACTTCCGCCCCCGCAAATCGCGAAAACGTATTACTAGAGCTGTACTAAAGATATCGCATTCTTACTTGGCACACCTAATTATATACCCAAACTGGACTAGCTGACCAAATTTTGTCGAAATCGGACAATAAATATCGGAGATATACCTATATGAGTTTTGCACTGAATTGCCAAGGCGACATTGGCTGGCAAGAGTGAGCGAGACAGCATGCGTTTGCTGCTGCTGCATGTTAAAGTGAATTTTGCATGAAATTAATGGCGATTTCGAGGATATTCTATTTCATTTAATATAACTAGTTGGTACAGGGTATACTCAATGTCGGCAGGGACGACTTGCTTGCTTCATTCTTTTGTATTTTCACAGCTTTTCTTCAAGTTAAAGTGAGCACAAAAAACTGGAGTGGGTTTTTTTTCTTTTCTGTTTTCTTTTGCCAAGGAGAAACATATAAAAAAAAGAAAAGTCCATACAAAAGACTAACATTGTTAGGCAATGTCATTGTTTCGGCTGTTTCGATACTGTAACCGTTTGGCATATATAGGCACTAGAACAGATTAAAATCGAACAGAACCCAATGAAGCTATAGTAAGCCTTAAGATTATCCTATTAGTTGCATTGTTTAAGAAATTTATCGATACTTTGGACTTTGCAGCTGCCAAATACAATAGAAAAAAGTGTTTTTCGATCCGTGGCCAATAAAATAAAAGTACTCAGCCATGGCTTTCATTTTAGTGTAGTTGATTAACTGCTTTATGTTTAAGACATTCTATGCCAATAGACGTGGCATGAAATTAATTCGGTTTTATATCCATCTATCTATTCATCTGTCTATTGTAAAACTTCAATTGGAATAAAAGCTAGCACTGATTGGAGGTCTAGTAAATTGAGTTGCAAACAAAGATGTTAAAATTTTTATGTATTATTTTACAGGTTCCAATAATTTGGATAGAGTATAGAATAATGCGTGAAATTTTGGACAGGCATTCAGCCAGCTAGGTAAAACCTATCCAATGCTATTGGCTATTAATGGCCAGGGGTGACTGAGAAAGAGAGAGAGAGAGAGAGAAAAACAAAATAACATAACGTAGGACAAAGTAATTTGGCCAAGTTCCAAATGTTAGGACTTTACTCCCTCTAGTTGAGTATCGATCTATGTCCAGGTATACCTGCTACTAGCTAGCTAACTGTTTTCATCATCATCAATGACCAAATCTCTGTCTGTGTGGCGAATTTTCCTAGCTTACAACTAGAAAATGGGAGAAAAACAAAAAGAAGAAAAAAAACTGTAAGCTGTGTAAGCCGTAAACTGTTAACTGACTTGAGCTTTGATTTGATGACCATGTATCACATATGTAGGAGCATTTCACTTTGAGTGTGTGTGCCTGCTTTACTACCTCCACCTCCTCCTCTAGCTTAGACTCAAAAAAGGTGCCGAAGTGAGAGAAATTCACAATCTGCCAACATCAATCAGAGTTAGTGGAAAGTGTACAGTGCAGTGGATCAGCCATAAAATGACTGCATCCGTTGCAAAAACCATAATTATATTCAATTTCAAAGCAAAAACAAAAAAAAAAAAGTAATTTCAACTAAAACGAGAGACGAGGCGAGGCGAGGCGCAAGAAGATGATTCTCCATCTGAAGCCAAGTCGTCAATTGCCTAACTCTATAGAACTAGAACAAAAGCAAAATCTACTATGATGAAGCTTCTCCTATTAGCAGAGAGCAAATATAATTACAAAAGCCAAACTGGGGCAACAAACAAAGGAAAAGATGCAATCCCCATCCCCTGATGCCCCTTGCCCCTTGCCCCTTACCCCGTGCCACCAACCACGATTCATTTCACTTGTTGGGATGTGGTAAATGCATGTTTAAGTCAATTTATGCGAGTCGGATAGACAGTTAGACAATAGAATGCAGCTGACAGGCGCAGAGATTTGAATTTGAAATTCGAATTCCATGCCACAGCACAATACCAGGACAACGTGCAATCTACCCACAGGACCCACAGCCAGGACACGTGCAGTTGCTGGGGAGGGGGGGCCACCAACAGAACGAAACGATTATAATGCTCATATAAATAGATATTACACATATTTTCTCTTATAGAACTAGGCAGGATTCAGTTACGGTTTGAAATTTCATTTTGCAAGGGCAATTTACTGTTGAGAAAAGAAAGTTTCAGTTTACCCTCTCCCCTCCTACCCAACACAATATCTATGACAAATGGCCCTCCTCTCCTATATAGAGATGGAGATACAAAAATGGATATATGTATGTATGTATGTATGTATGCAGCTAAAATATGTGTGCAGAGAAGATAAATGTTCAAACATTTCATCAACATTTACTGACAGCTGCTGACAAGAGAGGCAACTCCATCTAGTTGCCCCGCTAACACGCCCACCCCACTTTCCATTCCTCTTGTCTTTACGCCAACATAATTTTCCATGACAAGAAACATTTTCTTTCTTTTCGATTGAAAATGACAATGAAATATTTGTACACTTCATTGAAGTTAAATGTTTAACTCTGATGACTTTCGGCCAAACTTTAATTAAACTAAAACAGAAATTTAGCTAAAAGTTATTCCCAAACACACACACGCACACACACAAACACAAACATACACACATAATCAATATGCTTGACATATAGCCACAGCGGAAATGTTCCTTACTTTTATTTTTATTATATTTTTTTTTGTTTCTTAGTTGGTTTTCTTTTTTTTTCATATAGTTATGAGTCATAAAAATAACGTGAATTCTCATACCCTGCAATTGAGAATTTTAACGGGTATGTGCAATAAAGCAGAAACCAAATATTAAAACATAAAACATTGCTTATATTATATCTAGATATCTTATATCTAACTGATTGTTTTCCTATTTATATTTTTCAGTTATCCGAAATGGTTAAACATGAAGCTAAAGTATTTTAAAATGGGTAAGTGAAAGTTTCAAAAACGTTTAAAACTATTTTATCAAACTTTCGTAATAGAATCTCTTTAAAATTATTCAATTTCACTTTGTTATTTCCATATCATTCTCCATAAAGATCCTTTTTTGTGATCAGCCGATTTGTGTTTGTATTCAATCATGCAACTTTCCACTTATCATCATATTCAAGGCTGCCAATTAAAGTTTATTCTATTCAATATTTATTTTGACAGAGTATCAGAAGGTCGATGTTGTCATTTATTCTTGTTGTATGTATCTTTGTTGCTCCTTTTGGTAAAATGTTTAATGACACGCACCAGGTAGATGAAAGGTAGAAGTTATGCCAATGGCAATGGAAATTTTGTCAGGGTGTGGCAAACACACACACACACACACACACATCCATTTGTATGCACGCATTTTTTCTTTCATAGAAAAGTCAGCTCTATGAGTGATCTATATGGTTTTTACGGTTAATGATACTTTTCAAGTGAAAATCGCTTAACAAAAACGAAAAAAAAAAAAAAAATAAGCTAAACTAAAGTAAACTGAACAAAAAGAAAAACGAGGGCACGCACATTATCTAGCAATTTGCGCTTGACTTTCGCAAAAAACGCAAAAAAAAAAAACTTTTCAACCAATTTGAAATTGTTTCTTATTTGTCGTTGCAGTATGTGTGTGTGTGAGTGTGTGTGTTGAGACGGAGAAGAAAAAAGGAGGTGAGCCAGTTTTTTTTTTCTTATTTTGCTGTAAGCTGTATAAGGACATTGCAACTGTTTGCTGTTGCTGCCTCGTGAGAAAAGTCAATGTCAAGGTGTCTCCTAAGCAATTTTTAGCGATTAGTAAAAATAGAAACATTTTTTCCGTTTTGCTTGAATGAATCGAGGCTTGCTGGACTGACTGACTCACTGACTGTTTGACGACAACGAGGGTTTCTTCCTAAGTTTATTACAGTTGGGTATGGTACAAGATGCCATCTTTTATTTATTTTAGTTGGTAGTATATTTTGCTCTGGTCTATTGATTTTCTTTTATTACAACTTACAAGTTAACCCTCGTACGGAGAATTGTTGATTGCTATCTTTCCCCCTGCATCTTCCCATTGATTTGATTGTTTACAAATATTCACCGATCATTAATTATTTATGAAACCTGGCACATCGAAATGCCATTCCAAACAAAATGATTCATTTGATTCACAACATTCATGTAAAACGAATGTTTCCTCCAAATGTGAATGAAAATCAATTAAGGGCATTTTGTAAGTCAGTTACATTTGCATTTACAATTTACATTTGTATTCACTAAAAAACACTTTTCACATGGGTGAAATTTGCACAATTTCTCTGGTTTTGTCCTCGACTTGCTTAATTAAATTTTTTGAGGGGGTGCTGTGGAGCTTTATGGAGCCAAGGAGTGGGGCGGGGGGCAAAATGTTGACAGTGTTTTGTTCTGTTCTATTTTATCATTTTATTTTAATTGACAAAATTGATTAAAATGTTGCTTAACATTTTTCCACCCCAAAACTGACATTTATCTTAATTGCTAGGAAAATGTCATTTGTAAAAAGGAAAATTGTAGAGCAACCGAGAAAGAGAGAGAACGAGAGAGAGAGAGGGAGAGAGAGAGGAGCAGCAGCATCCGTACACTAGACACTGAAAAGTGGAACTCTTAATTAAATAATGGCTGTCAGAGCTTTAGCAATTCGTAAATTGAATTTTGTAAATGAAGAAATGGAGAAATTGAAAATATCGGCAACTTGACTCGACTAGACGGCAATATAAACCGTCCTGCTCCACAGGATAGAAAAGGGAATGGCATGGTCAAAAGGGACAAAGACGTCTAAAATTGTGACCAATTTATAAGACCGAAAAGAGATGAACAAATGAAATCTACACATGTTGCAACTATTTGAAGATTAAATCGATTATTCTTTAACTAGGTCAATAAAAGTCCGAGATATGCTTTAAAACTGTCCGCTTACAATTTTTAAATGTCTAAAAATTTATATTACAATTCTTTGTTTTGTTTGTTGGATAAATAGAACAAAGTGTCGGTATATGAAAAGAACTTTTTTCTCATGGGAAAAATAGAAACACCGATAATAGATAATTCTTTCTAATAAGATCGATTCCAAGAATAATTCAGAATGCTATAAAAGTTTATTAATCAACAAAATCTTCATTTTGTAATAAATTCATTTTCACACTGTTGTTTTCTGTGATCTGAACTGAATTGATCTAATGCGCCAAGTCATGACCGAAATCTCTGTGAAGCAAAGTGATGCCTGGGCCCACCCTGGGGGAAGGAAAACGTAATCTTTTTCACAACATTTTCTATGACATTTCAAACATTGCTCATACGCACTGTGTGTCCGCCCGTTCGTGTCCGCTTTGCTTGTGCTCAAATAGATATGTAGATATATGTACATACATATATATTTATAGACATTGTTTGGTTATATGGCTGGCGGCACATTTTAGGTTGCCAAAAGAATATGTATATAGTATATATATTTATATGATTTAGTAGCAAATGGAGCACATGTCCGTGTCCACCCTACTACCACGCCCCGCTCCTCTGTTGTGCGAAACTGGACGATTATTTATTTATCTCTTGCGCCATTGAGCGACTGCTGACACAATATTCACGCCCCAAAAAGAGAAAAAAAAAAGTAACAACAAATATCAAAGTGAATTTCCATTTTTCCCCATCTTTCTACATTTATGTCTGTGTGTGTGTGTATCCCTGTATAAATACATATATGATGAGAATGATTTATGTGTATGGCTTAGTGCGGTATAGATTTTGTAACAACTTCCGCTACAGCAACGAAATGAAGGGACGAGAAGAGCGGAAAAGTGGCAAAAACTATAGGGGAAAAGTCAAGCGCACTTTTCGCCACTTACAAATGTATTTTAGCTTTTGGTTGCTTTTTGGCCTTTGGTCTTTGGTTGGTTGGTTGGTTGGTTTGGCATTCAAGTGCAGATACTGCATTGCACTTGACACGTTTGTTGAAGGCAAAAGGACATTTGGCCAGTTGCCAAAACAGAGAATCCTTTTACACAGAAAACCAAGTGGCGGAGATGAAGGAGAATGTGTGCTGGGCATTTTTATAGGCAGACAATAGAATGAAAATTATCGACACATTTTCCAGTTGCCAGTTACCCAGTTTCAAGTTGGCCAAAGGTTTCTCATCGCATCACTTGACTCCCTCCTTCCTTCCTCCATCTCTCTCTCTCTCTTTGTCAAGTATTGACTTTACAAATGGAATTTCTTGAACCGCACTCAATCTCATTTAACTAATCAAAAGCAATTTTAATCAAAAGAAATTTTTTCTTCTAGCTTCCTTCCCCTCTCACTTCCCCGTCCCTTGGTTTCATCTATAGCCTGCCGGCAGGCAGGCAGTGAGTGGTCCCTGCGAATAGATAAAACAAACTGCAAAGCAATTAAAGAAGCCACGTGCAAAAGTTTGCCCCAAGGTTAAGTAAAAGTTTTTCCGTCCCTCAACCAATACTCCGCAGCCAGTGTTACTCCCTTATCCCTCATTTTACTCGCTTTCTATAGATATATATATATATATATGTATATATATAGCTATCTATCTAGACGGATAAGGTAAAGAAAGAGGAACTGGAAAGAAGGATTGCTATTTGATTCTTAATACGCTTTAAATGAGGCTTTTGAAAACGGAGCATATCGATTTTAAAATCAATTTAAATTAATTGGTTTGTCAGTTGTATTTAGATAAATTTCGTATTTTAGCCCTTTTATTTCATCAGTCTTTAAAGTTCTTGAAAAATTTTCCAGGGTATCATCAATTCGTTTTTAGAGCCCGTAACAGATTTCTGGCCCTTTTGATTTTTGTTTGGTATTTGTCTTTGGCTAAGATCAGAGTGAAAAGTATGAGGACCAAAGGATGCAGAGACTCCTTCCAACTGGGAAAGCGTAGGCAGAAGGGAAACTCGGTTAAGCAAACTTAATTAATAAGCGAAAAGGCTAAAAAAAAAAAAGGAAGGCTGATTGCAGACGGAGGACCAAATGGATGTCCTTAAAACGTGAGCGTGTGTGTGAGAGAGAGTGAGTGTGGATGTGCAATGAATCGAAACTCATTAAAAAGTTTCACTGTGGTTTCACACACACAGACACACACAGGCACACATGTTTGCACTTGCTTCCTTCCTGCTATGCCCAATATGTTGACAAATAAATTTGAATAATTAAAAGGCCCACACACACAGACAAATACACTCATACAAAGAAAAGCCGGCAAAGCAAATGGAGAAACAGATGTCCTTTTTAGCCCTCATTCTTTCCACCTCTCTCTGTTTCTCTCTCTCTCTCTCTCTCTCTCTCTCTCTCTCTCAACAAGCTGTTGCCCATTTAAAGGAAACGCCATTTAAATAGGCTACATTATTTTTCGGATAAAGAGAAGGTTACCAAAAAAGAATACCGAAATGTTTAAGGGAAAAACAAAAGCCAAAGCCAGAACCAGACAAATAAAGCAAAGATAAACAGAGACCCGAGAGCCACGCCTCTAGGTTCTTAACAGCCGCCATACCGCCCACAAGCAAACCTTGGCGACAGCTTGACAAACTAATAACAGAAAAAGCAAAAGTCCTTAGCCAGGCCAAGGGAAAAAAACATTGGATGAAGTGGCCAAGTGTTTTCATCTAGTAGACACAAAGATAACAAGATACCAGCAAAACCGAGCTTCTCGAGATACTCATTGCCCGTACTCTGTCACTGCCTGCTCCCCTCTCCCTCTTTTTTTACTCTTTCTCTGTCACTCTTCTGGCTGCCCCTAGGCACTCGGTTAGCTCATTAAAAAATAAGAGAGAGAGCAAAAAAAAATTTGAAATGTTTTGTTAAGCCCAACAACAAGTGCTAAAGCCAGTTAGCATTTTCATTTTCATGAGTTTGAAATTTTAGTTTACTCCGTCCGCCACTCACTCACTCACCCTAATCCTGTTAACTGTTTGAATTCCATTTTAGTTTTAATTAAAATTTAAGGAATTTGGCCCGAAAACAAAAATGTGTATGTATACTTAAATGTCATGAAGAATATTATAAAAAGTGAATTTATATTTCTATATACATATGTACATATATCGACCTGTGTCTAGCCAAAAAGGATATATTCGATAGAGAAGTCCATTTCATTTTCAATTTTAAGGACCTGCCTAACACTGATTTCTACAGTGTTTCATTCCACGCTCCATTTGATTATCTTACAATTCCACTTTGCATTTACACGGGTGGTTCGATCGTTTACTTCTTCGTTTCTTTATCGAGTGCCCGCTAGATGGGAGCAGTGTGCATGGGGTTGGCTACCCTACAAATAGATATATGTATGTATGTATTTATGTATATGGCTATGTGGTGGTGATGAACTTTCTCTCTCTCTCTCTCTCTCTCGCTTATGAATCTTTGAAGCAATACAAAACAATTTTCTATGGAAATGCAAATGAATTTTTTTGTTTTTGTTTTGGTTTTGTTTTTGGGTTAGCTAATTGAAAAGCTTTTCAGCAAACGGCGGCGAGCAAAGGTCATAAGGAAAGGCGAAAAACAAAAACAAAAGCAAATAAATACATTGCGTATACGCCGCGTTGATAATTTCACAATTAGGCGCCAATTGGCGGCCAATTATTAATTTGGCTTGGCTTTCAATTAAGCAATTAATGTGGCAATGGTGGTCTATTTCCACCCACCTAATCCCCCTCCCCCTACCCCACTCCCCCTGCCGCCACCAATTCTCGCTGGCACCGTCTCCTTATTTGCTTCCGCACTTTTCATGCCACAGAATGTTACCAGTGAAAGGCATAAAAGTAAAAATGAAAATTAGGCCATTTATGGTCGAAATGTGTGTGGGTGTGTATGTGTGTGTGTGGCGTATGTGCAATTTTTAACATTTTTACGATGCCTGCGAAAAAGCATTTTATGCTAATTTTAAAACCACAAAGGAGCATAGCGGAACCAAGTAACCAAGTGTTGTAGTAGCAGCAGCAGTTCAAAAAGGAACCCAGCAGCAGCCACAGCAGCTTCATCATCATAATCATCATCATCGTGATGATGATCATTAGCGTCAAATGACGATGGCGCCGGGAGGGGGGAAAAAAAAAGAAACTTTCACAGTGTCGGTGAAATGTTTGTTTAGAATTTGGCATGGCGTTATTTATGGCCCAATAACTTTTAACTTCACATGCGGCCCCCGTCTACAAAGAATGCAAATTAGTTTACGCCAAATGTTAAATAAATTGTATGCTAAGGGCCAAAAATATCAGCCGTAAGGGGGAGGAGAAGGGCACTTTAGGTCCATAGCCATAGACAGGTGGGTAGCCATCCACTCCAGACCATTCCAGTCCAGTCTAAACAAAGTGCTCTCACTCGAGGAATGTCAATTAGGGCAACAAATTTGATTAGGAGTTGGGGTAATGCAAAAGAAACTCAACCAAAGTGTTTAATTAATGTCCAAATAATTGACAGTCCACAATTTTGTCCACAAAATACATTTTCGTTCTCTATCTCCCTCTCCCACTCC
This sequence comes from Drosophila austrosaltans, assembly GCA_035045865.1. Classification (NCBI taxonomy): domain Eukaryota; kingdom Metazoa; phylum Arthropoda; class Insecta; order Diptera; family Drosophilidae; genus Drosophila; species Drosophila austrosaltans. The sequence goes on along the minus strand of JAWNOQ010000207.1, from coordinate 1,441,698 downwards.
CACTCCCCCCCTCTCTGTCTCTCTCTCTCTCTCTCTCTCTCTCTGTCTCTATCATTGATAAGATGTTCAATCTGAAGGTTAAGGTTGTGCCCACGCAGTTAGCCAAACAATTTTCAAGGCATGACAAAAGTGTACACGATGCTTCTTGTTTTTCTTCATGTTTTCGTTGGGAAATTAATTTGAAACAAAAAAAAGAAAAAAGAGAAATAGAAAAGCAAAATGAAAATGAAAATCGAAGACAAAGCAAACAATAAAAGTGTGTATATGTATGTCTTCTGTGTGTTGTTGTGCCTGTCATCGAAATACTCCAAGATCATGGCATGACAATTTTAAATATAAAGATATATGTATGTATATCTATAGATAGTTAGATATATAGGCTATATATGTATTGCGATACATATAAATAAATAAAATTGTCCCCTCCGATGGCGTCACTAATGAAATATTATCTCAAATAGTTCTACACAGAATTAATTTAAATGTATATATATTGAGGAATTATTATGATTCCATCTCTCAATTCAACGAGAGTGAGGGAGAAATTTGAAGGCTTGTCTCCTAATGGCACCTGGAATCATGGGTAATCAAAGGATAGGTAAGGAAATGTTAATCAAAGATAATAAAGATTCTTGAAATTGGTTTGTTTTATTAGTTCAATTACCCACAGTGCGCGCGCCCGCCCTAATATCTACTATTGATGTGAATAAAATTTGTTCCCTTATGCCAATATCCAATCAGTTGCCAGCGTTTACTTTGCACTTGGCCAATTCCAACTGGCAATCATCAGCAGAAGCAACGCCAGGAAACCTTTTCTTTTGACCAAGCCCAAATGACTATCTTGTCGTCTTTTCTCGTTTTAGCCATATTTCATAGGCATTTTGGCGCGTTAAATGTGTGTGTGTGTGTGTGTGTGTGTGTGCGTGTGTGTGTCAAGTGCGACATTAATGCTGGTCGTCAAGGATTAAGTGGCCATTACACGAAGCAGCAGCTTATCGTCTTTGGGTTAATGTCCATGTATTTATCTAAGCTTAAATTATTGATGGTCTTTCGACATACAAACAAACATTCCATATATATATATATATATCGGTATACTTATATGAATCATTCCAAGGGTGATCATTGAGGCATAAATATATATACATTCTGGTCTCTGCACATTTCTGGTTATCTATTACACAATTTGCTTCTACGCTTAAATTGGTCAGACATTTTGCAATTACACACAATAATATATATTTGTATACATATAATTCCACCTGGCGCAGCTGCAACAATAGCAACAACAACAACAACAACAACATTGTCGATAAAGTGTGAGTCAGAGAGGCAGGCGCAACCGCAACAACTGTGTGGCACTGCTGCCACTCTCTCACCCACAACAAGTTCCAGCTAGAGTCCAGCAATTCCATTCCACAAATGGGTAACGCACGCAAATTGCAGTTGTTGTTGGTGCTGCTTAGCGAAGCGCTCAATTGCGGAAGTTGCAACAACAGAAGCAGCAGCAACAGCAGTAGCAACATCAGCAGCTGCTGCCACACACACACACACCGCCCAAATTCAAACCCAAACCCAACTCTCTCAACCCTTTCCCAGGCCTGCATGTCCAACCAATTGGGTGCTGACATCTGTTTGCCCATACCTAGGCCGCCTGCCTGGGCTTGGCCCATAACCAAAACTTAAAACAAATCAACCAGCACCAAATAAACTAAAAAAAAAAACCAAAATTTTCTATCGCTTCGATCGATCTGTGAACCATATTCAGATCATGCAAAAAAGAAAAACAGAGGGTAGCAATCGCTCGTTAAGTTTTCCAGGCCCTCACGTTTACAAAAACAAAAAAAAAAATAAAAAATTGAAAATTATCTTTGCTCTGGCATCAAACGATTGTGCCGAGAGGCGGCCTTTTGAGTTGCAGTTGCAGTTGCTGCTGCCGTTGCTGCTGTTGCAGAGTCTAATCAGTGACAGGCATTTTGGCTTGAACAGAAAGCTTCTCTACCCAAAATCCAATTGAATTCATTTTGCTATGCCAAATCTTGTACAGTTTTCGATTTAAAGTTTTTAGCTTAGCTTTTTGCCTTTATCTTTGTTGTCTCTTGTCTCTTTGCTGTTGCTGCCGCTGCCGCTGCTGTTGTTGTGTGACTGTCAGCAAACGTTGCTACTGGAACTGCTATTGCTTTGTAGATTGTTGTTGGCAGCATTTGCTGTCAAGTGCAATTATGGGCCGCCATTCACTGTGACCTTTGACATTGCCCGACAGCAGCAGCAGCAGCAGGGCACAAAGACACAAAGAGACAAAGAGAAGAGAGAGAGAGGGGAGAGAGTCGAGAGTCGAGAGTAGAGAGCGGAGAACTGCAGCTGAAACTGAATTTTTTTTTACTTAGTTTATACAAAAGGGAAGCGCTCACACACATACAGTGAGTGAGCTTCCATAACGGAAAATGAAGCAGTGAAATTTTTAATTAGTTGAAAATAGAAAATTGCCTTCAAGTTGCAGACAAATTCAATGGAAACTTGTGTCCTAAAACTATACGAGGAACAACTACATATACACTACTATACACTGAAAGAAATGGCTTTCATGAACACTGGTTGAAATCTTTAATCTATATACTAAATACTTAGTCACTGCTCATTGAAATATTTTATATTTGTTTCATTTTTTGTTGTTGAACAATTTTCCCATTGTCTTTTAATAAAAATGCCATAAGCCAACCAATTTCCAATTGAACACACACACAAATATATAATACATCGATATATATATATGTATATAAACATTTGTATATAGCTGATAGCAGCTATATAATCCCAAGAGGCGGCGAAGAGCAAGCCATAAAAGCATTTAGCTGATAATTTGCAATGAATATGAAAATGGTTATTATTCCTTTTTTTTTTGGTCGAATCCAATAAGGATTACGTGTATTTGTGGCAAAACAAAACAGATCTAAAAAATGTAGCACCGAATATTGAATTACCCTTCAAATCCACTCACACACCCGGCATATATATGTGTTTTAAAATAGTTAAATCAGTTTGAATTTCTTCTCCTACCTCAAAAGGAATTCCAATTACCATTATACATATATATAATTTAAAATATACATATATACCCTATAAACAAAGGGTATCGGGAGAGATTATTACACTTTTAAGTAACCGAAAATATTACAAAATTTTATTATTCTTGGGATGAAGCCGCAGCAAATCGATGCAAAGCAGAAGCACACCAAATGAATAGCAGGAGGAGTTGAACGTGCAACAGAATGAGTGGAGCGGTTAGGAAATGAGGTAGAGATAGGTGATGAGGTTAAGAGAGAGAGAGAGAGGGTTGAGAGGGGGATGAGCCTGTTGCCATAACATTAAAAATTTATTGTTATATTTATAAAGTTCAATATCGAAATGCAAATGGTTTGTTTGCGTTATGCCAATGTTGTTCCGGTTGTTCCAGTTGTTATTGTTGTTTGCATTTGGCAACCGCAATTTTAATCAAAACTGCTCAGCAGCAGCAGCAGCAGCAATTGCTGCAACAGCTGCAACAGAGGCGTTGGCAGAGAGTGAGTGGAGATGCATTTAGAGTGGAAAGCGTTAAACAAATTGCTTGCCATGGCCCCGTGTCATGTCCAGAGGGGCCAAGCCAGATCGATGAGATTCAGATTCGGATACTGGTTCAGATGGAAATATCGATGGGATGCCAAAGTGTTGGCCATTAAATCGCCGCAGGGGCAGGGGTGGGGAGCGGTGAGGTGTGTTAATTATGCATCATGTAAACCAGACAAAAATCTAAACACAAATACGCACAAACACGAGAAAATTGGGCGCTCAGCCAAAAAGGAAAAACTTTGCTTGATTTGAGGAAAAATTAACGAGCAAATTGAACTTTAAGCAAAAGGTTAAGCAAACATACATAGACAAGTATCAATATATGTGTGTGTGTGTGTGTGTGTGTGTGTGTGTGTGAGAGAGAGGGGGGAAATTTATTTAAAAGGAAAAACTCTTAAAGACATAAAACTCAAATCCAGGCCATGACAATGACAGCCGTGAAGAAAGAGAGAGAGAGAGAGACAGAGAGCGAACAGAAGGACACTTGAATTTTTATTTGCATTTTATGACTCATTTTTCACGCCTTCTTCTACCACTTCCACTCTGATTCCTGCCTTTCTTGCCTCCTGTCCGTCGCCCTCCATTTGGCATGGTTGCCTGCTTCTGTCAGTTGGTGGGGACTGATAAAAGCCAGAGGCAGGAACCAAATTGCAGGCCGCATAATCCTTTTCGAGGGTTTTCTGGTTGATGTCCTTTTGTCGTTGTGTAAAAGTTGAGCCAATAAATTATATGACGGAAAATGCTTATGAAAACGCCTTTTCCTTACTTCTCTCTCTTTCGCACACTCTTTTTTCCTGGCTTTTGGTTTGGGTTTTTCTGTTGTTTTTGCTGCTTCCAAATAATTGAAATTGATATTTGATGAAAAACCATGTTGGGGTCCATAAAATGAAGGCTGATGCCTGCTGCCTTAGATAAACAAAGGCAAACCAGACAATGACGATGATGATGAGCCTCTGGAGGGGGGTCAGAGGATGACGGTGAGACTGGGGCTAAAGATGGCAACACAAATATTATTAAACCGAAACGACTTGACATTGCTCTATATATGGAAATATTCACTACTTAACTATTTGACATCGCTTAAATTAAGAAACGGAAATAATTTATAATACAAAAAAAAGTTGTAAAAACTCAAGATCCATTTGCAAATCCTTCGTGTATATACTCTAATAATGCGAGGGCGCTACAGGGTATCAAAAAATCGAAGAAAACAACAACATTAATACAAAACAGCACGTGGACCGAACTTAACCGAAACGAACCGAATCGACCCGACCCAGAATTCATGAGGCATATGTCTTGGTCTCATCTGATGATCTTTTTACTTAACTTTTATATATATTTCCCTCTCTCTCTCTCGCGATTGTTGTTGCTTTTTTAATACAATCTTTTTATGGTTCCATATTTTCCTTGGATTTTTATAAATATGTACATAATATATACGGCTATATATATTTATATCGTATATATATTTAAATTTTCATCTCTTGCTTGAATTTTTGCTCTTTGTATTTTTTTTTTTTCACTGCGGCAAATTGGAACACATGCGTTTCACCTTCGCCTTAATTAATATTTTGTGTATTAATTTTTTTCATATGTGCCTTTTTTTTTGTTTTTTTCTGTTTTGTTTTTATTTTTGTTTAACTAAAAATAAACAATAAACGAGGCGCAAATATTTTTGTAATTGATTTGGGAAATAGGCTAGAAAAAAAAGTACGGCAAGGCAACAGCAAATAATTCAATTAAATATAACAAATTAATTATTCGATTTTGTTTTTTGGAATTTTATAATAAGCGGAAATTGAATTGGTAATGAGGAGAATAAAAATTTTTACATTTGCTTGCCCTAAACCCGAGAACTAGGTTAACTAGCTAACTGATTGACGGATTGATGAGGTTTCTATATAGCAATCAAATTGCAATTGTTTTAAATAATTTATTAAGCAAAGTCAACTAAGAAAATAACCAAAACCAAAGAAGATATTGTAACGGAAAATCGATAGGGAATTCGGCTAATAGATAAACCCATATATAGTTAAATCTTAAGGATATGATCGAGAATATTCTAGTTGAAGAGTATACTTGGGTATCTCATGAGTGAGTGAGCCAAAATGAATGGCTTACTGAACTGAGCCACTGAGCTCACTAGCTCATTTTGGCTCACAAGCTTAGTTTGGTTCACTAGCTCATTTTGGCACACTAGTTCGCAAAGTGAACTCTTGAGCTATTTGCAGGTGAGCCAGTGAGCCATATGAGTGGGTTCGAAAAAAAGAACGAGTGAGCCGGTTCACCTCAATGAGCTTCTTTTACCCAGGTATATTGAAGAGCATCAAGCAAAGTTTCAGCTCTTTTCACTTTCAATCGTTTACCAAATAAGCTAAAATTGGTTTTATTAGCTTGTCTATTCGATATAAATGATTAGATTTTGAATCAAACAATTAAGCCGTCATGTTTAAATAAAGAAAAGACAATCGTAAATCAATTGTAAAAACCGGAAAATTGTAAGCATCATTATTTAGATGGAAATTCTTTTTATTCTTTTACCATTCCCCCGTTCAGTATAAATATTTGTCTTTATTTCTAAACACATAAAAGTATTCATAAATTTTCAACTAAACTAAAATAAATAGTCCCTAACTAAATCAAGTGATAAAACTTTAAACAATCTGCCACAAGAGATTTGTGTTGGTTTATGTCTTTCTGTGTGTGTGTGTGTGTGTAAACCATTTGAGAGAATCATTCAAATAATTGATGAGAGAGAGAGAGAGAGAGCTAGAGGAAAGGATAAAAATACACCTAACCCATATAGCTCCAGCTTCAGCCTCAGACTGAGTCCCTCCTTTTTCCGTCCTTCGTCTCCTTAGTATCTCTCAGCAAAAAGTCGGAAGTTGTTTAGCCAACATAAATCCATATGAACAGAAGAGGCAAAAGGGCATTTAAATAAATATTTGATAGAGTCGGCTGCATAACAAAAGGAAAAATCACTGGAAAAAGCACAACAACAACAACATTAGCAACAACAATTGAAGAAAGCACAAAAAACTTTTATACATTCAAAGCGATAACATAGACATTGGAACGCCCTGTATATAAGTTGGAAGATAAAATTCGATCGAATCGTTTTATTGTCAGATAGATCCAAGTATTATTCTATAGCCTATAGTTTGCTCATTTGTCTCTGATTTCGTCTTGGGAATGGAAAATGTTGAATCTCGATATGGATCAGAGAATAAAATGCTTGATTTACTATTCCATAAGTTTGATAACTGAATATGCCTTTGCATCCTTCTGTAGGGTATGGAAAAGTTAAGCATACGCCATGTGGGTAGCACCAAAAAATACAACAAAAAAAGAACAAAAAGAAAAACAGAAAAAAGGGAAGAGAAGAGAAGCAACAACAACAACAAAAAAAGCACAAGGCCTGATTCCATGCGTGAGCAAATAATTTATACACCTTTTGAAAGATTTATGCGTCGAGGCCTGCGGCGAGGCAGAAAAAGCAATTTCCAAAGCGTGAAATTCAATTAATCTAAGCAGAAGCAAAATCAGTCGACAAGTGCCAAAGGAAATGCTGCCTGTTATGGCCTGGCTAACTTCATTAAAGCCTAAACAAGTTTGGTGTCCTGTTCTGTCCTACATATACACGAGTATTTATATACGAAATATAAATATATATATATACATATATATATATATATATATATATATATAATTTATCAGCCAATCGAAATCACAAATGAGATGAATCACAAATTTCAGATGAATCAGATGAAATCAGATGCTGCAAATGCTGACAAGGCAGAAAAATGAAGACAGAGAGAGAGAGAGGGAGAGGGGGAGAGAAGAAATAAAAAACGTTACTAACTGCAATGGATTCTACATGCAACGCTTCTGCCGCCTCTCATCCCTCTGAACTCCTCGTTTCATGGTCCTCGATCTACCGTTTTGTCTTTTGTGTGCTTTTTTTTCTTCTTCTTTTGTATATTTGGGTTAGCTGTCTCAAGTCAAGCATATAGTAACGTTAACGGTATACTCTCTCTATCTCTCTCTCCTTTTTGCTCTCCTCATTTTTGTTATTTTGGCCAAAAGCAACGAAACACAACAGAAAACAAAACAAATAAACAACAACTGACACAAACAGAAAAAGCATAAACAAAACGGCAAAATGCAAAAGCATAACAAAAATGGCAAAACAAAAAAAAATAGAAGAAAATGCAGAAAACTTTGTTTTTGGTTTATGAAATATGCAAATAAGTTAACTATAAAGGTGGTAGCGGCAAGCCCACAGCAACAGCAACAACAACTGCAATAACAATAACCAGGTGCGGTTATAAGCCAAGAACGGGCCAATAGATACTTTTTTCCAAATATGAAAAAACGTCACATACATTTGTAAATAAATATAGTATATCGTATATGTATTCTCAATCTGAATCCGTAAACCTAATCCTTTGGCCCCAAACCTCAGAGAGTTGATTAGATTTAAACGGTACTATATACAATATATGTATGCAGTTTTGCTTGTCATCATTTTGTTGGCCAATTTTTGCTTACAAATCCAAACCTGAAAGTGGCCAACACGTGCAGAGGACACAAAAAAAAAATGGTAAAACTTCTCTAAGCTTTGACTGGCTATGCAATTTTGTCTATTGTCAAATGCAAATAGTTTGAATGTCTCTCTTTCTCTCTGTCTACTCTGTTACTGTCTCTATCTGTGAAAAATTGAGTGAATTTAATTGCCATTTGGTGGCAGGAAAAGAAGAAATTATGCAAAATGCCTTTAATCCCAGACATTGTAGCATACGAAATTCATATTCATGCTGCATACGTGAGAATAATATATAATTTTCATATATGCAAAAGACAAACAGTCAGACAGACAGACAAACGAAAACATTGAAATTGGAAAAATGAAAGCTCATTGAACCTGACTGGCGAAAAATCATTTCCACGCTTTTGAACTGAACCGAATTCAAAAGAAAACGACATGCAAAATCTGACATTAAATACCCTGTAAAATTAGGGAAAATTGGGGGATATATGCTATACATATGTGTAGAAGTGTTAAATATCAACAAGAAATGTGAATGGGCCACAAGTAAGAACCTAATAACCTTCATGAACAGAACAGAGTGAACTAAATGATCTTAAAGTAAAGAGTATCCACAAGTCGTTGCTTTAATTGCACTGTGACTGCGGCTTTTAAAATAAGTTTGTTTTTTTTCAGGGAGTTAAATTAATTGAAATTGTTTGGTCAACCGATTGTAACCAAATTCTTGCTATATATACATGATCGTAATCACAATCAGAATCGAAATACTGAATATGGATATGGAATCAGAATCAGAGTCGGAAACAAAATCAACAATTGGCACGCAAACAATTTCCACACATTGAACAAAAATAATAAACAATAAAAAGGCAAAGCAAAGCAGAAAATAGCAAAACTAAACAAATGCTCATAAAATTGCGAGAGGCTAAATAATTGAACATGAAAATGGAAATTTTGTTATTTACAATATCATGCCCCCTCCCCATCTCACACTAACTCTCTTCCACTCTTTCTCTCTCTCTCTCTCTCTCTCTCTCTCTTCCTCTCTCCCTCTCTCTCTTTCTGGCATTGTGACAGTTGACTAACTCGTGCTCGCTGAATGTTAACGTGACTGAAAAACTCGGAAAAATTGAAAAACTCTTTTATTTGTTGCTTCCGTCATGAATAGCAACAATAACAAATATCAATGACAAACAGCTGCAAAATGTTGCCCATATTTTCCCTGTCTCCCTCTCTATCTCCCTCACTCTGTCTCTCCTTATTTCTGCGGTAAATATATTTAATTCCAGTTTCGCATTTCTAAATTGTTTATTATTTTTGTTTTTGTTGTCCATGTCTTTATTGTTGCATTGATATGCAATAATAGCAAATGAAAATAAAATCTTTGTTCAAAACAACAACAATAACAATACCATCAATAATATTTGGTTAATAAATTTGCTTGCAAATTTAACAACCACCAAGAAACAATTGCCAAAATGAAAGAAGAAACAAAAATTTTAATTCATCAAGTCCACTTAAAAGCTAAAACAGGCAAATAACTATTTATAGAGAATTATGTAAACAAAAAAAAAAAAGACATTTCGACAAGAAAGTTCTCTGAGCAAGGGTAAACAGAATAGAACAAGTTTGTCGTTCTCATTTAAAAGTTATCATATAAAGGAAAATTATCATTTGTCCAGTTACCAAAAGAAAACCACCCTTAGATATGTCATAAAAGGTATCACTGAAGAGTTTCTAAGGGAAATATTTTGCCAATTATCAAAACATACAGACAAATTTTGAAATACATTATATAATGGCAACTGATAATACATAAACTGAGAGTTTCGAAATAAGGCAAGCTCTTAAAACTAAATCGGATAGTTTAAGATAGATTGGTCAAAATCATTATTTATTATTATTATTTATTTCTGCGTAACTGAAGCATTGTTAATTATAGTTAATCGTTATGTCAATTCTACTAAAGAAAAAAATCTGTATGAGCTCCTTAAGATTATTGGTTTAGGTTCTAATCTATTTCAAATAAGTTTCAAACTTGGGGTCAATGAACTATGATTCTCTTTTTGATTCTCTGATTTTGGGAATCGACTTTATCTATCCGTCGATACTTTAGGATTGTACAATTGAACTCACCTTGGCCTGAAATGTAATGCCATGGAAGAAGGCCTGTTCGGCATGTAGCGGTACACGCAAATCCTGATCATCTTGTACCAGATCATATGGTGTCGATGGCATTCTCAGATAGTTTAATAGCACCGACTCGGACCACTTGTAGTATCATGAAATTGTTTTCATTTTTCTATTGCTACGCTTGTGCAGCTGATGGCGCAATTGCCATAAAATGCCACTTGATGGCCGCCGCTTTGAATGGCTCTGATGATGATGATTTGCCTGCTGTTGCTGTTGCTGCTGTTGTTGTTGTTGTCGTTGTTTCTGCTTGCCAGTGGTCGTAGTGGTGCTATTGATGGTGGTAGTGGTGCTGATGCTGGTGCTGGTAGCGGTGGTGGTCTGTTGGCTCATGCAAATTGTTTAAGAGCGAGCAAAAAGCGCGCTATTATGATTGATTTGTTAGGTTTTAATATATATATATATATGTATATACATACATATATCTGTTGTATATATGTATATTTGAATTTTCTTCTTTTTTCTTTCGAGAATCCAATGAGAGAGTCAAACTCTTGCTTAATCTCAATTTATGAGCTTGCGGTTTGTATTTTTTTTTTTTTTGGTAAATTGAATTGCGTCAGTTGGCTTCGCGAGATACTTTTTCCCCCCTTTTTTTTAGTAGGTTTCTTCTTTGCCTTTTTGCTGCTGTTTTCTCCTCGTTTTGCGTTTGCGTTTTATTATGAAATCCGCTCATTCAGTTGGCAATTTGTGTATCTGCAAAATAAATAAATCGAAATGAAAGAACATTAAAAACGTGGAAAATTAGAAAGGCCAAGTCGGGCTGTGTTGTTCTGTTCTGTTCTGTTCTGTTCCAATCATCATGAGTTGTTGTAATCAATCGTCGACCTAGGCTAATCGCTTTGACTTTCTGTGTCGATTAAAGTGAGTCATTTGAGCTTAGTTTGTACGTTGTTTTTGGCTGATTTTTGAATCAGCAGAAATTCATTGGAAATCCATGCTAATAATCATCAGCCACAAATTGAATCACAAAATAGACAAAGCTATCAATATACACTCGAAGAAAAAGTATCCAAAGAGTTTGTTTTTGATTTTTTGATGGCATTGATTGTTGCTAACATTAGTAATAAAGAAATCTGCTTAAATATCATGTACTTAATATAATATTACTCTAATCATTGTTTAACTTGAAACTTTATTTAAGGTTTCATTGCATTTCTTTCGCTCAGTGTTAAAGTGGATGACACCTACATGCTACCTACACTCACACACACACACACACACAATCACACACCACACACGTGTTCGTTTTGTTGTTTTTATTGTGATGAGTTTTGGTGTTTGTCTAGGTAAAATTTGCTTACTGAATTTGTAATAAGGTTTTGTCTACCATAAAAAAGAAAACGAAGAAATTTCATTCTCTGTTTAACAGGAAATATCTGAATTTGAATTAAAATCAATTGCTAGAGCCTGCAGCCTCCAATTGCCTTCAGCTGCCTCCTCTCCTCCTTCTTGTTGATTGTGTGAGTATGGCTGTTTGTGTGTGTGTGTGTGTGTGCCTCATGGTGGCGACAATGCCAGGCCACAGGGTCATGGACGTTTACCCATGTAAATGACAAAACGCAACACCAAAGACAACAAAAACACAAATAAAGTGCCTCCAACAGTTTTTGTTTCGTTTTCTGTGTGGTTTTTTGTTTTCTGTTTATCTTCTCTCCCTTCCCCTTCCCCTTCCCCACCACCATCACCTCTCCTCCAGAGAGGGAGTGGAATCTCCAATCTCGTATTGACTGTCGTCGCCCGCCGCCTGCTGCCGTGTCCGACAGAAGAAGAAAACTTTTTTAAAAGCCACCTAAAAAAAAGATATACCCGACTCTCTTGACATTCTGCCTTACATTAACTTATCAATTTTGGTGTCGATTGAGTTCAAATTGCAAACGGCAGCAATAACAACAACAACAACAACAACAACAAAAGCAACGGCAACAGCTGATGCCACCAACTTTAAGTAACAAGGGCAATGGGTTGATAGGTTGACACTTTTTCGGGGCGCGACATATAAATCAGCTTTGGCTTATGAGGCAAATAAGTTAAAGAAAGAGGGAGAGAGAGACAGAGAGAGAGAAGGAGAGGTCAAGTTTGTTTTTTCATTCCAAAGTAGGATTAATGATGGAATTCCGAAATCAAATGCTACCAAAGGTCAAACGAATAGAAATTCCTAAACCAAAAGCTTAAAAAACGTTTACAAAAACAATAAACAAATTTAAAAAATTAAGCATAATTATTATTTAATTTAACGTCAATGTTGGTAAATCAACTGGTTCTAGGCAATTTACTTTTGATTCGTGGCGTAATCCGTTTCAGTAGTTAGCCCAACTGCCTTTGCAAATAAAACTGACAGAAACTATTAAACTGTCATTTTTAACAAGCCCTTTTAACTGGCTTGGCTAACTAATAAATGGTATTGACAAATCGCTTTTACCAAGAATCGATCAGTCGATGTTCAGTTCAGAGTTTATATACCGTTCCTAACACCAATTCATGTTAAGAGATCAGTTCGGACTTGAAAGAAAATCCCCATTTGATTCATTTGCTTGCCTGGGATTGCATTTCAAGTCCTGCAAAGTTCATTGAGCCGCCATCTAGTATACTCCCAGGCATAAATAGATAGATATATGTATGTAAGGTACATATATACATATATCATGAAAAAAAGAGTGGGGCGGATAGAAAAAAAGGTAGTTCAACGAGGTAGTTGATCGCCATTTTGTCTTACACACAAATACACATACACATGGAACATAGAACACAAAGTACCACACACAATGGGTAAGCTAAGGTAAAGTAAGGTTCAAGTACCTCAAGAACAGAGCAAACTGCACATGCGTTTTACAACGAGAGAGAGAGAGAGATAGTGATGGACAAGTGGTAGAAGAGATATGGGAAGAAAAGTGGAGGAGCACTTAACACCCACCCGCCAACCAACCAACCAACCTCCTGCTGCAATACCTCACAATCATCATCATCATCATCATCGTCATCGTCACTTCTTTTGTTTTTTTTCCACTATTCCACGCACGTTCCTAGTTAAGTATTTTCTAGTTTCCACTTTGTTTCGTGTTTCTATTCTGTTCTGTTCTATTCCGTTGGTGTTGTTGTTGTATTTCAAAAAGCATTTTTGTTTGCTATTAACTGCAACTGCAAGCGCTGCGCCTGCGCCTGGGCCTGGGCCTTCACATACAAGTAGAAGAAGAGGGTAACCAAGTAGAAGCAGAAGACGAAGAATCTGAAGCAGCCAAGAGAGCCCAAACAAAGAAGGAGAAGCATACAAATATATAATCAAAAAAAAACTTGTATCGCGCCTGCAAGTGAATGACTTGGGCCCAGAAGCATTCAGACCAGACCAAACCGGTTTTTCACTCTTTGGCGTCGTCGTCCAAGTCGAAGTCAAAGTCTTGGAAACTTATACGAGATTCAGACGACAGACTTCCTTTCCGGTTCTTGCATATAGCCACATTTAGCCACAGAGGTAGTGGGAGAAAGAGCGACGAGGTGGGGCAGAGATAGAGAGAGAGAGAGAGAGGGAGAAGGCTACAGGCAGAACTGCAGTCAGCTGCAATTTGTGTGTGTGTGAGAATACGAATAACTGTGTGTGTGGTTCAAGTTGTAGTTTTTTCTCCCTCTCTCTCTTCCCACTTTTTCTTCATCACTCTGTGTCTCTTTCTGGTAATTACGTAGCAAAATAAAAAAAATGGAAAAAAAAAATCAAGCGGAATCGGGTTTTATGTTGTTTGAAACTGAAAATATTTTACATTTTCTGCGCAGTCGCAGCAGCCTTACCTTACCTTAGCCTGCCCCACCGCACTCCGCACTCGTCGCCATCCCCCACTCACCCCTCCGTACCGATTGCACTTGCTGCCAGCTATAGATTATGCAAGTTAAAAGCACAAGGGGAGGCAAACAACCTGAGGAGGGGGTTGGGGAGTAGGCGTAACAAGAGTAAAGAAGAGGAGGAGGATAAACAGAAACTAAAAGACAAAAACAAAAAAAAAACGAAATCAAATGAAATGAAAACAAGTTGTTTTGCGGGAAAACTTGAAAGGAAAATTGCTCAAATTTTTTTCCTCTTTTCTTTTTTTTTTTGTTGTTGCCAAATAAACATACGACTACCAATTATAAAGAAGAAAAGATGGCTAAAACCAGGCAGCTAAGTAGCAACTAGTCAGCAACCAGCTGGGCAGCTGCTTCGTCTCCTTTTTGACCAATCTCATGGCCAAGGCATCAATCTTGTTTTCGATTTCAAACATGGGAATCATCATCTAGCTATCTCTTTCCATTCTTCCTTTTGCTCACTCTCCCTCTCTCTCTCTCTCTCTCTTTCGGCCTTTCCCCTTGTTCTGTCTTCCATTCTATCTATCTATCTGCGTCTGTCTGCAGGTCTCTCTGGCTGAATTATTCTTGTTTTTATCCCGATCGCCTTTGTCGTCTTTGTATAAATTTATGATGCCCAGACAAGACTGAATCAGCCAGAGACGACGACACGAGACGGGATAAGACGACGCTACTTACGCTACTGACGCTACTGGGAGACGCACGCGGTAAGGGGTGCAAAGCAATGCAAAACTTTTTTTTTTCGTTCTGTGTATCTATATGATATTTTTTTTTTAATTTTTTTTTTTCGAATGAACATTTGTGTTACGCGCCTATAAATAGCAATCGGGGCAGCCACACGGCTCATCTCCTCCTCTCTCGGCTACCTCAGCCACCGGCGCACCATAACCTGCCTGCCCGCACCCCACTCTCTAGAGTTTCCACCTCTACACACACACACGCACACATACACACACATGCAGATATAAGCATAATGAATCTTCTTCATTTTGTTCCCCCAAACGATTGCCAAATAAAAGTTTTGTTAAGAAAATTTGTGATATACTCTACATATATACATACATATGTATCTACATATGTATATATGTCTCTCTTTCACACACTCTTGCTTTCCTTGTCATTCGCCCTCTCTCTCTCTCTCTCTAGTTGGAGTAACCTTGACTAGTTCTTAAACATTTGTAACTTCTTTGGCATAACTTTAGCCAAGCAAAGAAACCGAAAACATAAATTAACGATCAATGCAAAAAAAAAACGAAAGAAAAAATAAACGAAAGGTATAAGAGAGCATTGCAAATCTATAACTAAAACAACAACGAAGTTTGTGTACCCTAACAAATATGGAAGTGGAGATGAAAAATTATTCTTAAGATCGTTTTTGTGTGCCCATATTATATTAGTTCAATAAGAGAAGGACTTCCAAATTTTATTTCGATTTTATGATAGAATTTACTTAAACTTTTAATTTTGAAATAAATGGAACTGTAAATCATTTCCAACTATATCTTGTTAGACTGTAGACAAAAGATTTTAAACATAATATCGCTGAAATCTACCGTCAATCAATCGCTGTTAAGAGTCTGATCTACGAATTCAAGTCAAAGATATTATCAAGACACCCTGTAAAAAGAAAGGGGATACTACTCAAATGTCATCCTTCTTACTCTTGTTACAAACTTAGCACCATACTGTTGGCCCTTCTGATTGGGTGAACTTGATATATAATGAATATCTTTAAACATTACGAGAAGAAATGTTAAAACTGGACAAAGCTTTACTGATTTTAATTATCTTAAGCTCTCACTGTAATAGATCAGCTTGCTGATTAAGAATATTCTGTTTCAGTCAAGTGATCGACCTCTGTTTCACTGTTTGGAACCGCTTTACGTGGTTCATGGCCATGTTGAGTTAGTGGTCAACGTTGGCTGATGCTGTTAGGGTATAGAATGGAATGAATGTGCAGCAAACTATCAGCAATTTTGTCATTATCTTCATATTTAGCATTGATTATGCTGCTCTTTCTGCTGCTTCTGATGCTGTTGCTGTTGCTCTGTCTTAACTTGGCTATATGTATCTGGCAGATGCATTTCTTTGTTTATGGTTCTTTTTTCTTTTTTTTTTGGATCAAAAGACACATTCTGAATTTTTTGCGTTTTAATATTTGTGCCATATTTCTTATAAAAATAATAAACACAATGGTAAATTGGCAACTGTTTGAGGTAGTTTTTTTGGCACACATTCAACTGACAAAGACAGCAAATGACAGAGACAGAGATCGAGATTGAGAGGGAGAGAGGCATAGGCAGAGAAAGATATGCAGTTTAGAACACATTTTGTGTAGGTAATCAGCTTTTCAGTGATATAATAATATTGCTGACTGGACTGACTTTCAATTTCACTTACTTACCACGCTTCAAAATGCTCGTTTCTTTTGGCCAGTAAGTAAGTTATATAGTTTCACAGTTATTATCATCATCATCATCACATGCACACTCACACACACACACAGATACAAAAACAAAGACAAAAAACACCTACAGCTTGGCTTATACTTTGATATGGTTGTTGCTGTTGTTGGTTCTTCCTTCTACTTTTTTTTCCTTTTTTGGTAAGATATCTTCTTTTTTTCTAGACTTTTTTATTTTGTGTTTGGTAGGTTTTTTTTTTTTTGTTTTTTTTTTTTAAATTAACTGCCAATTCTTGGAAGAAGACACTGAAGAGACACAGACGACGCCGCCGCCGTCGACGTTTTGTTCTACCTAGAGTGAATGTTAATAGACGCCGACTTGTTGCTATGTTTAGCCTTTTGTTTGACTTTTTTTCTTCGCTTTTTTTTTTTTTCTTTCTTCTTCGCTCTCCTTCACGCAGAGTATTCTCTATTTCGCTCCGTCTCTCTCCGAATTAATAGTTCAAATTTTGGTTTAACGGAAATATTTCATAATATTTTTACCTTTCACACAAGAACAACAACAATTAACAAACGAACGAACGAACAGTGACAGTAAAAAAAAGATGTGCAAAAAAAAAGACGTTATATTTTGCCAATTTCGTCGTTTGAAGCTTTTTTGGTTACGCTTTTCACGTTGCGTATACGCCGTTGCCAACCGTCTGTGTGTGACTGACCACAACGAACGCCGAACACAAACTGACGCTGCCAACGATGACGACGAAGAAGTCGACGCCAAAACAACAGGCAACCAAGTTGCAGCTACACACACAAACAGACAGAGACACGCATACAGGCAAATCTATTCTGCGTATATGTATATACAGGGTGTTCTAGCTATGGCTGTGACAGCAAACCAGTTTGCCATGCCGCCAAACGGTTTCTCTTTGATTCGGTGTCGGTGTCTCTCGGCTGCCTCTCTTATATCTAGGCTCTCGCTCTTGCTCACTACCTCAGTGTTGCTCTCTTTGTCTGCGGATATGCGAAAGCGAAAGCCATTGGCCAATCAGATGGCGTTATTTCCACGTGCTTTTGAATTTGGTTTGCTTACGTTTCGTTACCGTTACGACCAGACGAACCCAATGCCTAGGTTCTGCTTGCTTTGTTGCTCTCTGTTTTGGTTTTTGAATGCGTCTTGTGTCTTACTCTCTTTCCCCTCTTAGTTTTCGCGGGCAAATTGTTTAAACAAACATCTCGAGATGTTGTTTATTAAACCAACGGAAAAAAGCCTTTATACAGGGTGTTCAATAAACGAAATCAAGTAAATATTTCAGCATCGAAACATTAACCTTTTTTGAACTAAAGAAATGTCTATATATTCCATTTATATTATATATTTATTTTAGAGAAAAACGTTTCGTCCTCTGCAAGACTGATCAGTCGGTAGGAATGCCGATATCCAATTGCTTTTGTCGATTAGTGGAGAGTCAACTCTAATATGTATCTTTCATATAAAAATAGAAAATAACTCTTGTACACCAAATATTCCTTAAAGGGTATGAGAAATTCGATCAAACATAAAGTGTAACCTCTCTCTTCCGCTTAAGAGAAGTGGTTCTTCAAGAAGTGAATATTTCAATAGCAAATACAGTAACGATCGGGATAAATTTATCCGTTAAAGAAGTTTCACTGTATATAAGAAATTTGGTCATCTAAGCTCCTCAAACATAAAATCTAATCGCAATTGCTGAGCTATTGTGCACAAAAAAATAAATAACTCAATCGTATTAATCATGAACCGCACGGTGGCAGCACAATCCCCAGGAAAAATGATTGATACGGAAAGTAATTTTGGTAGGAACGGGTTTATTTAAGTCAACGTTTGTTTGCTTAGTCTTGGCCAACATTTCGAATCGAGTCTGCCAGACAGACTTAGCCAAACTTTTTGCCTAAAGTAAAATTTAAACAAATTGAATTTAAGCTAAGTAAATTTAATTCAAGCTGCTTAGATAAAACTATTTTCGGTAATGAGCCAACACACAATATGTGTGTGGAGTCATTTAAATAATTTCCATTATATATATGTAGATCAAAATATTTAGAAATTCAAACGGCACATGACCAACTATTATGCCATGGAATACAAAAAATAATAAAAATGGAGAAAGAAAATATGTAACAATTCCTATTCATTTTACCACAATCATCTACATCATCGTATGCCAGGACTGAGGCTCGTCAGGACAACTCACTTGGCATATTTGCGTGGATATTCACGCATAACTCAACCCGTCCATCCCTATTCGCGTCCGTGTCCATGTGCTTCTGCTCCAGCCGCCGCTGACATTTCTATGCGACGATGTATTCATGGGAAATATGTAAAAACCTTTGCCTGGCAGCCGCAATCATTTTGCATGAAGACCGCAGAGCAAACATAAAAAAGGAGAAAAAAAAAACAAGAAAAAAGTATATATGTATAAAGGATGACAAACAGCCGAACAAACTCGAAAAGGATGTGCCAGATCAGAGCAGAGCAAACGACACGGAACGATGATGACAAATGCCACGTCAAGGACAACATGAAACTAAGCTGGGCATAACTTGGCCGAAATTGGCTGCGAAAAATGTGGCATCAATCGGGAATATATACCTATACATACATACAAACATACAGATAGAAAAGGCAACCTTTATGGGGAGGGGGAGGTAAATATTATATTTTAGCCAACAACTAGCTATACATTACTTTTCCTGGCTTTAATTAAAAAGCCAACAATTACCAAATGGCGGCACCAGTTACAAAATGACTTCACACGCTCCATCTGTGTCTCTCTGTTCCATTTTGTATCTATCATTAAAGTCAAATCAATTAATTGCGCCTAAAAGCAGGCAGCATTTTCCTCTTTTAACTTCATCTAAGAGATGAGAACATATTTGATAAGCCATAAAACCAATAAATTTCTTGTCACAGCTGCTGCCGCTCTGTCGCTCAGTCGCTCAGTCGCTGCTGTTGCTTATTTGGGCTTTGTCTTAACGCTTCGTTAAATTTGCATTAATTTATGTGACGGAGGGAAGGTGGAGGTAGGGGTGTGGCAGTTGGCTGGCGTCTTTGCCGACTTTGACTTCAATTCCCTAACTCCGCCTCAGACAATTTGACTAAACGAAATTGTCTGGAAGATAGAAGAAGGAAGAAAGGAAATTAAAATGTAGGCAGCTTTCGGGAAAATCAATCAAGAAAGCAAATAAATACAATTAATGTTACATTAAGCATACGCCATGTTGTGCACCCACACTTCTAAAGGGAAGGGAAGGATACTTACCTCTCTGAGAAGGATGAAAATTGTCGTTCTTCATGTTGTGCCTGGGCATACATTATGCTTGCTTTCTGGCTGGCAACAATTCTTTTGCAATTTTTATGCACATCCACACAGATGAGTGGAGGGGGGTACGCGTTGCTTTATGCAAATACACTGCGAAAAGAGGCCAGACGACATCTTCTACACCTCAATCCTTCGTCCCGCCCCCTACTTGCTGCTTGTGGGAAATGTATGAATAAAATAAAAATCAAATATGCACTGGCGTGTAAATTAATGTGTACAACACTCAGACTCACCGACTCACCAGCAACTCAGTATTCACATTCACTTTATGCATAATTTTATTTTCACAATTTTCCTTCCTCCTTTTCAAATTCTTTCTTTTTTTTGCCTCTCCCTCGCTTCTTTCTCTCCCTTCATTTTTTTTTCTTATTCGTTTAACTTGTTTAATTGAAAGAAATGAAAAATGGCCCACAAACAAAAATGGAAGTGCAAACGTAGAAATCATCAAGCATCATCATCGTCATTATGTTTAACTAGAAAATTGAAGAAATGTATATATACCCAAGAATGTATGTGTGTGTGTTTGTATGTGTGTAGGCAAAGCAGGACCAGACCGGAAGTGGAGCAAAGTTGTTGAAAAACTTTTGTAAAGAGCTTAACTTTTTCACTCACGCCCCCCACCCTGCCTTTCTCTACCCAACATGAAAGAAAAAAAATGAGAAAAAAAAAGGAAAACCAATTAACAATTTTCTCATAGAAATTATCGACTTTAAATTATGCACAATGTTTTGAAAATTGAAACAGATAAAGCAGAAGAGACAGTGGGAGAAACAGAAATTATTGAACAGATATCAATAATATTCATAAGCCTTCAGTTTTATCCCATTGGCGAAACAAGAGAGAGAAAGACAGAAGGAGCTCTAATAGGTCGTCCTGCTATCGACAGTTTAATTGAAAATTGATTCCAATTTCGATTTCAGTTGAGATCCCCTTGCATTACGACGCCCCTGGCAAACGAAATGTCTTTCTCTTGAATAGCAAGGAGGAAATTGAGACAAATTTATGATTTAGGTAAATAAATTGCCCAAATGGTCAAGTCCTGTCACATTTGCATAGATGGTCAAATAAATGTAAAATTGATATGCCAAATGCAATTGAAGGAGGAAAAAGGTTACAACTTTTACACAAAACTATAATTTAAAGAGCATTTAAGTTGTAAAACCTAATGTCGTCGATGGTAATGATGATGATGTCAATGTGAAAATCATTTATAATGTCCACTAATTAAGCTAGATGCTTGAGATAAGAACCATTTTATAGACAACATTTTCTTTTCCATTTAGCCATGAGTGGTCAGTGGTCAGTCACCATGTGGCCTTTTCCGTTGGTGGTTGTTCCCCTTTTAGTTCAACTGCTGCAGCAGTTAAACGAAACATTGCTGAGAATCCACAAGGAGCAACCATATGAGACACTTATGATACTGAGACATAGTCAAAGTAAAGGAATCGAGTTTCCATTCACTGGGCATCCCATTCTTAGTATATCGGAGCGGAATGAATACTATCTAAATGGCTGCTATAACAACGAAATGTTGGCTCTGATTTATCTAGACCGAAACTCGGAAAGAAATTTGGAATTGTGGCTGGCCCTGGACACGAATCTGCACAATATGAGACATGCTCGATTGTTAATTATAATGCAGAGCATAAAACAATTGCAATTTGTTGCCGAATTCGCAGAGCAAATGAAATTTCTAAAAGTCGCTGCCATGGACAGGAACAATTCTAATCTTATTTATGGACTAAAGCCCTTTGCAAAGGACAAATGGCGCTTGATTAACTGGAGGCAAAATGATTTCATCTTTTCGACTGTTTACAACTTTCAGGGTCACATTCTTCGAACTCTGCCCGATCAGTTCCCGCCACGTTCCATAGTTTACTACAATAAGCAACGCGAACTTCATGCCACCGGCTATGTAACGAAATTGATCCAAGAATTTGCCAAAAAGCATAACATAACGTTGCAGTGGGAACGCCCCATACAGCCGGGCGAGCAAATGTCATTGATTTTATTAAGAAATCTCACATTGAATAATACAATCAGTTTGCCCTTGAGTCTGTGTGGATTTGAGGGTCCCAGTCGAATGGGCGTCTTCTCATATCCCTTTGATCTGGCCAAATGGTTTATCATGGTTCCATGTGCCCAGGAGATACCCACAGCTGATGTTTACATTGTCATCTGTAGCATGAAGCTTTTGGGAGTTCTTCTTGGCTGCTATGTGACATTTGCTATGTTGGACACTTGCTTCGGATGGCTGTTGCTCGATAAGAAATTGGATTGGAGTAGTAATCTTTGGTTCAACGAACGTCTAATTGCCGGCATGATGGGTCAATCGTTTAAACTGAATGCCAACAATATGCTTAGCTCGAGGGTAACTCATGCCCTGCTCTTTCTCCTGGGCCTTGTTGTAAGCACTTTATATGCGGCCCACTTGAAGACGTTGCTGACAAAACGACCCACACAGCATGAGATTGCGAATTTCAAGGATCTGCGGGATCGTCACGATGTGAGTATCTATTTCGATGATGCTGAACGGTTCTATCTTAAACAGTTTGATGGTGCTCGACCATCGGATATAATACGTTCCCGCATCATCTATCTGAAGACGAACGAGTTTATGGGTCTTCGTTTCGATTTGAATAGAAGTCAAGCCTTCTCCATATCCTCCGCCGAATGGCTGATAACTGCAAAGCGGCAGGAACTGTTCGAGAGGCCATTCCTTTGCCGACCTTCGGGTTTGATTATTGGCAGTTTTCTTCTATTATCCGTGCCGATGCAATCGAATTCCATATTTGCGCGACCATTGAATCAGCTGATTCATCGGGTTCACACCACCGGACTATTGAATCACTGGAAACAGCAAACGCTACGAGAAATGACAGAGTTGGGCGAGATCAGTATGAAGGATCCCTTTCTTTATAACAAATTTCATGAATTTAAAGTTGCTGACTTGGCTTGGGTGGGTCTTAGTTTAGTCGTCGGTCTTATGATTGGACTTATTACATTTCTATTCGAAATATCGTTTAGTCAGGGAAAAAATAAAGCCAAGTAACAAAAATTTCGCCTAAATGCGATCAAGCAAAAAAGTATGCTATACATTTTTAATTATACAAGTTTTCTTTGCTCGGAGCGTTTGTTAGTAATTTGTATTCATGTATTATATATGAAAGAAAAAAATCAATCAAATATAATGTTTCTCCCCCTCGTCAAGATGGTTGCATCCATATAGAATACTATTACATAGTTGCTTCTCTGGGGCAAAGTTTACCCTGTCACACAGAGAGAGAGAGAGAGAGTGAGCAAAAGCATTTTGTAAAACTTTTGCAATAAAATGCACGTAAAAATACCACAACTAAACAATGTACATGCCACCGCCCTTTCGAGAGATGAAAGTGTTGCAACTTTGGGTCAATTTTGAGTGACCGCAACAGAAATAAGTTGCAAACCTCCCCACGCCCCCCAAAAACCTAAGACCCGCACCCCAATTCCCATTTGTTGATTTATTTTATTGCTTGGCCCAGTCCCCAGTTCTCTGGTCAATAGTTTTTTTTTTCACTTAGACTTATCACTTTAACTTTATCGTAACAGAAGCATTGTAAACAAGCCAGGCTAATCAGCGTTGGAAACAAAAAAAAAAAAAAGGGAAACTTTTAATTAGACAAATTATAAAGTTGGTGAAAACTTGGCAAAATTACCCAAGCAGAGCCGAGCCAATGGGTACAAAAAGCGGAAAGGCAAGTGTAAAAGGGTTCAAGTTATAGCCGCGAAGAATAAAGAAGGAAAGAAAAATCAAATCACAAATGAGAGCAACTTTAATGCTGATGCCTGAATTATTAATCATTGTGGACAAAAGGTTGCCAAATTGCTGGCCATAATCATAACAACAGGCGAAAATGATGAAGGGCTGCTAACATGGCTAATTAATGCATTTGTAATAGGTCCCTCGCCATTACGTTTAACTGAAAAGTCACTGAAAATGTCTCTGTCGGTAGTGGGAAGAAGTTCCCCGTGAAATTTTCCAACAATTCGTAGCTCTATTTGGTGTTCTGGCGACAGTTTCCGGAATGCCGATTGAAGGAAGGACGAAGGATGGGAATGATTTGTATTCATTACAAATTGTATAGTGAAAATTGTGCGATCTGCAATAGTTTAAGGAAATGTCATAAATAAGTAAGCGACCGAGTGACCAAGTAACCAAGCAACCAACCGACCGACCGACCGTCTGAACCGGAAACGGATATACAATTTCAGTTTCAGTTTTTCTCTTTAATTTTTGTTCGCTTCATTGCTTCATTCTTCTCGTGCTCCCATCTTTCTTTTCTTTTTTAAAATGACCAGAAAATGCCGAAGATACTCTGTCGGCGACCTCAGCCGGAGATGGCGACACATAAAGAGGAAATTGCCAAGGCAGAGAGTTGGCCGAGTTGCCAGAAAAAGTTTTGTATTTGTTTTTATTGGCGTGAAAAATGTAATAATGGATTCTCCATATGTGTGTGCATGTGTGTGTGTGTGTGAGCCAGTAGCTTTCCCATGTCCTTTGCGAGATGAGCATAAATGAGAAAGACATAGAGAGAGTATAATATGAGGAAAGGCATATGTTTTGTCGGCCTGAGGCTGTTTTTTGATGAAGTTATATGTGGCTGGTACAGCAACTATGCCACACACACAAGCACATACACATGTATAGCTGTTGTATATGTAAATGTATGTACTTACCATAGATTCTCTATTTTATGTGGCTATGGACCAGGCCAAAACGCACTAAATCTAGCATACTTTTCATGGTTTTCTTACAAAACCAACTGGATCATAGGCTTTAGCATTTTATGATTACTTTTCCCTGGTAAATACTATAAATTTCAATCCAATTTAAGAATATGGTTAATAAAACTAAATTTTACCCATATGTTTTGCATTTTTTTATAACAAAGAACTGGCTTTTTTTTGGCTCTCTTCACCGATTTATATGTATATTAAAGTTTGGTTAGTTATATATAAGAAAATTCACTCACTTATTTCAAATTTTCAGATAACGTTTCGAAACTTTGATTGGATTTTTTTGACACAAATATTTCTTGTTAATTTTTTTAACTGGTAAGTCAAAGTTTTATCTTTAATTTTTACTATTTGAACTCGATTCTTAGTATTTTTAATTTTAATTTCACTTGAAGAGTTTGATGAACTTTTATTTTAAAAATTAATAATATAACTTTAATATTTTAAATTGATTGAGGAATTTGTAGAGTATTTCAATTTGTCTTCTTCAAAAAAATCATTTTGTTAAGTTTGTCACTTTGCCATCATTTTGCTGGCCTCTTTCTTTAACTTTGTGTCTAAATCTCACTCTTGCCCTCTCTGCCTACTCTCTCTCTTTATCTCTCTCTCTCTGTTGTGTGTGTGTGTGTGTTCATTTTTGTGTGTTTTCTTCTGCTCGTGTGAAAATGCGCCTAAGGTCATGGTCAAGTGTCCGTTATAGGTGACGGGGCAAAATTCCAAGAGCATTTTGCTCCTCTTTATTGAACAGAACTTCTGATTTCACTTTAATGCCCATCAACATCTTTGCTGCATTTTCCTTTTCGACTCTATTCTATTTTTTTTTTTTTGAGGGCAATTGTTTTTCATTTAGTTTGTGCACACTCGAAAAGTCACTAAACAATTTTGTTTTTGTTTTTGTATTTGTATTGTTGTGTACTTCGCGTCTCGAATTCAATTTGGTTTTTGCATTTTGCATTTTTCATTTTGCTATTTTCACTTAGTCAGTTTCTGACGTGCAGCGAGTTATAAAATCGAATTTATTGCAGTTGAGTGGATCCTCTTCGTTGGGTGGTAGGTCCTCCCCTCCCCACCCCACCTATCGTATGACAGTACGATAGTTTGATAGTTTGATGGTTTGGTGGTTTGTCGTTGGTGCCCCACTATGAGTGCAATTTTTGATTTCGCAAATATGTTTTTCTTTTTTTCCTACTCTTCACTCTCTTTCTGTCTCTATCTCTCTTTTGGGCTAAGGTAAGGAGAAGAGGAGGGTTGGAGGGATAGAGAGTCAGGGTGAGGCAGTTTATTGTGTGACCGTCAACTGTTGTTAGTTTTTGACGTTGATTGAATTGACAGTTTCCCGAGAGCTTCTCTCTAGGGATCATGCATATTTATTCATCTAACTGAGAGTCCTTCCTTTGACCTCCTTGATAAGAGTGTGTTTCATGTATTCCTTTTTAGTCCCTTACAGAGAGAGAGAGAGAGAGAAAGAGATGATGATGATGGCAATGGCGATGGCGATACTATGCGGTTGGTTCTTGTTGTTTTGGTTGCCAATTTGTGGACTTTGTTTGTCATATACTATTTTTTCTTTTCTCTTCTTCTGCCTAAACAATGATGGTTAGGTGTATTTGTGTGTACGGCTGTGTGTGTGTGTGTGTTTTGTGCTTGTCTAAGCATGTTAATTGAGTTATATCTGGATTCGGTTTCATACTCTCTTAAGTGTCCCTGGAACCATATGAAATACCATCTACAATTTCAACATTTTAACATTGGTTAACAAGTGTCGACGCATTCAAGTTGATGTCTGAGTATTATTCCGACTATGGCAATTGTTGCCAATATATATATATATATATATAAACGATTTATATATATATTATATATATATACATTTGACAAGCATATGAAACACTTGACAATCCAACAAGCTGGCAAACAAACATAACAGCTTCCAGTCACTTCAAAAACAAACTCTTGAACTACTTCAATGGCAGATACACAGAGAGAAAGAGAGAGGGAGAGGGAGAGAGAGAGAACCATATGTTGGTTAGCTAGATGGCACAATAAAGTGACAGGGCATTAGAAATTGACTTGTCAATATAAATACTTATATAAGTATGTATATATGCATATAAGTACATTGAGAGAACTGAGCTTTTGCTCATCATTGAAAATACAAGTGGAATTGAACCACTTGAGGATAAATAATTGCCCCCATCTTCTAACTAGTCTATGATATTTCTATAACTCTTAACATTTTCTATGACTATTATTCATTTAATATATATTTCCATTAAACTTTTGCCAACTTTGCCAAACGAATCTTAATGCAGCAAATATATAAATAGTTAAGCTTTTCATTTTCACATGTATCCTGAATGAAAATTAATCTATCGAAAAAATAAATGGATATTTTTCTCTGCAAATTAATGTTATTCCATTTTTCGTTTCGATTGGCTTTAAATCGAAATGGTTTATTAACCTTATTAATCCGAGAGAAGGAAAAATTTCTTGATTATCTCGACTAATTGGTAAGACAAACAAATGAAATGTGCCGAGGCAATTTGCTAGCCAAACTCCATTTGACAATTTTTTATTTGTTTCAGTTTTTTTTTTGGGGTTTTTGCAAGTGCAAATTGCTAGTCATTAAAACTAATTAAAACAAATTTAATTGCCTTTAAAGGGCGAACGTGTCAAATTAGAGAGATAGAAGCTAAAGTTACGTACGACCACTTACTGGGCGAAGGGAAAGTCGAACGACAAAAGCAAACAGCAACCAGAAAAGAAGTTAAAATATCTACACGTGACCCACGACAGACTGAACTCCTGGCCAAAAAAAAAAAAACAAAAAAACAAAAAAGGAAAAACGGAAGAAAATGCCAACGCGAGAGAGTCAATAAAAAGCCAAATGGCCATAAGAAATGTCCTCTCGCAGGAACTCTAAAAGCAACACCAACCAGCCAACCAACCAAACATTCCAACTTAATGTGCCTTGAAAGGAAACAGGAGCAAACAGCCAGCAAACAATGGCAAGATGAACAAACTGTAAAATGGCTTTAAAAAGGAAATATTTAAACCAAAAGTTTTTGGTCAACTTTGGTGTGGGTAAAAACCTGAGACACTGCAGAGAGGACGAGCGCAAGGACAAAAAGCTATTGTTGTGAAATTAAATTCCAACTATGTTGCTTCACTCTACACCGCTACATCCCCCACCCCCCTCTCTCTCTCTCTCTCTCTTGGTCCACCTCTGTTTCCTGCTGTTGGTCCCCCACAGCTTTGCTGGACCAGGTAGCAAGTCCCTTCTCTTCCCTTCTCTACTTTATTTTTTTTTTTGGCCAGAAAGCTGCTTTTGTTATTTTTACACTTCATTGCCAAAGAATTTACTTTGTGTGTTTCATTCGCCTTTGTTTCCGCCGCATGGGCAGGCAAGTGGAAAGATAAAACTTGTGTCGACTTAGAAGAAACCCCTACCCCTATACCACTCCATCCATTCACTCTTTTTTCCGCTCCACCCCCCGCATCTCTATTACCAGCTAGATCTCCATTTTGCCCCTTGCTGTGTGCTTTGCCCTAAAAAACTTGGTCTATTTGCTTATAGTAGTAAGTCTGTCACTGAACTGGAAAACCATCTCATTCCATCTCTGTCTGTCCATATTTCTCTTTTTCTTTCTGTCCTGCCTTCGTCTCCATCTCTCTTCCGTTTTTCCCTACTCCCTTTCTCTGTGTGTGTGAAACAATTTTGGTATTTTATGTTCCCGACCCGCCCATAAAGGACATATTTTTCATAATTCTCATAGGCTTGACAACAGCAACAACAAGAAATAAATGATAAGTAATATACAATTTTGTTGGCGGAGGCGTGTCAGTCGATAAGGTTTTTTTTCATCCTCCCTCGTTCCTTTCATCTTCACTTCTCTCTTTCTCTCTCTCTCTCTCTCTCTCTCTCTTATTTTCTTTCTTGGTTTTTGTGTCATTTTCATTTTTATTGAATTTGCACCTTGACAAACATTTGCCCTGATGTTGTCCCCAACATTATGATGATGCGATGCCAATGCCATTGCCATTGCCATTGCCTCTGCCGGATGGATGCTGGATGATGGAGACTAAGGGAATGGAGACGATGATTATGGTGATGATGATGGGTTTTGTTTTTTAAACATTTTGACATTTGCCTGCCTTTATTTAGGCATCTTGTTAATATGTATATATATGTATATATATATTTATTTTGACAGCCACCGTATAAGATTATTATCCTGCGTGTCATTTTGAAACTTTGAATGTTCCGTTTTACACTCGGTGTATATTTCTTTTTTACTTTCCTTTTTTCGTTTTTGTTTTGTAAGGTCAAAGAGCATATCATGTTGAAATTGAAGAGTAAACAACGGCAACGAATTTGTCATCAGTTTCCTGCTCTTTGGAAGATTGAATCAAAAGAATGATTGGGTCGATCTTCTGAATACTTTATATATGCTTTTTGTTTACCATGTCAACCAAAGGGCAATAGATTGTTGGCTATATCTTGTTGGCCAGATCAGTTGGAAAGTATATAAAAGTCGTTGTAGTCCTCGTCAAAATGATTGGCTTAAGGGGACTAATGTATGACTTTTTCCAAGCCAAATAAGAAGGAAACGATTGAAGTTTTTGTATATATTTTGTATATATACATCTTCTTTTTTTTTCTTAAAGCTTAAGTCTTTAAATCAAATTGACAAGTTTTTGGTTTGGTTTTGGTTTTATTTTTTTTTTTCACATTTTTCGGTTGCTTGACGTATACGTGATGTGGACAAATGTTGCCAGCGCTGATTTTTTCACACACACACAGAAACACACATGTTGCGGATGGGTGTTGGTTGTGTGGGTTTGTTGTTGGGGGTGTGGCATGTATCGCATTGCAGACAGCAATTTCATTTGAAATTTAATGCCAAGTTTGAAAGGCAACGCGTGCCTGGCATACACATGGTCTAACAACTCCTCCCCCCTCCCTACCCACTCCTGTGCCAGTTGGTCCCACATCTCACCCGCTCGCATTAAAGCTCATTGAAAATGTTCTAAAAAGAACTTTGTTTGCTAATTAAAAAAGTTGGCCCAAATAGCGTGAAATTTAACAGCTTTAAATAAGAGTATGACGACGACGACGACGACGATGATGATGATGATGCAGGCATTCAGCCTGTCACAAATAGTTACCCAGTGAGGGAACCCAACTCCAACTCCTTTAAAATTTCGACCCAAAACAATTGCTTCAAAAAAAGGAGCCAAGGAACCGGGAGAACGTGCAATGCATATTAAGTGAGAATTTTTCAGCTCTAACGAGTTCTTTGGGCTAAATGAATGAGACTAGTAAGGGACATGCCTAGCATATGATGGAACAAAATGAAAAAAAAAAACAAAAAAAAAACACACATACAAATTAAATATATAAAAAAAAGAGGGAGGAGGAAAAAAGAGAGGGATATACAATGAGAGGCAGATGTTTTGATGAATAGTTGAAGGCGGGCAATGTATGAGACATGCATGGCTGATGATTACCAACAAACTGTTGATGGCTACAACTAAAACGTAATTCTCCCCACAATCAATCAAAACAGCAGAGGGGTAAAGAAGGGAGAGAGAGAGAGAGAGAGGTACGACGGTACCATGATGAAAGCTGCAGCTTAAGCTGTCATCAATCTTGTTTGTAAGCAAATGAGAACACCCACGGCGTATGCGTAATGCATGTGTGACCATGTAATTAATCCTTTTCACCGTCCCGAAAAAGGCTTACCATTTGTATTCGGTTCCCATCCCAAACTAATCGTCTGTGAATGATGAAATGCATAGCTAATGCGAATCGAATTGGGTCAATGGCTAAAAGTCACCTTTTAAAAGATATTTTTCATTTTGGTTACAACAGATTGTTTTTCGAATTATCCATCCTTATCCCTGTAAGCTCTCACCCACCTCCTACGTGATATAGGCAATGTATCCATCTCAATCTGTCAAGAGCAACCTTTCTTCGAACAACAACAACAAAACAATTGCACTTTTTTGTTATTTGTATTTTAATTTGCCGAACGTTTTAATTCTAAGACACATATGTACATTAGGTCTACATTGAGTCAAATCAAATCAAAATATCACGTATACGTAGTCGACTTCATCTAAAGAGCATTAAATTATCATTTATGGTAAATGAAAAAACTAATTTAAAGTCGGACATTTAATTTACTTTTACTTGGTACCATTCAAGAATTTAGTTCATAATTAAAAGTGCAAAGTTTTTCAGGAAGAAGGAAAATATGGAAATGCGGTCAGGACAGGAGGCAACAAAAATTTAGAAAAAAGGAAAACCAAAGGGAAAAGATTGCAAAACATTTTCTAGTTACACTCATTCCCTTCCCTCATCTCCTCATTTCATCTTCTGCCCTTTCGCACAATGGACGACACCAGCAGGAAGTGTTGTAGTTGGCTAATAGGAAAACAAAAGTGACATTCATGTGTGCGTTCGTATGTGTGTGTGTGTGAGTGGGGTTGAGAGGAAGCGCAGGGCAATTTCTGACCCCTGGACTGAATGTGAAAAGCAGCTGCCGCCTGTAGAACAAAAAACACTAAAAACTATAGTCGACTTTTGTGCGTTAGCCAGCACAGACACAAATAGGGAAGAGGATGACGAAGACAGAAAGAGGAAGAGAATAATAGTGAATAGTGAAGAGGCAAAGGATATGCAGGGGAAATGAAACTGATAGGAAGATGAAAACGGGAAAGAGAGAGAAGCGAAGAGTGTGATGAAAGGGAAAGAGGAAATGTTGTCACTAAAAATATGCAAAAGTTTTTCCAAGGATACGTAGCAGCAGCAGCAGCAGCACCAGCAGCAGCATCAGCAGCTGCATTTACTGTGACAGTGCCATCAACATCCATCCTGCCCCCTCTCTTTGCTGCCTCGTTTCTCTGTCATGTTAGTAGTCTATTATGGGTAAATTTAATTTACTGCAAAGTGCACAGCGAGAAATGGAGCAACATGTCAATTTAATAGTTTATTCCCTCCTACCCTTGTACCCCGTATAAGATATGCGTAGCTTTGACTCTATTAACTCCCATTCCCAAAAAAAAAGAGAAGACAAGTCAGTCGCTTACAGTGTTGGTAAAGAACACAGTCTTCGTTTGCCGGTGTTGGTAATGAACGGTAATTTTAAGTAATCCAAAAGCAATAAAGCTAAAGGAAAAAGTTTTTGGAATTCACAGTAAATGCTTAAATTTTGGTAAAGGGTATCTAGTGGTCGAGATACTGAACCAGCAGCTCATGAGAGATTTTTTCCGTTTTCCTTTTCGTTTTTTTTATGGCTAGTTGAATGAATTGCGCTCTATAAATTGATTTAAGTGCATGTCATACAACGCATATTGCCATAGGATGGACATACCTGGACATTAACCTGTTTCGTGCGCGCTCGTTGTTGTCATCCTCAGCCTCATCCTCATCCTGGTCCTTGCTCCTGCTCTCTGTGCTTGACCCTCTTAAATCATTTAACTGGCCCGCTTAGAAATGTTGTTTCTGCTCGTAAAATTGTTTATGTGTCTGCGCAATAAGCGACACAGCAAAAGCAGCAGCAGTCAACTCAACCAAGCTGCTCCAGTCACAGTTTCCGCTCCCTTTTTTTTTTTTATTTCTTCCTAACTCGATTTCACTATATATACATACCAGATGCCCGTGCCCGTGCCAGTGCCAGCGCCAGTGCCATTGGACCAGTTTCTGCTACTTGTGCTTCTGCTCCTCTAGCACTGGCCATACTTTTCTTGGTTTCCGCTTCCACATTGCAGCATCTCTAATCACATTTTGTGTGAGCTTGTAATTGGTTTACAGCTACTCCAATGCAGCAACAGCTCTAGCAGCATCAACATCTCCAGTGTTGGTCCCTTTAATGAAGTTGTGTTTGTTGCAGAAGGGCAAAAAATGGTTTGAAAAATTGGTTGAGTGGCGGTTGGAGTGATTCCAAGTGCTGCCAAACGATTGGCAAATTGGTTAAGAGATGCTACAAAAACCAAAACGAAAGCCAAAACCAAAAAAGAAAAAGAGTTACTGCCCTATTTTCCTATGTCATAATAATAAATTATCGATAGTACTCACAGATGTAGTGTTAATTGCAACGAAAAGCCATGACAGTGTTGTAAAATGTCCCATAATGTTCAAATTCATCTATTTTTCCCCCGCAAACCGGTGTAAATAATGGAGAAAGTGAACTTTAAGGTGTTAATTGAGCACAAATGTACCTATATCTATGCATACAAGATCCATATACAGTATGTATATATATCGGTACTCATGATTAACTGTTTTTACGAAAAAATGCTTTCTTTTTATGACAAGAAAGTTTCTCCTTTTCTTTATAACCCTTGTACGGGTGTGAATCATTTGTATTAGATGGGTGAACGCGGGTTAAATAAACATTTGCCAAAAGTGTTGGGGCTATTAAGGCAAAGATTTAGTAGATCCCCAAGACATAACTACACAAGCACACACACACACACACCCATGAATACACTCACATATATGTGTGGATGTATGTGCTGAGGCTAGGCCTAGGGCAACACACAAATGCGTTTTCCCCAATGGGTTTTAGGTCCTCTTTGTATGTATGTGTGTGTGTGTGTGTGTGCGTGTGCCATAATTTTGTCAGCTGCTTTCTTTCGCACTCACTCACATATCGCTGTCTCTTTCATGCTACGAACAGTTTTGGTATATTAAACATAACCTTGAAAATATTCCGCATGGGCGTAAGGACGCGCCCAGTAATGCTTTACGCTTAAAGTTGTTTTGCTATTTTCTTACATATTCTTTTGCCCTTCCTTTCTATTGCTCCGCCTTCTCCTCCTCTTACTCCTGCCTTTTGTATCCCTTTTTCTTTTTTTTTTTTTTTGCCCGATTGTTTTGGGTAGGAAAAACTTTCTGCCACATTGGCACTGCGAATGATTTAAAAGTTTTCTTGTTATTTTCTTGTCTTTAACAAGTTTCGCTTTTGTTTTTGTCTTTTTTATGCTATACTTTGAATGTATGTGCAGAATAGCTTGGGATAGAGTAGGGATTCTGTTGATCCTAAGGACTGCTGCCATGGGGTTAGTACTTATATTTGCAGCACAAAAAGTTGTAGGCAACAAATTAATTTAATGTCAGACACAAACTTGTTTCACGGCAAGATACATGGCCAAAGCACGGCCAAATGGTTTCGCTACAGTTTGTTTAGTAGTTTTAGTTGCTATTTTTTGGTTTTGCACCTCCCTTCTTCCCTCGCTCACTCTCTTGCTCCCCCCTTTTCTGCTACCCCCTAAATGAAGTGCCAATGACATAAATTCATTTTGGGTTTAAGGCAAACTTTTTATGGCTGCTAAAATTTTATTAAAGGCAGTCCCAGGCACACTTTGATGAATTCTTTGATGGAGCTGCCGAAAAAAGGTTTATAATACAGGAACAGGACATATTTTTCTTAAAATTGAGTTTAGAATAGAATTTGAATATCGGGGTTTAGTTTTACTATATTAATACGTACACACGTTATCTTTAGCGTGACTTGAACTAACAAGTTTTTCGATTATCCTTTTGCATTTCCACTTAACTGTGTCGAAAGGGCTCCCACCCACACTCTTGACCTTCTCACATCCGTTCGCCATTTACTGGCATTACATTCGTTGTCCGGTTTAATTTCCCCTCCCTCCTCTTTCTCCGAACTTTCCCCTTCTTTACTATATAATTGCAGTTGTCAGCATTTGTTTTACACTGACCAACATGCACCCCAGAGGGATAGCAAGTGGCAGAGAACAGGATACGAGATCTCTTCTCTCTCTTTCTCTATTTCTCTCTATACGGTTTTTAATACCCCTTCAATTGAAGAGTACTTTAATTATTTATTCATTTTCATAGCACTTCCCCTCTGCTGAATTGTAAAATATACAAAATTGAATGAAATAGATTTATGTATATGGGAAATTATGGATACAATACATAGATAAACTGTTTTCAATAGAGTTTTCATAGCTTTATCTATCTATTATCTGTGGCATATGCCATTCGGTTTATCACAATGATGGGCAAATGTTAAGGTAATAAAATCGTCTAACCCGACGCGTTTTTATAGTGCTCTCAAGTTGAAAATGGCAAAACATAAATTGCCATTGCCATTGCCATTGCCAGAGAGTGTGCAATAAGGAAAATAAAAAAAGTTTACATTTTATATAAATTTTTGTGTGTATGTGGAAAGTAAATCGTTTGTTGCCATATAAATCGCTTGAACTACAGTCCATACCCTGCCCTGTCTGCCCCTTTTACCTCTGTCTCTCTCTCTCTCTCTTTACTTTACTTCTCCATTTCGTGTGTGTGTTTTGCACAAATTTATTGCTTGCCATTTCCACGTTTTGCTGAATTATTGTAAAAGTAAATTGAGAATAGCTCGAAACAATATCGGAATATATATACGTAAGTATGGACATATATAGAAACACAACTTAATACCGAACGACCGTGTATACTGACCCTAGAGAGAGAGAGAGAGAGAGAGAGAGCGAGAGTGGGGGGGAGCCAGGATGTGGTTGGTGGGCGGATTACTTTAAAGCATTTACCAATGAGCGAATTTCCACAGTCTGAAGATTTGCATTTTTATTGAAATGGCAAAACAAATTCAACAGCAAAAATCAATTCAAAAGAGAAAAAAAAAAAAACGAAAAGGGTCGCAGCAACAAAGATGACAATTTTCCGATCGAATACTTTATACACTTACAAACATCCTTGAACCCAGAATAGGTATTATATCTAAACTGAATAAATTAAATAAAAGATCTGTCCCATGTGAACCATACTACTCCACTGTAATGAATATGATCCGAAATAGGAATATATATACATATATGTATATATAGATTGAGATGATACTATTTTAAGGCGTGACAGAAAAAGAATGTGACCAATTTTTTCAGGCAGAGAAAAGAGAAAAGGGTCTCTGGCAAAGTGAAACAAATTATTTTGGGGTTAAAATTTAAATTCATCAAAAACACTTGAAACCTAGCAATAAAATGTAAATATTTTATAAATAAATATATATTTTGGTAACAACAGCAAAAAAAAGAAGAAAAAAAAAGGAAAAAAACCCCTTTTTGCAGCGAAGAAAGAGATGGCAGCGGAAGGGATAGCTTTTGCCCTGCGGTTGCCTTGCTTATTTAACCTTTGTCTGTCTCTGAAATCCTCCTCCCCGCTCTCCCTCACACATACATTTACACAATGGAACAGAAAAGCAAAACAAAATATAGCAAACAAAACAAAATGTAACAAAAAGCAAGAGAAAAACTGATTTTGACAGCTTTAATGGATTTACATAATGTTCTTTTCCTACCTAATAATAGGATTAGTTGAAGGGGTTTTTGGTTTTGGCTGCCTGTCAGTCAGT
The DNA here is from genome assembly GCA_035045865.1 of Drosophila austrosaltans. Classification (NCBI taxonomy): domain Eukaryota; kingdom Metazoa; phylum Arthropoda; class Insecta; order Diptera; family Drosophilidae; genus Drosophila; species Drosophila austrosaltans. The sequence goes on along the minus strand of JAWNOQ010000207.1, from coordinate 1,405,593 downwards.
CAGTCAGTCAGACAGACAGCCAGTCAGTTAATCGGTTAATCACTCTATCAAACAATTCTCACCCTTTTAATATAGCAATTGTACGTGTATTATATTATATCCTAGTCAACCGACTTTGCTGATGGATTTTTTATAGTTGAGGTAATTTGCGAAAACGGAAACTTTTGCCAGCCATTTTGTCGCTGCTGACGGTCCCAACGACATTTTATTTATGTCAGGCTCATAATTCAACTGTAAATGCTGCACACAAAAACACACACCCATTCACTCACATGCACACACACACGCGCTCACTCATATGTGAAGCAAGTGCTTCTAGTTTCCGTTTCCGTTAGCCTGGCAAAATTAACAACAATGGCGGTGATAAAGACGCCATTGCCGCCACCCTCTCCCCGTTTACTAGCTGCCCCGTCAACCAGCCATTTCTTCTTCATGGCATCTCCTCTTGTTGGTACGTGTATTCCATGTGGCTTTTGTGGCTTTAAGTAGCGAAATGTGCTAGGTCACCCGCCGCCATACAGTTGGCTTCGCCTTCCTTCTTCTCATCCGCCATTCCTCATCCCATCTCATCTCTCCTGCCATTTAGCTGCTGATTTTCTTACACGTTTCACTTTTTTTTTCCCCCAGCCCCCTTTTAGCTTTTTCTTTTTTTCTTTGCTAGTTTGTTGCGGTCTTGTGATACCCTTTCTGTTGCGGGTACCAGAAAATTGATTTCCATCTTTTTGAGCCCTTCGATTTGCAGGCATTTTTATCTTTTGAACGTATTATTTAGTATCCCTTTTATGAGTTTCCAACAAATGCCATGCAAGGGTATTTGATATGTCGGTGTTTTACTGCTCTCTTTCGGTATCTTCTTCTCTTTTTTTTTTTTTGGTATGTTTTTAAGGTATGTACGTGCAGTGCATTTGGCTGACTTATGAGCGGAGAGGCAGGCAGTACGTTCGTTTGTTCACTTAGCTACGGGTGGAGTCTGTCTATGAGGAGGCGTCTGCGAGATTGTCAGGGTTATTGCAGAGGGATTTATGTAGTCATGGAGCGCACTTTTAACCCGACATGGGCCAATTGAAATGTCACATTGTGCAATGAATGAGAAGGTAATGAGGCGGTTAAGGTATTTAAGAGGAGCACACCAAAACGGAATAATACGTTTTGCTACTTGTAACATATTTGTATATAGGTACCTTCTCTTCATATTAAACTTCTAATTTGAATTTGAAAATATATAAAACTCCACAGTAGGCCGTGCAACAACACCTAGTCCCTGACATCTGTCAAATTGTACAATTATCGATAGCAAATCGATAAGAATAATCGACGCTGTTTTTTCCTATATAAGCTCGGCATTTTTCATAGTAATTTCAGTTGATTTCTACAGCTCAAACTGTTTACTTCATTCTCCTTATTTTTTCTTTTATTTATTTTAATCTCCTTTCATATATTTATTATTATTTAAACTTTGTTATATTAAATTTTCTAGATTTTAGTTGCACTAAGATCGGAATTTGTTACTTTCGTAATAGTTTCTTGATACTCTTTACGTTTGCTTTTTTATGCAATTTCTTTTCTGGTTACAGCAAAGTTCCTTCCTAATGGATATTTCTGTATTATATCTGCATTACTCTCCTAATATTCCTTTATTCATTCCTTACTATATTTATATATCTACTATATTATTTATGTATATAGATTTTTATTATTTATTCTGATTCCTATTACATTTTCTAGATTTTAGTGGCACTTAGAACGGAATTTGTTACTTTCATAATAGTTTGTTTCCTTTAAAATTCGATTTACCCCCATATAAGCAGCATATTTTTACTCTTTCTTCTTATTCGTCATACGTCTTCTTCTTTGCACTATCTTACCCATTCCCTAATCCTTAATGCAACAGCTTTTGGACATCGTCTTGGCTATTAATATTGCAATGATAGGTATGGAAGAAAAAGGTCTTCTTTCCTAACAAAGGTTCATGATGTTTTTATACAAGGAATTTCAAAGTTCTCTTATATATTCTCTTTCTTAATCTCTTTTATAACAGTTGATTTCCAATATCCAACTATATACATACATATATTAATATACAACCAATTGAAAATGTTTTCTTCTGTTTAAAACAAACATAGAGGGAAATAAATTGAAAATAAATTAACATTTATTTGTCACTATTGTACCCCAAAATCATTCACATTCTCATTTCCATTTCCATTATTTGCCCGCAATTATACACAAAATGTCATTGCTCATTGAAAGTGTGCGTTTTTCAAATGTCAATTGTATGAAATGATTCATGTTTGATGATGCATCAATACCACCACCATTCATCCAATTGTCAATATTTAATGTAGTCCAAATGCAAATCGAATTCAATTTAGTTCGCTTGAATCTATTTTATAGTTTTATTTATGCGTGTGTGTGTGGACAGGGTGAACAAACATCATAAAACTAAACGCCAAAAAAAAAAGAGAGAAAAAATGAAATATATGAAAACTATGCCAGAGAGTGGATTGAAAGAGAAGTGACCAGCAGCAGCAGCAGGCCAATTCCTCTGACCTGTTCAGCAAGTTTTATTCTTGAACAATTTGCATCTTCACTTTCATTGAACGACCACTAGATGAGTAACATCAACTAAGTATACATACTATGTGAATATATATACATATATATAGATATACATATAACCAAGATGATGCTATGGCAATGAACCTTAGAATTCCTTTAACTTTTGCAACAACAATTTCAGCTTCTTTGAGCTGTCAAACTAGTTTTTCTGTTTGAACGAAACTGAAATGAAGCTGGTTTTCTGTGGTCTCTGAGGCACAGCATACATGTTGCATGCCACTTGCCACACGTTTCGGAAACTCAATATTTAACAATCTTAAGTGTCGGAGAGAGCGGGACTAAGAGAGTGAGAGAGAGCGAAAATGGTGGAGAGGGGGGAGGTAGAGCATCATCACGGTTTCTGACCTTTAAGGATAAGAAATGATAATGTTACATATTCTAATACAAATAGGATATGATATTGTGGCCTACGGGCTGAATGCATATAAATGAGACTTCAAATGAGCATTACGAATATGTTTGTGAGTGGCCATACACTGAGGGGAAAAGATTATAGCGGATAATCATATACCATAGCAGAATATTTTTTAGTCAATTCTACATCCTATTCATAGTCTTTCTTTTTATGAAAGTATTTAACTTTTGGGAATGTTTTTATTTCTCTCAGTGTACTTGCTTGCCTTGAACAATGGGCAAGTATGGAAAACAATCAAATGGCAGGGCATACCGAGCTTAAAGGAAAAGGGAAACATGCAAAAGGACTAAAGCAGAACACGCAATATATGTATATACAAAAGCACACATACACGCAAAGACACACACACGTACTCCCACCAACACACTCGAAGAGATACAGAGCGAAAGGATGATGGTTGCTGGCAGGCAGACAAAAGATTGCTTTAGGTTTCCTATTCATTCCGTTCATTCATTCATTCAGTCATTCATTCATTCATTTGCGAGACGATGTCTCTGCATGTGTGTGTGTAAGTTTGACATCTGTGTGTGTGTGTGTGTGTGTAAGAGGCGTATACGTTTTATTTTGTGCTGCCTGTGTTGGCGGCTTTTGTTCAACATGACAAAGACATGACAGCGAAAAAAAAAAATTGCGCTTTTTCTCCACTTCCACTCCCCCGGTATCTATCTCTCCTCCCTCCCTCTCTCTCTCTCTTTTTCCCACTGTAATGCTTTTAATGCTTTCGAAAAATATCTTCTATTTTCTTACTTTTTTTTGCTTTCTTTTGCTCATCTTGGATTGATTTATGACAAGAACTAAAGCATTGACAAATCAATAGGCAGGCGCAGAGGCATCAGGTCACAGAACAACCGAAACGAAACAAAGAGAAAAAAATGGAAAAAACTAAGGCGAAACTCGAGTCGAGTTGAGCCCAGTCCGAGCATTAGCTTAAAATGGATGATTTTTGTGGCTTTAAATTGATTGAGTTGAGGAATTGTGTGGGATATGATAAATGTTGAATCTAGTTCCTTTCTCTCCCTTCATTCGCTTTGTCACTTATTCTGTCATTTATCTATTCTGCTTGACAATTGAAACACTAGTCCATTATCGTTTTCCAGACATTCATCAATTTCACTTATTTTTGCATTTTAATAGAAAAATGGCAAAAAAAAAAAAAAAGAGAACAAGAAAAATCTGAAAACCGTTTGATCACAAAGGAAAGGAGAGAAACTTGAACCAAAGGACATAAGCGTGGGTAACCAAAGGGAAACAGTTTGCTAAAAGCTAACCCTTTTGATTTGGGCTGTAAAATCAATTTCGAAACTAAGCAAATTTATAATGAAATAAACTTTTTACAGATCTTTTAAATATATAATTATAATATCAAATAAAAACGTTCCCTTACATATGTAGTAAACATTTCTTCTGAAGAAACTATTTCAATATATTTAAAAACTTTATATACTTTCATATTCAGTCAGTCAGTCAGCACCTGACCAGAAAGGGATAAATGTAAACATTTTCCTCTTCTTTTTTGTTCTTCTATTAAAACTTTTTCTTTATTCTGCTGTCAGTTACATGAAATTTATGTAACTTATTTGCATAGAGAACAACTTGTTAATAATGCCAAAAAAAAAAAGTAACAGTTTTTCCAGCTTTTCTTAACCACCACATACACATACACATACACATACACACACAGCTTGGACAGGAAAAGTTGTTCTGATTGAGTTTTTGACAGTTGTTGTTGTTTGTTTTTTTCTTTTAAGGATTTCCAAAAAGAAAACCAAATGGAAAACAAGGGAAAAAAGTTACAATTGCTAATTATTTGAGCTTTATTTGGGACATAATTAGCATACATTTTTCAGTTTGGTTTGGTTTTTGGCATTACAAATTCACAACTAATTAGCAAGAGTAAGAGAAATGTGAGTGTGTGTGTGGGAGGGGGGAGGTAAATTATAAAATTGTTGAGTAATTTGCATAATGAAATTCAAATGAATTCCTCAAAAAGTTATGGGGATACATGACACGGTATGATATTTAAAAATGCCAAAAAGTAGGCTACATTTCTTTCATTTGTAAACCAAAGAGGAAGGTATATTGTATACTCTTACTTACTTTCTTTTATTACGAAACCAAAGAGCATTACAAGAGTGGTGTACCCTTACTTTTAATTTTAAACAACAAGTGACTTCATCATCATGTACCAGTTGGCCCAGCGTATCTCAAGGTTTTGCCAATGCCAACTTTTACTCCTTAGCTTGAGCAACTTCCAAGACAAAGTTTTTTCTTGTCGTGTGTTAACATTGTCCTGGGCAAACTATAACCAACAACGCAAAATATCTTGCAAAAATGTATAAAGTTGTTAAACGTCAACAAAAGAGAAATATACATACATACATATGTACATATATAACATTTTTTTATAATTTTTAAGCTGAAAATGCATTCGCCACTTAAACGCCAACAGCATATGCTGATTCGTATATTTCCAGTGTTTAATTGACGGTCATGAATAATTGTAAATTATAGTTGTATTTCGTACACTTATACTCTCACTCTCGAATTCTCTTACCAACAGAGAATAGAGAAAAAAAATAGCAATTTTTTTTTATTAAGAACAACTTGTCTAAGAACCAATATAAAAATAAAAAGCATAATCTTATATATATATATATGCATTAAATCTTTTGCCTTGCAATAGAGTATAGGAACTTCGACTGTAACTTATTTTTGCATTTATTTCTTTTATTTTTTGATGCGACCGCCATAAAAGGTAATTACTCATTATTATAGATATAACAATTTGGTTATGGTATATCGATTCTATATATACCCCTCTGTAAATTGTTGGGTTCTCTTCCTCCTTCCCCCCTCTGAAACTGAAAAGAGTGTGAAGTTAATATAGTTCATCGGTTTTGTTAAAGGAAAAGAACTTAAAGGTTAAAAGAGATTTTGGTTTAGCTTCCGCTAGAGGAGAATAACACGATATGCTTTGTTAAACACTTTGCCATTAAAACAATAGTACACAAATAATAAAATATTTACTCGCTTTTGTAAAATGGTCGGAGTAGATTTAGTTGGAATTAGCATTAAAATGCCGTTTCAATTAGTGGTAAACGCATTTCAGACAGAGGTTGGCTAGAGATTGTGTGGACGGCAATTGGAGGCCATTTGCAGCATCCCAACTAAATCAGTTTGGAGTAACCAATTTCGGTTTAGTTTTTCACTTTGATTGTGCCGATTGATTGTTAAAGAAATAAGAACAAGATGAAAGATGTATCAAGAACTAAGAGTGACAACGAATAGCAAATAAGAAAATATTATGAAAGTAACAAATTCCGTTCTAAGTGCCACTAAAATCTAGAAAATGTAATAGGAATCAGATGAAATAATAAAAATTTATATACAAAAATAATATAGTAGATATATAAATATAGTAAGGAAATTGAAATGAATAAAGGAATATTAGGAGAGTAATGCAGATATAATACAGAAATATCCATTAGGAAGGAACTTTGCTGTAACCAGAAAAGAAATTGCATAAAAAAGCAAACGTAAAGAGTATCAAGAAACTATTACGAAAGTAACAAATTCCGATCTTAGTGCAACTAAAATCTAGAAAATTTAATATAACAAAGTTTAAATAATAATAAATATATGAAAGGAGATTAAAATAAATAAAAGAAAAAATAAGGAGAATGAAGTAAACAGTTTGAGCTGCAGAAATCAACTGAAATTACTATAAGAAATGCCAAGCTTATATAGGAAAAAGTAGATTCGATTATTCTTATCGCTTCGCTATCGATAATTGTAGATATTTCAAGGCTCAGCAGCCTGACTGCCACTAAACCCATATTGCATAAAATCTATCATGTTGAAATCAGCGAGATTTGGAACCGTGTCCGTATTGTGCAACTGTATGATGAACATGAATCCTATCGTTGTCATTTTATTGATTTTGATGATATTGTGACCTTTGAACACAAAGATTTGTGTGACAGTTAGCCACAATTTTTGGTTGTGCCTCCTCAGGCTGTATGTCTTCGAGAAATTTGAAGATCATCCCTATGACTATGATGTACTCTGCAAAGAACTTGCCGGCCACATACTAACCAGACGGAATCAATTGCAGCAACTTGGCGGACAATCTCAGGGTATACTGGAAAAGGGCAAATGTAAGGCTTGGAGAAAAAAAAGTAAGGAGATATGAAAATGTAATAGAAATAATCTTTAATAATAATGTAAAAAATTGTATAGAAATATATGCAAGGAGATTAAAATAAATAAAGGAAAAAATAAGGAGAATGAATTTAACAGTTTGAGCTGCAGAAATCAACTGAAATTACTATGAAAAATGCCGAGCTTATATAGGAAAAAGCAGCGTCGATTATTCTTATCAATTTGCTATCGATAATTGTAGATAATCCAAGGCCTGCTTTAATTTATATTTTTAAAACAATCAATTTAGAAAGTTCATGAATAATAATTCAATGGGGGATTGATTGACATATTGCAACATTTGTACCAATTTCTCCTTTTTTTTTGGAGGAGGAGAAATTGGATTGTTTAAAATATATAATTGAATTCCTGTGCACTTCATTTTCAATGTAACATTCTTTCATTAGAGACAACAAAAAATTTCAATTGAAAGTTCCAATTCGATTTAAAGTGCCAATTTTCGCATCGATTTTGTGTCCTTGGTGGCTATTTTTTCTCCTCCTTCTTCTTCTCCTTTTTTGTTCTGTTTGATAGCCCTTTTCGCTTCCCTTCTAATGTTGTGGCACCTCATAAAATGCGCATTTACTTGCAATCTCATCCAATGTCAACGATTGTCTCCTTCTGCACAGAAATTTAACGGATGTGCTGCGATAACGTGGCCTAAACGTCAATTATGTGGGCGCAACGAGCCCGGATGATTGAATGGTAGCAAAAGGATAACAAAATAACAAAAACAACACAAATGGGCTAAAACCTTGTCAATGATTGGCGGGCTGACACTTTGAAAGTAATCCAATCGCAAAATGTTTGATTTATGTCAACGGGAAAGAGCTGTTGTAAAATCTCTTGGTGGATGAAAGCTGAATGATGGGTGGTGGGTGTTCCAGTGAATACACGTATAAAGTATAATCGTATATATATGCTTGTTCAGCATAACAATGCCCATGTCTATCTATATCTTTGTTCAACGGATCAACTTGTTGCACTGTGTGTAAAAGCTTTTGTCTTTGGATTATGAAAAAAAAACGCGGGAAACTTAGACATAAATTATGAGACAAAATGTTATTTAAATGTACTTTGGGGCCAACAATAACGCTGTCTCTCTCTTTCTCTCTCTGCGTTTTAACGATTATAAGCAGATTTATTTCCAAAAAACACTAATTGCCATTTGATGCCTTTAATAAAGTACTTGGATGATTTGAATCGATCTTAATTCGATTTTAATAGACTTAAAATATAGTAATTATATTATATACCATGTGTGTGGTTTTGATTTGAACAGTTTGCTATATAGTTTTTAGTCGGAACAACATGAAATTAAACATCTTTGTTATAATCATTATTGTGGCAGTTTTACGGATTGGCTACCACCAAGTCGAATCATTTCGGATCAGATATGTTGTCTGTCAGACATATAATGCAACATTTGTTGAATTCACACGATGTGAAATGAAAATTGTTCATCGCGGAATTGCTGCCTTCTATTTGACTGCCAAATTGCTTGATATACCTATCAATAGTGTTTACATCAATTTGGCTCTATATAAGAAATCGAATGGTTATCAACCTTTTCTCTTTAATCAGAGTCTCGATTATTGCTATTATATGCGAAATCCAAAAGCCCATCCATTTATCTATTCGTTTCACAAGACATTTATGTCTATATCCAATATAAATCATTCGTGTCCCTATGATGTAAGTATTCCCACACGCAACTCCATTTACATATGGTGCTTTTTCAATATATATGTGCTTTTCTTTTCCGTAATCAATTGAAGCACGATCTGATTGTGGAACGTATGATATATGATAAAAACTCTCTAAAGGATATGCCCGTGCCCAATGGTGAATATATGTTGCTTTTGCGAGTGGCTTGCTATAAAATATGGCGAGCCGAGGTAAAGATCTATGTATCCAAAGAGAATTGAATGTGAATATGGTATAGCCAATTGTATGTATTTTACTCTGCGTATGCACTTATCTCCAAATTTTTAATTTAGATACGTTACATTTTACTTGGTCATTTTATAAAAGTTCGGGACAGTTTACCATTTTTCTTCAGAAAACTACATAAAAGTTTAGATAAGAAAATATAATATTATTCAATTTTTTTTTTTTTTTCGAAAGAAACTAACATTTACATTTCATCAAATGTTTTTGGTTTTCATTAAGTTAGTTGAAATTTGTGTTCAATAAATGTGGGTTAAAGGAAAAAATAAAATGATCGTTTAATTGCTCAAATTTATTTTAAAAAATTGTTGATTGATCACTAAACAGTTCGTGTGCTATTTGCCATAAAAAAATTTAAGTGCAAAATTTAAGAATAAAGAATTTAAAACCTGCGAGAAAATCTACAAAGGAATAAGGAACTTATGAATGACTTTAAGGGTAAGTTTATATACATATATGTATACACTTTCCCTCTTATATTATATATTAAATTATTCATCCAGCTTATGAATAAAACTTTTTAATTTCTTTGTTTTCTAACGGTGTGTTCAAAAATCTGTTATATTCAAAACAAAATGAATGGCGCTGCCCTATCTACAAAAATTATATGACAGAGCTGCCACATAATCTGCAGCCAACTTAATCATCAAGAAGTAAGCCATTCAAACTTCAATTAATTACCAATTGGCTACTTATGTACTACCGTAAACAGATAACAAAACGTATTTAGCCAAATGAAAAAAAAAAAAAAACATTAAATGTATAGAGAAATCATCGGGTTTAAAAACCCGCAATTTGAATTTGCCGGCAAATATATTGAGTAAATTGAAACTGTGCAACGTTGTAACCGATACCTGTAGGTATCGTTGAAAATATCGAATACTATGCAACCCTGCCAACAATGACAACTGACCGCATGGCGATAAATTTTTTCTTTTCTTTTGGTCTTCTCAACTAAGCAGAAGCGTGGTAAGTGTGAAATCCTGTTAAAATCAAATTGTATTTAAAGTTGTTCAATTTTTATGAATTTAGAGAGAAATCTAGAAGAATGAAAAAGTTTATTGATCAAAACAATGAATTATTTTGTAAATATTGAACAATTTTCATAAATAAGACGCACGCCTCATGCAACCTAACCTCATTTTCCCCTGAGACACCCGACTAGGGTGCAAATTGTTTAACAACATAATTTCATCGCTTTTTTAACTTTTCAGTGAAGTATGGTTAACAGCCGCATACCGTCGGTCTTTTCGAAGACTTATGTCACTCCCCGTCGCCCCTATGAAAAGGCGCGTCTGGATCAGGAGTTAAAGATCATTGGTGAATATGGTCTGCGGAACAAGCGTGAGGTATGGCGCGTCAAATATGCCTTGGCTAAAATCCGTAAGGCTGCCCGTGAGCTGCTCACATTGGACGAGAAAGACGAGAAACGTCTTTTCCAAGGTAGGTTTCTATAGTAATGTATCATTGTAGGGACTACTGTAAGCAGAAGCGGAGAAGGTTGATGTGATGACTGAGAGGTTTTTATGGATAATGCCCCCCAGTCGATTCCATAATCTGGCTCTGGTGCTACTAAATGATGATTTATATTAAAAACTACAATTCTGACACTTCTTGTCTGAGTAAAAATACTACATTGACGCTAACATATATGTACTGAAATTAGCACGTGCACATATCGGCGGCGCTAAGGGAACTTTTAAGATATAAATGTATTAATTATAATTGTTGCTCTTTAATAAACAATAGGTAATGCCCTGCTGCGTCGTCTGGTGCGCATTGGTGTCTTGGACGAGTCTCGCATGAAGCTCGATTACGTTTTGGGTCTGAAAATCGAGGATTTCTTGGAGCGCCGCCTGCAGACTCAGGTCTTCAAGTTGGGTTTGGCCAAATCCATTCATCATGCCCGTGTCCTGATTCGTCAGCGTCACATTCGGTAAATATCTCTTGGCCAACGGCTCCAATGAAAAGGGACTCGCAATTGAGAGTGTTTATTTGATTGTTCAGTAAGACCACTTGGGAGTCGAACAAGCAGCTTCTCTGCGGCTTGTACCGGCTTTCAACGTCTTTTGATTAGGTAGTTGATTTCGATATTAACTCCAATCATAATGCAAATCCCGCATAGCGTAAGTCGCACTGAACATTTAACTTCCCTATAAGAAGAACCTAAAACTCCATCTAGCTTATTTGTTTAACCTACTTTTTTGGATTTTAACCAGAGTTTTTTTTTTATATTAGTGTCCGCAAGCAAGTCGTCAATATCCCATCATTTGTGGTGCGTTTGGATTCCCAGAAGCACATTGACTTCTCTCTGAAATCACCCTTCGGTGGCGGCCGTCCTGGACGCGTCAAGAGGAAGAACCTGAAGAAGAACCAGGGTGGTAGCGGTGGAGCTGCCGAAGAAGAGGAGGACTAAACTGTAGCTGCAGCAAATGTTTTGTAATGCTAAACTTTATATATTTTACAAATTAAAAGTGTAAAATGTCATTAACATCCGTTAGCTTTTCACTTTGTGTTTGTTAATAAGCAGCATTTAAGAATTTGTAAAGTAAAGTGTACATTGAGTCGCCCAGATAAATGTTTGGCTTATATTAAGTCTTTTAAATGTCTCGTTTCTTAAATCCAACCGGTTGATGTTGGATCGAAAATGAGAGAGATAGCATACTATTTTCCACTTCATCTCGAGTTCGGTTTATAATGTTTAGTGTACATCCGGCGAAAAAAAAAAGAAATGCCCATATATCAGGAAACATATGTGTAAAAGTGCATTCATTCTCAAGTTAGTAATGGATTCCTTAAGCCTGGATCAATTACCCCATTTTTGCCGGAGGAGCTTATAACCCCCTGTTATGTTAGCGAGGTAACATTTTATCAAACTATCGATGATGGCCAATTGCTATCGATTTCGGCGTTATCGAGTTGGCAATTATCGAGTTGACAGCCCCGTTCCAATTAGTGTTATCTTTGTTGTTGTTCGCTTTAGACGTGTGCTTTTCGTTTCATTCTCGTGTTCTCGTTGCTCGATCGCGATCTGTATTTTCTAATTTTCCATTTGGCAATACATATGTGAACATAGACATATGTATATATCAGTAGTAGCGTTGCAAAGTGATATATATATTTATATATAAAAGTAAAGAACTGCATGCGATTGTTTCGCTTCATCTTGCTCGCTCTCTCTCTCTCGCCCACGGTTTTGGTCTTTTTTGTCTGTGCGTGTGTTCGAGTGGTTGGCAAATAAAACGAAATGGATACTGATGAGAGACAACAGCAACAACAACGCGATCAGTGGTATCATGAGAGTTGGAAAGAACAACAGCAACAACAAAAGCAACAGCTGGAACACTTCTACACCCACAATCATAGCAATTCCTTATCAGACAGCAGGGATTATGATACTAATTCAACACGAACCTCACTATCGGGTTCTCCACCCGCTGCGTCATCCGGCAGCGAGCTGCAATTGGATTTTGCCAACATTGAGGACAAACCAATACTGGCCAACCTAATGATGCCCACTAGTGCTGAATCCGTTTCCGGACCAAATTCGGAGGCCAATGAGCAACAGGTGCTGCATCCGATAAGTTTAAGTTTAACATTCGAGGCTGCGACAGCTGCTGCGGCAACTGCAGCAGTAGCAGCTGATGAGCTTGAGGCGGCCACATATGCTCTTTTAGAGACAACACGGCAGGAGGTGGCGGCCGAAGAAGAGGATGAGGCGCCAGATGAATATGATGACTATGATGACGAAGTCTTTACACTGCGACCACTGACAACGTCGACTGCGACCTTCGAATCATCATTAAATGCATCTGCAGCGACAATTGAAACCATGCCCATTGCAGTCCTAACCATACCAGCATCCTCATCCACATCATCATCCTTATCATCATCAGTTGCACCAAATCATGTATCTCTATTAGCCGGTGACGAAGAAGATGAAGAGGTCGTGGAAGTGGGGCAAGTTTTCAATGTGGATGACATTTGCTTCACCCTGGAATATCAATTTCAAAATCAAAAGCTTGTCCAAGTCCAGCCTCCTACTGTGGTGTCGCTCAGCATGCTGGCAGCGTCAAGTTCCTCTAACTCGGAGACAGCACCAATAACAACCTGTGACGACTCTTCGACAGCATATTTTACCGTTGAGACAACCAGGTAGTCCTCGTCCCTATCCAAGGCTTTGCTTTATGCTGATTGCTACTGCTTCTTCTTTTGCATGCCGTTCCTTAACTCTTTCTAACTGTGTTTCTTACAAAGACTCGTTTGAATTTCGACTTAACCTCCATTGAGAAAGCTTTGAGTTTGTTCGATCTTGTTTTCTCCGACTAAAAATCAAACTTTGGTTGGTTTCGATCTAGATATAGAGAGTATCCCTTTGGTGATTAAAACAAGTTTAAAATTGCAAAACTCTTTAGCTTTAATCACTGAAATACCGGGCACAAGATTGTTTGTTTTCGTAGTAGTCTCTTCAATTTATAGGTTGTATGTAGGATAAAAATGGTGATTACAGATAGAATAATTTGCGTTACTCCAAATGGAGACGACACTCTGCCATTATGATTCTTATCTCAAGCTCGTTCACTGAACCTTAAGAAAACCTTTTTGTTTCGTTTACATTCCCTTCATAGTTGTCACCGTTGACCCCTGGCCAGGGCCAGCTAATTTTTCCACTGCCCACACTCATCATCAAGAAAAAAAGAAAAAAAAAAAAAAACAATTTCGGCAAGAATTCTGCGCTGTCTGACGTGACGTGTCTTAAGACGTTTTTTTCTGTTTTTTTTTTTTTTAGTGTTTGGTGGGCCAATTAGAACCAAATATTGAACGAAAATTGTTGGCAATATTCTTGAAAATATTTTTTTTTTTTCTGTGGCAATGGTTTTTTGTCCACTTATTACAACAAGCGTTCGTAAAGTGTCCGAAATGCTAGAATGTTGTTGCTAATTGCCTGATTTGTGTTGGTCATAATGCACTCATACAAACATATGTACATATAATTATACATATGGACGTATGTCTATATATACACATATATGTATCTGTATTATTGCATATGTATTCCTTTACACACATTGGTCAAAACACGATTTTTCATATTTCTCATTTATTGGATGGCAATGGGAGGAATTCTAACGCGGTTGCATGCCGCTACCACTGCCACTGCGCGGCTTTTCCTACATATTATTGTTGTTGTTGTTGTTGTTGCTCTTCGTCATTATTATCATGATAATGATGATTGTATCGAAATCGTTTGTTTGGCCTAAAAATAGTTCACAACGATGAACACATTTAGATTTGGCTACAGCTCCCCCAACCCCTTTTAAACCACCATTCCATCCCCCCCTTCTCTTTCAACAAGTTGGTCCCTATATCTATGTATGTATGTATGTATCTATCTATGAATGTATACATATGTATGTATGTGCATATGTGTACATATATAATACATACATATATGTATGTAGCTACATATCTGATGTACGAGTATATTTTGTATGTTAGGAAAACAAAAGTTTGAAAATTTGTTGTTGTTGTTGTTGTTGTTGTATTCATCCCCCACCCCAGCAAATAACAACAAAAAGAGAATCCATTCATTCACACTTGCTATAAGAAAGTGCCGGTTTTTCTTCAATTTTTCTAAACTATTGTGAAATTGTATTCTCGATCATTCCCTTTAGAGTGTGGTGTGCGAGTGTGGGTTGTGTGTGCCTGAAAATGTTGAGAAATTGCATACATACATATGAATAAAATTCATCATTAACGGCAAACGGTTTTAAGTTGAAAAGTTCACTTTAAAGTCATTAAAATTAATTCTAATACGACATTTTAATCTCTTCATGTCCAATTATTGTTAAACAATTTGAAAAAATTTGTCAATGATGCAACAATTACTTGATTTTTTCGACTGGATCGTTGAAAACGATTACTTTTTAATGTATGTATGTATATGAAGTAATTGAAATTGTGTGATAATTACTTTGTAAATGACTGTAGAACTTCTAGTCGATCCTACACAACTGTACAAAGGCCAATTATTTATTATATCAAGTTGTGAAATGGGTCGAAACCTATCAAAGCCATCAAACATATCAAGTTAGCACTTTTGTTCCAGAAATTTCCAATATGTATATTTGGGATCTTATACTGAAAATGTGGGGAGACATCAAGTAAAATTTTAGAAAATTATGTTTATGATATACGAAAACTGTTCGGTATGAAGGACTGGACTTCCAGCGCTATTTTTGATGAAGCTGATGCCAGAGCTAGTCTTTGATGGCCTGCCTCTAATGGTAATCCTTCTGCTAAAGACAAGAGATGATCCTCTATGATCAAAGTTCATTTTCGGCTTTAAAATTTTTATTCCTTAAATGATCTTTTACGATTTGGTTAGTCCAAACACTTTTGCACTACAGAATTTGTTATTGTGTCCTGTCATCTTTTCTGTTTCTGTTGTTGTTATTTTCTACTTTGTATTTAGTACAATAATTTTTCAATTTTTCATCTTCACACCCCCGCGACAGACCCCCTCTCTCTCCCTTCCTCTTACTATCCCTGTCTGTTTCTATCTCTATATTGGACGGTCTATTTTTATCGGTATGAGTAGTTTTGAGTTGGTTCCCATCTCAATCATATTTTGTGAGGCGAGGCGCGAGCAAAGGGAAGGGTATCGACCAGCTGGCAATGAATTGTAGGGTATCAGCTGAATGATGAGGGAGGAGGAGAAGAAAAGAGGGCAGAAGCGTATGCCGCTGCCCGTCAGTCAGATGTCGAGCTCGCCCACGCACTTGTTGTTGTTGTTGTTATTATTATTATTGCTGTTTTTCTTTTTAATTTTTCTAGCCTTATAGTTTTTTTTTGTTTTTGTGTGCTTTTCTTTTTGTTTTATTTTTGTTTGAGTTGTTCATTTCGTTTTGGCCATGACAATATTAAATATTAATTAATCTGATTAGAAAAGTCTTATAGCAAAAGTTAACCAAAACAAAAAAAATTAATGTCACTAATCTGCTAGACTTTTCTCTATATATACATATGTACATATATAAATATGTATATGTAGATTTTGTGCCCACTGACCCACAAATTGTATGCAATATTGTATATACAAATCTGCGGCGACTTATATACATATATATATTTTGATTATTGTGATAACTATTTTATAGCTATGTAGATGATCCCAATGAGCCCGATGATGAGGATGTTGATTTGGCTCACTGCATACGTCCGGTTGAGCTGCATAGGGAACGTGACGATGAGGATCAACTTATGGCCATGGCCTATGAGGTATACGACCGACAATCCATACCCGCATCCATGCAGAAACTCACCAAGGCTCTCTATCTAAAGTTCACTTTAATTGAGTGTCTGTGTTTTGTTTCTTCTTTTCTCTCTAACTTGCCGTTTTACTAATGCTTTTTGTAGCGTTTAAAGGAGGCAATATCCCAATCAAACAATCGATCAATCAGTCAGTCAGTTAGTCAATCAAACCAAACCAATTTGTGTTAAGCCTTAACTTCTTGTGGTGCGTAGTTTTAGCATAATCTCATCCCATAATCACCAAAGTCCAAATGCATGACAAAGACAATCGGAAAAGATAGAACATGACCTACCCAAACGACTTTTGTTTATAATAATACGAGAAATACACAAAAAAAAAAAAATAAACACACACACAACACAACAATTTTTATCTCAACTAATATATAGTTTTGCACACTTTCTAGAGTTCCGATGAGGCCCTCAGTCGCTATAAATGCAACTATGAGAATTGTTATCGTAGCTATAGCACCATCGGCAATTTGCGTACGCATTTAAAAACACATACAGGTGAGTTATATGTGTATAATGTCCTCGATCATGCAATACTATATCTACTGAATTTCGCCAAGTCTGTAGAAATATTCCAACTAAATGCATTAATCATAAAGTGGACTATCATTTATAATAATTTAAAATGTGATTAAATAAAATGAAACAATCTTTAAATTTAGTATAGGGAACACTTGTATTATTTGGAGATATCACGACCAATTTCAGTATCAGTTCAATGTTGTTCTAACGGAGCAATCATACCATATGGCCTTAATAAAATGATATGTTATCTTACGGATAGGCAGTTGCTATATAGAACATGGTCTAAAAACAATAGACAAATTCCCGAATATTCGGATTCTATTGAAATACAGAGAGGAAAGGCTTAGCAAATGGGAAATTTTACAGGAATCTGGGAATGATTAAAACTCATACTTTAACTTTCCCCCCTCTCTCTATGCTTCCAGGCGACTATAGTTTCAAGTGCACAGAGAAGGGATGCAACAAAGCCTTTCTTACGTCGTATAGCCTGAAAATTCATGTACGTGTCCATACGAAAGTCAAGCCCTACGAGTGCGATGTGACTGGCTGTGATAAGGCTTTTAATACACGCTACAGGTGAGCGGAAACGGTTATAGATTGATATGCGTATATAATATATATATATATATATATATATTTATTTATTTATTGTGTTTATACATATGGATATATGTATATATGTATACAATGACCATATTCTTATCAGATTACACGCCCACTTGCGTCTACACAATGGCGAGACATTTAATTGTGAAATGTGCCAGAAATGTTTCACCACGCTGAGTGACCTGAAGAAGCATATGCGCACCCACACACAGGAGCGTCCATACAAGTGCCCGGAGGATGATTGCGGCAAGGCATTTACAGCATCGCATCATTTGAAGACACATCGGCGGACGCATACGGGCGAGAAGCCCTATCCCTGCCAGGAAGACAGTTGCCAGAAATCGTTTAGTACCTCGCATAGCCTTAAATCCCACAAGAAGACCCATCAAAGGCAACTCCTAAACAAGGGCAAAAAGAAATCAAAGAGGAGTAATAGTCAGAAGCGCGAATCACAGCAAGATCACGATTCCTTGCCCCCCTTGGATGGTGAAATACTAAACATAAATCCTGGTAGTCATTGCTCGGAGAGCACCAGTTCGGACAGTGGTGTGGTCATTCTGAATACGCAAACAATTCCTGGGACTGCAGGCGCTCCCACAACGAACATGGACTTGCCTCAGGAGTTGCCCCCTGTGTTTGTACTACAGGAGGAGCAGCCTTTAACCTTGCCAGAGACTTCACAAGCCTTCCAACTGTCCTATGCCGCCGAAGAGGAGTTACCCAGACCTTGGATAGATGCGGCCATACTTGTACCTAAACCGATTATACCCATGGCTCCCCTTACAGACACTTGCGGTGTGGCCCTGCCCACGGAAATGCCTAGTTTTGTGGACTTGAAACCCAGCTATGGCAACGCCGCAGTCAGCGGACAAATGGAAGTGGATGCCACTACATCTCCCTTGGAGTTGAATCAACAGAATATTGATGAACTGCTTAAAGCTGATAGCTTCGAGAATGATGAGGACATGGAAACGGAATCCCTGCTCAATGACATACTAATGACCATTGACAACAACAGTGCCCTACTGCAGGCCACGCTGCAGCAAGCCTCCCAGGTGCCGAGCGATGCATCCGGATTGGTGGAGCTGGACATAAGGGACAATAAACCGACGCTTAAACAGATCACGGCAGATGCGGGCATCTGTAATTGCACCAATTGCAAATGTGATCAGACAAAGAGCTGTCATGGCGGCGATTGTGGCGCCGGTGCTGGAGGCGGGACTGCGTCTGCGGTTGCCGAGCCCGGCAAAAAGGTCACCACAAAGGTAACCACAACTGCCAATGGCGGCAAACGTATGTGCGGCAAAAAAGTGAGTAAACGTCAAGAGGAAATGAATCAGAATATCGAGGATGTGGCTTTGCTATTGCAAAATTTGGCTTCCATGGGCACTGGCAAGATCTCCAGCGGCGGTGGCTGCTGCGGCGGTGGTGCTGGTGGAGCAGCTAAGCCCACACCACACTCACCAGCTCCAGCAGCCAAGAGCGGTTGTGGCTGTGCTGCTCCGGCACCCCAACCAACAATGCCAACCTCTAGTGGGTGCTGTGGTGGTGGTGGTGGTGCTGCTGCTGCACCGCCAACTTCTCCCCAAATTAGCAAATGCTGCAGCGGAGTAGCATCTAATCCCAGTCCTCCTCCTCCTGCTGCTGCTGCTTCTACTGGCTGCTGTGGCCAAAAATCACCGCCAGCGACCACTCCACCAGCTGCTTCTACTTGCTGCCAGCAGTCAAATCAAACCAACAACGTCGTCAGTAGTAGGTCTCCCCCGCCTACTGCCGCCGCCACTGCCCTAAAGAGCAACTCCTGCACCTGCAAGAGTCCTGCCGAGGGCGTGGCTAATGGCTGCTGTGTTGTTATTTGCATTAAAACGCTGCAAGCTCTTCGCAAAGTCCTAACGCGCCGGAATCTAAACCTAATGCTTTGTCCACAGCAGAACTAAAATTTGTAAAAACAAGTTAAATCAAATCCACCAAAACCATCAATCAATTAGTAAATCCAAAATACCGCCAACTCTTCAAGTATCCTTCAACAAGCAAACAATTGTAAACTAAATTGGCAGGATACAAAAATTCAATACACAGGCCTATAAAAATCAGTTTTTTTTGCTTTAACTTCCTATACAACTATATCTTTGAACGATTGTGGCTAAAGATCACTTTGCCTTGATCATCTTAATATTTTAAATATTTATACAAATATGTCAGTATTTGTTGCTCTACAGTATATAAAACGAAATCCTTGCTAAGAGATGGATATATATATATATACATATAACAAATTGATCACTTAATACTAATCTTTGGTACAAAATCTTTTTTAATGGTTTTCAAAGTGTTGGGCAAATTCGATCGAACAATGCCTAGAAAAAATTATAGTAAATTATATGCAACCAAAAAAATCTATGGAAATGAACTGCAATACATTATTAGTAGTCCCCATACCTAAGAAAGAGAGGGGATATGTCTATATATCTCCTTTCCTTATATTCGGATAATCTAATCAGATTGTATGCGCTTGCTTTTTCATTTTTCTCTTCGTAGGCCTGTGTAAAATGCATTTAGAGAGGTAAACCCCAAAAATACAACAAAATATAAACTAAATCTTGTGAATAAAAGAAAACAAGAAATAATAATGGATATAATAATTCCTTAAACCGTAACCATAAAATGGAGCTTTAAACTAAATTTTCACTATATTTTTTTTCTTTCTTTCGTTGTTATTAATAATCATTTTTGTTGAACAAAGAAAACCAAAAGGATAATTTACACTAACAAACAAATGCAAAAAATCTAATCTTACCCATATTTCTATTTCGATTCTTGTTTCCTTTTTAATCTATATATATATATATATATATATATATATATATATATATATATATATAGGTATATATTAATATATACATATTGCTTTCAATTTGTACATTATATGCAACCAAAAAAATAATAAATATATATATATATATTTGTAAATATATATGTATGTATTACTATATAATATGTTATGTTATTATTATCCAGTTAAAATGGAAATCATTTTGTATAAAGTCGAATAAAACATAAAACTAAAAATTTTTTTATTGTTGTTGTTGTTGTTTTTGCTCCGGAATGCAGCTGCTTCTAACGCCACCAGCCAACTCTCTCTCTCTCTCTATCTAACGTCTTAAAATTTTATATCCATTTTTGTTTTTTCTTCTTCCTGTTCATCATCATCTTCTGATCTGCTTCAATTCTGTATTATTCTAATCCTCGCCAGCTGGTATGACCTCCTCTAGACGTCGCACAAACTTAACGCGCAACTCAGTCACGTTATCGCCCTTGAGTTGATCCTGCCAAGAAAACACAAAACCAAAACATTAAAATAAAGATGAAAAGTATTCCACAACCACAATTACAACATAACACACCTCATCAAACACACACACACACCTACACACCGCTCCACTTACCTGTACGAACCAGCACTGCACCTCCAATTGTACCATCTCCAGGGCACCACGTATGCAACCACTGAGTATGGCCGAATAACGCAAATTGGTCAAATCCGCTGGCAGCTCCACAAATTCCGTCAACGGATTCGAATCAAAGATTAGTGAGAATTCATCACTGGCCGGCGACCAATTCGATATAGTCGGCTGTATAGTGAGATATATGCGAAAGGCCTGTTGGATGCGATCGGCCGTCTCACGCATCTCCAGACAACGGGGCGCCGATGTTCGCGCCAAGAAATCCTCGATCAGACGCATGCCCATGTTATAGCCTATGCGTTCCAATTGCTTGTTCACATCCTCGACATTCTCAAAGTCTCGCAGCATTTGTGTTACCAGGGCGCCATAGGTAAGTGTCAGGAATTCGGAGTTCTTCAAAGGAGCCAAGAAGAAAACATACAAAAAACCGAAAATAAATGGAAAGAAAAAAGAAAAGGGAAAAGCAAAAAACCAAAAAGTAATAAAAAATTTACAAAACAAATTTGGAAAAAAGAAAACGATGCAACTATTGATTACTGATCGAATGATTGGGCAGAGGATATGGAAAACAAAAGGTAATACCTTTCAATTCTTAAACTTATATTTTGAAGTTGTTTGATTTTTTATCTATTTGAATCCCCAGTCCGATTCATTTAAATATCATCCGATCCTAAGTGATAGATTGCGAAATCGGTTATAGATAGTTATATATATATATATATATATATATATATATATATATATATATATTTGTTATTTGTTTCACTGAAAGACTTTACAGAACATCCGATATATAGTACATATAGCAAACACGATTCAGAGTTATTCTTCAGTACTTATTAGACAAAACCTTTTGTTTGATTTCGATATAGTTAAGTTTATTATTTTTACAATTCTCCGATGATTTCTTATGATATAATCTAATGTCATAATATAGAGTTAGAAATTAAAATATTTTCGCCGACATCTTTTACCTGTTTTGAACTATTTCATCAGATTTTACAATTACATATAAATATATATATAATATTAATATACATTATACACACACACATACGAACATACACTTCGATGTGTATATCGGTGTAGAGTTAAGTCGGTTTATAAAACTCACATATATAGGTAGTTATATATAGGCATGTATGTATGTGTGGTTTATAGCGCTAATTACTCCGACTTAATGGCCGTTATCGTTATGCTTGGCGTCTGATGTGGAGCTATCAGTTTTGGTGGGGCACGTGCTGTCCCGCGACTCAGGGTGGCTCCGCCGCTTGGTGTCATTTGTAGACTAACCCCGCTGTCGAGGCCCCCAGGATCGCCACCCTTCTCCTGAGCAGAATGGAAGCGACCGCCTTCCCCACGTGCTCGATTCATGGCATGTCGATGGCGAGATTCATGCAAATATTTGCAACGTTCCTTCGGTATGCGTGACTCCAGTTTGGCTCTGGCCTGTCGCCGTATGAGGATGCGTTTATATTGCTTGGCATTCACATAGAGGGGCTCCTCATCGGCTTCGCCTTTGGAATTCTCATCCTCGCTAGTGGTGTTGGTACCAGTGGTGCTGGTGCTTACATCGGCACTGATGTTATTGGCTGTCGCAGCGGCTGCGGCTGAGGTAGCAACGGATGAGGCACCCACACCTGACGTAGAGGTGGCTGCCACTGCCTGGACTTGTGTTTGGAGTTGATGCACCTGCTGAACTTGATGCTGCTGCTGTTGGTGTTGATGTTGCTGTGACTGCTGTTGCTGTTGAGTGATCACATTAGTTGCCCCTCCCTGGGCCGCCGCAGCTGCATTAACCGCTGCCATTGCTGTCTGTGGGACCATTATGATCTGTTGGCCGGCAGCTTGAGCTCCTGGATTGGTATTCGCTGCTGATGTTATCTGCACTAATTGGCCATTGATATTGAGATAGTGTGGCGTCGGTTGGGCAGCGACTGCTGCAGCCGCATTTGGATCCAGAGCAGCTATGGTTGGGGCTTGATAGAATATAGTTTGCCCATCTGGCAGCTGCATTACTTGCATTTGCGGCTGTTGTTGCGCCTGGAGCATAATCTGATTGGCCTGCAAGGGTATCAACTGCGGTTGCAGTCCTGCAGTAGTCGCCTGTGTCTGCGGCTGCTGCCCTATAATAATTTGAGCTGCGCCTGTGGGTAGCAACGGCATTGGTATCACCTGTATGGGCTGAGAGTTGGCGGCAGCTTGGGCGGCGGCATTGTTGCTGCTTTGCTGTTGCTGTTGATTATGGGAGTTGTTGCTGCTGGCGTTGCTGTTACCGGCTGCGGCGGAGCTCATTCTAGGCGTTGCTGTTGAGGTACGTTGGTTACTGCTAAAATGGTTTTCCATGTGTTTCGTTTCGTGTCCTTCTCTCACACATAACACACATTAACAACTTACTGGAAAAGCGGAACGGAATATAAAGCCGATTTTGAGGTGGCACTTGGCAAAAAAAAACTAACCGAAACTAAAGCTAACCTATAGCTTGGATCCCCTGTTCTTAAGATTATGTTGTATAAACTTACCACTTTTTTGGGATCAAGTCGGGTGGCTTGTCGCGACATATTTGTGCTATTTTCTATGTGCAATAAGGTGTTTTTTTTTTGTTTTCTTTTTCGAAATGTCAGTATGCCTTCGATTTTCACGTAGAGTACGCAGAGTTGCCAGGTACAGTTTTGGGTGTAGGATTGCATACAGGCTGGCACACATACATATATCGATAGTTTTTCGTTTTTCTGACGATAGTCGGCTAGTAGAAAGCCAGCAGTAGATAATTTAACGGGACGGGAAATACTATCGTGTGACGTCAATAACAACTTGTTAATGTTAATTTTTGTATTTCAATCGATATGACTATTGTTGTAATTGACTATTACAACAATTTACAATTCTTATTCCAATTGCTATAATTTTTCTATTGCAACGCACTAAATTTAAGGCAATGAATTAATGACGTAGATTAACAGAGCGTTACCTTTCGTTGGTGTGATACTTTCGATAAGCGCAAAAAAATATCAACCCTGCGTTGATAAACTACACAAAGCAACAACAAGAACAACAACAACAACGCAGAGCGTATAAACAATTTGCTCACAGCTCCAGGTGTCAGCAGAGTAAATAAGAAAAACAATACGGAAAATTTCGGAAACATATTATATTTTTTTTATTCGAACCAGTGAGTTGAAGTGCACCGAGAACAACAACAAAAATAGCAGAAAAAATGGCTTCGTTCTTTAATGTGGGCGCTCTGGGCAATGTATTCTCAACTCCCATAGGACAACGCATCGGTGAGTGGGGAAATGGAAAACCGAAAGCTACGACCGTTGCCCCCTTCACTCGCTTCCCACCCCTCGCTGGCTAATGTCTGTGTGTGGGGGTGTTTGAGTGATTCAATTCAGATTATTTGACAATATTGCACTATATACATGTATATGTGCATACATATGTATATATAGAAAAATTTGCGCATTTCCATTTTATTAAAAATCCTGAAATCAAAAATTTCCTTTAGTGACGGGGCCGAGGAAGCACTGGAAAATTGAATTTTCACAACTTTCTTTCTGGCCTCAATATGTGGCACGCACACACATCTTACAGTAAAGCCGCACACCACAAAAAAAAAAAAAATACAAAACAAAGCCTAAACTGTGTAAAGGGAAAATGAAAAACAGATTTGTTGTTGCCTTTTCTACTATACCTTCGTACATACATATATAATTATGCATATGTTATACATACGTATCACTGTGGTAAGTTCACCGCAAGAATCTCCCAGCAACTCAGTACGAGCCAAGTTGGTTTGGCCAATTGGCTTCTTCTGATAAGATTACAATTAAAATTGTAGGCGGCTGACGAGAGGTGTACAAGGGCTGTTTTTGTGTGTGTGCATGCATGTATGTGAGTACATGTATGTGTAATTTGTTGCTCATCAATATTAGCTCACACACAATTTTTATTTTTTATTTACTTATTGGCATAGGCAAGGAAGTGCGATTGTTTTACTTTTATTACGATTAGTCAGTCAATTGTCATTCCTATTACCTATCTGTTCCCACATTTTCTTCATCCACCTGTTTTTTTTATTAGCCTGCATCTGTTTTACTAGCAATTCCTCTTGGCTAACTACCCCAAGTTAATCGTGTCCAGTTTTAACTTGCCCTTTCCCGGTTTGGCCTACTAATACCTGACTTACCCCTCCACTAATGGTACCGCAATTAGTCATAGCCCCTTTGGTTTGACTTAGTTACATAAAATAAATGTGTGAACTTATTTCATTCCATTTTCCTAGTTATTTTTTCAGCATGACTGTGCAATATGTTTGTTTGTGAGTTTTGTATATGTATGTATATATGTGTGTGTATGTTGCTAATTTGTTGCTTCATATTTCTCCCCCTCTGTCCCATGATCTCCTCTTCCCGGTGTTTCCTAATGTATCTGTCTCTTTCTTATTCACTCTTAACTAATATCTAGTGCAGTTATTTTGTTTTATGCTTGATTAGATTACAAATTGTCTTAATATATTGTTGTTGTAAAGAGAGAGAGAGTGAGAGAGGAGACGGTACAAGAGAGAGGGACCCCCATAACCGTTGCAGTGACAATCATATATGTATGTATATCTTTAGGTTACTTTAACGCATCGAATCTTATATACCCTTACTTTTATCTGCATTAAAATCATTATCTATCTTTCCTATAGGGAATGCATCTTTACATAGAATGTAAAGATTATATCAGAAAAATAGTGTATAAGATCAAGTCCTGTATCGATGCCGATTAGGAATATATGTGTACAAATGTATGTGCTGCAAGATCGTATGTACATACCTATGCCCGGTACTAGGGAAGGGCATCAAAAATGAATGATGATGCATATCAGTCAGTGCTGCCAGTTGTGACAGCAGAAAACAGTCAAATAAATTTTAAAAAATAGCGAAAATAATGACTGATTAATGAATATATTATGTAGTGTTAACATAAGCTATCAATTTAATTCCTGTTGTTGTATTTATTTGTAAATATTTTTCTAGAGGCCGCCACGGATGCCAGTTTGGCCTCTGAAAATTGGGCAGCCAATATGGAAATCTGCGATATGATAAACGAATCCTCGGATACGGCTCGCGATGCTATGCGAGCCATACGAAAACGTCTCTCACAGAATGCCGGCAAAAACAATCAGGTTATCATGTATACCCTTACTGTGCTGGAGACCTGTGTGAAGAATTGTGGCAAAGCCTTTCATGTCCTGGTATCGCAAAAAGACTTTATCAATGATTTGGTTAAGCTGATTGGACCGAAAAACGATCCGCCAGCTATTATGCAGGAGAAAGTCTTAAGTCTCATACAAATCTGGGCAGATGCCTTTAAAAATCAACCGGATCTCAATGGCGTAACACAAATGTACATGGAACTGAAGAATAAGGGCATTGAGTTCCCAGCCACAGATTTGGATGCCATGGCTCCAATTTATACGCCACAAAGGGTGAGTGCAATAGCTGCATTTGTGCGTATGAAAAAATGCGTATACGAAACACTTGATTTACGATACGCCATAATTTTAGTTAATTTCTTCAAAGCTTACAATTTTTAATTTCCCAAAATAATTTTTCTGATTTTTGTTGCTCTCTAGAGCGTGCCGGAAGTTCATGCCCAACATCATGCCATTTCGCCGCAGCATCAACAAATGGTGGCCGCTGCAGTTACCACTGGACCACCCAACAGCACTGGTCCCCTACATCTGACAGTGGAACAGGCAGCCAAGCTGCGTGCAGAGCTGGAAATAGTGACCAACAATATGTCCATATTGAGCGAAATGCTAAGTGTACTGAAAGCAGGCCACGAATCGCCTGATGATTATGCCTTGCTCAGTGAACTGACTTCCACCTGTAAGGAGATGCAATCGCGTATTGTCGATCTAATTGGTCGCGTCCAGGATGATGAATTAACCGCCGAGTTTCTACGCATAAATGATGAGCTAAATAATCTATTCCTACGCCATCAGCGGTATGAAAAGAATCGTGCCCAGAGTCAGAGTGGAACTGGTGTTACTTCACCTGCGGCAGTGCTGGGCGCTGCCATGGGTGTGCCACCTGCAGCAACAGCAGCAGCAACATTGCCTCCGCCGCCTACAGCAGCAACAGCTGCTTCTGGCTCTGCCGCCGCCAACAGCAATACCCCCCAAAGTGATCAGCTGTTGATTGATTTAATTGAAAATAGCGAAGAGCAGCAGCAATTACCCCAAAGCTTTGGTCAACTCAATTTATCTGGTGGTGGAGCTGCTGCTGCGTCCACAGTTCAAAAAGGTGCCGCTGCTGATGAATTTGACATGCTGGCCCAATCTCGCACAGAGTAAGAATCCTATTCTGGGACTACTCTCTTTCTCTCTCTTAATTTGATTGCAATTATTTTGATTTTTTTTTTATATCTATGTTTAGCAAAACGGATTTACTACGCGATATACTTTCTGTGGATGCTGCTGCTGGCAGTAAATCTCAGCAGCAACAACAGCAGCAGCAACAACAGCAGCAGCAACAACAGCAGCAGCAGCAACAACAACAACAGCAGCAGCAACCGCCGCAACAACAACAGCAGAACCCGCAACTACGCCCAACCGGCGAGCCGTCGGTGGTAAGTAAAGTGAGTAATCGAACCAATGGAATTGTGATCTAACTAATTTCGTTTGATCTATTTCCTTTTAAATTGTATATTCCCTTTCATTTGGGCACTTTATTTTATTTAAAATTTCCATTTTTCTTTCGTGTTGTTTCATTTACTGATTTGGTTCCTTCGCTTTGATTTATGGCACATAGTCAACAAAAGAGAATGAGATCGATGAAATGGAGGCTTGGTTGGGCACCTCAGTAAGTAGTACCAAGAACTTGTCAAACACTAATTAAATCACAACAACATCATCTATACTACCATGAAATGAAAAGTCCTAAACCATTGTTTTAATCATCGATTGATTTTCTAATCACTTATAAGAAATTTGCTTAGACTTATCTCAGATTTGGAACTCTTCAAGTCATGTTGTATCATCCTTCACTCCAATTTCATTCGATTACCATTGCTTTTTCAATTTTATTATTTTGTCAATGTTCACGCACACACAATCCTTGATTCGATACTTTAATTAATTTGGCTTTTTGCGATTGTTTGTTTTTCTCTACTTAATAGAAAGAAATTGATGGCATTGAGGAGCTGACCAGTTCCGAATTTGATAAATTTCTTGAGGAACGTGCTGCTGCCGCTGAAAATCTTCCAACCATTAATGCAACGAATTCCGCCAGTGCCGCAGCCGTAGTAGCCACAGCCGGTTCAGATAGTTTACGAAAGACACCAAAGAAACTAGGAGCTGATGACGATCTGCTGGCTCTCTGAGTCATCTCAATACCACCAACCCTCTGATCCTCAAGCTCCAATTCCATCATCAGCTTTTCTGATTGTTTACTCTTTCAAATGTTACAACCAACAACATAACATACATATTTATACATAACGTCTACTATATAATAGCAGCAAACCAATTACATATAAAACCGATTTATGTAAAATGCTTTTTTGTTTATGTTTTTACCAATTTCTCCATTTTTTGATTCTTACCTTAAATAACTATACAAAAAATTATTCCAAAAAAAAAGAAGAAAAAATGATAAAAACTTGTGTTGCTCTATTTGTAAGCCACAACATATTATTGACGGTATATAATTATAATAATGTATTATGTTTAAAGTCTATTTGTTGTTTATTTATATACATACATACATACGCATATATATATATATATAAATACGATCTTAAAGCTAATTTATTTTACCAGAAACTTTAAAAGAAGAAAAATACATCAAGCACATACTAAAAGAAAAGCAATTTTGGAATTATAAGAGTTATATAATCATGGCCTCTGTCGATCCACTATAGATATCTTCCTCCTTCTCCTCCTCGTCTTGTTCTTCTTCCTCCCCCTCCCCCTGATCATGCTCTTTATCTGTGTCACTATCCTCTTTCTCTTCGTTTGTTCTTTTTCCTTTTTCTCGTTTTTCCAACTTTGATTCCAGCTCTTCAATTTTGGCTTTCTTTTCGTTGATTAATAGTAAAAACTTTTGCAACATTTTTGTTTCTCTAGATTTGGTCTCCTCTATGTACCTCTCATATTCTACAAGAACTTGGGAATCTTTTCCCGGCTCACTGGGATTCAAATCGCTTGATCGTTCAACAGCTGCATCCAGTAAGCTAAAACAGTTGGAGATTTTACGCAGCGGTATATCCAAATATAGTGTCTCATAGCCAGAGCATTTGAACAATTTAAATACAGCTTCCGTCGCCTTTCCTTCAGATGAAGTAACTTCATAATCGAATCCCGGTAAACCCATGTTGGTGGTCAATGCCTTCTTGCACTCATTGAAGAAATCTTCATAGGACTGATCTAACTCGTCAGCTGCGGTTCGTATATCAGTGAACTTTAACAATCCGCGGTACGGCTGATTACTGCTAGTAAGAACTATGTCCAATTCCACCTCGTCATCCAGCCATTTGCTGCGAGCATATATAAATGGCTTAACATCTTCCACCTGACTGTGGGTAAGTTGAGTACGTTCCAATAATTTCACAATATAATTCATAATATATGACTTTTGCGCTAGCCAAGTGATCTTGGGTCGCAAAAAACGTAAATTCAAATGGATTAAATAAAATTAAATCCGTTTCTTGTCAGATTCTCCTCAATATGTAAATAAAAACTAACCGGCCCAGTGCTGCCATTTTAGCTATTTTCAAGTCAGATCTGACTTCTTTTATTAAGAATTGCGGGAAAAAATTTTGAAACAGCGGGTAGCGGGAATTCTAGCTTTACAAATCAAAATAATTCCTGAAGATAAAAACATTAACATTTTAAAAGAAGAAGATTTTAAAAAACATGTCAAGAGACCTGTGTCTTGGCTCAAGTTCAAAAAACAGATCAAAACTGCACAAATGGACATGGTTAATGTAGTAATTTCATAATAGAGCTCTTGAAACAGTTGAAGCATTGTTTTATATTGTTTTAATAACTAGTTTTTTTTCAGCTTATTTTTCCTTTGTGTTTTTCAGCTTTTTTTTTTCTTCTATCTGGCTTTTCTTGCTCGAAAAATTATGGCAGCACTGAACCGGCCCAACTTGCCTCGATAACAATAAATTTAAATATCGATAATAAATCTGACGATAGCTTACATAACATTCGATTCTCATCGCATGTTAATTAACAGCTAACGTTCCATTCGATATCTGTTATTCAACAGCTAACATTGCATTCGATATCTGTTAATTAACAGAATCAAAATGCAGTCCGAAATTTTTTTCACTGATGTTTCGAAATTTTTTTCTCAGTGTTGTTGTGTTTTTCGTTTGATGCGTGCGGCGTATTGTGGAGCAGAAAGAAAATAAACTACTTAATTATTTGTGTAAAAATTAAGTAAACATTCTTAATTGCGGTTTTCGGAGTTTTAAACGCATTTGGAATTCGTTTTCTTCGCGTTCGTTTTTTTTATTTTCTTTTTTTTTTGTTGATTGTGGTTAAAACGTTAGTTGGAGACAAGCTGAAGCTGCCTTTGCTTTTTGATTTATGTACAAGACAAAAGGAAATAACAATCAAATATATATATCTATATATGTGAAATAAAAAAAAAGAAATTAACAACTATATGTTGAGCAGTATTGCGGATAAAAAAAGAAATATACTGAATAAAAAAGGCCTTACAAACGCACATACACAAACGCATATTCACACACACACACATCCACACAACGGCAACTACACAAAAACAGAAGGAAGAAGCAGCAGCAGCAAAAAGAAGTGTCCGACAGAGAGCAGAGATTGCAAAAAATAAAAAGAAGTTCGTTGCCTTCTAAAGAACATATAAAAGTGCAATAGAAGAATTTTGCAAAAAAAATCGAAGTAAGCCCGGCCAATAGCAGCAAACGGGAGCTGCGTTTGCTATAAATAAAGAATTTGCAGAAGCAGCAACCGTCGTAGCAGCCACGGCGACTGCGACGGCGACGTCAGCGGCGGCATCTGTTTATCATATAAAAATAAACAAAAACAACCAAAAGAAAAAAGAACAAAAACGCGAGTGAAATAGAAATCATATATAGATATAGAGATATATAGCATAAACCAGACAAGCTGAGGAGGTCGCAAGAGTAAGAGTGTGTTGTATGCGCGCGGGGGGAAGCGGTCATATCTCGTTTCGGATATTTTAATTTGACAAATATGCAAGATTAGATGAACATTTGGATGCGATTATTTTCCACATCCTGGTCCTCCTCCTCCTACAGCAGCAGCAGAAGACAGTAAACTTATTAAAATGCCTTGCGATACTGCCAAAACTTCATCCGATATTGAGCATGTGGATTGGAATAGTTCGAGTCAGCACTATGCGAATGTCAGGTGAGTGTTGTACCAACAGCCCCTTTCCCTAAACCCTATACCCATTCCCCAATAGAATGCCCTTGACATGTTGGCCTTCCCCCCTCCCAAAATGTCGTAAAGTACACCAACAAAAATAGCAACAACAAAAAGCGTATATAAATTATTTAGTGGCAAACCCAAACCTTTAAGTTAAATAATAAACCCCACCAGCCCCGGAACCACCATCCCCCCAATTGAACAAATAGCACGCAATTGTATGCCAAGGAGGCAAAAGTGTTGCAAGGGGTGCTACGTATTGGCAGAGAGTCGGAGGGGAGGAATGAATCGGTGGTTGGGTGGGTGGTATATTGGTTGGCAATCGACTGCTAGCCATTATTTATAGATTGAAATATTTGATTGGACAACGAAATCAAATTGAATCGTATCGGCTTTATATATATGTACATGTATATTCTCTCTCTGACATATTCTCCAGTGATTGACCCACCGTGTAATCATTCTTTCTTTTTTCTTTGTTAAAAATCAAAGAGTGTGTCGGATAGGAAAAGAGAGAAGGCAGAATAAATGTCTACCTAAAGATTCATTTACCTAATATTTAATATACTCCTTAATATGTGTACTAAGTTTTATTAGAACTTGCTAACTATATCATATAGTTTCCATCGAGAAAAGATCGGTCAAGAATATAATTTGAACTTGATTGTTCTAAAAGCAATGGTCACGAAATTTGGTTTTTGTAAGTTTAGCAAATATAGAAATATCTGTATTATGTTCCTTTAGAATCGATCGACTATATGGTATATCTGCCATAGGAACAATCAGACGAAAGATAATCGTTTGGTATCAATAACATTTCTCTTGCTGGAGGCACGATCTTTTTATTTAAATTTTTATATATAGTAAATGCTAATGATTCTACTAAATTATATATAATAATGAGTATAAAGGGTATACGAACTTCGGCCTGTTCATCTAGTTTCGATGTTTGTTTTGTTTAATAATATTCCGATCATGGGAACAGTAGGCGTTGGCGCTTGCTTTTGTTTTAGCCATGAGAAGTTCTCAGGCAGTTTCGTTGTTCGCTTTTGTTGTTGTTAAATAGAGTTGTACCTGGTGGATTAGGACAAATATATGTACGAATATATGGCTATATTCTCGAATTCTTGGAACTATTTGTGGAACAGAGATCTAAATTCAGCATAAAGCATTTAGTTTAAAGTGGCTGCTAATTACTATTATTAAGTTATTATTAATAATTCAATAACAAATGCAATGCAATGTTGAACTAACTGAGAACTAGTTAAATGTGTAATTCGGTTAGTTGATCGATTAATCTCACACTTTAGGGATTTCTAATTGCTTTGAATAAGTTGGTTTATTTATGCATATGCAAATGCTATATATCTCGACTGTTGGCTTGATCAATGAGTTATTATTTATGCGCTGTGGGCTTAAATTTATACTAATTATAATTATAATTTATGCCACAGAGAGCAGAGAGCAAGCAGCAACCAGTCAACACCCTCGGTGTGAAGCCTCGACAACATTAAACAACTTTATCAACATCACAAATCTAACATGTCGTAAATAATTATATTCCCCCCCCCCCCCCCCCCACACACACACACACACATATACACACATACACACACACACTCAGTTGAGTGAAGTGCCCAACTTACTACACTCTCTCTATTATAGGCAGAGTCATACACTTTGAACAAAAACTAACTCTAGTTGCGCTTTATTAAGATTGAAATATTATATTTCATTACGGATAGCCAAGAACATATTACAGTGGTTAAAAAAACCATCGTAAGAGAGAACAAACTGGATAAGCAATGAGATGTAAATCCTTTAAAGGAAAACAACTGTATATCTCTAATATCGGTATTGTTCTCTCTTTATATATGTATTTTCGTTTTACAATTTGTTTGTTTGAATGATGTGTAGAGTATATGTATATTCATATATGGTAGGGTATATATCATATATGTATAATAAAAGTATTAAGAGTCTTTTGCTGTTGTTGTTGTTGCTGTTTGCTTATTTATTTACCCAAGAATAATGAAAATGCTAAATAGAGCAAACGGCGAAGCGAAACTGATAAGAATTTCCCAACAATTGTCCATATCAGGTGAAAGAAGTGGGGGGAGGAGGCGAAGCGGAGATATATTTATACTAAGCAAACAAAGCCACTTCCACATATCCATGCGATTCACCACATATGTATGTGTGTGTGTAACACCCTCATCGCTGCTTGGCATTAATTGCCCTGACATTACCTCGAACCCAAACCAAACCAGTTGAAGCTTAAAAATAAGTTTTTCAACAAAATAAAATAAAATAATGCGCAAAAAAAATATATCAAACAAAAGCCTTACTCTTGGCTTGGACTTCAAGCCGCCCCCCGTCCCACCCCTTTTTTGTTGTTGTTGTTGTTAGTCATATGTTTATTATATATTTTACCATCTGTTGGCTCCTCCCCCCCTGCAAACAAAAATGTAAGAAAAACTTTGCCTAATTAGTATATAATTAAGTTTGTACTAAAGAACAATGATTCTCTCTCTATATATATATGTAAATATATATATATATATGTATATGATGATAAAAAGTCATACACGACTTTAAGTCGAACTCTGGGTTAACTTGAAAATATGAAGGCAAAGCAAACAAAGTGTTTCAGAAATTGATGTACCACAATCCTTAGATTAACACGATCAAACCAGTAAAAAATGGATGCCCGATCTCGAGATCCTACTTTAATTTCATATAGAAAATATATTGTCGTCCGATCGGGAATTCTCTAAAACTAAATGACGCTGCCATTTAGCAGAGATTCAGTTCCACATTCCATGTGACCATCGTGTAGCATATGTACATATATAGAACAATGATCACATATGCCATTTATATACTTCATCATACATACATATATACATATATGCCGTTATCTGGCAAACTAATTCACTCTCGCTGATTTGGCCAGATAAGTTAAGGCGCGAGCAATTGAGTGATTGCCTTTTAAAGAAGAAAAAAAAATACGAAGGAACTTGAGAACTTTTTAATCCATTTACGAACTAAATTGTGTTTATATTATTTTTGAGTTTTGTGGAAGAATATTACTTATTGTATATGTGTGTGTGTGTGTATGTGTAAGGAGGGGGGAAAGATGGGGTGTAAGTGTCCGAGTATAAAAATTCGTTGAAATGACAGCGGAAACAAAATGTTGACAAGGGCAAACAGCAAATGCTTAACTGCAGTTGCAATTGAAACTTGAGAAAACCAACAACAATAACAGCAACAACAACACTAACAAAAGTTTCTTTCAATTTGAGCTGAAATTGTGCACCTGTCGTCTCCGTGCCACCCAATCCTCTCCGCCCTGCCACGCATTCAATTCACCTGCTCAAATGGAAATGCGATAGCATTTACTGTTTGTGTTTGTCCGGCCCTTTGAGAAGGTGTAAACAACTTTTGTTATAAAGTTTTTCCCATAAAAGAAATGAAATAATATCGATCATTTAAATACATATATACAAACGCACACACACACACACACACTGTAAAAAAACGAATGGATGAACTTAAACCGCAATAGATGAATTGGCAATTCTCCACAGACATTGAACAAAGACGAAACGAAATGGAGTTGGATTCACTATACAACATCTAAGAGCGAGAGAAAGGGAGAGAGAGAGAGAGAACGAGCGAATGTAACTGTTAATAGTCTTAATTGCGTTTTTTTTTTATAGAAGAATGAGATCACTTTACCCCTCACTTACTTGCTCACCACTCCATGTGATAATCGTAGGAAAACTTTTAGTTTGAATTTCATGTCTATTATATGTATGTCCACTATATAAGATTAATGGAGAAACATATTGATTACATCCAATTCGACAAACAAATTGAATTGTTTCAACAATCTGAGAAACACTCCCCCAACATCTACATAAATAAAAAGGGAGGAACTTTCGAATCTTGTTGTGACGTTGGTGTGGAGAAACTTTTAACGGATGACGATGACATTCTCCCAGATCTGTTAAGAAAGAACAACTTTCGGGCGATCCATAAAGATATATATTTTTACTGCGTATATCGATTCGATTTACAAACACTAATTACGACTAATTATTGCGCCAGAAGGGGAGGGGAAGTGGATAAGGGAAAAGAGAAAATATATATGTATACATATGTACATATGTACATATAATACACTTATCGAATACGGAAACTCTTTGTTTTTGCTCGTTTCTCTTTCGCTTTTGCCCTTTTCGCTGTTTGTTTCATGATTTGCTTTTGTGGCGATGGCAATTTGTTTTTGTTTGCAAAATGAGAGAGAAAAGAGCGGATGGAAGAGGAGTGGAGAGTGGAAGGCAGAATGCCATGTTGCCAAGGCGAGTACTGCCATCCTGTCTGCGCCTCGTCCTCCTTCTTGATGCTGTCCAATATAAAGTAATCAAATTTGTTGTGCGACTGCTACGCACAAAGGATACTTAACCACACACTCACATATGAGAATATATGTATGTATGTTTGTATATTTTATGAAGTCAACTTCTAAGGGGAGGCCCCATAATGCTGCCATTTCATCGATCCAAGGACAAAGTCAATTGCCACAATCCAAGCACTATAGACAACTAACCCAACATGCCCATGAAAGTCCATGTCCCTGACCATGTCCCTGTCGGCAGCCACAACAAATGTGGCCAAAAGAGAGAGAGAGAGAGAGAAAGACAGAGCGGGTGTGTGTGTGAGTGTCCTGTATGTTCGTCCTTCGACCGCAATCACGCACTCTGTATAAGGCAACACGAATGAAGTAAGGTGAGACGAGGTTAGGTGTGGTAAGGTGAGGTGAGGTGTAGGTGGCCAGCGGTTGCCTTATAAATTAAAAAGTAAAAGTTTTTTGGCTTTTACCAAACCCCCATCCGCGCATGTATGTGGCCAATACCTACCTACCAATCCCTCCCCATCCCGCTTTTTTTATATGCAATTAAATTGAGGTCATAATGATAGCTGATGACTGGGCCGCTAACCAAAGCTAAGTGGCCATCGATTCGACCCCAACCGGTCGGCACTAGTTTGGTGAAGTTGTAACCACTAACCAACTGACTGACTGACGGTTTTAGCACAAATTAATGTGAATTTACTGTGGATCGATATGGGAATATGTTCACATTATTATGTTCAATCTATCGATATGAATTATGCAAATTAAGGCATTTCGACTATAAGCATACGTATCTCTATACGAATCGATGAGGGGGAGGAGGAAACTGTTTTAATCGATCTATAGGATACACAGGAAACACTAGGTACTACATAATGGCAAAGCAAAGAATAGATAGATCCAACAAACAGCTTTCTCTCAATGTAAGTATCGGGCCGAAAATGCCATCTAACGGGCAATATTGAACTTGTGCCTCATTTGGTAGATGATGAGTTGAGAGTTTTAGCTATACCCGTAATAGAAAGGCCAATTCGTGAACCAAATAAAGCAACTGTTGTAGATTCTCATTTACTATGGATGTCGGTGTTATATAGTAATCGAATTCTGGAATATTGCAAATGTAAAATAAAAATGTGAGCAATATCAAAAGCGGAAAGTAAACGGAAATGCGCTTTAATTGGCTTAGATATATATATATATAGTGTAACTGTTCAACTAGATGTATATATATATAAACATATATATATATATATGCATATTTATATATATACATATATATATATCTACGATATATGTCTAAGAACGTGACTTTTGTATGAAGGGAATTGCCAATGCGCTTTCTAAAAGCTGTGTGCAGCTGCTGCCAATATTTGTGATTCATTTATGTTGTATGTGTGTGTGTCTGTGTGTGTGAATTAAACGTGACACACACATATACACACATGATATTGTTGTGTGTGTGTGTGTGTTTTTTACATTAATATTACTCACACATTCTGTTTAGTTCATCATTTATATTAATTTATGGTTCAAAAAATTGCACATGAAAAAAAGAGTGGAGAGGGGAAGGAACAAGGAAGATATGTTATAAATATGCAGATAGACAGACAGACAGACATACAGACAGGCAAGTTGGAGTGACGAACTGACGTACGAACAGTTATTGGCATAATGAGGCAACAGAACCAAATTCAATCCTTTGTTGAAAGGCCCAAACAAAGGAAATGGACTGAGTGAACAGACTCTCGACTGCTTGCTACTGGTATATAGCTTTATGCTGCTGCTGCCAATCAAGACCAGATAAAGAGATTGGAAATTCTCTCTTCCCCCATCCCACTCCTGCTTCTCCATGTTTTTGCTGCTGCTGCTGGTCTATTAAAATGGTTTCCATTATGGCATCCATCGGCAGAGTGAGTGACATGAGCGTAGGTAGAATCTCATTGTTCAATTCTGCCAAGGAAAGCATCGATGACCTAATCCCCTTTTTGCCCAACACCCCTGATCATGTATGGGCACATATGTAAAGTCATGATAAGTTATCTGCAGGTGCAGCCCAATCGGTTACGTCTTCCTTTACTGCCTTTTATCCTGTTTTCTCCGGATGAGCAAATGTATGAAAAGATTTTGTTATATGACGGTAGAGTCACGTGGCATCAAACATAGGTCAGAGGAAGCATCCACCAGCCTGCCAATGTCACGTGAGTGCCACGTGCAGCTGCAACTCCAGAATCGATTCACAAGAAATATGTATGTATATATATCGATCGAAGGAGAATGCTATAACTATGTATCATCTTTCAAATCAAGATCCAACGACCCAAAAATCATTTTAAGTAATGGAATTATTGATATTTAAGATTTAATTTATGTATAGAAGATTCCCTAATCCATTTTTAATCGTTTTATACATTTTCAGATTTGGCTCCGGCTCGAGTCAGGCATCCCAGAATAGTGGGGACATTTGCCGCATCTGCCATTGCGAGAGCGATCCACAGAATCCTTTGTTGACACCCTGCTACTGTTCGGGTAGCCTCAAGTACGTACACCAGGCATGCCTCCAGCAATGGTTGACTGCATCCGAGACAAATTCTTGTGAACTCTGCAAATTTCCATTCATAATGCATACCAAAATCAAGCCATTCAATGAGGTGAGTTCTCTCTAATCCCCAAGACTTATACTCTAATAATCTCAATTAAATGTCCATCGATTGATAGTGGCGCAGCCTTGATATCTCTGGCATTGAGCGACGACGTTTGTGCTGTTCGGTGCTCTTCCATTTGGCGGCTGCCTTGTGCGTCATTTGGTCGCTCTGTGTGCTCATTGAGCGGGCAGCAGATGATGTGCAGCGTGGCCAAATAGGTAAGTTATGATTGGGATTATCTTCTTGCTGAGATCGAGGGTATATGCTTATGGAATTCTTTATGCAGATTGGCCATTTTGGACAAAGTTGGCTGTGGTTACGGTGGGTCTAACCGGTGGCTTTGTCTTCATGTATATTCAATGCAAGGCCTATTTGCATCTCTGTCATCGCTGGAAGGCACGCAACAGGTGAGACCGAAACAGAATGGAGAAAAGATGGATTCTTTATATTCCTTTACTATTTCAGAATTCTACTTATTCAAAACGCGCCGGAGAAGATACATCCTCTGGCTCCGCCATCACCGGTGGTGGGCGGCCATCATCACCATTTTAGTGAGCCTTTGGGCCAGGGCTCTGGTTCTGGTGCTGTAGAGATTAACAATATGGGCGGATCCGATGGCAATTCGTCGTGTGCGGCCAATCTTGAGAATGGTGCTGCTATTTCTATGGCTGGCGGTGGCGGCGGACTACTGCAACAGCGTTTACCTTTGCCGCCCCATAGTAGCGGCAGCAGCTGTGCAGCCGGAACCCAAACAGAGGACTCTATTAATGTGCAACGGTTGCAGCAGCAGCAACAACACCAGCACCCTGAGCACCAGCATCAGGAGCAACAGCATCAAGTGGAGCAGGAGCAGCATCATCATCATTTGGGTCAAGTGGCTGTGGCGGCCAATATTGAGTGCTCGCAGTCTCAGCATAATTACGATCGAGATTGGGCCCTAGATGATGTTGTGTCGCAAATATCCTCATTTCGTCCTTGCCCGCAGGGTTCGGGTAGCATGACACCATTCCACGACTCCATTCACAATGTTCTCGAGCACTCGGAGAGCTCTAGTCGTGGCTCCAATACAGATCTCTGCGCTGGCTCAAGGCAAGATCTGAGCGCCTCGGGCCTATCCACGGACACCGGACGAGAAAATGCCTTGCAATTGAGCAGTTTCAGTGGTTAGTAGCCATAGAAGTTGCCTCAAAAACAATAATAATTTCCAATTTTCGTTTCGTCTGTTTGTATTTGTAGGAAGTGGCGAGCACAAGGCCCCGTCTATCAGTAGCGGTGTCTCTCATGCTGTGGCCAATGGTCTGGGTGGATTCGTCTATAAGCCGCATCAGACTAAACGCTATTCCAATTCGTCCATCTTTCTGGAAAATCGTGATATACTCAATGACAATGGACTGGGCCAACATCAACCCTATGACTTTTGTACGCCGCCAAAGATGATGGATTATAGCCAGCAGATGGGATGTTGTCTAACCGATTGCCTGGACAAACTAGAAAAGAAAGAGTCCACGGATATTGTGCTAGATATGGATCTGCCAACTTCACCCTTATCGCCACCAGCGGCCTACACCAGTCATCAGCAGCAGCAAATAAGAAAGCAGCATCGTTCCTTTGACGCCGGTGTGGATGAGGTACTCGACAGCTCCAATCGGCAGACGACACATTCTTCAGCGGATCCACAAATGGATCGTTCACGTTTGTTCTTCAAATCGTTGCCAAATCTCAGCAGCAGCTGCGAAAGTCTCATTAAAAAGTGATCACCCAACAAACACATCCACACACAAACTATCTACCTATAACAAGAATACGTTTACTTATATCTATATCTATCTATCCATCTATCTACAGTTTTCTCAAGTTGTCCTTGTTTTTATACTCTTTGAACTATTCTATAATTTACATCAACCATAAACCATAAACAATTTGAGACTGCGAAAGAAACCATGACAAGAAATGAAAAATTATGATACAATATAGAACAAAAACTTAAGAAAGATTATAACAGATTTCGTTTGTGAATTGTAATTAGTTTTAGGCGCTGAACAAATCTATATATGTATATATATGTGAATTCCGATCTACAATAAGCATGGGAAAACAACTTGCACAACACTGTACAACACACATTGACACACATTCTATATATGTATATTCGTAAACAAAGTCCTTTAGGCGAAAAGTAAATTTAGCTTAGCTTTTGATATTTCTTATTATTTCGAAATTTGAAAACTTATGCAGAAAGAAGTGTAAAATTAAAAGAGAACTGTTTATTCGAATAATTAGTTATATATGTACATAGAAGATATAAACGTCGATACATATAAAAAACCAATTGAATCACCTGTTAACTTTATTCAAATTTTTCAAAAGCTTGGCTTAACTTTGAAAATATGCTTAAAGGACTTTGGTTTATAGTTATATCTTCTATTAATTGAACGTAGGTAGAATTGATAACATGAAGGATGGTTGCAAAGTGTGTTCGATTATTTGATACATATTTATGTATATCTATTTATAAATATACATCAATTTGCATAACTCCAAAAACATTATCAGATATTTCACAGCTCCCGCCTGCTGACCTAAGCCAAAATGTAAAACCTAAAACCACACATACATAAATACCAATATGTAGTATATATATATGTATATTTTAGTCCAACTGTACGAAATGTAAATGCCGAGGAAGAACGATAGGAGAGGATAATGAGAAGGATACAAACGACGACGAATTGTGAATTATACTTATTATTATACTTTTTTTTTGTGTTTCTTAACTTCTAAGTCAAAATGAAAATTTGAAAAAATTGATCTGTGATTAAGCGTCATTGAATTTGAATATGCATACATACATACATCTAAAATAAATACACATACAAAAAACACCTACATTACAAGCGAGATAAAAAACAATTTTACTTAACAACAACAAAAAACATGAGCAACAACAACAAAAGCCAACATGAAAGCCGCCAATAAAAGGAAAATGATAGAAATACTTTTTCATATTAAAACAAAATGAAAATATAAGAAAAGCGCGAATGCTCCTTGAAAAGCTTCATCGGTTCTTGTTAAAGTGAAGAAAGAAGTTTTAGTTTTATAGAAAATGGCATAAAAATATTATGTAATATATGCATACATCCATATATATATACATATAGATATATATAGGAATATCTAGTATATACACTTATGATCGTTACAAGTTACGAGCATAAATACAACAGAAACTAAAATAAAAAGCAAACTACATTTTTTATTACATATTAAATATTTAATAAATAATTCAAATATGTGCAACAAATTATTGTTTCCAAAAAAAGTTTTTATAGAAAACTAGAAATCTGGCGAGAAACATAAAATCCTCGACATTTCTGCTCTCCACAGGACTGTTGGGATGTCCTTTGGCCAGGAGATATCAGCTGTTGATTAAATTCATTTAAAACATGTTTCATCCTGATCCTTCAAAGAACTCCTGAGACATACGCATTTTTCTGTACAGGAAAAAGCCCTTTTTTCTTAGCCATTTAAAGGATTTTTCAGAACCTTTCTCACTCAGCCGAAGCTAGAAAAAATCTGAAGTACCAGGCGAACGGAAATGTATAGGAGGTCGCTGGATTTTTTGTGTTTTAAAATTTCTGTAGCATACTTATAAGGGCAGCCCAACGGACTTTTAAAATTCGAAATTTGAACTAGAAATTTGTACTGGAAAAAATCTGAAGTACCAGGCGAACAGAAATGCATAGGAGGCCGCTGGATTTTTTGCGTTTTAAAATTTCTGTAGCGTACTTATAAGGGCAGCCCAACGGACTTTTAAAATTCGAAATTTGAACTAGAAATTTGTACTGGAAAAAATCTGAAGTACCAGGCGAACAGAAATGCATAGGAGGTCGCTGGTTTTTTTTTGCAATTTGAAAATTCTGTAGCATACTTATAAGGGCAGCCCAACGGACTTTTAAAATTCGAAATTTGAACTAGAAATTTGTATTGTAAAAAATCTGAAGTACCAGGCGAACAGAAATGTATAGGAGGTCGCTGGATTTTTTGCGTTTTAAAATTTCTGTAGCGTACTTATAAGGGCAGCCCAACGGACTTTTAAAATTCGAAATTTGAACTAGAAATTTGTACTGGAAAAAATCTGAAGTACCAGGCGAACAGAAATGCATAGGAGGCCGCTGGATTTTTTGCGTTTTAAAATTTCTGTAGCGTACTTATAAGGGCAGCCCAACGGACTTTTAAAATTCGAAATTTGAACTAGAAATTTGTACTGGAAAAAATCTGAAGTACCAGGCGAACAGAAATGCATAGGAGGTCGCTGGTTTTTTTTTGCAATTTGAAAATTCTGTAGCATACTTATAAGGCCAGCCCAACGGACTTTTAAAATTCGAAATTTGAACTAGAATTTTGTATTGTAAAAAATCTGAAGTACCAGGCGAACAGAAATGTATAGGAGGTCGCTGGATTTTTTGCGTTTTAAAATTTCTGTAGCGTACTTATAAGGGCAGCCCAACGGACTTTTAAAATTCGAAATTTGAACTAGAAATTTGTACTGGAAAAAATCTGAAGTACCAGGCGAACAGAAATGCATAGGAGGCCGCTGGATTTTTTGCGTTTTAAAATTTCTGTAGCGTACTTATAAGGGCAGCCCAACGGACTTTTAAAATTCGAAATTTGAACTAGAAATTTGTACTGGAAAAAATCTGAAGTACCAGGCGAACAGAAATGCATAGGAGGTCGCTGGTTTTTTTTTGCAATTTGAAAATTCTGTAGCATACTTATAAGGGCAGCCCAACGGACTTTTAAAATTCGAAATTTGAACTAGAAATTTGTATTGTAAAAAATCTGAAGTACCAGGCGAACAGAAATGTATAGGAGGTCGCTGGATTTTTTGCGTTTTAAAATTTCTGTAGCGTACTTATAAGGGCAGCCCAACGGACTTTTAAAATTCGAAATTTGAACTAGAAATTTGTACTGGAAAAAATCTGAAGTACCAGGCGAACAGAAATGCATAGGAGGTCGCTGGTTTTTTTTTGCAATTTGAAAATTCTGTAGCATACTTATAAGGGCAGCCCAACGGGCTTTTAAAATTCGAAATTTGAACTAGAAATTTGTACTGGAAAAAATCTGAAGTACCAGGCGAACAGAAATGTATAGGAGGTCGCTGGTTTTTTTTTGCAATTTGAAAATTCTGTAGCATACTTATAAGGGCAGCCCAACGGACTTTTAAAATTCGAAATTTGAACTAGAAATTTGTACTGGAAAAAATCTGAAGTACCAGGCGAACAGAAATGCATAGGAGGCCGCTGGATTTTTTGTGTTTTAAAATTTCTGTAGCATACTTATAAGGGCAGCCCAACGGACTTTTAAAATTCGAAATTTGAACTAGAAATTTGTACTGGAAAAAATCTGAAGTAGCAGTCCTCCTGACACCTGAGAATAACAATTTTTTGCAATTAAAATTTTCTGAAGTGGTACTGAAATCGACATATTTTTGAAGTGTTTTTGCTCCAATTTCTGTTGTGATTGTCCCAATATTTTAAATAATGTCAAAATTATGATATCCTTCACAAATAAAAATACTTAATATACTGAACCAGTTCGAAGGGCGTTGACTTTTGTGTACAAATATTATCGATAACTGCTAAGGAAGCAGCTCTGTATGCCGGGCCACGTACGATTTACGACAAAAAAAAAGAAGTTAGAACTAAGTTAAACAAAAAGTTTTTAATAAATATAAAGTAAGCAACATTATTTTTTAATTGTATTGATAAATTAAAACTAAACTACCTATTGATTTCACTTT
The DNA here is from genome assembly GCA_035045865.1 of Drosophila austrosaltans. Classification (NCBI taxonomy): domain Eukaryota; kingdom Metazoa; phylum Arthropoda; class Insecta; order Diptera; family Drosophilidae; genus Drosophila; species Drosophila austrosaltans. Next base: position 1,361,191 of record JAWNOQ010000207.1, on the reverse strand, counting down.
AAAGATCATGGATACCATGCAACGCTATGTCTCACCTATTAATCCAGCAGTATTTCCTCACTTGGCCACAGTTCTGCTAATAATTGGCACCTTCTTTACGGCTTGGTTCTTCATATTCGTCGTATCCAAGAAAAACAGCAAGGAGAAGACCCTAATCAAGGAGCTATTGATTAGTCTGTGTGCATCGATATTTCTTGGCTTTGGGATTGTGTTTCTGCTGCTCACTGTGGGCATTTATGTATGAATAAACCTGAACTCTTGGTAATGTTTATCAGGGCGTCTCGTTTTATTTAACATATTACAATTAAACAATAAATTTTTAATAGATTCAAGTAATTTTGCTTTAAAGAAAAATATCGAATACATAGTTGTATGATGCATAAGTGGTGTTAAAGGATAGGAGAAGAAGGGTAGGCGGTTATTTCAAGTTGAAGGCTCACTTAGCCGGCTAGACCGGCCTTTTGTCTACACTTCTGCATGGTGGCCCTTAATATAAACTGTTTGCGTGATAGTGTACGGACATGCTTTAAAAATGTCTCCAAATCAATTACACCGCCCCGCAAGCCCTCGCCCAAATAATAGATTGCATCCTCGGTGGCAGCTTCATCAGCATAGGCATTGAGTAATCTAAAAAAAGTGAAATGATTAGAAATGAGAAAGAGAGTAAGTGGTGACCCATTAGGCAAGGCAATCACATTCACTTTTGCCTTAAAATCAGTTTTAAAGAAATGTTCCATGTGGAAACCATAGATCATGGTCAAGTGGATAGATATCCAATTCTTATTTAATGCTCACTGTCTATATAATGGCGCTGTAGTGGTCACTGCCTCGTCTGGATCAATCGGTTCGGCATTCTCCAAACTCTCCAGACTCTTTTCCAACTCCTGCTCCTTGTCGCGCAACACATTAATATTTTTCTGCATCTCCAATTGTTCGCGCCCCAATCGTTGTATGATGGCATCAATTTTAGCACTGCCCTCAACCAATTCCTGTTTGGTGCGATTTAATGTCTCAATCTCAGCCTGATATTGATTTACTTTCTCCTGTATGCGACGACGCAATTTATCCTCGACAGCGCTTATTAACGATGCTTTAATATGCTCCTCGGTAATAGTGCCAGTTGAACTGATATTCGCCGATGGGTTCTGCAAAGGGCGAGGTTGGCAAACATTAGTCATTGGATGTAGATGAATACCGATCACTCACATAGCCGCCAGCTGGTGGATAGCCACCACCCCCGCCACCCGGTTGGGGATAATTCATGTATGGTGGATAGCCAGCAGCTCCTGCACTTGCTCCTGGACCACCGCCTGGTGCTGGTGGATAGGGTCCAAAATTTGCGTTTCCAGTGGGATACGGCGGAAAATTTGCACCCCCAACGGGATAGGGCAGAAACATACCACTGGCACCAGGACCCATGTCAACTGGTTGTGGCATATAAGCTACAACATAATAGGAACAGTAAAATTAAAGGATTTACATTAGATTAATTAGAATTGTACTTACAATTGGTGGGGTATGGCGTTGTCAGCTGTTGTTGTTCCTTGGGCTTTGAATATACTGGCGGATGATCGCCAAATGTCACAATCATTATCTGGATTAGCGATAGCAAATCTGACGAATGCGGCTGCCAATCATGCAGGTAGGGCAAATAGACTTTCCCATTATGATCTACATACATGGAAACCTTGATCTGCATGGTGGGTGTCGGTTTTACAAAGCACATTGGAGCATTTTGTGGATGAGTGTCCATTAGCCATATGCAAATGGGAATGTAGTAGGTATTACCTATATATCAAAATGAATGATGAGAACAAGATAAATAAATATCAAAGAAATGATTGTATTATCTCTTCCTTGACTCCGTTTTGAAGGTGGCTAGAGTCAAGTTGGAACCGCACTCACTCTTGTATACGACAGGTATGGTGCCCTGCAATGTGAACAAGTCCTTTGATGTGCCATCATTGAAAACTGCAACACCAACAACAATAATGTGTGTATATTATTTGATCCATTCTTGATCATTTCAATTGAAGATTTTTTAGCTTACCAAATTTTTGCAAATCGTAGGTTAAACTGCGATATGTTGTGACGACATCCACCACATCCTTCTTGGTGGCTCCCACATATTTATACTGGAAAAATATTAATAATTCTTAACAATTGCGTTGAACGTAAAAAAATTCCTGTTTTTATTCTTTCTCTTTTTCACTCGCAATGGCAAAATGTATTGACCATGACTCATTCGCATTTGTTTGGGCCATTACCTTTGATAGATACTTTGTGATTTGTGTCTCTTCGACTGCTGGCATTCTCAGATATAACTAAATCAAACAAAATTTAGACGACTTTCGTTTCTTTATCTGTTCTTTCCTGTTTGCTTACAAATAAAACTTTACCAGAAATCTAACAAAGTCATATATTTGAGTACTTTTCTAGAACCTAGTATCGAGTATATGAGTACTAATGACAGAATAAGGAGACCTAACAACTAGTTCCAAAGAGTAATTTTAACTGATGCAAAAGGAGACCATTGAAACGTTACCATCTTAGCGGAAAAAAACAAAAACTGAGGTACTATTAGAATTATCAGAATAAATATTTATGTCAGCCATGACAAAGATCCATTCTTACGGATCCCATTCAAATTGTAGTAAAATATATGAGAATACACCTAAACCAGTGGTTCTTCAGCAGGTGTTCATAGTAGTGCGGCTGACGAGTTATTTTCGATATCATTCGTTAAGTTATCGGTTAGTTGTGGAGGCGTTGTAAATTCAAAATAAATTTTTTATTTCGGTATTCTCTCTTTCCTTTTATTAAATTTAAATGCTAAATTTGTTGGTGCCAAATGATATGTTAAATATTTTTTGTTGCATTTTCTCTACGGTGTCGATTAATTAGTGCATTAAGATGGATGGGAGGGCGGGGGCAGTGCTTTTTTATTCTTTATCTTGGGGATGGGCATTGATTTGCGGCGATTTGCGCGTCTGAAAACAGAAAACAAAGAAAAATGAAACATATTACAACGAAAAAAATGTCATAAAACAAAGACAAACAAAACAATAAATACAAAATATAGGAAATGACACAATTATGCGAAAGTGATAAAAAGCGTTTGGTAAAGTTTGTGTCTTAAATATATAGCTTTATTTTCGAATACTTTCGCCGACTTTTTCATCGTTTTGGGTGTGTTTTCTTGTGGTTGTTTGTTGGTATGTGTTATGTGTGTACTTAGCCAATTGTTCAGTTAACTAGGCATTACTATATAGGTATTGTTCATTTTGTTATTTGTTGTTGCTTTAATATATATACTTTTATTTTATAAATATTTTTTGTATTTTATAAATGTTTTGCTCCTCTTTTGCTGCCCTTGCACTCTGAACTCTTTCACTTTTCGTTATACCCTTGCAGGAGGTCTCTTAGAATTGTTAATACGTTTTTAACCCACAAAAGAAAGTTCTTCCGGCCTCATAAAGCATAAATATTCTTAATGAATAGCCAAGTCGATCAAGTCTCTCTCTCAGTTTTTGAACTCACACGGTGAAAAAAAGTTCCACCTCAATATCGAATCGGACTACTACATCATATAGGAACGATCGGTTAACAATTTAAGTGGTGTAACTGAGAAAGATAGATTTAAAGGAACTGCGAGGGTATACAAATTTTGGCATGGCCAAAATTGAATCTCGGGATACTTTTGCTCTCTCTTTTTTCTTTTTTTCTTTTGGTGGTTAGTTCGGAATTTCATGTTTTTTTTTTTAAATCGTGTTATATAAAAATAAGTTTTTACTGTTTTTTGTTTTTGTTTACGGGGGACAACTTTTACTTATTTTCTATAAAAAAAAAAAACCATTGAATAGTTTTCTTCTTTTCTGTCTGTTTCATTACTTCGATCTTGCTTTCTATATATATATATATATATATATATATCCTTGTTTGTGCTTCTTTCCATTTATTACTTTATTGCTTCAATGACGCCTGCATTTTTTCAAATTTTGTTTGCTTTTACAATATAGACTGGAGTTAGGCGCAGAGGGAGCGGGGCGAGGCGGGGGCCGGGTTTGAGGTCAAGGGCTGCGAAAAAGGCGCACTGTTTGTTTCAATTTGAAACCAACATTTTAAATCGAAATAAGTTCCCGTCCGGTTCTTGATTGAATATATAAATATATATATAATCTCATATATATAATTATACGTAGTCCTGAACCGGATTAAATCGAACCGAATAAAATATAGTACCGTATTCATCTGATTTTTTGCAGCTCTAGCTGGTATAGATAATTTGTTAAATTAAAAGTCATGAAGAGGCTTTTCTTTCGTTTTTCCTTTCTTATTCTTCTTCTCGGTTGTTTCTTTTTGGCACATTGCTGCACTAATTTCAACGAATCAAATAAATATATACGATATCTATATAAATATATATATAGTTCCCATATGTGTAGGTATAATATTATTATTGCTGTACAACAACAAGTGAAGCGAATGTTTAGATGAGGAGGGAAGGGGGGTTTAGGGTGGGGGTAGGGAATATAAAATCAACCAATCAATCGATCGTTGAATCGATCAAAATTCATTGCATAGCGAGCTAGAAATAAGGTAAAATCAAAATTTCGTTGGATAGCTTTACAGTTAGTAGAAAATTTGTTCTAAAAATGTCAGTCTATTGTGCAAAATCTAATTTTTTCCCTTTTCTTTTCTTTTCATTTCAGTTTGTTTTGTTTTCTGTGAACGATTTCTCTTAGTTTGTTTGTATAAAAAAAAATTCTCTAAAATAATTTTATTCTGTCATCCATATCGTGTTCCATTATTTCGTTCATCGATTCTTAACGTTTAAATAGAGTTGAATCCTTCTTTACGTTTCTCTTTCTCTCTCTCTCTCTCATTTGTGTGTGTTTGTCTGTCTGTGTGTGTGTGTGTGTGTGTGTGATAAGAGCCGACATTTGATGTTAGCTCCGAATGCAGCAACTACATATACATACATACAGTTCATATATATCTATTGCCTACTATAATAAACTATATTCTCCTCCCCCCTCTCTCAAGTTTGATCTCTTCACTACTTATTAGGTAGAGACGAGATGATGATTGGGATAATATGGATGGACTGGGTGGTTGCTTGTTGGGTGGTCAAAGGATGTGGGCATTTGGGGCTGGCTTAGGGACTAGAGTGGGAGGAGAGGAGGGTCTATTTGTGGTCACTTTAACCTAACTTTGTGTATGCGTAGGCGCAAATCACGCCCACCACAACACCAGCCGCTATATATGTGAGTAATGACCTTCGTTTTTTTGCCGCCTGGTGGTTGTCCTCATTCTCCCGTTGCTTTCGTTTGATATCGTTAACCTTCTGCTCCAGATTGGCCTGATACTCGTTGCGTTTTCGCCGCTTTAATTCAGTTTCCGGGCTAAAAACAGAAAAAACGACACAAAACACGAAGATTAGCAAATTTAGTTATCCCTTTTCCCCTCTCCTTTTTCTATGCAAATTGTTTTCTGGTTGTATATTATAATATAAAACAAAAAGGATATTTACCTGGCCAAATCAATGCCATTGACCTTATGCTGTTGCTCTGCTGGTGTTGGCTTTTCACTGTTGGCATTGACATCGTCCGATTCTAGGGATGTTTTAGATGTCGCCGTTGTTGATACATTGCCATTCATCGGCTCCAAGTCACTGTTATTAATGTTATTATAGTTTGCCTCCAATATATCCTCAATGTCATCGGCGACGTCGTCGTCATCACCATCATCGTCATCATCATCATCGTCGTCGTCGTCATCATCATCATCGTGATCATCGATGCCATAGTCCCCATTCTCGTCATCATTGCTATCGGAATCGAGTCGGTAGGGCAACGGTGGCAATGGACGGCGCAAACTGTCAGCCACCTCGGCATTTATAATCTCATGTTGATTGATGAAATTGTTAAGGGCATCCTTGCTGGCTGGTTTGTCCCCAATGACATCGCACGACACTTGGCCATCATCTTGGCCATTCGATTTGGCTGCACGCATGTTTAGTGTGAGAACGCCACCAGTGTTTGGAGCCGCAGGCAATGAACACGTACGCGGTGGCAGTGGCGGTGGTAATTCATCTTGTATAGGAATATCCGTGTCATTGCTAAGTATGGGTTCTTCGGTGTCGAGAAAATTCTATAGAGGGAGAAGAGATTGCAGTTAAACAATTGACTTCATAATCATACGAGATCTAGACAAGAAAGTTTCCAGAATCAAGCTTTCATTTGAACAAAGAAAATTGATATTTCGCGTGAATGTAACTCATTTATTTTTTACAAGTGGAAATACGATATTTTGGAAACTTTAATGGCACTTCGTAGATAGATTTTGACTAAAAAAGGCGGCGCATGCGACGGCGGGTGGTCGTAACCAGTAACTGGCCATTCCACCTCAGCGCCGTACGCACGCACGCTACTTTCGCATACATACGGGATCATTTAGTTTTTTAATGCCCTCGATGATAGCCTGATATGAAAAGTCCAATTGATCTGATGTCTGTATCAGACCCATGCGATAGCTTCTTAGTTCGCATAGTACCTGTGAGACATTGCATTCACCATATTTATCAACTAAGACGAGACAACAATCGACCAAACAAAATGTCCCAGAACGGCCAATTCCAGCACTGCAATGAACAACAGCTGGTCCCACCTCTGGGGACAATCCGCCGGAGTCACGAACTTGCTGTAAGAACTTTAGGAAAGCATCGGGTGAACTTGGTATAGCGAAATCTGGCCAAGTTGTATAATGGAATTGCATAATCTCGCGACTTGTCTCCGATTCCAAATCAGTAAGTCTACACGGAGGAAGGAGACAAACAACGTCAAATGAATGGTTAAATATACATATATATTGACACATTTCTTTCCCTTGTACTTACTTGAACCACCGTCGCACAAAATTCTGATAGTTCTCACAACGCACCAGTTCCACTGTTAGCCTGACCTTGTTTAATTTGAGCTCCTCACCCAGTTGATTTGGCCAATATAAATGACATTTGACCTGCTTCTTTTCCATCAATTTGTTAAGCATCAAAATTGCATGACTGTTCTGCTCCCATACCATTAGCCAAAAGTGCTCAACTGTGTGTTCTAATGGTCCCTGGGTCAATATATATTGACGATCGGCACGTTCCAACTAAAAGAGAAAAGCAGCAATAACAAATGATAACAATGATAACAAATGATCTGATATACATACATATTTTAAAGAAGGTAGGTTACTACATCTAATCATTACAAGGATTCTTAACAAATTGACTTACCTTGACCAAATTTGCATTTATATAATTTACAGGACCGCGTGCTAATACAATTCTTGAATGATCGTAGGGATTCACATCACGATAACGATTTAAGGAACGATTCTGTGGCCGTTCCGACTCCAATGTGGTGAACTGTTGATCTTTTGCGAAACGTTCGCAGTTCTCACAGATTTCCTATAAAACAATAAAATAGAAATTATTGAAAGTTATTTTCATATGTACATATATAGAGCTTGTATATTAGTGACTAGAACTTTATCTTAGTTTATAAAGATTACTCTGTATTTTTCTTAAAAAAAGAAAAGAGTTCTTGGGTTTTAAAATTGTTGAAGGCAATTTTCTTTGATGATTCACAAATCAAAGTGTTAAAAATTGTTTGGGGTTGCCCTTGATATTGACTCATTGCAGTAAAACAAACAGATAGAGACGGACGATGTGGCGGCGGGTAGCTAAAACTGATGGTGCGATTGGTGATGGTTCGGTGGTTCATGACTAATTAGGCAAATGGAAACGCCGGGCATACAGTGTGTGTCGGTTTTGTTGTTAACGGTATTATCTTTGCCATATTGGTTATCAGCCCAAAGCATGCATATGTAGTTGTAAACCCATCACGAACCCAGACGAATTGGTCGAGAAAGAACCATCCAAATCAAACACGGCTCAGACACGCGTCAATGGCAATGGCGTCTTTTTAATTACTAAAACAAGGAATTACATTTTAATTTACGCCTTGTTCGAGAGGGTTCGATGAGTAATAACTTGGTAAATCTGATTTTTTCCAATTCTCTTTCATTGTTTGTCATGAATGTATGTATGTATATACATAAGCCGATCCGTATAAATGTACATATGTATGAATCAGACGCAGCAGATGTAATTGCAGAGATTGCTATTTAAGTTCCCCGTATTTAACTGAATAATCGTTATGAAATTGTATTCAAGAAGAAAAGGGATAGATTCGAAGTCGAATCCATGGTAAAATTGAACGGTTTAATGCCCGATAAGATTGAACTAAACCCATCTAAATCATATGCCACAACAATAAACCACTTGAAAGAGTTCAGCGGGCGGGGAAACACACGATTCCATACGATAGAGATGGAAATGAAGAAACACCGGTACGTTCGTACGTACACGTTCCAAAATGGCAATTTGACACCACCACGTAATCCGAGTTTCGGATTGTAATTAAAGAATTATTACCGCAAAGTTGATTTTAACGCATTCCTCTTTACAAGTTGGAATCTGTCTTAATATACAAAAATAGGAATTCGGAGTGGGTCGCACAACTACAGAGAAAATTTATTGTAGGTAACATTACTACCAGGTATTACACGAGAAGGCTTAAGAAGAACACTCTATAATTACAAAATAAACAAAACTCTACTCCAGTACTCCAGTTAGGCTTCCTCCAAATGTGGAGGAACTGTTTTACTATCCATGCGATGGTAGTTCAGTTTCACAATTTCGTGAAGCGCTCTTTGAAACCAATTGCATTTTATGCTGCTTGACTATTCAGGTTGAGGACCCCCCCCCCCCCCCCCATACGACCCTTTCCATATAGACGAAGGCGGGGATGAGATCTTCAATATGCAAACGGTATAAACCGTTTTACTTTTCTTTATCTTTCTTTGCTCTTAGGCTTTTTAAAATTGCATGCTACATAATTGCAAGTCTCCCTACTCCGCACTCCCCCCCCCCCCCCCCCCCCCACTTTTTCTCGTCACACTCAATGACGGCAAATGTCATAATACATGGCCGACAGAAAGAGAGACAGAGAGGTGGTTGCGAAAACTTGGTAGTGGGAGCCAATGTAACGGTAATGTGTGTTCGATGGTATGATGTGAATATTATTTTATGAAAATGCGCAAAAAGAACGAAAAAAGGCGAAGCATAACAACAACAACATTAAATGCGTTAAATTGTTTTTGTTCAACATAATCCAATGGAAATAATATTGGGGGCAGACAGGGCAACATCAACAACAACTACATTTCAAGCGAAATCCCAAATTTACTTTTGTTGTTGTACTCCTTTGGAATTAGTTGGAAAATTAGATTATACACAAAAAGGATCCAATCAAAGTGGCAACACACACACTCTCTGTCTGTTTCTCCCTCCCTCGCACACATTCTTTAACAATGTCATCCTAGCTGCGAAGTTGAATTCTGTGAAATCAAAATCCAATGTGAGTGGCAAATGATGGCAACAGGGCTGAAGACACATTTCGCCGGAACTGGCCATAAAGCAGAAAAACTCTTAGGATGAACACAAGAGAAAAAGAAGCCTCAAAGCCAGTCACAGACGCATGCCCTTTGTGCTCACTAGAAAGAGAGATGGAGGAAGACCGAAAGCGAGAGAGAGAGGTAGGGTAGATGCGTTCGTTATTCCTATGTATGCACAGTGGCTTACAGTTAATATGATTAAAATAGAAAAATTTGCATGTACCATCATCTTTTCAAGTATTTTTTGTACATACAAATATTTAATGTATTTAGGGAGTGGAAAAACTAATGGAATCATTAGATTAAAACATGGCCCCCTAAAATAAGGTTCTATAAGTCGAAACTCCAAGTGTCCAGCGTAAATATAACCAAGTTGAAGTTTTCTTAAATCTAATGGTAAAAGTTATAGGATTATACGCTGAATTTTTAACTAAAATACTAGGTGTTGAAGTCTAACAAACTAATACCCACGGTACAACATAAATGTTTGTATGTGTGTGTTGTGTAAAATAGTTCAACTGTTTTTTGGTATATGTATCTACATATATTTTTTGGGGGCCAAAGCTGAATTGCAAAACAAACAACTAAATTCTAAGAATTTGATTTTTATTTTGCCTTTTCCTAGAACCTACTAATAGACTAAATTGAAAAGGTTATTGAAATCTAACAACAACGAAATCACCGTAAAAAGCATAAATCTGCATGTGCATGTGTCTGTAAGAAAGAGAAGGAAACTAACGCTTTAGCCGCATGCAAAGTGCAGCAGGTGAGCGAAGCTGTCGCAGTCTCTCTATATACATATGTACATACATATTCACATGTACATATATATTTAAATGTGAGTGTGTGTGTATGCAATTTGATTTTTTTTGGCTGCCTAAGCCAAGATGAGGCGGCGGCAGCAGAGGTAGCGGGTGAGGGTCAACAGCAACAGCTACAAAATACACGGGCAACTACCGTTTCCACTGCTCACATGATAACAACAACACTGGCACTAGCAAAAGTGGAGCCACACACACGCACATACACATATGTATATTTATTTTTGCCATTGTATTGGTGGTTTGTAGGCATCAATCTGCAGCAGAGAAGCCTTTTGCGCACTCATCACATTTTCGTGGAAATTCATGGTCAAAAAGGAAAAAAAAAACTCGAGTTTGTATGTGTGTGTCGATTTTGGCCCATTTGTTTCCCTCCGTTCCCTTCAATTTACCTTGTAGAAGCGATGCCAACCCGTTCCAGTCTTTTTATTATTGTATTCCGACTCAATTTGCCTGGCGGCCGTCATTGTTGTTGGCGGCTGCGGCGTCGCACTTTTCGTTTGCTGTTCACTCATTGCACTTTTGTTTTACCGTTGGCTCTGTTTTTATTTTTTGTTTTCTGCTCCGTAGTTCCTTTTTAGAATTAAAAACTTCTAATTTTGTGAGTAAATCAGGCGGCGTCGACAGTGTTGCCAAGTATTTTATCTGTTGTGATGGTCAAAATACTAGGGAGAATAATAGGGACAAAAAACCAGGGCCAAAAACTTATCGATTTTAACAGCATCATTTGAGAGTCTGTTAAATTTAACAGCAGCAGCTGAATGGTGCTGCCAGACTGGGTTTTCACAGAAATGAAGTAACAAAAATTTTACCAAAATGTTTGCACCACGCGTATTTCGCTTAATTAGAGACAGACAGCTTAGTGTACCTGTGTTAAGGCGCTGCTTTCATCATGAATTCAGTAAACCTCAGCCGGAGCAATCTGCCAAAAATGAAGATCCAAAAATGTTAGTAATGTCCGTTTCTCTAAAAAATCGGATCGAAAATTAAAATGCCTTTTCAATTCCCAATAGTAAAACCATAAATCTTGTTGGCGGAGTGCAAAACAAATACAAAGTTTTTCGCGATGAGGAGGCCATGGAGATTTTTGACGTGACGGAGGCCCGTCAACATGATATGGCTGAATCCACTGATTTGGATGAAGATGAAGATCAATATTATGGTCTTAATTTAAAAAGTATGCCTTAATAATAACTTTTCCAAAACTTTGTAACTATTTATTCCCCGCTTTGCCAGGAGGAGTGCATGGTGTCTTTGATGTCGAGGATTTGGTTGAGTTGCTGCGCAAAGAAAATATGGACGATATATTTGTTTGCTATGTACCCGAGGAATTGAAATATGTTGATCATTTAGTCATATGCAGCGGACGCAGTTATAGACACATGATAGCCTCAGCGGAATTTGTTCGGCGCATATTCAAGATCAAGCGGCAAAAGGGTGATATCCTGCCGCGTATCGAGGGAGACAAAAGTCGCGATTGGATGGCCATGGATTTGGGAAACATTGCCTTACATATATTTTCTGCCAAAGCTAGAGAGGAATACGATTTGGAATCATTGTGGGCCATAGGCTCTCAGTATGATCGCGAAAGTCAAAAGCCTCAAAATCCCTATGGAGATATATTTATGGCGCCATCACCAAAAACTGAATAAAATACCAATTGTTGCCTAACTAACCAAAAACAGATACCATTTTGGTTCAGGTTCAAAGATCAAATCAATCAAACCCTATACAAATATTATAGAATAATTGTGTCCTCGTGGAATTTAGGGAATCTTTTGTTGATGCTAAAGCAATTACAAAACATACAGTTTGAATATTACTTTGAAATGGAAATTTATTCACCAAACCACTTGATCATCTGATAATTTCTTATGAAAATCATACAGACTCGGATAGACGTGATTCCTATTAATATCCTCACCATATTTCTTAGCCAAATATGAATAGCTGCGCTCATGAATTAGAGCGGAATGCCAACCTGCCTCTTTGGCACCCAAATAATCGGTGGTAGGACCATCGCCTATATGGAGGCATTCCTCGGGCTGAAGATTTTGCAGACCCGACTTTTCCATGGCCTTTGTGAAAATCTCCTTTTGAGGTTTCTCCGCATGGGCCTCATAAGAGTTGAGGGCAAAATCCAAATATTTGTCAATTTTTGTATTCCTTAGCAAGGCATCCAGTCGGGGATCAAAATTAGCAATCACACCCAATTTGAGGTCCGCTTGAATCGATTTAATATCTTTGCTAAGGAACTTGAGAAGCTCAATGCTGCCGTTGCATGGCTGCCAACAGATGGTCGTCTTGTATAGCTCCAGCAAATGATTAGTAAAGTTATCCAATTTCTCATCGGATATGCCCGAGCCGCTCTCAGCAAAGGTTCCTATAGTTGGGAAAATTGGAGAGATGATAAGATGGTAAGGGAGGGGTAACGATAGCGATAGCAGTAGGGGAGGGCAAAAATGAAGTTTTGCACTTTGGATTGTTGTTTGTTCATATCAACAACCGCGAATACTCGACAAATCACCTGCTATCAGCTTTCGCCACCATTGCTGCCATTCCATCTTGGGGGTCGTCGCCGAAGTCGACGAATCTCGTCCAAAGTTTGGATAATCCCGATTCATTTTGTACCTAATGGTGTGATTCGTGATTATCTCTTTGATTATTTTGAATATTTGTTATTTGATGCCCACCAATTGGCCTTGTAGTTCTTGGCCAGGTCATTGTTATCACACCGTGCACCAAATAGGGCACCAATTTCCCCATATTGCTTCCCGGGACTGGTCCGAAACTGTAGCAAAGTGTTTGTCACATCGAAGGTGATCAAGCGGAATCGTTTGAGAGTGCGCATCTTTATCGACTAACTATATTAGTGATTTAAGTTCTGGCAGGGTAGGGCGGGGCAGTCAACATCAACTTCAGCCCAAAACTGATATCCGGGTTCAACTTTTGACTTTTATTTGTCTCTCTGCCACCGTCGAGATCTGCCGGAGTACTGCTTCATACGTGAGCTGACGAGCTGCCCGTTGCCCGTATACTTATTGTTTTGTATTGGGTAGACCGACCGCTTATCAGCAGCTGCTACAGATTTACAAAGCTTTAATATCAACATACATATATGTGTGTACATATATGTATATACAGTTTTGGATGGACATTTCGTCTATGTTGCATGTGCATAACAAAACCGTTTCATAATCACTTCAAATCCTAAATGCCTGTCTTTGTCCATCTGTTCACTGAAGTAGCATGATGGTTCAAATGGTATAGCCTATGCCTTTTCATTCTAGATCAAGATCTGTTTATATATTGCCTTTTATTATGGTATGAGTACAATTTCGGATTTTCAAACGAAAAGAGACCAGTTTAATTTCTCAAAAATATAATGATCATTTTCGTACGGTCATAAGTGGATTACTGACAAGTGAGATTCGCCCGAATAACCTCCTGCCTATCAATTCCCAAACCCCCCCCTACCCCCCCTTTCATCCATCTATCTGAAATGTTGTTTTCTGATGCGGTTTGATATTCATATTTGATTCCCTTAGCGCTGATTAACAATCTCATCTAATAAATTATGGAATACAAAAATCTGCAGTAAAGGTTTTTTTAGGTTGAGCATAGACCTTCAATATGTCTGTTAAATCAAAGGAAAGCAAGTTGAAATATAAAATTAATTTTTTACCATTTTTTTAAACTAATATTCAAACTTAAACGAAGCGCCCAATTTAACAAAATGTTATCAAAATGTTCGCGAAATGCACATTATTCAAGAAGCTGCACATAGCTTTAAGTTGATTGGGCTTGTGTCTTGGCTAACAACTACAAAGCAAAGACAACAACCCATGCATATGAAAGGCGCGAAATTTTGAAATGCGACAATCTCAAACACTTGTCATGAAATGCAAAGCGAAAAATGTCTTGGAGGGAATATTATTCAACAAGTCAAGTTCATATTAAGTACAAATTATTAATCCTTTTACCACCCCCCCAAATCATTTATACAAGTTATTCAAAAATTTCCTGAAATTCATTTGATCAATGAGAAAGTCTCAGTTTTTTTTCCTTTTGGCTTATGCCATAAATAAGCATCCATCTGAATTCTTCTAAGGAAGGGCCAAAAACGATTAAAAGCAAAAAGCAAACAAAGATGCAGAGATGATCAAAAATTCCACAAATATTTGATGATACCTGGGAACAAAGGAATTCTGGCCACTGGCCAAGAGCGACAAAAAAAAAAAAAAAAAACAAGAGGAAACGCCAAATTCAGTTCCTGATAATGCTATTAAATGAATTTGTGAAATATGTTAAGGATATTGCAAACAGTTTTTCAGAATTTTGTACTCTCGTCACATTAAAAAATGTGCAATTAGCCTAAGTGGATCGTTGATATAGAATTTCATTTGAACTTATCCTTAAATCATGAAGTATATTTGAAAATTTGCATGCCTCCTATTTGCATACATTTTTTTTCTCTCGTTTTTTAAAGTAAAAATTGCACGAGAATCGAAAAGCAATTTTATATACAGGTCTAGTTAAAACAGAAATTTATTAACATTTTCTTAATGTTAAAGTTAACCCGTTTCGATAAGAAAATCGTTAGAAAGTTATTTGTTATATAATTATTGTGTTATCGGAGACATTAGTGGCTCTACACCTACAACCGATGGATGGACTGCCCGACTGCCTGCCTACCTACTACCTACCTACCTACTGCTGCTGCTTGCACCTTATCGGGGCAACAACTGAAGTTGCAAAAAAAAAAAAGAAGAAGCAACACCACAACACCAAAAACAACAAATCGGGGCCCAACTTTCAACGAAAAACTTTCCCAAGAAAAGTAACCAACCAACCCAGCCCCAGTCCCCAGTCGCAATCCCAGTCCGAAGCAAAGAAGCCAAAGTCAACGACTTGCCTGGAATTTCATGTTGATGTTGGCCCTTTTCGAAATGTCTGTGTCTGTGCCAAAAGACCCGAACCGATCCTCGGCTGGTCTGGCCTGGTCGGCTCTGGCCCTGACTGCCTTTTAATATTATCTTCTGCACTTTGGGTCTTTGGCTGCCGCCGCTTTTTATTGTTGTTGCTGTTGCTGTTGTTGTTGTTGTTGTTGTTTTGATTGGTCGTTTTAACCTGTTTGCGAATTTCTACCATGTTAATAAATAATTTTTAGAGGAGTTTTTAGAGGAGCAGCAGCAGCAGCAGCCGAGGCAGCAAAAGTACCGCACCACAGCGCCACTTCGTTTTGGCGTCGGATTAGGTTTGGCTGCTGTGGACTCGGGGAATGCAGCGTATGCCCATTCCCAACAAGACTGTCCCCTCGCACACTAGAACCCCTTGCTCATCATCTATACGTTGTTTTCAACTCAACTCTCCTACTTGTCTAGAACTAGGGAGTAACTACATACATATATACATACATATGTAGTAAACTGATTACTCTCAGCTAGTTGAAACTCATTCGCAATCAATGCAATCCATGTGGGTTCATGCAGTTCTATACTCAGAATTTAAATTTAGCAAAGTTTGCCTAGAAAATTGTTTCTAGAAGAAAGACTGTATGATCTAGTAATCTGATCTACATATGTATATCGAAATTTAAGTTGCTTTAAAAATCCGTTAAGAAAGAAAAGAAGAATGATGGACGCTTGATAAAGCCCGGTGGGGGGTAAATGGGAGGTAATTGGAACTGAATCAATTGTGGCACAGTGTATCCTTAAGTCGGCGCCTCAAATTTCGTTTGCTATCCCTGGTCAATGGACCTGGGACTGGTCCTGGAATCGAAACGCATTGAAGGAGCTGACGTTGGCTCTCCTCTTTTTCTTTTTTTTTTTGGTTTTGGTTTATTTTGTGTTTTGCTCAGCGCTTCGCTTTAACTCTTTTACTCCCGAACCCCTCCCTTCTTGTGAACCCCGGTCCCCTTTTGGCCAATCTTCAACCCACAGTCTTCGTCTTCGTCTGCATCTTCTGACTGCCTTTGGCTCGTTTGTTAAATGTTTGGGTTTTGTTTGAGTTTATTGAGTGAAATTCCAGGAAAAACACAAGAATTTGTCTTTGGTCGCTTTGTTTTTTTTCCCCTCTTTTCTTTTCTTCTCTTTCTTTTTTCTGTACTTTTTTTTTTTTCTTTTATTTTATTTTTGGTGTTCTTTCCTTCGCTCTGGCTTGATGCACTGCCTCCCCCTCTACTGCTGCGTTTGCTGTCTTCGTTGCGATGGGATGCGATGCCGATCCCGATGTCGATGTCATTGGTGCATAAAAATCGCTTTACGGCCTTTTGATTCCTTTACCCGCGTTTCATTCTCAGAGGTGTCTGTACGGGTTTGCGGGCTGCACTGTGATATAGGCTAGACAGGCGATTATTATGGCTTTTAATTTTGTTTAGCTTCGGACACCTGATTTTGAAATATAATATGAATAACGAAACGAATAACCGCAATGGCCACAAACTGATCAACTGATAAATTTAGAAACGTTTTTAAATCCATTTCGGTACACCACATAATGAGTTGCATTGATAGAAAATTTGAAAAAGAGTCCCGAAACACTAATTATTGTAGATTTCAGATGAGTATTTCTTCTATAGCATTTACTAGTTACTATACCTATGCCAATCTAATAAAGATAAATCAAAAATAATCAAAACAAAAGAAAAGTTATAAAATCTATCAAATCAAAAAGTGAACTTAATGAACTTTTCTTCTTGAAAAATACCGATTCTATCCGAAAGTTCGTATAATTACTGGAAGTTTTTTTTTTTATTGCTTTTTTCCATTTGGTATAAAATTTGGAAAAAAAAAAATAAACCTAATTTTTTTTTGTAAAGATTTGACAAATTCCCAAGTTAGAGGGCGAGAGATCGGTTGACAGTTGGGAAATGTTTCGGCGGGGGCCCAGAAATAGACTGTTAGCCTCCCTCCCACTTTTAACACCGCCGCCTATTACCTACCAGCAAAGATTCTGTTTTTTTTTTTTTTTTTTTTTTTTTTTTTTCTTTAGGATGAGGGGAAGTAACCTTCTGTTGTTCCTAAATCACCCAGAAAACTTCTTCACACTTTGGGATTCTTTAATACTCCGTGACCCATTGGGGTCCCTCCTCCGCCGCTCTCTATCTTGTTCATACTTTTCGTTTCTTCCAGATATAACGGAAATGAAATTTTGGTATTTTTGATTGGATATTTTTGCGCTATTTTCATTTGATGATTGAGTTGTAAATGATTAGGCATAGGGAGAGGGCAGGCAGGAAAAATGAGTGGGCGGCTGTATGTTTGAAGGGAAGTGGCGGAGAGGGCAGCCGTAAGACATACGGAAGAGTTGTCTGTTTTGGATTTTAATATCAGGGGGGGCCCCAACTAACTAGCAGCAGCAGCAGCAACAAAGACCCAAAGGGGCCGACGCATTCTTTGGGCCACTGGGCATTCCCAGACAAAAGACTAAAAGAGAGATGATGCCACAAGAATGGTGAATGGGGAGGAGGGTAGGTGTAGAAGAGAATAAAAGAGGGAGGAGGGTGCGAGGGAATGCAGATGCCCCCGTACCTTCCCTCCCTTATAGAACTTTAAATAAAAACTTTTGCTTGCCAAGAACATTTGTTTGCTTAAGATTTTCCCCCGTTTAATTTTTTTTTCTGATACAGGGGAGGGGTAAGGGGGAGGCAACTGTTGTTGTTGTTGTTGCTGCTGCCGCTGCTGATGGTGCTGATGGTGCTGATGGTGCTGCCGCTTTGATTTGGTTTATTTTTTGCTACTTTTAGATGCTGAAAAAATGTTTCTGGCTGCTTGTTTTAAATTTCTAATTTTGTGGGCAAGTGAATCTGAACCCATAGGAATGATCTGGCAGATATATAGTTAGGTACACATACATACACAAATAGTTGTATATATATATACAACAGACATACGCATACCTACATATGTACATATGTATATGTATATGACTAGCTTGCTGGCTGCCTGTCCCGTCGCAGTGCGGTGAGGTACGAAGTGTTCTACGACAGCAGCAGCAGCAGCGGCAGACAATTTCAATTTTCATTTTTAATGGTCACAGGGTTGCATTAGCACTAAAAAGGCCCCATTCTCCTTGCCGCCATATTGAGCAAATCCTTTGTTGCGCCAAAAAGTAGGCAATGTAAAGAAACTATTGGGAAAAATGGATTAAAACTCTCCAAGTGGGAACCAACTTTGGGCCCGGCTCTCTATCTGCTTGAAAGTAGCCCTGTACTTGCATGGGCCCAGCCCTGGCTGGCGAAGCGCCACCATTGCGACATTATCGTAGAAAACGTCGACGTCTGTCTGCTGCTCTTAGGCTATTTTCGGTCAGTCGCTAGGCTATTTTCGTCTGTGTTTTGGTCCGAAGGAAAAAGACAGCAGCAGCCAACAAACCCCCCCCCCCCTCCCCCTCCCCATTTTTCACTGGCCCCCTTCCTTTTCACCAGTAGTGCTCAGTAGCGCCAAAGCATTTGCCGATCGGTCAGTCAGTTGAAATCGTACACAGGCAAAAATCAAAGTGTATATGCAAAATAGTTTTGAATTCTCATGCAAATTGGATCTTAACTGGCGAATACGAATATAGTAATTTGTTTTGAAATTCAATTTTAGAACAAATACAAAAAAGATATGAAAGTTTGTTCCTAGGCTAAATCTATACGAAAAGAAATGTAATTGAAATTCATTACGAACATATCTACATACATATATCGATTAAGTTGGATAACATAAGAACAATTATTCGATATTCTGTCTTAATCCCGACGAAAGGGTCAAATAACACACATGAATTCATAAGCGAATATCAAATTCATCGAGTCTAGAGAGAAAGCTATAAACTTATAATCTTCTTAGATCTAGTCTAGTCATCTAATCTGATATATGTTTTAAAGGTATGTACATATGGCATTTGCAGATGCAAAAAAAAAAAAAGGAAAAAATGGTGGGAAAGAGTTACAAAATTTACTTTAATTAAATTTAAATGCAATTGTTTCTTTCAAGTGTAGAAAAAAGTTAGATTTTCCTCATTTTTGTTCTTCGTTTTTGGTCAATATATTATTGTTGTTCCATTTGTTGTTGTTGTTGTTGCTGCTGTTTTTGTTGTTGTTGGTATTTTTGTCTAAACATCTTTATGTGCTTTTAAATATGCTGCGAAGTGACATTAGCTTTTCTCCTCTAAGCAGACAGATTCGTCGTCGTTTGCTACAGAAATAAGATTTGTCACAGACAGTTAAATCATTCAGTTGTGTGTGTGCGTGTATCTGGGTGTGTGTGTGTGTGTGTGTGTGTGTGTGTGTGTGTGTGTATAGGGTGTATGGATCATCATATGCTAAACATAGAAGCAGCCTCAGTCTCAGCCTCCTGGCTCTGATGATGTTGATGTTTTGATTGATAGTCGTCTTGGTCGTTGTCTTCGTTGTCGGTGGTGGTGATGGTGATGGTGGCGCTCGGTAGATCCTCCTGGCAACAGCAGCACAAGCAGCAGCAACACCAAATGGCAACAAACGGCAGCATCAGCAGCAGAACTGAGACAACCTTCCAAAAGCGTAGTAGATGGACAGGTCTAAGAAGAACAACTACATTCACAGCCAGATCCACATCCACATCCGCCGTCATCATCATCATTTGCAGTAGCAGCAACAGCATCATCATCATCAACTTGTAGCCATCGTCGTGGTCGTCGTTCTAGTTGCATGTGCAGTTGCGCTGCTCTCTAAGCTCTTTTTTTTGCTTTTTTTCTTTTTTGCCTTCCTGTGCATTTATTTTCGAATTATTGTAGACACACACACACATACACATGTATGTATATACACAGTTCTTCTTGAGTCATTCTTCCGCATTCTTGCATCAAAATGACCGTTGGACTTGGTTAGGGCCATGGAAAGTCGCAGCCACCTTATTTGGCAAAAATTAGCAGAGGCTGCGCGAAACGAGAGCGGATCAAAGCATGTCGGTGGTTGGGTGGTGGGGAGGGCTAACTGCATTCCAACCATGCAGCAAAGACAACGGCTCAGGCCACAGAATCAATTTTTAGTTTATAGAAGAAGATCAACCGAAATATCGAAAAGATCGACTACAATTTGTTATCGGTTTTTTTTTTTATTTTCATTATATTCATTTATTTATCAAGAATTAATTTGAAATCATTGCTCTTTGCCATCATCACCCGCACTAAAAGTTGCACTCACTCCCCCCACCATTACCATAATCCGTTCCTGGTCAGCGCATTGTATGGAGATGAAGACTCCTCAAGTGGAGTTTATATGAATGTATACGGCACACCCCGAAAAAAAAAAAAAAAAAAACAAAAAATGCACTAGAGAAAAAGGGCCAACCTAGGCATTAGACACACACACACACAGATAGAGAGAGACAGCGAGAGAGAGAGAGAGACAGAGAGCTGATAACAAAAGAGTAAGACGGTTACTCCAACTCCCATACTCTAGTCCATTCCATTCCATTCCATTCAACTGCATTCATGGCATACCACAAAAAAAGCGATGAGCGACTACAGCAACATTGACTATGACAACGGCGACGTTTTGTACACCCTTTCGACATAATGTCTAAAGGGTATATTGACAAATTGATCATGTAAATTAGTCCAAAGGATGCTCCACAATGGCCCAATGAGTAGATCTCCTAAAGAATATACATATATGCATGTAGCTAGCAATGTATATAGCGGAGAATTCGTTCGTTGTGTGGATTGGGACTACTACTATAGGGTGTTTCGCCAGTCGATCCTTAATCAACACTAAAATCTATGGAAATTTTTTCATATTCAAATGCCAATGGTCTGAGGTTTGGGGTCTGGGGCCACACTTAACATAACAACAATGCACAATGCTCCATCTCCATTGCCGTGGAATGGACGGAGATGAAGCTGGTAACTTGGTTGACTGCGATTGAAACGGGGTTTGGTGGCGTTGGTGATGATAGTCATGATGATGTCGCTGCAACTTCAAAAGCTAAGCAAACACATATCTGAAAAGGGAGTGAGTTTGGGGGGAAAAGTATACAAGATGTGAGGAAAATGTAGTTGAAAATGCTAAAGGAAGCATTTGAAAGTAGACCCACAACAGGCCAATACGAAAGGCACAACTTTTCCAAATATACATATGCCACTGCAGCATTTTGTTTTCTAAAATCGTTTATTATAAATTGGTCAACTTTTAGCCAATTTCAAAAAGGTTTAAAAGTAATTGTGTCGCTACTTTCCATAGTGGAAAACTGCATTAAAAGTGTGCATTTGAAAAAAAATTATGTTATTCAGCCCAAAACTTAAATTTCGTCCAGTTGTTTTTATGGGAGCTAAAGATCAATGCAAAACTACACGGACTATAAATAAATAAAAGAATTAAATAATATAAATTTCTTACATTGAAACGAATTGCAGGAATAATAGTTAACCCATAAGTATGCTAAAGAAAGTGGAAGGACTCCACTGATAAGGTGAAGTGAACGAATTTAGCAAATACACAAAGGGCGACCTTTGTAGTAATTTTTGCAATTCTCAACTAGTTAATGCGCTTAAGTAGTGAATGGTATGCCAATGAGATGACTGAAAAGTGGAAGGATTTTCTGTTAATTACAAATCCTGTGCCTGAACATCACGTTTACAAATATAAATCAATGGAAAATTTCCGCATAAATGTTTTTTATGGGAAATATTTGAGTTGAAAATCAGTTTCACAATTCATTCAAAACAATTAGTTCCAAAGGATAACAAAATATTATGATGATTATGAATGGGTATAGCTATGGGTATCAATGTATGAGAATCGTCACCCACCCTTAAAGATCACTTTCTTTGCACTAACAACATGAAAATATCTCACGCTCTCAACGAGGAAACACACAAAAAGACAGACTGACAGTCAGACAGACAGACAGACGGGGACGGATCGAGCATTCGACCCAAGAGTATCGATAAAAATTGATTGCATATTTACAGTAATCCCATAGAAAACCTTTCCAGGAAAAAATACCCAAAAGAACGTCTTTGATGCCATACCGAAAAAGTCTTTATGGATAGAATGGAGGTCAATCGACAATATGTGTCGCCCATCCACTACAAGAGCGTAGTCAATATCTAACTTCGGAAGGTAGTCAGAATACTTATATCGATATATGAAAATATTTACATATGTACATACATATGTAAGTTTCATCGGATCATTTACAAATTATTATACAAAATTTCATGAAGTTTGTTGATAGAAAGATTTGATAGATATGATAATTTTTATGAAATTGATATTCCGTTTTAGATCCAAACAAGAAATAAACCCAATGAGGTAGGGTCCAGGCAAAAAGGGTTCCAACTACTACGCCCATGCATTCGTTGCGATGTTCTGTTCTGTTTTGTTCTGTTTGTAATCAACACATTACTTCCCACACTTGACAGGATCAAAAGGGACACATATTGTAATATTGCGGCACCTTGTCCTTTGATATTTGGCACACCCACATGGACAGTCATTTGTAGAGCGAGAGACACGCAGAGAGAGAGAGGGAGGGAGGGAGGGGATGGACTAATCGCCTGACATTATTCTTGTCTTCAGTCACAGGAAGTTATTGTCAACAGCTAAAATGAGGAGAAACAGAAACTGATTACATTGTGAAAAATACAAAAATGTTCGATTGGTGGTGGTCCCGACAGCAGCTTCCAGGAAAATGCAAGTGACCATCGGAGCTATGTAGATTGTGATTCTTGAGAAGAGTCTCTGTTACCCCGCTACTCCTATTTCAAATGATCGCTCCCTATATACACTCAATGACTTCTACGAATTTGCAAGCCATCGACACACACACGCAGCGAAAACTCAGCATGATCTCTTAGTCGTCTCTCTTTCTCGTTTTCTCTCTGCCCTGGACCATACTTCCCTTTCGGATCTCTCTTGGACTCTAGGCGACACAAATATGCCCAATTTGTTTGTTATACATCTCTATGCAATGCCTCTCCCCCTCCCCCTCCCCCCTTCTTTCTCTCTATCCATCCATCTGGCCGACTCTTACTCAGTTTTTTTTTTCTGCTTTTTTTTTTTTTTTTTTGATATAGACCGCGCCGCCTACAATGCCATTTCATTATTACAACTCGGAACACTTGAGAATTTGGTCTGATGTCTGGTCGATGGTCTCGTATTTGGCCATCGATCGCTTTGCGTCTAGCGGGTGTCTGCATATATGTACATACAAACATACATATTTGTGTGTGCGTGTGTGTGTGTGTGGGAATGCATTTGTTGAGAGTTTGCATTTAATGTTGCAAGGCTGCTAATTGAGAAATATGCATACATACATACATACATATGTATATTTAATTATGATTATTCGTGAAATCGCCAAGATAATTATCATAGTGTTTCTCGAAGATAGTTGGTCAAATAGATAAAAGATATAGTAAATATCAACATACATATGTACATATGTATATATATAAATATATGTATGTACATATGTAACTGAATTAACAACTAAGCAAACTAAACTAAAATAATAATTATTAAATTAGCTCCAATTTGTTTAAAACGTTTCAGACTTGACCTAGTTAAAGACGAGTCATAGAACCTCATTCCATAGTTAATTTGAAGACAAATTTGTTAGAGTTAAAGAATATATATGTATGTATGTATATATGTATGTAGATTCTTCTACAAACATACATTCTTTGACGTGATCTACCATTAATATGTTTAATCATACAATTCAACGATATGAAACTAGTTTAGTAGTTACCAAAGCCAAAAAAAAAAAAAATAATGGAAAATGGAAAAAAAGACATTTTGATATGATTACGTTCTTAATCGTTATTATATTATGCTCGTTTCAATGTATGCATGTATGTGTGTGTGTATCAATGTGTATGTGTGACGGTATATACATACATACATATGTATGTATGTTATAGGTATATTTATCTGAAAGTTACGAATAGTATGCCATGCTTATTTGTCTATCTATTGGGTTTTGTTTGTCTGTCTGCCTGCTTGTCTATTTGACTTCAACTCTGTCCATGTGTCCGTTCAGCCCTTGCTACCCGCCTCCCCCCTCCCTTTTCCCCCCTAGCTTCCTAGCATTCTTCTTAGCACCTCCCCCACCCCTCTGACCCTCTGTCCCCACCATAACTCGGCCATCTATTTGAGTTTTTGTTTTGTTATGGTTGGCCCATTACTGCATTCCACATGCACAGTGTTTGCCTTGATGTTTTTAGGGTGTTGCTGGTGTTGTTTGTTACAAAATCATTCATCGTAGCAGACATACAGACATACCGACAGACAGACAGACAGACAGACAGACGGACAGACATACCGACATATTGAAATTGTAAAAAAGCAACAATAATAACAGCAACGTAGATAGAAACATATAAAAATTCTTTGCATTCCAATGAATCATGCTGCTGTTGCTGGTTGATGTTAGCGTTGTTGCTGTTGTTGTTGCTGCTGTTGGTGCTGCTGCTGCTGCGACAGCAGCAACTACTTCAACTTGATGTAAACTTTAATTAGGTAACATTGAAGAATGTGTAAGTATGTAGATATGCATGTAAGTATGTATTTATGTATGTATAGCACACATTTGACTCTGACTTCTGCCTCGGCTACGTTTCGTTTTGTTTCGTTGTTGTGTTTCATCGTATGTATGTATGTATGTATGTACATACATATGTATGTATATTGTATGCCAGTATGTTGCCGCTGTTGATGCTGCTCCTTTTGTTGATGTTTTTGTTGCTGCTGCTGTTGTTATTATTATTATTATTAATGTAGCGACGGCAACTGACTTTGCCTTGGAAAAAAGTAACACTCGCTCCCCTCCCCTCGATCCCCCTCCCTTTTCATACATACATATACACACACACCTCATAGACCCCTTCAAGGCACGCAGCAAACGCATGAAATACCAAAACTAAAACCAAGACCAAGTCAGTGAGTATCTACGAGATAGGCCTATGACTATATGTCTACACTGAGAAAAATCTAAAAATATGCTAACAATATGTTAACAACGTTATCTCATATATACATATGTATATACTGTTTAATGTACAAGTTGATTAAAGATACAAATTGCCTAATGCGTAGATATTTTACCAATATTTCTATAGGATTGTATTGAAATTTTTGAATTGACTTTTCTTTCAGTGTATTTATGTTACCGCATCCATCCAATAATTAGTATCAAAGATCAGTGTGTGTGTGTGTGTGTATGTGTATGTACAACAGTGTTGATAACGCCAAGTTTACCTGTTGCCTGTTTTTTAAAGGAATTTCGTTAGAAAATTTGCTAGGAGTTGAAAATGAAGCACTAAAATGATTAGAAACTAGATGGAAATTCTTTAAATGGAACTAATTGATCAGTTTTGTTGGCTTTAGCCTAGTTTCAGCTACAACTTGAAAATGTGCAGTTCGCACCGAGCCCCGCTCTGACCCCTTAACACGTCAATGGCCCCCACACGCTGACGCTGCTGTACACCTACCTCCCTTTCTTCATCAACCTCAACCTCTGCCACTACCTTCTCTTCTACACTCTTGCCTCAATCTCTATCTATACATTACTGGCTGCAACAGCGGCAACAACAACTACAACAACAGAAATTGTGAATGAAATGTCGGCGGCGGAGGTCTAACCTCTTTCGCTTGCTTGGAATGTGGTATTGCGACGTGCCACCGCAACTGGTTTGCAATGCTCCCGCTGCCGCTGCTCACTCTCTCTCTCTCTCCCTCTCATTGGATAGCTCTATCTCTTTCTCTCTCTCTTTTTCTTTCTCTCTGCCCCCACAATTATTGAAGTCGCAGTTGCTGCTCTGCTTAGGGTATACGCCGACTCTGTCTTTCTTTGTCTCTCTCTCTCTATCTTTGTGCTAGAGAGCAGAAACTAGTGTTCATTATCGCTTTGCTGGCAAGGGTGGCGTTTGGTGCCACCCCCCCTTTGCTCCTACGCCACCATCGCTGCCACCCTTCGTCTTCCTTCTATGCTCATATAAGTGTGTTCGCACTCTGCCCCATCCGCACACCCCAACCCCGTCCCTTTGGCTACTATGTTGTATCTCACGCTCACGTATCTGCGCACTACGTGATCGTCGTTGTTAGTGTTGCGATTAGTATTTGCCTTAGTATAAGTGCTTAAACAAGAGAGCAAGCGAGCGAGCGAGTGAGAGGGACCGAGAGCGCCTATGTGTCTGTGTGTAGGTGATAAATTGGCGCATTTGTGTGCGCCTGTGAGCAATCAATTGGCGTAGTTGAGCCCTCTCTATGTGTGCGTATGCTGTATGTGTGGGTGTGTGTGTGTGTGTGTATGTATGTGTATGTGAGATGCTTAGCTTTTTGTTAGTTTTGACAATCTCTCAAAAAGAGCAAAAAGAGAAAGAGACTCTGCAGCTTTCGTCGTTGTCGTCTGCCAGCTAGGAAGGGAGGGGGGTGAAGGAGGGTGCTTGAGAAGTGGGAGGGCTATCGCTTATTTTGTTGTTGCTAAAAAAAAAACATAATGGCGTCGATTTTATACATTTATATAGAAAAACTTAAAAATTGCGTTGTAAAAAAATTGTTTTAACTTTTAGTACATTTTGTTGATTCGCCTCAATTATGCAAAACCAAAATATTACAAGCCAATAAAAGAAAATCTCATTAATTTAGAACCATTCCTCATTTCATGGGAATCAAAATTACTGAAATTTGAATTACAGCATCTAAATCATTAAGAACATTTTCCTTAAAAAAACGTCTTTGATAAACTCGCTGTTATGATTTACTAAAATAGCTTAGACATACATATGTATCTAAGGCTATCTAAGGCTATAGCCAACTGTTCTGATCAACTTAAGATCCACATTCCACATCGGTTGAAAGAGATAAAATCAATTAATGTAAAATCTCGAAAATAAAAACAACTTAAATCACTTATCAATTAAACTTAGATCGAGAAAGCAGAGAAAAAACCCAAATACTAAATAAAATTGCCTCACTTCATCAGCTATGCCGAAGTTTGTATACCCTTGCAACTTTTCCATTCGGTAGTTCAGTGTCGCAAGGACTGTTGTGGTGCAAGTTGTTTTCTTATTCGAAACAGGGAGCTCTGATTTCTTTTACAAGAGAAATGAAAATAAAAAAAAAGATTCGACCAGATTTTTTTTTAAATTTTAACAACCATAATTTTTCCAGATTTTTATGCCAATTGGAAAATACGAGTCCAAGAAGCAATTCAAAATTTTGAACAATCAATTTGGAAACTTTGAGAAAAACTTACAAGAACTAAGTTTTGAGGTCAAAACTTCATTTTCGATCAATAATTTCTATGGGAACTGCATAATGTTCATATATGTATGTATGTGCGTCTGATCGGTATAACTCCAAGGTGTAGGTATAGATTTAGTAATTCCGGAGAAAATTGGGTTGATCCGGACAGCTCGTCGCGCTGATCAAGTAAGATTCTTTCATCTCTTTCCTTTTTGCAAGAGTATACGATTAACTAATAGTCTAGTTCCATCTAGCATTTTCTAATTTCCACCATTCCATTTCTCATACTTGCCAAATAGCTTTGCAGAAAGTTCTAGATACTATCGATAGTTTTGGAATCCTCTTTCTAGGAACTTAAGTTTATCGAATAAATGGGAAAAACATTCCCAGTACTTATTGTGGGGAAATCAAAGCTGAGTTGCAAAATACATGACATATGTTTGGCTCGTATGGATAAGAAATATTTATTTACATTATATTTTTAATTATTTCCTTTAGATGTGCATTTTGGGAACCCCTTTTATTTGGGTTGCTAACTTGATTGTACCCAAAAACAAGAAAGAACTAAGAAAAACAAAAGAATGATGGGAAACAAGAAATAAACAAATAATATGGTCATTCCGGGCATTCAAAAACGCATAGCATGCTAATTTATTTACCGCATTAACAAACGCAACGCAATGGAAACGCCAACAGCAACGGACAACGGTTAAAAAGGCATAAACAGGATATGAGAGAGGAAGAAAAAAAAAGAGAGAGAGCAGGCAAGAGGTTGCAACGGGCACAGGAAGAGCAATAGACAAGATTAAGTAACAGGTATAGAAGTTTCAACACCCTTGCAAATCTAATCCTATATTCGATGAGTATTAAAAAAGTGTTTTAAATCCAAAAATTAAGGATGATCAACACAATTGTAGCTATGTACTTTTTGGGGCACAAAAGAACTATATAGATATCTATGTATATGTTTATCCCTCAAACATGAATCATTTTGTGGTTGTTTAATCCTGCTTATTTATATGAAATACAATTTTTAAATCCAAAAGGAAAACAACCAAATACATACATACATGCAAACTTTTTTGCTCATTAAGTATCAAAAAACTTGGTTTGCTAAGTTTTTACCACACATATGCTCGCGTTTTAACCAGATTTTTTCTGGTCCTTTTTTAAATTTTGGGCTAATCTAAATCTATGTTACTATTAGAAAAATGTCTATTCTAAATTTTGTCAAACTTTAACACAACTGAAAACATTTTCAAACTGACTGTTTGTTCGGTTGATCGCTCCATCATCCTTCCGATATCTCCCATATTGGATCTAAATTGTCGACTGGCCGATGTATAATGATGTTATTTCTGTAGGATCTTTTTGGATTAAACCTTGCTGCAATTTCAGCATGTTGTATACATACACAAATAGAAAATATCAATTGTAATTACAATTTTTAGGGATAAAAAAATATACAGATAGTTAAAGTTTATGTATGCCTAAAACTTTGGTTTTTTAGGGATCGAGTTAAGAACTTGGCTACCCGATTCACTGCTTTTGCCTAGGGTATAATAATTATGTACATATGTGTGTGTGTGTGTATGTATTATAATTAACATTTCTGGGAAAATTCGTATGCGCGAGATGAGGAACAGGACAAAAGCGGCAGACACACGATGATCAGCAGCAGCAGCAAAGACGACGACGACAACAACGACTGACAGAAAAGGCAAAAGGCCAGGGGCAACTCTCGGGTAAGGAGGGAGGAAAGGGATTTGCTTTTAGCTCTCACACATTTCCCATTATAAATGAGCCTGCCGATTGCCTGAATTCGCATCCTTTTTGGTGTTGTTGTTGTTGTTTCTGTTGTTCTACTGGTTTTTCAAGATAATGTGCGGATTTTTCGCACACACCACAAACAACCAAACAAAATAATCATAATGAACAATACACAGACACACACACACAAAGCAGACAGACATATGAAATCCTCGCCAAAAACTCCTCTGACTGAAATTCAAAAGAAAAACAAGAAGGCCGCCCAGTCGACATCTACGGCTGCTGCTGCTTCAGCCGCTTCATTCTCTTCCATCTCCATCCTTGGTTTTCGTTCGCTCATCCTTCTTTCTGGCTGAGTGCCTAGTGAGGTGAGAAGATTTTCTCTCTACCCCGTAAGGCAGCATTCCAGGCAACTACTTGGAGGTGAGAGGACAATCAACTCGCCACAAGAAGAACAGCAACAGCAGCATGTTGCTAATGTCAGCAGCAGCAACCTCAGCAACGGGAGCAACAGGCAACCATTCTGGTCGCCAAGTTCATTCTGGATTCACCAAACTTCAACTATTTAATTTGGCTGGTTCCTTAACCCCCCCAAACCTTGCTTTACTCTCCTACTCTATCTCTATATATTTCTCTGTATGTTCCTCTGCCCGCAAACCCTTACTCTTCACCGCACAGCAGTCGCCTCATTGCCTAAACTCTTGCCTTGTCTGCGGCATCTTGTTAACGATCATGGCAACAGGATTCTGCTATTTTGTCCAGAACAAAAAGAAACCAAAATCAGAAAAGAAACTTTATGCACATTCCAAAGGCACAACTACACACTCACACACACACACACACACACACACACACAAGCATACCTGTACCCATGCCCATACCCATCAGCAACAGCGGCATCCCAAAAAAGAAAGACACAACACACAAAAAGTGGCAAAGCAAACAGAATAACTAAATGCAATCGAATTGCTGGTAGAGCCTGAGAAGTGGGTGGTGAAGGAGGATTGCGGATGCTACGGAAAGGGGTGGGGGTAGAGAACTTGACTCTGCTGCTGCTGCACCACCCAAGCTCTTTACAATGTTGTTGTCTTGGAATTTGGCTTTCTCTTGTCACCGGCTTTATTAGCCAGGTTTGCACACAGACACTGAGAGACAGGGAGATGGAAACAGAAACTTAGAAAGAACGAGAAGGAATGACAAGCAAGTATATTCAGGACACTGTGCAACAGGGCTGGGGTAAATCCCTCAACAACGAGGGCGCTTCCAATTCAAATTTCGAGTTTCTTTAGATAAACTAAGAAGATAGTCGAAATGTATCTGCGGATTTAGGCTTAAAGGATAAGATATTTGCTATTTAATAATATATATGTATATATATGTGTATGTATGTATGTATACATATATGTATGTATACATATGTATGTATACATGTGTATATTTACAGCTCCAAAGTAAGCCGAAGCATCAAAAGTATCAAGAAGAAGAAGAATCCAAACGATCAGGAGTAGAATTTGTTAAACTAATTTGGATCCTATTTGGAGCGATTATAATGCTATAATCGATCGATATAAATGTGATTTGCTAATATCATTAATGACAAATATTTAGAATGATGTACATATGTATGTGCATGTACATATGTATGTAAGTAATATAGCTTTTCGATTTAACTAATTCCGCTCCTGTCTATGAGGGTGATCGATCTTTTCCTTCGCCGCCTTCTCCACCACCGCAACCACTTTCGCACACACACACACATACACACTTACACAGAGACAAGTTTGCACCGTTTTTGGCTGCAAAATTCCACAAAGAATTTTAAGTGTATACAATATGAGAATGTCTCGGTCTGGGTCTGGGTCTGGGCCAAGACAGAGGCCGCGACTTCGGTCGCTGTCGCTGTCGAGCCAGTGGCAGTGACTGTGGCAGAGGCAGAGGTAGGCGCTATGCAACTGTGCAACAACTGCAATCAAACAGCAACAAAAACAACAACAAACCTGATGTAGGAGCTCAGGGCAGAAGTGTAAGAGTAATAGCCCATGCCGACTTGAGTCTTGAGTCTGGGCCCGACTTTTAAAAAACCTGGATGAAAGACAAAGGCAGAGAGAAAGAGAGAGAGAGAAGATATAAGGTTGGAGGCATCGCGTCGTATCTTGAAATGAAATGCAAAGAAAAAGAAAATAACAAAAACAAAGTTTCTCACGTTCCTCTTCCTAAATTCTTGGAATTGCAATACATTAAAAAGAGGTCTTTGCTTCGTCTGCATATAGTTGAATATATATATATATACATATGTGTGTGTGTGTGTGCTTGGCTGGACAATCGGACAATTGGACAGCAGTTTTGAGCCGCACGCCGCGCCACCGACACCGCCGCCACACCAGGCCTCCCGTTCGACGATGGTTCATATACGATATTCCTTTTCTTCTCATCGATTTTGTTGTTTTCCTCTGCTTCTTGTTGTTGTTGTTGTAGTTCATTTACTTTTTTTTTTCTTTTTGAACCTATAAGTGAATGTGTCGATTGAATGTACTACGAGAAATTTCTTTCATAAGTTTGTATTTAACTTTCTTTAAAACGAATTCCTTTTACTTTGCCAAACATTCTCTTATAATGTAATTTGCACTCAGTCTCATCTAAAATAATGCATAAGGAAAGAAAGAATTATTATTATTTTTGTTTTTGTATTTGGAATTAATTTTGAATATTTTGAAATGTTTTTTAAATATTTTAGATTTGTTTTTAATATCTATATGTTTTTTCTTCTTTGCATTTCTCAGTGCAAGGAACTTTGAAGACAGTTCTATTGATTTCTCTAGTCACAACGAAGAATTTCTCTCAGTGTAATTGTGTATAATGTTGTTGCTGTTGTTGAGGTTGTTGATGTTAGTCTTGTTGCTGCTGCTGTCGTTGCTTTTGCTGTTGCTGTTGCAGCTACTTTGGCAATATGTTTTCTTATTTCTTTGCTGTACTTCAATTTGGTTTTGGGCTGCGTCCCGACTGCTGCCCAATGGTTTAGCCATGCATTCAGTTCAGTTCAGTTGAGCTCAAGAGGAAAAGGCGGTGCAAGAGCAAGAGAGAAAGGGGGGGGGGGGATAGAGAGATGGCTGGAGCAGGAGATGGGAGGTATGGGGCCCATAATGAAAGTCGTCTTCGTTGTCGTCGTTGTAGTTGTTGTAGTCGTCGGCGGTTTGATCAAATGAATGAATATTATCATCGATGCCTCTTGAATGTTGAACGAGCTGACTTGATGACCGTAGACCGACCCAACCAGAGAAACACAGAGGCAGAGAGATAGAGAGAGAGATGGAGAGAAAGAGATGTTTTGTAAAGAATTCTTTTTGTATTGTTGTTGCACCCAGTCTGGGACTGTGTATGAAGCGGGTGGTGGTTAGCGGGGACGGTTGGGATGGAGATGGAAATGGGAGTTGGTGTGGCTGCCAGGAAAATTCATTTTGATCTAATTGGTTCATTGAACGCGACTCTTTGAGGTGATTTTAAAGCTGCAAGATAATGAAATGCCACCATTCAATACAAACACGAGTTTCCACGACAAACCATAATCAAATAATCTGTTAAACACGCCAAATTTGTGTCAGCCAATATTTCATGAGATTTGTATGTATGCTCAAATGTACATACATATGTAGGTGTGAATGATATTCGGTTAAACAATATCAGAAGCTTCTATATGGATCCGAAGACTTTTCGTTCATGAAAATCAAATGAAAGTACAATAAGAAATGTTGAAATCTTTTCGACTATGCAGTTTCCTAGCGGATGATAGCTGGAATGGCTAAGGAGAGGCATACACACACACACACACACACTCACACACAGAGAGTTACAATCGAAAGGCACTACAGGACAGCGAGACGGAAGGCACTATCAAGACCAACAACAATAAGAAAAAGAGCAAAGAGCGAGGCGAAGGCTATCGACCGACCAACCGACCGACCGGCCAAAATTCCAGGAATTTAGGATTGGTTTTTGGGTTCACAAAAGTCGCTCACTGAGTTGGTTTGAGCATAATTAAGTGGCCTTAAATGCCGCTAAAGGAATTTCTCGCAGGCGACATTATTATCAGTTTTTAAGGGATATGAGCGACTGAAGGAACGATCGGTCGGACTTTTGGACAATCGGATAGAGCGAGTAACACACACACACACATTTTACTGATAGGGGCTTAGCAGTTTACTTTAATATTGATGGCATTTCGGCATCATTTCATTATTGACTCCGATATTGATTGGTAAAACCAGAGAGAGAGAGGAAAGAGAAAAGAATGGAATTTTCATCAGGGTGGGTCGATGAATGACATTCTCAAACCAAATTTGTTAAACTCTGATAGTGCAGTTACTCGAAATACAACATTCTAAAGAAAATAACATTAGTCGACCTTAATGTGGGCGTAACCAGGACACTTTGATGTCGATCATATAGCAGTATTTCTTATTAAATTCTTAGAAAGATACTTTGAGTCACCCTAATGACTGGAAAGGTCATCAAACACAAGAGCCCGACAGACAATGGGACCATCAAAATTGATGTATGTATGTATTCGTTTGTCTTTGTTAATTAGTCAGTCTTAGATGCAGATACATGCCATATAAGTATTTTAATTGCATAAATGCCAACAGGTTGCACAATCAAGGCATTCGTCATCATCGCCATTGCCATCGCCATCAACGCCATCATCATCATCATCATCATCATTGTCATCATTATGGTCATCTAGACAGACACTGAAATTCCAATCTAGTGACTTCATATCTCAGTTATTGCGAAAAGTATCTGCAAGTACAAGATATCTGTACTTGTTCTCAGGCAAGTCAAACCAGTTGCTGCCCCATGACTCACAAAGTTGTTGCAACTTAATTGCATATGCATTTTGCATAATCTTGAGGTAATTACAATAGTTCGATCTCTGACAACCAACTAACCCAACTATCCCTCCCCTGCCTTTCTAGCCACCATCCCCACTCATCTCTACATCTCTACAGAAATCATCCAGTCAGCCGCCAGCCAAATGCCTGGCAATGTTTGTGGCCAATTCATTGATGCAGCTCGCTGCTCCCAGGCCCCAGCATTTGCGTTCATTCATAAAATTCACTGCTGCTGCTGCTGCTGCTGTGAGTGTCGTCGCTGCCGTCGCTGCTGCAGTCCTCACTGGTCTGGCTTATAGCTGTCCGCTGCTGGCACAGGCACTGGTTGCACATTTCATCACCGCCACTCCACACACACACACACGCATGCACAAACACACACAAATAGACAACGAACGTAGAAACATTTGCCCCACGTTCTTTTTTATTTGAATACTCTTTATTGAAGAGTTCTTTAACTATAGCAATATTCGGGTTCACAAAAACATTTTTATCTCATCTGCAAAGGATTTACAATTTACTCTTACTTGCATAATTTTCTAGTTTCTTGAAACTACCTTGCATTCCATAAAATTCAAACTTTCCCCCGGGAAGTAACTTATTGCCTTTCCTTGTACTCTTGCTACTATATATCAAATCAGCATGAAGAATTGCAAATTCTTTTTCATTCTAACATAGTGGCAAAGATTGCTCCATTGGCCATTAGGTAATCTGAGTTATAGGAATATCGATTGTGAAGTATCGATTATTATTGTATATATTTTGTGTGTTCAAAAACGAAATTGAGTGTATTGTGGGATTCGTTATTGGCCATGGAGATCATAGTTAGTTCATTCGTGTTTTTTTGACACCAATGCACTTTGGCTCTTATCGCTTATTTCACATATTTCATATCTATATCTGGTTTCTCGCACTGCGTTAATCTCCTTCCCGACGTTAGTGCCGTTGCTGATAAACTCTAGACTTTCTGGTCTATGGCCCTACGAGCATTAAAAATTAAATGCCTGATGCACTTGCATTTGCCCCAACCGCTGCCCCTACCGCTGTCCCTTCCGCCAAGCCAAGCCAAGCCGTACCGTGCAGTGCAGTGCCGTGCCCTGCCAAGCTGTGCCATGCCCTCCCCTCCCCACTCACCCAGTTGGCGCCTAATACTTATTGTACTTATTTCTACATATATTTCAATTTATTAATTTTTATATGCATAAATCTTGGGAAGCTTTATTTATTCAATTTGGAGTCTTTGTTGTCTGTGCCCCGATCACAATGGAGAAGAAAAGTGATGATGTCCAGAGTAGAGAGCGGCTGTTGGGGGTGGTGGCACTGCTGCACTATCGTTTTGAGAAGAAGAGAGAGAGAGAGAAAGAGGTACATTCGATCTTTGACTTATGAATTCTTGGAATGCAGTTAGTGGGACATTTTAATGGAAACTGTGGCCGGCCGGCTGGTCGTTGTCCGATTCCAATGCAAATGCAGGTCCCCAAGAATTGAAATGAAATTGATTGGGTGCCAGTGTGGTGGGAGATTCGGTAATGGGGTATAGCCATAAGAGGGGCAAGTCATTGAAATTTCAAGTTAGTCAAAATGGTTGTCACAGAATCGATCTATTTATAATTTAATTGGTTGATTACTTAATTATACTCAATCCATTAAGTGCATTAAATCAAATTGCCTTCTAATTTAACCAAGTAACTCCACAATAATCATTTATCCTTCAAAACACATTGCCATTAGAAAATATCAAATGTACTTTGAGCACTCTTAAATATGTCAGTCAAATGAGTACATAAAATTAAAGGACCACCTAATCACAGAAGGAGATCGATCGATTTCCCTATTGTCTTCTATTTCATCAGCCCAAATTGAACAGATCTATTTTGATATGAATTGATTAGTATTTGTATAAAAGTGATGAATCTATTGAACTTTTCAATGATGGCAATACAATTGCCCGGACAGGCGAAGGATCCTTTTAATTTGTTGCACTTTTAACAAGCCAATGGGCAGTTATTAGTTATTGAAATCCAGTGCCAACTCTAGAAGAAAACCTTTATATGACGGAAAGGATGCACAAATTATTTTGGTTTCAATGATGGCTCAACATGCGGGAACGACTTTGATTTCGAACTGTTCACCGTTAAGGATTAAGAATTAATCTCTGCCCCAACAATGATTTCAATCAATAGATTGAAAACCCCTGATAAGGAAACAATCAGAAAAGCCTTCTCTAAGCTTATAGGGGAAACTTACTGTGATTATGATACAAATAGTAAAATCCAACACCACGGACGATCTCATAACGATGCATTGGAGTCCAAGGAAGATGGCGAAGTGGAAAGAAAACCCTCTGCAAAAGTTACCGAAAAAAACCTAAACACATTTGGTATGGACTGATGCTTGCTGAATTTGAGAAAATGGCCGACATTGTCCATTATACTGCTGAAAGCAGACAGATTGAAAAATATCTCACGGACGCCATTTTGGTTTGCGTTATCGATGACTTATTCAAGGTAATTGTGGTGCTAGGACTATTT
Source organism: Drosophila austrosaltans (assembly GCA_035045865.1). Lineage (NCBI taxonomy): Eukaryota > Metazoa > Arthropoda > Insecta > Diptera > Drosophilidae > Drosophila > Drosophila austrosaltans. Next base: position 1,324,458 of record JAWNOQ010000207.1, on the reverse strand, counting down.
CGTAGGATATTGCAAATATGGGAGCAATAGTGTACATTATTTTGTTGCCAATTATGGCGAAATGGTATGTTTTAATCACGTATACAATACGCTATAATACCTGGCGGCCATTTTGTTATGGTTATATATAAATTTTTTTTTTTAATTTTGTTGTTGCTGTTGTTGTTTTTGCTCGATTGCTTGAGTTTCTCTCAATGAGAGTGTGTGCTGCCGCTCGCTAATTTTTTGTCTTTTTTTTTTTGGGGCCTTCTCTTGCGCTATATATGTATGTATGTAAGTATGAGTGTGTGTTATGGAATGAGTATGAATATTGGAGAGGAACACGTGATTTCTGCTAAATATCATCATTAAGACCTCCAAAAGAGGCCAACGGAATAAGTGAAAGAGAAGCCTGGGCCGTAAATCCTGTCCCACCTTGAAGATTTGCAAGGATCAGTGAACCCTTTTCACGATCGAAAATGAAAAGAAAACTAACCAAATTCTATATATGTATGTACAAATGTACATACATATATAGTATGTATATAAGTATGTACATACTGAAAAAATGTTGCTATATCAGAGGAAGAGAGAGAAGAGGAGAGTTTTGATACGTGTATAAATGTTCGTGTATATGCCTATATCAGTGTTGGTGAGAAATGGTCCGAAAAAGAGGCTATGAATGCTTTTCACGCTGGTATGGGTGGAACGTACACGCCCCTATGAACAACATCGACAACGACGACGACCACGACGACGACCACGACGACGACCACGACGACGACGACAATCGACGACCCTTACGTCAGCAGTCAAATAGCACGTGGACGTATTTATTAAGACCTTTTTAATTAAAATGGATATGTACATATTACATATACAGTATTTTTATTTATTTTTATTTTTTTGGCATCAAATTAATAACCAAATCGCCATCTTGGGCCAACTGAAACCGATTTCAGCTGCATTTCCAATATTTTCATAAATTTGCCTTAAAATGGTCTGCCCACCCAAAAGTAATTCTCTTCATTCTATCAAATTTTTCTTGTTTTGGAAAGGAATTAGTCTTGTTTGAATTGCAATTACCAGTATTTGTACATTTTAGGTGCATATGCATGTAGTTTTTGATTTTTGGTGTTTTTCATTTCAAAATTAAATTCAATTCTATGCCTTCCTATGAGAAAATGCCCCCATGGCAGTGACACGCACACACAGACACGCATACATATGCATGTACGTCTGTATGTATGTGTATCAGAGCCCCCTTTCTCACTCTCGTACACACACACACACACACACATCAACACTTACATGTCACACATGCCCAAAAATTGAAACCCAAAAACAATAAATGCCCCTAGTATCTGCGTCTGTGGTCGTATGCGTATCTCTGTCTCTGCTCGGGTGTCCCCTATGTATATGTTGGTATTGGCATTGGTATTGGTGTTGGTATCGGTGAGTCCGTCGGTCGACCGTCGCCCATGGTCCGTCGTTACATATGGCACACTGACTTCTGCTTTTGATTTTGATTCTGTGTGCGTGCGCCTCATGGAAGTGGAAGCAAAATTTAACTAGCAAAAGCAGCTCCTCAGGAATTTGTTTCTTCTTTCTGATCGTTTGTATTTGTCTTACGTGTTTGGGGCTGCCTTTTACACTGAGCAGAAAACTAGCGTACTACGTTCACATGAATATTATAAGGCCATTGCTGCTAAGTCAATTTTTAAAAAGGAGTTTTGATGCAATGTTTTATTTAACAAGGAGAGTGCAGAGAAAGACGAAAGAAGAGAAGAATTCTCTAACAAAATTGATTACAAGGATATCCCAAGTTATGAGGAAACATATACGATATATCAACATACATATGTCTATATACTTTTAAGTATCTACCACGTATTTAGATCTAGAACAATTTCAGCAACAGTGAAGTAAGCCAAATTAATTGCCTAAATTGACTTTCATGATATAACATTAATACATTTACATATAATGTCATAAGATATCACTTATTTACCTTAAATGAAAATGTTATTTTATAAATGCTGGAAACTTGCAAGTTTTAGTTTTCAGTTGTAACCTGTCTTTCTGTCTTAACCCTTTCTCTCAAAAAACGGTCTTCAACTGAACTCAATTTATTATTAGGTATCCTATTAAATTCTTTTCAAATTCAAATGACTATCAGGAGTTTAATTAAATTTGTGTTGTTTGCAAGTAAATTTCTTTCTCTCTATGAATCCACTTAATTCTTTTATAATTTCGTAACGTTTTTGATCAGTTTTTTTTTTGCCAAATATGTTTGGATGGCTTTCCGTCATCCGAAAGTGCACTTCGATGGCTTCCTATGAGGGCAGTGCAAACTGTTTATTCGCACAATTTTAATCAATTTATATTCATTAGGAATTAAACTGCTGAATTCCCTTTCTTATACAAAGAAGAATCTTTGAAATTACAATTTTGAAGCATTATCTATAAATATTAGCCATAAATTACAATTTTTGGTCATCCAAAATTTGTGATTTTCTTACTTGGGGGGTTCAATGTTTCGATTTCGGATAGATTTCGAGTCATTTAGGGTTAAACATTTTCAAATGTCTTGTTTAAATAAAGAAGATTTTAAGCCCGGTATTTAAGTAATTGATCAGAGTAATTAATTATTTTGGGTTTCCACTAATTTCAAAATTAATAAGCTATTTAATAGATCATTTTCAGAGAATAATTGAACGGCGGCCATTTTGCAGTCATTTGTCGATGAAATTTTTCACTGTGCTAAAGCACACACAGACACACACACACACACACATAAACACCAATACAAATACAAAGCTTTTTTAGAAGCCGCTGCGCATGCCGCAGAGAAAGAGATAGAGCCAAAGCGGGAGAGTGACAGATTTCTCTCAGTGAGAGAGCTAGAGTATATACGTGTGTGTGCGTGCGTGTGTGTGTGTAGTTTTGCTATTGTTTTCAGCTAAAGTTTATATTTTTTCCACGATGGCGTTAACCATTACATGCAAACTCACACTTATACAAAGAGTGTGAGGAAGGCAGCAGCAGCAGTCGGTTAGGCGGCGGCACAGAAACATCGCCGTCCGTCACATTCATTTCATTCAGTTTAGTCGTACTTGTTGCTTGCTGTTGCTTTGCTGCTGCCGCTGCCGTTGCTGTTGCTGTTGGTGGTACCAAGTTATATTCATTGATACCAAGCAACTCTCAGAGATCTCGGCGTGTGTGTGTGTGTTTGTTGGTTTGCGTTCGTGCGTGTGTGTGTGTGTATGGGGAACCTTACCGTTGCCGCCGCAAACTAAAGTTTCGTGGGGCATTTGGTGTTTCAGTACGTCACCGTCAGTGCCAACGTCAAGAAGGAGGAGGCGGTAGAACAGACAGAAAAATAATAATAATAAAAAAAAAAAAACGAAAAGAACATTTCACTCAACTCTCATTTTAGCTTTGCCTGCAGCTTTCTCTCTCTTTCGCTCGCTCATTCTTTGGCTGGAGTCGGCTTGATCAAAGTGACTTTTTTTTTAATTTTTTTTTTATCTATTAAGAACTTTCTTTCTCTCTCTCTTAAGCGTGTATGTGTGTAAAAATATAAGCAAGTTTAGTTAAATCTTTCAACAGAAAACAAAAACAAAAAAAAGTGACTGAACAAAAAACACATTTTTTTTTTATAACTTTTTGCGACGCAGAAAGAAAAAACTAGCTCAGTTCATTTGAAAGCTCAGTTCGCGGCGACTTTTGAGCCCATTCCTCCTCCCCCCTTCACCCATCCTTGGCCTATGCCGTTGGAGCAACTGAATAATTAAAATTAGAAGCAGAAAAGTAAATACGAAGAAGAACAAACAAAAAAAAAACCTTAAAAAAAAAAAAAAAAAAAAAACGTTTAAATGTATTAGATAGGCATACACACATATGTAGTCAAAAAAAAATGGCGCACAAAGAAACTGTGAAACTTATACAATCACAAAAATACAACAAAATTCATACATATGTATATACATATGTATATGTGTATAAAAATATGTATGTATAAATTTTTTTTATGTGTGTAACAAGAACAACAACTAAAACAAGAACAAGCATTGCAAGAAGAAGAACAACAACAACATTAACAAACTGAACTTTGTACCACAGTGCGACGACAATGGGCAAAAAAAAAGATGATGATGATGATAAAGATGAAGATGATGATTATGAAGTTGCTGCTGCTGATAAAAATCAATAATAATAATCAACGGAAATTAAACAAATAAAACACACACACACACTCAATCATACACACATAAAAAATAATAAAAATAAAACAAACAAGAGACAAAGAAACCCAGAAAAGGTAGTGAAAATGGGAGCAGAATAGAAGAAGAAACGATTAGTTTATAGAGAATTCCGTAGAAAGGAGGAAAGGCGAGATATATTACACATTGAACGAAGAGACATTAATATGGCCAAGTAGCAAATTAGCAATAATAAAACACATTCAAAACCATTGCAGAATAACTAGGAAATGTAATTAATGTAGGTTAACAGATTTCCTTTAATTATCTTTCTGGGCAATTAAAAATCAAAAAGTAATACCAGAATAAAGTCCATCTTAGCCTACCACTGCCGATGTGATTGCATAGGATACAAATCGATCTTGCTGATAGAGGAAAACTAACCGCAAGATTCTCGTGTATGATGATGATAGCTCAATTAGGCCATGGAGAGCAGTCAAACTGACCATTTTGTATGCATTGTGAAAGAATAGTTTAGCAGCTACCAACTATTTTAGTACATTGAAGTTGTTAGTAGAAGCAGTAGTGACCACGCTTGATGCTTGTCTTTGCCTGCTGATAAGCCTGTCCGTCCACTATGACTGTGGCAGCGGCGGTGGCGGTGGCGGTGGCGGTGGCATCGGCGTCGGCGTGCATTGAACCAATTTTGTAGTTGTTGTTGTTCTTGTTGGTGCCTTTTATAATACCTCCTCTAGATATTTATTTAAAGCGCAAATGTTTTAGATACGCGGCGACATACAGGCAAATGTTAGAGAGTGAACGAGGCAGAGCGACAAGAGAGAGAGCGAGCGAAGGAGAGAGAAAGAGAGTGAGAAAAAAAGCGAGCGAGCAGCCCAGCCAGACTGAGGTCGACAAATAACAACAAAGTAAACTACAACAACAAAAACAAAGGCAAACTTGCCTATCTGCTGCCTGCCTGTTGCTTGCCAACGACGCCGTCGACGTAGCTGCCGACGCACGGCAGTGCGTGTGCTCAGCATTTAACTAAACTAGCACACACGCACGCACACTCACACACGCACACACATACACGCAGGCAGGCTGGCAGGCACGCAGTCATAGTAGAGTCAGGGCTACTGCTGTTGCTTATATAATCGGTTTAATTTTTGTGTAAGTATTAAACATTTAATTTATTTAACCAAATCCCACATATATGTATATACAATAATAAATCGACATACATACATACATATACAGTTCTTCAATAAACAGCTGTATATGGCCAAACAGTCACATCGGCTCAGCTGATATCCTTAGAAAAAGCTTTGCACTTTTTGCGCCTTAACAAAAAATATCGCGTATACGCAGCGAGAGCAGAGAGACCGAATTAAGAGAGACCTTGCTTCTCTCTTATAAACGTATACGCACGCACACAGAAACAAGCTCACCCACACGCGCAACAAGTTGTCATTCTTGTTGCTCTCTCTTCCCCTCTCTCTCTCTCGTTCTCTCTCACGGATATATACACACACGCAAACACTCACACATAAAAGCCGTTAGCCCTAGGCGCGTGTGGGCTTCTGGCGTTGCCAGACTATTATGACTTGCCATATTTACTGTTATTATGAGTTTGTTCTTTTCTTTATGAATGACAGAGAAAAAATTCGAGAAAAAAAACCAAGAAAAAAAAAAGTATTTCGCAGAAAATTGGTTTCAGGCTTCATTTTTTGTGCATCTCAACCCATCTCTAGAGCTAAAATTTGGTTTTGGCTGATTTTAGGTACATGTACATAATCCACGATTAACTCTTCAAGTTAAAAGCAATTTCGATAAAATCTTAGTTGGAATCCAAAAATTATTTCGTCTACTTCTTTGTATACATTTTTCTAAATATTACAAAGATATGCGTGTGTGGATTATAGTTTTATTCCTTTCAATTCAAAGTTAAGGTTGTAGTGTGTTCTTCTTTAAATCAACAGGGTTAGCTTTTATGTTGAATGGAAATGAAATAGACGCGCCCCATAAACCCCTTTTTAAGTCCGTCACTGAAATTTATAATACATAATAAATAACCAAGGCGCAATATGCGCAGCTTCAATATACCCGGAATGGACAGACAAAATAAAATAGTTTTTTTTTTTTTCGGAAGGGGAGGAATGGTAGGAGAGAGAGGGAAGAGTGGTGTGGGGTGAAGTGAAATGAGTTGAGGTGGGGAAGCAAAGGGTATAGAATAGTTTTCATTTCCCTCTCCGTTTGTTGTGTGTAAGCTATGTGGCGTTGTTTATAGTTGTTGTAGTTTTTCTATTATATATAAATGCGCAATTAAGATTGGCACTGGCAAGGCTGAACCAGTTCGAAATGTTACGCATTTATCATTCGCAGACATACATACATACATTTAGACAAACATAAATGATTGAATTTGTTTAATTATACAAAATCTACAACACACACACACACACACTCACGCAAAAAAAACACAGCTAAACACAACGAAAACGCGAAACCTATAACAAATTTGCTTTAAAATCGCCAAATTATACTTTAGCATAGTTTTGGGCGACTTTAATAGGTCCAACTGTGTGTGGCAATTGAAAAGTTTGCTGAACAAATTTAAATCAACTTCCTTTAGTGCACCATTTTATCGATTAGTGTTCTCTTCTAACTCTTCTTTAACAATCAATTATCCGGCTATAACGACAGGCAACAAAATGGTTCTTGGTTAAAGCCAAATGGCAACCAAAGAAGACGTTCATTTCTTCGTTCGGTCGATCTTTATCAGCAAAGTCGCGTAGTAAATGAATATATCATTTAATATTTTTCAATCGATTGAAAGAAAACTACATACAGTCAGTCACAAAAGTATTCGTCTCGTGGTATCCCATCAATATATGGACGATTTTCTTGGGGATAAAGCAACAAATTAAATATTTTCCTTATTTCACTCCAATATATACATATTATGCTTATTGAAAATAGCTTATTTTTGGTGAAAATTAAATTCATTAATGTTTTTTTATTAACTTAAATAGAAAACAAACTTAAATTCGTGTCACAAAAGTATTCGTCTTTTGATTTTTTGCTCCTAAATGTTAAAGTTATTCACTATTCATAAGTCTTTATTATTTTGTATGGTAGCCTTTATTGTTAATAATGTCTTTTAAGCGATTTCGCATCGACTCCACCAGTTTACGGCATCTCTGTTCAGGAATTTGCGACCATTCCTCAAGCAACACTTTTTTAGGTCATTTTTTGACGAAATTTGTTGTCCTTGAACAATTAGCTTGAGAAAGGCCCAAAAAATTTCTATGGGGTTGACGTCAGGACTTTGAGGATGTCTATGGATCTGCTCGGTGTTGTGCAATAACCACATTTTAACATTCCAAGCAATGTGTTTGGGGTCATTATCTTGCTGAAATATGAAGTCACTTCTTTCAAGACCCATTTTAGCAGCTCTGGAGCACAAATTTTCCTTCAATATTTTAAAATACATCTCAGCATTCATTGTCCCATCGATAAATATCAAATTTCCGACTCCTTGAGCCGACATGCAGCCCCAAACTAGCACCGATCCTCCGCCATGCTTAACCGTAGGTCTGACATTTTTTAAATGAAATTCTTTACAGGTCTTACGGCCAGACTATTCCTTCGCCCTCGCAACAAAATATATTAAATTTACTTTTATTGCTGAATATGATTGGTTTCCCATAATCAAAAACCAATTTCATATGCTTTTCGGCGATGTTGGACGCTTAGACACATTGGCGGCTAGCAGCAACGGTTTCTTTCTGGGGCATCTTCCATTAAATTGTTCTTTCTAACCACCGGGCGAACGGATTCGTTGGAAACTTTGGCTCCCAAGGATGCTGAAATCACACTGTTTATTTTTGGAGCCGACAAATAAGGATTTTTCCTGTTTTCTTTTAGGATTTTTCGCTTTTCCCTGGCTGTTATTTTTTTTGGCTGGCCTGCACGTGGCAGTTTTCAAGAAAATCTCGTGTTTTCAGTCGGGAAAATTTATTTTTTATGGTGGAGACGCTTCGCTCAAACAGCATACTAATATATTTAATAGTTCTTCCTTTATTGTGCAGATGCAAAGTTATTTTTTGCTGACAAACGTTCAACTCTGACCCTTTTGGCATGTTTATATAGATACGCAAGAACAACGACAATGAACAATAATGTTTTTCCCCGAAATGACTTCTGTCTGACTCTACTATTATAAACAGCTTAAAAAAAAAGTTATCCGCCCAAAAATACCAGGAAAATCGATATTTTTTATAGAGCGACGAATACTTTTGTGACATGCAAAATGTAGTTTTGTATACATTTTTGACTCTATCTTCGCAATGGAATTGTATTTCTTTCTGATTTTTCTTTTGTTCGCAAAATAAGATCTATACCTATGAGTAAATATTAAAATATAACATGATTTCAAATAAACATATTGTAAAAAAGTCTGTTTTCCTGAATGAACATACAGCGACGAATACTTATGTGAGTGACTGTATGTATGTATGTAGACTATAATAAAAATAATAAAGGTTTTTAGATGATACTTCCATCTCTTTGATGACCGTTTTGTGATCCGGAGAAATATATGTATATACTTAGATCAACTAAAACTAATAAGGATTTGTAAATCTCTCAGCCCCACAGTGTCTGCCATAATTAAAAGCATACGCACACCGAAACGCTATTGTACAACGTCATTGGGTATTAGTATAAATGATCTTAATCTATAAATGATTACAACAGAGAGAGAAAACGAGGAAAATATCAAAGTAGTAAAAAAAGAAGGCCTCCTTGTTATAAAGTTTGTTGTTGCTCTGACGTCAAAAAGATTTTCATTTCATTCAGTTTTCAATGACGTAGTCAGGTACCACACCACCCCAACACCAACCCAAAAAGTACATACATATATATTCCTCTTTACATGGATGCTCTTGGAGCATCAGACAACCTTGTAAACTTTTTGTGCGTCATTTGGCTCGACGGACATCGACGAGATTATGTTGCCCTGGCCCGCCGTTGTCGTCGTCGTTGTTGTTGTTTATACACAAACTTTTTCGCGCCACTTTCTGTTGTAATTTTATCGCTAATGCCCACCACCACCCCCTCCTTACCGTTAAATCCAAGCCCTACGTATACGTAAAATATATAGTATGTAGTGCTGCTGCTGCTGCTGAATCGAGAGCCATTTATTTATATTTACATTTTGCTATTCCCATCCAGCACGTGCGTCACAGTACGTAGTATTCTTGAAAAATAACAGCACAAACACACACACAACACAACACACACACAACACACACCAAATATAATTTATATTCTTTCTTTGTAAATTTTGTAAAAGGCAATTCAATATACTATATTTAAACCCGACATTTATAGGCTTTTAAATGATATATACAATACATACATATGTATGTATGTATCGTAATCGACAATATAACCAATCAAAGATTCTAGTTTTGTTTTACAGTCATCAACAATTCATTGGAATCATTTGCATGACTAACTGGTCATTAGATGTTTCTTATGTATATTTAAAACAGAATTTGTCATAGGCCTTTTTACAATGATTCACTGCACTCGGAATAGTTCATTTCCAGAAATGATTTCGATTATGAATAATATCAAATAACTAAAATTTTTCAAGTGAAATTTTCAGTTTTTATCTGACTTGTTTATGGGATTTTTCAAATTCAAACTTTAGTTTTAAGAACTTAATGAAAGATCTTTATAGCATGGGAACATTTTTTATAATTTTTGTTCAGCTTACCAAAGATTTTAAAAAAGTTCACAGATCGCATCGCTGAAAAAGAAAGAATGGAAAAATTTGTTAATATCAAAAGGATTTTGGGTTGAAAAATGCATTTAGCATTTGGGCCATTTGCCTTTTTCTAGTAAAATAAATGGCAAATGTACATACAAACATATGTATGTATGAATGTAGGTACATCCGGTTAAAATTGGAATAGTTAATGGAATATCTAACAAGTTGAACATTTCCAGGTATTTCCGACTACAGTCGGTAACTCAATCTAAGAACTTGAGTTTTCTTTGAAATCATTTAGCTTAGTTCATGCTGTTGGTATTTGGGTTGTCTACATGTACATATATGTATGTGCATCATCTTATCTATGTATGTACATACATACATATATAGTATTGTATATATATGTATATGTACCTACATATGTATGTATGTATGTCTGATGCATGTAGACTAATCCATAGTAGTTGAAAAATCAAGCAGGCATTCAGGCGACTTATTTAGACATACCTCATTCAATACATGCATAAATATATATACACACACCTATATATACATATGTATGTACATATGTATGTGTAAACTTGAATGAATGGATGTGGTTGTTATTGTATGTATGCACAATGTTGTGTAGTTGTTGTTCCGTTTACTTCCGTTTTTACTATATGCGACCATAAATGGAATGTATGTCTGTGTGTGTGTTTGTGTGTGGGTGCATGTGGGTATTATGTTGTCGCTGGGGATTTTCATTCATTAAATGTGCTCACACACACACACACAGAGGCAGAAGCACTGCTGCGACGATAGCAACGTAAAACACGCATACCAACCATACATACATATGTACATACTTTTATACATACATATGTATGGATATTGTTTATGTGTGTGTGTTTGTGTGTGTATATATAATGCTACATTCAGACAGACAGACTTTCATTCATTCATAAATTCATGCATTGCCATAGCCATCGCCTCCATCTCCACGTTCCGTACGCCTCCACTTCGACTGCTCTGCTGCATGAGTGTGTGGTGTGTGTGTGTGTAGTCGTCGTCGTCGCAGTCTCGTGTCATCGCTTCAACAACAACAAAAACGTATTGTTGCTGCTGTTAGTTTATCGCCGCCATCGCCAACGCCATCAACGAGCCATTGAGACCACCACTACATCCACATCCACCTCCACCACCACCACCGCCGCCAACGCCACTGCTTCGCTCCGCTTTGGACACCGAACGGCGCACCATGGTTTATCTATGTTTGTTTGCTTCGTTGCATTTTATAGATTTGCTCTAAATTTCAATAAAATTTCATTGAGAACACACGCATACCTCTCTCACACACACACACACACACAAAGCGACAAAAAAGAAAAACAAAAAGCTGATAAGTTCTGAACGAACTGTTTTACCATATCTCCCGCCAACGATTTTCTTGTTGTTATTGTTCCCTTATACCCTGGCACCCCTAGGAACCAAGAAGGGTGTATGAAGGCATGGCGAAAGTAAAACCTTGCATTCATTTTAGACATAGTCCTTTGGTATTAACACTTGGCCTATGGAACCATCCTACAGTAAATGATTGGGTGAGAGGTCCGATAAATTCTGATCGGTCATGTTAGAGAAAGAACTTCAACTTGCTAGGATTTCTCCTTTGCGTATCGAAATACAGGAAATCTACAATTCGGGGCCCTGATTCTTATTTTTAATTTGTTTTCTTTTTTTTTAATTTTTTTGTAAGTGTATGTATGTATGTATCTACATATGTATAGGGTCAGAGTAACTCAATAGTATATGTTTACATTTTGTTTTCGTGTATGGATCTGTCGCAATCGCTGGCACACAACATAATCTCCTGCACTCTTGGATTTCTGCATCACCTCCCTTCTGGCTCCACTCCCCTGCAATATTCTTTAACAGCTATGAATGAATGCACGGTATGAGCGAGTGTGTACTTATTACACACACACACACACACACACACACACACACACGTACACATACACATACAAATGTGTGTGTGATGAGTGCTGTATGAATGAAACTCGAGGAGAACTTGGTTTTTGGTTGGTTTACTTATATACATATGTACATATGTATGTATGTGTGCATGTATATGGTCACAATATTTCCGGCCTTTTTGTCGACTTTTATTTTTAGCGTCGTCGCCCCTTCAAGAAGTCATTTCTTCTTTAGTTTTGCTACAGTCACAGAAACAAGGGGGTGATAGGAGAGGCAGGGCATTTCCTCATTAGTCTTATACGCACAGGAAGTAAACGGAAATGCTCTCTCTCGTATTAGTCACTTTTGTTTTCAGTTTGCCACTTCCTATACGGACACACACACACACACATTTATACATATTCCCCACTTCCCATCATTCCCACTATGGTTTCCGTTATATGATAAAATGCACACTGCCGCCGTTCCCCTCTTCTTGCCTTGGTCGTTTTTTTTTTTCAGTCTGCTATTTATGGCGAAAGTGTTTGCTGTATGTGTATGTGTGTGTGTGAGTAGTGTGCGGAGTTCAATAGTGCTTTGAACTTTAGCTCTCTGGCGCTCCTCTGTTCCGTTCCTCTCTCTCTCTCTGTCTATCCCTATCTCCCTCAGTCACTTTGGCTTTGGCCTGGGAATGCATCAAAATAGAGCGACACATTGTCTGAGAGAGAGAGAGAGAAAAAGAGGGAGTGAGAGGAAGTGAGACTAAGTATGTACAACTTCCGCTGCTTACGCAAAAATAAAAATAAAAAAAATGACGTTTAATTTATGAATATGAATGAATGAATGATTGGACGAAGTAGAGAGCAGATGAAAAACAATGTCAGAAATAAAGAAGGAGGATGAGGAGGTGGAAGTGGAAGTAAAAGTAGACGTGGAGTAGGAGGAGTCGCCCCCACGTTGCAATTTGTTGTTGGGGGAAAACTGTGAAAACTAGGTCAAATGTCATTAATACATCAGAAATCGACGGTGACGGCGACGGCGACGCCTACGTATCAACTTCAACTTTACATCCACATTCACATCCGATTGCGCTACTATACACATAAAGTTTATGGCCTGGCTTTTTGGGTATCTGCTATAACTATGGCAACCGCATGTGGGCTCAAGAAGCAGACCGTCTCCAAACAACACAGCTACAGCTCCAAAAATCGTTCGTTCTGGCGTTGGATTTAAACCAGTCGGCGGTCGTCTCCATCAGAATGGAGGAAGCAATCAAAGTAACAGAAAACTCTATGCAACAAACACCACCAAAAAGAGAGACAGACACAGAAACAAAGATAGATACATAGAGATAAAGTGAAACAGAAAAAAAAGGAGACCAAAGATTCAATGGGGAGCTTTGCTTGAATGCGCTTTCTTCTTCATAAGGAGACGGCTAGAACCAGTTGCAGTCGGTCTGTGTTTCGATTTGGCGGCGCTCTGCATTGCCCAACACTTGCAGGGAACAAGAACATGCAATTTGTGAAACACACAGTGGGTCGGGTAAGCAGATAAAAGTCTGAATAAGTTTCCTTGCCAATCAACTTAAATCTGCCTTTTGAGGTTTTCCTTATACATATGTATGGAGCTATCATCCTGAAAAATATGCTAAGAAATTTGGAGAAACTTTACTTGCAGCTTTGTGGCCCACTGTGCTTGACTCTTGCCTTGGCCGTTGCAGTCATCTTCTCGCTGCTTCTAATTCTACTTCCTCTTCTCTTCGAATGTGTGCGTGCGTGTGTATGTGTGAGTTTTCATTTCGCAGCTTATCTAACCTGCGGCGACTGCTGGTTGCACTGTTAATTCTTTTTTTTTTTTTTTGCTTACTTTTTTCTGTTGCCCATGAGTCTCTCATGCATAAAATTGTACACGACATAATTTTTCATGAAAATAGCTACGGGGGACCCCGTCGAGACATCGTCTAACTAGCTCTCGCTCTGTTGTCGCTCTCGTTCTCTCTCTCTGTCTGTCTATTGCATACTGAGGCTGTTTCTCGTTGCCTTTGGCCAGGTTCGCTGCACTTTTTGCCGGCTGGCTGATCGCTCAAGTAGAAATTATATGCAATTTGTCTACCTAGGGGTCTAGAGCTTAAGCTAAAACCGAACCCCATACGCAGTGACGGATTCACGGGTCTATGGGGCTTTCAAAGACCGAAAACTGTGGGATATCGGTTAATGTGAATTACTAGAAGCTTTTTTCTGTTTTTTAGCACCTACCTGATGTACAAACGTACATATGTACAAATGTATGTCTGTCTGTATATTAACATAGAAGAGAATGATCGGGCTTTGCTTTATTTCAGAGAGTTTTTAGTGTTTTTATAAACAAATTATATGATTCGGTTTACCCACCGATTGATAAAATCTTTGATCCGCCACTGTGTACTATATATATGTATATTCGTATGATAGTCATAAGGTTTTGATTTTTAATGATCGGTCAGTCAAGTTGTATTATGCCTATCACGTGCTGCCTATTATACGGCATTATTATCATTAACTTTCGTCGAAACAAATACAAACAGTTGCAATCGTAGGTCCTAGAGCCGTAATCACTTGACCGTGGAATGTATCGACGACGACATACCAAAGTTTCCACGTCATGGCTTTCCCCTAGCACCACACCATTTGCTCCTACCCACCACACAACCCTTTTGGTTTGTTTAAACGTGAAAACTGATAAGATTTTATTATTAATTATTTTTATGGTCTTGACGTTACTCCTCTGGTTGATGTTGTAAATAGTTTCAGCCAGTTCAAAAGTCCATGTTTATTGGGACAGTTTCAATAACAAAAAAAAAAAAAAAACCAAACAAATATTACAATTTCCGTTTTGCCTTTGCCCACTTCTCAATACAGTGTGTGCCAATATTGCGGACCATCGCCAACTGCCTCCTGCCTCAATGTTGTGCTAAAGGGTAAATAATTGAGCACATGATGTGACTCAAAGTTGTACTATTTTATCCATGTACGCACATACATATATATGTATATCCCCGTACAACAATGCCATCACATGTCATTTATAGTAGAGGCCTTCTTTTGATAAGCCCTAAATTGAGCGCGCGTGCTTTCGTTTGTTGTCTGGGCAGGTGTGTATAGACTTTTCGAAATTCCTGAAATTCGTGCGTCAAGTGGACGCCTCTTAAATCTTATCAATGGCCAAGCGATCGTTCATTTACCCAGTCTTTTTTACTTCAATACCACAGGGATCAGGGGTAGAGCAAAATGTTGTCAATGGATTGCATTGATAAACTTATACCATACTATGTATGTATATATGTATATGTACATACAGTAGAGTCCGGTTATTACGACGCTCAAGGGACCGACGTTTTCCGTCGTTATATCCGGAAGACGTACTATCCGAAAGGAGCAAAAATAAACATTTTTTTCGTTGCATACGTAATATGCATAATATTCATAAGCATTATATAACAATTTTAATTTCTGGTTCTCTTATTGTTCTTAATTTAAATATCCTGTAATTTTTTATTATTACGATATATTTTTTTCTCGGATCGTCGTAATATCCGGTTGTAGTGTGAAAAATGTTGGAAAATATCGTCGCTATAAGCGGTTCGTCGTTACATGCGGTTCGTCGTCGACGTACTAACCGGAGGTTCTTTCGTATAAGTTTGTACGGGGACCAACCAAGACATCGAACTTTCGTCGCTTTAACCGGACGGACGGTATAAGCGGAGTCGTTATAACCGGATTCTACTGTATGTACATATGAAGATACATATGTACCTCACTGACGCCAGAGATTTCCTGAAGGGATTGTGAATGTACATACATATGACCTAACACCATTGATAACACATTGAAAAGGCTAACAAAAATTTGTAAAAATCCGTCAGATTTCTAAAATCCAAAGATGAAAAGGACCACATCGAGAAAAGAAACTCTAAATAAGTATGGGAAAGTATTCTCAGCCATCCCAAATTAAAAACGGTTAATTATGAACTATGACGTAGATGTACAAACACAGTTATCATCCAAAAGTTAACGTAAAGTTGACATAAAGTAAAGATGTGTATGTACATAAATGTATGTATGTGTGGAATGCTTGTGTAAACTGAGAGTTCATAATGGTATTTAGGGCATGTTAACCTTAGTTTGATTTGGCTAAACTAGCTCAAACTTGGATTTCTCCGAAAAAAAGCTGATATATCAAGTTTCGGTTGTTGTTGTTTTTTTTTTTTGTTTTTGTTTTCTGCAGTTTTATGTCATTAAATCCACTTAAACTATTTGTGGAACAAAGACCAAAACCCAATGAACACACACCATTCATATCCAAATCAATCACTTTCACCTACAAAATTGACGGTGGTGGTGGTGGTGGTTCAATAACTTGGGGATTGTCATCCACAGCATTTTAGGCATTTGACATTCATATCGTATATAGGGATAATTTCGAGTAGGTATTCTATTAATAACTCCCTTTCAAACAAAAAAAAACCAAAAAAAAAAAATAGTAATGCCAATGGAATTTCCTAAAAATAATTTCATGACGAAAAAAAAAACCTCTTCATATTTGTTTGTGTTCGTTTTTTCGTCTGCTTTATTCGTTGTAAATGACCTCGTTCACAAAAAGTTCAGAAATTCCATTTACAAAACTTGTAATTGAAAAAATCCACACACATTGTATAGGAGAACCACTGAGAGAGGAAGCGATATGCCGTACATGAGAGAGACAAAGTCACACACATTGGAATTTTGTGTGTGTATGTATGTATGTCTGTGTTGCTTTTTACCGTTCAATGACGAATTTCAAAGTTGTTTACAGACAAAAAAAATAATAAGAAAAAAAAGAACGCCACCAGCTACATACATACATACAAACATTCCACAGAAGACACTTACAAAAACCACAAAAACAAAAAGTTTTTGGTGGATTACAACATTTTCTCATACCCTGTATACTTGTGGTAGCAAGAGTATATCATCAAATACGATACGATAAAGATAAACATTAGCTATCAAATCTTTCATCTAAGCGGCGGTTCAATTTAGTTTAAACAATGATTTAATCATACATATTATATTATATTTACATAGATACATACGTACATATGTATGTATGTATAAGTTTTCGGAGTAGCTAGATTGATAGAATTCAATGATATGTATGCGTTTTTTTTATTAACTAAGTATGTATGTATGTATGTATGTACATACATATATCTTTTGATACGCATAGGGTATGTCAAAGGCGGGGTTCCGTTGTAACGATCAATGTACTGGAGCAGCAACAGTAACAGAAGAATCTTTTAAGCAAAGAGACATTGACAAAAGACAACAAAAGTAGCACAGATATAGCAACAACTGAGCAACAGATACAGATACTATTGTTGCCGGCATTGAGAAGCAACAGAGGCCTGGGAGGAGGCACAGAGGCAGAGTGGCGAAGGGAAGACAAGGGAAGGAGGTGGTGTTTTGTGGAATGCCGTTTTGTAAGTTTCTTATGCATGCGAGTCAACAAACATCATCGTCATAATCACCATCATCATCATCATCATCATGGAGCCAGCCAGCATAGTTCGAAACTTTCTAGCACACACATATACAAACATCCACACATGGACATATAACATTCAGTCTTACACACATACAGAGGCGACCACGACACGACACAACGACGGCGACGACGACTACTTTCGAAACGTGCTGCCTGCAGAGGCAGCTCTGTCGCTGCCACTGCCGACGCTAAGCGGAGCGCGCTGAAAGACGAAGCGAAAGATCAGCGCAAAAGAAAAGACAAATTTTCATTCAGTAAATTGTTGTAGCCTCAAATAACGGGTGGGGAAAAAATGTAGGCATCAAATAATGGGAGAGCAGCTGCCTCATATACTGGGAGTAGGGGAAATGTTAGTCCGACAGTGGCGGAGGGAGAAGCAAGGAGACAATTTGATTGGTCTTTTAAAAGTGTTGTCATCCTTTTTCATTTTTCATTCCATTTTCAACTAGCGGATCGTTCGGGCGTGCTTCGCTGTGTCGTCTCTGTGTTAGTGATTTTATTTCGATTTATTTTAAAATCGTTTCAAGAAACAGCAACATGAAATTTTTTTTCGGTGTGGTGTGTGTTTTTTTGTTTGATTTCATTCATTAAATTGTTGTCGCTGCAGCCGCATGGTTGTGTCCGTGCAGCAACTACCTCGGGCTTAGAAAATTATTATTTTTATTAAAAATTTTTTTTTCTTTAAAACGAGTGAATGTTTTTTTTTTATTTTTTTTTTTTTTAATCAAGTGAATTAACATTTAATAAAAGTTACAACCGGTATCCTACAAGTAATAGGAGAAAAGGAACGAAAACCAACAAAAATAAAAGGCAAAAACTTGTGTGACCGCATTCCAGAAAGTTCAAATAACTCAAACTCGAATTCGAACTAAAGAAGTAGTGTGCTTGTGTGTTAGTGTTAAATGGAATGCGGTTCAGTTCCGTTTGCAAGGAAATTTTTTCTCCGCAGGAAGGAGGCAAAAGGAAAAATCCAGAACTGGTTTCATTGACATCTATAGACCAGACCAAGGGGATTCTAACCTCTAACTTGGAAAAAGGGCCGCCACATGGGTAAGAAGAAGAAGCAGTAGCAACAACAGCGTAAGAAGTTTGGAATTTGCCAACACACGCACACGTTTACACAGTAAAAATGATCAAAAGACGCAGAGAGAGAGAGAGAGAGAGAAAGACACGGGATCTCTTTTTGCTTTCAACTTCGGCTTTAAAATACATATTTATTAACTGAAATTGGATGCTGCTTGTCTCTGCCTCCCTCACTCACCGTCTCCATCTCTTTCTCTGATGTCAGTGTTCGTTCAGTCTCTGGGTGTGTGGCGTCTATTTAGAAATTCAAATTTTGAAATTTTTCAAGCATGAGTCATAAAAAACAAAAATTGAAGCGTGGGTTAGTTCTTTTTTTCCCCCTCTTTTAACCTAACCTCCATGTGCTTGAATTCAAATCAAAAAAAGTTGCATCACTCAGCAGAAGCAAAGAAGGCAAAGGCAAGAAAAAAGTCAACCACCAGCAAAGAATGCGGCTGCCAGACCAGAAGAAGAAGCAACGGCAGCAAAGAAGAACCGTTTTACAGCCAAAGTGTCGAAAGACGCAAGAATGGTCGCGACGAAGTGTGGTCGACTCTGTGTTACCCTTTTTATGAAAATTCGGAAAAATTGGAAACTAAGTAGAAAAATTTGTGTTTAACAGGATTAAAATAACTCTCCTTCATCATCTTATAATTTTAAGATTCGCAGGTTCCATCAGTCGATATGGCTGTGTCGATTTACCTGTCGATACTTATATAGAGTATACATATATGCATATGTATATACTTGCTAACCACTTTGGGTAACTTGGTAACTTTTACGCTTTGATTGCAGCTCAAGTTATGAAAACCAAGGCACAGTAGAGGCCATCGATAGTTTTTTTTTTTATTTAGTTTTTTTTTTTTTTTTTTTTTTATCGAAATGTCAATTAAAGTTAAATATTTCATACATATATATATATATATAGTCGTGAATATTTGTATATATAAACTAACGGTGCTGACACGGTCTGCTGGCGAAAAAGAACTAGGTGGCATCTCTTTCTCTCTCAGCTCAATAGAAAGTTTGTGTTAATAAAAAGTTGTAGCGAGGTAAAGTGAGGGGCAAATATGTGTGTCGAAATATAACAAAAACAACAACAACAAAAACACAGCAACAACAAAAAGAGTGAATGAAAAAATGTTGACCTAATTTTATGCTGCTGCTGCCTGCCTGCTGCTCTTGTTTATTTAACAGCAACGCCAGCAGAGCAGCAGCCGCCACACACTTTCCCACACACAGCAGCAGCAGTTCAGCTTTAGCCACAGCCGTTACTTCTTCCCTTTCCCACCAGCGGGAGCAGCAGCAGCGGCAGCGCCAGGGCTCCCCAACGATGTCTAAATTAATGATTGTTAAATGAAGATGAAGAGTGAGATAGAGAGACTATTTTTAAAAGCTGTTAAGGTAAGTTTATATTTAGATCTGCTTCCTCCTTCCTATACCTTGCATCCCCCAGCTCTATACCTATCCTTACTTGCCTCCCCCTGCTGCACAAGTTGCAGCAGCTGTGATAAATTTGAAATATTTACAGTTCTCTCAGCGCCACTAATTGTCTATGTATGTATGTGTGTGCGAGTGCTTAAAAAAAACCGTAAGATTTTGTTTTTAGCGTGTGAAAAAATTTTGATTTTGCTTTTTTCTTCTCTTTTGCTCAACTCTTTTTTTTTTTTTTTAAAGTGTTAACCGTCTTTCGACATAGTTCGTAATTATAGTTATTAAATCTGAACCAAGATCGGAGCACGTGCGTGTTATTAAATATAAGAGTGAAAAAATGTGTGTCTTCTTTTCCCCTCGACGTCTTCTTTTGCCCTGATGATTTTTTTGATGATTTGACTACGAAACCGGTTTTCGATTTGGTTTGACTGTTTTTCATACAAGTGAGATCATTTTGAAAGCTGATTTTGTCAATGAATACCACAAAAAAAAAAGAAAAAAAAAAAAAAACAACAAAAATAACGATCATCGTGCCACATTCCGATGGCTCTGGCTCCTAACGAGATATCATGTAACAAAGCTTTGAACTAATGCCGACGACCAGCATTAAAAGGAGTTGAAGGTAAGTTTCAACCAAAAAGAGAGGGAGAGAAACACAGAAAGCAGTTATATACATATGACATATGAAAAAATATATTAAAAAAAATATGTACATTTGGAAATTATTGTTACATTATTCTCTAGTCTAATTAGGAAATAAATATGAATTAATAAACTAGACCAAGTGTCGTGTTAATTGTGTCACGAGACTATAAGTCTGGAATCCATCCTACACCTATGTATAATAATACATACATAGGTCATCGTTCTCGGTTCGATCTTCAATATGTCATTCGTTTTAGCTCTATTCTTTTCTCCCTCCTTACTATCGTTATGTAGTGTTCCCATTTGTAATTGGTCATTACAGAAAGTTTTCACATTTGATAAGGGGCAATTCTGTTCATCAGATTTTCACTATGAATGAAAACTAGAAGAAAAAATATATCATTCATGAAAACTTTACACAATGAAAGTAGAGGGGGGTAGAAAGAAAAGTAGAGCATGGGCATTGAGCATGTGGAAATCCAACGAAAAGTCGTGATAAACATATTGACCAATTGATTGTTTTCTAACACAAATACCACAGAGATTCACACACACACACACACACATAGGACATACCATCGGACTTGGTATAGCATGGAATGGTATGTTATGGTGTGGTGTGTGGTAAGATATGGTATGGGGAGAGCTCACGCCAAGGTGTTAATCAGCATGCCAATGTGATGTGGCCATTGCCATTTGGTTTTTGGATTTAGATTTTTGGGTGACGACTTTCTAAAAGGCACCCCAAAAAGAAAGAAATAAAAGCAGCAACAGCAGCAGCTGCTGCAGCTGTTTGTATGTCTTACAAATGTTTCAGGGAAAGAGGAACCCACTGGATAGACAGAGACAGAAGCAGATAGTAGGAGAAAATTTGTTATTTCTAGCATAGAAAATGATCCTACATATAGGTAAATATATATAGTATATATAAATATACATAAAATTGATGAAACCTAACACGGACTGATTATCACACAATACATATGTATGTATGTATGTATATGTAAACTTAATACGATATTTAGAAAATGGATATAATGATTTGAATGATTATTTGTTAAATAGATAAGAATATATACACATCTTCGTTCTTAGGTTGATTTCGAAAGCTGAAAACAGAATCTTCTGGACAATTGTTTAACTTTTTAATTGATCTTAATCTTGTAATATTTAAAGAAATCAACATACTAGACATCATTCTCACAGAAGAAACAAATTAGTATTTATAGAAATTAAAAATTTCCTTAAATGACACGTAAATATTGACATAGGTTTAAGATTTAGTAAAATGACAACAACGAGAATCATATCTGCTGATCATATATTGGAAAAAAATGTCCAAACTAAGGAGTAACTAGCAGAAGAGCAGAAAAGTATGCAATTGTTTTGTGCGTTTAATTAATCAATGATAATGACAAAGAACTTTGTCAACTAAATGTATTCCTAAGAAGTTGTATACATATCGTCCATATAGTACATCCCATAGTATGTGATTTCAAGCATGTAGAGATAGCTTATATAGTTTTAAGTGTGGGACCAAGACAATTGGCAGACAGACGCACAGAGAGAAAGAAGAGGCAGACAGCCTGCAGACATAGAGAAATGTGTGGGTCTTTCTATGGCTCCCCCACGAACCCGCTTGCTCTCTCACTCTCTCTCTATCACTCCTTTTTTGTTTCTCTTCAACTCTCTCGCTCTCAGTCCATTTCTTTATCTCTCTTGTGAATTGAAAACATTTCACAATCCCGGATACGTATCGGAATGCGACTGACTGTCGACGCCGATGATGACGGAGGCCCATAAAGCTTCGCACATGCAGGCAGGCAGGCAGCTCACGCACTGAACAAGATACTCACTCAGATACAGAGATACAGATATGCGGAGAGAAAAGATACAACAAACAAATAAACAGAAAAACCATAGCTGGCGCGCTGCACTTTCTTTTAAGTCTTTTGAACCATTTCCGTTTGCATTTTAGCCTAAATACGAATCGTTATGGCAGTTTGGCCTTCACTTGGCCTAAGATTTGGACAGCTATTTTTTTCCTATAACACTCATCTTGGAGTTACTCCATTGGCACTGAAGAGATTTCCCACGATGATTAAACGATACAAATTCGAAATACTAAAACTAAAATGTTAAGTTTAGGTTTTTTGATCTATCCTTAGCATTAGAATTATATTTCTTAATTAATTTCCATTTGGATCTTAATTTGTAATCTGCTTGCTGAACAAATAGCTAAACTCTCTAAGCTATAAAACATAGTTTATCTTTGTCTCCGAGCTTCAGTATAGGTATTCTCGATGGTAGCCAGGAAGTTATCTAGAAATTACACAATTTCACAGTGTTCAGTTGAAGATCGTTTAACAGATTTTGAGATATGAAAAGAACCACTGTGGGCAGTGATTTTACTCCCAAAGCACTAGGGATACGTTGATATTTAAGGACTTTGACAATTCGCTCTTTATTATTTCGAAATCTTCGTTTATTCGATCGGTTTTAACATTTACACGTGCTTCTACCCTTCCTTCTGCCTGCGTCCCTGAATAATGTTGGAGAGTCTTAGACAAAGTCTCAGCTTTCCAGTGATCTCATTTCATTTGCTGCTTTTGTTTTTGTTTTTTGTCGGAGCTTTGAAAACGATTTCAGCCTGGCAACAGGCACAAAGAACCGTCGAGAGCCAACAAGGAAAACACGTGTGTGTGTTTTTGTGTTGTGAGGAGGGAGAGGCAGGCAGGCAGGCAGCCACCCTGAACGAATGGCAATGGCAATAGCAATGGACAACGGGATCTGGGATCTGTATCTATGTATGTATATATACATATATCCAGTTCGCCCCTCCTCAGCCCAATTTTCACACACATTTCACCTTTTTACGAGCTATTGATGGCGGTGAAAATGTGCTTATGAATATGAATAGATTGTCGACTACCTGGTCTCTTCGTCTTGGTCTACGTATTACCTGGTCTCACCCTAAGTTCTGCTCAGTTCTCCTCAGCTCAGTTCACTTCGGTGCTGTGCGGTGCGGATCGAGCCCATGCCCATTCCCATTCCAATCTTTTTAATGGCAACTTAATAAGTCTGCTGGAGCGATGACAAAAGCGCATTCCTTACCATTGAAAATTTAATTAGTTGTCTTGTTGCTATTGTAGTTGTCGTTCCTGCTGTTGTTGTTGTTGTTGGTGCCTAAGGGGCTGTTTATTGTTTATGGCACTGAAAATGAAATGGTACCCGGAATACACCCCGTTTATGACAAAAAAGGAAGAGCAATTGCCACATCTGCAAGAATGAAAAAAAAGGAACGAAACATGCCCGTACAAGCAAAGCAACGAAAAGAAAAAAAGGATATACAGAGTGGAGATCTTATGCCTCATTTGCATATGCCTTTTTTTTACGGAAAACCAAGAAGATTAGTTTAAGCTTCTTCTGGAACATTCAAACGGGAAAGGAATCGTTCTCTTGGTTCGCAATTCAAATGGAATTTTCCATCATAAGTCTTGGATAGTTTCCGGGATCTAAGACCATTTTTCCAAATGTTCTGCGAGTAGGATGCCAGCGCCTTATCAGATCTGATCGGACGAATATGAAATCAATATTCAAGAAACTGTAAGGGTATATAGGTTTCGGTATGGTTGAAATTAGATTTCAGGATCTTCTTAATTTCAAATGGTAGTCAAATTCTGCTGACTATCGGTAATAGGAGGAGTTTTTTAGGGTGTCCGCTCATCGGGCGAGAATCGGTATGTGCCGCCGATCCAAAAATTTGCATTTTGCAGTGGGAATTGCGTTTCTTCAGATAACGCATCTACTGTAGGTCGTACTTATACAAGGATAGATCAGATGTGGATAGATAGATGTTAGGTCCACATAGGATGAAGTTAATATCCCTTCAGAGCTCTTTTTGCTTGCCAGGGGGTAATAGCTTTATCAGTCTCTTTAGAGCGTTTTGTCATTTCCTTAATTTATGGCTATATATGCATATATGTATGTATGTATGTAAGTATGTACATATATTGTAGGTCTGCCATTCGTTGCTGTAGTTGCAGTAGTTGAACATACATTGTTGTTTGGTGCGTTATAAATTACATTTTAATTTTTTCATATCTTTAATTTCAGAAATTGAAAACTTTTGTAAACGAAAATTGAAAACTGACAGCCCGCCTCAACCAAACCCAGTCCCATACTCATATCCCATACCAGAGGCGACCACTGGCACAACCAGGGTCCCAGGGCAGGCCATGCGGGCTCACACATTCATATAACTTTGATAAACATTTCTATATGGCGGCGGCGGCCCATGTGAAAGAAGAAAAGTGCAGTCACTCGCTTTCACCGGGGTTAGTTTTCTGTTTTTCTTTTCTATCCCTATTTTTCTCGTTTTTCCATTTGAACTCACACCAATTAAAGTACATACACTTAGTTATTTTCGGATCGGGTCTAAAAGTCACGTGGAAGTTTGATTTAGTCAAGTTTTTTAGCCCAAAAGTTAATAAAAGATTGCAAAATACAATTCTAGAAATTGTTTTAAAGATCATTTTCTATTAGGTTTATTGCGTCAGTACTGGAAAGTTCAAGACTTTTGATCTATCAAAGGGGTTATCCAAGTTGAAATCACAAGAATTGGTTATGTTTGTTGGCTCGTTTGATAGATGGAAACTTTGGATAGTCAAGTAGGAGAATATGCAGTTAAATGGAGGAAAATTCAACAACAAAAATATTTTTGTAAATGAAATAAGACTTTCTGTTGGAGATGAGCGGTGGTTCCCACACAAATCCCCTTTTCCCTTCACTCTTCTGCATTATTGCTGCCATATCGATTGTGTGAGGGGGAGGGGTGTAACGAAAGTTGATTGAATAATAATCAAAAGTCCTCCACAACCCTTCGATGGTGTTTATTCACCACCCGCCTTATTCATGCCCCCTTCATTACTAACAGCCCCTCGCCATTCTCTCTCTCTCAAAACAATTTTTCATTCTTTCCCATAGAATATTATACGATTTGCCTTTGGAAATGCATACATACATATCTACGTATGTATGTATACAAATAAATATATACATATATATATATATACATATATATATATAAACATATTCAGTTCAATTCATAAATCCGCGTCCAGCTTGAGCCGCTGATAATAATTTTTTTGATGCCGTAACGTTGACTTATGTATACATATGCATGTATGAATGTATATACCTGTATGTATATAGACCAACTATGTATGTATGTACATATAAATAAATAACTGTAAGCATGACACCACGTCCACTTCCAGCCGTCGTCGTCGTCGCTGTCGTCGTCTGTCTATGTGACTGTGCAAATAATTGTCGCACATAAAAAAATATTGCAGGCCAGTGCCATCCAGAGAGTCAGAAAGTCGCTTGAAGACGGAAGTTCAACTCATTTCCGGTTATGTATAAATATATATGTACACACATACATACATACATATGTATGTATGTATATTTGGCCTGCCCCTGCCCCCGGCCTGGGCTAGCTGTTGTCGCCATCGTCATCGCCATCATCGTATCGGAGGGCAGAGAATCAGCATTCATTTCATTCATATATTTTCATAATTCATAATACCCAATACTATATACAGTCAAATACTATACGTATGTACATACATACATACATACACACATACATACATACGTACAAACATATATCCCGGTAATGTTCGTTGTATTTCCATTCATTTTATGGATTGGCCGGTCGGTCGGTCGGTTGGTTGGGCGGTCGGCCTGTTGATCGGTTGGGTTGTCGCTGCTGCGCAAATACATTCTTAATTAAGTTGTAAATGAAACATAAAAAAAGCTCTAATTACTTCGTAAGTTTTTCCTTTTTCCTCTCGCAGCTCGCATATGTATATACAAATATTTCTTATTTCTTTTTTTTTTTTTTTTTTTTTTTTTTTTTTTTTTAGAATTTAGTACACTTATATATGTATGTATATATGTATGTATGTACATACAAACCATGCACTTCCGCTTATCACTAAAGATTACTTGAAAGGAATTTGGGTCACCTCAGCCAACCACTACAACAGCAACAACAACTACAACAGCAATAGCAACAACAATCTAAAAAAAATTTTGTACACATGACAAAAATTCGACTTGAGGAAGACATAAAGAGTTGTCAATAGTAAATATTAAATTGTCATAAGAAACGTTTTTTTTTTGTTCATGTTTAAAGTTTGAATTCAAATATAAATCTAAGCGCTATCAATTGATAACTATTGTTATCGATTGTTATCGTTGTGAAAATTCGATTTGCACATATACTGGTTTCAAAGCAAGTGGAAGTTAAGTCAATTAATGAAGAAAATATACACAATTAAGCATTAAAAATCAAACTTCACGTCGAATCGATACATAAAGCTAAATTTTATCTTATAAAATGGATCAAATATCATTGCTGATCTGAGTTGTGCATCGATAACAGTGTAGCAAAATCAAAAGATTCCACTAGAAATTGACTTTAAGAGAATGCGGTCGTGACGTCAATGATGTAGACATAAATGCTCTTACTTGATTTAATTATATTTTCGAGAATACAATTTAGTCAGAATACTATTTGAATGTTGGAAAAATGTTGAATTAGTAAAGCATTTGTTTGCTTTTATCTACAAAGACAACGTGAATACGAATGCTTTTGCCCAAGAAGTAAAGAGGAAACAAAATCAAATGTCATTGATGACGTAGCTATAATCTGCAGAGCAACAATATTTGCTCTCTCGCTCTTTGTGTACAGACAACAGCAATCTGTTTGTGTTGTTGCCTGCCATGGTCGATCGATGCGAAGTTGCAGTCGCAGCGCCGCTTTCTTTTTCAATGAGTTTTCCTATTCGTAATTTCCATTGAATTCAAGTGAAAATCAATCAAAATCAATGAATTTAAAAACCGAAACGAGAATATTATAACAAACACAGAGAGCCCGCATTCAAGTGAGTTACAAAATAATTTCCATTTCAATCAAAAACTCAATTCAATTGAACAGATGCTGCAGCAACAGCATCTGAGACAAAAAAACTGAGAAAGAACGAAGAAGGGCAGGCAATACAGAGTATCAATTTGCTTTAAACATTACAAGAAGCCACAAATAAAATACCAAGTGAAAACATAACAAATATTGTGTAGAAGAGCATTAGAAAAAACAACTGTTAGATATTTAAATTTCGGTGACCGTTACTAATTCGGACATTCCCTCGCTCTTTCTCTCTCTCTCTTTCTTGTACAGTCTATTTGTCTCTCTCAAGGACGTTGCCAGATTTGGGAATTGAGGCCAATCCATCCGTTTCTCTGACATCATTTTAGGGCAAAATGATTCACGTAGGCGACAATTCATGGAATCTAAGGATTTTCATCACTGATTTGTCCTTGGAACGACAAATGCGTGTGCTCGGGGATCAACATTTGGGAGGAATAATGCTCCAGCTGGTTGATCCGGAAAATCCGAAAGATTGGTCCGATCATGCATTGTGGTGGCCGGCAAGGAACATTTGGTTAACCAATACGCGTCACACTTTGGATCAATATGGCGTCCAGGCGGATAGTTTGCTTCATTTTACGCCCATGCATAAGATGCTGCGAGTTCAGTTGCCGGATTTACGCTATTTGGACTGCCGTGTGGACTATTCTGTGAAGACTTTTGGCGCTGTCGTCAATCTTTGCAAGCAATTGGATATACGTTATCCGGAGGAACTATCTTTGAGCAAACAATTGGAAGCTGAGCATCTAAAGAGAAACTTTGCCCAAGAGAATCAGCAGAAGCGTGGAGTCACTGTGGAACCAGCACTGGATACCAACACATTTGTGCCCATTAATGCAGCATCTGAGCATCAACACGGAGGAATCGGCCCAGATGGAGGCAGCTCTGGCAGTTTGGACAAACCTTCGTCGCCGGGCATGTTCTTTTGTGCGCCTCTCTCGCCGCACGAGCAGCGTAGTCGTCGTCAACGTTCCCCGCTGACTTCTGCTTCACCATCTCCTGGCACGTGGCATCCCAGTAATTTAGGTTATGCTACCTATGATTCTTCGTCTTCGAGTCTGGGAGATTTTCAAGAAAATTTATCGTGTTCACCATCGACGCCCAGCAGAGAGGTCAGAGATCGGCTCCTTAGACCCAAATCTTTGGAAGAAAAGGCCCGCTTAAATGTGGGCTGGTTGGATTCATCCTTATCTCTCATGGAGCAAGGTATAAGGGAGTATGATACGCTTCTGTTACGTTTTAAATACTTCACTTTCTTTGATCTGAATCCCAAATATGATCAGGTGAGAATCAATCAGTTGTACGAACAGGCCAAGTGGTCAATATTGAATGAGGAACTCGATTGCACTGAGGAGGAGTCTCTTATGTTTGCTGCCTTGCAATACCAGGTTAATCATTATCATCATATAGAGACTATAGATTCCGGCATTGAGGAGACTTCCAGCCAGGAAAACGAGGATGACGAAATTGATTCGGCCCTCAAGGAACTAGAGATCACTTTGGAGGGTTCAGATCACTTTAGAAAAACGGCAAACATTACCCATATACCCGAATTGGCCGATTACCTGTTGTACTTAAAACCGCAGAGGTTTACTTTTAGGGGCTTCAAGCGATACTATTTCATCTACAAGGACCTACATTTGCTTTTGTACAAAAACGCTGAGGAATCACGTTCGAATCGTGCAAATCCATCGATGAAGATCAATTTACTGGGATGCGAGATAAAAACGGAGGTTAATCAAGCTCAACGCAAATATGCCATACGATTGGAAGTTGATCCTGAACAGGGTAACAAATCTAATAGTGAATTGTGGATAAAATGTGACAATGACCTGCAATATGCCAAATGGTTGGCTGCCTGTCGATTAGCCTCAAAGGGTCGCTCCCTTGCCGATAGCTCCTATGAGAATGAAATCGATCAAATTCTTTCGCTATTGCAGATTCAAAAACCCTTACCTGGCATTCGTGTTAATATCGATCCAATTTCTGTTGACCCTATGGACTATCTTTCACCCAAGATCCTACGTAAATTGTCTAACAAATCGGTTCAACGAATTTTGGAGGCCCAAGCGAATGTCCGTGACTTGACTGGAATTGAATCCAAGTTGAAATATATCCAAGCATGGCAATCATTGCCCGATTTTGGTGTCACACTTTTCATCATTAAATTCGATGGCCATCGCCGCGAAGAACTTCTGGGTGTAGCCCATAATCGCATTATGCGCATGGATCTACACAGCGGCGATCATTTGAAGACCTGGCGTTACGACTCAATGAAAGCCTGGAATGTCAACTGGGGCATTAAATGCATGATGATTCAATTTCAGAAAGAGAATCTTGTATTTTCTTGCCATTCGGCCGACTGTAAAGTCGTACACGAGTTTATTGGCGGCTATATTTTCATGTCCATGCGATCGAAGGATAACAATCAAACGTTGAATGAGGAACTTTTTCATAAACTAACCGGTGGATGGTCCTAGGACACGAAATATAAACGAAACTTGTTGATTTTTGTCTTTTTACTTCTTTAACTTATTGTTGACCAGTGGCAACTCTGCCCTAACCTTGAAAATGGACTCATCATTCATATTAATGCAATCGGCCGCCCTACTTTTTTTTTTTTAACTAATAATGTTAATCTTGACTAGCCAAGGGCCCGTTTTTTTTGCCTTACTAACTTTTAAGTACCAATAAAAATAATGAAACCCATTTGCGAGATGTTTGATTATAGTAGGGTTTCCACCAATTCTATGCCGTTGCCATTACACAATTACCGTTCGTACAAATTTCGATTCAAATGGTTTTGTTTACGCTACAAAACTAATTAAAATCAGTATTCAGAACCGATTTCTGTATAAAAATCCAACACACAATGGTTGGATTTTTTCATATTCATTAAGTAAGCCAATCTAAACCGATTTAGGTTGAGATTCAATGGCATTATTTATTGCAAACTTAAACGAGACTTAAGGTATCGAAAACTATTTGGCATTGGAGCAGACTTTGGAATTTGGATCTTTGGCTGTGAACAGAGACCAAGTACTTACAGTTATGTCGATTCGAGTGGCATATACATAACGTGTCCTCCCACGTGTTAAGCGTATGCCTCTTTAGGAATTTCATTGTTAGCCTCCTCGCTAAGATATTTCGTTAGGGATCTTTCAATGTCATATGACTCCGATGCCAGAATCTTTGTGCACCAGGGTTGACGTAAGCCCGTTATGTCACCAAACAAAAGCGATTTGTGCAACTGAGTATTAATTTTATCCTGGCTTGAAAGCTCAACTGGCTGATCATTTAAGGCAGAATTTATTTTGAAGGCGTTCCTGAGTTGGTTCGCTGATGGTATCATGATATTCAGATGTTCGTTGGTAATTTTCCAACGATTAGCATTCTTCCCAATACCCTGGCAAAATAAAAGAGGATTGCATTGTGAATGCAACATAGTCGTTATATCAACGAAAGATCAATCTTACCAAGCCAGTGGCGTCGACTTTCAGAACAAATTGCCTGCTGAAGGCCAAGTAGAAAGGTGCCTTATCGCTACTACTTGTCGGTGACTCATCCTTAAGCAAGCCAGTGACATGGATAATTGCCGATTTTGTGTCAAAATGCATCACATCCGTTTGCAGGGATACAAAGTCGTGCTGAACACTGGGCAACTGCATAAACAAACTGATAATCTCATCGTTGCCCACATGGTAAGCATTGATGGCGCGCGAGAAATCGGTCAATCTCGTAAGATTACTCGAATGTGTGCCATATTTGCGTGTCTTGTGGAGGAACTCTTTGCGTTTGATTTCACAAGTCATTGTGAATATAGATTGATCAGTATAATATTTCCAAAGGTTCTCTCGTGCTTCCGCTGACTCATACTCGAGCAGGAACTTCTTGAGGAAAACTTCACCCACTAACTCATAGGCGCTAATGTCGCAAAGAAAGTTCTTGTGGGTGGCATGCATCACTCTTTCGCTTAGCTCCACACCATCCAGCATGGTTAGGCCAATAAATATGTCCTTGACAGCCGCTACATACTCGCTGGGCATACGATATTTACGGCACACGGGATTACCGTGAAGAGTCAACGACTTCAAATGCAACACATCCAATGATTTAATATCCTCCAGATTGTGTATCCAATTGTGACTCAAATCCAATGATTTCAGATGAACCATCAAGCGCATGCTCTTCGGGCAATTCAAGCACATAATTTTATTGTGGCACAGGCGCAATTCGGTGCAGTGATTCATGAACTTTCGCGAGGCCATTGTTAGGATTCTGGTCAGAATTTGCGGTGAACTCAAATTGATCACCACACTCTCCAGTCCGGGAGTTTGACGAAAGGCATCTAGCTTTAACATACGATCCTGCGCCTTAAAACATTTGTCCAAACATTTCTCCATGCGCTCATTGGGATCCACCTGGGACGAAGGTTTGAATTGACTGACATTCATACGTATAAAATAGGGAATGGAACGCTCCAGATTCACTTCCGTCTGTCCAGTTACCAGCTGGGGTATTTTCAATTCCAAATTGCATTCCTGCACCAAATGAAAGATCTGATCATAACAATTGCGTACTAAAAAAGTGTGATAGCCGTTTTCAAACTGCAAATGAATTACAAAAGAATAAACATTTTGAGTACAGGAAATTCGGGTGAAGTTGTGGCAAAATACTTACTTTATAGTAGCACGGATAGAATTCACTTAGAGATTGATTTACTGAAATAAAGAAGCAATCAAGTAACATTTCCTTGCTAAATTCATGAGTGGGATCGGGAATCTGCAAATGAAATAAAGGCTCTACACTCTGATCTATGATGGAATGCTGGGAAATACTGCCCTAGATCCGACAGTACCTTAAATGCGTGCCAATCCTTACTATCCTGAAACTTGACCAACTTCCATTTATTCGACCAATCAATGCGTACGCCATCGCACTCTAAATCAATCTCGTAATTGAGGGGCGTGTAAGTCTTGTTTAACTTATCAATGGGCACACCATCGACTAGTTTAAAATTCTTCGCCAGCGGCTTCATACAATCAGGATAACTGGGGCTCTTTATAAGTGGATTATTGGCAAGTCTAAGTTCTTTGGCACGAAAGCGCTCCAGATCCGAGCACAGTCGTCTATGGGACTTTATCTGGTGGTTGGATAAAAGTGTTAGAAAGATCCTCTAGAGTTTCACTTCTCTCTCACTCTTTCTCTTTGTCGCTTACCTGATTGTACGACAAATCTAGTAGGGCAAAATCCACATCACCGAACAGATTTAAGGGATGAAGATTTGAGATTTGATTGTTGGCCAATATGAAGCCATTCACCAGAGTATAGCGATCACTATTGTTATACACGTTGTGGCACACTTGTTGCAAAGTGTTTACATTGGAAAGGCTAACCACAATGTGCTGAAAGCGAGGATGTGATCCGAAATTCGAGAGATTCAGTAAGCCAGCGACACCGTCATGTTGCTCCAAATTGTCCATGAGTTGGTCAACAGCTCTGCCAATCTCAACGGGTGGATTAATTTGCATTGCATTCGGTTTGGCAACATTCAATATGACACTTAGATCCAGTTGGGCATTCGTCGGTAGGGTAATATTGAGGCCCTTGGCGAACAGTTTATCCAGTGCACTTTTGCAGTTTCTGGCCAGAAAGGTATCCATCTTGTTGCCAGACTAGGTGTCCAAAGTAAATTTAAAATACAAATGGTATAACTCTAAATCATTTTTTTTAACTTACCTGGTAGGCAACTGGATATAATTCCTCTGAATCGATCGCATTAAAGAGTCCTTCCAGTATCAGCTGCTGGGGATTTGCGTGATATTTTAACTGGCCACGATGATTGACTTGAAACTCATGCCAGTTCACTCCGGGCACTTCCTTGCCTACAAAAAGATACAATTTTAAAATGTTTCAATGTTTGCTATACAACTTTAGATTACCGTAGTTGGAGCACTTGGAATATACTTTGCGATCCGTATAATCCACTTCGATCGGTGGAAAACTATCGCCGAGTTCCACAATTCGTCGCTGAGCTATAATGTATCAAGATTTGCTTAAACAGGGAATACCATCAAAAATTTTGTATAAGGTCTTACGTCTGCTCCGGATCCAAGCCATCTTTGGCGTCCGTCTCTCCTTTTCTTTGCTTATTGGTGTTCGTAGTTTGGTTTATATTTTTGCTCTTTTAATACCGAATTGTTACCCGGTTTCTAGTTTTAATTTATACTTTAAAATAAATTAACAAAAATGAAACAACAAATCAGAATTAGAAGCGAAAGCAAAAACGCGGCAAAAATGAGAATGTTAAGTTGCTGTTGAGTCGCTGTAAAGTCTGAATTGTTATATTTTTTAAGCAGTCAGCTGATTTCTTGATGATTTTGAAAATCTGCATATATTAACAAATAAATGTTGTTTAAATCGTTATAAGTAATTATTATTGTTTACACAAACTTCAAAACAAACCAATATACATACCTGTCTTGTAGAGAGTGACCTCTTGGAGCCATGTCAGTCAAAAGATAGCCCAGCACACATTAGCATTGTCTAAGAAACTGTGTCACCCAGCAAACATTTCTAGGAAATCATTTTGCTTAGTAAAAAAAATCGTTTTGTGCGTCAAATACTTTACTTACTTGATGATGGCTTACTAAAAAAATTACGCAAGGCTATGTTGCAATCCCAAGCCTCTGTTAACTTATTAACAGTGACATGTTAGCTCACAGTACACGATCATGTTTATTCGAATTCGCTTCACTTTGGCGAATAAATTCGCTTGATCACTTGAAATAGCGTAAATAACACAAAGATGAGCAGAAATAATATTTAAATTTGTTTTTACGAATTACATTTTCGCTAAGTTATCATTAGATAAATAAATAGTTTTTTATGTTTTATATTTTATTGGTATATTTTGCAGATCTGATAGAAGAAAATGTCATATACTTCCATGCTCTAAGTTAGAATGTTTCAGAACTGTAGCCTTTATTATCAGTGAATTCGGTCCAACCGATCTTGAGTAAATTTGTTGGATGTATTTCTAAATATGTGGAGCTTCTTTTGACATATCGAAGATTCCATGAATTATGCTGCTAATGAAGCTATATAATATACATATATAATAATATAAGAAACTAATATTTTTTCATAGTCAAAATATTAATCGTTGCAAATATTAATATATTAAATTAATTTAAATAATATCATAATGATATAATTTGGGAACACAACTATAGAACCAATAGTTTTTTTCAGCCAAAAAATATGCAACAGAAAGTTGGCAAATTCGTATCGAATTCCAGCAAAGTTCGTGTTCTAAGTCATTTGAATTGACCATTTTCCAAAGAACCATTCGGTGAATGTAAGATTGTTCAGCAGCTAACGAATAACTGAATGGGGATGTTGGGGGTAGATTAGTAAATATTTGGAATATTTTTCTGGCATTGGCATGCGTCAGTCAGTCAGTCGGTCTTTCACTCCCGCTAGAAAGCGAAAATGCACAAAAGCAATTAGAAAAACAAAAACTTAACTGACAAGTGTAACAAATTAATGACGACGATGAAAAGCCACTTGGCGTTTTGATAAATATTTATTTAGTCTAGCAATGCAATGGTGTTCAACTGACAGACAGACCAATCGACTGACGAATCCGTCTACTAGTTGATTTATGGATGATCCACAGCTATCATAAGAGCGACCAGGTGACGTTTCCAGTGTCTTTTGTCGGCATTTAATTAAAACCTGAACTTGGCCCAGACTTATGGTTGCCAATTAATTAGTTGCCGTGTTGCCAATAACAAAATGGCCAACGTTTTGTGCGTGGTTGACTATATATTACAACTTGATGAGGCCAAAAATAAAAACCACACACACACGCAGAAATCCATAATATCAAAAGGAAAAACAAAAGATGAAGAAACAAAAAAAGGAAAAGAAGCACCACCAAACCGCATCACGTTGAATTTCACTGCTTTCTAACAAACGACGATTATTGAAATACTCCAAAGGTTTTTCTTTTTAATTTTTTTGTTGTCATTTTTGTTTTGTTTTTTTTTTTTCTCGAGACGAGACAACAAATCATGTTGCATAGACAGCGGCAGCAACACCGGCACCGGTAGCAGTATCTTTGACTTTTGTCTCGCAGATAATTGCCCGTAAAACCATTGGAGACATGCTGTCATCGGATTGAAGCTGCTCTCACTCTCTTTGCAACATGATAATTGGACATGCGCATGGACATAAGAGGATGTCAACTGCAGGAGGTAGCCCTAGATGCCATCTGCCATCTGTCCATAGCTATCTGCCATTTACCATTTACCATTTGCCTGCAGTTGAAAGTGAAATTGATAACCCCCGCCGATTGTACAGTACGCACACTGAATACTAAAAAGTCCGGGCCTCAAAAGAGTAATAAGGCATTTCGTAATCATTAATTTGAAAATCGAGCTGTTTATACGAAACTGAAATAATAATTATATATCCATACCTGTGTGTGTATTTTTTGTTTGTTTTGTTTTTGTTTTTCTTAGTATTTTTGCAACTTTCATTTTGTCACCTCATCAAAATTGGTAGAAACTCTGTTTAAACATCAAAGAAATTAAAAAAATTGAGATTCCAACATTAAAAAGAGTGTATCAGAAAATGTTTGTTACTTCACCCACCCCACCCTCCATCATGGCTGCGATTGGGTGGGGCTTAAAGCCTACAACATATAAATAGCATTAGCTTGCAAATTGTTAAAATCAATAAGTGAGATAACAACAATTACAAGCATTTTGCCCATTTTGCCGCACTACAATTCAAAACCCTAAATAAACATTTAGAAAACTTTCACTTTTATACTTTTTTTTTTTTTGGTATTATTACTATATCAGTTAACTGATTGTGAGAGAAAATTTAAGTGGACACTTTCAAATGCTACAAGAATTTCCTGGCCATGATGCAAACGAAATTGGAATTGCATAAGAAAGGTGTAAATCGATGTTAATTTGATTAACAAAATGGAAAAACTAAGTTGGAAAGAGTTTTTTATTTTTTTATTGCATCATTGGCAGATGATACGATTCGATAAAATTTATCTAACTAATTGTTATAATCCAGTTTCAGGCAACAAAATTTGAACGCAGGTTTTGAACTTTTACTCAACTTTGATGAACCTTTAAAAGAGCGAAACGAGACAGACATCAAAACTTAGAGGACTCGTAATCCATAAATCAGCAAACAGGAACCGCAAGTCTATGCTGAAGGACAGTGGCGGATCCAGGGGGAGAGTTCCCCCCCAAAAGGTTTCTAACACGAAGAATGCAATGTTTTTCAATGAAGCACTTTAACACATTGACACTTCCCCCTCAAAATTTGCCTCTGGATCCCCCCTTGCTAAGGGATGAGAACTAGTGGCAATTGATACGGATTAGGATAGGATTACGATAGGTATGCTGATTTCAAGTAATTCATTCTCATATGAGGACTTTTCTCTTAGTAATATATTCAGTTGAATTTCTTTCACAAAAGCATTTAAATTTGCATTAAGAAATGAAAATTCAAGAGAGAGAGGAAAATTGATGTTTGTTTTCCCATGACAACCTCAAGGTCGGCTCGTGGAATAATCAAAAGTGATGGAAAAAATGCAAAACTAACTCTCAAATTTATGCAAATTTTCAAATTTAGATAGACAAATGGATTGAATTCAGTTGAAGAAATTTGGTTTGGAGCAAAGGGAAATTAACTATGTCAGCTAGGACTGTCAGATATCCTGTTAAATGGAACATTAATGTTGATAAATTGTTGACAAATGAAAAGATAGGATTTGACTGACAAAAGACCTTTCACCTGTGATGCATTATTGCATTGGATCCATTAACTATATGTGATTAAACGTTTTGTTAAACATTGAACGTTTCTCCATCTCTGCCCCCTATCTCTCTCTCTCTCTCTCTCTCCCAGTCGTTTAGTTGAATGAGCTGTCAGTTGGTTTTTACCGTAAATGTTTGGCCTTGTTAGGAGCATCGGGTCAAAGTTGAATGTCTTGCGTGTGCACGTGTGTGTGTGTGTGTGCAAAATTCTTGCCATTTCTTGTCATCGAAGTGACACTAGCAATGCGCCTAGCGGACAACTTAATTGATGGCATTTGTTTCAATGCAGGCCACAAAAAAAAAAAAAAAAAGCCAAACAAAACACACAAGAAAACATTTTTGCTAAAAACCAAAATAAACAAAAATAACCAACTATTGCCTGGCCAGGGGCTCTCTCGCTCTTGGCCAGGTAATGAGCTTCTCTTTCTCTTTGGCTCTCTTTCTCCATCATTCTCTCTGGCTCCGTCTCTCTCTCTATCTCTGCGTCAGTTGAAAACTTTCCAAGAGCACAAACGCTTTCACATTACTAAAACTTACTCTTAGCCAGGTCTTTGGGGGATTTTGGTATAAAACTTCTTACGTATGCTCGTCATGGCTTAATCTTACCTTGAACTTGGTCGTGTGCAGATCGTAGAATTCGTTGAATATTGATAAAAGACATTTAATAAATAGCTAATAAAACGAGAGCGAATAAATTGATATAAATAAATTTATTTATTTTTTTTTAGTTTACTGTTATTGTTGTTGTTATTGTACGGTTTGTGTGTGTGTGTGTGTGTGTAGGACGAAAAATGGAACAAATCGCCGTTGTTCTTTTATGTGATTGAAAAAGTGTCGTTGATCAAACCGAAAGCGTTGAGAAAGACAATAGAACTGCCAGCTCTCTCTTGTTTTAACCTAACGGTCCGTTATCAGTTTTAATAAAAAAACAATTCAAATACGTTAGAAGCGTATAACAAAGTTGGCTAAAATGGGTTGGCAGCCAAGTGTAATGGTCGCCTTGGGGTGTCTCCTCTATTTAGTGCCAACATTTGGCTGGAGTTTGCCCATCTCCCCTAATCCAGTACCAATCACAACAAATGGTCAAGTGGATGCCAAGCAGCAGATGATAGCACCTGTTGCACCTGTTCCACGACAGTTAAATGGTAAGTTCTTCCAACAGAACGAAGAGTAGTTGCAACTGCAACTTTTTCTCATTTCGTTCATATATGTATATCTATATC
The DNA here is from genome assembly GCA_035045865.1 of Drosophila austrosaltans. Taxonomy (NCBI): domain Eukaryota; kingdom Metazoa; phylum Arthropoda; class Insecta; order Diptera; family Drosophilidae; genus Drosophila; species Drosophila austrosaltans. The sequence continues at coordinate 1,285,783 of JAWNOQ010000207.1, read as the reverse complement.
TTTTTTCCAGTTTTAATTGATGGGTGGATGATTCAGTCCAACAAAATTTCTTTTCACAACAAACAAGACAGAAAATACTGTAAATAAAATACTTTTATTGCAGTGAAATTTTTGCTCATTAAAGTTGAGTTGAATGTGAGAGAGTCGGCGTCAGTCAGACAGTCAGAGTGGGCCTCAGATAGTAGTAAGAAATTTATTATTAGTAATTATATAATCAGACGGTAGTCAGCTCAACCTCACCTCACTACAATTCAGTATAACTTTTGTTTACGAAGAAAAAAAAAACGAAAGTTTAAATGTATATATATGTATATATCTGTGCGTTCATACGTTAGTCGTATATATATTTATAGACATTCATAAAATGTCCGATTAGTAATTAAAAAGTTGTTTGCATTTCTCCTTTTTTGAAATGTTTCGTAAATATGAATTCAATATATAAAAAGAAACCCTTTTGAAAATCTATATAATAAAATATATACCAAGTGTAAGTTAAAGTAAAAATTTGAATATACCAAAAGGTAATCATTTGGATGAAGGGAATCCACTTCGTCATCAAAGATGATGAATTTGTTCTCATACGAAAAATTTCTGATAAATTATAGTAAACATATCTGCCACGATCCTGCAACGATCTTTAATTTAAGCCTGTTCCAATTGAGAGACAGATTGAGAGGGGGGCAAGGGTAGCTTTCGTATATGGCCATCAGTTGTTAGCTCGACACAAATCCCATTTTGGCTGACTTTCATGGGCAATGCAGCAGAACAAAAAAGCAGCTAAAAAGGCAGAAGAAAGAAAGAAAGAAAAAAAAAAAAAAACGCTTCAGTTATGGGTAGGCTCGTTTTTGCCTTCATTTTGTTGGTTTTTTAACAGGTGACACACTGGCAATTCATTTTGACTCTGTTACGTTATGGAGCGACACTTCTGTCCTCCACTTTATCGCACCCCCCCTTCTCCCACCATCCCCTGGCCCTCTTTCACTGGATTCTATGTTGTTTCTGGTTTGGGAAATGCATGTCGAGCAATTAGCAAAAGCAACCGCCTGCCTGCACTTGTGTAAAACAAAAAACAACAACGAAAAAAAAAAAAAATAGACACTCATCAACAAGATGGGTGTATGTATATGTGTGTGTGTATGTACATATCGTTTAGCTTCACTCAAATGGGTCATAACTTAACTAAACCAGAACCCAGAAGCGAGACGCACTACGAAATGAAGGTTTACTTCAAGTACTTACGCATTATGAGTGACAGAACGCGTGGGGAGGGGGAGGAAGGGGCATACCTCATTAACAGCCACGAATTGGCAATTGATAATGACCAGACCAAATACTCTTCAAAAGCAACTTTACTTAATACAACTATAAAGATGAGCAATCGCTTAAGTAATCTGAATGAAATGTTTAAAATATTTTGAAATCTTCTTCAAATATACATATACATATGTATGTATATATGGGATAATTCATAGTATAAATAATTCAATAAGATTCTATATAAAATGTCTCTTCAAAACTAAACCTAAATTTTAAGCAATTTCTTTAACCTGCAAAAGAAATTGTAAAATAAAGATTATTAAATTGAATTCAAAGCTTTAAGATTTTTATACGAATTAAAGTTAAAATGACTAAAATATTCAGTTTATTTGTGTTTACAAAACTTTTCAAATATGTAAAATATTGAATTGAACATTAACATCATTCAAGTAGAGTCAAACTGAATCTATTTGATGTCCGAGAATTACAGTTTTTGGAAACCAAGAATGACTTTAGAAATTTCTTGAAACGTAAAATGTTAAGTTAATTCTTGATCCAAATCTTAGAAGTCCCCCCACCACTCACACCATCTCCCCTACTGACCGAACCTAAAAGAAAACCTTTAATGAATAATTCATTGAACCCTTTTTTTGAAAGAAAGGGCATCGAGATCAACTAAGTAAACACATGGGGGAACAGGGGGGCAAAAAACAAGTTGATGTCTTCGTGGTGATAGTGTCAGATTGACTTGTTGTTGCTCATCGTTGTGTTGTTGGAGTTGGAGTTGGTGTTGGTGTTGCCGGTGTTGCGACCGGCAACCGAAATGAAGAAGCGTACAAATTGCGCCGACACCAACATGAAAAAATGCTCATAATTGGGTTATAACCGTCATATTTGTCCGTCCAAGCATTTGTTTTTTTTTTCTCTCTCTTTTAAATATGTGTCTTTTGGCTAGGCGCTGTTGTTTCTGGTTTTTTGGTGTTACCTATTTGGTTGTTGGCCAAAAACAATGCCACTGGAAAAGACACCATTGGCGACACTTGATTATTTTGTTTCTTTTTTTTTTTTTTCAAAAATGAAAAGTGCTGCCGACTGCCGCCGCCTTTGCTTTTCAATGGAATGGAAATCTAATTTCATTTTTTAATTGCTGCCTGCCTGGAATCTGGCCCAGTCCAAACCCAGTTTGGCTGTCAGCAACATCGCCAACATTAGCAACATTCGCAGACGAAACTGGAGCTGGAGCTGGAGAGCATTGACTAGACACTGTGCAAATGCTCGCTTTATGATGTTCGATTTGCTTACCACTTTTAAATATGGCTTGGACAACAGCAACGTTGCTAACGAAAACAAAATGTTGCAGTTGACTTTGGCTCCAAGTGCATAGATCTCCATTCTCTATTGGCTTAACATATATGTATGTGTATATATCTTTGAATTGTTGAGATGCCTGCGCTATATGGTTAATCAATATTTCCTTGCCAAGTTGCTGCCGGTTGTTGTTGTTGTTGTTGTTGCTGCTGCTGCTGCTGCTTGTTGCTGTTGTCGCGTCTTCAATTCAAATTCTGTGCCAGATCCGATCCATAGCCAGTGAAAGTTTGATTGAACATTTGCTGCTGTTGGTGGTATTGCTGTTATTTGGTTTTCAGCTCACATGTTGCTGTTGTCTTTCACCCTCTCCCTCCCTCTCTCTCTCTCTCTCTCTCTTTGTGTGTGTGTCATAACGGTAACATTTAAGCCTATAAATTCTTTAAGGCAATCAAATCAAACAAAAAACACTCAACAAAACTTGCTGGGCAACGAATTTTAAATGGATTTGAAAAATTAAAAAAATCAAATGAAAAAATAAAACATTCCTAGTCATTTAATTGATTGAATTAAAATTGAACTTAAATTCAAAATTGCTCTTAAAATTGAAATCAAAATTATCATTCATATTGGTAGAAAGTTGAAATGTTTTCTCGATTGAGAAATTGAAATTTGCTTCAGATTGAAAGTGGTAAACAAAAACCCTTTTAACAATGAGAAGGACAATGACTTTAGCTTTCCCATATTTTCATTACCGAATTGCAAGTGTGGTGATTGGGAAAATGCTTCGATTGAAATGTTTTCAAAATCAGTGATTGTTTTCCTATAGTTACTATAGGATAAATCGTTCCGTTTATTACTTCATATTTCACTTTCAAAATGAAGAAAACAAAGGCCACCTACCAGGTAAATGGACTAACAACTTAATCAACATTTCGTGTAGAAGGGGAGAGTGGTAAGCTAAGAGGGCGGTGGGTGGGGGGTGGTACATATAAAAATGACTAGAATTTCTAGTGATTATGCTAATATTTTATGAGCTACTGTTATGCCTTTGCCTATGGCTAATTTATGGCTCAAGCCACAACTATAAGACATAAGCCACAAGCCACAAGCCACAAGCCACAGCGTTAGCCCAGTTAACTAGCAGGCCAACAAAATGTACAGTTGCAGAGCCATTGGTGAACATGCAAATTCAACGCTCAATAAACATAAATAACAACAACAACAACAACAACAACAACAACAACAACAACAACAACAACAACAACAAAAACAACAACATCAAATGCGTTGCCATCGTTTCACATCATCAAATCGAAACCATGGGCCGCGAGTGGCGGCGCTTCACTGTACCCTATGCAATTGCAGTGAAAGTTCACAAAGAAGGTACAAAATTAGCCACCAATGAAAAGTGAAAAGGCCAAAAGTAAACAAACAATAACAACAACAACAACAACAACAACAACAGCAAAGCAGCAGCCATCTCTAAGTATGCGCAATGTCTTTTTAGATCCAAAACTTTGTGTCTTCGTCTTAATGTGCCACATTTATTAGACACCCCAACCCAAGACCAAACCTAAACCCAAACCCAAACGCAAACCCATGCCCATAGCCAAAAGATGCTGCTGCTGCCCGCCAGGGAGCCAGGAAACCAGATAACCATGTTAGTAGTGGTGGCACGACATCGGCTGCAGCTTTCTTTGAACTCCTCGCCAAAGCGTTTTCGCCTTTTGGCATTCTTGTCACAGGTTTCTCGTGTGGGCAGGATGCTATCTGTTTGTTGGCCAAAAAGATGTATCCAAAAACGAATTTCTCACAGGCATCCTCTGGCACTGCAAAAAGGCTTTCACTTGTCTTGGGTCAAAGTACGCCGCCGCTGCCATCATGTTCATTTAATTGAAAGGAAAATCACATTTAAAGACACACGAATTGTCATGGCATTTCCCATTTGGCCACAAAAAGAGTGAAGAGGGAAAGGGTCGGGGTCAATTAAGATGCGACACAATCATAACAACTGAACAAAATGATAATGAAGAATAAAATTGCTCAATTTTTCTCACATTTCGTTTTTAGGGGGCCAATTTATGGAAATTACAAAGAATTATACCCGAAAGCAATCGGCTATGAAAATTAATCTAATTATGATAAAAATTGTATAATTTAAGTTTGCATCTAGCCATAATTAAACAAAAACTATCCCTCTGCTAGTGGATCATGGGCCATGCGGGTGAATTAAGAAGGCGGGTTGAAGGGTTCCCTTCCGAGTGGATTAGATTAAGAATTTGGACAGCTAACAAAAGGCAAGAGATGTCAACTATGTGGCTCTGTATATAGGATAACATCTTAAAGATTCCCATTCGAACGATTTAGTTTCAAGTTTAATTTTTACAAAAATATTACAAATTACTTCTTTTTCTAATTGGGAAAAGTGAATTTCCTGCTAATTGACAATATAATCAATTTGATTGATTAAACGCAATTAAACAATTGAATGTGTCGCGAGTTGACCATGAAATTTAATTGGCATTGAATGCATTTTCACCTTGGACAACATCTCCATTGGAGATAATAATGAAATGATGGTTTGATGGATCGACGCGTGGACAAATAGTTAACTGGTTAAATGGAATCATGGCTCGAGCCAATTGGCATTGGTAATGCATTGGCTGCATTTTAAGCAGAGCACACACGCACACACACACAGAGTGAATAAATGTGGTGGTCAGTGGTCAGTTACAGTGAGCTTATACTTTCACTCAAATATTTGATGATGGAGAAGTCATAGCCATAACCATGCATAGACCATGACCATGTTAGCCACCTGTGTGTGAGCCAACCAAATTAGACCAAATCCCCTTTGAGCTGAACTTGAACGTGAACAAATCTCACTTGTGGCAACTTTTTGTTTATTTGTTTTTTTTTGTGTTGTTTTGTTGTAGAAATCAATATTTATTTCTTTCTTTCATTTTTGCAGAAGTCTCACCATATTTGGATCTGGCCTTGTGCCCCATACGGGCCGAACCATGGACATGTGCTCGTCAGCAATCTGCCAGAATTTTGGATGTCTGGGATGGTGAATTGAATGTGCAATGGCAGAAATTGAAAGGTAACTGTTGAAAGGATTCCGGAACTAGTTCACCCAAATCCCTTATCCGGGTTAGCTGAAGAAGATCAACCGAGTTAAGCTCGAGTCACCAGAGAGGGGGGAAGTGAAGGAAGAAAACTATTTTGAAAAGCCATTAAACAGGTGTTAATTCGGTTTAAGTGAGGAGAAAAAGAAACTTGAACAATTTTAACTTGATGCATTCAATGGATAAGCAAATGCTTTCCCACACACACACACACGATTCATGTGTGTAGGTGAAAATTGTTGGAAAAACAAGTGAAAATCCACACACCAAAACAAAAAATAGAGAGTTCAAAAAGTTCAAAAGTTGGCAAAGAGAATGGATGGGGATGGATTAAATAAGAATTCAATTATAAGAATATATTTTATTTTTATTTTCGTTTGCTTTTTGAACAGTTGAGGCCGATCGGCAGTTGAATGCAACGATTGAGAGGCGTGGCTATAGCGCCTCCGAGTTACCTGTTAAAGAGAAGCCATCGTCCATATTGAAGAAAATTGAAATTGGCACGAACTATATGAAAGAATACCTGGCCGAAACTATGGATGGGTAAGTTGAGCAAGCAAACACACACACACAGACACACATTGCTAGCCAGTTTTTCATGTTTATTCCACTCTCATCTCTCGATCGATCGATAGTTTCCTTGGCCGCGAATACGAGTATTTGCAGACATCGAAAGCAGCCGCTGAAGATGATAGTGAAAACGATCAGAGCGTCAATAATAATGTGGACTATGATGATGAAACGGATGCGGAACCAGAGGAGGAAGATAGCAGCGACACTGGCGAAGAAGATGATGAACCGGAGCACGGTGGGGAGGAGGAGGAGGAGGAGGATGATGATGATGGAGTCGAAGGCGAGGCAGATGAGGATAGCTCCAATTCGAGTACAGGAGGGGATAACGAAGCCGAAACCGAGGACAACAATGCAGCTAATGAGGAAGACGAGGATAACAATGAAAGCGAAACTCATCCGCATGTGATGCCTGTGGCACCTGTCCCTGTGGATGATGCCAAGAATACGGTTTTCAGTGAGGATAATGCCTCCTCGAGTGGCGTTGAGTTCATCGAGCTGGAGGAAGATGGCCAAAGTGAGGCCGGCAAGAAACCAGGTGGCGGCGGCGGTGGCAAACGGAAAAACAAGAACAAGAACAAGAAACAGAAGCGCAAGAAGAAGGGACAACAGCAACAGCAGCCAGCCACATTGGTTGTGGTCCAGGCAGCACCCGAACACCATGAGGTTGATTCTGGCCATGAGAGTGAACCGACCTTCGTCAGTCATGGTAGTGGCCACGGAGGAGGAGGCGGCGGCCACGGAGGCGGTGGTGGTCATGGAGGTGGCCTCAAGCCCTTCAAGCGTCGGCAAAAGGGAGGCAAGGGCAAACGCAAGCGCAAGGGCCAACCGTCGACAGTGGTTGTCGAACAGGAATCCAGCGATCTTCTTGGCGGACTGGGCCTCCTCGATGAATTGGCCGATGTCGATGATGTCCTTCTAGCCGGTGCCGGTGGAAAACGCAAACATAAGAATCCAACAAAATATGGTAGAAGTAACGGAGGTGTGTGTTGTTTGCTGCGTGTGGTTTTTCAATGACTTTTGTGCACCCATTTCCAAGCACAACTTAGTGCCCAAAGATTCCCCTTTCTTTCTAAATATGCAATCAAAACGCTTCAAGTTTTCTCTACTTAATCGTAAAGGGAAAGCTTTTTCGTTATGATTGCATTATCTGTTTACTATATAGATGTATAAAGATGGTGATGGCTGAGAAATCGTATACAAATTGGTGTCGGTTCAAATTATTCCTATATATAAAAGTTAGTTGACTTTACAAATAGGTATAGTAGCAAAAAAGTTACATATGCAGAGCATTTTTTGAATTACCTACGTATTTTTGGTCTGTTAAAGTGAGCGGTTAACATTGCTGCCGCTGTTAAACAGCCCCAAAAGCAGGCAGCAAATTGTTGTGCAGTCTTAAAGTTTTAGAGCAGGCAGCTCTTTCACGTGTACAGCGATTTAAATTCAAATTCAAATTTTTTTCCATTCGTTTTGAAAAGTAAAATTTGGAGAAAATGGAATAAATAAACTGAAAGTAATAGAAAAATTATATATAAAGTTGCTAAACTTTAGTTTATTCAGACATTAAGTTTATTTAACAAAAAGATAAAGTTAACTTACTGAGGCAAGATTGTCTTCATATTAGTTTAAATTTAGTTTAACTTTCGTTCAGTGGGTAAGTTCAAATTAATTGTTTATTTTGTCGCTTGCTTAAATGCTTTTCGAATGCTTGTTAAATGTTTTTTCGATTATTTGAATGTTGTTTTTTTTAAATTGTTAACGCACTTTTAGCGCACTGCAGTTCATACTAACAAACACCACCCTCCCAAGCGAATATAAATTTATGTTTTAATTATTTGTGTTCATTTTGTTCTCTTTTATATTTGTAAGTGTTTTTTTTGTGTGTGTTCTAAGTAAGTGTTGGAACCATTTCAATTTATTTCAATGACATTCGAACTAATTTTTATATCTTTTTATTTGTATTCCCATTGTATCCCCTGTCTCCTCTGCCATAATCTAGTTACTCGCGGCAAGAAGAAGAAGAAGAAGAAGGCTTTAATGAAATTGGTATTGCTGGGCTCATTCCTGAAGGCAAAAATTGAACTATTGCTAAAAATATTGGGAGCACATTTGCAAATTAAATTCTTTGCCATAGCGTTAATTGGCCTGTTGATCAATATAGCGCGATTCTGGATCGATGTGAAACGCGGCGGTTCACCATCTAAGGTAAGTTCTAACAATCTCCTTCATGTATGTATGTAATTATACCGCTACCCCCACTCCACCCCCAAAGATCACCCAAGACAATACCTAAAAGGAATTTGGGATGGCGGTTGGGGGGGGAGATGGGAACTATATTTGGGTTTGTTTTGTTCTGTTCTGTTTTTTTTTTTTTACACGTTCCGGTTATCAGACCAATTTTTGTGTTTTGCACAGTTTTTTTTTTGTTTGATTTGGCAACGGTTTGTTGGCGGCGCCAAAATAGAAACAACTCTATTCTGTCTCTCCCTCTCTCTGTCTCTCTGTCTCTGATTCTCCAACTCTCCTCACACTCTACACGAAAAAGAAAGAAACAATTTGTATATAAGAAACAAAAATTGTAATATGCGTTTTTATCCCATACAGTGTTTTTTTTGTTCTGTTTACCCTGTTGTTTTTGTTGGTTGCCTACTTCAGCTGCGGTTTCCTTCCACCTTTTTTGTTCCTCATGAGAGTTCCACCATCCACCAACAACAACTAAACACAAAAAATAAAATAAAAAAAAAAAAACGAATTCGAAACATTTCAACCGTATGCTAACATATACAGACCTTTTTGGTTTTCAGATATGGTAAAAGAAACCCTTTGGATCAAAAATTACCAACCAAACAAAGTTCCCTTGTTACGGAACAAACCAACAGACACACAAAAACAAATGCATACAAATCTGAATAACACATAAGCTAAATACTACATATACATATAGTATATAGTATCCCAATGATCAGACAGATCAGTATAACATATAGGTTTATAGAGAGACATTTTAAGCCCCCCGACCCCCCACCACCACCACCACCACCACTACCACACACTGTGTAAGTATAGGGCAAACGATTAATCAGAGACCATTCAGCCCTTCCGAAAAAACACACACAAAAAAACAAAACCGAAAATCAGAAATCAAAGTCCTGAAAAGGTGGGAATGCAATCATAACCGATAACACAAGTAATCGTTTAACTTTAAATTAACATTCAATTGAGTAGAGCCTATTAACCGTTTAGTCCTTTTATCGTTACACAAGCGAGTTCCGTTGAAAGAACAAATCTTTATATGTAGTTTTCCTAACCTCTATGGATAACCGTTATTTGGCTTATCACATACAAAAGCTTTTCGGTACGCAATACCGACTTAAATTCATGAGTGAGTGAGCCAAATTGAATGGCTGGCTCACTGAACTGAGCCACTGAGCTTGTTCATTCAATATGGCTCATTTTCGCACACTAGCTCATTTTGGCCCTCTGGCTCATTTTGCACACTAGTTCTTATGGCTCGTTTAGCGTTCTTTTCAATTGGCGATCGCAAAGTGAACTCATGAGCTATGTGCAAATGAGCCAGTGAGCCATATGAGTGAGTTGGCTCACTTCGAAAAAAAGAACGAGTGAGCCGGTTCACCTCAATGAGCTGCTTTTACCCAAGTATATTAATATGCTTCTGTCCAGTACCGAAATATGTCTATCATAAACGTATATATCAATACTAATTCTCTTACCATCAATCAAATTTGTTATCTATCAATTTTAATACATTATTTTATTTAGAAATAATATAATCTAAGATTACATGTTAAACCGATAAATGAATACGTTACGGTTGCATTCCTTACTCAGATCAAAGATACACTTTTACTCTGCCCCCATCCCCTCTCTCTCTCTCTCTCTCTCTCTCTTACTATCTCTTTGTATCCGCCCACCCTCTACCCACTACCCACTAAGAAAAAAGAATGAAAAACAAAAAAAAACCCGAAAACTCACATCTCTTGGGCTTCTCTTTGGTACTTCTCCTCTGGTGTTTCTCACTCACTCTTCACGCCACACACTTTTTGCATTTGCATTTCTAACTAGGTTGTATACGTTGAACATGCCCATCATCAGCACCATTATGAGGACCATGGAGACGACTGGAGCGAGCCGGGTGGCAGCTACTGGAAGCGATCCCTGCAGACGGATCCCTCGGTGGAGGAGATTGACTCGTCCACCGATAGCTATCAAGTGCGTCAGCAGCAGCAGCAGGCCCAGGATGCCCATTATCTGGCCTATCGCAATCAATATCAGTGGCAGTAGAATGGATCGAGATTCTGAATACATATCTTTCGTTTCTTTTAACGTGTGTTTGCTTTTATGATTTACTTTGTTTTTTTTTTTCCAATGGTACTGTATAATTAATATTTATATATTTTTATATATATCGTATGATTATGATTATTAAATAATCCCCCCCACCACAAGCCCCGCTCGCCTCGTCGTAGCTCAAAATTAATTTTAGCAAAATGCCAATAAATCAATTTTAGTAACTAGTAAAAAATTCGTTTTTAGTGCAATCGAAGAAAAATAACAAATCCAAAATCCTAAAATTTAATTTATTTAATTAATTAATCTAATCTAATCTAATCTAATGCAAGTGTAATATTATGAATTCGTATTTTTTTTTTTTTGTTTTTTCTGTTGACAATTGAATTTAGTTTGTAGTCTTAAGTTATTTATTGCAAATTATTTATTGTGCTTACAATTTATTTATATATTTATATAATTATATATGTTACTTGATGCATATTCAAAAAACCGAAATAAAAAACCAATACAAAAGAAACCCAAAAACAACTAAAACTGCGCCTTTTCATTTCCTGTTTGACAATTTACATAGTACTCTCTGATCCGATCGGACCCAACCCAACCCATTTTTTTTTTTTATTATTTTAGAATGCGGTCAATTCTCTGCTGAAATTCCATAAAATTTCACCTGACGCCTGTATATTTTATTCTAATTTTTAAGCACAATTCTAGGCCAAGACAAGTTGACAAGTTGCTGTGGCCCAAAAAGCAAAAAAAAAATTCTGTATTGTCCGAGCAGTTTTAACCGACTGCGAAATGCCCTCGAGGTAGTTGAAAATGGAAAGGAAAAGAAAAGATTAATTTTACTCACTCTCATATATCAAACAAAAAGAAGTATTTGTAAGGAGTTAGAAAATATCATAAAATTTTAAATAACAATTAAAATCTCAAGTTTTATAATGTCATGAGTGAAGATTAAAGTTTACATTGATATGAGATCAATCGAATGCAACCCTGTCGATTACAGATCCTGATGATCTGTCTCTCTCTCTCTCTTTCTCTCTCTCTCTTTGGACATAACTGTACTTAGATCGATTTTCCCATATATCATTTCGTATGGCAAGTATTTAAACAACTAGAATGCTTCAAAAAGATATAGAATTTAACTAATTTCTTTCGTTTGAAATGGATTGAAAATTTTAGGCACCTTTCTGGCCAATATTCTCTCTCTTTCTTTTTTTTGGTAGTGTACAAAATTGCCAAAAATAGACAAAAATGCAAATTATTTTGGTTTTTATTTTTTGGGTTTTTATTTTTGTGTTCCATTTTGGGTGTCGCAAAGTCATTGTCGATTTGCGCATGCCCGGATCGCGTTTGGAATGACAATTTGACAAACATTTTCATGGCATGATGGCAAATAAATTTTGTAAATTTTGTCAATGATTGTAATAAGCAATTAAAACTGTGTTTGACAAACGACCAAACATGATGGCCGCACATACAATTTATGGCTAATAAATTGGTTATTGATTGACATGGAAACCACCCAGCCACCCGGTGATGGCCAAGACGAGGAAGGAGCCCAAAGAGGAAAAGTTTACTTAAGAAACATTCAGTCAGTCAGTCAGTCAGTTAGACACATTCTGACACGTTTGACTGAGTGAATTGCTCTGATATTGACCTTGTTTAAATAAAATTTAACAGACTTTGGACTTTTAATTGAGACACGGCCAGAGAGGGAGAGAGAGAGAGAGAGAGAGGGAGAAAGGAAAACAAGCCACAAAAGAAAAGAAAACCTTTGCCAATTAGCATAAAGAAAAGCGAATTGACATGCCACTCAAGGCGCATTATCAAGATCCATACCCCCCACCCCAACAGGCCCTAGTGACGATCGTGCAAAGAAATTCTTATCATTAGCAAAATTAAAATCAATGAAATTGGCCATAAAAATTCAATTGCTCCCCATGCGTGGGAGACCCACGTTGTCATGTCATATGGAGGTGTCTGTCAACGTGTTTCACATAATTGATCATGATCATGATGATGATTATATACTGATAGAAGAAGAAATAGTTTAGTTTCTTACACACACACACACACACACAGCACTTTCTAAACTGTTGGATTGTGGGCGGCTTATGGGGGTGTGGCCATCGGTCATATATCATGCAGATACAATCTGTTCTCGATGCGCAACTGACAACAAATCAATTGAAATTCCCAATGCGAAAATGTTTGGCAAATCTGCTCAAGGTGGGAGGGGGCGGAGGGGGAGACAATATATCGGTGAAATAACGGTTAATTTGCCAAAGGCAACGCGTGAAGAGATTTCCAAAAAAAAAAAGCAAACAAGAAACTTAAAAATGTCCAAAATTAAGAACCAAACAAAAAAATTAATCTAAAAGCTAGAAGGATGGGCTAACTTCTGCTACGCCGAAGTTCGTATACCCTTGCAAACTGTCATTTAACAATTACACATTTAAAATGTAACAAAATAATTATAAAGCACATAAAATATGTTCAGCTAATGCTAAAAGTTTGTAGCTTGAGAAAAAAGAGTAATTCAACAAAAAATTTTTTTTTTGTCTGATTGTTCATATGGGAGCTTTAGCATATAGTCAACCGATTTAGCTAAACTTCCAAATTTTGTGAGAATCGCTTTTAATACACCCAAGTAATTTTCTTAAAACTATATTCATGACCTATCGTTCCTATGGGAGCTATGTGATATAGTCAACCGATTCTGTTAAAACTTAGTGGATATGTTAGATATTACATAAAACTCATAAACAACAAATTCAATTGAAAAACAACGAAGATATGGAAGTTTAACTCTATTCTCGACCGATAGGTCCTATGCGAGCTATACAATATAGTCATCCGATCGGTATGATTCCGAGATATACAATGCCTGCAGCAAAAAAAAGCCTGGGTGCAAAATTTCAGCTTTGTAGCTTTAAGGGTCTCGGAGAAGAAGCTGTTGATCCAGACAGACGGACGGACGGACATGGCTATATCAACTCAGCTCATTGTGCTGATCAAGAATATATATACTTTATATAGTCGGAAACGCTTCCTTCTGTGAGTTGCAAACTTCTGACCAAAATGAATATGTATACCCTTGCAGGGGTATAATAACATTTGCTTGATTTTTATTCGGATTATGCGATATACATATGTATATCAAGATAAAGTTGCTCAATCTGTCCACTGACTTTTCATTGCAACTGTTGACTGAAGTCTCTCCTCTGTCCACTGACTTTTCACTGCAACTGTTAACTTAAGTCTCTCTCCCTAACTCTCTCTCTCCAAGTTTTTCTGCTGCATCTTTTCCATTTGTACTATGAACCATGCCCACATTTTGTATAAAATTGGGGAGTTTAATGACTTTTTGTTTTCTTGTCATTTTGTTGTTGTTGTTGTTTTTGATTATTCTTTTTGTTGTTGCTGTGAAAATTGAATTTGAAATGTAGTTACAATTTTAAGTGTCTCACTTAGAAAGCTAATTTCACACAATATCACGTATACGCAACGTATGCTAAAAAAGGGTGGGGGGATGGCATTTCCAATGGCCCCACCTCCCACGCCCCAAAAAACTGGCAATCTACTTACATTGGTTTCTTAATTTATTTTCAATTTTTTTTCTCTTTGTTTTTTTGTCGATTTGGAAATGTGTTGAAAAGTGCTGCCCATGCTTATGTGGGATGATCATGATTTTTCCATTGCATTTTAAATGATTTGCATTTTAGAAAGTTAAATTGATTTTCGCTGCATTTCTCAAATATACATATCAGTGAGACTTTGGGGAAGGGATGGGAGAGAGAGGGGAGGACATTTGTTTTTATAAGTTTTTAGTTCAATTGCTTAAAATATCTCAAAAATGAGCAAAAATAACTGCCTGTTATCTCTCTTTCCCTCTCTCTCTCTCTTTCTGTCTCTCTCTCTCTCTATTATTAAATTATTTAATTTTCATAATTCCAGTCAGGTTTTCGCCGATATCGTAGAATTTCTGCTTAACTTAACACCACGTCGCCCTCTTGTCCAATGGTCTTATCTTGGCACGATTCTCTTCATTCTGTCCATCTGTCTGTTTGTTCGTTCGTTCGTTCGTTCGTCTGTCGCTCTGTCCATATTTGTCCGTTCTGCTGGGCAAACATTTTGCATTAAACTTTACATTGTTGTCAAGTGCAAGGAAAAAAGTGCATGAAGGCATTTTAATGCTAATGACAGTGATAATGACAAAACACAACTGCAGCAAAACGGCCAAGTAATGTTTGTCCCTTTAAAGGGCCAAGACCTCAAAATTGTTACCACATGGCTGGAATATTGATCGAATACCCAAAAAAAAAAAAAGGGGTTTAACTTTTAAGAACTTAGCCAGCGTCAACTATACTACACTAAATACGCTAAAATCTCTGATTATTTGGAGTCAGCAAACTTCTGTCTCCTCCCTCTGTTCCAGGGGGAGATTATGACAAAGTATTTTTAATAGGAAATTGTTTAACCATTAGCATGCCTCACTGTCGCAGTGTCGTAGTGTCGTAATGTCGCACCGGCAATGGGTGTCAATCTGCTTCTACTCTTCTCTGTGCCCAAAGATTACACTCGAAAGATTGTCGCGACGAGGCGACGGCGACGGCGACGTGAGATTGCGATTTTATGTGTACCAAGTTTATGTATGGAATCACAGAACAAAGAGCATCATCATCATCTGTACAGACAATGGAATCGAGTTGTTCTTAACCGAAAATTCGTTAGGGTTCATTGGCTCTGAAGGGGGCGAAAGGATTATGCAACTGGAAATGAAATATCATCGTGGCCGAAAATGCTTATTAAGACTTATTAATAATTTTTGAATGGTTTGCTACCATTTCGCATTGTCGCAATGGCAACGGACCTATGGACGTCAATTATGAATTTCTAATTTCCCATCATCGCCCCTAACCCCCATCCCCATCCCCATCCCCATCCCCATCCTCTCTATCGCTCTGGCCCATGATTCTATGAAAAATCACGTAGTAGGCAGGCAGGCAAAAAAAGCGAAAGCTGATGGGGCCAATGGCTTCGGAAATAGTCAGTTGCTCCATAGCCATAAAGTAAACGAATCAAATGAAGGCACAAAACATAAGTAATAATTTTTATGTTTCTTATTAATTATGTAGTTGCCACTCTCCGTCTCGTTCTCTCTTTTTTCTCTGTCTCTGTCTCTGTCTGTTCTTTTCATAGAGCAATTGGCGATGTATTAAATATAAAGACTATTTCTCGTTGTTGTTGTTCATTTTCTATGGCTAAGGCCATTTAAATGAGGTAAGACAAAATGTTAACTGACTTATTGACTTATTAACTTGTCTGCGTTAATAGAATGAGTCGAAGTTGGCCAAAACTTGAGGAATCAGTTGCAACAGTTGGGAAGAAACGCGGCGCTGAGAAACGATTTCATCTGCTTAGAAATTGAAGGAGTGACAAAGAAATCAATCTGGCAACACTAATTTAATACAGTGGAAACCCAATAGTAGACAATTGCAAGGAGAATCTACTTTTTTTTTAACAAATTCAATGGTTTTTCGCGTAATCAAGAACCATTGCAAAGTTCGGCAAATCCTTTGGACTTATTAAGGTTGGTTTTCCATTTAGTAAGTGACCAATTATCGGGGTTTTACTGTAGCATATAATCAAGGTTATTTTTCATACTAGTTGGTATACATACTAGTAAAACAGTGCCAATTCATGTCCTTAAAAAAGAAGATCTTCAAATGCTGAAATAGTTAGCTTTGGATTAAATAATTCTAAATAGAATTGTCCTTTGTCCTTTCACTTCGCGTGTGTGTGTGTGTGTGGTGTGTGTGGGGTGTGTGTGGGGGGTGTGGGGGTTGCTGCAACATTCAGCTGAGTTAGGTTCCACAAGAATGCGATCCACCGAATGACAAGAGCGGCACACTTTAAGCGCATGCGCGCCAAAAACAAAAACCTCTGTTGTGACACACACACAGACACACTCACACACACTCATACACACACACTTAGTAGGGGGCTTACACTTGACTCTCGCAGTCACGTCTGCGCAGAAGAAGAAGAAGAAGCTACAACAATGAGTATTTTGCCATTGTAATTGTATGTAATTTGTTGTTGTCGCCTACATTTCTTCTACCTGGCTTTCATTGTGAAGTGCTCACGCACCTGTGTGCGTGTGCGTGTGTGTCTGTGTGTGTGTGTGTAGGTGTAGGTGCGTGGCTGTTTGGGATTTTCTCTGCCTTTTGCATTCTTAATAAATCAAAGCGAAGAATATATAAATTGGGCGTCATTGTGGATTGTCGGTCGTAGTTAGTATTTATCAGCCAACGGTGCCTCACAGGAGGGAAAGCTCAGTGCGAGTGCAAGCTTTGGTTTTTTTTTTGTTCCGAGACAGAGAGAATCGCAGCTGGATTAACAATTGGATTAACCATTATACAGGATTAATATTCCATTCCATTTCCATTATTTTTTTTTAAGTCGAAAAGAAAGGAAAAACAAATTAAAAGAAAAACGAGCGAAAAGTGCATTCAAGTGATCAAAAAAAAAAGAAGAAAATTTGTGAAAAATAACACAAAAAAATAAATACAAAAAACTAACTGTAACTGAATATGTGGAAATCTGTGTGCGTTTTACTCTACCTATGCGCCGTTTGCCATGCAGGACCACTTGCCGCCTACCAGGTGAGTTGTTCTCCCAAAAGAAGAAAGAACAACAGACAGTCAATCAATTTGGCCACCTAGCCGCAACTTCCGTTAACGGAAACGAACTGAAAGGGAAGAAGAACAGAGATAGATAGAGAGAGAGAGAGAGAGAGAGAGAGAGAGGGAGATACTGTTATTGAATTAAGGCATCTAGGCATTTGGGAAGTCAAAGTCCGGTCTGTCCGGTTTATAATTTGCATACAGTTTGTCCCTCTGTCTCCTTGTCCCTCTGTCTGTTGGTTCTTACTTTAGAGTTCTCTGTTTGCTTATTTGGTATGCCAAACGCTTAGCCTTTTAACGGCTAAATGCCTCCTCCATGGTGCAGGTGCAAGACACACTCTGTGGAGGTGGAGTTTACATTGGTATTTATAGACAACGGCAGGCTATAAAAGTCGGTGAATAACTTGAACTGCGAGTAAGCCGGTAAAAACATAATTTTGCCAATGAATTCCAGTATAAATTTGCAATCAGCTATGTTTTTTTTTCTAGGAAATGATAATGTTCAATTGATGGGAGAATTATCAAGGCAATAGAAATAAAGTTACAGAAAACTATTAACGAGGTTTTACAAGGCAAGACTAACAATTACCCAAACGACGAGCATGGAGAAAGAGAGAGAAAGACTGTGAGGAAGGAGAAGAAAGAACTATATATAATCTTGAAATATATGTGAAAGAGGAGTCAAATGAAATTTCTATGATAGACAACAATTAACTGCTATTAACTAATCCAATAGACTAAATTGCATTTGCGTGATTGAAAGCTGTTGTCGATTCAAAAATTAATTAAAATGCATGTCTCAAATATCGAACAGAAAATAAATAACATATCTCAAAAATGGTTAAAAATATTATGTGATAATATTTTTGTCCATTCGAAAGTTACTTCAATTGCAATGGATAGACCTTAAATGGGTGGGCAGGTGCCATGCCAAGTGCACACAGTCCCCCAGTCCAGTTCAGTTGGGTTTAGGGTTATAATTTGGACATTGAATTTGACTTTTGGAATTGCCTCTGAGAGAGAGAGGGAGAGAGAGAGAGAGAGAGAGAGGGGAATCAATCAATTTTCACTGAAGCGTAGACAAAAACTAGAACACAAGTGAAATTTTAGTAGATGTCACGTGCCTTGAATTGGGTTTTATGTAAGCTTATCACGTAGTATTTTAGCTGAATCAAACCTATAGACATGGAGTTAATCATATTTTGCTGTTGTTCCTTTGATATAGAAGAGAAAAATAACACCGATAATGGCAAGAGAGGATAATGTAACACCAGCCGAGGAAATGGAAGTGACAGAAATGGAGGAATCAGAGTCCAGCCCCACGGAAGCTAAGCCCATGGTATCCAGCACTCTGACTTTGCCCAGCAATGCCACATCCATTCGAGCGGATATAACCGATAACTTCTCCTGTACCAATAAAACCTATGGCTATTATGCCGATGTGGAAAACGATTGCCAAATTTTCCATGTCTGTTTGCCGGTGACCTATGCCGATGGCAAAGAAAACATATTCCGTTGGAGTTTCATTTGTCCAGAGGAAACCATATTCAATCAGGTAAACTGGTTACGAAATTTCCAATTTTTATATGATGTACGATCATTTTATATATCCCTTTGATCCCAGGAATCCTTCACCTGTATGCGTCGCGAGGATATGACCATCGAATGTGAGGATAGCTATCGCTATTACGAATTAAATGGCAACTTTGGTGCTCCAGTCGATGACGAGAAGGCCATGGAGAATGCGGAGGAAGAACCCAGTCAGGTCAAACCCATGGAGAGTGATGCCATTGATGAAGTTCCTGCCGAGTCGGCTAAGCCACAACCGGAGATTGTGAAGCCAGTCAAAGTGGAGAAACCCAAGCGTAAACCAGGTCGCCCAAAGCCAGCTGTGTTCTACAAGCAGCCAGTGAGGAAGGTTCCACAAACTGTGAAGACAACAGCCGAACAGGAGATTGTCCATGCTGAACCTCTGGCACCCGTTAAACCTCAACGGATTTCTGTACCTATTAAGGTGAAACCTCTTACCCAAGCCCTGCCCCAGACACAGACCCAGACCCAGAGCCAGTCTCAGACTCAGATTCATCCTCAGCTTAGCAAGCCAGTGCGGTCGGAATTTTTCAGTTCACAGCGGAAACGCAATAAGCCATCCAGTACTACGACAACCACTGCCAAACCACTAAGGGAGGAAGCAATAGTCGAGGCTTTTGAACCTAAACCCACCTTGGAAGTGGAGACTCTGTTCCAAGAGCCACAACCTGTGATTCTCAAGAACGAAGAACCCCTGTCGGAGGCGTCAGAACCAGCTGCTGTCATCTTGGCACAGCCAGAAGAAATTACTCCAGCGGAGGAGTCAACGAGCCAAGATCAGGAGGAGAAATTGGCAACCATAGATGCTATCGAAAAAATCCCCGCTGTCATAGTGGAGAGCTTGGAAGCTGTTAAGAAACCAGAAGATGCGCCAGAGGAGACAAAAGATGAGGCAAAGCCAATAGAGAATGCGCAAGGAGAGCAGGAGAAAATTAGCAATAGTGAAGAGTCGCAAAATGAAATGCAGCAGGAGGAGGAAGAGCAGAAGGAGGAACCAGCTAAAGTTGTAGAACTTGCCAAGCCTGAGGATATTCTATTGGAACCGGCCATTGCGGAGTCCAGTAACTCCCAAGAAGAGTCCGTCAATCAAATCGAAGAGCTTGAGGCACAGAAACCAGTCGATGCCCCCGAAAGTATGGCAGCCACTGAGGCCATGGAACAGCCAAATCCATTGGTAGAGGAAATTTTGGATACCGACAGCAACGGTAACAACAACAACAATGAGGCTCAACAATCTCTGGGAGGATTCAAACCTGTGGATCCCGTAATGGCTGCCGAGGCTGAGCAATTGATTACCGATTTCCTGAATACCCTCAAGAAAAACGAAGAGAAAACGGAGACTGAGTTGACCATGGATATGGCAGAGACTCTAGACAAGGAGGATGAGAAGAAGCCACTTGCTGAAGCTGAAGGCGATTCCATTGAAGAGCTCAAGCTGCCAGAGCCCGACATAATCGATAAGAATGCCTCCGTCGAAGAGCAAATTCTGGAGGAAGATCAAAAATTGAAACAAGATTCACCCATTATAAACATAATGCAATTAAGTCATCCGGAAGACTATCAAATTCCGGTTCAGATTGTATCCATGGAGAAGGAGCCCATAACAGAGATCGATATCAAGCCACTCGCTGAAGAAGACGCCCCCGAACAAGCGGCCACCGATTCAGAGATAAAGCCACAAGAGATTCCCCTACAACATGACGATGCCGCTAATCAGGAGAGTCTAGTCACAGCTGCCTATATGCCACCGATCAGCATTGATGATATCGTGGAACTGGTCAAGGAGCGTCTAGATCAGACACCCAAAACAGAACAAATGGCTCCCATGGAGCTAGTCCTAACACCTGGAGCCGAAGAGCCCATGGCCCTGATTCAAAGCACTAACCAAAACGATGTCTCTGACAAGCATACGGAGTCAGCTCCATCCATTGATCGGGATATGAACGAGGAAGTTATATTACCAATTTACAAACGCATTACCAATGCTGATTTGGCCATGTCCAATTTACAAACTTTGCCAGTTACCGCCAATAAAGTGGAAACGGAACAGAAACAGGAAACGGAGAAAGAATCTCAGCCAGTTGCCAATCTGGAGGTACGTGAACCAAAGTCCAAACTAAAAATGGATGCACGTAAGCGCCGTTTCCTCTTCCGTGCCGATGCCAGTTAAATGAACACCCAAAAAAGGATCCATCCTGTGACTCATTCTCATCCCGCCCATTTCTATATATATATATATACAGCGCCTGCCCTAAAACCTACAAAACTATTATTTGCGCTGATCCTTTCCCCTCCCCCCTCAATCATCTTTATTCGACTTAATATTTTTATATGAAAACAAAAACACAAAATTGATTCCCCTAAAATGTAAGTTTAGTTCTTTTTTTTTCTGTTTTCTCCACGAGTTAAATTCTACACAAAACAAAGAAGAAAAAAAAAAAAAATTTTAATAAAATTGAAAAAAAAAAAAATCAAAACTATAATAATAATTACTATTGTCAGGTGCTCAGGTTTGAGTGTCTTTTTTTGCCGTTTTCTAACGGCATTCAACCTTGGAACGGTAGAGATGGCCAACTGTCAGCTTAAACCCATCAAATGGCCAGAAAGGATAAGAACTAAAAGCCACGGTAAGACAAGTTATATTCTTCTGTTAATCGTCCTCCAAGACTTATAGAGAGCTAATGTCTAGAAGAGGATTTCTGCTGAGTTGAACCAGTTGGGAATTACTTTTCCTTATGGTGAAAGAGATCGCTTTTCGCGTATAGTTGTTTTTTTTTTATATATATTTCTCTTTTATTAAATCAAATAATTCAGTTTTGTTTTGTTTGTTTTTTTCTTCTTTTTTTTAACACTTAAACTTTGGGCATTTAGCTGTATGAGGCTATTACCAGGTGTGAAAACTTTACAAATATTAAAAAAAAAAAAAAAAACAGGACAATAAGTAACTACATCATCACAATATACCCAAATTTCCCCAATTCAACCCAATTTACAACCACGACGATGAAAAAAAAAAGGAATAATTCTGTAAAATTAGTTTGGCTACGCCTCCGTCTCCTGTTCCAGTTCCCCAGCCTGTATCTCCTCGGGTGTACGCAGATCGATGGCAAATTTCTGCCTAGTGGGTGTTATGGTATCACTGGTGGAGGTCGGACTTCCTGCTCCATTGCCATCTCCATCTCCGCCGGCCTCTTTGACCCGTCGCGAGTAGTCCTGAAAGGCGGCAGCCAAGGCGAATGTCAGTTTTCTGGCCATGGCACGACTATCGCAGACAAAGGCATGAACCTCGAAGGGATGCGGATTGGAATCATCTTTAACCACAATCATGGCAAAGACGCGAGTGTAGACCAAATCCTGAACGCCATACGATATGGTATCTATGGGATAACTCCAGTTATTGATGCTACTCTTTGGTGATATGATCTCCAATTGTACACCATCGGTGGATACTTTCAGATCGCAATTGGGTAACACTTTGTTGGGTGGCAAATTCTTGGCCACGCCCACCATTATGTCGACAGGGCGTCGTGTGTACTTAATGCCCCACAAGCCTCGGGCAACCTCTGAACCAATGTATTTGACCTGCAACGATAGGAGAAGTACGGTATGTAGAAGAGAGTGAGGAAAGGTGTGATTATACATTTGCTTCCGCTGCGCATGCGTTGTTCATTTTGTTGTCGCTTCATTTGCATCCGAAAACTTCAGGCCCAGACCGAGACCGAGACCGAGACCCAGAACCAGGCCTAGACCGGATGCCCCCTCTGTGCCTCCCACCACACACACACACTCAGAACCAAGCCAAAATGTTAGAGCCAGCCAACCGAAACATTTGTGCGTGTCTGCGTTGTATTTGTACCCCTTTAACTCAGTTTCGATCGAAAGGTTTATAAGGCTACATATAGAAAGCAGAAGGAACAACTAAGCGATAACCGATATAACGATATTGCATTTCGGTTATTGGTAGATCTACAATTCAACCGAAACTACATCCAAACCAAACCGAAACTATATTCCAAGTCTTTTCAGTACGGGGTAAAAATGAATTTCGTAGTAGTCTACGAGGTAAATCGAGGTCGGGAATCTCACTGAATGTAAATATATATACATATGTATATAATAATTTGGGTTTATTGTATTGCGGGTGCCTTAAACACATTTCACTTACACACACACTCACTCCCCTTTCCCTTTCACCCCCTCTCTATCTCACCTTGAAAGTTATGGGCAAATCCTCAACATTTACTTGGCTATCCAGATCGGTTGAACCGGTGGCATTATCATTATTATTACCAGAGGCCATGTCTCTAGAACTATTACGGTATCTGAAATGGTACAATAAATAAAAAAGAAAGAACAAAATTTTTTTATTTGTTGTTGTTATTCTTTAAAAAAAATAAGGAATAAAATGAACCCACTTTATTTTTTTTTGATTTTTTTCGTGAAAACTTTTTACATGGTTTATTTTTAACTTTTGCTTTATCAGTCAACTAATTGTTCTGGCTGTTTGTTGTTGCTGTAGTTGTTGTTGTTGTTATTATTTGTTGTAGTTGTTACCTTTGCCGGCACAGAAACCCGACTAACAATCATGAATTGCCACCGACGCGACGCCGCCGAGTGGCCAACAAAAGGTTTAGTAAGACCTCTTTCTATCTCTCTCTCATTCTCTCCCTATCTCTATCTTTGTCTTTCTCTTTGCACTATAGGGAATGAGAGGGTCTCTCTCTCTCTCTTTTATTTACCTCTCTTTTCTACCTTTTATCTCCCCACAGAGACATATCACAAAGAGAATTAGTTTCCTTTCACGAGCTGTCATAGCAACCAGCAAACAGCAACAACAATAACAACAACAACAAATACAACTTACTAAAGCAACAGTTAGTCGCTGCTCCATACGGAAAAGTGTTTCAACATTTCTCGACTAATAATAATAGCTAACAACAACAACAACAACAACAATAATAGTATTATTATGATCTACAAAAATAAATGTTAAAATGCCATTAAAAGTTCAAGTTGAAAAATATCCAAAACAAAATATATTTTGCCAGTGTTTATATATTAATATTTCAAAATAATGTTTTTTTTTTTTTCAAACATCGTTTTAAAGCTATAAATTGTGCATTGAATATGGAATACTAGTATATACATATATGTATGGATATAGGGATATAGTTTAATATGAATCATATCATATTATTCTTATTCAAGTTCAACATGAATTAAGCTGTAGATCATCTTTTTATCTTATAAAATTATAGTAAAATTTAAGAGATTTATTTATAATACTTTTCTTAATTACAAAATTTAATTATAATAGAGAGGGGGAAAAAAACATTTTAATTATTATTTAAAGTATTTTTCAAAAAATCTGCACATAATAAGGGAAAAACTTGGAAGAAATTTAAAATTTGTTCCAGAAGAAAATTTTATAAATAAAATAAATTAATACAAAATAAATATACATATATGCCATACTCATTTCAATACTATAACTTTACTTTTTGTATTATACATTTTATGAATATTTTTTCAAAACTTCATTTAAACTGAAAAAGAACAAACTCAAATTCAATTATAATACAAATGGACCAAAAGACAAGACAAATGGGCCAGAAGTCCATAGATACAAGTTGCCTTACATATTCTTAGAGTATTTCATGGTCGGTGTGTGTGTATGTGTGTTTGTTTATGTTTTTGCATTTGGTTGAAATTTCCTTTTACTTTAACAATTACAGCATTTGCTCAAAGAGTTTGCTCATTGTTGTTGCTATTTTTATTCGAAATGCATTATTAATATTTCCTCACGCAGTTGAGGGGAGGGTGATCTATATATGTACATATATATATATATGTATGTAGTGTATTGTATTGTAAACCGGACATAACAATAATAACTAAAAAAAAAGTTGCATGTCTGCAAGTTAATGACCATTCACACACACACACACACATACATACAATTAAATTAGATATTAAAGTGTAACGAAATGATTTCAATGCAGCTATGACGTCACTAGCCACAAAAATAAAGGGTCCAAATGGGGAAACACACACACACTCACACACACACACATGTATGTGATGATAATACGATGTGTTGCTGGA
Organism: Drosophila austrosaltans; assembly: GCA_035045865.1. Classification (NCBI taxonomy): domain Eukaryota; kingdom Metazoa; phylum Arthropoda; class Insecta; order Diptera; family Drosophilidae; genus Drosophila; species Drosophila austrosaltans. The sequence continues at coordinate 1,260,822 of JAWNOQ010000207.1, read as the reverse complement.
AAGTGGGCGGAACGAGAGGCTATGCCAATGACCCGTCGCCAAGTGACAATGCCAACTAATTGCAGGTCACTTTAAAGCACTCGTTCCCCTCTCTCTCTCTCTCACTCTCTCTCTCTCTCTCTCTCTCTTTTTCTATCTCTTTCACTAGTTGAGTAATGGAGTTGGCATCTCGGACATAACCGGCTTTAAATTAGAGCATAACTGAGATCAGCTATTAAGGTCTTAAAGTCTACTATAAAACATGAATATTTATATATGTATATACATATATATATCTTCATCATCTGATTGCAAATCAACCATTGAGAATGTGTGTGTGTGTGTGCAATTTTAAGCCATTTTATATGAAATATTTGTCATTGATCCTTTAGTTAATCCGCTTTTCTTATATTTTTTGTTGCTTTCTCAATTTTATAGTCAATTTATTGAATAAAACAAATAAACCGGGAATATGCAATGATCTGATATATATAAATATATACAGTCAAACTTCGCTAACTCGAATTGCCATAATCCCGTTTAACAGTTCGAGTTGTGGAAACTTTGAGTCAGATAATTAAAATTCTTTGTAGATATCAATTTAGGGAGGTTTGACTGTATATGAAATCTGAAAATAACGGTAACTGTCCAATTATAGCAACAGTTGTAAATTTCATTTGACAGAGTGAAAGAGAAAGACAGAGAGAGAGAGAGAGAGAGAGAGAGAGATGTCTTTTTGCATCTTCTTTAACTGATAGTTTATTGCAACATCAACCATTACTTCAATTTTAAGTTATAGATTTCGATCTTCCAATTTTGCTGTTATCCAATATTTACTGTACATTTTTGTTGCTATTGTTGTTGTTGCCCATACCGCAAGTCAAATGAAATGTTTATTTTTTTTATAGTTTATTGTAATTTTTCTCCCCTCTCTCGATTGCTATCTCACTCTCTTCACGCCACAAAAGTCGGTGTTGGGGGGGGGAGGGGTGGTCTGACTGAGTGACTGATTGATCGCTGACCAAACCAACCAAGCCATAACCCAATTTTATATAATTTTCCACCGACAAACAGGCACAACAACAACAATAACAACAACAACAAAAAGACAGAGACACCGCGATAGAGATAGAGTCGAAGAGCGGAAGCTGCTCATATAAGCATATCTCCTGTTGTCTTTTTTTATCATATCGTCGCCATATAAACAAATATATCACATTATTTATTTATATATAATCATTATTATTATTATTATTATTGTCATTTGACGCGCACTTTACTCCAATTGCGATGCCAGTGAGTCATCCCATTTATATTTATAATCAGTTAAATATCTATATATATATATATAAATATTTGAACATTTATTCTATGTATATATATATATATATTTTTTTTTACACCGGCACATCCAACCTGAATACGAATCGGTATAATCAACAAAGAGTCTCTTAGCGTCATTCCGCTGGGCCAACCTAATCTTATCGTTGTTTAGTCAATTGCTAGCAGGCAAAAGATAAATTTGTTCACTCTATTTGGTGTACTTTTTTTTCTTGTTTTTTTCATGTCACTTGTCTATTTTATACATTCTCGATAATAAATAGTTAAATTTCTTTATATGTATGTATATCTTCGTATGTATTTACCGATTTTTATCGCCGAGCGTGTTGTGTTTCGAGAAAAATTATGCCCGCTCGCACACCTGATACTAAATCGACTAATGTTTATATTTCCGTTATGCTTTTGAATTTCAATCATGCCGATCAGTCAGCTGTCTCGACGGTAGCGCCCCCAAACGGCAACGGAATGACCCTAAATGATTTAGACACTTGAATTCGCTTCGACCAGCTTGAACAGTTTGTGTGAAACCTGGATTCGCTTTGTTTCGTAAAAAGAGCAACACTTGAATTCGCCCCACTACTGCCAGCTAACAGTGATGGTTTATGTCTCTGCTATTTAACAGCCCATATGAAACATTGGGCATTTATTTTTTTTTGGGAATTTAGGGAAATTTATTTTATAGCTCAACTCTAAACCTTTTTTAAGTCAGTAGATATATGTATATACTTAATAACTAGGATATTATACTCTAATTTATCAGATAGAGTCCACCGATCCATTTCTGATCATTAATTAAATGTTAATAACATTACCATGTTAATTAGCAGACTCAAAGCGAGTACTCAAGTAAGAAAGCGGCAATTGAGAATGAAAAAAGTTTTGTGATTTTGAAAAAAAGTGAATTTGCATTTGCAAAAATAATGCATGAGGTAATTAAAGCAAGCTAACTCAATTCTCTTTTAAATAATTCAATTGGCATTCGAGTGTGTGTGTTTAATTATGTTATCAAAAGAAGGCAAAAGACACAAAAAAGGTAATGGCGCCTGCTCCCCCACAAGAGCCTTAGCTGCGTCTGGAGGCTGCCTGTAAGAGTGAGAGAGAAAAAAAAGTGATCGAAATAAATGCGTTTCTTTTTTTTTTTTCTATGTGTGCGAGCAATGCAGTAAAGCGAAATAAAGAGGTGTGTGTGTGTGTTAGTGTAAGTGAATAAAACAACATTTACCGTTGATGGAAGAAAAAAAAGGTAAGAAACAATTATTAAGTATTTAAATTGGCATAACCAAAACGTATCGAACAGGCAGTATGTATGTACATATATAGTATATTCATGATCATTATAAACAACCGAGCCAAGATCTGGTCAATCATAAAAGCTTAAGCTATCAAATAAGACTGAGTGGGAAAGCATGCTGGCCATTTTGTGGGAGTTTTACTATATGAAATTAGATGAAGGGTATACCCAAGTCGGCTTCCTTATTATTTGTTATTTATACACTACATTATATTCTCTATAAAATTAACGACTGTTCTATACAAATCCTTTCTATGTCCCGATTCTAACTCTGTCAATCCCAAATCTTCATTGAGTATACACAAATAAATTATTGGGTAAAAGGCTAAAATGTGGTCATCTTGGCATTTATTGTTCCAGCTTGGTGAATGTACAGATGAATTAGTCTTTTCCCCAGACATCAATTGAGTGTCATTGGGCAGCTGTTTCGTATCTCCATTCTTCATCTCGTTTTCACCCACTTCTCTCTGCCTTTTCATAAAGTATTATGCAAAATAATAAATAATCGCCACTGGAAGTGTACAGGTAGCAGGGCCACCACCATTTGACAGGAGAAAGAGATTACCCTGCTCCTCCTTTGTCTCTCTCCCCTACTCTTCAAGTTAGCAATTCCAAGTTCCTGTTAAGTGTTGAGTGTGATTAATGAAATGGCCGCAAGCTGTGGGCAAGGGTAAGGCTAGCTAAGGCCACACACACATACCTGTACTATGCGGGAAGATAGGTAGGAGTTATATATGTATATGTATGTGTGTGTGTGTGTGTGTGTGTTTGTGGGGGGACAACTTGTTTTTGGGGTTAAATAGAGTTCAGTTCAGCAAGTAGATGATGGTGAGTGAGTGAGAGAAAGAGAGTTGGTTCGCTTGATTAATTTCACTGCATGGAATATAATTAATTTGGTATTTACATAGGGTCCTGGCTAGAGAGAACTACGACTGTCCCACTCCATAGCCGTCCTTGTTTTCATCCACGTCCCGTCTCCATCTACAATTCCGTTGATAGAAAGTCATTAGCTAAATTGTTCAAAAATTTGGTTTCACGGCGACAGGTGTTGTCACAATGTGTGTGTGTGTCTATGTAGAAGCTTGTGCGGAAAAATACTTTGCTTTCAGTGGGTCATTTAAATTCATTACACAAAAAACAACACACACAAACAAACACACACAGGGAGAAAACTTGAGGAGGCTTGAGGAAAAACCGTTTGGCCCGTTAATTGACCACAAAACTGGGGCTCGTCTCGACTCGTCTCGTCCGGTCTCGTCTCGGCTTAGCGATGTGGAAAACTTTCATGAATTTTCATTGCTCGCGATGCTTTTGTGGTTGCCCAAAACTTGATGCCTTACGCCACTGGGTTAATGTAATGGACTAGCCGGCCGACCGACCCACCGTGTTCCCTCCAATCCCATCCCTGTTCTCCTCTTTCACTCACTGTATTCTAGGTCCAAGCTGTATGACATTGAAATCCTTTCAGCGCTGCCGCACAGGAGGAAGTCGCAACAGCAACAAAAACAACAACAATGGACACGCGTTTACCCCTCCACCCCCGCCAAACCTCCCCACCAAAAAAGTAGTTCACAATAGTTTCCGTTGCTGTCCGCAAAATGCTGTCGTCCTTCTGCACCTCCTCTTTGTTCATTTATCCCTCGGGGTGGTGAGGGGGAATGGGCAATGCTAAGTACTTACGATAAGTGAATACCATGGGCCTTCCAAAATCCCTCTCTCTCTCCTTTTCTCTCTATCCCCTCCATCCCTGCCACCGTTACGCCTCGTTAGCCACAGCTGTTTGACAAACTATGCTTAAACTTAACAATTTAACTATTTAATTAACTGAACAAACAAACAACTGATATTCCATTCAACTGATTTTCCATTCAAAGAGAAGGCCACTAAAACGAAATTTTGTAGTCCAACTGGAACTTTCTTAAGGTGGAAGAAATAAAGTATATCTGTATGCCTTTATATATATATACGATAATCAACCAATAGCAATTGAGTTGGGTTAGTAAATTACCTAAAAAGGAGCCGGCTGCAGTTACTGTAAACAGGTAGTAACTGTAAATCAAAATCGTATACACAAAACGAATCAGTAATCAAGTTAATTATTAAACATGCTGGGTGAATGAAGAGCCGCTGGAACGCCACAACGATGAAAATTCGATGATGGATGAGCTGATGATTGCCACTGTTGATGGAGAATGACAACACATGCCATGTGTCTGTCGACAAAGTAGAGGGGTTTCTCTCCCTCTCTCTCTCTCTTTCTATAGCTCTTCATCGTAAATCAAAAGCCAAATCAGGCGACATACTGAAGTTTCCCCCAAAAAGCAAGCAGGCAACGAACCAACACCAACAATCACATGCCATGATAGCAAATGTTTGCGAATTTTATGCGAATTACGCCTAATTAGCATTCTCCCCGCCAACTCAGGGGAGATCGCATCGAGAGTTGAGTTCGCTGGAGTCCCCAGCTGATTATAAGCACGATTTCATATGCAAAAACATACGCCATACGGCCAGTGCCAGTGCCAGTGCCAGGCCTTGTGCCCACGTCTGTGCCTAGAAAAATGCATCGGGGGAACTCTGTTGATTCTCTGGTTGCCGTCGTCATCGTCATCGTTGTTGCTATCCTCAAAGTCAATGGGAAGCCAATAAAATTATGCGAAATCGGAATGTGTGTGTGTGCGACCGAGTGGAGTAAATTGTATTTACAACCCACCAACATAGCACCGAACAGCGCAACATAGCACAGCAATAGGCAAAGGCCAAAGGGACTACAAGTCGAAGGCGGGCAACGACGACGGCGACGTCGACGGCGACAACACGACCCGTGGTTCAATTGCCTACGCTGTTCCGCAAATGCAACTCTGGCTGATGCTGTTGCTGTTGCAACTAGGCGCCTACAAGTCGTCACCCTAGGGGCCATCACCAAATGTTGCAATGCTGTTGCATTTGCTCTCTCTATGGTTAGACATGTGTGCTTGCAATTTTTAGTATATTGCACTAAAGGTATAACGACTATCCAGAAAGGTACAACTATCCTATTACTAATCATTGACATTAATCAGTAATCAGAAAGAGCACGCAATAAAGGAAAAGAGAGCATCCCATTTTAATTGAAGGATGATTTAATAGTATAAACACCGAAGCCATACCATAGGATAAGAAGTAAAAGCAATGCTGTCCTTAGATTCACTCTTCACGATGATCTCTTGAATACTCCCATTTAAGTAACTATAACTTGGACGTTATCCATACATACAATGCACATATAGTACATTTATAGATCACTTTGAGAAAGTGTATTGAAGATTCTGAAATAGTAGCAATTATGTGTTGGTTATTTTTAGTTTTCCATTTGTCTGCCATTTCTAATGAAGGAAGGGGAAGCTGAGCGCAACAGTTCAGTACAGTTCAGTTCAAATGCGTTGGAGTTCTTCTGGGTTTTCTGTTCGCTAATTGCGGTTGGTGCCACCAGCAGTGGCAGCGGACATATCAAAGGGTCCCAAGAACTGAAAGCAATTGCAATTTTGGATTCTGCGATCTGGGGCTTAGGCCCCTTTTTTATATTTGCTTTATATGGCAGTCAAGCGTGGCTCTTATTAATGATTAATTAAAAAAAACTGCATGCTGCGTGGAGTTTAGGGGGGGGGGAGAGAGATGAAGATGCTTATGACATATGTAGAATTTAATTGGGCAAACAAAATGTTTGGCTCTGCCGGTATTTGCTTCACAGAGAAACAGACGATAAATGGAAAGAGAGTGAAAGAGACGGGAAAAAAAGCAAGAGAGAGAGAGAGAGAGAGCTAGAGAGTTAAAAGGAAGCAGGAGGAGAAGCCATGTTTCCAATGTCACATATTTCATTGGAATAATTTAGCTGATTTTCTGCTCTTTAGCAAACTAGTTGCGCTTCAGCGGAAAATGGAACAAAATGGCAATGGAACAATTCTCTTAAGCAATGAGGCAGGTCGTAACCAAAACGACAAAGCGACCGACCCATCAACCAACCAACCAACCGACCAACCAACCGACCGACCGACCCAACAACCGACGACCATCCACGACCATGTCGAGCGGCAAGCGATGGCAAAGGCTATAGCGGCAGCGGTAAACGCCAATGCCAACTTGGCCTAGAACAGAATCAGTCGTCAGTTTGTCCTAAGCGGATTTGGTCGACACGTGGTGCTCTATATGTGTGTATAGATCTGTGTGTATGTGTGCCTGTGTGTATTTGTGTAGGGGACTGGCTCGTCGTCTTTTTTAACTTCTTCTTCTGCTCGAAGCCCAAGATTTTGGTGTTGGAATTTTCACAAATTTCGAAACTCTTTGAAAAACCAAAGTCATAGCGGAGACAGCGAGAGGACCTTATTTGGCGCGTGAATTTAACGCTTGGCCTAGGTCACGTTTCTGCACGTGACACGACTCACTGTCACTGTCACTGTATGAGTGTACTGAGTGTGTGTCTGCGTTCCTTCATCTGGCTTTTTTTTTTGGTTACTTATTTTTTTGTTGTTTTTTTGATTAAGTGTTCTTCAAGTTTATATGTGTTTGTGTGCGGTTGACATTCGATTTACTTTCGCCAAAAAAGCGTAGTATACTTTTTGGCATAGCAAACCACATCCTTTCCCAGCAACATAGAGACGTGTGTGATTTTCGCTCGATATTTGCATAAATTAAGTAGAAGAAAACACAAAAACAATCAAAAAATAAAAAAAAAAACAAAAAACAGCACCGCTCAGAGTCTCACTGGCTTAATGAGTTTTTAATACGCTGCCGCGTTTTTTTGTCTTTCATGTGCTTGAGTATGTGTGTGTGTGTGTGTAAGAGCGAGTGTATGCTTGTGTGTGTCTCTAAAACCTAAAAACCATTACCACAGATTTGTGCTTGACTCTTTCCGCTAATTTATTGAGCTGGCAAAGAGTTTTGGCCACCAAAAGCAAAAACAAAAAAAAAAAAAAAGAGGACAAATTAAAACCTAGAAGAAATCAGACACAGAAAAGCAAAAGGACCAAGAAAAAACAAAATCCACTTATTTGCACTCGAAAAGCGCAAAGGAAATAGTCTGCGTGTGAAAAGTGGAAAACTTTAGCCAGGGTAAGTCACAGATTAAAGTATAAGTAAAGGTGTTGCAAACTTTCAGCTCATCAAATCGAAGTTGAAAAAAAAGAAAACAAATTTACTCTAAATGATATCTCTTCCTCTCCATCTCTCTCTCTCTCTTGGATTTGGAGGGGTACAAGAAATTTATTGACCCTTCATTTAAGTTAGACCGAGATTAAACAGTCCATCAGTTAAGTAAACAGTGTAAGTATATAGATTAATATCGGCAAAGCACTGAACAGTTGAGTCATGTGATCTATAAATATGATATCAAAACTTTATTATTCTCAGTTTTAAAATTGTTTCATGAGAAGCTAATTTACTTTGCATCAGTTTGAAGTGAAACATAATTTTTTTGATCGTTTTAGTTCAAAATAATGTGGATTTATTAGATACTATCAAATGGAGCTCTACATCAACAATCCATTTGGTCGAGATTCAATTAGAATATGTTTTAACTTTGAATTCAATTCAAATTGAGAAAGTCTCAGCGTGGGAAGCCTGTGGAATCGTATTCCTTTGAACTTCCGAATTAGAATTATGAAAATTGATATTTGCGGTCAAATTTTTCAGGCAAAAACGACAAAGGTCGACCCATAGCCGACACAATTGCAAAAGCTTAAGTTTGCTTTGTCGCCTCAAAATTTAAATGTTTGGTTCTATTCGATTGAATTTGCTGCAGTTGCAGTTGCAGCTGCTGCTGCTGCTGCTGCTATTGTTGCTTCTGTTGCTGCTGTCTAATGCAAAATGTATCCGTATAACAATTTTCCTGAATTTGTCCTGTCTGTATATACCCAAGGCAATTTGTTTATTGCATTGTCAAAATATTTAGCATGGAGACTGTCAGAAAAATGCATTTCATATATAAGAATTATATATTTGAGAGGCATTTTGTTGCAGTTGCTGCTGTTGTTGTGGTTATTGTTGTTGTTGCTGTTTGGTAGTAGAATTCAAGCGAATTTCGACTTATCGTTAATTAGTACTGACAGCAACAAAACGACAAAAGCATTTTCGCTTTGGCCAATCCTCAATTTGAATTATTAATGCAAACTGATTAGTTTATTTATGCATATAGACCAAAGGCAATAATGACAAAAACAGTAGCAATAACAACAACAACACTAACAAAAACAACATTTGCAATAATTGGGTGAAAGTGTAAAGCAATTTTCCATGGAAATCTTATCAGGAATATTAATTAAAATTACGAACTTATCCAATGAAACATATCGAATGACAATTAGAAGGACGACAAATCAAATCAGAAATGCTGATGATAAAATTAGAACTTTCCTTTTTTTTTTTTATTGTTTTTCCTCCTCTGACCTTTGTTTATATCAAATGACCGTACCAAAACTTCTCTAACGTTTGTTCGACCCTGAGTTACCCTTCAGAAAACTCTTTGTTAATTAATTTGATTCCTTTTGATTCTATTTAATACTTTTGCCCAATATCCCCGTGAATTACTCGCAGGTGGAAGGTATTAAATAAAAAAACATTCATGCCAATTAATTTGCTTAATATATATAGTTATATATATGTATGTGTATACATATTTTTTTTTCATGTATGTACATGAGTCTAGCATATATGTATGTATATATATATACCTATTTATTTATATATCTATTCGATGTGAGGGAATATTTACTTACCTATTTACTGTGATGTCATCAACATAAATATTTAGCTAAGCAAAAATAAAATGTCAATATTGTTGAAATTCTAGTACAAATATTAATTAAAATTGTTTGTCGGCATATATATTTTTCTATATATACCTACATATATATCGCTTATACATACATATGTTATATGTACATATATTATATGTAATTAATTTGTTTTTATACAAATGTGAAAAATCTAAATGATTGCCAAATTCTTGCATTAATTTCTCTCGAAAAATAAGGCATATTCATTTTGTCAACGACAAAACAGTATTCCAAAGGATACACATTTCCGATCTATATATTTTTCGTATTCTTTTACTCGAGATGTTACAAATGAAAGGAGGGGAAATCGTTTATTGTTTTGATTGTTATGTTTTCATTGCCAAGTAGAGTATGCAGTTGTCGGTGCATTTTTGATAACTTTTTATTGGTCGATAGTTAAGGTAGTAAGAGAGATATGAAAAGTGTTTTGATACGATACCCGTCCGAAAATGCGATTAACCAAATATGTCAAATGCATTTCGAGCTTTTTGTTTTCAGCTATACAATAATAAGTATTTAAGTTAATTTTAATGTTGTTTGCTTAATGCGTTTTTTATGTGCAGCAACAATAGCGACAAATGAGGCATATGCGTGATATGCAACCATGTTGTGTGTTGCCACCAATTTCAGTACATGTTGTTGTGCGAGTGAGTGTGTGTGTGTGTGCGATGGACAAGCATATTCCGCATACAATTAAAAATAATTATTATCAATTTACGACGAACAACAATTTTCAATTTAAGTTTTATTTTATTTATTAAAAGTGCTCAATGCTGGCGGTTCTCGCTCTCTCTCTCTCTTTGTCTCTTTTTGTTGTTGTGAGTGAGTGTGTGTGTGTCCTAATGTCAGGTCAGGTCAACTTCAATTTAAGCTGTCCTATCGCTCGCGAAAAGTCGTTGCAGGAAGCTGCCAGGGAAATGGCATTCAATTGTTGCAGCATAAAAAACAAAAACAAAAACAAAAAAAACAAAAACAACAACAGACACAAAAAACATAAAGAGAAAGAAAAAACCCTTCTCCATATCCTTTCTCTACGTATGCAAAGCAATTAAAATAGCCACAGCGTTGCATTGATTGTGCAGTCCACTCACTGCGCTGCTCCTCCACCACAGCGCCGAGCAACAAGGAACGTATGTGCAAAGAGAATACGGCGGATACGTGAACACTACGTACGTTGTGATATGATGCTACCTATTGCCACTGCGCTGTCCCGCGTTTTTATCATCATTTTCTATGTGGCAATATTTTTACGTTTTTGTTGCTTTACCGACCAACTACTACTGCAATCGATTCTTTTTGAAGCGATTCTACAAGCCAATATAAAGGTTAGCATGCGATGTGTTTTGAAGTGGCTGTACCTAACCAAGACTTGCTCTTAATACTACCGAAAGGATTTTCAAAATATTAAATAATCGAAAGATATACAAAAATGAAGTTTAACAATCATTTTAGTTCCAAACAAACTTAACTATGTTATAATTGTCCGTTAAGATCACTGCTCATTTTCTAGTGTTGTTACAAACATAACTTCAGTGTTGAAAAGGTTATTTTAAAGTGATTTAAAGCGATTACATAATGTGCCTTACTTACTGACTCGAATATTATATATTCTGATTTTGATTTGTGTTATCTAATTATCTGTGAAGAGTATTTAACTGTCGTTGCCATCTCTTTTCAGACCATTCTTATCATCATTATTTGCTTTTGTCTGTTTTTTTGCCTTTGCTTTCCACATTTTGTGGAAATTTCATTGAATTTCAATTAAAATGCGCTCCATGATGCAGTTGTGAAAGAGGAGATTGAGATAACTGAGGGCCAGCAATAACTAGTTGGCCATTGTTTTCGCAGAGTTCATTGTCTGGTAAAACGAGAGCAAAACTTTATGAATGGATCCATATCCAGGACTAAGCAGTTTTATGGCTTCATTTGCCACAAACAGTTGCCACCGAAAAGCAACCCACTTGATGTCTTCTCCCACCTTTAGCCCCTAGTCACCTCTTTTTGTTGTTTTTAAATTGGGTTCTCAAATTCGTGCGACAATGGAAAATGTCTGTAATCATTGACCTTGATCCATTTGCAATTGTTTTGCTATCGCTTCTGAAATCCGTTCAATTGAGACCTCTTTAAAAACGATATGGGTACCAAAAAAATACGTTTCAACTGTATCATTTAATCCCTGAGTAACCGAAACATATCCAAGGTTTCCGTAATAGAATACCGATGAGCTATTATAACCGTTAGCGTTCTGTTTAATTGTAACGATTTTCTGATTTAAAAATTCATTTGTATTACTTGATTTTTCAGTGGCCTCCTCCGTTTCGCTTTTGCCGGATGTGGCAGAAAAGGAGCAGGATGGCTGTAGTGGCAAGGGCGTGCCCTTAGATCCTTATGCAAATCGTATTTTAATAAACTTTTCCAGCGCTGAGTTGCGTCAATTTTCATTTACAGTTGGTCCACTGGGTGCGCCCAAAAAAAAAAAAAAAAAACAACACAAAAGTAACAAAAAACAATGCCAGAAAAAATCCTAATTAAATTTAAATTAACTTTAAGCATTTTGGGGCTTTGTTTGCTTTGCTCTTCCTTCCTCTATACCCTATACTTGATTTCTCTTTCTCTCTCTTCCTGTCTTTGCTTGTCCTCTTTGTACAGAGGTTCCATTTAGGTTTATTATTTTTCGATTTTTTTTTCCTTTCATTCTTTTTGATAGCTCATTAAAAATGTGAAATTCTTTTACATGTTGAACGGCAAAAATTGAATTGAATTTAATATCAGTTTTTCTTCAAAGCATCATCATATGTGGATGATTATCCTAACCTCCTCTCCTCTCCCTTCCTCACCATCCCACCCTCCAATAATTCTTCATCTTTTCCCATGGAATATGCAAAAGCAAATATGGCGTAAGCAGATAAAACGTTTTCAACATTAAATGCGTTAAGTGATTTTTAAAGTACATTTAACAAGCGACATGTACAATATTTTCTTCGCGAACATTTTCTGGAGGGGAAAACTGAATGGGGCAGGAAGCATAAATAACAATTTTTGGGTGTATATGTGTGTGTGTTTGTTTGTGTATTGACAAATGAGTGGGAAACAGGCGAAAGAGAGAGAGAAAAAGAGAGAGAGAGAGAGGAAGAGGAAGCATGGGGGCTCAAGTATGTCTCCTCTACACATGTTTGGTAATTTCCTTGCTGATTGTTGCCTGTTTTGTCTGTGTCTTTTTCTTTCTTGCTTCTTCTTTGGTTGTCGCTTAACAGTTGTTTGTTGCCTACGACAAATGTGCTACAATTTGCCAAATGAATTGGTCGACCGAGAGCTTCTCTTTTTCTTTACTTTCAATCCTCCCTTTTATCTTTCCTTTGTCTCATTGTTCTTCTTATATTTCCAACCTCGTCATTTATAATTAATAGAACTTGATCCCACGGAAGATCGGTTTAAGTATATATTTAAATAGCAGAATTTTACTAAATACTTTAACTTAGCTAAATATATCCTTTTCTGTTGTTTAATCTGTAAATGCAGGAATTCAGAGATTGGTTCTTCTTTGATTTATGGAGGATGCCCATCTAAACCAAAACGTTATAATCTTGCTTTTCGTTCTAATTAGTTAGATAGTATTTGTAACACAGAAATATTTTTATGTTAGTTTTAAGTACTTTCCTTATTTACTTCATGGAGTTTTTGCTGTCTTTCAATTTTAACCTTTATTTAAACGTTAACTAATCCTATAACGTATACGCAATGTGGCCACATGGAGAGTCATAGAGAGAGAGAGAGAGAGAGACAAACAGAAAGATGAATAGAAAGGAGTAAAGTGGCGATAAATTAGCTGCCAAATACTTTGATTACTTAATCAGCAAGCCAGGCTAAACGAGAGGGTGGTGCTGTGTGTGTGTGTACGGTGGAGAGAGGGAAGAAAAGGGTAGACATGGTGATGGTGGTTCAGCTGCTTTGTTGCCATCAGACGAAACGAGCGTTTAAATGAGCTTTAAATGTGCCCCTGAGTCAGCACGCACACATATAGACAAGAGAAGAGTAGGGGGGATAGTGGAGACGGAGAGACACTGCAGGCAAGGCAACTGCAGTGAACAGCAGCAGTAGTAGTAGCAGTAGCAGCAACAGCAGCAGCAACAGCAGCAGCAGCAGCAATAGAAGCAACGGCAGCAAATTTAATTGAAATTGAAAGCACTTTAGTGTCCTTTTTGCCCTGCCGCCTTGAAACGAGTTTGAGTTCGAGTCCTGCCTCACAGTCCCCTGTGTCCCGTTGTCGTCTGTATGCTTTTCCTTGTCCCTGGTTGCATGCAACTAATTTGTGCCACTAATGAATTTATTTGCCACTTGTATGCTGGAAACGTGGGTGCACAGAACGAAACGAAAGAACAGAAACATAAAAATCGGCCAAAATGAAAGGCAAACGGCGACACTTTGCAGGCATCGCTAAGAAATGCTTCGAGAAAGGCTTCAAGGCGACGACAAGTCGCAGCAGCAGCACCAGCACCAGCAAAACGAAATCGTTTGAAAATTAATTTTCCATTTCACGGGAAAAATGCTATGCTACGAGTGTATTTATCTGTGTGGGTATGCGTGTGTGCGAGGCATGTGTCGCCAACTACAAGAGCTTCGTGTCGAATTACAATTTATTGGCTGCTAAGTGCCTGCCAGACAGTCCAACAGTCGAATGTCTTTACACTTTTCTTAATACCCTAAGAATATCTGTGAAATGTGAGTATTTGGCCATTTTACATAAGCAAAGGACCATATAATTATCATTTTTATATCGATTAAAGTATTACTGATGACTTCATATATTGTATATTCTATCTATCTGTATAATATTCCCCAAAGGTTTTCCTTTGTTTAAATTTTATGCAACATTTTTGTACCTTAAAACAACAAACTTTGAAATATGATTGACTTTTGATTTGTTTGAATTTTATTTGCTTAAAGTTTGTCCAATAATTTAAAATTTGAATCGAATATTCTTCAATGTAAATTAATATTGGCAAAGAGGAAAAGTAAAAAAAAAATTTGAATGATTTTCAGCTTGTTTGAAGTTGTCTGGGACTTGCCACATATCCTGAATAATTCTTGCTGCATGGTCAAAATTTTTGCTGACACTTGCTGCGGCCAAGGAAAACGAAAAGAAAAGCAAAAGAAAAAGAAAGCAGAGGTAAGGAAAGTGCAACAAATTGGGTTTAGTGTTTTCTATAGGGGGAAAATCAAACAGAAGACTTAGCAGCAGCAGCAGCTGCAGTTACTTTAATTTTTAATTAAACATCTTCTTCCTATATATCGCGCTCTTTGCCACACCTTCATCCATCCACTGGCAATTAATGAAATGTGGCATACATATAGTATGATTTTTGCCCTTTTTTTGTGCGAGGGGCGAGGGTTGAAAAGGGGGGGAAGCTACATATGTATATATATATTTTTTTTTCAGTTATGGCAGCTAAACATGAGTTGTAATTAGGCTTCATATTCCCTTTTTCACCATTTTCTTTTTGCAATGCAAAGTAAAACAATGGGCAATGGAAAATAGCCAGGTAGCAGCTCCCCATTGTTGCCACAGTTGCATGTGCAAAATGTGGCAGCAAAGAGGAAGGGTGTGAGAGAAGCGGGGACATGTAGATGGAGAGCACCAGGCCGAATTTATATTTGACTGGCACTCGTCATAGGCTCAGGACAGGTGCAGGACTCGACGACCAGGACCAAGCCAGTGTGTTATTGTTGTTTTTGTAGCAATTTTCATGAGTGGCACTCGAGGAAAATATACTATTTATTTCTAAGAGTGAAGTGGTAGGGGCCATGAGCACCATGGGGGCGGAGAGGCAGAGAGGTTGTGCCCCAAATGAACCACATTTCTAACTGGGCTCAAACTTTTTGCGTATATGTATATATGAAAATAAAACGCAGATAAGATGGGCAAGAAGAGGCAAGAAGAGTGGGCAAGAGATAAGATGTGAATTGTTGCTGCCACTGCTACTATTGCTGCTGTTGTTGTTGTTGTTGGTGTTGCACTTCTACACTTTTGTTGCCTCTGTCTCTGTCTCTGCCGTTGCCTTGCCGTTGAGTGAAAAGCGTCGAGTTAAGTATGAGGCACAGACACACAGCTCACATCTCGAGTGGCACTCATCTTGGCCAGGTGAAAAGAAGAAGGCAGCGGCAGCGGCAGCAGCACTAGCACCAGCAACTTGTGCCCAAAAGTATGCTGCTAACATGCAACATACATTTTGCCTCACTCGTCTCTTCTCTCATCTCTTCGCTTGCCTCTTGCTATCTCTCTTGGCATGTGTGTGTGTGTGTGCCACATGTTGTAGCAAGTATTTGGTTAGTTTGCGTATTCGTTTTGCTTTCATGTTTCTGCTGCCACACTGCTTTGTGCTGTTGTTTTTTAGTTTTAATGAAATGTAAATGTTTAGTTATACATACACCCAAAGAGACAGAGAGGGAGACACACCGAGAGTGGGAGAGATAGAAAGACAGAGGGGGAAAGGTATAAAGGTAGTGGCGTGGCATGGAGAGGTTAAGGTGCCCCTTTTGTATTCATTTTGCTTTACTTGGCCAAATAAATGTTGCGAAGCTGCGGCGGCTATATTATGATATATGCATATGAACGATATGAATGAGCCATTTCCTCTAACCCCTAACAAACCGGTGCAGTAAATTACTGCAGATGTTTTATACTTACAAACATACATACATGCATATATAATACACACACACACATAAAAATAGAGGGAGATAGAAATTGTGAAAAATCCAAAATTACTGTTTATGCCTTTCAGTTTATTATGCTTTAACTTTTGAACACTAAAAAATTGATGACTTTTAGTTGAATAGCATGGATAAAACTTAAATACGTAAAAGCCTTTATCGACTACTCCGGATTGCCGGATTGTTTTACCCGTACCTGTAGTCTTACTGTACTTTGGGCAATCTCTGTATTAATCTCAATAAGAAGGCAGCGCTAACAACATCGGTAGAGTTCTTTTTAATAGGGCGTCAAATGACCAATTGGCTGATTGGCTCCTTTAATTTGGCCTTTAACTTTATCTTTCTCTTTTCCAATCGTTGATTTGCATTAATGCATGCTTTCTTGCCCATATACGAGTGAGTTTCTCCTTCCAACAACATTCAAATATGTTATTCTGGCAAATTTTTCATTACATTTTCCGAAATTGTTTGGCCAATGCAAGCAATCAGCAGGCAGCATTTCAATTTCAATAAGCTAAAGTGCGTTTTGTGGCTTCTCCAAAAAAAAAAAAACCAAACAACAACAAAAATCAAATAAAAAAAAGAAGATATGTTGCAGCCAAATACTAACAACAGGGCGTGGCACTGGGTGGGCGACCGATTCCGCTAGTATTCAAATGGAATTCATTTCATATGAGGCAAAAAGAGAAAGGAAAAAAATGTTCGCACAAAAACTATAACACAACAAAACAAATGAACAAACATTGGGCAATTTGTACACATTGATGATGGACATGAGGGAGGGGCATGTATTGTTAAAAGGGGGCAGGGGATGGCTTGTCAACTTCTGGTCGAATGACCCCATGGAGGGTGAGAGAAAGAACGAGAGAGAGAGAGAGAGAGAAAAAGGGGAAGAGAATGCAACAAAATGGTATTTCCTTTTTGACTCTTCTTCGCGTTCGAGTGGAAATTTGTCAACGGATTTTGTTTACTGGCCGCGCGGCGCAGCGTGACAACAAATTGAAAATGTCCAGCTACCAGCAGTAACAAGGATAACAGCCAGGATAATAATAGTCACCCCGTGAACGGTGGCCAATGATGCCCGGCATTTGTTTGCCTTTTGTGCGTTGGCATTGTTGTCAAATTTATTAAGTTACTCATACGCCCATTGCAACAAAACAGCAAGAACAACAACCGCAAACAACTGGCAACTGAGCAGCAGTTCGGCCTGCCCCACCATTCTCCCACCCGTCTTTTTTACTCCGTATCTCTCTCTCTCTCTCTCTTTCTCCTACTCCCTCTCTTTCTGTGTAAAGACCTCAGGTCACACTCGAAGCGGTATTGCATATCCCTCTGGGTATAGGGACAGCAGACAACCAACATGTTTGGCATATCAATGTTGTTTTCGGTGTGTCAAAATGACACACACACACACCCAACGCAATACACAGACACACACACATACTCTTGCATATCCACATATTCTCACACAATGGCAAACAAAACGAAAAATTCCTTCTGGCTGAGCAAAACATTGCATAGATCCAAATGCCACCAAGAACATTGATTTAACATTTGCAATTTAACTTGAGAAATGTCTCATCTGAATAGATAATTTTAAATAATAAAGTTTAGATGTCTGAGACACTTAACAATACTTAATGTTTAGCTTTCCATTTAAATAATAAGACTTTTTAAATTTGGTAATTATTAGACAATAATCCAAATAAATCAAATACATTCATATTGGTCAGTTGAAATCGGTTGATAAATCTTAAAATAAATATATTTATATTAGTATATAATAAGAATAAACAAGTAAAAGTGATCTTGTTTCTATCTTTTGCTTCAACCTTTAGATTTTTCAATATTTTTCATGAACATATTGTTTGTTTTTGTACCACTGTGCTGGTTGGTCCATTTACACTTGGATAACATGTATGCTTATGCAAGCATTTGCCACTTGTCGTACTTACAAGAGGTTAGCTAGCCTAGCTGGCCGGAAATCTGGAATGAGACACACGACCATCCCCCCTCCCCCCATCATCATCATCTCCATCTCCACTTGCTATTCTGTCGTCTGGTTCTCCCCTCAATGACCTCCTATTCTCTTTCCCTCCTCCCTTGCAGTCTATCTCTCTATAAGTAGATCTCATTTCCCGTCACAAGCTTGGCTGGCGTTTTAGGTCGCCAATCTCTAAGAGACATTGTTGCCGGTTGTTTAGATAGATGCTGGTGCCGTTGTCCCGTCAATAAATAGCAGACATTTGGCAATTGGAAGTTTGAACCCACACACACACATATACACAGTATATGTATATATATAGCGCACACACATACACAGTTGAGTTGTTGTTGCTGTTGGCAATAAATATGCGACTCAAAAAGGCAGCAGCAGCCAAGCCTTAGGCCAAGGAAAATCAGTCTTAATATGAGAGAAGCTGAGTTGTTGGCATGTTATTGTTGTTATTGTTGTTGCAGTACTTTTCTTTTGTAGGATTTATGTTTTGGCCAAGTTAGTAGCAACTTAAAGATCCTGCTAAGCAAACCAAAGATACACACCAGCAACAACAACAACAACAACAGCAGCAGCAGCAAGAATATAGCGCAGAAAATCGTTTTGTGCCGCACTTAAAGTTGTTTTTTGCCTCTCTTCCTTTAGGGCGTTCAACTTGGTCTTCTTGGTTCTTTGTTGTTTGTCTTGGCAACAGTTTTTGCTTGTGTTTTATGGTCAGCTCTAATGTCCTACCCACCATTCCCCTTACCATTCGTACTTCAATTCACATCCCTCACGCAATGTAGGTGTGTGCGCGAGTGCGGGTGTGTGTGTGTGCCAAAGTACTTAGTGTTAATAAACTTTTATAAATATTCTCTTTGACACTTTTAGCACGAAATAAAACTGACAAATAAATCTGATTAATCATTGCACTTTGTGCTGCGTAATAGCCATTTTGTTGTCGCATTACTCGTATTTTATTCCTTACCTTAACCAAAAATCCCATGAACCGTATGAAACGAATGAAATGAAAACGGAAGTTCGACATTCAACGTAATAACTTGCCACAAGTTGTGCTATCCATTTGAGTTTGGCTTTCTGGACATATGTCTTCTGTACACAATACATACATACTTACACATATGTATGTATATCTATAGTCGATAAACACACAATAGTTATTTTAATAAAATTGCTGAAATAAACTGTGAAAATGCTTCGATTCTTTAGTTCTATACATTCCTGCCAGGACCTTCCCCTACTTTACTATTTGTACTTTAAATTTCAGCTTTATTTTGATCTGAAAATGGAGTAAAATTAAATTTTGTTGATGCACTTTTTCTTTTTCTTGTTGTGGCCTCCAATGATTTCTTTGTCCCCTTTTTCTTATTTGATCATCGGTGCACAGTTGAACCAAACTATTGGCCCGTCACATTTATTGATAACTGCAAGTGAAGTGCAAAAACTCTTTTTCCTGCCCGGCCGGTACTCTCATCAAATCCAATAAAAAAGAAAATCAGTCTAAATCTCATTGACCCCGCCTCCATACCACCTATGTATATGCATCTCCCTATCTTTCTCTCTCTATCTCTAGAGTTGCTGATGCCAATTGGAATTCTCGCGTATGAACAATGCGCAGGCAAATACAATTTTCAACGCATCACAACACGCAAACACAATCACCAAACATGGGGACGGGAAAGAGGGGCCGGTGGGAGGACTTGCAAATGGAGTGTCCGTAGCAGGCACTTGTATTGCTGTTTCTTTTCTCCTCATCGTTGATGTTGTTGCTGTTTTTTTCCCTTCCTTTTTTTTTTCTATCTATCACGTTTCGTTCTGCTTGGTTTTTGTTGGTCGTGTTTGCTGAGGGTCACACTTAATTTCCGCTTGAAGTTCGCACAATGCAGCGTTGCATACTTTTTGGAACTGGCACCGATGTTGCTGCTGCTGCTGTTGCAATGACAGCGAAGCAGCGGCAACCTCTGTCAGTCTCACTGAACTTTCAACTTCCGCACACATTGAAGAGGGTTTGGGTCCTGTTTCTTCTTGTTGTTGCTGTTGTGTAACATCTGTTGATTATTTTTGGCGCTTTTGCCCTTTTTTTTCTTCTTGCACTTTAACCATTGGCCCTATGTGTATGTGTGTGAGTGCAATAAACAAACCACACACACACTTGCAGAGACGCAACAAAAAACAAGAAAAAAAAGAAACAAAATCTGGGTGGCACCAAAAAAAAAAAACTTGAATGTGTTTGCCCATGTGCCGCTTGGTTTCTTTCTCGTCGCTTTTGCCATTTTGGCCCCTTTTCCGTGTCAGCGGCAAAATTGATTATGAAATGATTTATTGGTCTCAAAAAACTGCTTCAATATTGATTAAAGTTACTTTCGGACACGGGGCGTATGTGTAACCACTGCCTGGTTGGTATATTTAAATGCCTCGCATTTCGGTTACAACAAATTCTTTTTATTTATTGCAAACACACCAAAAACAAAAAAAAAAAAAAACACACTAAACATTAGAAATATTTATCAAAACTGCTGTGCAATATATAAAGCAATCCATTATACCAAAATGCATAAAGGTTCCAGTGTTGGTTTCCGTTTGGAATTCGCTTAAATCAATAGGAGGTTTGTATCATTCGGTCGGTTACTTTACAAATCAGAATAAATAGTTGTTTCCCCAAATTCATTAAATATATTATTAAATCAAATTAACAGTCGCCCTTTAATTGAATTATTATTTAAAATAAGGAAGATCGTTGTAAAAGGGATTTTGAAAAGTGAAGTTTATGACTTGAAAATATATATTTTCCCTTTGCAGATGTATGATTTTTCATTCCATTCCATTCAGTGTTCCAATCAAAAAGGATACGAAAAATGTTGAAAAATTGAAATCTCGTTTTTATACTTAATGAGTCATTCATTTTGGTAATAATATTTTTCGAATTCGCATTTCATACTATTCGGTTTTTGAATTGAGGTATCGGTTGTGCCATTTTTTGTCTACATGCCATTTATTTTCAATAAAAAATATAAGTATATATATGTAGCTATAATATGCACATACATTCATATGTAAATATATGTACATATATCATTTTCGATTTCAGTTGACTGGTTCATCTCGCTCTTTCTCTTGTTTTTTAAGTACCATTTAGTTAGATATGCATATATATATTTTTTTCGTTGTTTGTTTTTAGGTTTTTATGCCATTTGCAATCTTTGCTTTTATTGTTGTTATTTATTGTTGTTGTCGTTGTTGCAGTTGTTTCGCCTGTCAGCAGTTGTCAACGCAAAAAGCAGGTGTACCCAGGTGTCGGTGGCACTGTTGCAGGTGCTGGAATAGGAAGAAAAAAGAGTGCAGCAAGTGAGAGAAGCGAAGGGGTAGGGATGAGAGGGTTTATGGGGGGGTAACAGAGTTTTATGTGGCACTGCATTTGGAGCGTTAAATCATTCATGTTGATTTAATTATTTTACGTTGTTGATTCAATAATTTTTTATTTGATTTATTTATTTACACATTTGCACATTCGAGGAGCTTAATGTTGTTATTATTATTTCATGTGTTTTTGAGTGACATCATCAATCCATCAATCAATCAATCAATCAATCACGCCATTCCCTGACAGCAACAAACAAAAAAAAAGAAAGAAAGAAGGACAACAAAATAAAATACACCTATTTATATATATACATATATGTATATATGCATTTGGTATATACTATATAAATAGTTTCCTCAAATCGCTGAGAAAGGGAGATTAAAGCAAATGCATATATGCAAATTATATTTATATTAAAATTGCATTCAAATAAACTCCGATCATTTCGATAACGGTTATGACGTTTCTCGTTGTTTGCTCAATTTTCGAAATAATTGCTATATAATCCCCATTCCATTCATTAATGGCAATACATGAAATTAAAATGCAACTTAAATAAATGGCAAAATGTATATAAATATACAATACATATATTAAATTTGTTGACGTTCAAGTAACTGATATATAAATTTCTATAGAATATATTTCACACATTTCCACTAATTTGCAACGAATGTGAGAAAAATAAATTGGAATCCATTGAAATTCGCTGTTTATGCACATTCTGTTAATGGTGTACAAATGAAAGTAGTTGGAAAACTAAATCCGAATGCTTTTCCACTTATATCCATCTAACTGAAAAACTTTGGTAAAGAAAAGTTTACCAAAAAGGACGAAAAAAGGCACAAAAAAAAAACAAACAAAAAAAGAAAAAGGAACTTGTGTGCGCGGCTGATTAAAAGTGCAAGGCGTGAAATGCAGAGCATAATAAAATTTTTAAATGATTTTCGCTCAAGCAAAACCAAATGGCACTTGACGCGCTCCCATTGTTGTTGTAGTTGCTGATGCTGTTGTTGTTGTTGTTCTTGCTGCTGCTGTTGTAGTTGCTGTTGGCGCTTTTTGGATTTATTATTATGATTTGAAAGTGCATAAACCACTCGAGGGTGATTCTCTCTTTCTTCTTATCCCACTCTCTCTCTCTTTCTCTCTTTCTCTATGATTGTTACCCCCGATTCATAGCGCATTTCGTTGCATAATTGGCACAATCAGACGAAAAGTCGAGGGCGACCCAGCATTGGTCGTTGGGTGCCTCCTGTCCCCTCGATCAGCCCCCTTGCCGACCAACAAGCCTCTTCTTCAGTCCTTCCAGACGATGCCATAAAGAGGCGAAAGCGAGAGATTGAGAGTTTTCCCGCATTCAACTTAAAATGCCCCAGACATGACTTTTATACCTAAGAGTGTTGATTTTTCAACGTTTTAATTAAGTGACAGGGAAGCGGCAAATGCTATGGCAATGGCTATGGCTAGGGCGAGGGGCAAAGATGGATATGGAGTGATGGCGTTGAAGATGTTGGCGGGCCAGTTGCATTATAATGATGAGAATCGGGAGTTGATTCAACAAACAAATCGCTGGCAAAAAACAAACAGACAAAGCGACAGCCAGCCAGCGCCAGACTCTGCATAGTGATTGAAAGAGGTCTGCACACGTGCCAGGTGGCAGGCCAACTGGGGCACCACCCCCACCATCATCATTCGCATCATCATCATCATCATCCGCACCATCATCCGCACCATCATCCACACCATCATCCACACCAACACATCCACACCATCATGGTGATGGTTGTTGCATCATTAAAATGCAACTGTGTGTGGCCAAAGGAATGTAGTACGAAAAAAGTACAGGGAAAAAAAAGGAGCAGCTGGAGGAATACCTGGAACAGTGGGAGCATAGAAAATACATTTCTTGCTTTATGCAAATTTATAACACAAAAAACTCTTCGGACGAGAAACGAAAACAAAATGGAGCAAGAGAAAATCATATCAAAAAAGCAAAAGAACGATAAAACCACACACACCCACACACATACACAGAGAAAGAAAGAGGGAGAACGAGTGACTGATAGAAAGGGAAAATGGAAACTTTAAAATAAACATATCTCTCCTTTAAACTTGTACTCAAAAAATCACATCATATTCGTGTATACATACCACAGATTTTTGGCTAATTATTGAAAAAGCCGCCGGCCAGACTTAGACAACAGCTTAAGGGAAATTGCAGGCAAATAATTAGCTTTAGCTTTTGCTTGTTTTTTTCCATCAATTTCCAAAGCCCCAAAATGACCCAGAGGCAAATTCACTCTAACTACCTCGCAGCTATAAACAGGAGGGGTATATACATACATACATACATACAAACATATATACACATATATAGTGTGTGCACATTATGCCACACAAATCAATCTAAAGGTCGTCATAGTGAGGACTATTTGTATTTGGATGGTAAATCAGTTTACAATATCATTCATAAATACAACTGCTCTATTCAGTAACGGACTGGTTGGATATTTCATTCAACTTCTTTGCAGTTGCTGCAGGGTATTGTGGAGTCGGTTTTGCAAATTTTATGCTTGAGTTGGCTGACAAAAAAGTCGAAAGCGAAATGGGCCAAACGCTTAACCAAACATTAAAGGCAAATTGCCAAAAGTTTTCTCAGCTATCATGTTTCCCTTTAAAAAAAAAAAAGCAAAAGAGAAAAGAAGAAAATAAAATAATATTAAGTATTTTTCAGCGGTAAAAGCGAAAGCAAAATGAAAGTGGAAATCATTTAAGGAAACCATTTCTCGGCAAAAGTGTAGGCGGGTGAGGGGAACGAAGAGGGGGAGGCTAATCAGCACAACAGCTGAGAGTGAGCTGCGTTCGTGTTTAGGTCAGACAAACATCAATAAATTAGAAAATGAATAAATAAATAAGCTCTAAGCAAAGGGAAGGCAGAAAGAGAGAATTGGGGGTGGCGGCGGTTGGGTAGTTTTTGGGGCAATGGGACAGGCTGTAGGGCTGGCGGGATACTGAGGAGGGATTGAAGGTGGTTGGGCAAATAAATCACCACAATAAATCTTTAGGACGCAGTTGTGTGTTAGAACAATTTTTCTGCTCTCTAACTATAAATATATTTATGCATGCATGACATAAGTTTGTCCTGTGAGATCAGAAAAGAGGATGGGGAGATGAGAATCGGCGAGAAGATGGAAGACTCTGAGGAGATGAGAAACTGAAAAGAGAGATTTGAGAGGGAGGATGAGCTGCCAACTTTCTAGAGTGTCAGAAGGCCAGGGAAATGTTGGCTAGAAACTTTAAGCAACCGCAGTCAATAGGGAAAATACGATTCATAGAGAGAAAGAGAGAGAGATAGAGAGAGAGAGAGAGAGAAACATAAAGATAAAGAGAGACAGAGAGATGGGGCTGAGAGCAAGGGAAATGACGAGGACAAATCGCATTAATTTCACAAATTTGACTGGCAAAAGTTTAAACTCCCTTCACCCTCTCTCTCTCTCAATTTGGTTTTCTCTCACTTGAAGTTAAACACCACTTAAAGACAAAAGAGGATACAGTTTGAGCGGAAAAACGGAAAAAAAGTTGAGAACATAACTTGGTTTCATTATGCCGCACTCTGCATTACCCTAACAAACATGAGTTGCGATCAAATCTATAGCATATCCAATATATAGAAGCCTCCTATTAAAGATTTCTCAAGTAAGTAGAAACAAAGGGACGATCAAGAATATGAGTAAACGTTTATTCATAGTCAATGTACATTTCTTTAGCAAGTGTATGGAGAAAAAAATGACGATGATGATGGGGTTAAATACTCTGCAGCTCATTGTATGAAGTGTGTGTGAATTCAAAAGTTTCAAGTGGCTGAACAAAGTGCAGAAAATGCCAGGAAACTGATGCCAAACGACAATGAATACTTGTCGTTTTTATTTTCTCTGATTATGATTTAGCTCAGCTAATTATAGACTAGTAAGAAAGTTTAACCCGGCATTCTTTTTCAAGTTTCATTAACTCATGTTGCAGCTCAATTAATTAAACTTGGCGAAACTTTGCTTGTGCTTGCGGAATCCTTTTTTAGTGCTGATGGAGCAATTGGGTTGGGCTACATATTCTACATACGAACCATAATTTACACATTTAAACAGTTGTTGTTAGAAAAAACTACCATTTAAATGGTAAGTAAGTCTTAAGGACTCAATTATTTGTAAGGATAAGACACTATTTCTACGGTAACAATGTATTTTAAAATCTATATAAAACGTTGCAGATAATCCTTAAGCTGTATTCAATTGTTGTTGATCAGTTGGCAGGATATTCGCAGAGGAAAAAAGTAAAGTATTTCAATATTTCCGGCTATTCTTGTGGTGATATATATATACATACATATATGTATATAAATATGAATTCGTCTTTATCCTGCTTTAATTCCTTTATGCAAAGCTTTCTGCCCGATAAGTTTTTCGCACTCTCATTAAAATTAGAAGTAGGCATATAAAAAAATTAAGTATATTAATCATACGCACTGTCGACATACGATGCCATAAACTCACCGCTAACCATTACTCCTTACCCTCGTTCTTCTCAGTGCCTTCTCACCCCACCATTCCACTTTGTGCCTTGGCCACCCACTCGATTGCACAGTAAATTTTTGTATATATTTTGCTTAGTAGAATATGCACTCAATTGGAATTTATGTGATTTGTGTGCTCGAGGACCTGTTTGGGTTATCAACAAAATGCCAGGCTTCGGCACAGGCACTGGCTACGGCAACGGCTACGGCTACGGCTCGATGCTTGGGCTTGAGTTTTTGGTCCATGACTTTCAACTTTTGGCCTAGAGAGAAAGAGAGAGAGAGGGCCAGACTATGTTAGGTCTTTTAATTAGCAGCCCAGATTGTGTGCCTAAATATAAGTATACACACACAAGCACACACACACAAACCCACACACACACATACAGAAATATTCAACGTAGGTGTGTGTATATATGTATACACCTATATAAATTGTCCTCATCATCATCGTCATCGTCATAATAATTGAAATAAAGTGGAAGGAGAATCCTTCAACTCTTTTTTTTTTGCCTCAGCCTTAAGCCAAGGCGTGACACAATTTTGCCTTTTTTTTTTTTATAAATTTTGTGTGCTACTTTTTCACAACTTTTTCCTTGTGGGTTTTGTTTTTTTGTGTGCTACTTTTGAACCAAAAATACAAAACAAAAAAAAAAAAAAAAACAACAGAATATATATATATATAAATATATATATATATATGTACATATATAAAAAAGAGAGGCGAAAAGTGTGTGTTGCCCTGCGTTTTACCTTTATAAGCGGCTTTGCCCAATTTGTGGCAGGAGGTGGAGGAGTTGCGGTGTGGTTGGGGGCAAACAGCGTCAACGATGTGTGCGTGCCCTGGCCACATGGTTGCGGGTTGAAGTGGGATGAGAAAGGATGGTTTTGGGCTGCCTTTTTTGGGGTACCTGTCAACGCCTTACCCAAAAACAGAAACAAAAAAAAAAAAAAAAAAACACAAAACAAAAACGGTTTATGCGGTTGCTTGTTATCATTTATGGCTTAAACATTTTACCTTATTTCCTAATGAAGTTGACTAATTGCTCAGTAAAAACAATTAACAGGACCCAATAATAAAGTAATTTGGGATCTCTTGGCAAAATGATATTACTAAAACGATGATTCAAATGCTAACAAATTGAATGAATCAAGTTTTCGTTTCTGCAAGTATGTTCGAACTTTAACTAAAGGAATTGTCTCTGAAATAGTCCATCATACAACACCAAGAAATAAACTATTAAGTTAAAGCCTTTACATTGCATATTGCTGGTTACTTTAGCATTATTTATATGGTAAATGTGCGTTGACACCGAATGCCAAATTCGATTTCGATTTGACCCACTAAAGATAGCGACGAGGCGACAGCTAGAATCGGAACCGACCATTAAGAGCAGCGCAAAAACGTGCGGACACCGCAAAGTTTTTACGACCCAAAAACAACAAGAGACAGAAGCAAAGAAAAAAAAAAAAAAGAGGAGAAGGAAAAAACAAGTCAAGCAAAACTTGGATTTGCATAATACAATACCCACATACACCCATTACTGACTATCCACACCCACACAACACATACACTGGCTGTGCGGAGTTTTGGCCTCTGTGTATGTGATTTTAATAGCTGCAACGACAAACGACACAAAACTCAACTCAAACTGCGGTTATTTAGTAAGCAGAGCAGCGGCAGACACGGCGAATGCAAAGCTTTTGATGTACTTTATGTGCAAGCAATGAACTTTTAATGCCAAACAACAACACCAGCAAACACTACACGAACAACAACAGCATGAAAAAGAAGAAGAAGAATAAGTGATATTTCACAGCTAAGCACCCACCATACGGGATACGCCCACCTTCCACACACAAACACATACACACATACACACTCCTCTCCGCTCAGGGGCGTCGCGAAAGGATGGCAGAAAGAGAGAGCAGTAAGCGACTTCCTGTCTACATTGTCCCGAATGCAGCTATCTTATCCTATCCTAAGAACATTATTATTACCAGTTGAAAGAGACATTGCAGGAGGACTAAACATGATTAAATTTGCAAAGGAATTTTATTTACACTATTTAGTTACTGCATTAATAATCACTTACTTTTGATAACAAATAAAATTGCGACAATTGAGTGCCTTTAATTTGCCTTTTAAGGATTCCTTACTCTCTGTCTGACTACGTCCATGCTTTTACTGCATAGATAGTCAAACCAGACACATTAAGTTTTACAGTTCTTCTTTTAGTTACAATTCCACGCATTAGATTTATGGGCGCAACGTTAGGGAAATATTCAACTAGCATTACCAGTTCTATATTCAATCTGTGATAGAAAGTTCAACCAAAAGGCGGCAACCTGCTGCTGCTGTTGCTGCTGCTACTACTGCTACTACTGCTATTGCTATTGCTGCTTAAACCGCAGCTAATGTATATAAAGCAAATGCTTGCCAAAGTTCTTCTTCTTCTTCTTTAACGTATTCTCTACCGTTGTTAGCTTGTGTGAGAGTGTTTTGTGGGTGACTCTAATTAATTGCCACCACGTTGAAAATATTATTTTTAATTGTGTGTTTATGTACCTACAACCGGGGTGTACAAGGAACACCAGAAGCAGGCGGTAGTACATTTATGTCGGGTTGCGTTACCACGGAAATGTGTGTGTACACACACACACACAGACACACACACACACCAACACACAACACACTAAGCAAATCCGCAAATCGCAAAGCTTTTTGCGTTCTATAGCGATGCCTGGAATGGTTCGGATGGGATGCCTCTACTACCACCCTGCCACAAGCTCTAATATTTATGAAAATTATCCTTACGCTGTGGCTTTTTAAGATGCTCATAATTTATATTTAAGAGAGAACTTGGGCGGAACCCAAAAATACATATATATATATATATATCTGTGTATGCCAGTTCATGTTTAATGGCGGAAGCTGTTTAGTGTCTAACATAAATCTTTACCCAGTGCTAGCAAAAAGAACAAGACAGACTAGCAAGCAAATAAAATCGGTTAAAAGCAATTCGCTGCCTTTGGTTCAAATATTTGGCTATCGGCACCCAGCACCAAGTCTTTTGACCAAGTTGAGTCGAACGGCAACCGATCCAGTTAAACAAATGCAGTGTAACGTTTTACAGTGGTTTTTAGCATCCTCATTCTCAATCCGATGCACATTCGCGCTACATTACTTAACCAAAAATTTATCATGTTTGTGCCAGCTTTGTAAACATAAATTAAGCTTTGGCCAGTCACCACCTAAAGCCAAAGCGAAACGCCAAAGTGTCAAAGCTACCAAAAATTGAGTGTCAATGTGGTTTTCCGGTCATGCAAATAGAACTTTCCATTGAATTAAACCACAATTTCGTGTTGTAACTAAATGGAAACATTGAAGCAGCCATTCAATGTTGCTGGTAAATTAAAGACAATTAATGAATAAGTAAAGTTTATCAATAAAATCAGTGTTGATTTGTCGGCTGATTTGCTGGACGTCCACTGTTGAAAAAGCAAAAAAGCTATTTGGATATATATACATATATATCATCGGGATATAAGTTAAATTTTAATAGAAAATAAGTGAAATTAAGGTTCAAGTTTTCATGGATTTTAAAAGTGAGTACATGGCAAACACACACAGATGCATATATACATATATGTGTATGTATCATCAAAAAGACTTTTGGGGTAGGGTAAGCTCAATCGAGTTGTACTTGTTAAATGAAATTCAAGCAATCAATGGCTAAGCGGATCAATTCGTGAATAGTCCGAGAGTGAGTATTAAGTGTTTTTTCACCACTTTCTTTTCCCTTTCCGTCTCGTCTCCTCTCCCGCCCTCTTTGTATCTCACTCTCACATGTTTTGTGCCTGACTTTTCTTTTAATTTGCATGGCCCGAGAAACTTTTGCTTAATGAAAACAAGGCAAAAAGCAATCGATGCGATTATGTGATGCCATAGTATAGTAGTGTTATTGTTGTTAGTGTTGTAGTTGTTCTTGTTGCTGTTGTTGTTGCTGCTGCTGTAATTTGAACTAAGCGCCTTTTGTTTGATGTGCCGCAACTCTGCCATCTCCTATTTCCCCTTGCCCAGTGCCCTTTTATCGCCAGCTCCCATTCTTCATTCTTCTACCCCCCCTTATATATATGTATTCAACTACCTTTAGCCAGCGGCTTCGTCTGTTGTGTATTTATTCAAGTGTCGTATTGGTTGGTTGCGGCTGTGGCTTGGTTGGATGCCTCTAAATGAGTGTATGAGTATGAGTATATTCCATGTGTGAGTATGTGTGTATATTTGTGAGTGTAGGGGGCAGTAGGTGGGTGTATATGTGGTGTGTGTGTGTTGTGCGGTCGAAAAACGGCAATTCAATTAATTTTCCCCCGGTTGGCTGTTTAAAGCCGTAATGAGCATTTAAATTGGTTTTGAGTGAGGTTTTTGCGGTATTCAACAATACGAACAAAAGGCACAAGTCTTTAGTTTAACCATTAAGTGAAATTGCATTGATAAATAAATGAACTTGAAACATCATATACACATATAATCAATTGTCCGAGTATATAAATACACTTTATCAATAAAAAACACACACAACAAAAAAGGTTTCAAATGGAACTTTCATTAACATTACAACTGTGATCTAAGGCGATCTCTCAAAGTGAGATTCTTTCAATTTTCTCGTTTTTCAAGTACTTGAAATATTTTTCAATCAAATCTGTAAACGAAAAGTGAAGTGTATTGAGCAAAAGTTAAATCCTGCACTCAAACGTCTAATATGTTCATGTGCAAGTTTCATATGAAAACCGAAACCATATATTAAATAGATTAAATGGAATTAAGACCATCAACCAAATTAGCCTTTGATTTAATTGTGAATGAAAGTGATATTAAAAGTGAATATTTTGATTGCAGTATATAAGGTACATATACATATATTTACATATGAATTGATATACTATGTAGTTTAACCGGAAACACATAGGTTAGCTTTTGACACTTTATATCGTCTGGTTGTCATCAAAATTGTGAAGGGCTCAACAGGCAGCTAACAAATTGAGGTGAGAGATGTCGTAAAACACGAATTTCTTGCATGATAAATGGCATTATGGCATGGATTTTAATCCTTGTCACAAATCAAGCAACAACAACAATTTCATTTCACACTCTAGAATCGGTTATGGTCATAATTGCCAAAGCAAGCAAAACGGTTGATCAGCATAATCCCCACACTGACCAGAGGACGACAGGCGACACCTGTCAACATGCCAGAGAAGAAAGGAAAACTTTTGTCGCTGCCGGGTCAAGATTTATGTGCGTCAAATGGGAAATCCATTAAGTCAAAGCTGCTGGTCCTGTTGCTGCCGCTGTTGCTGCCGCTACTGTTGCTGGTAAACGCGTTTCTAACCTTTTAACATTTTATTGAAGTTTATTGAGGCGAATGGGTAGCAAAAACGATGGGTCGAATCCCTTCCTTATTCCCAGCCTCATTCTTTTCCTTCCTCTCTGCCCGTCTCTTTCCCTAACTCATTTTGTATGCGGTGGACACAACAAATGGTCATTACTCAATAGTCAAAGAGAGACAGTAAGTGTGCGTGCATGTGGTGTAACTCTGTGTGTATGTGTGTAAGCGTGTGTGTGTGTGTATTGTCAACAAATTAATCAATGTTTATTTGCTAAGTAAGTTCGCCCTTAAGGCAGGACTAGGCATTTATCCTATCCACGCGTATTGGGCTAATGTTTTGTTTCCTTTTGCCATTTCCTACTTCCGGCAATGCGTATCAGTCCCGCTCTCTCTCTCTCTCTCTCTATCTCTCTCTGTCTGTGTTCTGCGTGTGCGTTTGTGTATCTATCTCTTCTCTGTAGGTGCCTATATGTTTGTGTGGTGGCTTTTGTGTTTTTGTATTTGTGTAACTAATCGCGTTAATAGAGTGGATAATGCGCCTCAGGTATGTGAGAGACTCAGCTGACTGCCTATGGTCTGGTTCGCTTTTGTCTAAGGGCATGTGTGTGCTTGTATATATGTGTGTGTGTGTGTGCATATGTGGTATGTGTATTGGTAAGTGTCTGATTAGACGCTTACAGCTTTTGTCGTTGCTGCTGTTGATTTTAGGACCAAGTTAGTAGGGATTTAACTGGCTAACGAGGCGTATGCGTAATATTCAATTTAGGCAAATTACAGGCCTCTGACGAATAGAAGACAAAAAAAAAAAAACAAAACCAACAATCCCTTCGACATCCATTCGTCGATAATTGGCTCTGATTAACACAATTGTGATTGCTATCGATTAATGGGCGTGGCAGCTCCTTAAAAAAAAACAGTCGAATGGAATAAAAAATGTCATCAATGTGCGAGTAATGGGGTCAGGTTCCTTGGGGCGGAAACGGTTACACAATTTCAATGCCATAATTAATATGTTATTTACCCCCGCCTTCTCTACCATTCTGCTCATCCTCCCCAATACAAGACTTATTAAGTTAATTATACGGCAACAACATCATAAGTGTAATTTTTGTATGTAAATGTTTTCATTAAAAATGTTTCATAAATTGCTAACTGAGTGAAAATTTTTTAACCTGATTGCCATAATTGATCCATAAACGTAATCGTTCCGTTTTATATACGAAAATTACAAATATTTGATAATAAAAAGAAAAAAGGAGAAGGCCGGGCTATCTTCAGTCATGCCGAAGTTCGTATACCCTTGTAGCTATACTAGTTTATGTTCTATGTTTGTAATCCTTTGGTCTAGTTTAAAAAGTTTTCAGTTTTCACATGAAATTATCGCTACGACCGAATGAGTAAGGTCAGCTGATCTAGTCGTTCAATTTTTTATCATTCAGATAAAGATTTTTAATGTCGTGACTACCTGTTTTATCTGTCATAATGAAATGCAGAATTCCAGACGAAAAAACTCTTCTATTATTGGCCTACTTAGTATACCTGTCAATATTTATCTATGTTCTTATATTATTTGTTACCGTTTCATGAAAAATAAGTGGATCATAAACTTGATCGGCAATCAATGTTATGTCTGTCTGCCTAATTCAGTGCAATCTCATTTCTCAATTGCGAAACTAAAGATATGGATAGAACTTCACCAGAAAAAGGGTCAACATTTTAATTGTGGACAGCCATTATTGCTTAGTGCTGAGTTTCCAATGAGTTGGAAATGTGTTCCAAGCTATGTACATGTGTGTATATGTGTGTGTGGTTTTTGGATTTAGTAAACCGCAGAAGAAAAACTAACCGCCAATCACTTGACGTCAGACAACATGGCACCCTTAGTCCTTATGGCCCCAATACCTTCTCATAGTTGTGTGTACCTTCATCCATGGTTTTGCTCTTTACTTTGG
Organism: Drosophila austrosaltans; assembly: GCA_035045865.1. NCBI lineage: Eukaryota > Metazoa > Arthropoda > Insecta > Diptera > Drosophilidae > Drosophila > Drosophila austrosaltans. The sequence goes on along the minus strand of JAWNOQ010000207.1, from coordinate 1,227,425 downwards.
TTCCGGCGTGCAAGCGAGCATAGCAAATGGGCATCAAATGACGCAGCAACATTGTCAAGGCAATCGTAACAAATGAAGTTAACAACAAAAACAACAACACTATAAAAAAGAGAATCGTAGAAGTGGTGAGACAGGGTAAAGTGGATGCTGTTGTATACCATCTACTTCTCCGCTTACGTTTCTGAGTTGGACATTTGATGCGGCATTGTTGCCGCGTCTCCGGGTCCCTTGGCAATTTTATCCGTATCATTCGGTTGCGTGGATTGCAACGCGTGCAACGTGCAACGTTTTCTTCCCCCACAGTATTTGCCACAATATTAAATATGAGTCGTAGGCGAAGTGCTGGCTATGACACACGATCCACATGAGTTGGCACCATCTACGAGTACACAGCTCCTCCGGTTGCCTTCACTTGCTTCCCTCCAAGTGGATTTAGATTCAACAGTGGAAAGATGAGGTGCAGCGGGTGCAAGTGCAACTTGCTGTCAATGGCAGGCGCGTCTCATTAAAATGAGAAGCCCTTGCAAAGTCTGCTCCTGCGCCTACACACAGACACTTACACACACACACACACATACACGTCTGCCACTGCCTCCGCTGACCTAATTCGGCAAAGTGTCAGTCTCAGTCGCGTCGTAAAAATGTCATCACTCCCTCCCCCGAATCCCCATTCACCAATCCTTACCTCCGTCACTCGTACAAATATTTTGATATGTATGCAGCAGTTGTTGCAACTGTTAGAAAAAAACAAATTGGCTACACATTTTTGCCACAATATTTTTACAACTGTGTTGCAACGAGGCAGTGAAAAGGATTTCTAAATATTTGGCTGGCCCATATAATTTTGTGGTCCATGCGGTTTCAGCTAATTTGTCTCTCACTCTGTGTCAGTGTGTGGACGTGTGTGGACGCGTTCTACAAAATGACGCAGCAATATATACCTTTTGCGTAAACTAACACATATTTTTATTTGTATATATATGTGTATATTTAGGAACATAGTTTGTGGTTTAATTTAAAATCCTGATATTTAAAAATAACTTCTGTGGTTTAGACGAAATTGGTAAGAAGTAAAAACTTGAAAGTTTAAGGAATAAACAAAATACAATTTGAGAATAAAATTAAGTTATTCTTTTAATTTATTCTTTCCTAGAGAATAAATCGATTCATTTATGGACGGATATAGATCAAAAAGGTGTTAATATCCTTTCCAAAGATTAGTAAAGACTTTTGAAGTCTTTGGCAGCACTATATCTGTTGCTCTTCCTGGTCCTTAAGTATTTCTCTTGTAGCATGTGATGAGACCAAAATAAATCCATTTTTTTTACTAAAAGACAAGATCTCTTTAGGGTGAAAAGATGTTTAAATCTTTTTGGTTGATATCTTTAGTGTAAAACTTAAGAACTGATTTAATAGAAAAATCCCACAGTAAAATGTGAAAATTTGCCGACGAATTAGATAGAATTTTCCTTTCTTTTAGAAATATGGTTAGTTGTTCTCGGGTTGGGATTGCGTTTTGTCGTTTTTACGTTTATTGTCGAGGGTCTAAATATATCCATTTTCTTCTTCCGACTGTTTTGCATGTTAATCTGGTGGCTATGACTTAAGCGCCTGCAGGCAATGACCTAATTCTGTCAACCAAATATCAAGAAAGCGAGAAAAAAAAAATACCAACAAGCGAGGCGCCAGGCGAAAACACATACATACATCCATAGAAAGATACATGTATATACATATTTATATATATAAAAAGAGCTACATATACATATGTAGACGTAATCAGGGGATATGCTGGCTGGCGCTCATGTGGGATCCTTTTGCCTCTTGGCAACTAGTCACAAGGCTAAGGGCTAAAAGGCTAGTCATATGCCAGCACCACACGGCACCGTCGCTCCCTGGGCCATTTAACACTTTCCTTGCCGTCGTTGTCGTCGGGTAGGTTGTTTACCGCCTTATGCGGGGAGGGTGCCAGAGACTTTTACTTAACATTTATATATATACATATACGTATATATTTGTGAACGTGAATATTCCCTACTATATTTTTGGCTCTGGAGCTGCCATATTTGTGTCTCCCCGGGTGCCCATTTTGGGTAGGTAGCTAGAGGCAGGTGGATGGTAGGTGGATAGCCGGTTTCTATGCTTTTTGTTTCGACTTTTGGAACGTGGCAAACAATTTATCAAACAAAATATGCACTTGAAATACACGTAGAGAGCGAGAGCTAGCTACATTTTCAGCTCTACACCTTCTCCACTAAAGCGCTTCTCCCTCTGCTAGTTGAGTGCATTTTTATTCAATTTTTGAGCCACCACCTCCACCATCCCTGGCCCAATCTCTACCATCCACCAGCAAGCAAACTCGCCCCACCATTTTGCTTTGGTGATAAAGTGCTGCGCGCCAGTGAAATGAATTCGTAAGGAAGCAGGCAGCAGGCAGCAGCCAAAAAGCAGATGGAATTTTTCTTTCAACTAAAACCTATGATATTTAAAGCCATGCCATCTTTGAGATGAAATGCAGTTATGCCCTAATTGAATTTCACTATTTCAATTCGCGAATTTGTGAAATATTCGCATTACGATATTGTTGAATGTTTGCCTGACATGCAATCGCATTTTATTTAAATTTTCACCAAAAAAAAAAAAAAAACACAAATGTATATTTATACTAAGTTTTCCCGCTTATCAAGCCTTTTTTTTTACCATGACTTTAAGTTTGTTCCTTATCCCCCCCCACCGCCCCATTATATTTATCGATTTTTCGCTAATGCAAACCAATAAATCTGCTGAATGAGTCGATTTGTATGTGCGGTAGGTGCGTCTGTCTGTGCCTGTGCCTCTATCTCTGTCTCTGTCTCTGTCTCTGTCTCTGTCCTAGGGGGGGTACAGACAACTATAGCCCATAATGAACTGTTGCTTTGCTGGTGCCTTTGTTGCTATTGTTGTCTTTGTTATTAGTTTTTATGGGTCTATGTTCTGCCTTCTGTTCTGCGTTCTGTTATGTTCTGTTCTGTTTCTGTATTATGGCATATGTAATTTGTCTCCATTTTTATCATTAAAATAACAATTAAAGCGAATTGTGTATTGTGTGTAAATGTGTAGGGCATTTGCGGTCTATATATGTATGTATGTATGTATGTATACATAATGCGGAGGTTGCCCTTAAAGTTTGTCATAAAATATATTACATGCTTTTATTAATATATTTTGAATTGCAAAGTAAATCAAATTTAGGCCACAGTTGGAACTTTTCTCTTTTTTAAGCCTTGATTTGCCATGACAATTGTTGATAATTGAATAAAAATCATTTCGATTTGTAAATGGAATGTTAATTTCTGAGTTTACCCTCGAACGTATATCATTAGTATGTGAGCTTGTGCGGGTTTTATGGCTTGTAAACATTGCCTACTTATTGTTAGTTACAGGCAAATTACAATGTAATTGTTAATCAATATGAGTTAACTTTGATTATGGTTAATAGAAAGAAAAATACAGACATTTAGTAGTAAGCAAACTTTACACAGCCGTACAAATACTGGAGTTTGATAGGCGTGAAATTGGCTGAGTAGTAGAGGAATTTAAATGCGTTGCAATATTAAGAATATTGTTTTAAGATCTTGCGGATTCATTCAAAAGATCGTTATTTTTAAAGTCCATTCCGTTAGAGAAGTTACCTAATGCAATAGAAATTAAATGCCAACATTCATTCGAATAACTTTCACATTTTCCTGGCCAGAAGCAAAGATGAGTTTCAGTTTTTCCATGAAGCCAATGAAATGGGACAGGACATCATTTGCATTTAAGGCAACATGAAAATGCTTTATGGCAATTAAAAAGGCAATCTACAAAATGAAAAATATATAAGAAAGAAATACATTCATATCTGTACATATAAACAATATATGTATGTATCTATGTGTATATATACAGATGCAGATACATATATATATATAAAAGTATTGCCTCAATGCATGTTTCTCCTAATATCTACAAATTGTTTGAATGCCAAAAAACGACAAGTGAGAGGAGTAATTGCTGCTGGCATGCCCACAAAATGAAAAAAGGCAATAGAAAATACGAATAAAAATGGAAAAAAAAAAACGTGAAAAAAGAAAAATTAAATTCATCTATAAAATGATTTTGTTTAAAGAGAGAAAGAGAATATCTTTTCCGGATCGGAGATGAGGACAATTTTACTGGAAATTTCCTTTTGGCAGTCACAATTGTAAATTTGTAGGTAAAGGCAATTGGAATTAAATGTCAAACACAAATACATATATATGTATATACAGATATACAACAACAAACTAATATGAGAGGGCGCGATTTGGGTATCTAATGAAAGTGGAGTGAGAGAGCAAGAGAGAGAGAGAGAGAGAGAGAGAGAGAGAGAGAGAGAGAGCTGGTAGGCAACGTGGGCGAGGCAGTGGGGGGTCATAGTAGGTAGACGACATTTAAGTGCTGTAAATTTTCCATGTACAAAAGTATTTGTATATTGCAAACGATAAGCTCACTTATTGATCCACTGGCAAATATATTCATTGATGGGGCGACGAAAGGTGGAAGGGAATGAGGAAACTGTTTAATATTCCATGCATTCCATCCACAGATATACATATGTGTGTGTGTATATGTATCTATTTTTCTTTTTTGGCAAACTTTTGTCGCATCCCGCGACGACGCCATGTTGGAAAATTTTCATAGACCATTGGACAGCGTCTAAACAAATGAAAAGCGGACAAAAGTGAATGTTCGTGTGTGTATGTGTGTGGGTGGGCTAAATAAATACAAATATATGTACATTTGTAGGTGTCCATGTATGTGTAGACATTAAATGCACAAAAGGCTATGGAGGTATGGAAGAAAGGGGGGGGGGGGGGCTAGTTACATGTGTCTAATACTTTGCATAATTTGACTAACAATAAAGACCAGGACAAGAAGTTTGTGGAAGAGTGTGGGGGCGGTATGTTTAAGGTGTTAGGCTTACACAGTATACACTTTCTGTCTCTCTCTCTCTTACAGTCTCATACACGCACACATACTTAAATCTACATTAATGAAGCTCTGCAAGTTTTGTTAATTAGTGTTGCCTACTTTACAGAGCAAATATGTCTAAGCATTCGTAAGTACTTAGGAGTACTTACATATTTGCTTTCCCTACACATACACACACACACTTTCGCAGCCTATGAGTTTTGACTAATTTAACTAATTATCATATATTTTGCTTTCCACTTGCAGGTATTAATACCGAGACAAAGGCTTAAACCAAGTCTAAGGTAAATTGTTTTTCATTATATTTCATTTTCCAAACAGACAACATTCCATAAATATTATTTAATTCTATTTTGAGAACTATAAAATATTTCACATACCTCTATATATATATATATGTAGATTAATATAGGAGAGATGAATTAATTTCAGAGTTTTTTTTTGACTCTTTAGAGATTTATCTGCGAAACATTAAAATGTTGAGAGAAAATTATCATTTAAATGAATTGTAATGAAATGTATATGTACATGTTAACAAGCAAGTTGGATGCACATCAAAATTTCATTCCGATATTAAAATTTTGCGATGCATCGAAATTGAGTCGGCAAATTGGCAAACAAAGTGACTTTTCGATTTGAAAATCACAGTTCATATTTTTTAATTAGATGTTCGATGAAATGTCTATGAAAAATGTTTTTATTTTTCCAACACAAATTGCATCTATGAGGAGCATCTTCTCAATTCTCCATTCTCGATTGCAAATTTGCACACAAATATTAACTTGCAATCGAATAAATCATTTTGCAGTCAAGTTGAGCCTTTTTGTTTTACCATATTTGGCCAGATGCAACAGCAACTGCTGGCAATTTCGAATGATTTTTACAAATTGTGCGAAGGGGAGGGAAGAGGAGGATGAGATTGGATGGGTGCAGTAGAGTGTATATATGTATATTGAGAGGGAATGGTGGAGTGAGAATAGGGGGGTCCTAAATTGAAGACAAGCATATAAATTCATAGAAATATTTTTGTATTTGCATTGAACAAATGTGAAATAAATAAAATGAAATGGCAAACTGAATATTAAAATGCTGCTTTTTAGGTACACTTTAGACACTTTCTGCAAAATTATGCCAAATGGAAAGTTTTTCTCTTCATCATTATTTTTGTTTTTTGTTAATTAAGCAACTCGACAGAGAGCAGCAAAAAAAAAAAAAAAAAAAAAAAAATGAAAGTAAACCGAAACGAAAGAGAGCAACGTGAAAAAGTGGGAACAAGACTTTGTAATGCAAATCAGAAATACGCAAATGTTGCCCGAGAAAAATATGAAATGAAGCACCACGCCCCCTACCCTTAGTCCATACCTCACAGCGTTAGATGTCTCTCTCTCTCTCTTTCCATCTCTATTACTTTAAAGGGGTCCCCAAACGGAGATCTCTCTTACGCTGTGTGTGTGTGTGTGCAAAAAGGGGTTATGCAAAGTCAAGCAACCTGAAAAAGACACATTTGTGATGCAAATTTTTTGCTATCCCACACCTCCATCCAGAAGGACATACTGAGTCCTTGCCATGCCAACGTGTAAATCAGGCTAAGTACGTGGTCTTTTGGTCTTTTAGCTGCCTCTGCCACTGCTGCTGCTTTGCCTCTGCCAGCCGTTGCCTTGTAAGCTGCTGCCCCAAAAAATATGCAACAATTTTTGCCAACTCAACGGAAGCAATTTCTATTACCAGCGGGGTATATTAGACTTATATGGTATATTTATATTCGCGATCAGCTACAAGTATTTCTCTCTCGTGCTTTAAATTTTAAATATGTGATCATGTATCATATATGACTTTAGTTGAAATCGATTGAATTAGCTTCGTGATTCGGTTATAAGCCAAAAGTATGAAAACTTTATCATAGTCAGAAAACTCTAACTCCTTTTTTGTTTTTTTTTTTTAAAGAGATGTCAGATGAAAGTGCAGGTAAATGTTGTAGAGGAGGGTGAGGCGGACGCAGCGTGGATGGTGGAATTTGCAGAGTAGGATAGAGTCCGTATGGAGATGGTAGTTGTCGCTCTCAAAGCTTGTTTACATGGCACAAACATTTGCTGCTCCTGCTGCTATTCCTGATGCTGCTGCTCCTCCTGGAATAATTACATATGCACGATAGAACGAGCAAAAGGAGCGTGTGGGCGTTACCAATATTCGAGCAATAAACTTTGGGGTTATATTTGTCGCTGCAAGCTATTGAAATTGCGCATACGCCATGTGAAACGTAGACGAGATCACGTAGCAAGGGCAGCGGTGTAGGTGGCTGATGGCAATGGCAATTGTTGTTTTAAATTAATTAATTTCAGTTTCATTAGCAGCAGCAGCAGCCGCAGTCCCTGTCTCAGTCGCCGACACCGCCAGTGAGTTCTGTTGATGGCAGCAAAAGACGGGGCAGAGCGGTGTGGTAATGCTTGCCTTTTGTTGTTAATTTTATGTTTTTATTTGCCCATTTAAAGCGACTAATTATTATTGAAATTTTGCTGCAAAATAAATGGGATTATTTAAATAAATAAAATTCCGAGTAAAAGCCATCACATTATATATACATATACACTGAGAGCAAATATCATAAAATATTGATCTCAATATATTGAAAATTCTTAACACCAAGCCATGAAATCAGATGAGATTTAATAAAGTTACCTCTATTATAAACAATTTTTCCTTTTTTATTTCCTTTTTATGGAAAATCACTTAATTCTATGAGGAGTAATATAAAATTTCTTCAAGTGTATATAATAGGGGACCAATTAACATTCTTACCAAATAGGCTCCATTTGATGGACTTTGGTTTTTTTTTTTTTTGGTTTTTGTTTTTTTTCCTAGACTATATGGGCCTTGGCTTATATGGGACGGGTGGGATGCGGGGAACACGGTAAAGTATCAAAAGTTTTCCCAGTCAATTGCAATTATTTTTTATCTCTTTTGGCAATTGGCTGTATCTGGGTTTTCGCTTTATTCGGTTTTCGTTTTGGTTCGTTGTTTATAAACTCATTTTGCTTTTATAATCCGCCAAATTGGCAAGTGCCCTCTGTGAGAATGGAAATGGTAATGGATGTCGGTTAGGTAGAAGAGGGGGGGCTCTTGCACATTGCAACTTTGTGTGTGTGTGTGTGTGTGTGTGCGTGTGCGGGTGTGTGCAACAAAAAAGAGCTAAGCAGAGAGCTGCGTAGGCGAAAATTTTTGGCAGCAGCAACAAAGTGAAATTTTAATGCAAACTAATGCAAAATTTGCATCGATATATAGAAAACGCACACGGCACAAATAGAAAATGAAGGGAAAATCAGCAACAGTGGCGGCGGCAGCATGGGAAGTAACAACAACAACAATAAAAACAACAGAAACATCAGCAACATCGCTGAAAATAAATTGAAAAGGAAAATGCAAAGTGCGCGATTGCTACCGCCTCCGTTTCGTCCTTGGCGCAGCAAGACAAATGAGTCTGCATCAATCTTAATTAATTATTTAAACGCAGCGGCAACAACAGCAAAAAGCCTTAAAGTATACGTATTATGTTGTATATCAGTGTGTGTGTTTGTGTGCCTGTTTGTGTGCCTGTCTGTGTGTGTGTGTTGAAACGGCAATTTCTTCTGACTTTTCCCCATTTGCCTTTTGCTTTGCTCCGTTGCTGCTGCTGCTGCTGTTGCTTTTGTCTTGCGCGTAATTAAAACGAAAGCCTTTTGATATTTAAATTATTTTTCATAAATTGCATTGCAACATCAGCAACAACACCAGCAGCAACATTTGCAAAACGAAAAATTAAGTGCAGACTTAACTATACCCTATCCGAAAAGCATACTTGTGCAAATATTATTGACAATTCGAATTCATGGGTCTTATTTACATTGCACTTGATTTGTCGTCTTGGTTCACAAACGATCAACACTATTCTATTTCCTTTTATATAGATCGCGGAACTCTTTTCCTTTGGGTTTATGTTTATGAGTTGAGCCTGTGGACCCTTTTTCCCTTTTCATTCTTACAAAGTGTAAAGCGTCTGCCACTCACTTGCCTTTCGCTCACTTCAGTTTTTGCAACTGCAACAACAAATAAGAGCAGTCTTGACATCCTTGTTGTTTGCTTGATTCAAATTCAAAGTCCTGCCTGTTGCCTGGCATTAGGTTAATTTGCTGTGGCTTGTGTTTTAAATTAACTCTCGCGTTGCACTTAAAGCAAACGTCAAGCTCACAGACACATGTATTATAGAGTGTGAGTTAGAGTGGCGAGTGGGGGTGGGAGGGAAAGTCACGACCAACCGCACCTCCTGCTATGTAGAAAAAACTGTCAATCAGTATTGCTTCATATAAAGAGAAAAACAAGCAACAGAAGAAGTACCCACAACCAGTTAGGCAGCCGGGCCACTTTCTGCTTCTACCTATATTCATTCACCACCGCCCGATTCAACCCCTCTCTATTGTGCTTATGGCCTAGTAATTATAATTAATCTCATTTAAATTAAATGGCTTAATTGTAAGGCTGAGACAACATAGAACAGAACGGTCGTGGTGGTCGGCAAGGTTGGGGGATGGCGTCTTGTCATTAAATGATTTTTATCAGCGAGGCCACAAAACATAAATTGCTGTCTTTGTTGTTGGTAGTTGAAAAGAAGTTGTGGAAGGGGGGAAGGTGGGAATGGAAATCAAAGCACCTGCCACAGATTGGCTTACAGTACAAAGCTAAACTACAGACAATGACAATGAACCCACAAAACGTGGCCAAGAAGTGGCAGCTGAGGCCAGGCCAAGCCAACTGTCGTGAACTGTTGCTATTGCGAGAGTCATTTGACAAGTTTTTGTGCCATTTATTTCATTTACGTATATACCAAGTTTGAATCAGTTAAGTCTTGTGTATTTATATATCTATAAATAGATTAATTTTATAAAGAGTTTATTCTCGGCGAAATTAAAGTAAAGCAATGGCAATGTACTCGTTTATCTACTTATTAATTATTATACTTGCCCTCGTACTATTAAGTATCAACCAACTAAATTTAAAGTGAAATGACATTTGTAGGGAATTAAAATCATGCTTTTAGCGCTTAATCCTTTTATCACTGTCCGTGGACAACAAGGATTGGGTGAGCAGGGGGGGGGGGGGGGTTAGCAACCGGTCGCCACTCCTGTAAATGATATTGCCGGTTGCTGCTGCCATCCGAAATACGAGACATAGTCTTACACTTTTGGCTTAATTTCAGTATGAAATGAAGCCATTAGCAGGGTAAATATTATTTTTATCAAATTAAAATGCAAAATTTTGCAGTATGTCACGTAGACCCGGTATGGCAATAGCCAGGCAAACCCCAACCCCCCCCTTACCTTCCCTCTCCTGTACCAATCTGTTGCACATTTTTACCCTTCACGCCCTCCCCTGTCTCACCCCCTTTTATATATAGCCATTTGTTTATGCATATATTAAATGTGTCAGGCTGACTCGAATTTTTTGTTCGCTTAATTTAATGCAATCGGTTTCGGTTATGCCAAAAATGTTAAAAGAATTGTGGGGAGGGAGACAGGGAGAGGAGACAAAGTTTTGGGTAGACATTTTTGTGTGTACAGAAAAAGAAAACCGTATATACAATATATATATATATATAAATATGTATGTATAAACAGATATATATATACCGGAACCATGCCAACCAGAAATGTTGGCGAACGAACAAAAAAGAATTATAGTAAATATCCAAAAGGGTAGAGAAAATCAATGGCTATGTTGATTGGTTAATACACTTGAAGCAATAAATTATGAAAAATGAAGAGCCAAAATTCATTCGATTGGAGGGCATGTCGAAGCTCATAAATACCCTCGACAAATCGAACAGACGAAATTGAATCGATAAAGTCAATACTCTCAAAGGAAATGGAAAATGTTAATCTTGATGAAACGATTCGTAAAATAATAAAATTAAACAAAGGTCACATAACAATCAAAGATTTCAATGGGTAATGAAATTAAATTTTTATGTCTAATATCTTACTCTATCTCTTATCGTTTGCTTAAAGGATTATATACAAGAATTATTGTGATACTATTATTAAATAATTAGTATAAGCTTTGAATTTATTATCTTTGTCTAGCGTATAGATTAAGTCCGTTTAGGACTCGAATTAATCTCTGAATTATCTTTTAAATAAACGAACGGAGATCGTTAAACAACTGTGAAAGACCTTTTAAGTCCTTGTTGGGGACTGGGTCTTCTTATTGAGCAATTGATCCCTTAAGTAACATTTAATTAATATTGTTAAAATCGTAATTGGTTTAAAACATCGGTGTGTATATGTACATTGGAATTAATAAAAATGAAATATACGTATTTTCGTTGACTATTCCATCTAGCTATGAGTTAAAAAATATTTCATAGGCAAGTCACGTGCCGCTTTGTTAGTAGTGAAATCATAAAAAGCTGACGACAGCAGCTGCTGCTGCTCCTTTTTTTGCAGCACCAGCAGCACACCCTCTCTTCACCCCACCCCACCCCACGCCCAACCACTACTTCTCACGCTTCTGTATGTGAGAAAAAAAAAACTTAATATAGTTTCTTGTTCTGTCAAAATCAATTCAACTCAAACTTTAAGCTAACAAGAATCCTTTTCTTTTTCTTCTACTTTTGTTTTCATTTTTTTTTTTTTTTTTTTTTTTTTTTTTTTGCTTTTCCTGGAAGGGAGGAGGTTCTTTTGCATGGCAATCTCAACCCAATTAAGTTAAAAACTGTAAGAAAAAATTAATTGATGAAAAAGTAGCAAGACACAGGAGCTTCTAGTTGTGAGTCCTATCAATTTACCTCATTCCATTTCCAGTCCTACTTTTGCTTATGCTTGCCTAGGATATAGCTCTTTCCTTTGGGGTATTCATCAGAGTGTAAATATGTTCCAAGCATGCAGTTTGGCCAAGGTAGTTTCTTTGCAAAAAAAAAAAACAGAAATGAAGAAAAAAAAGTAGCAACTCTTCAACAATCAAAAGCCAAGTCCATATCCTAACAGATTCCATTTCATTTGCGTCTACTTCACTCTGTTCGGTTTGGTTCTGTTCTGTTCTGGTCTTGGCCACAACCATTTATTAACTGGCAACTGGCAACTATCAGTTTCGCCTAACTGCTACGGTGTAAAATACTTTTCAGTAAACTTTTTCCCCCAATACCCTTACCAGTCGAGTTGAGTCTCTTAGTTTTGGTACGACATTTGTGCCGGGTTCATTCAAAGAAATCATAACTTAACCATGTTTCCAAGTATTATGAATTCAAATAAACTGAATCAAAAGTTTTATGTTTAATTTGTTTCTGGTTTTTTTTTATGAAGGGTGTTGCAATTTTCGCATTGGATTGACACCATTTCACTGTTTTTTTTTTTCTTTCGCTCAAAACTAACAAAATGTCTGGTCGAACGGAGGTGAACGGTTGGGTCAAGGGGGAATAGGTGGGTGGTTCATCGCGGGGGTCAGTTGGCGTCTTATGCACTCAACTTTCGCTTGCATGCAACTTTTGCACACTTTCCACTTTTCGCCGCTGTTTGACGGTCAAAAGTCAACTCGAAGTCGAGTTCACTTCAAGTTGAATTTGTTTGCTGCTAGTAGTGGAGGAGTCGCGGCGAAACACAGAGAGAGAGAGAGGAGGCGAGAGCGAGAGCGAGAGGTATAGCGAGGGGACAGGAGTCTTTCTTGGTGATTCATTGCTTTGACGCTATGACTTCTTTGCACTTAGTTGCCGTTACTGTTGCCCTATGTCCTAGTTGCGTGCTTAGTTCTCTCTCTACCTTCCCTCACACTTATTTGTCTCGTCCTCTTTCTATCTCTCTCTCTCAGTTTTTGCTTTCATTTTCAATAAATGTTTTCCCTTTAGTTTTCTGTTGGTTCCCATGGTCTGTAGTGATAGACAGCTCATTAAATGACTTAAAGTTGCTAAATTATGAGTCAATTTTTTGGTATTTTTATGCCTGCTCAAAATCCTCCACGCACACAACAAGAATCCTCAAAATATGTTTTAATATAAGTTGCCGCCGACAGCCCATAACAGTAGAGGATAAAAGAAAAGGGGCTTGGCGGAGGGGACGATGGGGGGAGAGACAGTGAGCTGCGAGCAGGGAGCGGTTGGCCAAAACTTTTGAGCCAAACTTCTCTAATATTATTAACCGTATAGTATAAATATTTAAATTTCATTGTCATTCGCACTGAGACGCCCGCATTTTTATGCAAATATTGCTGCAATTTATTTGCCTTTGTCACGACAAAACATATACACACACACACATACAGAGACATACTCACTCACACTAGCCAAAGAATATGTGTAGGAGAAGATAGCAAGAGATGGAGATTGGGAGCAGGAAAGAGTGGGCTTAGTACGAATGAAGTTGGCCAAAAACGAAAGGCCATCAACTCGGAGGCCAGTCGGAAATATTAGGTAAATGTAATAATATCTATACCCTATAAATGGAGAAAGAGAACATTAGAATACTCAACAAGTTTGCCACGATAAATGTTGCTTCGGGAATGACTATTATTATTATTGATATTTAATTGAATATTAATTAAAATTGTCTTACTGTAATATTTAAATGCAAGTTCTGATGAAAATAATCCGAGAACTGGTAGAGTATATGACTAAGTTCCAACAGAACCTTAGCCATTTTTTCTTTCTTCCGTCTACGTTCAATTTATTTTCGGTGAAAAACAAAAGCCCTGTTTTTCCGTATGCTTTTTTTTTGTTTTTGTTTTTTGTTTTTGGTAAGTAGTCGGCGGCGTCATTGTGTGAGCCAAATGAAAACATCAAATGGCTTGTTTTTTATGCCTTTGCCAGGTGGGTCCTGGGACCTCCTCGTAGTAGTTGTCTTTGCGGTTGTCTGGCTGATAACTTGGCAACTCTTGGCTATTTTTTTTGTTATTGCATTGTTGTTGTTGTCGCTGAAGTTGTTCAAATTATGCCGCCAGACGCCGGACAAGGGACAACGACCGCCAAATAGTGAAAAAAAACGAACGAACGAACGAATAAAAGAATGAAAAAACAAGGCGAACAATTGCCGAACGTGAGCGTTGCGACATGCCAAAATCGAAAGTAGGCAACCGGCAACAACATCAATAGTGGGCGTCCTGGCCAAATGGTGGCACAAAAAGCAATGAACTGAAATAAATTGTACGTTTCCTGAGCAATTTTCATGCCCCAAACCATCAGCCCCCAGCACCCTGCACTCTACTACTGTCTATACTGGTCACAGTTGTCGTTGTGGTTATCGTTGATGTTGGTGTTGCTGCTGCTGCTGCTGTTGGCAGGACCTTAAATAAAACGTCAGCTACAACAATGCTAAAAGTGCTAGCAATCAAATAAATTCAAACGTGACCAAAAATATCCACATATTATCCACTTTTGTTAGGGCAAGCGAACGAACGAACGGGCGAGCGAGCGAGCGAACGATCCAGAACCAAAACCGAAACGAGAACCGAATTACATTTTGGGCAGATTTGCGTCGCGTCATAAATATTACAGACTGCGGCTGTATTGTCCACCATAATGCAGCTTAGGCCATATCCTCATCATTACCATTACAATCATCATTATCGTCATCATCATTATCATCGTCATCTTCAATGAAGTCTAGACGCAGTCCGACAGTCGGACATACATGCAGACAGAGCCGACTTATCATAATGGAAATGCTCATATTATGGGGGCTGAACAGAATAACAGAATAACAGCTATAGCTCTACAGTTACAGTTACAGCTATAGCTACAGCTACATCTACATCTACAGTTACATATTGAAATGGCAGCAGAAGTTTGGGGGAACTGCATAAGGGAGAAAGAGGAAGCGGAAGACGCGGCAACGGATATCATATTTGCCATTCAAGTATGTGGATGCAATAGTGGTCGAGAGTGCAAATGGCAAAGTGTTCATGATATACACATTATACATATATGTACATATGTATGCGTATGTATCTATAAACATTCGCATATATGTATGTACATATGTAGGATTTACATAACCAAATGATACTTGTAAAAGATAATAATTTATCAACTTGAATCAAATATTGATTACATTTCACAAACCAAAAATGATGGGTAATTCCAATTAAAATCTTAAAATTCAACATTTTTTTCTTTTTAATAAATTGCAACATTTTGTATAAATTTCAATGATTTAGTTGGGACTATTCCATACAATCATGCATAAATACAATTTCCATATAACAGATTGCAATTGCAACACTAAAAGCCCGCAACAATGTGACATGTGGCATGAGGTTTGTTCTTCCTACTATTCTTAATCGCAATTGATTTTGCATAATCGAGATATATACATATATACAGATATATTATATATTGAATGCTCATACAATTGTTTATCTCATTATTATCATCCTTATTTACAGTAATTGTAATTGCTATCAAAGCCAATTTTTTTTTGTGTTTTATTTTTGTTGTTTTTGGTTTTTTGGTTTTTTATTTGCTGCACTTTGGTTTCTTTTTTTTTACGATGTCTCTAGGCATTTTCTATATATTTGACCGCACACAAATTGAACAATATTCAATTAATTTTGCAAAACAATTATCATCAATTTTCATTAAATTAAATATTTACAAAAAAGTCGTTAAATAACCTGCAGTTACCTCTCTCCCTCCCCCCCCATTCTCTTCCCCTACCCTTCTATTCACCCCTCCTTATGCCATGGGGGCGCTTTGGCCATGGCAATTAGTTGTTAATAAACGTCGCATCGTCGAGTCGTTGACTTTCTATGCCTTTGCTCATAATTAACACGGCAAAATAAATAGCTATTAAAAATGGTTTAAATAACTGCAAAATAATTAAAATCACAAAAAAATACACACACACACAAATACGTAAAAATAAACGTTTAGGCCAGGAAAAAATGAAATGAGAAAAATACAAAAACAAAAAAATGCCAACCAACTAAAAAATGGCCAAATGGGTGGGGAGTGAGGGTGGCTGCATGGGGTAGGTGGAAAGGGGTCGGAGCCCATTCATGCGCTCGCACAAACCGCAAAAGTCACTCATACAACATAAAAATGCTTTTAAAATGTCAAAGCGCGTAAAGAGTGTGAGAGAGTGAAAGAGAGAGAGACAAATAGAAAGAGAATAAGAGGGGGGATAGGGAGAGAGAGAGAGTAAGTTGGAGTGAGTGAGAGTATGCGGGCAAGAGCGAAAAAAGAAGTCAAAGGATTGATGGCAAAAACTTGAATAAGCCAAACTGAACTCTGGTCTGAGCTGTGAGCAGAGGGTTCATATTGCGTATACGCCGTGTGCCGTGCTCTTGCTCATACACGAAACGTTTCTGGGCCTAATCAAAAATGCTTTGCCTGATGCCGTTTGAAGTTTTTTCAGAGCGAAACAGAGAGAGAGAGAGAGAGAGAGAGAGAGAGAGAGAGAGAGAGAGAAAAGGCGAGAGGGAGGGAGAAAGCGAATAAGAAGTGACTTCCATTCAAACAAATTCTCACGCTTTGACTTTTTGCTAAACGATTTTGCATGGCTCAGGTGTTAGCCATAATGAAAACGGTGAAACTACGAGAGTTGCCTAACAAGTACCCCATGACCTGGGTAGAGAGACATGCTGATCGGTGACTCATTAGACTCAATATATGTATGTATATATCCCCAGATTCATCGTCTTTAGAATTAAACCTCTCTCATTTAGCTACATATAAAGAGGAGGAGCTTGAGATCTTTGTGTTCAGCTTAAGAATAAATAGTCCTTGAGTAGTATCAGGTACTCAAATCAAATGAAATCACAATGCCAAGTAATTTTCATGCCGCCCACTTTACTCAAGCTTATTCTATTTCATAATTGTTGAGCATTATTAAAAGGGGCAAAACAAAAATGATAAAAAAAATACGAAGAGGAGAGAGAAAAGGCATTTAACACTTTTTGTCATGCCCTGTCAGAAAAAGGCGACAAATTATTTCACTCCCTATCATCATGATGATGATAATGGTGATGATGATGATGCTTCTGAGGCTGACGATTATAATGATGATGATGATGATGCTAGTCTTCAGTTCTCTCATCTTCAGTCCTCTCATTGTGAATAATTTGGGTCACTCCCAGGCAGTTAGTCAGCCAGTCAGCTAGTGAGTCAGTCAGTCAGTTTTGAGTTGCATTGTTGCCAGTTTGCTGCTTGCTTGGCCTTGTTGCCTTTTGGGTTGGTGTTGCGGTCGCATTTTTCATTGTCGGCATTTTTCAGGCGTCGTCTTCTCCATCTACTCCTTCATTTCAGACCTTACCCTTCTCCTCGCCCGCCGTGTCCATGTCCACCCTTTTGTGAACCCAAACTTAAACGCCTTTAAACTGAAAGACGACATAATTAATTAAGCAAGTCGTTGTGACTGATGTCCTGGCTGGGTTGGGAGCTGCGGGCTGCATTGTTATGCGTGCCGCAAAAAAAAAAATAAATAAAAAGGGCCGCGAATATTTAGTGTAATGGTTTCGCATTGTGGGGCCGTGGCGGGGAAACTTGAGGATTGAGAGACAAAGAGGAGAAGAAACGAGCGTAGAAGTCCACTTTTATTGTAAAATGTATAAATGGTCAGAGTCGGAGACTCCCTTGTGGCTCATTTGCAGAGCGGAAACAGAAATTTATGCGGCCCAACAGGCCAAAACTAGAACCAGCTTATATTGCCCCTCGTCACTCTCTCTCTCCCCCCTGCTTTCGCTCTCTATCTTCATCTCGTTCTCCCTGTTATAATTTAATAAAATGCTCTAACAGCCAACGCTTGATGTAAATGTGAAAAGTTTTCAAAACTCCAGTCCGGAAGTGCTTCCAGCATATTCAGTGATTGCCAACATGTTGTTTAGTGTGTCTCTGGGTGTGGCAGTGTATGTGCGAACCAGTCTGCATATGTGTGTGCGCGTGTGTGTGTGTGTGTGAATATGTGTGTTAATTTTTAAAAACTGCCCAAAAGCCAAAAACTCGAAAACTCCCCGCTACATTTTGCTCGGCTCTGTTTAGTTCAGTTCAGTTTAGTTCCGACTCAGCAAATGAAATAACACAAAAGCCATTGCTGTGATTACTTTGCCTTGGCCTCACTCGGAAAACTCGCAAAACTCGCAAAAAGCAACAGCAGCAACAACAGCGGCAACAACAGCGGCGAGTTTTCCGAATAGCCAGCGGTTAGAGAACACAAAACACCCGAAAAAAAAACCAACTCTCTACTATATGAGAAGCTATTGCAATTTTAATGCAGTTTTCGGCTGCTTAGCTTTTTATGCTTTTCCCAAGGAGCCAACAAAAGGGCATTGCACCTCTTGCCTGATATACATATGTACCATATGTATCTCTATACGAAACGTTACAAGCTCTCCATACAATTTATTTTTTGCTTCAAGTTTCGATTCGTTAAGGAATGTTAAGCAGTCCAAATTTTATTCACCCTTTGTCCCATCGCTCAGACCTTTTAAAAGAAAAAAACTATCAAAATTTTGATTTCAATCTATAAACAAAGAAATCGTTTGATTAAAGCCGAAAATTCTTATATTTTTTTTTAATAAATGATTCATAAAAGATTTGCCGATATATAGTTCTTCTATTTGACATTGTACTTGTGAAAGTATTTTAAAAATTGCAAGATCAATGGAATTTCTCTTATCTTTTTGTCATTTGGTTATATTGACTCTGTATATGTATGTAAATAAAATATATCGTGTATTATATTTAATATATATATGCGCGTGTTTGTATAGTAATTTCTTCAGTTCACACAGAGTTTAATTAAATTTATTTATTCCATTGCATTATCGTTTCTTGTTGGGCCTTCATCTGCCTGTTTGCATCGATTGCAGGGCAAAATTCAATGACAGCTCACGAGTTGTCGTTGTCCTTTTGTGTGCATGTGTGTGTGTGTGTGTGTGTGTGTGTGTGTGTGTATGCTTGTGTATATTTTGTGTTCATAATGTGAGGTGACAGCTGACACAGAGAGAAAGAGAAAGCAAGAAAGATGAAGAGAGTGAGCGAAAAATATTTATACATATATTGGAGTGTATATTAATTGCATAAATTAAGTGAAAATGCAGGCGAAAGCACACAAAAAAAAAGCGGACTTTAAGTGGCGGCCAGGTGATAATTGATTTCGGCAAGTGCAAGTGAGTAAGGGAGAGATAGAGAGAGAGCGAGAGAGACAGAGGTATGTAGAGGAAGTAAACGAGATAGGAAAACTTTTTAACTGCCAACTTGTAAATGTGCAAATAATTATCAAAATAATTGAAAAGGGATACCGACAAACAACAGCAGCAGCAGCAGCTCAATGAGTAAAACGAAGACGGGGTGTCAACAGCTGAAGTGAAGGACAAGAGAAAAGTCCTGAACTTGGAATCCTTTTCATACGCTCTACACATTGATTGAAGAAAATTAGGGTATATTCGGATCTGTAAAAGTGCCAGTAACTTAATTAAGAATATGCCAATTAATAAACAGCAGGAAAGTCCTTGAAAAAATATGTCCTTACCTATAGTCATTGAAGTGCAACATATTTTGGTGCGTTGTCAATAACTTAATCGGTATAGGGTATCCCCATGGCTTTGCTTTGTGAAGCATTTACTCTTTTATTTGCTTTTTTTTAATATGAAATCCTCTGCGATTTTTACTTTTAATTATATACAACAACAGCAGCAAACAGACAAACAAGAGGCAGCTGGACACGGATGGCTACTTGTTTCCTGGCTGTTTCTACGTCTTGTGCTGTTCCATCTCACGCCTCTTTGATTTGGTCTCCTATGCTCTCTCTCTCTCTCTTTCTTTCTGTTGGTCCGTCTGGCTGTCTGTTGGCTTTTTCCTGGCACCTCTCCCTCGTAATCGCTTGCGTTGTGTCTTTATCTATCTCTGTCGAACGTTATTTCATTTTAACTTGTGATCTTCTTGGCCTCGAAAGTTTAAAGTGAAAGCGTGGCCAATCAAGTCTTTCCTTTTTACCTTTGCCTTACCTTTTAACCTGTGACCTCTGCCTGTGCTTTGGGTTGTGTAAGCCAATTAGTTCTTAATTTGCAATTTGTTTTGCTGCAGTTGCCGAAAAAAAGAAACCCGAGGGTTGGGAAAAAGACGTGGAAAAAAAGGAGTTAAAAGCAAAAAGCCAAAGCGACGAGCAGACGAGCATATTTAAAAACTTTTGTTTTCAACTTTTGTTACTGTATCCACCTCCTCCTCCTCCTCCTTCTCTTGTTTCTCTTCCTTTCCATTGCTTCCCTTCCCTACCCCTCTTTTGCCTCATCTTATTGTTGTGAGAGTTTTTCCTCATTCCTCTTGTCGTTTTTTCCCCCTCCTTTTATTTATATTTTTTTTATTCTTGTTTAATGTGAAACTTTTAACTGAATTAATTTCTTTTACTGCGCTGCTGCTCCTGTTTATCTTCAAGTACAAAATGAGCAGCAGTGAGGCATTTAGTTTAATCTTTTAATTTTTCGTTTGCCTAAAATCAAAAGAAAAAAAATCCATAGAAAGCGAGCAGTGAAATAGTTTTTGTGTATCAATTGGTGTGTGTGTTATGTGTTATGTGTATTAGTCACAAATAAATTGGTAAATATCTTTTATATGTTTTTCCTTGAATAATATGCTCAATCCTTTAAAACCTTTCGAATTTCATTTGTATTTCTCTCTTTGCGAATTTTCAGCAATTTTTTGTTTTGTTTAAACTCATAAATCAAGCAGCGGCATATGCAATAAAAAAGAGGAATTAATATTTCAGTTGAGCCAAGAAAACGGGGCTCTCACACCCACACATCTCCGAATACCCGTCATAAAGGTAAATGTCATAAAACGACGCATGGGACTCACGCACTGAGGCAGTGGGATGGAATCCGGCAAAGGGTGGCGCCTGTGCCCCGACATGGCGTCTGTTCGTCTCATTGCTCAAGTTTATCAGCTACCCGCCGCGAGTCAGGAAAAAAAAAGACAGGAAAAAAAAATCGTAGGCACGTTCAAAAAGAGTGCTGACTAAGAGATACTCTGGATTGAAAATCATTGAGTTCCTCTCAAAGGCAAAGCATTGGCAACCGTCGCTTTACTCAAAGTTTATTTCGTGAACTGACAGGCGAATTGTGTTCAGACATGTGCAGATATTGATCAAGAATGTATATGTATATAATGGGAACTCAAGTGGCTACGCATTTGCAATCTTAATAGACCTTTTCACAGTATATAGTAGAGGGTACAAAAATGTCAGGAGTAAGTGAAATATTTCCAAACAAATAAAATGAAATGTCTCCTTTCCCCTAGCCCCTTTTGGAATCAGACCTCCGCAACATAAAAAAAGGCGCCAAAAGAAATGAAGCAAGCAAGTCGTCCCTGCCGACATTGAGTATACCCTGTACCAACTAGTTATATTAAATGAAATAGAATATCCTCGAAATCGCCATTAATTTCATGCAAAATTCTCTTTAACATGCAGCAACAGCGAACGCATGCTGTCTCGCTCACTCTTGCTAGCCAATGTCGCCTTGGCAAATCAGTGCAAAACTCATATAGGTATATCTCCGATATTTACTGTCCGATTTCGACAAAATTTGGTCAGCTAGTCCAGTTTGGGTATATAATTAGGTGTGCCAAGTAAGAATACGATATCTTTAATACAGCTCTAGTAATACGTTTTCGCGATTTGCGGGGGCGGAAGTGGGCGTGGCAAAAATTTGAAACAAACTTGACCTGTGTACACACTAGACGCATGTTCACACCAAATTTGGTAGCTCTAGCTCTTATAGTCTCCGAGATCTAGGTGTTCATACAGACGGACGGACAGACGGACAGACGGACGGACAGACGGACGGACAGACGGACATGGCTCAATCGACTCGGCTAGTGATGCTGATCAAGAATATATATACTTTATGGGGTCAGAAATGTATATTTCTGCCTGTTACATACATTTTAGCGACTTTAATATACCCTTTTACCCTATGGGTACAGGGTATAAAAAGGCAAACAGAAACAGAAACAGCAACAGCAACACAAGAGCAAAGTGAAATAAAGCGCAAAAGGGAGAAGAAAAATAACCGAAACGTAACATGACATAAACATGACATTTGACTTTGCCTCTGCCGTGGATCTAGAGTGTTTGCTTGGACAGACGGTGGGATACAGGGTTGCAGGGTTTGGTGACTAGCACGTGACTTGCCGCGCTTAGCAGCTGCTGTTAGGTAGCTGTTAGCCCACCCGTTCCCCTCCCATAAAACAGTGGTGCAAATTATATGCACCTTTGTCAAGAAATTATAAGCCCCGACAATGCCAGCTTGGCACGCAAATCAAAAATGCACGAAATGATTGTGCGAAAAATTGGCCAAAGCCGAAACTGGCAGGGTATATGGCTTATGGCAACAAAGATGTCTGGCAAACATCGTTTTGCCGAAATTTAAAGTAATACATGTAAGGATAGGTACTTATCAAACGATATTTACAAATAAGTTCATTTGGGTAACTTTGACACAAAGATACACTTTGATTGAAGACAAAACACAATCAATATGTATGCCCTTTTTATCTTTTGAGTTTTGAGCAAACTCTTCGTATTATGTACCTTATCCAATCCAATTAAATTTCTGTCTGTTTGTCATTTCCATTGATATGGATAGAGTGGTAAAACTCCTTGGAATTTCAAGACCGTTAGAGTATTTTAGCTTCGACTTGTCTCCCCTCTTGGGACTCTCTCTTTCTCTCTTTGGGCTTTCTTTGGCCTTTTCATTAATTTAAAAGCCTTTAGCCAACAAACAAAAAATAATGTCATGGGCAATTTGCTAAATTGTATGGCCTAAACAAAAAAAAAAAAAAAACCCCTTCACAAAAAAACAACAAAATAAAATACCAAAAATACCACAAAACAAGAAAAAAAAGAAAAAAAAAACAACAATGAAAACAAAAACCAGAGACGACAGAAAGAGAGAAAAAAGTGGAAGTATTACAAACAAGACATGCGGTTGAGCTGAACAAATTTATGTGAGGTGAAAAAGTTTTCAACCAGAGAATGCAGAAGAAAATGGCCAATCAAGGTAAGCCGTCCTTCCCTCTTCACCACATAACCAAATCAATGGCCATTGCATTTTGATAAGCAGCAGCAACGTTAAAGTGGGCCAATTGGGCAATTCGGGAATTCGGTAAATGGTAAACGGTTAACAGCGACAAACAGCGAACAGTGAATGAGAACAGAGAATGTCGAACGGTAATCGGCAATCGAGAATCGGCCACCGTCGACCACCAACAATCGGCAGTTGCCATAATAATTTGCCACATCATTAACAGTTCAGTGCATAAAAAGCAATGGCAATGACTCCCCAAAGGACCCAAGATCAAAGGCAGTGACTTAATAATAAACTTCCGACGATTCCAACTCCAAGTCGTCTTCCACATTTTTCTTCTTTTTTTTTTTGTTTGAGTAAAAATTAAAATAGCGTGAAAATGTGAAAATGAGGAGAAAAAAAAACACACACACAAAGTGGAAAGTGAAAGCCCAAGCGCAAGACATTAGCATTTTTAATTTCCAATAAAAATTCCAAAAAGTAGGCGATAAAAAATTAATAAAGCTGCGATTATACCAACACCAAGCGAGACCAAAGTGAGAGACAACCGATGGACTGTCTGACTAGAGAGTCAGAGAGATGAGACAGGATGCAAGGGCCAGCACAGGGACAGGGCAGGACAGGACAGTACAGGACAGTACAGGACAGTATAGTACAGTTCAGTACTGTAGAGTGAAGAGCATAGCAGAGCAGGGCTCAATGTCAGTCAAGTGTGCAGGAGGCGGTAAAGGGAATACTGCTAAAGGGAGGAGAGAAAATCGGGAAGCACAGGCTGGTGGGTGTGAGAGAGCTGTGAAAATAATTTGAAATTCAATTTTCGACAATGGCACACAAAGGAATCGCGCACCGAGTTGGAACAAGATGGAACAACGAGAGAGACAGCAGCGGTAGCAGCAGCAGCAGGAGACGTCACTGTAACTGGAGTTGGGGCAGCTGTTTGGCCATGGCTCGTTAGAAAGAGGTTGGCCACCTGCACTACGCTTGTTGAATATGTCCAACAATTGTGCCATGCCTGCGGCGCAAATGAGGGCGTGGCACGAACTACAAAAAAAAAACCAAAGAAAAATGAAAAAAGGCGTCGACCAGACCCAAGCGCATTCACTTGTAACATGGCACGGGGAAATTTACGATTTTATTACTCAATAAATGCAAAAAATGCTTCACCACTCGTAAAAAAAAAAAGAACCCGTTGCACTTCCTGGACCTCCAACTGACTCGCTGACTGACTCTATGACTCTCTCTGTCTCTCGCTCTCTGAATGCCTGCCGCTACTGCTGCTCGGTTGTCTTTAAGTTTGGTGCGCTTTGTGCAAAATTAAATTTACTACGAACGTAAAGTATCCAACTTGGGCCAAACGAATAGTTCTTCAAGCGATAGTGCTTCGATAAAGTTAATTTGAATTTTTATGCGAGTTTTAACGAGCTTTAGTTAACTTGGGTTAGTTGACTATAAATCGTAATACTGCCTTAATCAACAGAAGTCCACTTTTCTATGGAGCGATCGTCCAAATAATAAGATTTATAAGCAGTATAGGATATATAGAACCAACTAAAGGAATATCAATAAAGGTTTATGTCCACCCTCGCGCTGTATAGGGCAATCCAGCAAACCCATTCTCTCCATCTCCACCCGCCGCCGTACAACAAGGGTGACTTTATATTCTGGGTTAATGTTGGCAGGTGAAAATTTTCCAAATCCCTGGCGGTTTTGCGTTTCGCTAGCTATAGCTATAGCTATGGCTATATAGCTATACCCATTCCGGGTCATGCATAATTTAAAATTAATTTCGCTCTATGTAAAATTTTCTGCAATGCTCTTGATCATCATCATCATGATGGGGGTGTGTATGTGTGTGAAGGGGTGTGGATAACAACAAAGCCATGGATGGCCCCCAAAGTGAAATATTATATTTTTGCAATTCTCCTCCTATCCCTTCTCATTCCCTGTGTCTCTCTTTCTCTCTTTGTGTCCGTGTCTGTGTGTATATGCGCGGGAATGTTGATATTAATAGCACAAATTGAATTTTTATGGCCATCCGAAATCAAACATTTATAATGCATACTTTTGAGGGCGATTTGATTTTTAAAGGCAAACAAATTATGTATTAAACCCTCATATCCCTATCTCCCTCTCGATATATTTATCTATCTCTCTTTTCTTCGTCCCTGCTTAGGACCTTTTGACACTCTATCGGCTAAAGTCATTTATCAAGCTTCTTTCAGGCAGCAAACAAAAGGTCAAAGCCACTGCAGGTAAAACTGTAAGATGCAATTTTGGGCTAGTGCTAAAAGGGAAATAATTATAAAGTTTTGACTAAAGTTTGCGCTGCACTTTGCCAATGAAATTGCATTGCTACTTTGTTTTTTTTTCTTTCTTGTTTCTTTTTCTTTCTTTTGTGATTTTGCTTCCTTTTTTTTGGCAAACAAACTGTATTCAAACTGGCTCCATGGCTCCATAAATTGGCAGTTTTAAGGAAAATTTTTGGGCGAAAATTCAAATGCGTTCCCAGTGTCAAGACTTTTAATTGCAAACAAAATAATTATGGCGCGCCCGCTAGCAAAATTGCTACCCAAAGACAAAAAAACACAAAAAAAGAAAAGAGGATGAAGAAAAAGAAAACTGAGAGCCAAAAATTACAAGTAAAAACTATGAAAATGCAGTGAAATGGCAAGAAAGACGCTAAGCAGACGGTTTACTGCACTTAAGAAGTTGCTTGCTGAAAATTAAAAGCAAATGAAACAATAGCGAAAAATAATAGCAAGAGCAACAACAACTACAACAATGGCAAGCAAAGTGCAGTAGAATTTCGATAAGATCCAAATAGCACACCCAACGATACTCTTTAGAAAGTTAAGAAAATGGAAACAATTACAGAATACTCCTAAACATCATGCGAATTTTTTGTTCAGAGAGCAAAAGTCGTTCATTCCAGTTCTAGAATAAAGAGCTAATACAATGTGCATTGTAATTTTATATTACAAACTTGTCACTGATACCTTTAGATCAATCCATTGAATCTTTAAAAAATCCCAATTCGTATAATTTATCACAAAGTGTTGTGAAATATATTAAATATTATTTCGTACTTCCGATGATTTGCTTGAGGAGTAAACATAAATCTGTTAATTTTCAGTTACAGCTATATTTGTAGGGTGTGTGAATTGGCAACAACCAGATGCTGGCCAAAACAAAGGCGCCCCAAAAATTCGACCCTCACCGATACCCTGGCTGCTGCTGCTGCCCCCCTGTACACTTTAGTCTTTCTTCATTTCGGGCAAAAAGGGTCTGGCAATCAATAGTTGGCCTTTTTGGTGCTAAGCACACGAAGATGTTGAGTTGAAACAAGTCTCGGGTAGTTTTAAGTTTTCCTTTTCTCTTAAAGAGAACATTTAACAATTTTTATAGTTCAAACATTTTGCAGTTAGTTTGGTTTTGGGTTGTACTTTTCCAAATAGTTTTCTTGCTTCTTATTTTATGTTATTCCTTTGATATAGTTTTTATGACTGCGGACCAAACTTTTCGCCTTTTTTCTTCTTTGGCAAAGGGTGAGAGTGCGGATGAGGGGACGGAGGACGGAGGACAGAGAAATGGTTATGGACACTCATACGTAAAACAATAGGGCAAGGCCAAGTGTTTTGTTTGGGCTGCGTGACGCATGTGAGTCGAGAAAATGCACTTCAAAGTTGCATGGACTGCAAAGTGTTAGATAAAGTTTCAACACCGCTGCCGCCACTTTGTTGACTTGGACCAGACCGAAAATCTATGTGAGTGTGTATGTGTTTCTAAGCAACTATTTTGGAAAGGGCGGGGGGGCCCCATTTTGATATGGGTAATCTAAAGTTTTGTACTTTATTTATTAATTAATTGCAAGTGGATAAATTCATCATAGTTTAATATAAATGTGTTGAACAAAATACAGAAAAGTTTCACGTTCTCCCGAGAAGCGTCTCAAATTAAATAAATTACGTGATCTTATTAACCAAGCTCGGACTACACTTGAAAAAAAAAATCCCTAATCAAATTTGACAAGTTCTTTGTCAATTGAGACTGATTTTAGTTATTCAAATCAGATTTAATTAGGCAATCTGAATGGTAGCAGAAAAGGAGAACTTTTGATTGATCCATTGACTAATTATCTGCTTTATATTGATTAAAATGTAAATGTTTTTACTAGTTTCTGTTAATGACTAGTGCTAGTTGCACAATTAGTTTATAGTAAATTACTTAAGCAACACTTGTTCGATTTCCGTTTTTTTGAGTGTAGGCTAAAGCTAGACAGAGTCTTTTGTTGGTCGGCCAAATATAAGTTTATTTCCCCTGACTAAACGTAACTAAGATTAACTGTTGCACCTTTTCTCTTCTTTTACTTTTTTTTTCTCCCCCTCTCTCTTTCTCTTTTTGTGGCATGCAGCACGTGTGTTTATGCTAAAGTCAGCGGAAAATGGTAAGAGAAGTTGGAAAATTAAGTGCCTAGGCTACCCTTAGTATGGAATTTATATGAAAAACAGTTGAGTCGTAGTCGGTGTCGGAGTTGGAGTTGGAGTGAGCAGCAGCAGTAGCAGAAAGTAGTAAGGCAGTAAGGCAAAAATAGGGCCAAAATCGAGCAGTCCATTTGAAAGGCTTTTGCTTGCCGCCCTCCGTTTTGCTCCAAGTCTGGTGACTCTCTACCCAAGCGCGTGTATAAATCTTGTGCCGGTTTTATTTGGCTTAATGACCAGACGTGCACAGCTCCATAATTTACAGTGAGGGAGGGGGTGGTGTAAGGGATGCGGGGAACATAGGGATGGTGGCATGGTATGGCTTGCCTTGGCTTCGCTTGGCATGTAGATGAGCCAACACCAGACAAAGTAGGCAAGTGTCTTGTCTGGGCTACTTGAGGCAACATGTTGCGCTTTTATTGTCCTAGAGGGGAGCAGTGCGGACGGACGGTGAGTAGCTGGAGGTGAGCTTGCTTGTGAGCTAACGGTGAATTGGGGGGCTTTTCTCTCTACTTTGTCTTACTTTTGGGCTACTTTGTTGCTAGAAAATCCTTTGGCGTTTACCTGAAAATGCGGACACGCATTTTGGATTATCTTTCGCCTCTTTCCTTATGCCCCATACCCCATACCCCAATCCTCAAATTCTCATAAGGCTTTATGGTAATTATGGTAAAGCGAAAACGGAAAAAATTACGGTTTGTTCTTCTTTTTCCTTTTTGTCTTTCATTTTTCTTTTTTTTTTTTTTGTTAAAGTAAATCTCATAATTTATTTAATTGTATTTTAGTATATGCAATAAATTTCTATTAGTGTCGCGTAGCCCGCATGTGGCTAACCACGTTGTCAATAGAACGAACAGAACCCCAGAGCACAGTGGACAGAGGACAGAATGAGGACACTGAGCGTAACAATATAATAAAGAAGTCCCAACCCCATGGCCAAGTGTCGTGTGAGGAGAGTGCGAACAATGACTGACCAAATATTGACATAAATGTCAAACTCAAATTAGAGCTCAGGGTCAAGGGTCGAACAACCACCAAAACTGAGACCAATAGCAATACCAACCCAACCCGAACCGAACCAACCGAATCCGAACCCAAGCTAGCTTCAATTTGAAGGACAGGGTTGGAATTGAAAGAGACAACAGGGGAAAGACAACTCAAGGCAAACACTATGCCATTCCAAAGGAGCGTCATGCCGCAAGAGGAGAGCATTCGCAATTCATTCATTCATTCTGAATCCACGTCCATGTGCCAGTAGTTAAACCTAGCCGGGTCTCTAATCCTAAACAAACAGACATCGGCAAAGTTGAACAGACACTTCAGCTATTATGCAATAAAACAATGCAAGGGCCAGGAAAAACGAAAGAGAGCGAATCAAAGTGCGAGAGGGAGAGAGATATGCTCACTAAGCATAGGAGATTAACGTTTATAAGCATATTGAAATTGTTTGATAAACAAATGCCAAACAGACACAGCAATGTGAAACGAGAGAGAAGAAGTAAACGATGGTGAAGGGGGAGGGGCGATAAAGGAAGAGATGATGCAGCCTCGCGCGCTTTGGCTTAATGTTAAGTACTCGTACTTTAGAGAACAGCTAAAGGGGGTTGAAGGGGTCGTGGGGTCGTGTCGTAAACTTGGACTGGAAGTGAGCAAATTGCACGCTAATGCAAGGCATTACGCCTGGGATCGGATCGTGCTCTTGCGCAGCCCTGCTCCACCCCGCATCACAACTCCATTCATCGGTTTAAGTGAAGTGTTTGCATTTGGTGGTTGCTAGCTGGTTGTTGGTTAGCTCTGCATTACTTCACCTTTAATCTGCACTCAGCCCACCCATTGATATCTTACAGATGGCAGACAACTAAAGGAGCAACCAAACTAATCTAAACCAACTCAAACCAAACCAAATTCAAAATCATTTCATTCCTCATGCATCATGCTGAGTTTTTCCATTTTATTAACTGTAACTGCTTAATTCCTTATTATCAAAAATGTTCAAATATGTATTGTTGTTATCTTCTCTTCTTAGCTATTTAATGCTAATGGAACATCGAAAGATTGAAATATTTAAAACCATTTTCAGTGTGTGCGTTAACTTGGTTAATATCGTGCTAGCCATTAGACAAAGACTTGTTTAAATTGTGGCAAGATAAAATGGGTGGCTATGCCTTGCAACATTTGGCAACTTGTTTAAAAAATGATTTATTAATAACATTCTAAGTGATTACCCAGTAATAGGTTGTGTGCAAATATTATACATAGTAGTTTCTACTACTCACACCCACATGAACACACACTGGTGTGTGTGTGTGTGTGTGTACATATAAAGTAAAGTCAATTTCATTTCCCATTGCTGAAAATCTTCATGTAAGGCTCAAGTTAGTTGGTCAGTTCATCTAATATTTGCACACATTATGGCTGCCTTCTTCAATATATATGTATGTATGTATGTACATATATATATATGTATACATTTAGTAGCACAAGTACATACAACTAGTATGCGATGTATTTGTGTTAGTATTTCCTCAAAATAATAGGCATAGCAAATTAATTGAGTTGCATACATAACGCAGAAACCACAAATAGCTGGCCAACAGTAATGACAACTACTTCTACTACAACAAAAGAGGCGGCAAGTGAATCCAAAATATTTCACAGCCCAAAAACGGCCCCAAACCATACACACAAACTCACACACACACAATCATGCAGTGTGAGAAACAGAATGAGACAAGAACAGGAACAGATAGTGTAGTTTCAATTTTTTCAAAAGGGGTTTGAAATTTTGAAAACCATCTAGGGCAAAGTTCTTATTGATATTTCAATATCCTATAAACTAATATTTTATGCTGTTCCTATCTTCTTAATAAATAGTTTCATTTGATTGCAAGTAGCAGATTTTCACACATTTATTGTATACATAATTTGTACGTATTAATTGTCATCTGATTGGCCTTTTGGTATATTCATTCATATTGAAATTGTCATTACTGTGAGATCTGTGTAGAATGTCTCATATTACATGTTATCTGTCAAATCAGTTCGCTTAGAGGCAATCTAAGTTATGGGGGCCCTTGCCCCCATTTGACCCCACCTCTGACTGGGGCATATCAACATCTACTAACAGACATTCTTAATATTGCATACATCTTGTGCATTGTGTCCGTGTGGCAAATAATTATGGCATTAATTTTCCTATGCAAATATATGAACATTGCTTTGTTGCTGTCTGTGGGTCTGTGGGTAGCAGCAGCTACATTTGATATTCATGGGGGCGGAGGGTAAGGTAAGAAGTGCGGGAAGTGCAGTGTGTTCATTAATATAATTATGACCGCATTGCAAAAAGGGGACAGAGATGGGGATGAATGGACGGACGGATGGATGCAGTGGCAAGCATTTACAACCTGAAAGACCAGCAAACAATTTTAAAGCAACCATTAGAAAGAGACAACACAGGAGTTGTTGGCATCATCGATTTGTCAGAGGTGGGTGGGGGGTTCACAGACAAAGGATTCTTTTGTTTTGTATAGGCTTATTCCTATCTAATTGGTTATTGGATTTCATTCTGATTGGTAGCAAGAAAAGAGTTGGAATGAGTTGCAAATTAAAATTTTTTGGGCCGCCTAAAACAATGGACGAATTTTTGTATGTAAATATGCATGTACATATGTATGTTTGTATGTAAGTATAGTCGGTTATCCTTAACAAAGCAGCTTATTGGCAACAAGTCGCCATGGAGCATGCATCCTTGCATGCATTTGGCCAAAAGGATGCATTTTAATTAGGAATACAGGCAAGCCTATTCTGGGCCAATTAGAAGCCAATTAGCGTAGTCTTTTGTATTCGCAGTTCGCATATCCCTATCGCATTGTAATAATACAGCTTGCAAACAACATCCAAACTAAGCCATAAAGATTAATGAATAAATGTGCTCGATAGGCACAAGAAGATTTGTGCCTAAACCTATGGTTTATTATCATTATGAGATATATGTATGTATATTCATATTTGCATTGTATTTCATTAATCGGGTTTGGGGTTATTTTAATCTATTCAATCAAAATAATGCCATCTATAAAATTATAATTTATACTATCGGTGAAAATATGTTGACTCTTTAAAGCCTTAAAGAGGAAATTTGAGTTGCTCGGTTGCTTTGTGGCGCGTTGAAGTTTCACTAATCAGTGAGAATGCAGCGTGGAAAGCAACATGCAACATTTTATGGGAAAAATGAGCAAAATGTTTGTATTTCCATGGGCGTGGTCACATTGGCAAGTGGCATAAGACCAACTGTTGCAGCACCCATTAAAATAAATAAATATACTAAGATTCAAGTATAAAGACTAAATAGGTTACACAGTTTAAGTATTTGGCAATTAATGCTTTAAAGCTAT
Organism: Drosophila austrosaltans; assembly: GCA_035045865.1. Classification (NCBI taxonomy): domain Eukaryota; kingdom Metazoa; phylum Arthropoda; class Insecta; order Diptera; family Drosophilidae; genus Drosophila; species Drosophila austrosaltans. Next base: position 1,195,525 of record JAWNOQ010000207.1, on the reverse strand, counting down.
TTAATTATTCTGTTGATGGTATCGAATTGTTTCTTAGATGAGAATCGTTTCTTAGATTCATTGAGATATTTTAATAGATTTTTCGTTGTTATATATTTCAAAATTTAGAGGACTACGCCCATGCTTGTATTTTTGTATGGCTTTGTGTGTGTGTGTGTATTTGTTTCGGTGTGGTGAATTGTAGTTTGTGGCTTGCCACATAAACTTGCCGATGCTTTTGCCTGAGATATATTTTAGCATGCTGTTCTATCTATATCTGCTACTGTGGGGAATATTTAAATCCGTTGTCGATGCTAAGTACGTTGGTTGGGTTTTAGGTACAAAAATGGCTGTAGTTGAGTGCGTGGGCGGATTCTGTTCGACGTTGGCTTTTGTCTGCGCATTAATGCAACCGACTCTCATGTTTATTCACACACAAATTTGCAGCAAATACAACGCGAATGCATTTACAGCTAGATACACACATATACATACAGATATAGCTACAGATACAGATACACACACACACCCCCCACCGACCCTTTTGGTAAGCCAAAGCAATCTGCTGCTTAACGCTGGCAAATGCGCTTTACATTTTGCACCAACGCTAATACAATTTAATGGTCGCATTAATTTGGCGCATCTGTTGCATTTGAAAAACACATGCATGAGAGAGGAGAGAAGGAGAGCGAGAGGGAGAGGAAGTGGAAGTGGAAAGGGGCTTGGTAGATCTGTAGAGCACAACCACATTTTCTTCCTGCGGGGTTAAAACATTTGCCAACTGCAAATAAAGTTGAATGCAACTAAATATTAATACAAGCAGCAGGCAACAAAGACTCGAAACTAATGGCAGGGGCGTGGCATCAACCAAGTAGAAGTGGCAGCACTAGCAACAACAACAACAATGACTACAAATCGCTTGTCCTCGCAAAGTTCTTGTTCTACTGTTTAATAGTTAGCCAAGGCAACGAAGTTTTTTAAGATCGAAATGAATGAAAACACTAAGCTCAAAATTCTTTAGATGGTACTTTAATGTTTTAGACTGACAACCGAAATCGAACAAATGCAATTTGTAATTGCATGAAGAAAGCCATGTTTCAGCTACTAACTGTATTTTGATAGTATTGAGAACTAAAGGTATTTTAACTAGTAAAGTATATGCATATGGTAAACACACTATCATTGATATTAAGGTTTCTTCTCGAATTATCGAAATGTATACCTGCTATTAGCTTACATTGTTGCACCCCGCCGCATTGCCCTATCAATTTCAATATTATTTTTAACTCATGTAAAATGTTAATTGTCCAATCCAATTTTGCCCGGTTTCGATTTTCCATCTGGCAGCCAATTAGGCCACATTCTCCTCCTCTCTCTGCTGTGCGTTTTGTGTTTGCATATTATTTCTGCCCAATTTGCATTGATAGAGTGCGGTAGTGAGAGGGCGGGAGCAGTGGTTGGTTCGGAAATGGCGCGGAGCGGCTTTTGTCGCCGACGTCAACTGTTGAAAATGTCAAAAATTTTAATATTAAAAGTGACACAGCAGCAACAGCAACAACAGCAACAGCAGCAGCAGCAGCAGCAGCAGCAAGCGGCACCTCATCATCCGCCCACCGACCACCGCCCGGCCATGCTGGCAGCTACGTTTTTTGCATTCGCCTTTCCCTGCCGCCGGTTCATACCCGCTGCCTGCCACCCGTTCACACCCGTTCGCACCCGTCTCGTTCATGGTGGCGTTCAGGCGTTGCACTAAGCGGATAAGCGCTTGTTAAATTTTTAATGCATTGCATAATTTTTAGTTTTCTCGTGCATATTTTGTTGGCGAAATATTTTAATTCAAATTCATGATGATCTCTTGTGGAGTGTGGCATATGCAACAAAGTGCGACATGCTGCATTTGAAATGAGCTGAGTTCCATTGAGGAGTTGCAAGCATATTCGTCATTTATTTGTGCATGATTTTTATTAATTTTAATTGTATTTTGTGTGTATTTTCTCATCAATTATCAACTCTCATCTCTTTCTCTCTCTCTTTCTCGTTTTATGTACGCTTTGTAGTTGGGCTTTTCACCGTTTTTCTCTTCTTTATGTTTTTTTTTGTTATTTTTTTTTTATTATTTTTTTTTTTTATGGAAAGTCCTTGATAAACATTTTTCAATTAATTTTTATTTGCTGCCAACGACATCGTTTCTGGCGCTGCTGTTGTTGTTGTTGTCGTTGTTGTTCTGCCATTTCCATCTCCTTTATCTGTTTTTCACGTATTTTCTTTAACGGATTTCCACTTGTCTCACTTTTTGAGAAAACTTGTCGAGAGATGGCACACGCATTGTCAGACACATATACGACGACTACAGAGAAAAGTATGAACTGAGAAGGAGCTCCAGCAAGCGTAAAAAATGCCAACAACAAACGCTCGGGAATGAAATGAAAGGATGCATGTAATAAGCAAACTTCGAGGTTAAAATTCTCCAAAGAAAACGAATTCTCTGTCACCCTTCTCGCTTTCAAGTTATCAATTGCAGAATGCCCCTCCTATTAAGTAAATCAGCAGTAAGCGAATGTATGTATTTTTAACATATAACGGTCATGTGTCCCCGAAACAATAGATTCATATGTATATATGTATATTCAATAAAGATCAGCTTGTGGTTAATATATGTATATTCAAAAACCTGTTAACCTCCTGTTTATCGGTTAAGTTAGGGGAGAAGGGACCGCATTTGTCTGCATTCCTATGAATGATTAAAGAGATATGTTTTTATTGTGTTCCTTTGATAATATTTATAGACACATATGTATATTGCGATATATTTTTATATGAAAATTCTTAGAAAAGAAGCGTGAAAAGTTTGTCATTCCGCAAAAAGTTGCGGTTAAGTCTGCGGTTGCGTTTACGGATGCAAAATACAAATGCTTTGTGGCTTCGCTTGGCCCACGTTAAAATTCTATGAAATTCTACATTTGTTGACAAGAAATGCTAAGTAAAGTACAATTTGTTTGATAACGGTTTATACATTAGAAAATTCCAAGAAAAATGCAGAGAAAAGCAACAAAAATGTTTTGAACCATGTGTGAAAAAAACAAGAGGGAAGAGGGAAAAGACCTTGGAGGGGGCGTAAATATTTTTAGATCGGTTGTTGTTTGTTTGCCATGTAAGTGGCGCTCAAAGGTCACTGTTTTAACCAACTCCAAAATGTTGATTAATCACTTTCACACACACACACACACACACATACACCCACGAAGTTAAGTAATTCTTTAAACAACAACAGGTCCTTGTTGAAGTTGACTGCTCTTGTGTGTGTGTGTGTGTTGAGTGTGTGTTTGTTCGTATGTAAGTTTCTACGATATGTAACTGACGCTGAGTGGCAGGCAGGCTGGCAGAAAGGCAGGTTGGGCGCCACGCCCACTCTTATCCGCACATACGTAAATTGAATTTAATGCTTTCTGCAGAGGCAAACAAATCAACAAGAAGTATAAGAAAAGGAAAAAATCGAGGAACAAGGACGACGAGTGAAGGGAAATAAAAGCAACGCACAAAATAAATACACAGAAGTACATAAATTTAAATTATTTTTCGTGGTTACCACATTCATACCGCCTGTGCCTCTTACCCATCATCCTGGCCTGGCCTGCTCCGCTCTTCTCTGGCCAGCGTTTTCATTTATGCTTTTTATTTTATTATGCCCATTGCCTGTTGCCCGCACATCCTTAGACATGGCGCGACGGCGATGCGGCACAATTTTGTTTGCTTTTCTTTTTGCAAACTGTAACTGTATCTGAGAATCTGCCAACTATGCGACCACCGCACATACACCAACACACATACACACACACACCACTTCGTTGTCGTTGTCGTTGTCCTTGGTCTCGTTATAAAGCATGTTAACTGGAATTTGACAGCTCGTAAATAATATTTCGCTTGTTTGTTTGGAAGCGGAGCAATGTCTTCTAGCAAGGCCAAAAGTGCGGACCATGGGACCATTGCGTATCACTCTTATAGGATTTTAATTTTTTATACTTTTCAAATAGATATCTCTAATCTCTACTACAACTTTGAATTGTTCTCCAATTGATAGTTGGTAAATGAAAATAAAAATGTATATAAAACATAAATCTATAGTTACTTTTCCATCGATTGATTGTTAAGTTTCTTTTTTCTCTATTTTCACTTGGCCCTCCTACGTTTCCCTGATTTCTTATATATTTTGTACCACTGTGCTTTAGTCTCAGCTAACACACAACTCCGATTTCTTCTTTCCTTCTCCATGCCACGCATGTCTTGTGAAAACGAGAAACGCATTTCATTTTTAAGCTTCTGCTTCTTCGTTGTCGTCTTCTTCCTTTACTTCTTCGTCTTGTTCTTGCTGCCTTGTTTAACAATCTTTTTACATGACACATGTGGGAAGGAGGAGACGAGGTGGTTTCGACTGTGGCAAGGGCGTGGGCGAAAAGTAGGAGGAAGTGGGAGTAAGAAGAGAGTGAGCTTTACTCTCATTATACGAAATCTTCCTCGCTGCCACGCATCTCGGAATCCCGTCATCCCGGCAACCCGGTATCCCGACATCCCGGCATCCCAATGCCGAGGCATCGAGAGTGCCAGGACGCAATGCTTATTAAATTTTCATAAAGCTCAAGCTCTTAAAAATTTCACTTTGTCGCTTTTAAGCGCAAGTGGATTAAGTCGGCGGCAGCGTCGAAAAAACTTCAAAAGATGCTTTAATTAAAGCCAACCGAAATGTGCATGAAAACTGCCCACAATTCGATTGCCCAGAAAATAAAAAAAATGAAGAAAAGAAATAACCGAAAAACTGAATTAAAACTTGAGACAAAAGCATAAAACAAAATCTAGAAATAAGAAAAATAAAAAAAAAAGCGGGGGGTAAAGAAGAAAGTGGAAACCACAAGAAAAGGGAGACAGACCAAAACCCGCAGAAGCGCTCAACTGGAAGAAGATGATGGGCAAAAGATAGCGAAGGTCGTGGCTTTTGTAGGAGTTGTGGCTGAAGCACAGATAGAGGAGCAAGGGTGGATAGGAGGTAAGGCATACAGTGGAGCGTTGTAGATGGGCAGATGGGCGTGGCTTCAGGCAATACTTATGTGAAGCAGCTTGTTCGTGTGCAATGTAAACGAAACGTAGCCGATAAAAATAATATGAGAGGCAATTTCGATTTATTGACAGGTGCTCGACTTTATTGAAACGTTTAACTTGAAAATCGAAACGCGAAACGTTGAGATACACCCACACGGGGGCACACTGGGACACACACACAGATGCAGAACGATACATAGCTATATAGGGAGAGAGAGAGAAGAGAGATAGAGTGAAAGAGATAGGGGACAGAGGCAGTGATTTGTGACATATGCAAAAATTGTGCAAAGCGATAAAAATTATGTGAATTTTTGTTTTGATTTATCGATCGACTTTGGCCAAGATTTATGGCCAGGAAACTCTTGAAATGATTTTCCATAAATTTAATAACGAGGGCGATACAGAAACTTGGACAAAAACAAAGTTTATCTCAATTAACCCAAAAGTGGGATTAGGAATCTATTTTGAAGCCAAGCAACCTGTTGCTAATGATTGGATGAATGGCTGTGGTCAAAGGAAAGCTATTCAATGTTAGTCGAGCAAATATGCTTTTACTTGTTGTTGATTTTGGATTAACCCAAAATTCTTAAGATAACCCTCGTAAATGGGCTATGACTAAAGATTTATGGCCAGGAAGCTCTTGAGATGATTTTCAACAAATTTAATTACAATTTTACCTTAGCCTTAGTCTACATCCTGTTTCAGTCTTAAGGACACGCACTATTTGCGATATACCACGTGGAAGTCGACGGGAGTGTGTGTGTGCATGTGTGTGTGTGTGTGTGGCGGCAAGGGGGGGTGCAAGGGTCATAAATTCCTCTGTGCATTTAATTTCATCAAGAGGCACGTACAAACATATGGCAAATAGTTTGTTCCCCCTCGCATTCGTTTTGTCCTTTCTGCCTGGCATTATTTAATAATGAAAATTGAATAGTCCTAATTCAAACTGATGACACACACACACACATATCACATGTGTATGTGTGCCACGTGCCACACTCGCACACTTGCACACCGTTTCACCTCACTCAATTGTGGTTTTCCTTTTGTCGCTTCCGTTTCCGCATAATTTTTGCAAACGGAAAACTTGTGAGCTAACAAAACATTTGTTAAAACGGAAGACGACAAACGCAGACAAAAGGGCAAAAAGATAGAGCAAGGACATACGAGAAGGACTAACTCTGCTTTTAAGCTTACATAATTTTCCCAGCTACCTTCAACAACATCTCCAGACCGCTCACGTACGAAAGGGAAGGAGAAAATAAAAATGAGAAGAGAAATGCCCAGAAAGTCTTTGCCCACTTCATTTTTTCCTGAAAGGCTGAAAACGAGACAGCAACGACGAAGTAAAGGTTGGAGCATCAAAAAGGATATGCTGCCATCTGCAACCCACACTCCCGCTACCCTTTTGCCACCCCTCGCTGACTATATATTATGGCGTCGGGCGACAGTTACAACAATAAAACATTACGGATGTCTTGTCTTTCGTGGATCCGGCAACGGCACCGGCAGCAGCCGAAGCAGCAGCAGCACCACCTGTAAAAGGGCTGCTGCGAGCTTGTAATGAACGGCATGCCTGGTATTTTCTTGTTATTTTTTCATGTCGGACGGACATACAGACGGCATTATCCTTGTAGTTAATGTAGAGCGGCGGCCTTTTCACGCAGGCAACTCACGCACGTAACCAAGCAACAATAGCGCCAGCAGCACAGTGTCATCAAAAAAATTTCGATCATATACATCTCGACTGAGACTTCACTAGAGTATATACTCATGGGATAATAAAAAACAAAAACCTATAGATATTGAAGCAGACAACATGCTTTCAACTCTGAACATATTTCGTATAAGTCGACGCTCCATATCGGTGACAGCGTCCTTGGCCAGCGATCAGTTTCATCAGTTATTTCTGGATAAAGTACGTGAATATCGTATGAGGAATCCGAATGGCAAACCAACTGAGCCGACTCCTGAATTTGAAGAGGCATTGGACAAGGAATTTGAGCGTTTGGCTAAGCAATTTGGCGGCGGTGATGATTGGAGGACTGAGATGATAAAATTTCCAAAATTTGTTATTCCAGATGTTGTTATTGATCCCATTTCGTTGACGGATCTTGAGTAAGCATCAATCTTTACGAAATGCAATCCATTTCCATATTTTACGCATATTTATCAACTGTTTCATGTAATAAATTAACAAACCCAGATCCCAGCGAAAGTTAAAAAAACATGATGTCGAGAAGAAATCTGAGGATGAAGATGAAATAAGGGCTTTGGCCAAAGATAAAGCGTCCAAGAAGAAAGAAGAACCTCAAAACACATCCGAAGGAAAGAAACCCTCAGAAGGCAAGAAGAAATGAAATGTGTTAATTTATAATTTGCAATTCCAAAAAAAAAAAAAAAAAAAAAAATGGAAAATAAAACGAAAACCACTGTGCGAGTTGCTGCTGCTGCTGCTTCTGCTGCTGGTTGGTTGACATTCTGGTTAACAGGCAGCTGCACACAAAAAGATAATGGCACCGCAATGTCCTTTATCCTTCATTTGCCTTGCTGTTGGCTTGTCTTGTCTGTCTGGTTGGGTTTGGTCTTGTCTGGTCCTGGCTTGGCTTGGCTTCGTGGTTGACTTGCAAATATCGTCCGGTTACGCATACGCACCGTGAGCCGTGTGCAACAATAGCCATGGCATTTAAAATTCATTAATTGAACGCATTGCCTCACATTTGGCTCGCTGCGATCCTTTTTGCCCATCGGTTCGGCTCGGTCGGTCTGTTTGTGCCTTATTAAGCCTGCTTACACATTGGCTTTTCCTTTTTAATACCCTGTAATTATGGATGAACAAGCTGTATGGAATCTAGTAGAAATTATTATATGCACATAGTCAATGAAGTGGTTAATTTTTAGTTAAAATGTACTATCCAAAAAATGATTGCATAACTTTGGGAGCATTTTATTTATTGATCATTGAAAAGCTAATTGGAGTTGTCGCATCCTAAGGAGTACTTTCAAAGTCATTGCCCCGAATGAGGAGTAAGAGTCTTTTTTTTCGTTTTGTCTTATATGTGTAATTGTGTGGCCGTTGGAATTGCAGCTGAGCGCTGAGCCTTTTATGCGCATTTTAAAGATGGACCAAAACTTTAGTTCACACTGCATAAATTAATTGAGTCTACAGACGGAATACAAGCTCATGTGTGGCAGCGAGGCATAAAGCCAGAGTCTGTGTGCAACCGCACTATCAAAAACTTCTTCAAGTTCTAACTAATGCATTTTTCATGCCCGGTCGGTAGGTCGGTCTGTCGGTCCGTCGGTCTCTCGCACTCGCACTTGCACTTACACTCGCTCTCACAACTGATGCAATCGAATTAAAATTTATGACAAAACCATTAACAAAGTTGCTAGAACTACGACGAGCGACCACATTGGCAGCCAGTCAAGCCCCAGAGTCCTCACTGAGTCTCTCGCTCTCTCTGATAGACTTGCCGAAGCCAACGAGGTCACATGCAAAACTTTTCCACCAGATCTTTTCCAAAATTAACTTTGTCTCGAGTGAAAGCCAAAGTTTTCCTTTTTTCTCTCCATTTTTTCTTTCAAAAAAAAAAAATTAATCGATGGCCACCGCAACAATTTAAACGTCGATTGCAATTACCCTGCGGATATTTTCTCAAACAGAAAACGGTGTCTGCTTTTGTACTTATTGTGATATTTTATTATTAAATGACCAAAAAACAAATCACACTATGCAATCAAATTTCGTTGTATGTACATATTTGCGGATTTAGTTTTGATTGATTTTCAAACGGTTGTAATGAAATTCGATATCGTGAATTAAAATAATTGTTACTGTGTAACGGTTTTTCATTTCGGTTGCATTCCTTTTGCCTATTTAATGTCTCATTGGTTGAAAGTATTTCCTGTGCATGCCAGAAATGTCTCTGACCTGAACAAAAGTCTAAAGCAAACTGTGTGCCATGTGCTGGCATCTCAGACATCTCGATCTGTCCAAGACAAGGCGAAGGCCATCTACCTATACACTGTGTTATCCACCCCTTCCCCGCTTGTGTACCCTCGGCATGCCACTGGCAGCAAACTATACAGATATAAGGAAAGGGGGAGGGTAGCTGCGTGGGCCTCAGCGATAAAATGTCCGTTGGTTGGTGTTTTTTTTTTTTTTCTTTTTTATTGGCTGAGCGTGAGGAATTTTTATATTAATTTATTGCTGATAGAGGCTGAGTGAGGTGCTGGAAAGGGGGGGAGGAGGGGGGCAAGGAGCCAAAAGTATCTGCCAAAGGGGGCAAAGAGGAGAAGTGGAGAGAGTGCGGCGGGGGGCACGGCAATCGGTTGCCTCTTAAATTATGAATTGAATTGGCAATTGGACAGTCGAGGAACTGAAACAGAAAACTGGAGGAGTCCCCCAGGTTTCGTTGATGCCGCCGCCGTCGATGCCTTTGCGGCTGCTGCTTCCTGTGAAGTTGCAAAAGCGTGGAAAATTCTCTTTTGGTTTTTTTCCCCATATACATATACATACATATGTATTCACTTTTATATATATACATATATATTTATATAGATATATATTTTTGCGTAGCGTTGCCGGATTCGGTTTTAATGGCTTTTTAAATGCCAACTGATAAATGGACCCAGCTGCATGACAAATGTCGTTTCCGTTGTTGCTTTTGTTGGAATTTTTCCTAGCGGATTATTAACTTGTTTTCGGGTATAGAAGCTCATTTTTAACTCTTTTTCTTTCTTTCCTTTTGTTTTTTTTTTTTTTGCCAGGAAAATAATAAAGTAAAATGTTTTATAATTGCCATGATAATTCAATTAATTTTGCGCAATTTGCATAAATTGCTATGCGAACGCTTTTCAATACTTTTTCAATATCTCAGTGAAAAGTTTGCAAAATACATTACGAGGGTGGATCAATAAGTTAACTTTAAATTGAATTCCTAGTTTCCAATTATTCCGTTTTATTATTATTATTCAAAGAAAATATTCAAATTTTCATGCGCTTTCCATTTGTGATTTTGCGCAATAATTTTCAATGTTTTGCAGTCATTTTCCCAAAGGTCAGACAAAAATTAAATGGCAACTTTTACCACTCATTTCATATATTCACTTAGTGTTTCCCTTGCCCCACTCGTCTTCTCTCTTCATGGCCTATATGCTTGGGACCTCTGTGGCGTCGCCTTGTCGCTTCGATCTGCCAGGAGTCGCGAAGGGCAAGGGCCAAGGGGCAGAGACAGAAGATGGTGGAAGGACATTAGACAGACAGACACAAACAGACTGAACTTTTCGCGTAATTTCACGTATTTTGTGCAAATACACTCAAATATGCCACACAATAAAAACAACAACAATAAGAGCAGCAACAGAAGTTGAAATTGTGGCAGGATGGCAAAGCAGCACCAGTACGAAGAGCAGGAGCAGGAGCAGGAATAGACAGCCAGAAGACTCGTAGGATGAACGACTCCGGCAAACAAACAAAACTGTATTTTTTTTTGTTGTCTCGTTTTTCTTGCGCATTTTCCTTGCCTGCCAACTTGGCATTATTGTTGTTAGTTGCCAATGTCCCTCTGCTTGGGATCCACAGTGGTCTGAAAGTGGCTGCCCAGTAAACACCGAATACATTGACATCGTCATCGATGAGTCTGAGGGTCTTAGAAATGGATATTTAGTATCATTTCTATCAATATAAAGAGTATAATATCGTATACCCTTCATGAAAAATGTAAGATGTAAGAAAGATTTATTAAACAGCCAATAATTGCATGTTATTCTTAATCTATAGCAAAAAACTTATCAAGCAACTGTTTCTAGTAATAATAAATCAGACAATGATTCAAAAGAAATCCATTAACGATATGGTTGTTGGTGTTATTTTCAAATTCACTTTTTACAATTGACTTGGGAGTCTTGGAATTACTAAACAACATGTTAAGTTACACGTTCTTAGACCACTGTGCAGGCATCTGCCTCTCTCTCTATGTCGTTGTTTGCTGGCTAAGTAAGAAGTGGGCGGGATGGGGTGAGGGTTACTTGGGTTTCTTTTTCAGGTTTTTATGAAAAATTAAATTTTATTTATTTATACATTATTAATTGATCTGTGTCATTCACATAAATTAAGAAAGCATTTTGTAAACGGAGATATGTATTTATGGGCCATAAATTTGTAAAGTTATTGATTTTAATTTAAATTTTAATTGGGTCAATCAACCAATAGTTGTTCGTGCTGTTAGTTCAACGAAGACAAATCACTTCTTTTGACCATAAAGCAAATACCAAATACCAAAAGCGACCACTTGGCCAATACTAAAAAGTGCCATATCATTCCCATTTGTCTGTTAACTTTCAAGAGACACACGGAGAGAGCGAGAGAGAGAGAGAGAGCGAAAGGAAGGGAATAGCAACAGCAAGAACGAGACAGAAAGAGAGTAATCAATGAAGCTGCACTTTCGATAAGTAGATAAGTATATTGAAACAAAGACAGAGAAGGAAAGAGAACGATAGAAAGAGCGAAAGAGAGACTGCCACAGATTGAAGGAAACAGCAGTTAAATGGATTAAAACTGGTTAAATACACCAAGCGATGAAATCGGCTATTAAACCAAATGTTTCAGTTCGATAAGTAAGAAGTTTAGAACACTCGTTCTGAAATTAACAACTTATTTGTAATCAAAAAGAATTACTCAATCAGACTTACAACTTCTATATAGTTAGCTAATTTCGCTGCACAAGTTGTTCTTAAAAGGATAGCTTAATTATTTCCGTTCTTTTAATGCTATAATCTACCTTTACTATATATTCGATTCATGTCAAATCCTTTCATTATTGTATTTAGCTTGAACAATTTGTTGATTCGTTGCCACTAAACTCGTTTTAAAGCCATCGATGCCACAGTTCAATCATCTTTTATAGAAATATCATCTATAAGCTGGCAGCGTAACATTTCAATTTGCTACAACAAATGCTCATAATTTATAAATTTTAAATCTGTGTTAACCAAACGACCTGAGCGCACATGCACACACGCACACACACACACACATACGCACAAACCGGAACAAATGGTTATAAGGGGCGAGGAAAGGTTTTCCCGGGAAGGAGAACAATTTTTGTCGAATGTTTTGTTGCTGATTTATTGCAGTCACAGTCAGTTTTTGTACCCTATATTCCATATGGGTTAAACGGGTATATATTTAAGTTTATGAAATGAATAATACAATTGGATCGAACCATACGATAAATGTATGTACATTGTGTATATATCTTACTGATCTGAAAGAATAGCTGAGTGCACAAGAGTCATCTGTCGTTTGAAGAGAAATCGGAATCTTGAAATAAACTTTATAAATTTCAAAATCGGAATCCAGATTTTGTGATATTAGTTAAAAAGCAGCAAAGGGTAAAGGGTAACATGACATCGATGCCCCAAACTTAACATTTAGTCTACTTTTTATTTCGTCCTTTTATTGTTGCTGTTCTTGTTGTTGTTGTCGGTCTCATCGATGCTGCTGCTATTGTCTGCATTTTTGGCACTGTTAACCCGATTTTCCACTTTTCGCAAAGAAACTAGGATGGGGATGCGGCATGCATGCATGAGGATGCTGATATGAAGGATACCACGTATGAGGAGCTGAGCGCGCTGTGGTTGCGTGTATGTGTGTATGTTTACGTTGCTATTGGTGTTGTTGCCGCTAATGTGTGGCACGTTCAAGTCGAGTCACGTCACCTTTGGCCTGGGACGATGCAACTACTACCAAGACAATGGCAGTTAGAGGAGCTAGGACGGAGCAGAGAAGAGCAGAGCAGCGCAGACAGACAACGTCGCATTGGGAAACAAGATCACGTATTCCTTGCTCTCTGAGAGAGATTTTCTTTCCAATTTCATGTGGTGGTTTGGGCTATCGGAAAAACTATCTTTCAATTAAATTCTTTGCGCTTCAATTTCAATCAAAATCTCGTTACACATTTTCCTCGTCCCCACTCCTTATCAACTAACAAACGTGTCCTCAGTTTAACCTTTTTTTTTTTTTTGGCCAACTAATAACTAAAGCATTGCGGCAACATTGTGACCTTAATTTGTTTAGAAAATTGCATTGCAAATATTTTCATTGCATTGTGCGTATCATTTTAAGCTATTTTACATAAATTTTCTGATGCTATAAACAAAATATTTCTGGTTCACTGAAATTTATCACGACACGACACGAGAGACCACCATTATGGGGATCAAAAGTGCCGAAGTGTTGTGCCGGTTGGAGCGTTGCTTTTGTCGCAGTTTTCAACTTCATTTAATTTAATTTATTTTTCAGCAGCAAAACAAAATTTATGTAACAACTTTTTGTGACTCGCTCGTTGCGTTGTCATTTAAAACTAATTTGCATAAAATGAGCATCCAGTCAAGTGGTTTTTCGGTTACCTGATAAATTGCTTCCCCCCACGCCTCGAAAACCTTTACCTAACCTAACCTAACCTAACTTAACCAAAGTAAACCACACTCTGCTCCCCTCTGCCTTTGCTGGCCTTTGTGCCTCTGCACATATGTTTCGGTCAAGTTGGCCATAAATTGCCCCTTGATGACTCTTTTTCGCTCAACTCAAAAGAAATTCGATTTTGTTACATTTTGGTTTCGGTTTCGGTTTCGGGTTTATATTTGTGTTTCCTTTGTTTTTTATTGCATCTAAATTATTCACAGTTTGTCTTCTATATATCTTGGACTCCATAGATAGCTGAAACGGCGACAGTGACCTTGCGTGTTTTCATCCTTTGGCGATAAACGTATTCCCTTTTTGCTCAACTAAATAGACAATTTACCCTTTATTTTACGCACTATTCTCCTTTGTACTCTCTCCGGGTATACATAAAAATCAGTTTAACCATGCGGCAGCCGGCACTCGTAACTCGACACTACAGCATTCCGGCACTCCGGCTCTGGCAGCACCGCAAACATCTTCGACTCCACTTGCTCGTCTCGATTCCGAGTCCTGGATTTTGTGTGCTGTCAACAATTTTACGACTGAATTGAGAGTCGCTGCCAAATCGTTTGGGCCAGTCCATTTTCTCAAAATGAAAGAAAAAAAAAAAAAGAAACAATATAAAGAAAAGGAAATAACTATGAAAATAAATACGGAAAACGCTGCTGCTTGTCGTTTCAATTTCTATCAAACTGACAATTGACCATAATGTGGGCCATCTTTCAAATGGAGTTCCGCATCATATCATTTGAAATTCAACTATTAATATCAATCATTAATACACGACAAAGAGATACAAATCGCTCGGGAGATAAAGGTAAAAGTGATTCAACCAAAAATTATAGGTGCAATCATTTGACTAACAGATCAATTGTTAGAATCGTTCGTGAAATACTATTGAGTTTATAATTATAATAATTTAGGCCGTTCTCCTGCTGCAAAAATAATTTTGATAACATTAAAGAAGAGTCCCTTTATTTTGTTAATGGAATGATGGATATATTGACTTGCATTTGGCTTTAAATTGACAAGATTTATAAATTTGTGCAGCAAATTAATCGAAAACAAATTTAACATGTTTCAAACAAATAAACACCTTAAACATTATTGACCATTTCATTTGGAAGACAAATTTGTTTGTTCACGGCAGCAGCAGCAGCATAAATCATTGGCTTAGTTTATTTCGAAAGCAGAACACAAAATTCATACAAAATCAACCACTAACCGAGCCAAATTCATCCATTCTGTTTGGCATTGGCATTGGATTTTATGGCAAAGCATTTCATATTCATCCTCTCGTCGTATATCAAAAACAAATTTCGACAAAATGGCCAGAGCGATAGCTTCCTTTTTTCCCTATCCTCCTCCCTATCTGACTCCACTGTTTCCTCTTTTCCTTTTTTCGTGGTGGTAAAAGCATAATAAAATGCAGATAACGGCAATCAAATTTACTGGGCCCGGGAGAGAGGTGCGGCTACTGCGGGATCTCTATATATATATATATATCTATGTGTGTGTGTGTACAGTTTATAATCAAATAAAAATATTTCAATATTTTGCAAACAAACATTGAGGCAATTAATTAATCAAATAATCCTTCCCTCTCTCTCTCTCCCTCTCTGTCTCTCTTTTCCAGGTAGGCATTTTTCGCAAGCGGAAACTGAAACTCATTCTGATTGGCTACATGTAAGAGCCGGTTTTTTGTTTCTTAACAATTTCTGGTTATTAATTAATTTTACAGACGTTTACAAGAGGTTGAAATACATTTATTTTTCTTCATTTTTTTTCCTACAAATTTTCCCTTTTTTTCTTTTTGCTTTTTTTGTTTTGCTCTTGTATTTATGCTAATCAAACAGAATCCTGACCTCAGGCACAAAATGCTCGGCGAAAATCAGCAAGACAAACACAAAACAAAGCAAACGAACCAAACTGAACGAACTTCAAGACACAAATCGACCAACCCACCAAACGACCCGCACGGGGAACACAGAAAGAGGAAAAAAATAATATAAGAAATAAAAAAATCCAGTGAGAAAAAAGAAATCTCAGACTACATGCAACGAGGGTTAACCTTACGGTTAACTCTGCATTACTTAATTCAATTCTTTCTTTACTTTCACCTTGAAAAATCAAATCGAATAAATCGGACTGATAGTCAGTTAGAGTTACTCCATTTGGGAAATAGTAAAGATATAGACATCATTCAGTTACTGAACAAAAGTGTAGTCTTTCGATGCATTTACAATTTATCCCTAAACAGTTTGGCAATTGTCATTAGGGGGAAGCAGAAAAGCTCTTTGCCTGCCCTCGTTCTATAGAGCTAGGGTTGTGGTGGCCCAGAGAGGCAAGGATAAGCCGATACCCTCGGGGCACCGAATGCCAGACGAATGGGAAGAAGAATAAGGAAAAAGAAAGGGAAGGGAAGGGAGGGGAGGGGTAAGCAGCAGCAGCAACAGAGAGGCCGAGACGCTTGTTTATAAAAATAATTAAGAAATATTTTCATGTTTTATAACTTTTGCGCAGCAAAAACTTTTTAAATAGACAAACTTTTGTTGCCGCTGCTTGTTTACTTATAAAATGTTTCAGTGCCCGCTTCCCCCGTAACAACCCAGCCCCTGATCCCACTTCTGCCCCCTTTGCCGCCGCATCGAAGCCCTCGCCCGTATCTGATGGATACATTTGGAAAATCTCAAAACAGCTAACAACATACTTCATTATAATATTTTCACTTTTAACTTGGCTGCTTGCCTCTGACGACGCCTCCGCCCCATGGCCATTTTCATTCCCATTCCCATGCCCGTGCCCGAGCTTGGGCCGTGGCCGTGGCCATGCCTCTTTTCTTGGTCTTCCGTCTAGCTTGTTATTGTTGTCCTTGCTGGGCGTCCGAAATGACTGTTCCCTTGACAAAATGTCTAATTTCCGTGCAGGAAAGCAAGAAATTACTTTATGGTTTGTTAATAGCGGGCGGGCGGCCTTTTTGAACGCCTTCGCTTTTGTTGTTGTTGGATGATAGGAGGCGGTATGGAGTGGGGATTGACAACGCAGCTTAAATGTTGTGACATATTTTTTTTTTCTCCCTGGACCCGAGCCTAGCCCGCGGCCAGGTGTGAGCCATTTTGCCTATGCGCCGAGAGGCGAACCAAGCCAAACCAAGACAGGCACAGAGCGCCTTGTTTAATGGAAATTTAAACGGTAACAATTACACTTCAGACCAAGTTATTGGTAGGAATCTATTGGGATGGCATGCGGGATGGAGTAGACGGCAGGCGGACCGCCTCATTGCCTGTCAAGTCAATGAAACTTTCGCAGCTCTATTGAAATTTTTCGGCGGTCCCGGGGAACACCTGGTGTGTGTGTGCCTTCGTCCCATTGTTACACGTGCTTGCTGTGGAAAAAACATCCCATGATATTCAAGAAGGACAAAACTTTTTACTGCCACCGCCACCAGCAGGAGCAGCAGCAAGAAACACTCAAGTTGGAGCAGTTAAACGACAAGAACCGAAATGATGGTGGCACCCTGAGGCATTTGAAGAATTTTCATCATGTTGAATACTTATAAGTATTGCTGGCCCCGGGGTGCAACAGTAAAGAGACTAAACAATAACATGAATATTGTGTCTATATAAATTTCATTGGCTTAGACAGTCCAAAAGAGGATTATTTATGCTGGCCCCTGAAATGGATCTTCTCTCTACATATGAAAACCACACACACACATACAAGAATATGAAATTTAAGCAGTAGACATTAGAATTATTGAAAAAAATGGATTGGGAATCCATTTCATAGTTCTATCCGTGGGCTGGCATTTGAGACTGGGTCAATGGATGGAATGAATGCAGCAACTATTGTAAATTATAAGCTACTAAAGTTTTGACCTAAAACTATTCCCTTAGGACGTAAGGACATAAGCAATCTATAGCTAGTCAGTCTTTACTCCACCCAAAGGCTTCAATAAAACGAAATCTGTGGATAAAACAAAAAGGAAAACATACTGACAAAACGACAACACCACCCCTGCCACTCCCACCCCATTCCAATTATCTTTGAAGCCTTTGGCCTAGTAGGTCCTCTTTTCTCTTCGTAACTCATTCATGTTTTTCTTTTAGTTTCATGTTATTTGTGTTATGTCTTGGAGCTGTTTTACGCCGCTATTGTTGTTGCTGTTGTTGTCTGCGACTGTCTGCGGCCTGCATATTATTTTGTTGCCAACTTTTTGCATTGCCATACACAAAATTTTTTACTTTTTATACTCTTACACAAGGTATTGCCATTTAAGCCCGCTGTTTGCCCAAAGTTTCTTGCATTTAGATGCACCGGCAAGTGAGAATATAAGGAAAGAATCTCCCATATACATATGTATATATGTATAAGAATTGGTATTTTAGAATATTACGATATTATAGTTTTACTCTATATTTGAAGGGTATTGAAAATACTGTGCTCCGATGCCTAGCTTCCGGTATGTTATTTTCTGTTTTGTTTAAGGAATTTCCTTGTAGCCTAAACTTGCTTTGGTCCCCTCATTTTTTTCCTCATTTTATTTTGTTTCCCCCATATTTTCCTTTTCTTTTTTTTTTTTTTTGCTGTTTTTTCGGTTTTGCATTTGTGTGGGGGTGTGTGTGTGCCCCTCCCTTTGCAAATTCGTTGCCCACAAACAAGCAATGGCAGCAACTAGTTTAGGGCCCAGCAGCGTAGAAACTAATTTCTTCCCGGGTTTTCCTTTCGTTTCGCTTTTGTTTCGTGTGTTGCCCGCGGCCAAGTTAAGTTTTTGTTTTTGTCGGTGTTGCTGTTTTTCGGTTTTTCTCTGGCACGCATTTTCCTACTGTTGCTGTTGTTGTTGCTAATGCTGCTGCTCTTATTGCTGTTGCTGGCTTGTTAGCATGCCGCTGCTCAAATGGCATTTCCTGTTACCATTTGCCATTGTATCGTGTCGTCTTCGTCCTGGTCCCTGTTCTGCTCCCCGTGTCCAAGTTTTGCAATGGCCAAGAGTTTACCCAGCAAGAAATATTTAAATTATAACAAACAAATTTGATTTATTTAATGCATTTGAAGTAAGTGAAATTTTTAAATATTTTTGGAGAGTTTACTAAAATGAGTTAGAGTATCTATAGGTTATACTATTTACAATTCGTAAATTTGCCTTTTGCACCTGATCCTGACACCTGGTTACCATTTGCCGCATATAAAGATCTATTCTTTCGTCTATGTGGGTGTGCGTGTGGGTGTGCGTATGGGTATGGGTGTGTGCGTATGTGTATAAGTAAATTTCTTGTTAATTAGTTGCAGTCTCTGTTTATGCTGTGTAATTTATGGGCATCTGCTCCACTCTACCGTAAAGTTCACAGAGGCATGTGTTGTGTTGTGTTGTGCCACGGCCAGGGTCCGACCCAGAGTCTGTCGTGTTCAATATACAATTCACATTCAATTTCCATTTCCCAAACTTGCGGCTGTGACCCCTCAGGGCGCCACATGTGTGCCGCATCCCAGGCAACTGGCAACGGGCAACTGGCAACTGGCAACGGGCAACAGGCAGCCGTTGCCGCCGTCAAATGCAGTCAACGCACTGCATAATCAACCCCGTTGTCGAGGAGAGATGCTGGCGTACGACTGCCGTAAACAAAACATTCATCAAAATTTTATACACTCAACATGTGCCGAGGTCTTGGCTATTGCTATTGCTGCAGTTTTTCCGCTCTTACCCCGAGGCTGACAATATTCCTTTCACCCTGTATCAATTCGGATCACACGGGTATATCAAGATTAAGTATATCAACAAATACAATTGAAAGAAATCAGATGAAGAAGAACTAAAATAAAATGGATACATACATATATGTAGAATAAGAGATAACGTTGTAATTTGACAAATTTAATACTGGATAACGGAAAGTCGACCCCTTAAACTTGTACAAATAGAAATTTTGTTTGTTTATATATACGACTTTCGATTTCGAATGTTTCTTTGAAAAATCACAACTAATTAACATTGCCCATAGCTTCAGCTCCAAATTATGACTGGTGAGAAAGAAAAAGACGGAGAGTGAGATGGAGAGAGGGTGAAGGGTGGGAGTTATTATTGAGAGCTGCCAACCAGATGTATAAGATTTAAGCGGGTATCTCAAAAATAGATTAGTTTGAGCTAGATACTTCCTGTTGTGTCTGTGTGTGTGTGTCTGTCTACATCAATCCCATCCACGGACCAATGAAACTGCGCTAAATGAAGCCCATCAGCGGCATATCACCTATGTATGTGAAGTTACTTTCGGTAAATTCAAAGAGATTTTGTGATGTCATTTCGCCTGGAGGAATGTTTATTACTTGAAAAAATGAAAGGGAATGGATTGAATATAATATAAATCCTTCTTCTCTTTCTGATCAGTAATTGTAATTTGGATTTCACCTTCCGGCCAGATCATAATAGTGAAAAAACTAAAGTTAATTTTCTTTTACAGAATACCAAATTGAAAACATATTTATATTCTTTTGTTTATGATTTCATTTTCGTTTGTTTGTTCGTTCGTTCGTTTCGTTTCGGTTTTCGTAAAGTTAATATCTTTGGCCTGCAGCTAATGTTTGACAAAACAAAAACAAAAGGATTTCCATTGTCTAGCTATCTGTTTTCCTCTTATTTTCATTTTCTGCTTTTCTTTCAAAGAAAAGTTTTCTTTAATTGCCACAACTTGAATTGCACCGAGCCAAAGTTGATAATGATAAAAATGAGTAATTTCTGCATTTTGTGTTTACAGTCTGCATAAGGTAGAGAGCATATCAGACAATTTGAACTTCTTAATAGTCAAAACAGATGACTATTTGAAAGGTGAAAGAGTATACATAGTTCGGTGTCAACCTAGCAAAACTCTATTCCTATCTGTTTTCCTTTTCATTTTCCTTTTTTTTTATTTTCTGCAATTGCGGTTGCATTTGCATTTGAGTTTTGCGGGCTGCCGTTGATTGTTTCCTGGCGAGTGCATTTCATTCATTCATTCAACTGTCGATGAGTAAATTGTTGAAAAGTTTGCACCATTCATTCAGCGGTGGTGGCAGGTGCCACACGCATACACACCCACACATACACTTCTATATAGAGACACACAAAAAGAAGGTATTTATTAAAACAAACTTGGCTCGACCTCGACTGCATCTGAATCTTTATCTGCATTGGTATTTGCCACAGTGCTCCTCTAGGAGGTGTGCAAGGGGCGCAGGGTGCGGGTTGAATGGTTGAAAGTTTGTAACAGTTTGTGGAGTTTGATCTGCCGTCGCCCAGGCGCATAAATGTCACTTACGCGCTTCTTGCTCCATTGTCTGCCGCCAGTCGAAGCAAATTGTAAAAGTGACAATTTCGACAGCCAACCAAAGGACACACATTGTGGTCCCAGAGGCGAATGGAAAGAGAAAACCAGTGAAAGAGAGAGAGAGAGAGAGGGGGGCTGCAGGCAGAGGTAAAGAGTAAGTGCAAATTCAGTTTGTTTTAATTTCGACAGGCTGTGGTCGCTGCAGCAAATCGGCAAAAGCAGAGGCAGCAGCAGCATCAACGTCAACGCCATTGACCAAACTCTGTCAACATTGCCAAGTGTCCTGCTCACCATCACCTAACCCCCCATGCCCCCTTTCCTGCTCCTGCTTCCTGCTGATGCCTCTCGACTGCAGCGTCAGCTGCGATCTTTATTAAGTTTTCGCTTACTTTTCGCCAAGTGCGACAGAAAAGTTTTTGCCTTGCTTAAGTTTGCCTTCAAACAATTTTCCCTTGTTTTTCTACATTTCGGCTTTTGTTTTCTGGTAAAGATTTCACTTTGCCCACCTACACCCCACCCCCAACTCCGTCACAACAGGCCCACCCACAGATTCCACACAGACCACCCTTCATCTAAACTAAACTCAGCCCATTCTATGGAAACTTTCCTCTTTCTGGCAAGTGTCCGCTCTCGTGCAAAATTTGTTGTCTATAGTTTTTCGTTTTCCTTAGAATTTCCCCTGCCATTTACTTCATCTCTCTGACTTGCTACCCCTTGCACATTGGCTAGAGAAATTGAAATAAATGAATTGAACACTCTTGAGAATAAAGTAAATGTTTTAGTTCAAGCGATATAGTATACATTAATTGCTGCTTCTAAGATAAATACCAATAGCAAATTAAGGTCAAGTTCAAGCGGATACCATTTCGGTTCTTGGAACGAAAAATTGTTTATTTTTTAAATATTTTTAAAATGTATATGATATCTTATACTATCCTCTTACCGATTTTGTTAAGTTTTTACTATATAATGTTTCTTAAAGGGTATACAGAAGTCGACATTCACTTATGAATTAAATGTTTATATCACTTTTGTTTATTTCAACATAAAAGTGAAAGTAAAAACGATTTTTTTATCGACCTTTAACTGGTAAGGTACATTTAATCGACAGAGTGTTTCACTCTTTTTCATTTACCTTGCCTTTGTTTGATTTGCTATAAAACCTTTAACCACTGTGCGTATGATGGCCCGACTTACTTTTATTTTTTAGCCTTGCACATGGCAATGGAACTGGTTGGTAACTGGTAACTGGGTTTATTTGTTCTCTGCAGCAAATATGCTCGATTGCATTTGAGTTATTGTTCCTCGACAGTTGACAGACCCCGCCATGCGTCGCACCACAGTTCCTGGGAACCAGTGGCAGTCCCTGTCCCAGTCTCAGTCCCGGTCCCGGTCCCGGTCCCGGTCCGAATCCCAAGTCTTGTATTTCTTTGCATTTCCCTTTGCTGCATATTCAATATTTTGGTATTTATCTTGTCGGACAATAAAATAAAACAAAATACACACATTGCAGCTAGAGGAGCAACGGAAAATGAAGGAAGGGGTGAGAGAAAGTAGAAGTACATGTGGTGCTAGAAATATGTAGGTCAGTCCGAGTGTCTCCATCTCCGTCTCTGTCTCTGTCTCCGAGTCTGAGGACCCGCATACATGCCACAGGAATTTACATGTTTGAATTTTCTTTTAAGTCGTCTGTAAGCCGCTTCGGATTTTCATACCCTGCATCTATTTGTATATATATAGGAAATAGGGTTATATTACGATATGCGAAATCGATGTACCGTGGCTCAGATTTTCAATCATGATGTTGATATTAAAGTTTTGCCCCATTTCCGTATAGGGTATCTTTGAGTGAGTGACCCAACATTTAACAACATATTGAAATTGTCTTTTTCTTGTTCCATTTAAAGTTGCTAAAGTGTACCCGCCCTTCCATTTGTGTCTGTTATTTTCAATTCACAACTGTCTATATGTTTATACATATGTATATATATGTATATACATATATGTATATTCCATTTTCTACGTGAAAATTGTGCTGCATGAGAATCGATCGGTATGCAGCGGGAAGAGTTACTATGTCAGCAAATCATAGCCTGCAATGTCTTTCCAATTGGCAAAGCAGCTGCTTCCCCATTGATGGGGTATAGAGGAAGCTAACGAGGGGGGGTCAGTAGGTGAGTGTCATATTTGATGGTTGCCTGTAAATGGCCTGCCTAAAGGAAGGCAAACAGAATCATAAGTATTTGAAAAGTGGTGACAAATTCTTTTGTCTAAACATGTCAACGAGAAAAACTTTACAACTTTAATTAACAATAACAATTTAAATGAAAACCAATCCGATGTGCTTTTATCCAATGTTGGGGGTAGCCATGTGGCTTATATGTATATATAGGATATTCCCAAGTCGACGTCGCGAGTGATATTTGTTTTATGTTGCTTTCTCTTTTTTTTTTCGTCTTTTTTTCTATTATGTTTGCATTTATTTGTGATTTGTTGCAATTTGTTGTTACAATTTGCAGTTGTTGTTGTAATTTTTTATCAATTTTTCAGAGCGCGTCGCGTTTGTGACAAAAACCGCAAATTAAATCGCTTTTGGGGTAGATGTCTGGTAAAATTTATTTCTAGCGCGTGGCCAAAGCCACAAACTCTCTCTACTCCGCACCCTTCCCCCCCCTCCCTACTCCCCTTCTACCTACCGCACATGTTCCATATCCTGCGTGTCCTGCTCATAAAAATTGCGGGGAAGCAAAATAAAAAAAAAGAAGCGAGCTGAAAGCGAAATAAATGCACGCCGTTGAAAATTAGAGCCAAAGCCAAATCACAGCCAGAACCAGGAACCATAGCTAGAGCCAGTGTCGAACCGAAATTATTCTGCGGATTTTGCGGCCTCAGCGGTTGAGTGGGCTAGCTAAGGGAAAGAACGCCATGTGGTAGTGGTAGAGGTTGCTCTTCAGGGGTTCGGGGTTCGGGGGTCGGGGGTCGGCGGATGGTGTTGGTTCAGACCAGAGTGGTGTGGCATGTTCACACTTTTGGCCATAAATTTCCAAGCGCCTTGTTGGCCAATAAATACACAAGACTTGTGTGTCATAAATTGGCAGCTTCGACGGCGCCTAGTTATAATTAAAGTGCTGACCGCAAAATGAATTAAATTTAATTAAATTAAAACAAACGAAGAACCTACTACAAAAAATTAAACAACAATGTTACATCCGTGCAACATCTATGTAAATGGTGGGTCGTATTTATCACTGACTGTCTGTGATTCTCACTGTCTCTTGTTAAATTCCTTTTTTATTTTATATTTTGTACAAATTTTATTGCGAGGGTGTGTTATAAAGAGAACGCTGGAAACGCTCCAGAGATCGCCTGGTTCATGCGTCTGGCAGCAGACGCCTTGCTGATGCTGATGCCGATGCCGATGCCCGCGCCGACGTTGACAAAGGGCTCGTAAAATCTGTGCGTGCTCCGGCAAATGGTGGAGCAGCAGTACCACCAACCATCAGTAAGGTTTATGTCTCGGAACTAGACGCCCTTAATATACATGTAGATATACGTATATTTATCTGTATCTGTATATAAGGATGTATGTATGTATAGATGAGTGTGTGTGTGTGTGTTTGTGCATTTTTCTCATTATCTCGCGACCAACAGACACAAATAGATAAGCATCCCACTGTGCTCCAACATCGAAAGCCATAAACTTGGCTAACAAGTCAAGTGCAAACAAAACGTTCGCCTTTAAACTTGATTTTGCCACTAAAGCCATTTCGAGTTGAGCGTAAATTTTAATATATTAATTTTCTACCATAACAAAATGAAGTCAAAAAAAAAAATTCCGTTGTAGATAACTTTGAAAATAAATGTGTATTGTCCGGACAAATGGCTAAACTATAATAGATTCCCTTTGCTCGTTGCATCTCATAGCAAAATAATTGAAATATTTCATTTACTTGTACATATTGAAAGAAGAGCGCATTAATTTTGGTGAGAATTTTGCAACGCATCTTCTCCTCTTTAGAGTTATATTTATAATCATTAAGATAAAAGCTCCCATAGGAAATATCGATTCAATACGAATTCCTATACTTTGGGGCAAGCTAGAATAGATTTTGAACAATTTCTAAGGGCATACAAGCTTCGTCATAGTTAGCTCTGCTATTTAGTTTTTTTTTGTGATATCAGTGCTTTTGGGTCAAAGGACTTTATCTTATCCATTTCGATCATCGTTAAAACTGTTTACGTTAAATTCTGATTGAAGTTACGACCTTATTTTG
This sequence comes from Drosophila austrosaltans, assembly GCA_035045865.1. NCBI lineage: Eukaryota > Metazoa > Arthropoda > Insecta > Diptera > Drosophilidae > Drosophila > Drosophila austrosaltans. Next base: position 1,170,413 of record JAWNOQ010000207.1, on the reverse strand, counting down.
AGCTGTCTTTTGACTGATGCATCTAAAAACAGAAAGCAATTTGGACATACATAGGTAAAGGAGGCAATCCACTGCAGCATACATTGTACAACTTTGTTTAGTTGCTAAAAACGAAATATATCATTTCATTTATGAAAAAACTTTCAATTTGGTCAAACGTTGCCTCATCTAATGCCTCAGCAGTCTCTTTAGTTATAAAGCAATATTATTGTTCTCAAAGAGCTGGCCAACTCTGAACTAAACTGGAACTAATTTCATTATATGAAATTCCGTTTCTGTGTTTCACTTTTAACATTTTTCAATGATCCTCGTATATTTTCCATGGTTTTTTTTTATTTCTTTTTGTAATATATTTGTGACAAAATCTAGTCAAAAGCACAGAAATAGGAGTACGAAACTAATTTAATTGTGAGACAAACAGTTGCTGAGCTTTCATAATTACAAATTACTGAATGTCCCTCGTATGTAAATTTTAATATTAATTTGGTGACGTTTGTATGGAGAGTGAAATTATTTTGAATTTTGACATTTAATTGTTGATTTATGAAACAAGTTTAAATAATTTATAGGTTTATTTTGTGCTTTTTGCATTTCATACTACTCTCTTACTCTAATGCATTAAGCAATTTTGCATTAGAAAGTTAAAAGGGGGGAGGGGCAAACAGGATGCAGGATACCAGGATACAGGTTATACTCGTATCCAGTTAAATATTTTCATTTACTTTGTAGCCACATTTGCAACCACTGCAACCACATTTGGCAAACATTTTAAATACCTTTTTACATATTTACCATTAGTTTTTATTTGTTTTGTGGTTGTTGCTCTAGTTGCTGTTGCTGTTGTTGTTGTTGTTGTTGTTGTTATTGCTGGTGGAAAAATGGAAATTTTTGTGAAAACTTAGCAACAACAATGTGAACTTTTATTTTTTGTGTGTTGTGTGTGGGTGTGTGTGTATTGCTTTTGTTGTTGCATTTTGTTTGAACAGATTTATTTCATTTCATTTCATTTTTTTTGTTTACTGTTTTCCTTTTTCTTTTTTTTTTTTTTGTTCTCTCTGTTTTTTGCACAACTTTTTCCAATTTCGCCGAAAATTTCAATTTAGTTTATTTCATTTGTTGCCACTGCTGTTTGGCGGCATTTTATTTAATCATAAAAATTCTAATTAAATTTTTTATTATTTACGCTTTGATGATGTTTCATGTTGTTGTTCTTGTTGCATCTTGTTTTTTTTTTTTTTTTGTTTGAATTTGTATTTTTGGTTTTCACTTCCTGCCAAATGCACACACAGAACAAATTGCGGTTGAGATTTCTTCATCTATAGCATTTTTCCCATGGTTTTTTTTTTAACTCGCCTGATTTAATGATTTGCCGCCTGCGACCCCAAAAGCAAATATTAAATATTTACTTATGTGCTCTGTCGCCTTTCAATAAAACAATCATACACACACACACACACACTCTCCCAGCAAAAAGGGAGTCTGGGCTGTGGCCAGGTTGAGATTTGTCGTAGGACCAACCGAAACTTGATTTGCATGTCATTAGCAGACATCATCAGACTACGATGAAACCCAATCGAATTTAACTGCAGGCAGCTAAAAATATGTGCTGGAGAAATGAAGAGATGGTGGGGTTTCCTGGGGGGGATAACGATGCAGCAAACAGTGTGTGTGGTTCGTGCGTGTGGTTGCTCCTGCTGCTGCAGGGATGGTTGGCAACAACCTCTCTGTAAACAAACCGCCACTAAAAATATCACATGTCATGAGCTGACGCTGCTTCTACTTCTACTTCTGCTACTGCCACTGCAGCAGGGTGACATACTAATTAGTGTCTTTCTCTCTCTCTGTCTCTATGGGTGTGTGTATGAGTTGAGCCGTGCCTCAGTCTATGATAGTCCTATCTATGGGAAACTCATGCAGTCAATATTTGCTTCCACATTTGCTATGCCTCATAAAAATCAACGAAAATGAACCAAAAATCATCTCGACTTTCCTTTTTTTTCGACTTTCCGCATTTCAATTAGTTGCTCTTCTGATTTTGTTTTTCCCATGAAAATCATGGCATATAATCAAGATTTATGTTTTGGTTTGATGGTCACAATATTTGATTGTAAATACTAGAGAAATAGATGGGGAGCAGCTAAAAAATTTATGTTTTAAATACTACATCAATGATCAGATTTATTAATGAGTGAGAATAGAATATACAACAGGAGACCACTCAATCTAGTGGCTTGGATTCAGGTAAAGTTTATTTCACCGAGACCTAAGATCATCATATACATACATTATCCTTTTATCGGTACACGGTCTCCTTATGATAATTATCCAGACAATGACCATGGACAACAGGTGCAAAAACAGAGCAGATGATATTAAAATGTTGAGCCATTGTTGCTGCTGTTATTTTTGTTTATTTTCCTTCGCCTTCTGTAGTATTATTTTCTTGTGTTTTCTTTCCTTTTTCGTTTGCATAGAATATGTAAACAGAACTGCGAATAGCTACTCGAGGGATAGAAGAGGTAACTAAGCTTTAATGGGCTTTCCAACAGAAGACAGATGCTGCAGCTGCCGGAGACTTCACGATCAAGCTGGTGGAGAGGTGGAGAGGGAGGTGGAAATCTAAAGCAAAGAGCCACCAGGCAGGCCAAGTTCAAATTCCAACAAAATTATTAATACGACTTTAGCTACAGAAGGAGCAAAAGCAGTTTCACTAGGCACACCAAAGTAGAAGCCGAAATGGTAACAGAAGTGGTGGGAGTAGAGGAATAGAATGGGAATGGTTAGTCTGAGCCTGGTTGCGGTTAACAAGACACTTCAAGTAAACTCACATCTGCTGGAAATGCATTTTGCATTTGCTCCCTGGGCTAGTGTCTTTGGCAGGGCATTTGCCAAATTATGCCTACCACCGTCGTACTCCTTGCCTCTCCACTCCACTTAACTGTACACCGAACCTCGAACTTCGCTTAGACCAACCATCAATTTGGTTGCTCTTCTAGTTTGCTCTGCCCTTCTTCCTCTTTCTCTCTGTCTCTCTCTCTCCTGGGTAGGAATTATCTAAACTGTTTTGGCCATGTTAGATCGGGATGTTTGCCAGCAGAAACTAAATTTTCCTAAACATTATTTAGTTGTTAGTTTTTAGAGACAGTGTGCGTGTGTGAGTGTGTGTGTGTATGTGTGTGCAGGTAAGAGGTCTTCTTTGTTTGCTATCTGGTTGTGGTTTTAGAATATGGCTAGCACTACGCACTTGGGGTAAGACCCCAGCTTTGTGTGTTTGCCGAGAGTTTAGTTGTGCACTCCTCTTACCCTGATCTCTTGCACCTTGTTAACGCATTGTTCTACGATTTTTCTGGCTTCAACTACTCCTTTAGCCCCCATCACCTACCACTTTTCACTATCTCTCGTTCTCCACATTCTCAACAAGTTTATCGCCTCCACTCTCTGACTCTAATTTACATAACCACGCAAATTAGTTTTGCGTCTGCTGCACTTTTTATCAGTGAACAGCAGCGGCAACAACAAATACAACTAGCTCCAACTTTGTCACTACTACCACCTCCGCTCTCCCTCTCCCTATCCCCATCTCCCTCTCTACTCACTCACTTCTCTCGCTTTTTCTATCTATTACCCCATTGCAACTTAAATTTAGTTGCCAAAGTTATTTAAACTTTTTTTTTTAACCGCCATCTCGGTTTTTTTTTATTTTATTTTCCATTCTATTTTTTACTCTCTACCTTATTTTGCACTTTTCCAAAAATGAATTTTGCAAAACTTTTTTGGCCGCCCCTAGTACACACTTTTTTTTTTCTATAGACACACTGTTTGAAGGAAGGCGGGAATTGGTTAGGCAGCGGTAGAGGGAGCTTGGCTAGTAGTTAAGACAACAATTCATTTAACATTGAAGCACAGTCTTTGATTTTTTTTCTCCCCACCCCTCTGTTAAAACAAAGTTTTTCCTAATGGCACCCCACTAGAATAATATGGCACAGTGGGGCCATACGCTTTGAAATCTGTGGCGAAACTTTGTCTAATAAGTCTAATAGAAATCGAAAAGTATTCGGATAAAATGACTTTATTGAAAAGCGCTCAACATTTTGCAGTGAAAGTTTAAGGAGACAAATGGCAAGAGAGAGGGAGTAAAAAGTGACCTTGGAGTTGAAGTTTATTATCTTAAGATAATCGTTAATATTATTATGAAAAGAAAGATACAGAGAGAGAGAGAGAGAGAGAGAAGGTGGAATTAATCAGGAATATAAAGGAGAATATATGTTATGTGAATGATCATCTTTTAGTTCTTCAAATTTGTCAAGGATTTTGGCCCAGGGTAGATATTATTTTCCGGAGTTGTGCCCCTTTGGCATTGTATGTTGTTGGCATTGTTGTAATGTTTGAGAAGTTTCCCTTGATTATGTGGGTCTATTAAAGGTTTCTCCCGCCTAGTTTGGTAACTGGCTAACTGCTGTCCAGTTGATTGGCAGCTGAGAAAGTTTATATTATTAATGTAGCCCGAGAATAACAACATTTCTCTCTCTATCTGCCTCTCGTTTTGTCTCTTTCTTCTTTTCTCTATATCTTTTGGCGCTCTCATTCAATCAGTTTCGTTAAGGGCTTCTGTTTTGGACAGCACGGCTAATTGAGTTTTTTGTAAATTATATAGAAAATAGATACAAAACTAACATAGAAAAAGCTACAGAAGGAAATACATAGTTAGTTAGATGGAGATAAATAGAGAAAAAGAGATAGTAAGAGACGGAGGAGCCGGGGAGAAAGAAATGAAATTCTCACATAGGTTTAATTGCACGTTTTGATGGCAAAAGCTGTCACCATTCTGTATTTGGGTTATGTGTGGCGCAAGGTGGTGGTTGCAAGGTGGTAGTGCCATTAGCGGCGACTAAGCCACTTCAATATTTGGGCCAGACTTTTCTACACTTTAAATAGAAACGTTTCCTGCAATTTTAGTCGAGCAGACGAGGATGTCGGAAGTTATTTTTGGTACGTGCAGCGCGGCGGCAACACACAAAAATGTTGCAAATTGAAAGAAAATTCGACAGTCCGCAGTCCGCAGCACACGACAGTTGGAGGCGCCTCTGACATACCCATATGCTTTGTGCCAGGCTCTTCTCGATTTCTATGCTTCCCATCCAGCCCTCCTATCGTCCACTTCCCTCGCCTCATGTGTGGTGCATGCCAAGTTCGCTGTTCGATAGACTTAAATCGTACCTATATGTATATATATATTCATATACAATTACTTCAAATCGTTAAAGATTGAAAAAGTAATTTCTATGTATCATTGTTCTTATTATAGTTAATATTGTCTCTTCTTCGAAGAAGGTCTACTTAAGAGTCAAGTGTCCTTGTTAAAAGGGTATTAGAAAGTCGTCTTTAATTTATTTATTTAATTTTGTTTGTGTTTGTTTTTTTTTCTTGTTTCAGTTCTTTTTGGGCTTTTGCCTTCTAAGCGATTTTTGTGCGATTTTGTAGCAAGTTTTTGCCCCGAACTCAACTTGAGCATGACTACAGTGTGTGTGTGTCTATGTGTGTATGGGAGTGTGTTCCGTGTGGGGTTTGTACTTAAAGTTGTCTATTTGCTAGTTGTTGTTGCTGTTGTTGTTGCTGCTGTTTTTCTGTTTGTATGCCAAGAGCTGCATTGAAAATGAAAATGTTCGCACAGTTTTCCGCACAGTTGCATTTTCACTATGCAACTCGGCGCGGCTCAGTTACTTGATACAGTTTTCTGTATTTTTTCTTGTTTTTTTTTTTTTTGTGTTTTTTTGTAACATTTTTTTTCTCGCTCCCACGATTTTTTCTTCCCTTTTGATTTCTTCTTGTGTTTGTGTGTCGCCCTGTTCACTGTGTTTTCACCATTTTCCTTTTGCTTGCTGTTGTTCTTGTTGCACTTGTTTTCCATGCTCATCTACCCAGTCGTGCGCTTTGTGCTTTCTATCTTAAATGCGCTAGCTAGATTTTCATACCCCGCATCCGTGGACAAAAAGGTTATATTGGGGCCGATACTATGTATGTATATATACCTATATATGTATGTACATACAAATGTTAACTCATGATCAGGACATATAAGGATAGTGGCGGAAAGGAAATTGGATGGAAATGGGAATATGAGAGATCATACATTTTACCTCGTTATCAAGGGTATCTCTTAGTCAATGCATTTAGTTAATGTATAGAGCCTTTTTTTTAAGAACTTTGTGTTCAACTCATACAGCATTCATTCAGCATGAGAAGAGTTGAAAGTCGAGATTTGAAATTTTTCTATGACCCCGGGGAATCGGGGTAGGTGGACCAATGTGAAGCAATGGGGAATCCTTAAATGAAAAATAATAAATTTTCAATTTCTCTTTGGAGAAGGAGAGCCCACTCGATATAAAGAGGTTTCAAACAAATTATGACAAATAAGCAAGTAAACGGCATAAGTGAATAATATGATAAGAATTTTCGACAAGTTTCAATCTCTGCTCTCTCGGCTCTGCTTCCCCGTCCCTAACTATCTATTAGGATACCAATTAGAACATAAACATGAAACTGCATAAATCAGATGGAGGAGCAGCAGCAGCAGCAACTTTTATCAGTTGCATCCTTCCTTCTCTCATTTGAAAAGGGCTTTTTTAGTACCGTTGTCGTTGTCATCATCGTCATGCTAGTTATAGTCGTTGCCATGCCCCCAAAAGGCCTTAATCCGTCTAGCATCTCGCATTTTTCATTCGCCCATTCATGCAGCTAATTTGATTTTCTACTCCCTCCCCCTGAACCACCTCACTACCAACTCCCCTTCCTCCTATAGCATTTTGCCCTTTTTCATTCAAGTTGCATCGAGAGTCAAGGAGAAGAATATTTTCATTAGACATTTTGTAAATGTGAGCAGCTTACTCTCTACAGAGATTTCAAAAGAAAAATGAAAATGCTACCAGGATTGAAAATGATAACGGGGGGGCAGGAGCAGGGGCAGGAAGAGGGACAGGGACTGGGGATAAGGATAGAAATAGGGAATGGAGATCAGAACTGAGAATGAAAATGATTCACCATATTGACAATTGACAAGTGCAGTTGGACTACAAAAATGAAACGGAAATTATATTTCTAATATTACAATTACAGCAATGATTTAGCATTTTCACTACACTGAAAGAAACTGAGAAAATTTTCTTGTTTGCTTTAAACATTTATTTAATAGATGGAATCAGTTCTTGCATTGTATTTCTCGTCATCGCTCTTAATTTTATAGTACTCAAACGTTTCGGGTATAAATCAGAGTAAACCTTGTTTAGGGATTCTTTTCGATCTCAGGGTCATTTCAGTTTGGAAACGGTTTTCTTAAAGATTTTTGTTACGTAGCCTCATCTTTTGCGCTGTGGCCGGTCATCTATGTATTTGCTTCTTCAAACATATCCATTTATGTTTATATCCTGAGAACGAAACTAAATAATCCAACAATCTAATTTAAGTAAATGTTTCTTTTTTCCCTTTTTCTCATTTTCGTTTTAGTTTTAACGAGTCCCGTGCGGATTTGTGCTACAGTTAAGAAGTGAATTTGGAGCGGGCCAAGGGTAAGTTCAAGTTTTGTTGTTGACGAGTGAAAGATACATTTCTGATTACCCTAGAGCAAATGCAATTGCTTATCGAAGGAAGGCGGGCCACCACTCACCACTTACCACTCACCACCTTTTCAACCAATTCACCGAGTGTCAACATGTTGAGGACTCATAACTCTTACTTTTAATTACCAAGGGGCAAAACGTAAAGTTGTCATAAGCCCAAAAAAAAAAAAAAATTAAATGGAATGAGAGTGGCCCGCCTGAAACTCTGCCTCAGTTTGCAATACCTAAGCTCACCGTCATTTCATTTCATAATTAAATGAGAAAAATTGTTTTTTTCTTTTTTCAAACTCACCAAGCGTAAATTTTTTGTTAAGGAATCGTTACGGTCTTTGTGATTTTGTTTTTCAGTTGTTTGTTGTGTCGTGTGGGAAATTTGGTGAGATTTTGCACATGGTGACTGGGACCGAAAGTAGCTCTCGTAAATATTCATTACATTTGCGTATTGTTTTCCAAAGGAATCGGAGTTGTCGGAATCACAAGTTGAAGATCCTTGTGTATATTTGCATAAAGTTGGCCAACTTTTCACCGCCGCCAGAAAACGAATGTAAAATTGTTAAATTGTTTTTGTATGCATTGTTTGGTTTTGGAAAACCTGCGGCCTGCTACTGCTGCTGTTGCTGCATTTTTAATTAGGCCTCAAATGACCTTGAGGGTGTGACAGGATGTGGGGTAAATGGGTCGTTGTAAGAAAAGTTTTTGCCGCTAAGGCCTGGGAAATGCAGCAGCTGCGCTCACCCATTCATTGTCTGTCCAACACTATTGACTCAATGGCAAAGCAAAGTAAATCTGAGCCTGAGCTTCTTTTGAGACACAAAATCTCATAGAAATGAGGCTTTATTTATATGTATATATGTATATATATGTATGTATATATGTATGTGTATGTACAAATGTATTCATACATATATAAAATGTCTTGGGGGCGTGGCCTGCCCTGCTCATCAATGATATTAAGCGAACTTAATCCTTTTACATACTCACGCTCAATGCGCTTCACTTCATTCACTGCTATGACGATGGTGCCTGCACTTTGCTCTGCTCTCCTTTCCGAGCCGTGCCGTGCTGTTCCCTTCCATTCCTTTACTTTCCTTTCGTTTCGATTCGTTTCCTTTGCTTTGGTGCTTTGAAAGAGCTTACATATGCCTTTGTGAGAGAAGAGAAGAGGTTGAGCGCGGTATGAGAGGCTATATAGCGGGGGTAAAGAGCCACTCATAACTTTGGCCATCGTTTGGCGCCGCCTTTGGTGACGGCGAATGCGCTTGAAAAACTTTGTACAACTTTAAGCCGCTTACAAGCTTTGCGCGCTTAGCACCAACCACCCACCGCAGTCTATAGTGACCCCGACGCTTTCCACTGGCACAGGCACCACCACTGGCACTGGCACTGCCGCTGCCATATCCGCATCCGTTTACATCTTCTCTTGAATTGCATTGGTCAAATTTCTGACTAGTTTCTATTAATTTTATTGAATTGAATTGTTTTCTGTGGCTTTTTCCCCCTTCGAACGTGATGTGTCGCTGCGAGTAAAGCAAATGTGTGAAGATATTCAATTATAGGAAAGTTTTTTTTTTCAATCAATACATTGAACGGCTTCATTTCCGCTTAAAGCGTTGGGAAACTGCAGCTTAATTACCTAACAAAAGTTCCGGAGGCCAATAAATTGTCATAGAAACTGTTCAACAAAAGTAAAAGCAGTAAATAACACTTCCTCCTCACTAAAATTTGTATACCCTCATCCCATACTATATATTTTACTTACTCTAGCTAGTGGATTAACAAAATCTCTGAATGAAATGATATAACTCATCGTTCTAAATAGATAAAGGATCAGAGACTCATATGATTCGCTTGATCGGAAATGTAATGGTAGAATCCATCTTTTTGCTTTGGGTGTAAGAGAACATTTCCCTTAAAGGGTATCGTCCAAGAAGAAGAAAAGAAAAAAAAAACACACACCAAACGTTTATTGTGTGCATAACTCTATGACTCTGGCCTTTGTATTTGGGTGTGTGTGTTTGGGTTTGTGTGTGGGAGATCCAAAAAGCGAATTCTACACATACCGCGCATTGTTTGGACCAACAACAAGAACACACAAACACACTCACACAACCTTTTTTGCCCCTTTGATTTATTGGCATCCTTGGGCCAACGCCTTAAATATTTTGCTAACCCTAAACCATGCGGGGGAGGACTTAATAGCAGGGGTTGGGGCCAAAGCTGGAGCTGGAGTTTTGGGTCTGAGAGATTTGAGGGTTTGTCGACAGTTGGAGGGTTGAGTGTTGTTGTTTGGTTCTATGTTTGAGCTTGACCATTGTTGTTGTTGTTTGGCTATCCAAATCACGCTTATTGAATTTCATTTTATATAGATTTATTTTTCTTTTATTATTAATAGCCCACAAAAAAGCAAAAAAGGAAACGAGAAGAAAACACGTCTAAAGCTGACAAACAACTCACACACACACACACACACACACACACACTCATTTTAAGCTGTCAAAAGAAAATATTTGAAATGATTTCGGATTTTCGAAATCGTTCAGGGGAAGGGTACCCCCCACGCAACCCAGAGAGATAAGATATAATAATTTTCTTGTTGAACGAAGTTGAGGGCAGACCAATGCCCTTTTTCAGGCTAAATACAGGGATTTCTTTTCTATCATCTTTTATTCTGTTGTTGGTCGGGTAGATTCGTTTTAGTTCAACGTTTGCACAGGGAACAATAGTAATGTTTTTTTTTTTTTTTTTTGAATGAAGGGTATAAGGGTATAGTTATGTCGGTGCCAACATATTTCAACTGATCGGTGTAGAGATTTTTTTCGCTTGTCTTTGAAATTGTGCAGAATTTGTTTCAGTCAAACCTTTGAACGCATTTACATTAGTCACCTAGTGCTATGGTGAGAGGAAATACATACAGCCATATATAGATGTATGTATATAAATATGATAAGTTGAAGTGGTGAAGAAACCATAAAATTCGTTTAACTTACTTGGTAATTAAACGGGACACAAACCAGCAATCAGCAACAGGTGAGCTTAGCAGATGCATCACATCACGTAGCCTACTTTTGGGGTAAGTCTGTGTGTTGGTTTTATATTGTACCATCAAGCAAATGAGCCAACAACTAAAAAAGCCTCAAGAAAATGACGGTAGACACACGCACATACATATATACACACACACTCACACACGCACACACACTTGATGCTAAAAAGTCATTAAGTACAAATGACGTTAGCCCACAGATGGCGAAAAGTCAGGCGCATTGCCGGTCCTTCGTGCTGCTCCTTTGCTGCACTTTTCCTCCCACTCTCTCTTGCTCTCTTTTTCGCTTTCTCCCTCTCTGTCTTTCGCTCTGTGTAATTGTAGCACGTTTGACTCTAGCTAACTGCATATTGAGTAATGCCCGCGAGCGTACGGATGAAGGAACGTACGTACGTACGTACGTACGTATGAGCGAGTGGCAGAGATGATGGGCTTGACATTATTTATGACTTGGTTTTCCTTGATATGTTGTCGGTGCAGCGAGTTCCATCACATCTGAAATTGGTTCTCTCATGCATTCACATTGACATACACACAAACGAGAAACGAGGGTCGCCAAAGAATTTGATCGATTTCAAATGTTACGCTAGTGAGAAATTTTAGACTATCGCAAACACTTGTTCTTGCTATATAGTCCTATTAATAAAATTTTTGATTTTTCGATATTTTAGTTTTGTCCATTCTTTCAGAGGTTGTCTGTAACCAACCTCGTGCTCGCACATTTCCTCTGAAGGCATAAATAATCTGTTGCATGTGCGTGTTCCTTTGGGCCTGGTCTTGGTTCTGTTGCCATTTTAGTTACTTTGTATGTTAAACCATGTATAATTAATTTCAATTTTCCAACAACACAAGCGAAAATTTCTTAATGAAAATTTGCGTTAGCAAATTGACAGCGGGCGAATGGTTGGCTTAACATAGGCCTGACACTTGTCGCATTGGTCAAACAGCATTAACAGCGGTTCACTTCACTTCAGTTCACTTTCGTTTCGGTTTTCGTCCCAAAAATCAATTAGGCACCTTTAATGTTAATCGCTTCATATATCAAATACTCTCAAAGGGCTGTAAGCGATAGTCAAAAGTCGCGAAAAAGGTTCGCTAACTGGGTGAGAGAGGCAAAAAAAAGGGCAAATCAGCACGCGACATTTTTAGCGCCATCCTTTTTGCTGCGCCAAGTGACGGATCAGGAAAGGAGTGGGGTGGAGGGGTCTATATGAGGAAACGAAATTTGGAGTTGGGGACTTAATGAAAAGAGGCAAAACAAAAGGCAATGGAAAGGCATTGAAAAGCCATGAGCAAAGTGTTCAAACGCGATAAAAAGATTAAAGTCCAAAAAAAAAAAAGCGAAAGTGCGAAACAGAGAAAATTGAGATAACACACACACACATACACACACATACACACACATACACACACATACACATGACATGACTCGCTCCTCCCAGCAGGGAACCCCGCCCAGACTGTCTAACCTTCACCCCCCCTTCCCTGTCCACTTAACACGCCGTCGCCTGAATGGCAATTGGTAATAGAAAATCGGATCAGATTAGATTTAATGCGGCGACGGCTAATTTTTGGGTGATTTTTCATCGAAATAGCAAAAGTGCTAGGAAGTTTTTTTTTGGCGGCATCTTCAAGCCAACCCATCGCCCCCCGCCCAATCATCTCGCGCATCTCCCTGTATCCGGAACCCAGAGGCCTGTCAGCGGCAATACGCCGGCAATGACAGCTAAACAAATGACACACAGCCTGATTCGTTCAAATGGGGTGGGATACGGAGGAGGAAAAGGAGAAGTGCCACTCACTCACTCATACACAGAAAGAAACTGAATGATATAAACATATCTCTGCAAAAGAGTGTGTGTTTTTGTGTGTGTGTGTGTGTGTAAAAGAGAGGGAGGAGTGGCATCAACATCAGCATCATCAACATTTCCGCTTCCGGCTGTTTATGCTAAAAGTATGGCGGCGACATAAGCAAAGTGGAAGCAAAGCTACTGACAGCAGCAGGAGCAGGAGCATGAGTATAGTAGTCCAAGTGATCCCTCAGTCCTCTCACTATTCTGCATCCCGCAGCGTTGTCAGGCGCCTTCCCCGGCTGGATACTATTTTGTTGTAGCCGATTTTTTTCTCCCTTCTCCTCTCTGTGCTTCTCTTATTTTTTTATATCTTTTTGGTGGAAGCATCTATCATGTTGCTTATGCTTAAGGGAAAAGAAGGGCATATGCGACTTTTGCTACAAGTAGATGAAAGATATTCAAACTTGTTGTAACGCAATTATAATTTTAATATATGTAGAATTAGTAAACTTTACTCATATATCTATATTACATATTTAAAAAGTAATAAAGCACATCAGCTAGTCGGTGTCTTCTCTTTCATTTTCCTCCCCATATTTCTATCGCCTTTTAAATACCGAAAACTCGGTGCCGCCTATGCGTCAAGAGTGTTCAATTTTCCGGTCAAGTTTGCTACAAATTTGGATGCTTTGGTTCGTGTTGCTTTCATTTCACTTGACAACGATGATGATCATGATAATAATGATGTTGATGCGATGCTGATGATGACATATAATATAAGTATGTATAAATAATTACCAACACGCACAAAGAGCTGAGACTGAGACGTCAAAGCACAGCGCCAAAAGTCTGGAATTTTTCCTGTTTTTTTCTTCTGTCTTATATATATATATATACTTAATTTTGTTCTCCGTGTTGTTTTTTTTTTTTTTTTATTTTTTGTTGTTGTTGTTATCAACCATTCTACGCCCACAAAAACACCAAAGAAAAGCCCTAAAGTTCAAGGTAAACTTCAAATGAAAAGACGAGGAAAAGAATGAGTGAAGGACGGAGGGGAATAAGAAGTGGGAGTGAAGGTACACATATTTCACCTGCCCTTTTATTACGCCATCTTTTAATTTTTACATATTTATGAGGCAGGAAAATTTCACTCTTGTTGGTAGTGGTGGAGACCATCTTGTTGGGACTGTCCCGAGCTATTTGTTCAACTCTAATTGAAACTAAAATGTCAATGGCAATCATATCAATGGTTATGGATGCCGCCGTCATATAGGACATGGACATGTCATTCACATGTCGCTTCGGGTTATGAAATCTCAGCTTATTTGGCTAGAAACAGTAACAGCAAAAATAACAACAACAACAGCAATACAACTCACATGCATAATTGAAGGTAGAAGGGAGAAACGGAGAAAAATCCGACAGTAGCAAATCAAATAGCAACAACAACGAAAGGTACGTTACATAAATTAATGGGATTATCCATTCAATTTTCAATAATTTTATTTGAAAATTATCGCACTTTCCCATCAAATTATTGAGTTAAGATTTAGTGAGATTAATTTGAAAATTTCTGATTTTGATTATTTATTTTTGGATCTATGTTGAACGAAAGAGAGAAATAGAGAGAGTAAGCAAACTAATCCCGATGTTTGATGCACAAATGTACATAATTTTCTTTGCGGTAAGGAGGAGCTTTTGTGTTGTGTTTGCTTGTAGTTATTTCGCGCAACTTACAAGGATTCGCAATTCTGCTTCAGTCTATGTCTCTGGTTTTGGCTCACGGCCTAAGCACATAAAACAGGAAAATTGTATCGCCACAGCTCCAGGCAACCAGAGCAGCAACCAGCCAACCAACCAGTAGCTTGGTTACGTAGAGGGACAAAGACCAAGGAGTATGGGGATGGGGCATGGGTCTGGGGGCATAGGGCAGAGGAGGTTAGTCGCGAAACCTTTCATCCTTTTTGCCGTTGCTACTTGCCTGCTCTTTGGGTTTGATCCTAATGTGCTGGCTGTCAGAGCCTGTCGACGTTGACGTCGTCAGGGCGGCTATTTCGGGGATTAATGTCAATGTGAAAGGATTCTCTCCTCTATCTACGGCTCTCAGTACACTAAGAAAAACAAATCTCATACATACAGTTTAGTATTTTCTGTTTTATATTTTTTTCTTTAAATTCCATATACTTTTTTTTGTTGCTTTCGATTTCCATTGGTGGAAAATTTAGCAGACTTGTCGAGGATGGCGGCCGAGGAACCCATTATGAATGGTCCAAAGCGGATGCAGAATGAACTCAAGGAGATGATGGAGCATAAATTTCTAACTCAATTCCGTTGCCTTGAGGTAGAACCGAATAATATATACAAATGGTATGCCCTCTTAATGCCGGTCACTCCACCCTATGACAAAGGAGCATTTAAGCTAGAGATCGATTTTCCTCTGCAATATCCATTCAAGCCTCCCCGTTTGCATATCAACACAAAGATATATCATCCCAATATTAATGAACGGGGCCAAGTGTGTTTGCCCATTCTGGAAATCGAGCACTGGAAACCGACCTCAAGAATTGAGCATGTGTTGCAGGTGCTTTTGGCCACGATTAATGATCCACAAACGGAAAATCCTTATCGAGTTGATGTGGCCAATGAATTTCGTAATGATCCCAAGAGATTCTATAAAATGGCCGAAGCCTGGGTCCTTCGTTTTAGTGAGCAACGACCCACCGATGCCGAGCTGGCCAAGATGGCCAGAAAAAAGAAAAAGACAGCTCGTTAACATCAAAAAATTAAGAAAAAAATATAAAAAGCAGAGAAAGACGCTAACTAAATTTTCTAATTGGCTGGGAAAACCAACTGTGAGGATAAATCATTTGACTGAAGGCCTCAAGCAGTGCCCAACTTGGGTCTCTAAGAGGCGGATCCTGGGGAACATTGTCATCCGCATTGCCATCCGCCTCATCATCGTCAGCATCCGTCTTAGTCGCGACATTTCTTATGCCCTATACCATTCGGTGTGTATCAGTTGTGTCAAGTTGTTTGTCTCACTTATGGTGAATCCGGTCAATTGTTGCAGCTCACCATTGAATCGCATTATTTTTCTTATATTCTATTAAAAACTAAATATCAAAGTCGTATATACATATATAAAAGATTTTAGTCAAGAAGCTTTATTTTGCGATTTTTGGTATCTATCGGTATTTAATCGGAGAGTGATACTAAAAGAGGTGAATAAGTTTCAAGGGTATAGCAATAACGATATAACCAAAGTTGAAACCTTCTATGGATTTTTATAGTTTTTTTTTTTTTTTTTTTTTTTGTGTTTAAGGAACACTGGTTTGAACGGTCTTGGGTGTGTGTGTGTTCATCAGGGCCATATAAATTTCTGCAATGAATGAATCAACTTTACGTACTTTAGAAATGGCCACATGGTCACATATGTGACTTGCTTTACGGCCTTTCTCTGCTTTCTCTTCATTCCGAAACACTTGAGCTTCAGTTCCAGTTTCGGTTTGAGTTTGAGTTTTCTCTATCTGTGCGTGTGTGTGTGTGTGTGTGTGTGTGTGTGGGGGGGGGGGGGGGGGGGGGGGAGTGTGGTCGGGTGTGTTTGGGTATGTGCGTTTTACGAGTATCTGCGTGTGCGTTGGGCAGTTCACTTGATATGCTTCTGCCTCCACCTCATCACACCGCCTCCATCCGCCAAACTTGGAACTTGTCAACGGCATGTGTTCAGTGTTAAAGATAGGGAAAAAGAGATGTGTAAAAACATAGGCATATCAGGGGAGGGATGCTAGTGGTAGTAGTGGTGGTGCTCTATATACAACTTCTATTCTTAAACCGATTTTAAACCATATGCTTCCACTCTGTATTTATTAAAAAATCTTATCAGAGTTCCAAAAGAAAATAATTTTAGCTACCTTAAAGTCGTACAAATTATTTGAAATTGCCCAATTTTACTTGTGTTCGCCCTTAAATGTATGCTACAAAAAATATTTGACTCAAAGTTTTACTTAAATTTTTTTTTTTTCCATGAAGCATTTTCTGAGCTTTCCTAGATCAGTTTAGATGACGGCCAACATCATCTTCCCTCTCTCCATGTAGTTAGATATAGAATTCGCTACGCCCATGAATATGCTGCGTACAAGCAGCGCACTATAATTACAGCGGAGGCCAAAGGCATGTTCATGTTAGAGAGATATTTGTATCTAGTTTCCGCTTTTATTTTTTTTGGATTTACTGTTAAGCAGGCGCAGAGCCCTGTGCCCGGTGCCCTGAGCATTGAGTCGGAGCCAGAGCAGGATTCCAGCTAGTTGCCTGTTGGCCAGAGCAACCATTGTGAAGATGGATTACCATAGAGGCGGATGTCGACAGTTTTTCCTTATTTTTGGGTGTGTCTTGTTAAAACTGCCAGCTGATTATTATCACCTTTCGGTCTGGATTGGTCTGGCCTGTTCCAAAGAAGAGGCTGACTATGGATAGGCAAGTGGGATGGGAGGCGGTACGAATAGTGGTAAGAGTGTGGGTGAGTGTGCGGGTAGAGGCGTGCGGCAGTCATTGACACCAATGGTTGGTGCCCCCCTGTGGGGCAATGGCTGAACGAATGAAGCTGCCACTGACAGACGTCATTTGCTTTTTTGCTCTTTATGTTCGAGTGTGTGTGTGTGTGAGTGTGTGTGTACGTTGTGTCTCTGCCATTCCATTCAAAAAGCAGCAATGAATCGCAGTTTTTGATTAGCACCAGCAGATGAAGGTTAGACGTAAGGGAAGATATGGTAGGTATAGGGATAGGATGAAATGGGATGGGATGAAATGGGATGAGATGGTATGGCATGGTGCTGGTAACCCCTAGATACTTTTCTTTCATTCTTCTTCTGCGACTGCTGGCTTGCCATAATTCATTAGTGCCTAATTACAGTTCGTGGCTGTGTTTTAAATTAGTTTTCGCAATGTTTGTGGGCAGAAAACAGATTTTCAGACTTTTTAGATTTTCAGATTTTTCGATTTTCTGATTAGACTCTTGAAACGGCTACAAAAACATTTTGTTAAATGGCTAGCTAAAGCCACACTAATTAATGCTTAAAATATGTCCGAAATAACTTAAAGCCAGCAAAAGATTACTACATTAATAAACATATCGTTCAACTGAAATAGAATGATGAGAA
Organism: Drosophila austrosaltans; assembly: GCA_035045865.1. NCBI lineage: Eukaryota > Metazoa > Arthropoda > Insecta > Diptera > Drosophilidae > Drosophila > Drosophila austrosaltans. The sequence goes on along the minus strand of JAWNOQ010000207.1, from coordinate 1,152,808 downwards.
CAAAAATAACTTAAATCAAAAGTGAAATCAAATTTATGAGCAAAACTCTTGAAAAAGTTTAATAAATCTTATAGAAAACGTGAATGGTATTTGATCAGGTTGTTGTGTATAACTTTTGTGGTCCTAAACAAGGATTGCAAATATAAGTTGCCATGGTATTTATGCCTCATTTCGTATTCATTGAGCTTTAGTTTGACATTTGGATCACTGAATGACAACCTCATGTTTTTCCAAATTGTTTTCAGTACATCCACCAAACTGAAGAGTACTTCCATATCACATCTTTGGGGATTCATTGAAATGATACTAACGGTTGCATCCGTAACGAATTTCTCATGAATTGTCGCTAGTTCTTCAAAATTCTTACACATGGCCATTTCCAAATCACACTTGATGGCCAATGCCTGTTGCTTTTCCATAAGATCGTCTAAATAAGATTTATGATGCCTGAGAATTTTTTGCATCATGTGACGTAAACTAACTAATATCTTCTCCAAATCCACTCCGCTGTGTGTGTTGAGCATGGGAAGGTTTTCCAGTTGCCACTTTGAGCGTTGTATCTGCAGATTGAGTCGAAAGTGGGTGTTAAGTAGATCCAATTGTCTCTTGGTTATGATGCAGGACAAGGCTTCATTGCATTTATAGTCAAGATTCAGTTGATTGATGCTCTTAAATTTACAATCTATGACGAAGAAGTGGGCCATCTCAGAATTGTGGCTGTCTATGATCTCTTTGAAATGTTCCATTGTCGGGCATTCAAAGAACTTTTCAAATTTTTTCCTAAACTTATTGAAATTAAATAGAAGATACACGGAACGCAAATGCTGCAAGTGTTGAATTAAATTAAAGTCTTCCTTTAGCAAATGCACTACATAAGTGTTGACTAGTACAGTTCTCTGGGTGAGGTGATGATCCATTGCATTCAGAACGATGTCAGCTATTGGAGTATAGCCAAAGCAGCGTTGAAACCTCAACATTAATTCGTCCACTGTAAGGAAAGGAGGATCCAGAGGATCCGGTTCCAATTCTTTGTTGTAAGAATGAAACAGGTGTCGGAGAGGCTCTTCATCGATCATATCGATTTGGTCGAGTATGTCGGGAGCAGGAAAGATTTTTGCATTGTCCACCACAGTCATTTCATATGCCTTCAACTGATCTACAATAGATTCCATTACAACATTGTATAGACTTAAATTAATCAATCCTTCATGTTGAGCCACAAAAGCATCAAATGATTTGGTATCAAACAGGAATGCAACTGCCTTCGCTGACGTTACAATATGCTTTTCCAATAACTGATACAATGCCGAATTTTCCTTATTTTTCATAGGTCTCATTCTATATTCCGATTTGTCTCCCGTTTTCAAATGTTCAGCTACGAATTCAATGCGCCAATCATCGAACTCACCGAATCGATACCAATTACCCATAAAATTGCAATATGGTCTGATCGTGCATAGTAAAACACTAACCAAACAAGATCTCTCCTGGATCGAACATGGTTCCAAAGTAATTGAGAGTAAAGCGTCTAAAGTCCGAAAGCTTCTCACATGTTCTGCTGGAAAGGGATCAACTTTCGTGCTCCGCCTGTAGGTATTCCGGACTAAGTTCGCCAAATGTTCCAATCTTTGAAAGGGTTCTTTTGCCATCGTCCAAAAGCCCTCGAATGATTGAGCCTCCTTCTCCTTTGTAAGGCGTTGTCCATAATAAATGAGAAATTCCATTACTGGTTTGAGCAATCGATGTATAGCTTTGAACTGGCAAATCAATGTACTTAGATTATTCTTAGATATCTTGGGCCTGGTATAGGTATCTATAAATTGGAGCAACATTTGCATTTTCCTCAGAGGTTTCAATAGATCATTTTCTGGCATGGGTGAAATATGAGGCGGCATTCGCAGTTTTATTTCTTGATTCTTGAATTGAAAATATATCAAATCTTGAGGTGAGAAAAACATCAAAATATATTCAAATAATATGCGACTTCGAGAGGCGCTCAGACATCTACGCAAATGGTCCCCGTAGACTTTGGTAAATTTAAATGACTCTGGATTAAAGTTTATGTTTTTATTGATAGTGAGAGATGTTTTTGCTTCACTATCCGATATCGGTGAGATGATTTTGGATGATTTATCATTGATTGCTGTGTCCTTTATCTGTTGTGTTAGTTCTGAAATATCACTCTTATCTAAAGAGAGGGTGAAAGAGTATGTTTCCATGCATTCACTACGATGTATTTCGCTGCCGGACTCCGAAATTTCCCCATTGGAATCATCAAATTCGGAACCTGGTTTAATGACTTCAATGGACAGACTTGAAAGCTTTTTGATTTCTTCCAATATTTCTTTCCTCTGTCGATCCATTTCATCTCTATTTCTTCGGACATTGCGGAAGGCTTCGTAGTTGACCGACAGCATAAACTCGAGTAAACGCCACTGAAAATTCGTATCCCAATGATCCACGAATATTGGATGCTGTAGCAATACATTGGCCAGTTGTTGGAAGGATTCCCCATATTCTGACAGTCGTTCGGACTTGTAACGCTCCACGAAATGATTTATATTCCGACAAACGCCTTCGGCATCACTTTCGGGATATTTGTGATGCTTCAAGTCATGCATTGCATTTTCCAGGCATCTTTCATAGACAGGATTGCCCTCTTCTGCCGCAGAATCAATGCCAAGCAACTCCCCAATCAACTGCGGGACATTGCGATCCATAACTTCTCGCAGAAGTTGCTCCTCCTGATCCATGTCAATCAATTTACAGAGAGTACAACAAAACAAAAATATATATATATGTATGTAATTACTATATGGTGTACAAAATTATGAATAAGACTTAAAAATAAATCAATCGAATATATCTGACAGGAATAAAAGAGGAAAATTTACTACTATTCAACTTTGTTCGGTGGCAAATTTATTACAATAAAAGAAACAGTGTTAGGGCATTAATTCTTTTATGATTGTGGCCTTTGATTAATTATATATCAAATTTCAAACAAGTAGAACACACTTTCTAATTAAACTCATTCCATCGGAAATATATATACATATGTATGTATATATAAGCAATGAGCAATTTGATATTCGAACTTTCTTTTGAATTCGCCCAATCGTTGATGTTGATAGTGGATATACAATTTATGACCTGCATTAAATATATAGCTTATATAAATTGCATAATTTATACATATATATGTACGCTTATATATATATATACATATATTATGTGTGTGTGTGTGTGTGTGTGCATACATATATCGAGGATAACTCTGGCTGCTGCATTGCGATGACTGTACACGTACAATAAATAAAGGGTCAAAATCAAGCATTGTTAATTCATATGGAACTTCATTCATTGGCTATGGAATCAGGCCGAAAAGTGCTTACAAGAGTAAATATGAACTGTGGGCCAAGCCGGAGATACAGGCAGGAGGAAAGACAACGGAGAGTAGAGTATGAAGAAGAAAAAGGAGAAGAAGAAGCTTAAGCGAGTTGCTGTTGTTGTTGTTGGTGCTGAAGTTGTTGCTGTGTGCAATGCTTGTAAAACCAATAAAATCAATTAAAAGGCACTCAACATGCAAACAATTATATGCAAATTCATTTATACACGAGCTCACACACACACAAACACACAAACAGAGTGATGACTAAAGCGGGACGAGGATGAAGATGATGGGAGGGACGGGGGTGAAGTCAAAGCAAGCAGAAAACGATTTTGTATTTGCATAAAGCAGGAAAATAGAAAAAGGAAAAATCACAAATAAATACATAGGCAAAGGCCGACGACACACACACAGACACAAAAACATACACAAGCACAGCACACAAACGCACAGCACAAAAGGCCAATAGGAAAATAATGGGTGCGGGGTTGGGAAAATGCAGGGAAAATAGGAAAATAGGAGCATGAACCTGTTGCGCACCACCACCAATACTACTACAACCACCATCAACAACAGCAAGAGCAACAACAACACCACCAACAAATAAACATGCCAACAAAAACAAAATTCAAGTTGAAGCTTTAAAAATGGCAATGAAACAGAAGCCCATAACAACTGATGAGCAAAGAGAACGAAACACTGAAAGGACGGCAAGTAAAAGAGAGCCGATTGAAAGCAAATTGAAAGCAAGAGAAACAAGAGAAAGTAGCAGCGCCTGCGTTAATTGAAAGTAGAACAGCAGTCGGATAAGCAGCAGTAGCAACAGCGGCATTTTAAGAGAAACCGACACCAATGAAATGACATGGAACGCAAGTGATACAAATTGAGAACGAAACGAAATAAGAAGGAATGGAGCATAGCCTTAGAGTTGATGGCTCAATTGCTTGCCGCCTACTGTGCGGCCGTGGTGGTGGATGTAGTGGGCGGCAGCAGCAGAAGCGTCAATGGCAACGCCAGCAGCAGTGGCAGCGGCAGCGGCAGCGGGTGCAGAGCAGCTCGTTAGCATTTCATTCCCATCGTTTCCGCTAGCGTTCGCCGATTGTACTTCTGGCGCGTTGTCAGGTTTAGTCGTCGCCTGTGCGTGGCTATCATTAGTCTTCGTTAGGCGGTCTTTGTGTCAACAACGTGTTGCTCTGTTCCATTACCCATAAGCAAGAAGCTAAACGTTACATTGCCCGTTCCTGTGTCGTCATTCTAATACTCGATTCGCGTTAATCAGCGTGGAAACAAGCGTCTCCAAGTGCAAAAATTCTTTATATTTTTTTTTTTTTGGCCTTTTCCAAGTTATCGCCAGCCATTCAAATACAATTGTGAGAAAAAGTGCAACAAGTCATAACTTTGAGTGAAACACTAACTCCGAAATAGAAAAAAAAAAATAAAAATAAACAAATTCTCTAATTCTGTGACTGTGTGTGAAAGTGTAAGTCCATCTTGATCGCTTTCTTTGCATGCATAACTTGAATAAGTTTGTAAAAAGAATTTAAATGTTTTTTATAGCATGCTTTTTGGCTTATTATTATGGACTGAAAACTTTTCAGGTCAAAACATAAAAATATAAAGTCTAAAGCTTGGAAGAACGCTTAATGCTAAAGCCTCAACAGAGTCAAAGAAATCCTAAACGCTTTTGCCGATTCCCCCGATTATTGTGCTTCTCCCGCCCTTTTTTTACAAATAAAGCAAAGTGAGGCAAACAAATAAACATTAACAAACAAAACAAACTCAAACAAATCCTTGAAACCTTTCTTTGAGCCTTAAATTCAATAAACGGAATGTTTTCCTTCTGAATCAATGAAGAGTCCTCTTTTTTCAACTTTCCCTTTTACTTTCAGCGTTTACAAGTTTTGTTGTATTTTTGTAAAATATATGCTAAATTTAGTTTCAAAAATCGAAATCCTTAACGAAATGCAAAGTGGCTTAGAAATCTGTTTAGCAAATGTAATTTGTGATTCCCTCCGGTTGACAAATTGATTTTCTAGTTAAATAAATTTACAATAGAATATCAAAGTTTTTGCTCTCAACAAACTCTTGTTTTACCAAATACTTTTAATATACTAAATTAAATGCAATTTGCAATTGCATCATTGAAATATTTGGTTCAGCAAGATGCAACAGCCTCTTCCGGTGTGCTTCCACTTCAAACAAAAGAAGGGGGAAAAAAAAAACAATAAAGTTTGTTGTGCTACAAGTCAGACAAATACGGTCAGTGGGTCAACAACAATTTGACATTATTTAAATCGACGTATGGTTTTTCCATGTGGTTCACTTTGAAGGAAACAGCCGATTAATTTTTTCATTCGATGTCATCTGCTTTTGACCGAGCAATGTAATTGATTTTCAAAGATTTCCCATTAACGCTATGGCAAGGTGCAGTGTAGATTATGTGATTTTGCAAAATTTAGAAAAGATTGAAGCAATGCTGCGCCTGTACACGTGCCTGGAGCAAAGGCAGTTGATGGACGACCGACCTCCATGAAATTTGTTACAGCAACTGACGGATCAATTGTGCAAACCAATTATAGAAACTGAATCTAAGTCCATCCATCATTATTGAAAGCGCCGCGCACTCACGAAAAAGCATTGCCTTCTGATTTTATATTGAAAAAGGACAAGTTTTATATTAAAAAATCCTAGATCCTACTTTAATTTTTAATTTTTGTTAACGAAACAAAATTTAAATTTTAGTTCCAACATTATATTTGCAAATCAGATGAAATGGTTGCATTAATTTCATTTTACTTCTTTGAAACTTTTTGCGAAAATCTGTATTTAATTATCGTCTTTGTGCCCTGATTTCTTTTTCTATACCCGACCAAGGGTCTAGTTTCTTTTATTTCCCCTTTCACTTTTCTTTCGAATTTTGTTTGCCATTTGTTTTTTTTTTTTGCTTTTCTCTCTGTTTGGAAAAGGCAAATCAAAAACGTAAATAGAACTGAAATTGGCTTAGCAATTTATATGGCAAATGTAATTTAAGTTCTCCTCTGGCTGACAAATTGCTTTAAATCAGAAATGAAAATTTTCAGCATTAACCTTGGCTCGGAACTCCTTTCTCTCTCTCTCTCGCTCTCTCTCTCTCAGTGTCTGTCTCTTTCTCTGTGTCTACTTCTCTTCTACCATATAATGGACTGGCTATGTGGAACCCAAAAACTAAATCACTGTCATTGCGGTTAAAGGATTCACAACCAACACATAGACAGAAAGAGATAGAGCTGAGAGACAAGAGAGAAAGAGAGAGAGACTAAATCACAGTCGGAGCTATTCTTCCATTTTTTTCTCGCTCTCTCTCTCTCTCTGTCTGTCTGTATGTCTGTTTTCGGGTAAAAACTGGTAGAGCGAATGGAGCTAAAAACTATTGTTAGGCAATGATTTGCAATTTGTTTGAAAAATGCATTTACAACCGCAAAGACAAACAGTGGAGAAAACGATAGAGAGAAAGTGGGCGAGAGTGGTACTGCGGGTTGGGTGCGGGTGCGGAAATTTGCCTTTCCGTGCTACCTCCTCTCGGCCCTGCCTCTACAAATAGAAACCATAAACAAACGCATGAGCTAGAGCCACCCCAGCCAGCCACTACTAGAAGCATAGATACACAGATACAGATACGAATGGAGATACGGATACAGATACAAAATGCACATAGAGATGCAGCTGTGGCTACAGTTGCGGATTGTTAAATTGCTTCAGCTCCTTGCCATCCTTTAGATCTCTTCTTCTACTATTTACAGTTACAACTACCGTTCACCGGATGAAAAAAAAAAATAAAAAACAAGTAGAAAGCAAAATGCAAAAAGCAGAAAGCGAAAGCTTAAGCAAATCCCTTCAACTTTATATAAAACGCAGCAGCAAATTGCAAGAGAAATGCAAAAATTCAAAATGCAACCGCAAACATCAATTGCTGTCCACCCTTCCTTCTCTGCTCAGCCCTCTGCCCACACCCACCCACCGCAATATCCTCACATACATACGAAGCGAGAGAGGGAGAGAGACGCCCACTTCAAGCAACCAACTGCCTCATCAGCAATCCGCGACAATTCTTGGCAAACTACTTTTACTAGATGCTCCACTTCCAGCCTCGGATTCATCCACATCTTCATCCTCAGGTCCTCCATCAAATGCACTTTTTGTTGTTGCTTTTACTCTTGTTGTTGCTGTTGTTGTTGCCGCTGCTGCTGTTTGTCGTATTTACTTGGCTGCTTAGAAGAGCAAAGAAATGAAAGGGAGAGAAAGGGAGTGTAGTAGATGGCTGGGTTGAGGGGTAGTCAGCCTCATTTCACATCTCATATGCGCAACTTGCTGCTCTGCTGCACTGCACTGAATTGCATACAATTACAAGCAAAAATGCAAAATGTGCGCCAAAGTATCTGTCAGATACTTAATAGCAGCACCACCACCACCAGCAGAAACCAGAAGAGGCAGCAGCAGCTGTTCCACCGCACTCTAAGACGTTGCCATACTTATTGCAGCGGCTTTTTAAATATAACTCCATTCATAATGCGCATTTTTTTGTACGAAACAGGAAAAAAAAAATAAATAAAAATAACGTCCAAAGGAAATTGTAAATTATAAGCACATGGCGGGTAAATAGCGGAAAAAGGGAAAACATTTGGGAATATTTGCAAAATATGTTCTTACTTAGCAAACATCTGAGAAGAACCATTAAAAAAAGTGAAAAAAGCTAATTTTAGACTAAATCTTCTAACATAAAACTATCTTAAAGAAATTAAAGACTTGACTCTATTCTCCCCACTCTTATTTCATATATTTCTCTTAATCAGAGTAAGCGAAACTTTGACTGTAACCCTATCGCCTCCTTTTAACTTAACTTTCAGCTTATCAATCAAAAGGCGTATTTGGCCAAGACACTTTGAGACAAGCAAAGTCTCAAAAAAACAGTTTCGGTGATTAGTGACAAGAGCTACCTTCGAAAAAAATAATCTAAGTTTTCTAGTTTAAGAATAAAATATTTCTAAACATTAATTGACCTCAACAAGTATTTAGTTTACCCTTACACTTAACTAACTTTCTATCCATTGGTTTTCCATACAAAAGGAAGTCCAAGTCCAAATGGAACTCCCATTCCCAAGCCGATTCCACTTTTAACCTGACTAACCTCAAGTCAATTGAATTGTTGCATAAACTTTTTGACGTCTTTAGCTTCAGCTTATGCGTTACTCGAACAATGAAGATAAAGGCAAGGCCAATCAATTGAGAGACGAGAGAGAGAGAGAGAGAGAGAGAGAGGGGCAGTGAGCAGGGAGAAGTAAGCACCGAGCTAGTGGCAGGTGGCAATTGCCAAGTGTCTGGGTGGTGGTGGTGCCTGATAATGATGATGGGCCCTAAGCTGCCTGCCAATTAACATGTCAATCGTCAGTCGTTTGTGGCCGGAAGTTTTTTCGGTTATGTGCGCGAATAGCTTTTCCCCCTTTCCCCATTTTTCCCATGTACTTTGCTTGGCCAAATTGGGAAAAAGAATTGTTGAGAAACTTTTGCCACGCGATTTCTTGCAGCACATGTTCCCCATTTCCCAATACGCCGAGTCGTCGATTCCTCACCCAGTTCAACTTAAATCAATTAAAATGCGGCCATCTCCTTGGCCAGTTTTTCCACGGAAATCCGTTTGAAAGAAATTGTAAGGGAATTGCTATATGTGAAATCTAGTGAAAAAAATGGAGGAAAATTTATATCTACAAATCTGAAATGAAATGTCACGCAAGCAAATGAAATGTGAGACAAGAACGGAAAATAACGAATAACGAGAATTAGGAGAAACAGCCAAAGTTGGCTGGCAAGGAGGAAATGGAGGAAGAAATGAATCCTGTGACTGCACCAGGAAGCTATTAAATCTACATAAAATTGTAGAAAAGTTGGCATGTTGAGCAATTACAACTCAATGCCAGGACAGCAGAATGGATAAAGGGACGCAGCAGATGCAAAAATGCTGGCACTGAGGGGCCAGTTGCTGGAGGGGACGCACCTTTTCAACTGACATGCTCATCTGAATGCAAAGCCGGTCATGTTGTAGTGGTTTCCATATAGTTTTGCTCCTGTTGTTGCCGTTGTTGTCGTTGTTGTTGCTGTTGTGGTTGGCGTTGGCTTGGCTTAAGAGCCGTTAGGAAATTGCACTTACCCTGCCCCACACCATCCACTATACGCCTCTCTTTCCTCCCCCACACACTTATCCCGTTGTTGCCGCGAAGTGGGCGTGTGAAAAAAGAATTAAAGTCAAGTGAGCGCACTGAGACTGAATACATAAAACGAGGCAGCAGCAGCAGCAGCAGCAGCAGCAGCTAGTCCGGCTCTGAGGCAGGAGAAGGAGCAGCGTTTGCGGATAGAAGCAGGAGAAAGAAGCAATGAAAAGGCAGTCATCTAGAGCCAAGCCATGGGGCGGTGGCGGGAGTGGCGGACAAAAGGCGTGGCTGCATGCATAACAACAGCAGCAACGACATCAACGTCAACCTAAAGAAAAGCCGGAAAAATGCCCAAGTTGTTTGGCTGGCCACACACACATACACACATTCACAAACAAGTATACACACATCAGACCATGGCAGCTCAGGATGTGGAGACTGGTAATTTTTTTTTTGGTTTTGGAATAGGGTTGTAATTTTCGGCGCGACATTTGACGCGACATTCACAAAATCCTAAAGGTGAGAGGAAGAAAGGGTTCTCTTTTCTCCTTCTCCTTGTCTTTGTTTTATGTTTTTCTATTCCTTTTTTTTTATTCACTTTTGGTATTTAAGTCAAATATGTGTAATTATTTTTGCATACTTTTAGGGTGACTAAGATTTACAATCGGTACAAGAATCTAAGTAGTTTTTTTTCGTCCAAGGCTTCCCACCTCAACCCTCTCAGGTGCCACAACTTGTGGCAAACAGAACTCCTCCCTGCCAAATATTAACTGAAGGTTTAAATTGGGTTTCCAGTTATTTTTTACTGGTCTTGAGAAATCTATTAACAACCCTCCATTTGTTATTTGATACTCTGGAATTTTCACAGGAAATGAAAATGCTTCTAACAGGTTAAAGTTTTTTAAGTTCAAGTGGACGCATCGAATTATCTTTCGATTATTTAGCATTCGCATCGAATGGTAGAATAGAAAAACTTCGGTTTAGTAATTGAAATATGTCTCTGACCCTTTGGTTTTCTTATGAAAAATTAATTAGCATAAAATACACACAAAGCAAAGCGTAATAGATGGAGAAACTGAGAATGAGAGAGTTGGAGAAAGAGAAATAAAAAATACATTGGCGAAAACGAGGAAAAGCATGCAAATTGGCAAAAAAAAAAAGGAGATGGAAGCAGACAAAAAAAGAAAAATTGTAAAAGGCCACACCAAGGGTCAATGGGGAAAAGAAAGAAAAACTGATAAGAAATCTGATGCTTGTTGTTGTTGCTGTTGTTGTTTCTTCTTCTCTTTTCGTTTTTTTTTTCTCTTTACTGTTTTGTTTAATCTTTAAATAGAAAAGCATAGCAAGTGGGGAAACCGAATTGAATGGAAATTGAAAATTTCTAGTGAAATTTTAGAAGATTATTTCAATTGGCAATTAATTTTTGAGACTGACAAAACTTCCATTATAATTCGGGCTAAGACATCAGAGTCCGGGCCGGGTACGGGTCTAGGTGCGGGTCCTGGTTCTGTTTCTGGTCGAAAAATTAAATCGAGACATCCACAGGTTGAGTTGTGCCCTGAAGGATATCAAATCCTTTCAATTTCCGCAGACGACGAAAACACGAAAGCACCAGAAAGGAAAACCATTTGCCAAACAGCATGAGAGAGAGAGAGAGTAAGGAGGCAGAGAGAGAGGGGGCGAGAGCGAGGAAAGCTAACCGTTAGTTTAATTTGTTAGATTAGTAAACAAATGAAAATTAATTGAAGCAAACGAAAAACTTAACCTCAGGCAGCAACAGCAGAGCGAAAAAAGGGAGAAATACAGATAGACAGCGTAGAGAAACAGAGACAGAGAGTGATAGAGAGAGTGATAGAGAGAGAGAGAGAGAGAGAGAGTTTGAAAACTTTTTTGCTGCCATAGATAAACGCTGCGTGTTGTCGTCGAGGACCTTTGAGAGAAAAAGAGATAGACAGACTGAGCGGTAAGGGGAGAGAAAGGTAGCGGCAAATTGTTAGCCAAAAGTTTGGTTTGCCAACGAACGAAAGACGAGAGAAAGGATATCGGTAGAGCTGTGAAGAGAAGAGAAGGGTGAGAACGTATGTGTAATGTCTTCATTTTAGCTTTTGTTGGGGGCCAAAAAGCGTAAAGCAAAAACAGATTTGATTAACTTAATTGTTTGCCGTAATCTTCGATTTGCTCAACGTTGACTATCCCTTTACCAGGAAACCCAAGTCTTGGTCCTTTCGCTGGCTTATGACACGCGTCACCGTCCTTTTGCCCGGGTAAATAATGATTAACGCTCAGGTCTAAGCGCCTTTTAATGGCGCACACACAGAGAAAGTAAAGAAAAAACGGACGAAAGACACACACACACACGCACACAAACACATTATGCGGGCTAGAGAATAGGTAAACTACGGTGAAAGAGAGAGTGAATGGAATAACCAGCTAAAAGCGCAATGTCAGCTAAAGCAATGAGGAAGAGTGGGGAGCCGAGGCGGAGCGCCTCGGCAGACAGCATAATGAAAGGACATGAACAGAGAGAAATGAGGACATGCCCGTAAAAAAGGGCCAGGAATGCAAAGCAAACTGAAGGGTTGGCGGGGTGGGCAAAAAAAAAATAAAGCAAAACAATCGAAAATTATAAAATAACAAAAGGCGAAAACAAATCGATGGCAGGACAAAATCTTTTATTTTATGCATGCAAGGATCCATACCCCTTACCACCCTCCACCCGCACCCCTTTCATTGTCCCTTTCGGTATACGCGTCACGTATTGTCAATAAAAAAATAATAATAAGACACAATAAATTTTTTACCTTTAACGAGAAAAGGCAAGCATGAGGGTGAAGCTGAGATAGCGAATGTTATAGAGAGAGAGAGAGAGAGAGAGAGAGAGAGAGGGAGAGGGGGGTAAGGATGCGGGTGGGAGTGAGAGTGAAGCTGAGGCAGTGGCAGAAACAGTGACAGAGAATTGGGCATGGGTGGCTTAGGGGTAGCAAGGACATGCGTGCCGCTCTACTCCGCTTTCAATGCTTTTGTGCAACTCTAAGGACGAGCAGGAGTGGGGGCAGAGAGGAAGCGGGGCGACAGGCACCACGCACAATATATAAAAACAAAATAAACACGAGAGAAGCAACAAGAACTGAAAGAGAGACACACACACACATAGAACAAAAAGGGACGGGGAGGAGAGGTGGCAGTAGGACAGAGAAAGAGCAAACAAAGGCAATGACACGAAACGGTCCTAACAACAACAACAACAGCAACAACAACAATAAAGACAGCAGCAAAGAGCAAACAAATAAAAGGCGCAACAATTGCAAGAGGCAAAAGCAAACGTAATGGAGAAAAACAAGGAGCAGGAGACGGATAGGAGGCTCTAGTTGGTGGAGAATCTGGGCTCCTTTTTAGTGCGTATCCTGCTTCAGCCCAATAACCCAGCAACCAACCCCCCAATTCTCTTCTTCATACATTCTGTGCTGTTTCTTTTTTTTTTTCGCCCATTTGCCAAGTGCGTGTGTAATTGAAACTAGGCGTCCCCCTACTGCCTCATTCCTTTGCTTCATTGTTCCACCATCACTTTGGCTCCCTGTTAATATGGATATGGCTGTGCTTATGCTTATACATACATGTTGAGAATTTGCCTTGAAGGGCCAGTGAACTGCATAACGAAACAAACAAATCCTGTCAGAGTACAGTCGAAGTAACTCCGAAATCAAAGAGATTATGCCCAGTGCTTGCATGTCAAATGGGATCATTAGTCCTAAGAATGATATAGTCCTGGAAGTTGAATGAGACGGCGGTTTACGACAGGTACACCTTATGGATTGGGACAATCTGAGCTTACCCTAGAAAGAGATTCCGTAATAAAATTAGATCTATCATTTACTAAACAACAATCAGCATTAAAAAAATAACTCTCTACTAACTATTTATAGTTACTTATCTAGCATCTAAATGTTTCCAAGATTATTTTTTTCTTCAACTACATAGGTAGATGGACCAGAAGTAATAGTTATAGTTAACTAGCTGAATCCATTTTGTGACCTTTCCTTTTTCATATTTGGGCGATCCAAATGGAACCGTTTTGCCTTACGGTTGCGGCATATGAAAACCTTTATCTGTAATACAAAAATTGTTAAGTATTTCTGAAAAGAAGTTGATAAAATGGGCATGCTCGATGCCACAGGTCAAGGCACTAAGTTCAAATGGTAATTTAACCCATCCCCCAAACTGAACTGACCCGCGATAACGGGCTGCCAGGCAGGCTCTTAACTCAACTAAGGCCTGGCCTATTGCAACCTTCCACCCCTGCAGCCTACTCCCGCTCCCGCTTAACCACTCAGCTTTGGTTTATGCATTTTTAGTCAGCTATTTGCCTGTTTGCTTTACCTAATTCCACAATGTCTAGACTCGAGCGCAACTTTTTCATCAAGTTTGTCTTTTCGCTGCGCTGCCTTTTGGAAATGGAAATGGACCGCCTCCACCTTGGTCCCCTCTGCCATGCCGGTTTACCCCGCACCTCATTCCATCCCATCCATTACTCGGTTCGCACAAAACCCCAAACAACTTTCGGACGACTGCAACTGAAAAGCAGCGGGGGGAGGGCAAAATAAAAGAGAAGAAATATGCAAAAAAGCATGAAAGAAGGGGGACCAAAAGGAATGAAAATTCGCAATATTTGTAAAAAGGACTACAGACAATTTGCCTTTAAATAGAGCGTGGCACTTCAAACAAGTGAAGGAAGGTAGAGAGGGGATTGGGTGGTGGTGAGTGGGGGAAGGAGGGCTTTTGGCAGCAAGAGATGAATGTTGGATGGTTGGGCAAACAAAACAAAACACGAAAAAACGAAGAAACGAAATAACAAAAAAAAAAAACAAAAATGAAAGGAAAACATGAGCAAAAGGGAAAGATAGGCAGGAGAATAAAACGGGGCAAAAAGAAGAGAAGGAAAAAAATCAAGAAAATGAAAAGAAAATAATATAACGAGCGCATATTAAAGTGGGTTTATTTATTTTGTGCTCAACATTGTTGCCACTTGCTGAAAAAGTGAGCCAGCCAGCCCCCGTCCGTATCCACCTCGTCGTCGACCCATCGACCCATCGCCAAAGAGGACACGCAACTCGACGGGGCAAGGCAAAAACAAAGGGAAGTGCAGAGAAAAGGGAAGAAGCCAAGCCAAGAGACCTGGTAATGCGTGTTATGTTCTCTTGTGTTTATTAAAAAATAATTTTCATGCTCAACTTGGCATACAAAGAATATCCTAAGCCTAAATCGGGTAAAGACCAAACCAAAGGGGAGAGGCCAACTCACCCTTACCTAACTCTACTTCACTTCACCTCGAATCGCCTCGCCTCGTCCCACCTCATCTCATCTGTCTATCGTTTGCTGCTGCTATCAACAGTTTTGCATACTGAAGTGCCTGTGCCAATGTCCCAGTGTATACCAGTGTATCCTGGCGTATCCCGGCTTACTTCCCGGCGACAACAAGAAAACATTTGAAACAATAAGCTCTCCGAGCCATACAAATTCAATAATGCGAATTCTTTTCATTTCTTTTCCTTTTGCCAAACAACAGCGACACTAAATTATTCAGCTGCTTCAGCGTTGAAATTGGTTTGAGATGGTGCTGAGAGTTGAGATGGGAGAGGGGAGAAGCGAGAATGGTGCTGATTGTGGGTTGGGGGGTTGGTGGCTTGTTTAGTGCTATACCAAAAAATGTAAATCTGTGATTTTAATGCGTTTGCCAACTGTAAACATAAACCCAAAAAATATTACAAAACTTATGCAAACAGCAGCAGCAATAAAAAAGAAACACGGGAAACTGCCAAACAACACCAACAACAACAACAACAACAACAGGAACAAGAAGAAAAACAACAAAAGTAACGGGAAAGGAAATGAATACGAATGCGCGTATGTCAATTTAATGGGCGGAAACTCATCTGGAAAACGTTGAGATGGGGGCCCACAGGCGTAGCTAAATCAAACTGAGGCAGCAATCATCTTTATTTGATATTGAAATCCTGAATAAAATACGCAAAGCTTTTACTTTCAAGATGCTGCTTGGAGCTTTTCCTTTCACTTTTCCTCAGTGTTTTGGAAAAATTCATGAAAATTGAACAGTGTCAGGCTTTTAATTTGTTTTTTTGCATATGATCAAATCTAAAATTAAAATGACAGTTAAGTTGTTTGTTGTTGGTTTTCTCAGGATCATAGCTTTTGAATCGATCAGAGAGATATCAAAACTATAGGGCAATCGGTATAGAAACCTTAAAAAATTAAAAAGAAAAATCCAAATTCAATTTCTTGCCTAAATAACTGCTGTAATTACTTGAATAACATTTATTCATTGTTTGGGAGGTTTATTACGCCCCTCCCACAGAGGAGGTTGGAACTGGCTACGCCCCTGGGTGTGGGGGTGTGTGTGTGTGTGTGCGTGTGCCTTATGCTGAGACAGAGTGAAAGAGAGACATGTTGTTGCTTCTGATGTTATTTGTGTGCGGAGGGGAAATATTTATATGAAATATTTATATGAACATTTTCATTTATTGTGCGTAACAAATGTGCAGAAACCAGAAAGTGAAACATGGCTACAATGCCTCCCTCCGATCCCCCTCCCATTCCAATGAGAAACCCCAAAACTGAAAAAAAGGTGAAGGACACACGTCCAAACGAAGCTAGACAGACGGGCAGACAGACGGACAGACTGACTGGATGACTGACTGACTGCGTGGAGGCAAAGACTCACCTGTATTGTGTATTCGGTTGTGCGTGTAAAATTGCCATCATCATAATCATTGACAGCAGCAGCGGCCGAGGATGTAGGAGCAACAGCAGCTGATCCACCCAAGGATCCTATCAAAATGCCTTCAGGACACGCTCTCAGCCACTCGAAACTTTTGTCATAAATGCTGGGGCAGAGTTCGCTTTTCTTTCATATACATATAGATATTTATATATATTTTTTTTTTGTTGTTGTCGCTGTTTTGTTTTTTCGCCGACTGGTTTTTGTTTTCACTTTTGCTTTCTTTTGTTCAGCGGGAGGAAAATTATTATATTTTAATTACATATGCGTTCGTTCGGCCAAGGCAAAGCAAACAAACTGTTGCCGGGGGAGTGGAAGTGGAAGTGGAAGGAGACTGTAGATATGGAGACGGAGGTGGGTAGGACAGCCAAAAACAACCGCAAAATGTAAATGAAAATGGCGTGAAAAATCAGTTTCATGGTTTTTATACTCCTGTTTATTGTTGTAAATGAGTATAAGCTGAGAGTGAGAGGAGTGGAAAGCAAAAACAAAAAAAAAAAAGGGAAAAAGGGTGGGAGAAAAGCAACAACAACAACAGCACAGTTGTCGGAGAGGGAAAGGCGGAGTCAGGAGGTTCGACGCTGAAATTGGGTGTGGGCCCTTCGGAAGTTGTTATGACCATTTAGCATAGTCGTTTTTAATAGGCAACTGACGACATGAGGTAACATAAGCAGCAAGCTAAAAAAAATATAAAGAAGAAACAAAAAAAATCAATGCTTCAGGAAAAGAAGAGCCACCGACTTTTAATTACCCTTTTCCATAATCATAGATCATAAAACAGGTTAACATTCCATTCATGCCTTTGTTTTTGCCGTCAATGAGATGGAAAGGCCAACTTCTAGACGCACTTTAGTCTAGATCCAATAGACTCTGGTTCACCGTTCCCGTATTTGAATATACCCCATCAATGTTTAGGGTATGAAACCAAAGAGAAAAACAAAAGTGTGCTAACGGAAGAATAATGAAATTTCGTTGCTGCTGCGGCTTTTGTTGGCCTGGCCTAATTAATTTTAGTCACTAATGTTTGTTTAGCTCGTAATGGTATGACAGGTGCCGATGACCCATCCATGTAGGTAGAGAAAAAAAGCAAGTTCATTATGTAATTACATCAACGTTACCAATTGACAAGCGAAAGGGTGTGAAGGGGGTATGTGGAAGGGTAATATAAATGGTTCGCCCACTTTCTACTATTATACACTAAATGAAATTTGTTATAAATTATTAGAATACAGACGAAACTCAGATTTACTGTTGGATCGAACAAAGTCTTCCAATAGATAGAAACTATACAAACTCAGATCAGATCATATATGTATGTATACTACATATATGTATATATACAGCAATACATATAAACCGATATTGAGATAACCGGATAACTGCTTTCTTTGTTTACATCTTTACTTTACTACTTTCCCATCAATCCCTCCGCCTCCCTTTTGTAGTAATTGAACAATATTGTTCGTGTCATCGAGCTTAACTTCCTTTTAAAATAATCGTTTATTGTTGAAAAAAAGTAATATTCAATACTCCCATTTCACTTACATTGTTCTCTCAATTACACAACTCAGTTTTTCACTCAATTTCGCAATTTTTCTGGTTTTGCGATGCATTGTTCACCTTTTGTTAGGTGGTTGCTAGAGGGTGGGGGGAATGCAGATTGACCATATCATTGGTTTATTCAGTTGGTTTAAGTTGACATTTACGTGTATATCAAATCGAGCCATGCGTGGGCTGGGTGCGTGAATAAGAATGACCAGGGTTGGGGAAAATATGCGCAACAGAAAGGAAGAGGGGGAGGAGGAAGAAAAAAAATCTAATTGCGTTAATTTCTAGGTAATTGTAGTTCAGGTTAGTTTAGTTCCAGGCACTGGCACAGGACCGACCAAGAGGACATGCGACATAACGTAAAATCCACCAGCAAGGGCAGCAAACGAATGGAGTGGGGAAGGGGAATAAAAACTATTAACACGAAGAACAGGACAGGGTTAGGTCACGCCCTGGAGGCACACATGGTATGTGTGTGTGCATGGGTGTGAGTGTGAGGTGTGTGGGCGGTGGCGCGTTATTCAAATAGTTTTATTTTCCACGCGCTACTCATAACATTCAGCGACACTGAATAGTTGTTACATGTCCATGTGGGCGATGTTGATGGCAATGGTGATGATGACGCCGACCCGAAGCAATTCCCCAGCTGCCTGCTCTTTAAATGCCACGGGGCGTGTTCCACCACATGTGTGTGAGTGTGGGGGAAGGGGGAAAACAAGTATACGATAATGCCATATAGATGGGGTAGCTGGCCTATTGTTCGTTCGGCTTGGTATGAAATTAAATAATTGCATTTTGGCTGCGCCTACAAAAAGAAAAAAAAAAAAGAGAAAAAACAAGGAAAAAAACAAGATGGAAATCATATGCGAGGGCCTCTTCTAAGGGTTCTAGTTTTAAAACATCTAAAATGGGAAATTCTAACAAGCAAAAGTTTAAGTCCCCCCTCGTTTGAGTACTCCTTCTCCTGCCCCCATCTCTCTAAGTAGGGAAATTGTTGCTTTGGCGCCTTCATGTTTTGTTGTTGCCTTGCATAAGCTGCAATTATTATAGCTTTTTTGCCTCATTTTGTTTCCTTTTTTTTTTATTCATTCTGGTTAATTATGCCCGCATTATTTGCTCTACATACAAGTGTGTATGTGTGTGTGTGTGTGTGTGTAGAGGGGGAGAGTGTGTATGGGGGATAATCATTTTTATTTAAATATTTAATATGCTTTGCTGATGCTTTTGCTTGATTAGTCAAATGTTTATTTGTACCTCTACATTGGAGGGGACATTCTATGTATCTATATATGTGTGTGTGTGTGTGTGTGGGGGGGTGTTGGACGGTGGGGGGTGGGTAAACCTCTTCAACTTATGTCAGACAGCTGTCAGGGCATCTAACTGATTGTAGTGGCATGTCAACAACCTTTTGCTGTGGCGGCTGCCACGGGCAACCGTCAAATAAAAAAAAAAAAAAAAAAAGAGATTGAAAAAATAAAGAAATTCTTTTTGTAAAGAAATTGGATTCCTTTTCCTTTGAATATTTATATTAAATAGGTGAAAAGTGAGTTGTATTGGATAAGTAGAGGAAATATTTCATATCTTTTTTCCTTCTTTAGTTTTTTTTTTTAATTTTTTTCGTTCATTTAAAATTTGATATTTGTTTCTTCCGTTTCAAGTTGCTTATTTTGCATGCACATCTAAACGGAGAAGAGGAGAGCCATAAAAATTTCATATAATTACGCACAATTTCCAGTTGAAGTTTATGACATACACACACACATACACACAGGGGGAGAATCACATACGTGACTTTTGACAGCAATGTAGGGTCCTGGAAGTTGGATCCTGGGTCCTGGCATCTCACTTTTACAGCGAGTTTATGAGCCGCCGCCAAGACAAACATAAACACTTATAGCAATGAGTGGATGGGAATGAGTGCCGGTTGGCGGGAGATATTGGGGGTTTTGTCTGAGATTCCAGGGGGGTAGGTGATTTCATAAAGTGTAACAAGCCAAAGCTTTGAGCGGCGACAAATAAGCGACAGCAGCGGCAGCGACAGTGGCAGATTCAGCCCTGAAGCTGCTTCGAGAGCAAAGCCGAAGCTCAAACTCGACAATAAAGCGCTGCAGAAAACTTTACAAGTTACCGAGGGTTGCCTACACACGCACACACACACACACACACAGACAGACACCCAACATATACATATATACTCACACCACACACACACACACACCGCAGGATACTCGCATTTACACACACAGGACACACCGCTCTCACTGCGAGTTAAATATTTGTTTCAGTTGTTTACATTGAAGACCCCAAAAGGAAAGTTGGCATCAAGTTCCCCCTGGACCCCCACAATGTCTTCACCCTCCCCCTGTATTTCTACATCCAACCATGCCTTTGCCGTCCCGCTCCATCGCAACAATCGCCTAGCCCGCAGCAGCAAGTTGTTATTTCTTAATATTGAGTGCTGCAAATGATGCTGGAGAGGGATGGGGATGGTGATGGAGATGAGGATGAGGACATCAAGTTGGAGATGGAGAGAAACCGAGAAAACAGGAGGAGTATGATGATCAGGGCATATGTCAGGCGACTTAACTTTTGAGAGTTCAGTTACGCCCACTACTTGGCCATAAATTGAGTGGCGTTTGTCCTCAATGTCTGCTGTGTCTTCGTCTTGTTGTTGTAGTTTGTTGTTGTTGTTGTTAAGTTGCCAAAAGAAAATGTAGGCGATGCCCTTATAAAGTAAGTGCAATTGAATGCTTTTTCATGACAATTTACTACGAAATGAGGCGAAAGACTATAAAAATGAAGACTTTTCGTGTTCAATATATACAAAGAAAATCAGAGAATCGGACAAACATTGCTTTAAAGTAAAAAATATAAATAAATTTCACATTTGTCCACATAAAGTTAAATCAGTATTCATCATATAAAGAGACAAATCTCTTTGAAGATTAAGAAAATATATATTATTATTATATTTAAACTCTAAACTATATAAAGGAGATGGGGAGAGGGAACAAATTGAATTCTATGGATTCCTGATAAGAGCATTTTATGGTAAACCTGGGGCAGTTGTTATAATAACATTCCCCCCCTCCTCTTTCCCTTTGCGTTACTCAACAAAAAGTAATCCAACAATATATAGTCACTTGTTTGTATTGCCATATCACTTTTCTATCATTCACAAAGAGATAATTTCATATTAATTTGTTTTTCTCATTCGTTTTCTCTCCACTTTTTTCTGTTCTCGTTCCAGCAGACCCATCATCCTGTTAGTCAGCAAAACAAAAAAAAAAAAGGAAAGGAAAGGAAAAGGAACGAAAATCAACTAATTCTTCATTGCCGACCCAGGCCCGTACGTGACGAGGCCTTTTTTTGCACTTAATCAAAGGTAAGTGACATACAGAGACAGACGAATGGATGGATGTATAAGAGGTGGGTGGGGGAGGGGAAGGACAAAGGTTGGGTCTAGGCTCAAGTCTTGGCTTAGGGTTAGAGTTAAGTAGTCTATGTAATTAAGTGTGTGTTGATGGTGGTGGTGGAGGGTGGGTGGGTAAGTCTAGCAGGTAAAAGCGCATTTCGAATTCACTTTCAAATTTTGTCCAGACCGACACACCACATGCATGAGTATTTGGTATAAGCGGGCGGGACGGGGTCTAGGGCGAGGGGGGAAGGGGAGGGATGTCATATGCCATAATGTTTTAAGTAAAATTGTTAAAATATTTGTCAGTTAAGTTGAAAGTTCCAGCAGACGGCAAATCTTGCCGTCGTCTGCTAAGTCAGTATTTATGTTTGCCAGTGTTTGTTTGTGTTTGTTGTTGCTGTTGTTTGTGTTTGTCTTTTGTGAAACTGAAAGAATTTATTATATCAGGCAGAGCAACAAAAACTGAGCTCGAGCATCCCAACGAGCCTGACAAATTTTCACTTTGCAACAAAGTTGCAACGATGAAAATTATTTAGCCCCCCGTCCACCCTTTGCCGCCGCCACCGGCAACACCTTTTTACTCCTCCAGCTCTCCCAGTTGTCCCCTTGTACTCGTTGAAAGTCAACACGAAAGAGAGAAAACAAAAAAAAAAAAAAGAAAGAAAGAAAGAAAGAAAATGAAAATAAACAACAAAGAAAGAAAGACACGAAAGGAGAAGAAGTAGTAGAAAGCCAAGGACTACTTATCTACCAAGACAGCCAACAACACTTTTTGGCCAGGTGCTGCTGCCAATTTGGGCGTTAAGGCTTAAGACTGACTGCAGGACGAAAAGGAAAGAAAAAAGGGGAAAAGAAATGACAAACAAATTGTGCAACAAAAGTTAAAGCTCTTCAAGCACAACTCGAATATAAGTGGCCAAAAAAGAGAGAAAGGAAGAAGAAGGCTTGACTAGCCCCAATGCATGGGCGTAGCACAAGGATTGCCTTAAACCAAAATGATCTCTAAAACTTTTCACTAAACTAGATAAAATCCCCATTAAATGGAATTCGAGAAGAAATTCCTTGAGAGCAGACTATTTATCTATGAAAGTGCTGCTCTCCTGATGTTTGAATGATATATATATATATATATATATCTATATATATGCTCTCTGATTGTCAAAAGCTTTGTTTTTGTAGAGTATTTGTTGAACTCTGCTGCCCTCCAAATGGATGACAATTCCACGCCGTTTTCATGGGGCAAAAGTATTTTTAAGTGCAACAATGTTGGCAAAGGGAGAGAACACAAGTGGGGAAGGCTGACATTTTGCATACAATAACTCATCGTGTCTTTTTTTTTTTCTTTTGCTTTTTTCTCATTTTTTTTTGTTCAACGAAAATATGTGTCAACAATATGGCAATAGCAAAAGACGAGTGGAAAGAGGCAAAGATGAGCGAAAGTTTTCTTTTGCACTACTTTTCATTTTACTTACTTATTTTTGCTGACAGGTATGCTAAGAGCCAGAAAACGATGAAGGAGCTAAAAGTGGTGGGCCATTGGGCATGGGGCAAGGATAAGGGAATGGCCAAGGAGAAGACAGCGCAAGATGTGTGCAGATTTTGGCAATAAGTGGAAAGTGGAAAGCAACTGAGGGCGGTGGGGCAACCATCTAGGGGACACCAAGTGACAGCTGGCAATGACTTTTTCGCATGATAATAACAATGGCAAAAGAGTAACAAAAACGAAAGCAGCAACAAAAAACAAAAAAAAAAGGAACGAAAAAGGGTTAACAAATGGCTGCCAGTCGCAAAACTTGGCGCATGTCAAAATAAATGGCAAGCAATTTATGAAATATTTATGGAGTGTGACATTGGCCTGACAATATGCAAAATACGAAAACAATATATTTAGTGGAAATGTATCCACATAGAGATGAGTTCCCCCCTCCCGCTTACTCTTAAAATAAAAGCAAAAAATAACAGTTGCAAATAAGGGGCATGCACACCCACCCGTACACAGACATTTTCCACTTACGCAGCAAATGTGTGACATTTGACCTTCTGTTGAAATATCAATTTCTTGGAGATGTCTTTGAAAAGCGGAGAAAAGATGCTCACAACATTGAAGAGTGTGTCATCTAAAGACAGTGTTGAGTAAGTCCCATTGAAGCAAATATATTTCTCTCATGTGGAAAATCATTGCAAATTGAAACAAATCAAATGGTTTAGCTTATTTCAATAAAACGAAATAAACAAATAGGGGAAGGAAGGAAGGACGATGATAGCGTGCGTGCGATGAATGTCATAACTTGGCCTGATTGATGGCCAAGTTTTGTTAGCCATTTTCGGGCTTGTCTCATTTGTCAGGCTGGATATCCAGCAACACAGAAGAAAAAGTAGGACTGTGCAAGAGCGGAGAGGGTTTGGGGGGAGTGCAGTCGTTTGACTGAACTGTCTAACTTTTTCTCCACATGTCTCTTTTTATTTGCAGCGTAATAAACTATGGGGTAAAATTATGGGGGAAAAGGGAAAAGCAAAGCAAAGAAAGGAAAAAGGTAGGAGCCAGCGAAGTTGCTTGTCAGCAAAAGTCCTACCTCACATGTAGTCACTCAGTGAGTCAGTCACTCAGTCAGTCAGTCAGTCAGTCAAAGTCAAGCACGTCCGAGCTTAAAGTTATTCACATGAGAGGCAACAAGGAATGATGACGATGATGATGGCGTCGAGGATAAAGATGAGGAGCAGCGGGACCCGGATCGAGAGGATGACGACGATGTGGAGGATGATGATGATGGAACCGGGCATGGCCCTGGGAATGTC
Organism: Drosophila austrosaltans; assembly: GCA_035045865.1. NCBI lineage: Eukaryota > Metazoa > Arthropoda > Insecta > Diptera > Drosophilidae > Drosophila > Drosophila austrosaltans. The sequence continues at coordinate 1,128,680 of JAWNOQ010000207.1, read as the reverse complement.
ATAAACAACTACGTCGCTTCCGGCGTACAAACTTATTGTTGACAAAACCTCATGACACAGAGACAGGCAGACAGATGGACAGACAGAGCGAGAGAGAGAGAGAGTAGAGGGACAACAAACATATTGTTAAAGTCCTAGGTCCTTTTGGGTGTCCTGTGCTGGCTGCTGCCACAGCGGAAGTGTCACCATTTGTCAAATAACGAAAATTGAAAACAATTTCCACACGCAGCAGCACCAGCAGTAGCAGTAGCCGAAGCCGAAGAGCAGATTTTTCCTTGGCTCTCAGCAGTTGCCATTGTCTTCATCTTGCACACAATTTCTTTTCAAACGCCCCCCCTGCTCCTCTTTCCACATCCCTTTAGCAAGAGAGCAACCTCTTCGGCATCTCGTCTTTATGTTTATATTCAATGCGGGCCGATAAGCAAAGTTTTCCATAACGAGAGTCCTGTTCCTGTGCCGTGCTATGCTGTGCCGAGCCGTTCCTTCTGCTGGCTGTTGAGCCTTTAAAGTTAAGAAATTTTCATTCAAACAGATACTACAATTTTTATGGATGTATGTATGTGTGCGTGTGTTTTGTGTGTGTGTATGTATGTTAGATAGAAAATTGCTTGCCTTGCCGCATTTAGCTCTGGGCTGACAACTTAGCAGGGGCTTTGCTCCAATTTCCTAGTGGGTCGTCGTCGACAGTTCTGTCACACTTTCACACGAAGAAGGACCTGCTCCCTTCTGCCCCTTTTGCACATTACTTGCACGCACACACACACACCTAAAACATATGCTACCTCTCTTTCCCTACTGCTGACGCTTCTCCCGTTCCCCTATCTTTCCCTGTGTATGTGTGCGAAGGTTTAATCGAAATTATAAACAGCAAGACAAATTGCTTCTTGTTGCAATTTTCCCCTACAACATAACAATGTAAGGAGACGCACACGGTGCCAGAAGGGGGGCAGACTATGTGTGTGTGTGTTGTGTTGTGTAAGGGGAAGGCTTTGTCAGGGCAAGCCGCCAGTTTGTGTTCCCGTTGCCTTAAAGGATAATTTTCCATGTTACTGTTTGTCGTCAAGGTTGTTGTTCATATTGATGATATGATGTTGCCGCAGGAATCGCTTAAAGTTGCAACCGAGAACTGTGGGAAAACTGATGAAATGTACAGCAATTTAATGCTAAAGCTTTAATGGGATTGCCTTTGGCTGTGATATAAGCATTAACGAATGATTGATTTCCAAAATTCATCAATTTTAGGCATTTAAAATTACAAAGAGAATTTTTTATTTTCCTTGAGCCTCTCACACAACAACCTGATCATCAGAAAACTTCCAGTCATACTCCCAAAATTATAGATTTAATACACTATATATAAATATCTATGCACTAATGTGTGATAAAGATATTCTATATAATAATAAAGGATGGATATATGTTTGTAGATGTGTCAGAAGTTTTGAAATCTAATTTCAAATTCCAAGATTTGTCGATTTCACTTTTTACGAGCAAAACAAAATGTATAGATATTGATATGTATGTGTATAGCATCTCATTCCAATTGTTGGCATTTTTATGACTTTTTATTGTGAAGCCTCTCTCCTCTCTCTATCTCTATCTCTCTCGTTGTCGCTGTGTCCCTTTCTGATTGTCTGTCTTTCTGGTTGTGCTGTGTGACACAGAAAAGTTGTGCTCTCTGTTTTGATAAATGACTTTTGAATACTGTGAGAAAACGCATAAATCATATGATTTATGCATAATCAAGAAATTGATTTTTCATTTGCTTGTAATGTTGTTGCCACGCCCATTATGCATTGCCTCCGCCTTCGCTAAAACGCCATCTCTTTTCTTACGTTTCTTTGGAATCTTTCTCTTTGGACTCTGAGTAATTGGCTGTCAACAGCGAAGGCAATGAATATACAAAGATATATAGATGTGTGTGTGTGCAAACTCACTCGCATGAAAATCTAATTACATACATACGCACACACATACACATGTACACATAGAAAGAGAGAGAGAGAGAGAGAGAGAGAGAGAGGGGGAAAGAGAGGGCTTCCCTTGGTCTATATTTTTTGATTTGCTGCTTGACAACACACTTAAAAATTCCAAGTACTGTATCTAGAAATATCTTGGCTGTTTCTCTCTTTCTCAGTCTTCATCCCTATCGTTATCTCCATCTACTGTAGCTCTTGTGGTCCTACCTCGAGAATTTACAAATTTATATATATATATATATATATATATATATATATATATATACATATATACGTATGTATGTATATACACTAACTAATCTGTATATATATATATACATATATATACTTATTCGTACTGGAGTTTGTGTGGGGCATTTTAGTTTTTGACTTTGCTTTGATATTCAAATTGAAGTCATCAAGTCTCATCTTCATCGTGCCACTGTCTGGTCGAAAACTTTTCATGTAGATTCCTAAGCACTTAATCCTGCGGTGTGAGCCACATGAAATGCCAGTTGAGCCCTTGAACTTTGTTAAGGACATGCAGCAGCAGCAGCAGCATCAGGAGAAAAGAGCAGAAGAAGGTGAAGAAGGAAAACGCTAAGCTTTTTGCTACACAGAAAACACTTATCATCGTTTTATTTAAAATTTATAACGAAAATCAATGTAATGAAGCATGCCAGAGTCAATAACTCAAATGACTTTCCATCTAATCCTCCCACCCATCCCATCCCATTCCATTTCGCCCAGAATTGAGACAATATTTTATGCAAATCACCGAACGAATGAGTGAATGAATGCCTGCTTGATAACGACAATAACTCACTTGACAACTGCCAATAACTTATTTACACTTCATTATGCTCATCATCATCCTCATCCTCATCCTCATCATGCAATCCAATCCAAACCAGTCCAGTTGAGCTTTGGCCAATTGGAACCTTATTCTCATTGAGTCCCAAGAATATGCTCAGTGTCATAAGCCAGTTATTAATTTATTTAAAATTTCAGCATAATTAGAGAGCACTTTTTGCCCAAATGACACTTGAAATGCAAAAACTGAAGGACTCAAATCATTCTACCCTATTCCTATCTCCCCCTATCTTATCCTGTTTCTCTGCCTTCACATTCACTTCCTCCTTCTCCATTTCCTTGCCTTCTCCCTGTTCCCCTTTCTCGTTGTTCTTGTCCTGCTTTTTGGCCAAATCATGAAGCCATTGCTGTTGAGCGAACAATCAGCGACAGTGTTGCAGTTATTTATGAGCTCAATAAATTTGTTTATGGGGGTAAAATCTGATGGTGAGTGTGGCATGGGCATGGCCCATGATGAGGGGGTGTGTGGTGGAGGTAGGGAGAGGATAGCGGCCAGGCGTCAAATGAAAACAGTAAAAAGCCAGCAGGAGGCAAAAATAACAACAGAAGAAAAAAAAAGAAACCCAAATGCCATGAACTTTTCATCAGCAAAGTAGAACGGAGCTGTGAAGGACGACGGGGACAGTGAAAAGAGAAAGCGGCAGCTGGATGAGAAATGTTCAGAAATGAAAGGGACATGGCCAGCGGGGTTAGCGGGAAGCGGTTGGAAGGAAAAGCCAAGACGTCGGAGACCGCGAAAATGTGAATTGTGCTTAAGTGAAATATGAGCGCAAAAGTAAAAAGTTAACAGCATTAATTAGCATTTTTATGAAGCACTTTAACATTTGATCGAGAGCGAAGAGCGGCAGAGAGGGGAAAGCAAGGAAGAGGCATGGGCAAAGTAATATATATGTATATTCATATGATATACTACATATATGTCTTCTTGAACTCAACAGATGTCCTACAAAATTGATAAAAATTGCACGCCACTAAAAAGTTTTCGTTTATCCTGAAAAGATTATTCTATGATCTCCTTTGCTTTCTTGAGTCCTTGTGACTATACTTTTTTTCCAGAATCGGAATATTCCAAGCCTACAGAAGACAATTTTAATTTTTGGTGCAAATGAAAAGCAATGTTAGAATATGCTAACTCGATTATCAGAAGAGATATCTTATTTATATAGAAAAGTATCAGTTAGAGCATTAATTCTAATGACTTGAGGACTTCCTTCAGTCGTTAGGGAATCGAGTTTCATATATTTACAACAAAAAAAAAAAGTAAAAGAAAGATATATACGTTGCTTATATGGTAAGTTCGATGTAGAATTTGGGTTCGCATGTGAAAAAGAGGTGGACTGGGATTGGCCTTGTTTTTGTTACCCACCCTCTGGGGGCTGATGGGCATCTCCACCCATCACCCTTGGCTTCGCAACCGCATCAAAGATATCAGACTCGGCTCTCTGCTGAAACTGAAACATGAAACTGAATTTTTGAGTAATTTCCACCTTGGTTTTTATGCCTCGCAACATCCTTTTGGCCGCAACTGTGCGAGATAAACAAATTTTATTGACTGAGTCATTCATGGGTGTCTCTTCTCACTCTCTCCCTCTTTCTCCTTTTCCATTTCAGAAAAGAGCTCCATTTTTCGAATATCCACATCGACATCAGCCATCAAAAATGTTGCCGCATCATCAGCGCCATAAAATGGCGGCTTCTGTTGCCATCTTATTGCTGAGCTGCTGCCTGATGGCCGCGGCGCCACCGGTGGAGGCCCGTTCCAAGGATGAGCGTAATCGTAATCGCGGACGTGGCAACAACAATGGTGCCTCCCCATCGGCAATGACCAACAACAATAACAACAACGGAGTATACACCTACGGCAGCTCATCCTCATCCATATCATCCTCGTTGTCATCGTATACCACAGGCAGCACTGGCTACAACGGACCCATGGACTCGACAGGCTTCTGTACACGACGACGTGATATGAAATTAATGTGCTACTGCACACCAGATGAGAATCACGTTCCCGTCCAGAAGGCCGAGTGCTGGGTATTCTCCGAGGGCTTGCATGAAAATGATACCACCTGGACACGATTCTATCAGCAGAAACGATTGCGCGAACTCAAATTTGTCATCCAGAATAATGCCCGACTAGACTATATACCCACAACGATAATCGACTCCTTGAAGAATCTTAGCAGCATTGTCATCGAGTACTCTCAAGTGGAAATTGTCAAAAGCTATGCATTTGCCAATTTGCCCTTCTTGGAGCGTATTATCCTGAACAATAATCATATAATGGCCCTCGATCAGGATGCCTTTGCCAATCATATACGTTTGCGTGAATTGAATTTGGAGCATAATCAAATTTTTGAAATGGATCGCTATGCCTTCCGCAATCTGCCACTCTGTGAGCGTCTCTTCTTGAACAACAACAACATCAGCACTCTGCATGAAGGTCTCTTCGCCGATATGGGACGATTGACCTATCTGAATTTGGCCCACAATCAAATAAATGTTTTGACCAGCGAAATATTCCGAGGATTGGGCAATCTCAATCTATTGAAATTGACGAGGAACAATCTCAATTTCATTGGCGACACCGTATTTGCCGAGTTGTGGAGTCTCAGTGAATTGGAATTGGATGATAATCGCATTGAGGTACGTTAACGATTTATAAACTAATTTGGAAACAGGAGGGGAAATTTTAGATGATGGGACAAAATAAAAGAATTTATATACTTTAGAGTTTTCCTTCTTTGATAGATAAAGCTAAATTAATGCCCAGTTAAATTTTAACTAAGCAACGGAGCGGGGGGGTATTGAGGAAATGGGCCAAAATATTTCAATCAGACATAAAGCACATGGCTTAAGCATATTTGTTGTGAGATTTTCATTTTGATTTGCTATCTTTTCCTCTACGCTTAAGTGGCCATAAATTGCCGCCAGTGAGAGGGGTCAGCAGAAGGAGAGAGAAGGAGAGAGAGAGAGAGAGAGAGGGGATGATAGGGAATGGTATAAGATAGGGCCATAAATGCCACAACATTTTGTTGGTGCCATAAATTCAATTCGAATTGTCCTATGTCCTATTCTTTTGTGGTGAGTTAAGTGGTTGGTCAGGATTGGGGCATTCGGTTGGCATGAAACGTTTTCTATGGTGCAAATATGATAAATAGATTGGTAAATTATGTTTTCGACTGGTGGCCGCAAGACAAACTACAGCAACGGCAACAACAACAAACTGAAACAGCCAACAACAACACTGCCAACCACAAGACGAAGACCACCAGAGGTCCCTTATTTCGACGTCTTTCATCTTTCGTTTCGGGACACACAGTATACAGCTTAATTCGCACATTTGCTTTGGGCCCACATGCTGACATTCTGCTTTGCTTCCAGCCAAGTTAATCTACTTACAAAATATTGAATAACAAATCATTGAATAATGGATTTATGGCACTCCTCTTTCTAGCCATCTGATATGCAAGGACCATGTGAAGCTATAAAAATGGCCAAGTCAGTAAATAGACGAGGAAAGAAAAAAATAAAAACGCTGCCGAGGTGCAGAAAAGGGAAGAAAAGGGCTGCGCCAAGTTGTAAGCGGGGGCGGGACGGGACAGTAAGCAAAGTTATGTCTGTGAGGTTACTGGCGATAAGCGTATACCGACTTTAGCTTCAGTTACTTGGTCTTTGCTTTTCATTTTTCCTACTTTTCCATTTTACAAAGTGCTCGCATATCATGTCACACTCAGACATTTCGCATATGTGTCAGGCCAGGCCACTAGGACACACACACGCACGCACACACATACAAACTCACGCACACTCAAGTTTGTTCAAGTGTTTTTGGTCGCTGACGCTGACAATGGCTTTCGCCTCCACCGAGAGCCTGTCTCCCATCATCCACTGGCGCTCATAATGATTGGGCTTGTTATCGCCTTGCCTTCGCATTGTTTCTCAACTGGATTTTGCCTCTGCCTGAGCCTGGGCCTGAGCCTGAGCCTGGGCCTCTGCCTTCGGTTGTGTCTGGCCATATACCCTAGTCATATCCTTAGCCATAACCTCCCCATTCCAGGACATATGTTGCGCCAAAAACTGCCTTGTTCTTCTCGTCACTTTCAATAAAAGCAAATTTGCTTAGCTTGGTTCCCTTTTTCTCTTTCTCTGTGTTTCTTTTTCTCAGCTTTTTACTTCATAAATCATTTACCCTTAAAAGGTTGAGGATGGCGCAGGGAGCGGAGCTCGTTTATCCCTCTACACCTCTATCTATCTATCTATCTCTTTTCTTTCCTTTTTTTTTTTGTCTGGCAAAAAAGATAAATAGATAAGCTGATAAGCAGTTAAACGAGTGCATTAAGTGAAAGTGTTGATGGCAAAGTGCGAGAAAGGAAAAGAGAAAAGAAATTTTAAGGATACCTTAGCTAGCCAAAAATAGTAAACAAGTTTTCCTAAATTTAACTATGGATCACATATGTATGTATGTGTATTTGTTTGCTTTATCACAAGCTGAAATTTAAAGTCACTTGAATTTAATTTGGTGTTTCTTCACTTTGAAGGAAATTTATCATCGAGTTAGATCTGAACTGAAACTGAAAGATGCTTAAAAGTATAATGATTCGAATTGGTTTTATTTGATAACAAATTAAATGAAATTATTGATTACTTGATTTAAGCACTTGGTCCTTCTCTTAATGGCACTTTGATACGCATTTTAATCTTGTTTACGCAGTTGCCTCGCGATAAATAACTTTTCATTTCCCACTTTTCTTTTTTCCCTTCCTTTTTTCGTTGTCGATTTTCTTTGGTTTGTTTATAAATGGCTTGCGCCTCGTAAAACTAACAAAATATGCCAATAAAATATATAAAAATATATATACATATGTATATATAAGTAAGTATATACATTTTTTTATGTCAATCATCTTGGCAAACAAATAAACTATATTATGAAGAGGAGTTGGAGGGAGGAAAGTTAGATGAAGGTTCACCTCTTTATACAAATATAAGTATGTATGAATGTACATATCTCTGGTAACACATATCGCACGTAACGCGAATTTTTCAATGCCTGAAACGAGAGGAATGATGCCACATGCCTCTTTTTTTTTTGCTTTTGCCTGTTTTTGGTCTTGGCATTTAATATGCATAATTTTTCCATTTCCCTAGACAAAGCATATTGAATATTAAATAATGGAAGAACACAGAGAGCTGAGAGACTGCCGCCTGCCACACCTCTTCGTCGTTGTTGTGCCCCTCTGTCTCTCTGTCGGTTCACTTTCGTTTTGAGCTCGACAAAAATAAACACTTTTTTTCCGTATAATAAAATTCAAGACAAACGAATTGGTACATACAAGTTAAAAAAAATTTATATATATATTTTATATATACATAGAAATGTATAAGTATATGTATGCATACATGTATGGATGTGTGTATGTCTTCTGTGTATATATATATATGTATATGTATACATAAATAAATACGCAAACAAACAACAAGAAGAGGAGCAACAACAATAACAAAAAATTGCTGCGAGAAAAGCGAAACTGTTGAAAAACAATGAAAATAATACGCAAAAATGTGGAAAAATGGCAGCAAATATTTTTTTGTTTGCTCGGTTGGCCACGGCAAAAGCTTTACGCCATAAGCATAACTAAAGCGAGAAAGAGATACCTACATACAAACAAATATATGTATATACATATATCTATATATATATATATATATATGTGTATACAAAATATGTACAAAGATATAGACAAAGTCGGAGGAGTAGGGGGCATCAATAGAGGCAAACACAATCGAAATCTCCTTCGGCATGGAGGAATACAGATGAAATTTGTATACATTGACGAACAATTCAATCAGTTAGGCAATATTTTTGTACCATTAAACTCTACAAAGTCTCCCAATTGAAAGTAACTCTTCCTATGTGGGTCAAAGTGAATGAATATATATATTCATGTACTATATAAGTACTTGTTGTACACTTACAACTTATGTTCCGATTCTCATCCTCTACTCTAAAGGACATTGTTTCTAGTAAAGCACAAATCACTGTTTGTGGTGTCCAAATTGCCACAAAGAAAACAATTTTCAAAACAAGGTCTATTATATGGAATTTTGAATTGCACAGTGTGTCCTCATGTGTGCAAAAGGTGGACAAATGCCGAAAGGTTAATTCCACTGCACATGCTCGTATATTATTCAAAAGTGGGTTGGTGAGGGGGGGAAATGATGTTGGCCAAATTGATTGCAATTTGATTTCAATTTCGCAATTATTGTAACAATGCATTGAGTGGGCAGGAGGTATATACTGATACTTTTTTTTTTTTTTGTTGTTTTATTGTTATTTGCAGAGAATTTCGGAACGTGCTTTGGATGGTTTGAACAATTTAAAAACTCTGAATTTGCGCAATAATTTGCTAAAGAAAATCGACAATGGTCTGTTACGTGGCACTCCGGCCCTGCTGTCTATCAATGTGCAGGCAAATAAATTGGAAACGCTGACATTCTACACGTTCCAGCCAATTATGGACAATTTGGTCAACAGCACCAGTGAGCTGTTAGTGTCAGGTGAGTTGCCATCAAATTCAAGGAGAGAGTCGAGTCGAGTCGAGTCAAACTCTCGAGTTCAGTTCGAGTTCAATTGAGTCACAATGCAAAACTTTTGACAGCCAACACATCGAATTGGGCGACAAGAGACATGATAGATAGAGAGGGAGAGAAAGACATCAGAGACATGACACAAAATGACAAATGCACAAATGAGGAGATTCGGACTAACTGGCCAACCGACTGGCAGACTGACTGACTGACTACCCAAGCTAGTTTCAACTTTTAAATTGAAGTTGTTATAATTACACATACGCCATGATGGCCATCAGTGAGCACCAAACTCTAAGACCGTTTTGGTTTTATGCAGCAAATGAGCTGAGCTAAGGGTAATAAAGTTTTATGCCAGCCATTTCTATAGGGGTTTAAGCGGGTAGGGTGGGGGGTCAAAGATATCTATACTGTACTGTGTCTCTCTCTCGCCCTGTGTTTGTGTGCGTGTTAGTTGCCTTCATTAAGGAAATGTCGTATCGTCATTGCTCAAGTGTGCGCTTCCGTTGACACTCACTCGAATTTAGCTACAGCTGGGCAACAATTGCCCAAGGCCTTCGTCAATTCCCCCCCTAACCTTTTGTCATCATTGTAGGTTAGTATCCTGCTGTCCTGCCACACACACACACACACACTGATACACACACAAAAACTAAATTAGTCATTAAAGTGCAATTTTGAAAGCGGCCAACTTCACATTTACCCTGTCCACACCGCTTCGTAGTTGCCAGTGAGTGCAAAACTCATAACAATAAAATATGTCACAGGCAATGTCCTGTCTGCTTCTGTCGTCTCTTTTTCCCTCCCTCACTCCCTCTTCACGTGTGCATGCATGTGTGTGTGTGTGTGTATAATGGCAGCGGCTATTAGCGCGTTGATTAGCTCAATTAAAGGTAAATGAAAATGAAATATTAAGTGCTCAAGTTGTTTTGTTTAGTTCTTGTCATTGAAAAAAAAAAAAAAATGAAAATAAAAAAACAACAACAAAATAATAACATTAACTGTTGGCAATTAGCCTAGAAACACTTTCAATTATTCATTAACTGGGAACAAATGAAGTACTATATACATATACCCGACAGTTTATCTTGTTCAAAGTTTGCTAATAGAATTCAAATAATGTTTATATACCAAACTGATTTGCTTTTAGCCTTATTAATAGGACTTAGGGGTAAAATTAGTTTAAGCCCCATAAACAATATTTTAGACTCATTAAGATGGATGGATGAAAGTAAATGCAATTTACATCTCTATATATAGATTGGATGATCGCTGACGATTGTATAGCCCTGACCTGAAATAGTTTTAGCCACCTTGAAGTCATTTTTAAGTAGCTTTATTTTTGGCTTAGATATGGCAATTAGACTTTGACGTCAGCGGCAAGAAATTACGAATACACTTAAATATTTAACAATAGCCTTCAAACAAACAAACGAGAAAAAAAATCACATTTCTCTTTCATTTCGCGTCACACACTCACACACACACACATATGCATATATAAATGCACTGGCACACATACAAATGCAACTTAATTATCACACACATGCACAGAGAGAAAGTTGCAAATGTGTGGAGCAACATTTTTGCTAATGGTTTGCCATTAGCATGACTCATTTAAAAAACAAAAAAAAAAAAAAGAAAAGGCAACCGAAAAAAATGAGGGAAATAAAAATGAAAACCAACAACCAAAATGGCTGAGCGCATTGGCAAACAAACACCAAGCATACATGTGAGCGCGTGTGCATAAGTGTATGTCTATGTGAGTGTGTGTGAAAAGTAATTGCATTTGCACATATACATAGACATACATAGTCGCTCAGTCCGTCCGTCAGTCAGTCAGTCATTCACTCATTTCAGACATTTGTAAATTGGCTACAAATGACTTCAAATTGCTTTAAACTACAGCAAAATATTTTCGCATGCCGAAAAACTTTTTAATTCATATGCAGTGATTATGCACACACCCACAAATACGCTCGCACGCACACACACTCACACGCACACATTGAAATTTTCACATATGCGTATATATGTATGCTTCATTAGAAACCTTTTCACAGCTTTCAAAATAGAAAGAATAAAATGGAATATATAAAAAAAAAAATCCAAATTATTCCTAAAATTGTTTAATAATTTAATTTGGCGACTTTTTGCCTAATGAAGCTGGGAAAAAGTTTTCTGCTTTATATATATTTATTCAACCAATCTGGCATTCTGTATTTGAAATATTTATCTTATCGTTATCCACTCGATTCACTTAAAAAATTTACTTAAATTTTCGCAATTTATCTTTTGACAAATTTATAAGTGGAAAAGCGACTTAGAAGACGCCTAAAAGATGCAACACTTTTTTTCCATCTGCTACTGCACTTTCCACGCTTATTGGCAGCAAGTGTTGAGGCGTGAGCAGATAACCTCAACGGGGAGGGGGGAGCTAAGGGAAGGGGAGCTAGCGACGGATGCCTCAAGTGCATAAAAGCTTATAAAAATTGCAACAAAATTGCACTACGATAAAGAGAGATGGAGAGAGTGCGAAAGAGAGATACAGTGAAACATGTGAGAAATGTCGCCTTGAAGAGACTGCGAAACAGACGTTGACGGGACTAAAAGATAAAGTTGACTCGAAGGCCATAAAACGTGCAGCAGAAGTAGAAGCTGGAGCACCGCCAGTTAAGACTTTTTGGCCACAGTGACAACTATTTGTGCCATAGAGACGGTAGAGAGAGGAGAGCGAGAGAGAGAGACTGGAGAGAAATAGAAAAGTTGAAAGTATTTGCCAACTGCCGCATAAACTAATCGAACAGCAGGAAGGATGCCCGGGGGATTTGTAGGTGGTGGACGAGCAAAAGTATTTGACAAAATGCTACTCAGCAGACAGATAGATAGACAGACAGACGAGCTAAATGGGGAAAAAGAAAGAGAAATAGACAGAGAGAAACGAGAGTGTGGGGAAGTAGCACAAAGTGTCCTGGATTTCCATTATCGCCAGGATAAATGATAAACATGAACGTTTTTACAAAATTGAGGTACATTGCATCGGAATGAGGTAGCAGGATGTGAGAGAGTATTTCATCACCTTGAATGAGCTTAATCGCTCTGATTTGTAAATAGGTATGTAAGATGTCCTTGAGTGTATGTGTGTGTGTGTGCCCTGTGGAGCATAGTTTTGTAAAGAATTCGGTACATACAAATTCACCAAAAGCAGACACGAGGCTGGCATCTCATCTACACTGGCATCAACTGTGTTTTACCTAGGACAGCTGCCCAGGTGACTACCAAACACAATGGTCCCCAGTTGTCCTTTTGACGGCACTGTTTTGTGTTTCGTGTGTTGTGTTTGGTGTTTTTGTTTGTTTGAGTGTGTGTGTATATGTGTGTGTGTGTGTGAGTGTGTGGTGTTTGCCGACGCTTGGCCATGGGTCGGTCCACAGGTCCTGTGCTCCATGTATTTTGTAAAAAATTTATAGGCCTGCCCATCCAGCCACCTACCGCTCCACCTCCTGCCACCTTCTCATCTCCCATCTCATCGCTCTGCTCTTCTGTTTCCTCTTAGTCTCCTCTGTTTGGCTCTGCTGTGGCATTTGTTTCAATTCCAAAAGGCTGACCAGTAGCAAGCAGCTGCAACCACATGAAACAGAGTGCGAAAGAGAAAGGGTGCACCCCCACTGCTTCTGTGCCCCTTCTCTACCTTCGTGTTACTCTTGGTTTCTCCTTTATTTGTATGCCGCTCACGTTTTGTTTGTGTCGTCGCGCCTGTGGCCAGGACGTAGGAGGTAGGACATAGGACCCACCGACCATGACCATTTTACCATTTCAAATGCGTTCGGTTCGCTTTAAAAGGCAATGCGAATTTTTCACATATTTGCCACTGGGCGCTACTATACCGTATACCAAATAGATGGGTGGGTGTTAGCAACTGGTAATAAATGCGACAACACCCACTCCAGTTCCAGTTCCAACTCCACTCCAGTCCAGTCCAGTCCAGTTCCTGTTCCAGCACCAACACCAGAACCATCCAAGCAACGGACCAGCGGTTCAACTGAAGGGCCATGTCCGTGTCAGAGTCCAGCTCAATTGGTTCGTTATGCGCTGATGCTGGGTGCAGACCCGGCCCAGTCGTTAGATAGAATTGAATGGTTATTGTTTCGAAATATAAATAGGATTTCTAACAGATTTTTGTTTTCTTTTTTTCATGGGTTCTTCTCCTCTTCTTTTTTTTTTTTTTTTTTGGTTGAAAAACGCAGCGAACAAACCAAAAAAAAAAAAAAAACGACTATCCATAGCCATAAACATGACTATGACAGCTGGAAAACTACAATTTGATTATTTCTTTTCTGTTTTTCCCTCCCTCGAACTTCAAACTTTTTGTCGAGTTTTCTTTTTGCGAGTAAACACTTAATAAACTTTTACTAGGTTCATAAATTTCAATATCAAATAGTAGTTCAACGAATGGAAAAACAGAAATAAAATCCAATAAACTACTCTGAAAGTGTCGACGTAATCAAAGTGTTTGTCTGTCCTTGAAAGTGCCATCAACTTGTCAATTAAATTATTAATTTGTGGTTTGTTCCTTTCAACGCAAATTTGATGATGGATTCTGCTTTAAGAATTTCCTTTTAGATTTCCAGTTGATTTTTATATATAAAAGGTATAGAAAATGTCCACCAATTGAAAGGACATTAGAAGAATAACCAAGATTAATTAGTTTAGTTATCAAATGGATATAACTTTTGTATGTAACTGAAAGCTAAAACAAATTGACCAAGGCAATTATAAAGACTATATACATATGTATATGAACAATATGGATGGGACTGCTTTTTAGCCATTCGTTTCTGCCAGAATTTTCTATACTTCAAGTTGTTAGGTTTCATCAACTCTCAAGTTTTTCGTATTGTTATTAAAATATGAAATTCATTTTCATCTCGTCAGTTTAAATTGAAGAAATTGTTCGTTTCAGTAATTGGCCAGAAGGGGCTTGTTGCAACAATTCATTCATGGTTTTGCCTCTTCAATTTTCTTAATCTTGCAATTCAAGTTAATTGCGGAAATTTTGTCAAAATTGACCTAAATTGAATGACATTTAATTAAGTTGAAATTGCGGCAAGTGAATTAAAATGGCAGAAGTTTCATTTCAATTTTTTTTTTGTTTTTGGAAAAATTGCATAGTTTATTTATAATGCAGTTGCAGTTTGCATCAGTATTGGTAACAGCAAGATCAGCACAAATGGCAATACAACCAACAATAGCAATAAACAGGTATTTGTAGGGCCGGAAGCGAGAATTTATTGAAACACATAAAAGGACGTTTGCGCCTCATTGCCGAAAAATGACCAACAACTACAGCAATAATAACAACAATAGTTCCAACAACAACAGCAGCAGCAACAACAGCAATGATGTTTTTGGGCCATAAACTGGACAAATGAGCGTGTGGCACGCACTCGAAATTGACTTTCGATAGTCAATGTCAGGCTGGACAGGACCAAACAGTACAGGATGAAAAGGCAACATGCCAGCAAATCCTGCTGATTGTTTGTAATAAATCTATGGCTCAACATGGTGTAACATGTGTTGCACACACACACTACAACACGCACACCCATACAGATGGTCAAACAGATACAGACACAGGACTAATAAGTGTTTCAGGCAACAATTTGATTGTCAGCTCTTGGTCTAGGCAAAACAAATTCCCACCCCTCTCTCACTTCTAACATATTTACATACATTTATATATATATACACATACATCTTTACATATATGTATATGTATGTGTATATGGTTGTGTGTATTGTGTTTGTATATTTACTTGAATTCATATCGAGTATATTTTGACACACATGCATGCCTAAGTAGTTGGTAAGTATTTCCATTCCATTTGGTTTCATTTGATTGCGTTTGTAACAAATTCCACTAAATCACCATCCGCCCCCCGCCACCACCACTAACACCACCCTCAGCAGCTCAGCAGCTCAGGCGGCTGGCCACCCGTCCCAAAAAAGTATGCTATAAATATTTTAGAATTCAATTTCCGTTTAGTGGTGGTGCGGCCCCCTTTCTCTCTCATAAATAAAATGACCCCCGTCCCATTTCCTACTTGCCCCCCCTTTCTCTCTCTCTATTTATATATATCTAACTGTCATCATAATTCATAAAAAGCCATCACTCATTTCTTTCTTAGAGTCCCCATTGTCTTTCGATTGTGATGTTTTCAATTAATTATTGTCTGCGGCCAGAAATCATTTTAATTACGCGCCTTTTACCTTCTCCACTCATCCTCTTAGCCATCTATCTACAAATGCATTCAATTGTTTAAAAGAAAAAGAAGAAATCACTGAAATAAATGTAAATATTTACAATACACACATGCATACAAATGTATATGTACATATGTATGTATATCGGTAATTGACCCGATCTGCTCGAAACTAAAGCTGAAGCTGACCAAAACTACAATTTCCTTTCCACTCTCATTAAGTAGTTCAATTAAAAACTTAAATGCATCTTATTAATGACCTTTTATTGTTTAATGCGAACAATTTTTAAATGCACTAAAAGGGAGAACTCTCTCATTCTCGCTCTCACCGCACATTTGCAACTATCTCTTTTCCTCACTCACTATGTGTGAAAGCGACAAGCCGCTGCATATTTTATAACATACACACACATACACTCACGCACACTTTTTCATTTTAAAAATAAGAGAGAAATTTTAAAGCTGCGGAAAATTAATTGCCAGCATTATGAAATGCAACTTTTTCTTTTTCCGAATTTCGTTTCAAATTATAGCAAACAAATTTTGCAATTGCAGTTCATGCGTCCTTAAGATACTTTCAACTGGCACAAAATCGTAGGATTATAGACGCAAAAAAAAAGAAGAAGCAATTTAAGGAAACAATCAACAATTATCTCTCAAAATAATATTTATGATGCATGATACATATAAAACCTTTAAGCTTTTAAATATATATATGGATCTATAGAATCAAAATGAATGTAAAGAATCTTTGGTCAAAATCTCTTCTTTTTTTTTGAACTCAGATTCATTCGACTAAATATTTATTTAATGGAAATGTTGTATTAGAAAAAAGGACAGAGGAACTTGCCCCATTTTCGGATTCATTTTAATAATGATGCCATTTAAACGGTTGCCATGGCTCCTCCATTGCTAAAGGTTATCCAATTATCCCCCTAAAATATGCTTTAATATCAAATAAGTTTCGCTGATGGCTGAAAATGTTGTCACAAAGAATGTTATTAATTTTATCGATTTGCCTTAGTTTCATCCATTTGTTTTTGCCCAATTTGAAAGCGAATAGGAAGAGAGGGGAGGGGGAATAGCCTAAAGCGGCCTGAGCTCTAACTTTTGCACATTAAACAAAACTATTTTCACAATTCAAGTTTTAAGCCCCAAATTTGTCAATAAAATACAACAAAAGCTAACTCTGTCAGATTCCTTTACTGTTCCTCCTTCTCCTTCTCCTATGGAGATGGAGATGAAGATGCTCCTCTACATCTGTTTCATTTTGGTTCTTATGGTTGTCTCCTACATTCACCGAGGGAGTCATTTGGCTTAGGCAGCAATTAAAGTAACTTTATTTTGCATATGCTGCCGCCCAGAAGAAAGCTTTAGAATATATATATAAACAGATATAGCCTACAGAAAGGCACCAAATTAGTTGGAAGTAATGAAAGCCAGAACCCTCTTTCTTATTCCCCACCCTTTGTTACTCCTCCATAATCTGCCCTCCCTTTGCTCTCTCTCTCTCTCTCTCTCTCTGTTCTTTGTAAGCCTTTTGGCTTTGTCACTTTAACTGATGGCTGATCATTAACGCGCTTTATTAGTTAAATTTATTATAATCAGCAGAAGCATCATCAGGAGCATCATCCAGGCAGTTGGTTGCTAGTGTCGGCTTGCTAGAAAACCGCTGCATAGTTTTGCTGCAGACAGCAATTGGGTTTTGAAAGGGTGGCGGGAAAAGGGGTGAAAAGTTTTGCCAGACATTTCAGCGGTTATATAATGGCGGCTTGTTTTATAATTTATGCATACTTTAAGGTGCCAGGAGACTGAGAAAGGGAAAGAGAAACAGAGAGAGATGAAGAGAGAGACGGAGAGAGAGGGACAGAGAGCGAGAAGGAAACAGACAACACATTAGGCGTGTTAATTTTCCATGTAAGCCCCTAACGGATTTCCATGGCAAACGTAAAGTAAAGTGAAGCCAAGTGAAGTGAAGGCGTTGAATGGCGGCTTTAGCTTTGGCTTTGATTTTAATACAAATTCATGGCTGTCATTGGAGCACTTGATGTTTGTGTGTGTGTCTGTTTCTGTGTATGAGCATTTGTGGTAATCTATCTTAATATATGCACACACACACTCAGGTAAAGATAGATACAGATATATGCACACTACATGCCACGCCCCTCCATCAGCCTGACTACTGCCAGCTGGCAACCCAATATACATGCTTTTACCCACCCCCTTCCTACCCGTAAACCTACCCCCTACCTACTACCCACTACCCACTTTCCTAATAGTTCATTTTCACCAAAATGCTTTTACTGTACTTGTTATTCGTGTTGCTGCTAACGGCATGTACAGGAATCAGAAATCAGGCTAAAAACACCTTCATCAATATTTATTTGGCCCATAGAAAATTATCTAAACTAAATCATGTTCCTCCCTCTCTCTCTCTCTCTCTACTCAATGCCCGTAAATGATCAAATACTTAATAATCAGTCATAATTTGGTATTCTAATTCAAATCTGTGTAGAGTAAACCACAAAATGCATTGCACAAACCACCAAAACAAGAAGCCGTGTTGGCCTGGCCATGTACACCGCAGGCCATGAACATGCTTTCTAATACCAAAATTTGTTAAATAGCATTCCATCAATGGCAAGGCATCGAATCCAATCCAATCCAATCCAATCGGAACCCAATCGAACCCAGCCAATCATATCCATTGGCTCCTATCCATCTACCTTTTGAATTTTGGGGAAAAACATAAAATACCAATGCAAATTCCTACTTATCAACATGGCCAGCTCCTTCTTATTTAAGCCATTGATTGTGTTTAAACAACAGCAGCAGTCCCTTGCCCATACTACGCTAATTTAAGTGAAAATGCATTTTCCATTTTCAAATGTTAACGCTGCATTTTCTGCTGCTCCACTACAAACAACACAAAAATAGTTAAAAATAGATGAAAACAAGTTCAATGCAATCCAATCAATGGAGATCCTTTGAGAAACAATGTGTATATATACGAAGTAAAGATCTCTCTCCCTCTGTTGACTCACTTGGAGACCATTCCACTTGGTTGGTTGCTTCGTTGTCGCCATGTGGACAAAGTCATTAAAATTGGACATAAATTCTCATCGCAAGGTGAGGCGAACGGAATATTTAATTGAATATTTTGGCCAACTTATTGCCACATTCGATGAAATATATTGAGTGTCGCATAACTCAATGATATGTGGAGGGGAGCCATCGATTAGCAAATGCAGTTGGCCATAAATAAATGTCCCCTCGCCTCGCCTCCTGACCGCTACCCTCTGCTGTGCCCTTTGCTGTGCTGTTGCTTTCAAGCTCTTCAAAGTTTACAATATCTAATAATTTCAATTTGTGTGTGTGTACATTTATATATGTACATATATAGATGTGTGTATGTATTTATAGTCGGGCAGCAACTGGCTCGGATATCTTGTATGACAGACGAGCCGATGCGGACATGAAAGTGTTGGCATTGATGGATGGTTATGGAATAAACTCGACTATATCGGGATAACCGGTAGAACCTACGGCAACCACTCTACTTACCTACCCAGCCATTCAACCCACCCCTTCCTCTCTGCTTTGGGGCAAACAATTTATGTCGGATGGATGGTTGATATATTGCCTGGACTATATAGAGGAGTCGTTCACCTGCCAAACGATTTCTTTTCCATTTCTTTTATTTTATTTCATTTTTGTTTTAGGCTTAAGAATCTAATGAAGTGCGGAGAGGGTGACTAGTGGATAACAAAAAACAAAGAAAGGGGGATGAGAGTAGCAATGAGACAGGGGCAGGGGTTGGCAGAGAGCGGAGGCAGTCCTTGCCACTTGACTTGCTAAATCACAGCACAATAACAAAAGACTCATTATTTATTGATACAGTTTTTGTTTTTTTTTTTCTTTTCTTTTCATTTTTTTTTTTTTTGTTTTTTTGCTCTCTTTCTCTTTTTTCGTTTCTTTTTTTCTTATTGTTTTTTTTTTTTTTTTTTGGTAATTTTGTTACAACCCTCGCCTGAACCAGGGACAACCCTCGCGGGCAACAATAACAACAACAACAACAAAACTCGCATATTTTATTAAATACAATTCAATAAGAGAGCAAATATCAAGGGGCTAGTCCAGGAGTGGAATCCTTGCTGATGTGTGGGGCGGAAAGCGGACGGGGAATGGGAGTATAAGGAAGTATTTGGTGATGATGCGATAGCTATTTTAGCAAACATTTAGGCTGGGAATTGCCCAGCGGGGGGGTAGGGGGTAAAATAAAAGCCAACAAGTTGCTTTCAGGGGTAGTTGGAACAAGTTGTTATTGTTATAGAGCCAACAAATACAAATACATACATATATATTTCTATGTCTATCTAGATTTTTTATGCGATTTAGCATATAACAAACACATTACTAACAGAGTCCGCCCTCCTTCTCCTCCCCCTCAGCTGTGCAAATATTTTGGCAAATAGCGAAGGGAGACAGCGGCTTAATATTTGCCTCAAGGGCTAATGTTTATATGTGTGTGTATGTATGTGTGTGTGTATTTTAACGCGGTTGAGTGGTCATATTTGATCGCCGCCCTTGATTTATAATGGCAACCCTCCACCCCACTTTCCCTGGCGCGCCGCCTGTCTGCCCTTGCTTTTCCTGTTTGCTTTTTTGTTGGTGGAAAGTGATTTTCTTTTTTCATTTTTGTATTTTTTTTTTCCGTTTTCTGTTTTCTGCCGTCTGTGATTCGTCTTTGATTTGTTTATGCGATTTCATAAAATATTTATCCTCGAGCGTAGTTGTTAAATCGCCTGCAATGACTTCCCTCCCTCCCCCTTTCACTATGCCCTCTTAACTGCAGGGACGGGGAATGTTTGATCTTAGTCCGCCGCCGATTCGTTTCGTCCTTCGGCTGACTTATTTGCCTTTACGCTCGATTGCCGAAAATAATTTGATATGAAAGAAATAAACTGTAATTGTTTGCTGATTGAAAATCTTCTTCGTTTTTATTTATTGCATTTTCATTCGATTTTCCTTGTTGATAGACAGGAAATTTGCGCACAAAACACAAAAAAAAAAACGGCGAAAATTCTCGTAATATTATTAAAAAAAAAAAAAAAAAACAAAACACCAAAAACAAAAAAGAACGATGAAAACGAAAGAAAAAGAAAAGAAAACCTAGCCAACACACAAGTGATATATTTTTATGGCTTTTGGCACAAGGCAAATAAAGGAGCAACAGCAACAACAACAACAACATAAGCAGCAGCAGAAAAGAAAACTTGTTACTAGGGTCCAGCTTACAGGACAAGCAGACGACAGGACGACAGGACGACAGAACTCTGGCAGGACTCTCTCAATTCGCATTCATTTGGTTGTCATAAAGAACATTCAATGAGCGAAAAAAGAAAGAAAAAAACACAAAAAATAATACAGAAATAAAGGAAATTGGCGAGAAAAGCAAAGGCCATTGAAATGAGTTTCAATGGCTTCTTCACCAACAGCCATGAGCTGTTAACAGGGGCCACAGAGTGATGGGTAAGGGGTAGAGGGTTGTTGTAGAAGGAAAACCATTTGATTTTGAATAAACTTAGTGAGAATTGCTGGACCAACCAGCAACAAGAAAAGCAAAAAAAAAAAAAAACGAAAAAAAGGACCCACAACAGCTGAGGCAACAAAATTAAATATACCCGATGAACATAGCCAAAGAAGAGGGGGAGAGAGAGAGGAAGGGCTAGAGTGGCAAAACAATAATGGGAGTGAGAGAAATCACACCCATGCACACACCACACAGACACACACACATACAGAGAAGCTCATTAAAGAAGAAATTTGTTAAAAGATTGCACACTGACTTTCTAAATACCCTTTTGTTGGCCAAAGAGATGAAACTTGTTGAAATGTTGTTGGCTAACATGATCAGCAATATATGTATACATAGAGAATTGTCGGGCCCCCCCTTCCCCATACCCCCACCCCTACCCCTACCCCTTCCCCCACCCCCTTGCCATCGCATTTATACAAAGCGTAAACTTTCAACTTCATTTGCATACATAGAGCTCTCGAGAAATGTAATAAAAAATGATAAAACTCTCCTGAGAGCTGGCCCCAGTCACCGCATCGCATCGCTCCGACCACCGACATTTCTTTCCCTCTCTCTTCCCACACTCTCTCGCTCTTTCACTGTGCGTGCTGTGCGTCGTCCCCAGCCAGGCAAAAGGACCCAGCCACAAACGAACCAGCTCCCTAGTTGCCTACCCCTGCAGAGTTGGCCAGTTCCTAACCAAAAAAAAAAAAAAGGAAGAAAAACGAAAAGGAAAAAACGAACCGAGCTGATTTCAAACAAAAAGCTTCCAGTTCGCGCTGTGGCACCGGGAATTGGGGTCCGGCACTGAAACAGTAAAACAAAAGGCCAAAAAGAGGAACTAGGCCAGGCCAGCAGCTGCGTGGGAAACTTTTTTGAACCTCTCACAGTGTGAGGGTGTCCCTATGTGTGTGTGTGTGTGTGTCTGTGTATGAGTGTTTATATTTCGCAAACATCTTGGACCAAGGCGGTGATTTCTTTGCCGCTTTTCAATATACGCAGCCAACTTGGTTTAATGTTTTTGGACCTAAAAAACCAAGCGAAGAAAACCCGGCCAATTAAAGGAGTCGGGCCCAGTTGCCCTTTTTTTTCTCTTTGGCTTTTTATTTTATAAAACTAGGGAAAGTTTGCTTGCCCCCTCTATGTATGTGTGTGTGTATTTCATTTAAAGTAAATGTTTTCCCGCTGCCATTTACCATTTACCATTGGGCCAGGCAGCAGCAGCTAATGAAATGCGTTTTAAGAAGGCCGCCACAATTTGATATATATCACAGCCAGTGGCCTCCCCTTAGAACTTAAGTAACCCAACAAAGAAAGGTCCTAGATGCCATATACATATCTATATATATATTTAGACTGCTGCTGCCAGGGCCATAACTTTCATCAATCTGAATGAGTTTTGAAACCAAAATGATCTTAGTCCACAAAAGAGAAAAGTCCCTAACAACTTTTGCCAGTGTTCGCAACTATTTCCTTTTCTTTCTGAGGAAAAACATTGTAACATGTTAGATAAATTATATATGTAACTGGCGATTTGATTTGCGACATTTCCCCCCATCCCGTCTCTCTACACATTTCTCTGGCCTAACCGCTTGACCACTTTTGTTATTTTTGTGTAAAGTCCCAAGTTGGCATTTTTAATCTAGTTCGCCCTGGCTGAAAATAGATTTCATTAAAGAACTCAAACAGAGGCAACTACTAACTAATTATGAATATGTTTCGACACATGAAATGACTCACACACACAGATACACAGAGTCACACACACACACAGGCACATTTAGAGAGACATTTGCATTAAAACTGACCAAACAAAGTTCAGCTGAGTCCTAATTTGGCTGCCTGCCTGTTGGCATAGCATACACACTCGCACACTCACACACAGTCACATGTATGTATGTATGTATGTATGTATGTATGTATATGCACTTATGCAAATAGTCCTGACCAAAAACTTATGAGCAAATGGAGGTCAACGTGGACATGGAGTGGGTGGGTAGAGAGGGGTCGAGTCTGACTGTCGAGTTGGATTTTGGGTTTCGACGCTATGAAAATGACAATAATAAAATTTAATGTACACATAGACGCATATGCATATGTAGTCCTTTATTAGTATATTTGGAACTCCGTGTGTGTATGTGTGTGTGTGTGTGTCTGTGTTTGTGAGTGTATGTAAATGTCCTTTGCAAACCGTATAAACGTTTCCTCATTCTCAAAAAAAAAGGGAAAAAAAGGAAAGAAAGAAGAAAAAAAAGGAAAGAAAGCAGAATGAGAATTTCCACAACGTCATCTAGTTGTTGTTGTAGTTGTCGTTGTTGTTCTTGTTGTTGTTGTAGTAGGAGAAGGCAAAGTTGAAAGTCATCTAGTTGACTAACAGCAGAAAGAAGGTGGGAGGGGGTTTGTCAAAGTTCATTGCATGCAGGAGATGACGAGGTGGGCGTGTGTGTGGAGTGTGTGTGTGTGTGTGTGAGTGTGTGGAGTGTGTGCAGTAGACCAAAACACTTCCTACCGCTTTGGCCAAGTATCATTAAAAATATAAAAAGTATTTTATGCACACAGTCAGACAGACAGACAGACAGACAGGAATAGTAAGAATGATAGAGATAGAAAGAGAAACAAAGAGAGAGAGAGAGAGAGAGAGAGAGGGAGACATAGGTAGGACGGACGAGCATTTACGGACACTAAGTTGACAAAGAGAGATATAGAGAGAGAGAGAGAGAGGGTGGGTGACGGGTTTTAGGGTCTATGCAACGACTAGTATCCTTTTCCCCTATGAACTGCATGTCTCGATTTTTCCCCTTGTCACCTACCCACCCCTCAACCCTCTCCCAAACTTTTCATATTTTTTTAAAGCACTTTTTTGTGTTTATTTTCTTTTCTTTTGATTTGGTTTTTTTCCATTTTTTTTTGCAGTTTTGGGTTGTCTGGCAAGTCATTGTCATTTTGGTCAACTCAAAACAGCTGCCAGTTTTCATCTCCTCCTCTACTTTCTTCCCGACATACCCCACACCACTTGGCGGTCTCTTTGCGTGCCTTGGGTCCTAGTCCGGGCCCTCGTCCTGGTTCTGGCTGGGGCCCACTTCATTATCATGTTAATTTTGTTGTAATTTGCTTGCTAAATGTTGCCAAGTCGTTGCCCATTTTAAACATTTTACGTAGTGGCTCCCCCCTCTCTCTCTCTCTTTCCCTTCTTTCTCACACACTCTCTCTCTTTCTCTCTTACTCTGTCTCTCTGTGTGCATATTTAACTTTATTTATGGTTTTTGTATGTTTTCATATGGAAAATTAGAATTTTTCGACTATATCTTCCTTCCTTCCACTTGGCCCTTTTCTCTCTCTCTCTCTCTCTGTCTCTCTGTCCTTTCCTCACTAATTTGCCAAAGTTTCCTTTTGTCGCTTTCTAGGAACTTTTTTGGTCTAGAAAATGTCCTCATCTATGCATCCTCGTATTGTCTAGGATCTCAATTGGCTGAGCAGAAGAAGCCTTTGTGTTACTATGATAATAATGTTGCCCTACTATCTGTACCCTCCCTGACTAACCCCACCCTTCCCTCCATTATGTGTGTGTGTGTGTGTGTCAAAGAGTCAATATTTCATGTTACTTATATGCTAATTATGCACATATGTTGACTGAGAAAACTAGGCCTCTTCTGTTTTGGGGGCCTAATTATACTCTAGAGAAGATGGAGATGAAGATTTAGTTGAAGATTAGGGCAACATAATTAACAGTTAAAGTTAGTTAGGGATTAGCGGCAATTTAATCGGTATTTATCTGCTCAAACGAAATGGAAAATTAAGCAAGTAAATACGAAAATTGCTTTGCACTCGAAACAAATCAATGAGATTTGAAACGAGATGGGACGAAGAGAGGGAGTAAGGAGGGGTATACTAGAAGAGACTACAAAATAATTGACAGGAGCTGGAGCAAAGCACTGAAGCACAGGGTGTCCATGGTGTCCGGCTGACAGACAGTCAAAAGAACCCTGCAGAATGAAATGCAGGCCCAACAGAAGAGTAGAGAATGCGGCCGCAGCAGAGAGAAACAAATAGTGAGTGATAGGGAGAGATAGATAGAGCGAGAGAGAGAGAGGGAGAGATCTCCAGCCTGAAGTTTGTGGCGTTGTCTAAATTGGAAATGTCATTGAGGCGTTTAACGTGAAACGACATGGAACTGACTGAAGCTGAAGCTGGACAGTTGGGACAGACGGTCGACAGACAGACAAACAGACAGACACGGCACAGTCACGATTTAACGGCAAAATCATTTTAAATTCGTCTACGAATCGAAGGAGATGATGGCGGACATTGGCTTTGGGTATGGGCTATGGCTATGCGTATGGCAATGGAAGGTATTTTGGCCAGGCAAAATGACAGCCAATTGTTGCAGTCTCGGCCACTTAGGAAAAAAAAAAGAAAGATAGACGGAAATCTCCTGCTCACCTGTGTGACCAAGCAAACACAATCAATTGAGTGGGCCAGCCGGGAGTCAGAGACACAGAGAAGGAGAGGTCAGATATGGGGGCCATCTCCATCTCCTTTGCTGACTCCGACTCCGCTTGCGACTGCGACGACGGCGACGATTTGACAAAAGCAATTTTAGCCCACACACATTTTCGGGCTGTCAATATCCTTTCGTTTTGTTTGATTTTGCTTTCTTTCCCCTCCTTTTTCCATTTACCTATAATCACATACGTGCATACATGCATGTGTGTATATACATATATAATATGAACATACGTATATACATATGTATATATATTTATTCAAGCTTTATTTTCCCATCCTCTCTTTATCGTTGGCAGACAACAAATTCATTTGCGACTGTCGTCTACAATGGATCTTTGAATTGAAAAATCGCACACGTCACCTGCAGTTGCGTGACTCGCTGGAGGAATTTCTGTGCACGCTGCAGGAGCCAAAGTTGGCGCATTTCGTTGATCCAGTCCCCTCCCATATATTGGATGTCCTGAATATTGGTGGCTTCACGGCAATCGGCAGCAACAGCGCCAGCATGGGCGGCATCGGTCACAGCAATTATGCCAGTCTCGACGATCTGAGCGGCAGTCTGGGCAACTCAAGGAAACACTCGTCGACCAAATCTCGTCAGGGTCTGCGCGGTCAGCGACAGTTTGCCGAAAATGTGGTCGAAACGAAACTGAGACGAAAGCGGCAAGCGCCTCTGGTTGCCGATGGTGTTGGTATCGGTGATATTGCCGCTGTGGCTCCGACCAACAAGCGGTACGACTACTACGACGAGGCCAACTCTGGCGGTGGCCATTTGTCTGGCATGGGCTTGGATTTGGATGACAATTTGAACCTACACAAGCAGAGTTCCTTCTATGCCCCCAGCTCGGTGGCGAATGGACAAAACGACGTCGACTTGCCCCATCAACAGCAGCAGCAACAGACCCCACTACATGGCGACGCTATCGATTTGATGGCCTCCAAAAATAGCATAAATGTGCGCCTCTTTATGCTGAAGCCGGAAATGTTGCCATGCCACGATGAGCTGAGCGATCCCACCGAGTTGCCCCTGTCGAGGGATCTAATGGATGTGCGCAGCAATGTGGGTCAGGATTCCCCCTTGAATGGAAGGGCCAGTGTGCTCTCCCTGGAAATGAGTCTGATCCTGGCAAGTGGTCTGGCTCTTGTAATATTCCGACTCCAGGGTTAAATGGCCAAAAGAAAAAAAGAAAAAAGAGAGGGTCAAATCCTCCCCTCCTCCCTTCGAGGAAAATTCTCTGTTTCTCTTAAACTAAATTGACATTATAGTCTCTCGTTCTCTCTATTCTTTGACTTTTATATATGTAAAGTTTTTTTTTTTTTTTTGAAACGAGCTTCAAAAAGGGAAATTTATGATAAATTTAACTAAAGTCCTTGTAAATATGTAAAAAACAAAAATTGCATACAAAATTTGATTAATTGACTATATATTTAATCCAAAACAAAACGAAAAATGAAAAATGTCTAGCTAATAGCTGTAAAATTAGTCACGTCTCCGAAATTTTGATTCAACATCAACAACAAAAAGAAAAACAACAAAAAAAAGGAACAAAAAAACAACAACCACTGCAAAAAAAAGAGAACCTCCGAATAAACTGGTGTTTCATTTAAACAAGAAAGAAAAACGAAAATAAAAACAAAAAGCAAATAACTCAATCTAAAAAAAAAAAACTCAAAACTGAAACTGAAAACTCACCACTCTTAAAACTCAAAACTAATATGCAAAAACCAAAGTTAATATATTTAAAGAAAACATAGTTTAACATTATAGCCATAGAGTTTTGCTTTCGTTTCTCGTTTGTCACAACCAAAAAATATAAAATATATATAAACAAATTTTTTGGAAAGCGCAAAACGTCTTAGGGCACAGTCAGAGCTAAAACAGCAAAACCAACTAACACTAACTAAAGCGAGTTTTACTTAGTTTAGTTCACATAAACTAAGCATGGAAAAACCACAACCGAAAAAAAAGAAAACACACAAAAAAAAGCAAAAGAAAAGTAAAGAGAGGAAAATTAAGAGGCTTGCCTGTATTATAAAAGCAGTTTACAACCATAGAGGATAAACAACAACACAAATAGTGAAAAAACACGCTGAAAATTTCAACTAATAAAAGAAATTACAGTATGTAAAAGGATAGAAATACACACACACACACACATATACAGTTAAACTAAGTCGATGGAAAACTAATGATACGATCTATATAAAAGATAGTGAAAAATCTGACAATGTTCTCATTAGTCATTAGGAAAAGGGCTATGTCTCTGTTTTTTTTTTTTTTCGTAGAATTTTAAGGAACATTTTTTCATACGGGGGAAGGGAGAAGCTTTTGCCTTTCAACCAGCTGCTATTTGCCTGATTTTCTCATTTTCTACTTTCCATTTTCCCCACATTTCGTACTCATTTTGCTGAAAAAGCAACAAAAACAGTAACAAATAAAATGGAAAAAAAAATTAAGGCGAATTTAATACAATTCCAAAAAATAAAATATGAAAACCTAACAAAAAAAAAAAATTAAACAAAACAAAACAGAAATATGCATAACAATTTTTGTAGCTTAAGACTGAATATATAAATGGTAAATTATGCTAATATACACACACACACACAGACACACATGCATATATACTTATACATATATACTTATGTATGTATCTATATATATATGTATGTATTTGTGTATTATTGTATTGTATGTTTAATTGTATTTGTATTGTATTAAAATGCAAGCTAGGGGAAAGGGTAATGCAATTTATATATACAAAAAGAAACAAAAAAAAATTAACAACAAAAATACCAACCAGATAATTATGGCCAAAAGTTCGGCAAACCGAACTTCCAATACCTCTGCAGTACGATATATATAGTCAAACAATAAATCCGATATTCAGATGATATGTATATATATCGCTCTAAGAAGAGAATCCTAATGAATCAAAGAATGATTCCATGGTGGGATAACAAAAAAAACAAATGGTAACTCTCGGCACTCCACTCTTTAACTCTATAAGATTTCGGGCAAAATAAACCCAGAGAAATCTAAAACAAAAAGCAAAGCGAATGTAAAAATTTGCCAAGATTTTTGATTAAAGTTACATTTACATGTTATATAAAAACATTCGGTATACATATATACATACACGTATACATATATGTATAACCGAAACATCTCTCTGCAAGGGTATGCACAGGAAATTTATATACAAATCGAGCATACACTTTCACACCCACACACAATTACAATTTAGTTGAGCTTTTTATTATAAATTTAATTATGCACAATATATATATATATGTATGTATATATACATCTATATATATTTATATCTAAAAGAGAAAGACACTGAGAAATGCAGAACCCATTCAATGTTTGATTATTGTGCAGAAATCAGCAGCAACAACCGTAACAAGAACCGAAACAAAACCATTAAAAGAATGCAATTATATCTATGTTAAAACTAAAACTTAACAAAAAAATAAATAAGAAACAGGCAAATTTTTGCATTACTTCGAATAGAAGGTGACGCGAACCGCGACGAGCGTAGGAAAGCAAGCATAGTTTTTAGTGGACAATCAGCAGATAGAGAAGCGCAGAGAAAATAGAAAATGCCAGAAGCATCGAATAGAAAGCAAAACGGAAAGCCGAAAGCAGCAAAAGAAAGCAAATTGGTTAAATCACCAAAAGGAAAGTGAAGTAGGCAGGCGAGGGCAGCAACAAAACACACATACAAGCGAAAGTTTGACGAGCATTGAGATAAAGAGGATGGAGAAGTAAACGCAGAAGGAGAGAAAAGTAGTTTAAGTAAGCTAAATGTATTAGTGTTTTGATTAGAATTAAGTGCAACTATATATATATATATTTATATATATAAATATATATATATATAAAATAAATGTGCAAATAAACAACATACAAACCAAGAAAAACGAAAACAAAAAAGCCCAAAAAAAAAAATGGAGAAGTAAAACCTCCCTCCCTCCCCCCTTTCACCCCTCCCCGATAAAAAAAATAGAAAAAAAAAAATAGAAAAAAAAAAATGAATGTATAATCTAAGTGAATTTCTAGAATTAAGAGACAGGGCACTTCTTTCTGTTGCGAACACTCATTTTCATGCATTTTCCATATATTTTCCATTAGAATTAAAAGTAAGTTTACCTAACTTATCCATTTGTCCACAATGAATGCCTCGAAAACAAAACAAAAACGAAAAAAAAAAACACAGATAAGAAGAAGGAAATATGAGAAAATGAACATGAAATTAATTTAGCTTACTAGAACTCTCTTTCTAATTAAGTGCATTAAATGCTTATGAAACTAAATGAAACACACGAAAAAACACAAAAAAAAAAAAACAACAAAGAATAAATTCAATTTTGATTTTGTGGTTTTTAGCCTAAGGATACATATTTTGCGCCCTCAAGCAACACTTAACCAAAGAATCTTGAATCTTTTATGTTCCTAAACTCCTCAGTTGAGAATCTTTCGCGTTGATTTTTATTGCTCTCGTTTCTCTCATAGGCACTGAGTAATAAATGGGTAAAATTTTTTTAAAATTAACAATTAAATGTAGCTTACCTAACTTATTTTAACAAGAACAAGAAAAGAAAAAAAACAGAAAACCACAAAAAAAAATTAAAAATAAATATAAAAAATGAAAGAAAAAAAAAACAAAAAAAAAGTAAACCAACAACGGAAATACCGAAGCGATACATAAGTATAATCGATATAAATGTATTTGTTGTAAGAAGTTTGCTAAACCAAACACACAAAATCCAATCCCAACCCACAAATATGCAAAATGGAACAGCGTGGCAGAGCGAAGCAACAAAATGAAACAAACCAAACGAAGCGATGCGAAACGAAACGAAATAAAATGAAACGAAACAACAAACTAAAACAAACATAACGAACGAACAAACAAACATTCCAATTGCCATATTTTTGTTTAACATTTACCAAAACCCCATCACACACACACACACACAACACACACAAGAACAAGAACAAGATCCCACGCTCTCCAACACAACAAAAAAAAAAAAAAAACAGGAAAAAAAACAACAACAATTTTGAAAGAAAAACCATCTAAATATATTTAATGTAAAGAAAAAAAGAACAAAAGAATTGTTTTTATTTAATTATATGTTCTCATAGCACAGACTTTCGGATACCCTGCAAGTGCATCGATGGCAAGTTCTTTAAGAATACTTTAACTTGTAGATTTTCAGGTCACCCTTATGGGTGTAGAATATAATGAAGTGATTATTGGACCGAAACCGCTGTTTATCACTTCCGCAATTTAAGCGCTCAGACAACAATATTACAGCACATGGCTCCGCGTTCTTATAAAATATGCGAGGAATCTTTATAAAATACAATTCGCTGGAAAATGTTACACGCCGCAGGATGAATCTTTTGTGAGCTGTCGTCATATTTTACTAAATTTCATTATTGACGACTCTCTCAAAGTAGCATGAAAAGCCTTTCATGTCACGCCATGGAAGTGGGAGTGCGATTGGCAAAAGGCAATGGCAATGATGATGAGGGGTGGGCGTAGCATACGTTAAATTTTGCATAAGAAATTGCCATTGCCACATCACTCATACGACGCGATGGCCGCGACAACGAACTTAATGAAGTTGCATGCACATTGAGGCTCCAGGATAAGCCGCCAATCGTTGGGCTCTGCTTTCACTCTTTATAAATGGATGATGGTGGGACGCAAAAAATTCTGCAAAGTGATAAATTGGATTCAAACTGTGGAGCAGATTTATTGATTTCATTCAGGCGGTAGGCAGGCACCAGAAGCAGCCAAGCAGCTCCTCAAATTGAATAGACGCCAAGAGCGACAAAAATCAAAAACAGATATGCAAATATTCCACTCCACCCCCTCCACAGTCTAACACCCAGCACACATGGCAGAAAATGGCAAAAAATATTGCTAGGGTGAAACGTGTCAAATTTTTCCTAGTGATTATTTTGTAAAAGGCGCCGTTGCTTACGTCACATAGATTGCCAGACGCGTTACCAGACGCGCTGCTAGCCTAGACGATGTTATCAAACAAAACGCCAAGTGCCAGAGGGCCCATAACAGTCAGCAGTGAAGGGAGCTTAGTGTTAAAAGTGGTAGCCCAAGCTATTATTATCCGTTACGCAACGAACAAAAAAATCAATCAACTCCTATCATACTGCAAGAAAAAAAAATCCAGGTAATGCTTGATTGCAGATCGATAGACCTGCTAAATCGAAGATCGTCCTGTAGAGTTGTAGCTTCAATAAGTTGATCCCTTTTGGTACGTTTAAATTACAAGTTCTGGATTCTTAGATGACCCCTATTTTCTATAATGCCAATCGATAAGGATCAATTGGGACATCCTACCAAACCAAGTAAATTCGTCCTGTGGTAGGATTTGCAGAAAAACGAAAAATTAACAAGGATCAACTTTCTGAAGCTACAACTTCACAGGACGAAGTTCGAATTCCGCAGGATATGATTTTTTAAATTCGCCAGGAGTAGGACTATCGATCTGCATTCAAGGATTCCCATAATTTGGCGAAAAATTTTCTTAGCCATCAAAATCGTGAAAAAAAAACAAAAATGTCCTGTAACTCAGCCGTTTGAAGGACTTTTGGGATGTCCTTTGGACAAACGATAGTCCTTTTTGGTTAGCGTCGGATGGCATAGAAATATCATGGAAAGTAATTTAAATGGCTTAGAAAAGAGGGCATTTCTCTCTACAGAAAATCGCGAATAATTCGCGAGTCCTTACAAGGATCGGGACGAATTTTATGTCAAATAAATTTTGTCAACAAGGACTAACTTTTGTCCAAAGGGCATCCGGAAAGTCCTTAACATTTTTTAGGACTATCATTAAGTCCTTTGGCCAAAAGATAATAGTCCTTGTTGAATGACATCAACCGACATAGAAAATCCTGGAAAGTTCTTTAAACAGCTGTGAAATAAGGATTTTTCTCTGTGCATAAACATGCTTCTATCTTGCGAGTCCTTCAAAGGATCAGAACGACATATATGATGAATCAATTTTACTAACAAGGACCGTCTTCTGGCCCAAGAACATTCCAATGCCGAAAGCTGAGATATCGAGGATATTGTGTTTTCTGCTGTTGTTTTACACTTTCCAGCTCGCTGAGAAATCAATTTTTCATAGTATGCTTCTGGGGGCAATTAAACTTTCGTGAAAAAATACAAGTCCTGGATGCCTAGATGACACCCTTATTTTTTATATGCCAATCTATTGGAATTATCAAGGAAATTTTAGCAAACCATGTCCTATGGTACTTTGACAAGTTAAGCAGGATTTGGAGATAAAAACACAAAAAAAGATTGAAATTTTTAAGGCAGGACGTTGAATGTTGGATTTCTACAGGTCTTTGTTTTTTAGATCTTCCAGATCTTATCGATCTGCATTTAAGGATATTTATAATCTTAAGAAAAATATTTGTACAAAAAAGCTTCAGAAATCCTTCAAGTCTTCACGAGCCATTTCATAGATCTTATACAATGAAGTTTGAGGATTATGCTCCTGCATATTCGCTATGGAGTGTAGCCATGAAAGGACCCTTATTCACAACATACTCGCATTAGCTGACGAGTGTTGTGGATTCGTGTGTCGATGGCGACGAACCCTCAACGACTACAATTGATTGACATCTGTCTATGCGGCGGCAACATGACATGCGATTTCTGCGGCATTTGCTGCCGTTCTATACACATACATAAATACAAGTATATGTATGTACATTGCCGGTTCGTTCGTTTTATTCTAATTTTATAACTTTATTGTTATTATAATGCCATACATGCGGCAAGCCCATGACATGGCAAACTGCATTTCAAACAAACTTGGTAAGCTGGGTACGTGTACTAGTGGGAAGGCTGCATTGGTTGTAAAGACGAGTTTTTGCCTAATGAAATACATCACCCATGTCGTATCAATAACGCAAATGAAGCACTTTTCGTGCTTCTTGCCCCACAACAGATGCCGCTCTCCAGATGCGTTCACCTTTGCCATGTCGTCACTAATAAAGTTAACATTGCAAACAACTCTGGCTATGACAAAATGATGTGAACTTTATGCGCAAGCTAAATGTCGTTTTATGCAGCAGCTGCACTAGCGTCACGGGGCAACACGCTTCGTCGCATGCGTCCAGCTAAAAGCTTTTGGCAAAAAATACAACAAAAATGGCTGAAAAAAATATAACGGAATCTGAAAACAAAACGACGACATATAGAGGTATAAAGGTATGGACGGGTATTGGCGAAAGGTTTCCAACCAAGTGAAGCGTTCACCGAAAAGGCCCCGTCCCCTCAATGCCAAAAGTGGAAACATACTAAAGTGGTGAAACTAGAAGCTTATATCAAAAATACTAAATTGAAGTTGTTGTTGTTGTTGGGGTGGCGGGGTTTTTTATTTCATTATGGTAAAAAGCAATCCAATCCATGATAAAGTTAGTTTTCCTTTAACAACTTTTATGATAATCCCACTGCTTGTTAGTTCATCAAACGGAGTGAGTTAGTGAGTGATAGACAGCATAGACAACTAAAATCACGAATCTGCCTTTTTACGTGATGATAAAAGCATTAGGTATGCACTATGACCAAAAATAAGATCCTGTTTTTACACAGATTTGTCAAGAAAACGCTCTAAAAGACCTCCTTTGAGGTACAAGGATCGAGCAATATTACAATCTAGTTAGGCTCTCTCGTTTTAGTTTGGCGCATTTTTGTTGCTTTGGTTATTTGTCTGCTGTCAAACTTCACCTGTCAATTTTACTCACGTATTCACCTGCTGAGTGAATTTTACAACCACACTAACAAAATTGTTGTTGTCCTTGTCATAGTGAACCAGAAACTTTGCTCATCGGGATTATGATTTAGCTCGAAACTATAAACCGATTTGTCTTTGCGTTTTTCCATGCCGCTGCACAAGGATATCTTCTGCTCCATCTCTCCATCGGCTCTGAGTCCGTCTCTGTCGCCCAGTGTTTTTTATATTGTTTAAATGAAAACCGCAAAGTGTTTGGCAAGAGTTCGTACTGTTGTTATTGTTTTGGTTTTTGTATTTCTTGTTTTGCCAATAGAGAATGAAATGACAAAATACAATTTGACCACAATTTGAAATATGGCCAGACGACAATGGGACACGAAGGACAATGGGACATACGGTCTTGGAGTTTTGTTGCCTTTGGACAAACCTCTAAATGGTTGTCGGTATAAATTGCTAACAATGTAAACAAAGTGCTTAGCCGCATTTGGGGTCCACCTCCTCTCCTCTCTACATTCCACCCAAAATTGTCCTTTCTAGAATGTCCTGGGTGGAATATATTTCATTATTTAGTTTTCGGTTTGATTTTGTGGACTTCAATGACAACCGACTAATAACCTTTGCCCATAGATGGAAGCTGATGTCTCTATTAAGGATTGACGGAGATTGATGAGGGGCTTCAGCAATCTATGGTCCCAGAAATGACTAAATCATGTCACTCCCAGCAGGGACGAACTTGGGCTGAACCATTTTCCTCTTTCAGAGGACTTTTTAATTGTTGTCTATTTTATCAACCAAAAAGTAAAGCTGGAATGAAAATCATTTAGGTAGTTGGAATCATATCGATTTAGCATTTGATCATGCCTTGGGCCAATTCCGTCCCTGGGAATCCGTAGGGAAAGAGTCAGCTTCCAAAAAATTTTATAGTAAGAGACTCAAAGGAATTAAATGGACTTTTGCTTGTGCCAAATTTATTACTATAAAATCGCGAAACATGTCTGACAATGAGAATGAGAACAAGAGTCTAACTGAGTGAGGCAAGAGAAAATGTGGCGATTGGCAGCTCATAAAATGAATTTAAAAAGGGTCATAAAATATAAATTGAAATGGCATCGGCAACAGCAACGACAAACAAAATAAGTTTGTCTTTTATCAGTCGAAATATTTAAACAAAGGGAAAGGCCAGAGCGAAGGCAACAAGCTGCCAACTCCTCATTCTTCTCAAGTCAATCTGGCCGAATCTTTAAGCCACCTTTCACGCAATTTCTTTTATTATAGCGACGCTATGCAGTTTGATTTTATTTTTTAGCAAATAAGCCCAGGCAAATAACAAGAAGAGTATAAACCAGTGAGTAGAAGGGCAAAAGGAAGGCTTACCTTTGGCCCACGCATTGAGTTGGCCAACCAATGACCCTTGTCTGTTGCCAGGCAACCGCCCCAAAAATACAACAACAACAGCAACAGCAACAAAAGAAACGAAACGAAATATAAGGAAGAAAAAAAGGAGAAAACCTGGCCAAGGGGCAATCATTTCTACGGTCATTTGGCGAGCTCAGGAGCTGCGCTTTCTCTCTACTCAGCCTTAAAATTGGAAAAATGCTGCTTTTGCTGCCGCTTCATGGCTTTTTATGACTGGGGCGTTAAAAATGTGCAGCGGCAGTGGAGCAGCAATGGGGCAGCAATGGGGCAGCAGTGGGGCAACAGCCCAGCGGCTCGAGTGCAATAAAAGTAAAACACATTGCCAAAGCAACTTACTGCAATATTTGCGCAATATGGCGGCCAACTCTTGTCTACATCCAACGGGTGTAGAAACTGAGCCGAGTATTCGAGTTGCCATGCTACTGCCGAGGGGGAATGGGGAGGGGCTTGGGATAGATCTGCAAGAGGGCTACACCATGTCTGGCTGCATCCTTGGCTTCTACTCTTCTTGCGTCTGCCACCATCCACCTCTCCTTGTTGCAACGACTTGGGCTTCGTTTGCTGCGTTCATTATTTATTTTATTTTATTAGAAATTATTTAGTGCAGCAGCAGCAGCAGCAGCAAAAGCAGCGACTAAAGAAGCTGCCTCCAGCTTCATCTTCTCATTGCACGGCCGGATTCCTTTTATTGTTATCTCAGTCATTCAACATTGGCATTGCAATTCCAAATGGAGGAACAGACAGGCGAAGCGGCAGCAGCAGGGAAGTGCACTGAAGAAGGTGGCGGTGGCAAAGAGATTGCTAGCCGAAGCCAGGGGCTCTTAATGTGCATTAAAGTTGATTAATTTTATTACTGCTGCCAGCTAGGAAAAGTGCTGGAAAATGTCTGCGTATAGCATAGATTTTTTCGCGAAGTCCTTAAACAGTCAGAAATATGAGATAAGAAGCGAATTTTGATGTAACTCGTCCCTTCCCCCCACCCAGGTAATGGGAAAATCAGAAAGATCTTTCATTTGGAGCATGGTGGAGCACGTTTCCTTTTGATTGCCAACGTTAAAGACTCCTCCAAATAAATAAGTGGAAAATAAAGCATAAAAAAAAATCTTTTCTATTGAAAATCTTTTTGAACATCTTCTGTTTGGGTAAAATTTATATCAGCACCGCACAACTAGAGTTGTTCCTTTAATTTAAATTGAGTAAATTGTTTGTTTGTCTGCTGGCATGTTTTTTATAAAATTATTTAATTATATTCTCATTGGAGTTGCAGGAGCCAAGAGTAACCATAAAAATGCCTTTCAGTCAATTTGATCGGATCCTTTTTGTAGGAGTTGAAAAAAATTGTTAAAATACCAGAATCGAATTGCAAGCGATTTTCACTTAACGGCCGCAAATCAGATGCGTCGAGGCGGGGGTACACACGGGGAATCGGGATGGCCGCATCATAAAAATGCATCAAGAAAAGCCGCCACAGTGTCTCGCCACATTGTTGTTGGTTGTGATGTGGATGTTGCTGCTGCTGCTGCTGCTGTTGCTGTTGCGGTGGTTATGCATTTGGCAGTCCAATTGGGCGATTGTCATCGATATTGATACGGATACGCATTATGCCGGCTACGGGTCCAAGTCCGGTTACAGGTCTCCGTTTTGCCATTTGCCGCTGTAGCCAATGGGCCGCCGGAAGCGTCAATTGCCAATTGGGCGCCATTTTTACAGAGCGCCAACAACAACACTAACGGCGGCAGCAATACTAGTGCCCAAAAACCTCATCATTTGTTTTAATTCGCAGATTTGGGGGGGGGATATAACGGCAGAAGAGAAGCGGGGGAGCATTTATGCGCTTGTTTGCGCGCATTTTCTCTTAGTACCCAGAATTCACCGTTCCATTCCTTTACCCCTTCAACCATTTACCCTATTGTTGCATGCAACAGTCATTCGGCAATTGGCAATCGGCGCCGCTTTGTTATTTAGCCACTGTCCATTTTGAGGACGACTGACGCCGGTCGCAGCTTTTTGCCATTGGATTTGAGGGAGCGCACCTGAAAATGACCATAATTAATTGCATGTACCTGCGGCCATATAACCCAAGCTCAACCCCCCATACACTCTCACACCTTTACACACACACACACACATTTATTCGCCCTTTGTGCTGTCAATTAGAGCCAACCCGGAGCAAAACGTCGCGCTCTCTCTTTTTATAGTTTATACCCCAAATGGCCATATTGATTGATGTGTTGGTGCTGAAGCATCAGCAGCAGCAGATGTAGCTAGAGAATGGGGCAATGGCAGAAAAGTTGGAGGTAGAGGCACAAGTAGAGGTAGAGGTAAGTGGAGCAGCATTTGTCCCTGCATGGCAACGATTCAAATGGCATTCAAATGGTTTGCCTCATTTGATTGAAGTTTCCTCTTTCGAAAGCCGTAAAATATGTGTTTGATGATGTCGATTTCCATTGCATTTAGGTGAAAATTCTCGATGCAATCGAATCAATCAAAATTTGTTTCTATACTTACACGTACATACATATATAGCAATATATCGTACTGAGTTTCGACATCTTTGCAAACGATCTTCCATCTAAAATAGATGTCTATGAAGGAGACAACAAATGCAAGGACGAACTAAATTGGCCATCTTTCATTCCAATTTTAACAGGATTTGCATTAACATCATCGCTAATTTCTGGTTTAAAACGAATTTCGACCAGATTTTTGAAAATTTTGACAATATTTCCAATAAGCTAATAAAGACATCGTTAATAATCGGCAATATGATATAACTGGCGAATTAATGATAAATTTGCCAATTTAGTCCGATGCAGCTGGAATTCGAAGTGGGGAGACTTTAATGAATATGCGGTGATTTTAGCTATTTGCATTTTGCCAACAACAACAAGAAACTCGTGTAGGTAAATGAAGATATTAGCAGGTGGCCTAAGGAGCTTGTTTGTCCAGGCTCTGACCCCGATTCCTCACTCCCCGGATAATCTTAACATGATAGTATTGCAGCCGCAGAAGCAGCAGCAGCAGCGGCGGCATAATTGCCTAGCCGCAAATTAGTTTTATGGAATGCCGCGGCGATGTAGGTGAAGTTCTGTTGTTGTTGTTGTTGTTGTTGCTGCTGCTGCTGGTGCTGTTGGTGCTGCGTGCATCGCTGTCTGTTTGTATGAGCCCCCAAGGATATTAACTGGGATACTCTAGCTGCTGTTGCTGGCTAAGCCCGGCCACTTTGGCATTTGTTTGTGCAGCCAATAACCCGGGCAACTTCCTGCTAGTTGCCGCCAAGCTCATGAATGTTTGAACAGTTTGGAACTGAGACTGAGCATGAGGCAGGTGCAGGAGCAGGGCCAGGGGAAAAGTCTGGGGTTGCGACGCGAGTTTTTCTTCTTCCTGCTGAAAATTCAACATGGCGTCAGGTGGGCGCTTTTATTATTGTTGTCTAGCTGCGTTTTTTTTTCTCCTTGTTTTTTCCGTTCTCTTTTGGTGTGTGGTGTGTGCATATTAATTGGATTATCTAACATGTTATTCACATATGCGTATGTGTGTGTGTGTGTGTGTGAGTGTATGGTTATGTCTGTGTGATAGTCACGTTAATCCCCAAGGATCAGCAAGTTCTGGCATGCAATTGTTTAAAAAGCATTTGCCTAAACAATGGGAAAAAGGGAAAGCGAAACAGATACCAAGCCAGCTAAAAGACGCAAAATCAACATTAGACCGAACGGCTGAATGGCGAAGCTTTCAGAGAAGGAGGAGGAGGGAGATGAGGATGGAAAGAGAATGGGGCCGAAGATGACGGGGGAGCGGCATAGAGGCAGGCTTACCCTCTGCATAAATCACAGGCCACGAATGAGCGAACTTAGCTGAGAGAATGAGGAGAACAACTACAAAGCAGATATAACCGCCCATGGTGGTTGTCTTGGTTT
The DNA here is from genome assembly GCA_035045865.1 of Drosophila austrosaltans. Classification (NCBI taxonomy): domain Eukaryota; kingdom Metazoa; phylum Arthropoda; class Insecta; order Diptera; family Drosophilidae; genus Drosophila; species Drosophila austrosaltans. The sequence goes on along the minus strand of JAWNOQ010000207.1, from coordinate 1,088,788 downwards.
TTGGGGGAGTGCCTGGACGACTGGTGGCACGGAGGGAGAGAGAGTTGGGGGTGGTGTGGCAACAGCAGCTGCTTTTGCTTGTGTAAATATTTATACAATACCAATGTAAATTAAAAAACAGACAGCGGGCAACAAGTTGAAAACAATGTAAGCACCCAAGTAAGAGAAACGAATCAAATTTAGGGGACTGGGGCACAATGAATTTATGTATGTATATCCTTTTGGTCGCAAATTGAATACTCTTAATAAAGTGAGAAGAAAATGAGCAACTAATAAAGTGATTCGAAAACAGAAGCACATCGCATTAGATATCATTCAATTATCCAGAGTTTTCGCTGATCACTTCGGTCAATTAAAGTTTTCTTCAGTTTAAAGAATTTACTTTTTGATAAGAGTATGCGGAAATATAATAGAATTTATTATGCAATTCACCAGTTAAAAGGCAATAATTATGAAAGCCAACTGCTTCAATGGAAGCAGCCGGGAAGCATATAAGGATTCACTCTGGCGTTAAACCATAAAGGGGTTGCTCCAGCCAAAATCAAATGGAATCTTTTGGTTTCTGGCCAGGCATCATTAGCTAGCTCGTCTTGCCTGGTTATGGACTAATAAACTAAACCAAACCAAAACAAAGCAAAGCTACGGCCGGAGTCGAAGCCAGATCTAGAGCCGTTGTCAGAGGACCAGACACAAATAAGTCCAACCAGTCAGCCGCAACGGATTATACAAAACCAACAACAAACAAGCAGCTTAAAAAAACCCCAAGCGAGGAGTTGCCATGGAATCGGATGGAAATGAATATAGGGATGTGGGCGTGAACACACCTGCAGCATCTCTAGGCCTGGGAATGAGGTTGGATTGAGGAAGGGATCGATGGACAACTCCTTTGTTGACTTCACATATTTGCTGCTGCGTGCGTAAATTAACAAATAAATAGAATTTCTGTTCCGGGTCCTTGTTGCGAGTCCCTTTGTCTGTGTGTTTGTCTAGAGACTCGCACAGGACCTGACCATTGATTTGCCTCACTGCCTTTCCTTTTTTGCAATTTCATAAATTTCCGTGCAAAATGCGTAAAATGTGGCCAGGGGCTATAACGAACCACCCCCACCCACCCCCGCCCACATCCACCCATCTAGCCATTTGCCTTTCACATGTATCTAACTCTTTGGGCTATTCTCTCTTTGTATCTCCGACCGCAAACAACATTGCACTTTTCTTTTGTATTGCATTTTTGTTTGTCAGTCAGCAGTCTCCATGGCTATTTGAATGTTGGCTAGCTGTTGGCATATTTGTTTGTCTCCATGTTGTCCACTGCATCCAATATGTACCCATATCTATGTATGAATATAGTGCCTATATGTATATCTGTACCAGCTCTGTGCTGGTTTTGCAGCTGACATTACACTTTTTTGCCAGCACTCCTTGGATGAGATATGGGTTGGTAGGGGTCTTGGGGTCATCATAGGATAACCCATGGACAAATGCTCCAACCAAAGATTGTTGCGGCGCAAAAATGTCAGAGCAAATCTCTGCAAATCAACTGAGAAATGTATCAATTCAAAGGGATTGTCAACCAAAATGGGATCGACAAAAAAAAACCAGAAACAAAAAAAAAGGGAAATAGAAATAGATCAACAGTCATGCATTCCGTAATCAACTTTCTAAGGCCAAAATATATTAGCAGATATTTGATTTGATTCTTTGCATTCTTCTACATACTAAACTCAAGGATACTTCTCACAACCAATGTATATATATCTATTTATATATTCCTGATCAGAAACTTAAAAGGGGTTCTCTTTGGTAACTGAACAGCTTCTACTTTTTTGTTATGTTCGTAATTAAATGTATAAAAAACAAATTGATTGGCAAACAGATGGAAATTCACCTGCAGTTGATTGCTGGGGGATAAAAGAGACCCAAAACCAACTCTAGGAACGATGTGGCAAGGTTGAGAGGATTTGTTTGGCCAACGTCTTTCTCAATTAAACTAAATGACAGCGTGGCGCAGCAGCGGGAAGCGAGCCCTTCTCTTTAGGCATTCCAAGGGAAGCCTGTAAATCTCGTGCAGGGAAAGTTTTTTCAAATTAAATGACAAACACACATAAATAACTGAAATGCATGTGTGTGTACAATTGTGTGTGTATGAGTGGGTTTGTGTGCGTGCAAAATGCATTTAATTTGCTGCAAAGTGGCTGACGGCAGGACAACTCTCATGGCCCGTCTCGGCCTGGCCTGGCCTGGCCTCTCCTGGCTTGGCTTGGACTGGGCTGGGCTTGGCTCCAGTCGCGTTGGCACCTCATACAATGCAAGTGAAGAAGGGGCAAACGGGAGGGTATATGGGGAGTAGCTGCCGTCGTAGCGGGAGCTCTACTTCGGCTTTTAAAATGATAAAAGTCTCCACTTGTCGCGACAACGAGACGCCAACAAAGCGGCGTAAATTTCAATTAAATGTGAAAGCAAAACAAATTTTAACTTTATTCCGAAAAAAGCAGAGCAAACGTAGATATACATAGACCCCGCCCTCCCGCCGCCGTACCCCTTCTCCTATCTGCACTCCTAAGCTGCCTCTTACAAACTGGGATTTTGTTTATGCCTGGCAAAATTTACAATATTCGAAAGTAAATAAATTTCTGATCTCAATAAACTAGTAATACGGTAGTACAAGTTTTTATCCCACTTTGTATATAATGAAACTTGATCCGTTATATAGGACGAACGATGTCAATCTAAAAATTCAAATTATTATTCATTTCTTTCATCGTCATTTACAGATTGCGGTGTAAACGTCGAAAATTTGAATGCGTATTTCGTAAGCCTAAATGTAATTGTGAATTCCATATTTCAATTTGTCTGTGTGTGTGTGTGCGTGTGTGTGTGTGTATGTTGTCCCTGTAATTGCCATTTGTTGCCTCTTGTTGTTTTTGCGTTTGTTATAATAACAATTACTTGAAAAATACTCGAATATCAGCAGCAGCAGCAGCAAAAGCAGCGCCAGTAAAATTATTTAAATGCTTTTTGGGCTGAGTGTACGGGGATTACCAGACCATATACAGATAAACGTATACACACACACACACACACGCAAGGAGAGAGAGGGAGATAGAAGAGAAGGACAGACACTCACCAAGGCCTTGTTAAACAATCAGAAAACAGCCACCATTATGCTGCAGCTGTTTGTGGAATGAATATGGGTGGCCAGTGGGGCGTTTCTGTGAGCCATGCCCCACATGCGAGTGTGCGTGTGTGTGCTGTTGGTGTGTCTGTTGAAGTTCCGGACTTGGGGGCCCCGGCGCGGCCGTCAGACAATTTGGTTTAATTGATAGTTTGGATAATGTAATTATAGACAATTGCGTTTCATGCGAAACCGATTTGCTGTTGCTGTTGCTACCGATTATAATGGCCAACAACAACAACAACAGCAACACAAATACCAAGCACAATGCTCGAGTGATGTCCAGAAAGGATAAGAGTGCGTGTATATCCTATCCACAACCCAGCCCCATCCATCCCTTTTATCCGTCTATCTCCCTCACTGTGCGGCATGGAGTGATGTCCTTGTTGCCTACTGAAGGAAAGGATATAAAGCAAAGCATTGGGGAAAAAAATCCATGTACCAATTGGCCAACACTAAATGAATATGTTAACCAAATGAAGTGCGTTAACATTAAGTGTTATTAAGTCAGTTATACCGTAAAAGGCAGCAAAACAAGTTAAATCGAATAACCGAAACATAAAGCACTCTGGCAAACATTGCAAGTTCTTACTGTCATTATCAGAGGAATGAGATCTGTCCCGACGGATATGAGGAACTTATTTCTCATCATCGGTGTCTTTCTCTGGCTCTCATTCTTGATTTTAGATTCTATACTTTATTTGATAAATGATTAGTGAACTTCTTCTTGAAAGAGAATATTTGAGTGAAAGGATATATAGAGAGATACTACTAAATTACTTTAAGCAGTGGTAATCCAAAATATTAAAATACAGATCTCATTCTCCCAAAGGGATACTGGTCCTGCCCACAGCTCAATATTTACATACATATTGAAGAAAGTTTCTGCTAACACCTTCGCTAAACGTGCGGAAGACTTAGTTTACCTAGTTAATTTCCTACTTTTTTCTTTGCCTTTGTATTTGGGCTGATCCCCTTAGGATTAACACATGATTTTTCTTTCATTAGCCTTGACATCGGGAGTAGAACTCAACTGGCAACCGCCAACCGGCATCCAGCCAGTCAGCTCGATTATCTATACCAACTTGACTCGCTGGAAAACTTTGCTTATTATAACTATATGAAAGTGACATGACTCTACTTCAGTGCAAAGGCCTTCCGAATACTCCGCCAACTTGCCCCATTGAGGGGTTTTACCAAGAGGAAAAGCCGCACACGTTTTGCCGTCGAAACTTTTTATTAGTGTCTCAAAATGGGCAGAGAAAAAAAAATTAGATGGATGGAAAGAGAAAAGGAAAGAAACCTAGAAAGGAGAAAGGGAAAGATAGAAAAAGAGAGCAAAAAAATCACAGACATGACTTGATGGGGACAACGCTGCGTATGATTAATATGCTGCACACGTCTAACCGCAAATATTGATTTTTAAATAAGATGACGCCACTGAAAGTGGGCCACGCCTATTCAGAGCACACACATACACACATTCTGTCAAAGTTTTTTCTTTTCTTGAGCTAAGAATCAAAAACGAAATTATATAATTTGCAATGTAATCAGTAAACTTTAAATGTTAAGCTCAAACAACAGCAATAAAGCAAAGGAAAGAAGGAATCGGATAAAAGACTGTGATTTGAGCCTATAGCCTAGGCGGCGTATGAGTAATGCCCGCCTATAAGATTACTCATACGTAAAAGCCGCAAAAAAAGCACACACAAATACAAAAGGAGGAAAAAACATCAAAGACTCTAACTTGGACCGTACCGAAGTTTGTATGCCCTTACAGTGCTTAGCTGCTTAATCAGACAATCGTTATTAAACATGCTCTATCAGGATTTTTTATTCTATTTAAGAATAATGTCAGTGAAACCCATCCAATCCAATCTAAAACTTTCCGATAGTTTATTGTACTAATTTGGTTTAGAGTAAAGTAAAAAAAAAAAAACAAAGTTTGCAGAACAAACGCTTGTATATACTTATATACTTTATAGGATCAGAAAAGAAAAGCTTTTCTAGGGTGTTACAAACATCTGATGAATTTAATAATGCCTTATGCAAGGGTATAAAATGTGGCAGTCATGCAGGAACGCTCTAAGAGCCGCGTCCAAGCACTTTGACAAATGAAACATGGTGACGAACCCCATGCCCCTTCACTTCCCCCGCTACAATACCCGATCTGCCCTGACCTTATAGTCATACTCATCCTCATACCAGATCTAGGTATCGTCAATGCCGCTATGGAAAAGAGCTGTAAAAGGGCCGTGTCACCGTCGTCGCCATCGTCGAGTTTTAATGCCATTGATGGCTTATTTCAGGTTTACGACTTTATTTTTGCTACCTAGCCAATGTCTGTTCATCTCCTCGAACGGCGAATGCCTCCATCTACTATATGCTCGGTTCCGCCTTTGTGTCTGCCGCTTCATCTACGGCATTCACTCACCGTCCGCATTTGTAACTTTTGACTATGGCAACCGCGTTGTGGGTGGCAGTAAAGCCAACCTCCTACATCTCCATATCTGCCTCTACTGCCATATCCACATCCATTTCCATCTCCATATCAACCCACTCCAACTGCTTCTCCGTCGACTCTCGGTTTTAGCCTGAAAGTATGCTTGAGTGGTTTTTAGGCTCAGTTGTTGTTTCTATTTTATTGCAATGGCAAATTCCACGCTTTTTATTGCAACTCCATTGGAGTCAGTCTGCCAGTCAGTCAGTCAGTCAGCAATGGCAGACGTTAGTCGACAGACTAAAGCATTGAACTGTATGAGTTTTTTTTCCACCGCCCCAAATGATCCTATAAATGAACAGGGTATTATGGCTTTTTTAAATGACTAAAGCTTACTTAAGAATGGATGGATAATACACCAAACTGGAAATTGTTTAAACTTAAGTTAAACTATAATCTCATTCGCATTGCTAATCCTCACTAGTCACTTAACCATTTCACCTGTAACGGCAAGAGGATCAATCTTAACGACTATTCGAAAGAAAAAACAAGTCCTTTAAGAAATGTCTGATGAAATAATAGTTGATCATTATAGAGGATCCGTAACTTAATGAGTGTGCAATATATTGCTAAATTCCAACAATTGTAGAACAGGATGAAGAAGCATTTTCCAATAAAGGATCGTTTTAATCGATATCAGTAAACAAAAACCCGATGAATTTTTTTATATTTTCGCATAGTTTTCAGAGTACAAAGACTTCGTTTCTTTGGTACTTTCATAAAGGTTTTTTTTCCTACATACATATGTAGGTGAACTGTATCCTTAACTCCTGGCAGACCGCTTGTATCTGTTTCTGCCTTTTCTCTGTCTCTCTCTACCTGTCTGTTTGTCTGGCTGTCTTTCTGCCCTTCTGTTATCCATGCAACAGCATGTTGCATGTTGCTGAAACGCTCAGCTAACAGCAAATTTTTTATTGTCAGCATATTTTTTTGTTGTTTTTATGTTTTATGCATATGGCAGTCGGTGGCGGTGGCGGTGGCGGCGGCGGCGGTGGAGGTCATGGAGGTATACAGGAGTCGAATTTTTCTGATGAACGCGGCGCATTGACATTGTCTCTCTTCTTTGATGTTTAATAAAATATCCTTTTTCTATATAAAAATAAAGCCAGGAATTGGTGGAATTGTGACTGCCAGCTGCATCGATTAAGCGTATCTAACGGATATGAAAAGGTGTGTGTGCTTGTGTGTGTGTATGTGTTTGAGTGCGTGGAAGGAGGTGGGTAGAAGCCAATCCTTTTTTACTCCTGTTCCTGCCGTTGTTATTGTTACTGTTGTATTGTTGGTATGCAGGCTACACGTGTTGGTAACATATTTTTGGACATTATTACAATGGTTCCCACAAAATCCAACGCCACTCCCACTCCCGATCCCGACGTCGACATCGACATCGACGTTCTAGTCTTTACGAGTTCGAATGCTGTCAATATGGGTTTTATGGATCTGTGTGTATGGATTCATGTGTGTGCTTGGGTGAGTGAATCGATGAGTGGATGAGAGTGTGGGCGCCCTTTTTTTATGAACACTTGAGTGTATTCAAGTTAGCAGCGTGTTTTGAATGTGTTTTGGGTGCCCGCCGCTCCCCGCCACCATGGTGATGTGGCAAATGCATTTTATTTCAATTCCAAAAAAGGATCAAAACAAAAATTTTGTGTGCGAAAATTTTTCCAACAAGAAAGGAAAACAAAAAGAGAAAAATACATGAAGTCAAGTGCGACTGCCTGAGGGTCATCACAAAGATTGGAAATAACAAATTCAAATGCCAAAATATTTCAGGTTTTTCCTTTTTGGAGTATACTGTTCAATTTGAATTTTATTTATCGACCTTGAAGACTCTTTGAAATTGCCTAAAAAATTACCGACTTAGAGCCTAAAGGCTTTAACTTCAGGAGTCTCCAACACCCACAAAGACCTTATCCTGAAGTCAAGTTATAAAAACTTAAAACAATTTAAAAATTATTATAACAAATCCAAAATGAATATTAATATATGCACTTTTATTTTGGCATTGGCTGATATTAAGATGCTCCGTCGATATGTCCGATGCAATTTGCGGCAATTAAGTATGCCACTCTCTGTTGTCACTCCTCTTGACTCTGACTCCGACACCGACACCGACAGTGACTCTGTCTCTCGCGCTGTTTCGATCGGTTAATATGGCCAGCATATATTTAATTCATGCCTTAGTATTCGCATTCATATTCAGGTAAGCCATGGTAATATTGGCCAATAAAAAAGCTTAAAATGCAGCTGTAAAATATACAATTTATATACATTGGCCTTAATGAAAAGCATTTTTGGTCGCGCCCAAATCCCACCTCCAACAGCCCAGAAAACAAAGAACCGAACCGAACTGAGCTGAACTGAACTGAATTTCATGCTTAAGCTCTGTAAAATTAAAATTTAATTGAAGCCACCACCCAGCACCCTTCCCCCACCTTAAATCCACCATCCACCATTCTTCCTTTAACAATTGAGAACCTTTTGGCAATGCGTAACATTAACAAGAAATCCTCTGGAGGAGCAGCAGTAGCAGCAGCAACAGCTAAAGGAGGAGTAGCACAAGGACACGAAGGATGAGCAGATGGAGGCCCCAAAGGAAGCACGTCAGATCCCAGAACACAAGACAAATGCAATCGACAAGGCAAATCAGCTAACCAAAGTGAACAAAACGAAGGGCGGTGGAGGGTGAGGGTTGAGCTATGTGGGGTGAGGGATGTGGGGAAAAACCTTGGTGCATGTTTTGATAGCGTAAATTATGTTATAAAATTTATTTAATTTCACTTTTCTGCTTTCAGTACAACTGAACGTTTTGTTGGCTCACGAAATGTGCTCTGGGCATGCACATGGTCTCCATGCTCAATCCTATTCCATATCCCATATCCCACATCCGACTGGCTTGTGAGGTCCCGGGTGTATTGCAAATTTCGCAGAGTCGCCAGCTCCATTTCACTTACCCCATCCCGTCTATCCGTCGTCGCACTGGTATGCTCACATACAGACACACACACATACATTTGTAGGTATTTATGTTGGCCGTGTAAAAGAAACATGCAAGCATTTTGGCGTTGGCCGAAAATGAAATGGAAAGCGCCGTCATCATGTAACCGAATACTTTCTCTTATATATGTATGCAGCTACTGGCCATCCCTCTCAAAAGAAGCAAATTACACTCACAGAAATATCCTTTAGAGATGCGCGCGTGAGGGAGACAACCGTCATGGAAATGGTTTATAATGGCTTCATGGATTTCGGCTTACTCTTCCAACGAGTGGGAACGCTTCGCTTATAACTGGATCATTTGAAATGGGGTCTCGTTGTGCAATGCCATCACTAGCCTCTGGGAATCCTCTCTCCGCTTTCGGGTTAACCAATCCAACTTAAACGACTTGTCGTGGTTGCCTAAATAATTAAACATCAATGACACTTAAACGTAAATCATGAATTTTGCATTGACAAGCAACCAGGCAAGAAACCGCCACCAGAAAAAGAGGGGGCTAGGGTCGGGGCACAGGCACGTGCAACATTTGTTCCTGCTTCACTTGCAGTAGCAAGAAAAACATTAAGCAAATGAGGGTGACACCGACCAACCGACCGACTCACGGACCGACCCCTTTAAGCTGGAGAACACAAAACCATCATTTTTCGTCCTTATCCCTTACTGTTGCTGTTGCTGTTGCTGTTATTGTCCTGGTCATTCTCGTCATCTGACCATAAACACAGAGACAGCAAAATGTCAGCGCCACCGGAAACAACACCCGAAAAAAATGTACAGTTGGAAAATGTTGCAAGTTTCCGCTTCAAGTCTAAGCTTCCTGCAACAGACAAAATCCCCCAGCTGGCGAGAGCTCTAAACATTCCGGTACAATGTCAACTACAACTACAATTGAAAGAACTATGGGCCAACAATTTGTTGGTGTTGGTCGGCCGGTAGCAACAGCAGGAGCCGAACCAGGAGCAACAGCAAGTGATAAAGCTGAAGCTAGGACTGCAGACAAAGGCAAAGTCAATGTCGAGATGCCGGCTGAGTTGTCAACGCGCTTAAAGTTGCCTTAATTGCTCCCATTGTTGTTGTTGCTGCTGCTGCTACTGCTGCTACGTCTGTCGGTGCTGTTGCTAGTGCAGTTTTTATGGCTGTCCGTGTCATAGTCGTCGACATCGTCGTCGCTGGCTGGGCATGCATAAAATATACCAAAGATAGAGCCAAAAGGACTGGCAACTGACGACATATTTTCCACTGCCTTTTCTGGCTGTTAATTATTATTATAGACGTGTGAGTCTCGCTCTGGCTCGGGCTCGGGCTTTGGCTATGGCTATGGCTATGACTGCGGGTGTGGGTCTTGGTCTGGGTCTAGGTCTGGGCTCACGACTAACCAACCATTCAACCTTCCGACCATCTAACCACATGCAATAAAACAGCACTTAGACATCGGCATAGACACAGACATAGAGACAAAACAGAGATGATGGCAGAGACAAGGGCAAGGAGGAGAAGATGGCAACTGAGTCTGAGTCCAACGGCTCATCGGGGAATACTTTGCCAAATTGCACACAGTCTGCCCCAGACCAGTCACCAGGACCAGTTGTCTACTAGTTTTATCGGACTTTGCCACTGGGCCACTCATTTGACTAGACGCCTTTTGTATAACGATGAAATTGTTTTGGTCCCTCTATGGCTCTGAATTTTGCCATCACAGTTTGAGAGCAACTGTCCCGAATGCCCGACAATCAATTCGCTCGTTTATCAATTCCTGCCACTATATTATCTCTATACATATATATATAAGTTACCTACAATCTGTTTTAAGCCCCAACGCACACAGACACACACACACGCACATATGTTTCAACTTGCCTCGTCTAAGCTCTTCATTGGTAAGTGATTGTCGGTGACAATTGTATTGAAACTTGTTGAACGGCTCCCTCTTTTCTCTATATAATCGGAGGGTGGCCTAGTCTGTACCCTAAGAAGTTGGCCGCCAGCTTATGGTCATTTAAAAGACATTATTCTTAAGTTGCTTTTGTTTTATTCTCCAGGTGGACTAATCGCCGGCTAAGCTGTTGCTGTTGCTGTTGTTGCTGTTGTTGCTGTTGCTGATGATGATGTCGGCGATAGTAGCAACGGAACCGAAACGCAAGAGTCTCTTGGCTAAAAGTCAGCTAATTAGTTGACACTTTGTCTTGGACCACTTAATTAGCTAACAATTTTCGCTCAACATTCGAGAGACTTGACAATATTTTGTCCGCTTCTCCTTATCCCCCTCTCGCTCCTCCTTTATCCTGTCGGCTAGTGCAAGGCTCCCCTCACATACAAATTGTTAACGGGGACAATTGCATTCCAGTTGCGTAACAGAAATGGGCGCCAATTAAAGTTGGCGGCTGCCTCCGCATTGTTGGCGGCATCACCCAAAACTTCGCCTAGCATATTTAAACTTTTTCCCAACATGCCATTGTTGTTGGTGGATGACGAGAAGATGGTGATGGCGGACGGAGGAGGGGATGATAGAAAAGGAGAGGATTTTATGTGTATGATTTTAATTCCATTAAAAATTTTGCGCGAAGCATGCAAAATAAATTGAGAAAAAAAATAAAGTAGAGAAAGAGATAAAAGAGGGAGAGAGATAAAAAGAGAGAGAGAGAGAAAAGGCAATGTCACATTTAAAATATTTTTATTGCTAATACTTTTTGTTGTTGCTGTTTCTTTTTTTTGTTTATTTTTTTTTGTTGTTCTTGTTGTGCTCTACGCTAATTAAATGTGTAAATTGTTCAACTTTTTAATTAAATGCGACAAATGTCTACAAAAATAAAGGCAAAGCAAGCGCAAGGACAAAGGATTGCTCAATGGATACTGTTGCCATTACAATTGCTGCTACTGCTGCTGCTGTTGCAGTTGCTGATGTCCGTGCTGCAGATGATGGTGCAATGTTCTAAATGTCCCTTTGTCTGCAGGGGACTTACAACAGAAGCTCGTCAATTTTTTCTAGTTCACTGCAAAAAGAGGCGACCAAAAGATGAGCAATGCACACACAGAAAAAAGCAATAAAAAAAAAATACAAAAAGGATACAAAAATTTCTTAATATAGCAGGCAAAGAAATTCAAAAATGCACAGTGGACCACATACACGAAACACCGCTTATACATCGATTCAGCAAGTTAAGTATATAACATGACATTAGCAACGTAGCTAAACCAATCTATAAATCAAATAATTTGATTAGTATCGCAACAGATTGAAAAGTAAACCTATATAGACCACTTTCATTGTTGCCCGATTACGACAGGTTTCCGAAAACTTAAATTAATTTGAATTTTACATTTATTGTATGAGCGGCGGCTCCTCCATTTCGACCACTGTGCATGAAGCATAACATAACATAGAGAATAATAGCAGGCATATCGTATATCGTGTATAGAATAAAATAATAGTAATACAGAACACAGAATAAATGATGCATACAGGACTAAGACAAGGCATAACAGATATTCGATCGTTCAATTTTTGGCAAACAATTAAGCAACATTTTTGTGTGATGGTGTTTTGTGTTTTTGCGATAGTCGGGCGGGACACAGAACTCAACTATTCGTCCTTGTTGTCCAAGGCTGGCACCTCCCAGTATTGCTCATCCTGATGGTGTTCGTCCTTTTGCAGATTACGGAAGTTGGTATACTTCAGTACAGCACCTGTAACAGAGAGCAGGGAACAGGAAGCACGGAGACGAGATGGAAGAGAAAGAAAGAGTTGTCACTGATTTGATTTATTCCCTCGATTATATACTCCGCTTACCTGTCAATATGCCACCACCTATGGCTATCAGCAGTGTCACAACAATGCCAAACAATTGGTAGCCCGCCTGGGAGCTCGCACTCCTGCCTATGCCCTAAAGGTGACACAAAACTGATTAGGGCCAGAAACAGTATCAGTGGAGTAACACCCCCCGTCCTATCCCCTGCCCCCTCTTGCGGTTGAAACTTACGCCCATAATTTTGGTGGCAGTGCCATTGTTGCCCACCATGGCTGGGAATATGTCCTTCAGCTCCGTTTGGTAGTCGTCCAGAGTGACCAGTGAGGCGTAAATAGCCGAGGCAATTGCAGAAATTAGAGCTGGCATTCCATGTAGATTGTGGACGCCACAGGTGTCATGCAGTCGCAAGTTGCAGGTTAACCAGGGCTGGGCAAACAAACAAACAAGCAAATCGGTTAAAAAGAAGACACTCAACACCCAATAAATCCCAAAAGCAGAATCACATTTTAACAATTCCTCCCAATAATCTACGGATGGCATTTAATCCTTCTTTAAAGGAACATTTTCTTCAATTCAATTTTCTCGATTTTCCTGGTCAACATTTAAAAGAAAGACACTTTCCCGTGTTTCAGTAGAATTTCAAATTTAAGGACAAAAAATTGTGAACAATTGCAAATTGCACTCTCTCGCTCTCTCTCTCTCTCTCTTTCTCTCTGATGAGCCTCAATCGAGTGTCCGAAATAAAGAAGCTCTATGAAAAGAACAACATTTGAATTTTTTGCATTTGGTAGTCGTTCCCATAGGTTGCAGATTGTTGTTGGCTGTTGGTTGTAAATGGAAGTATGCCTGGCGGGCAACAAACTTTACTCATTAGCGTCGCATTTTTCCTAGGCTACACTAATTAAAGCGCAGTGGACGTGGACGATGGCGGGAATGGGAAGGGGTCTGGCCAGCGGCAGCTAAATGCAACTGCCAACGGTCACAGCTTCCTACCTCATTACCACCCACTAGGCATTTTGAATAGTAGTAGTAGTAGTAGTAGTAAAAGTTGTTGTTGTAGATAGGCATGTGCTTATAGAGATTACGAGGGGTCGTTCTTTCCCCATTTTCGTAGTTCGTTTTTTCTGTTTTTTTTTTTTTTTTTTTTTTTCGTTTTTGGTTCGTTCAACTTACGGTTAAATAGCGATAGCCGAGCACCGAAACCGTGCCGGCGATAATGCCAATTAAGACAGCACCGTGTGCGCCGAGGAGCAGGTTGCAAACGGTGCCAACAGCAACGCCACCGGCCAGTGTCGAGTTCTGCACGTGCACCATATCCAATTTATTCTCATGGCTGACAAGTGCGGATACAACGAAGGTGGTCACTGCAAAAAGGGAAACGTAAAGGATAGTGAGTGGGAGTCAATGAGAAACTGAGTAAAGTGGGTAGAGAGGGGTGGTGGAGTAAGGAAAGGCATAGCAAATGGTTACAAAAGCTCAAACAAAAGCCAGAGTTGGTTATGCTTCTAAAAATTCCAAACTTACATGGGGTTACATTCATAAGTTTTTCAAAAACTGAAATTTGATGGATGAACTGTTAGTTGGGTTGTGCTTGGTTGGGTAGGACTTGATTGGATTGAATGGTTACTGAGTGAGTGGGTGAGGAATGAAGTGAACTGGCTGGTTGAGTCAGTATCCAGGTATATGGTATGGCTTTCATTTGGCTTTATTGTGTTAATGATTTCGTGAATGGACAGCATCAGCAGAAGTTTAGATTGTCCAGATTGAATACATTTTTCGCTCATAATTAGATGATTCTTCATCTTTTTGGGGGCCAAGCGGGCAAAAACTAAAAAAGAAAAACGAGCGTGGAGCCACAGAAATTTCTGCCCTTGATTTTGTTTATCTTTTTCATTTTCATTTACAACATTTTCTTTACGAGTATTAATATGCAATTTCCTGACTGGAGTACCATAAATGTTGGCTGAATTGTCAGGGAAACAAATATATATCTTTTCAACAAAGATAATAGATTTCATTTATGACAGGTTATCAAGTTGAAATTAAGCAACTGTCAAGCAACTCGAAGCTCAAATTTAACACTATAAATGCAGGAAATAAAGTTGGCTTTTGTCGGATCACTCTATTTGTCTTGCTTTCGGCTAGAGATGTTGCTACTGTTGCCACTTTCCCAACTATCTCTTCTAAAATCCAAATGTCATGTCCACTCTGATGGCATGCAACCACAACCGCAACTCATAAACACGCACACACACACACACACACACACACACACACACACACACACACAGACATAGAGAGAGAGGGCGAGGGAGAGGGGAGTGAAAAATGTAATAAAAATGTTCAGGCAGGACAACTAAATACTACAAACTAGTAAATACAAAATATACATGACATAACATGAGGCAAGGACTCTTCAGTTCAGTTTATTACCAGGACACACACAAAAAAGCATAAATCTCAGCAAAAATAAACACTAAATACTTAAAAATCTTCTCCATTTAATGGCGAAACATATGTTGCAGTAATAATAATTTGCATAAATTAGTTGAAATCCGGGTTTCGGCTTTGGCTTTAGGTTTAGGTTTGGGTTTGGGTTTCGGTTTCGGTTTCGCTTTCGGGTTCGGGTTTTGGCTTTGGTTGGCTTCTGTGGCATGGACAGTGGCAAATAGAAATAAGTGAAGCAAATCACAAAAACCGCAGCAATTTCAAAACAGCTTTTGACATTGTCCAGGCGACACATACCCACGCCCACACTCACACACCCACATATACACACGAATGCACACACACACACAAAATTACAAGAACAACTGAAAATGCTGGCTTAAAAATCAATTAAACAGCTTTTTTATTGTCCAGAGAAGGAGAAATGGAGAGAGGGTAAGAGGGAGAGGCAACCAGGACCAAGACCAGCAACAGCACTAAACACAGAGCTAGGCCCAGGGTTAGCGACAGAACTTTGGCTCAACCAAAGCCAAGCCATAAGCGTACGAGATTTGGGCCGTTGTGTTCTTGTTGTTGCTGTTGCTGTTGTTGTTTTTGTCATTGTTGTTACCCGAACATTAAACAATTTAAATTAACGCCAATGGTGTCACTTGCGACTATAAAATGTGTGTATTGTGCTTAACATTGTCGTCCAGGCCAGGCACCAGGGGCTAGCGGTGACACTGACCAGAGACCCAGACCCAGACTCCCTTGCACTGGCTTCTTCATGGTGTGAAAACAACAACTGGGGCGTATTTTTGCTTTTGGCGCCGCATTTGGACACCAAATGGCGTTGTCGTAGTTGTCTGCCATGCATGTCCTCCCTCTCATATCTCCTCCCCCGTTTCCTTGCCATCCCTACACCCGCATAGAGAACAGGGTACAACAGACACACCCATCCGAATACCGCCTCTAATTTCAGCATTGAACTGAACCCCAAGCTTTAGTTTAATTAAGGCAACAACAACTACATGAACATGGACATACATACATATAGTGACAGCAAAGTAACTGGCCACTGAATTGTCCAAGGATTGAGCGGAAATGAATTGTGGGCAGGGGAATAAGGGGTAGACGGTAGGGGGAATGGGAATCGAGAAGAGGACAGCCGCACGTTGACTCAACTAATCGCACATCCTTTCGCATAGACTCTTCTAACTAAGACAACAACTCTAGCTATATATACACTGGAGAAAAAGTAGATGCAATACAGTTACAATTCAAATATTCATTAACTCACAATCGATGAATTTTAATGTGATTTAAAAAAAATAATAATAATGAATATTAAAATGGAGAAAAAATATCCTTTGCTTCTCCCAAAATACTAAACGATAAATACAGGACCAAGAAGAATTTCAAGGATTTGGTGCAAATATATAAATCAATTTAAATATCCGATCCATTGGTAAGACCAAAACGTGCAATAATCTTCTTTAAGAGAGAGAGAGAAAGAGACACTGGAATGGAAAGGGTATCGAAAGTTTGCCTTGGGTCTAGGCTGTGTCTGTCGTACTCATGTGCCATGTTATTTGCTGGGCAGTGTTTAGGTGTTACCTCCGATGGTTGGTAATGTGAAGGGCTTTAATAACCATGCCATGACCATGGGTAGCAGGCCACAGCCATAGCCATTGCCATTGCCAGCCAAGTGACGCCAAAAGCCGAACGGGACCCAGGACTTGGCTTATCTCAGCTGCTGGTGTTGCTGCTGCTGCTTCTGCTCCTACTCCTACTGCCGCTGCCACTGTTGTAAGGTCCTGTTGGGTCCTTTGTATACATTTAATTTGTGTTTTGTTATTTACATTAACCCAGGCAGCCAAGGAAACTTTACTCTGCTCCTTTCCCTCTCCCTCTCTTACACATTTTTCTATATATATGTATGTATGTATATATGTTTGTATGTTTGTACATATATATTTATTTATTTGTATGTGTAAAACAACAAGGCAAGGAAGGCTATGGCCAGTCTGACCTATGCCCTCACCTCCTGCCATTTTTATGTTTGCTACGTGCTCAAAATAAATTTTCAAATGTGTTAACGAAACTATTTGACATTTAATTAGTTTGTGAGTTGCATGCATAAAGATTTCAGGATTTGGATCAGCCGAGAGCCTTTTCAATTTCAACATTATAATTAACGTGCCTGAGAGGTGAATGGGGGGAGTGTAGTTGGTTGGGTTGAGCGAGGGGTGAAGAGGCGTTTAAGAGTGACTGAAGTTGTTGGCCCCGCCACTTGATTCATATAATTGCCCCGTTTGAAAAAAAAAAAACACAAACGTGACTCACCTGTTGCCGCGGCTAATGATAGAAACGTGTTCAAAATGGCTCGCTCCCCGCCAGCCCCCTCTGCCAAAACTGAATTAAAGCTAGGCCAATACACCCATAGGAATGTTGTCCCGATCATGGCACTTATATCCGACATATAATTGGCTCCCTCGTGCTTGCCAGTTTCGTTCTGATCGCTTGCCGGACGCAGCATTAGGGCCACTGCCAGACCGAAATAGGCTCCGAATGCATGAACCGTTATGGAGCCACCACAGTCACAGATCTACAATTGTATCCTTAATCTTATAAAAAGATGACCTTATAGTGGCTTGAGTATGGCCTTTGCTTACACTTAAGACATTCAGGGCCAAATATTCATTGGCGGCAAAGAGGGCCACTTCAAAGATGGACATGCAAAGCAGTTGAATCGGTGTGGTCCTGCCGAGCAGTGCACCCATGCTAATTAATGGCACGGCGGCTGCAATATCCGCATCGATAATATTCTCCAAGGACAGGCTAGAAGAGTGAATGGGATAAGTTGACAAGTTAGACAAGACGACAGCGAAACAAGCGGAGATGGTAGATAAGGATTCTCATTACGCTCTGTCCGTGTTCCTGACATGCAAAAACAAAAAAAAAAGGACCACTAAGAAAATGGCCGACAAATGAAATGAAGTGAAATATAATGCATACATTTTAAAGTATTCCTCTTCTCCTGTCGCGTACCGACTTCTCCGAGGCTAACTCGTAATGTTTCCCGTATTAAAACTACTTAATATTGCCTTACTTTTCCCACTCAACTGTTGATCTTGATCATGAATACAGTAGATTCTAGCACTATCAGTGGATAGTTATGTTCCAAAATTTGTTTTTTTGATTACAGCAGTGGAAGTTTAATTTTTTTTAAGAGTTTTAGTTTTTGCTTTACTGAATGAAAAATGGTAACATTTGTGTGTTAGAAGTGTAGAACCTTTAATTTTCTACCATCTCTCACTCTCTCTCTCACTCTTCCTCCCTCTCTTTCTCAGTTTCTCTCTCTCTCTCTCTACCCTGGTTATAATATTTGAAAACTTTTCGAACTACCATCGCCATCCATCCGTACGTAACATCTTTGAGCATCTTTTTTCCTGCTATTGTTTGCTGTTTGACTTTGTTGCCCATTTCACTTAGCATAAGTAGCGTCAACTGTCCACCCCTCCGTCGCCGTTTTCCCCACACCTCTATCCACCACAGAGTTTGTCTTGTTCATTTAAAGTAATTGCCTTGAATTCATTTCACCTTCAGGATAAATTGTCATTCGGTTTTTCTCTTTTTTCCTCTTAATATCTTCAACTTATTTGTTTTTTAAGAGCAGCCCAAAGGAAAACTGTGTCCCGAACGTAGAGTGAACAATGCAATTAATTAATTGATTTCTCCTTCTATTTGACTTTGTTGTTGCTGCTGCTGCTGCTGCTTGTTTGTTTTTCAGTTTCGTTACCTGATTTTGCCCGACTCCATGTGCAGGAAGCCCTTCATCAGAATCGACCATTGTACCACCAAAGCGGCCATAAATAAGGTATATCCTGTGGCACTATATCCATATTTGCGAAGGAAGGTCATCAGAAAGCCGAAACCAATAAAGATCATAACCTGAATATCCTGGAACTCTGCAGCAGAGAAAAAAAACAGATAAAGAAAACGAGTATTAACATAAAATGAGAGGACGAAGGACATTTAATTGACTCAAGTCGCTACCAATTAGATGCCCAATTGTCTGCTGCCAAAAGTCAATTGTATTCAGATTGATGTCACTATTCGATGCCTAAGACATATATCTCTCTCTTTCTCTATACACAAACACACACACACACACATATATATATACATAGTTATATTTTGTGCATTGGTGTGTGTTTTGTGTATGTGTTTGTATACGCGCGGGTGCAATTAGTGTGAAATACGCTTTAATTTATTTATTATGAATTGCAACAAGTTGTTTACAGACGCATTTGCATAAATTGAAATTAATGACTTTAATTATTCATCTATATATATACATACAATATATGTATGTATGTATGTATGTATGTATGTATGTATGTATGTGTGTAAGTGGATGTTACTGTATTGGTGTGTATCTCTGTAAGTGTGTAGCTCTATTGCACAGCATGCTCGCCATTTTACACTCACACACACACACACCCCTCACTCGTTCATAGTTAGAGAGTCGCAAAAGTAATTAATGGAATTGCTGCCACGGGACTTTGGCCTGCTCCTTGGTGTGCCGAGGAGACTAAGCAAAATATTACTTTATTAACTTATTTATGACCCGCCAACACTCGGAGAGCAAACACAACTTGCCCCAAATACCAGACAATTTGGCCAATAGCAGCAAAAGTCAATTGCAAACTTTCTTTATACTTAACTTAAAGACTTTAATTGAATTGTTTTTGTAAGAAATTTATAAATAATTATTTGGTTGGCTAAAGTAAGAAGAAGAAGCCAATATTTTCCATAAGCTAACTCCTTCAACAGTTATATATAGTTATCCATGCCTCATATGAGAACCTTCTTTTCATCATCCACCTGAAAATCAATTTCTTAAGCTGCAACTCAAATTCTCTGACTATTGTTGCACATTAAGATGGAATATTTTGGAATAT
Organism: Drosophila austrosaltans; assembly: GCA_035045865.1. NCBI lineage: Eukaryota > Metazoa > Arthropoda > Insecta > Diptera > Drosophilidae > Drosophila > Drosophila austrosaltans. The sequence goes on along the minus strand of JAWNOQ010000207.1, from coordinate 1,068,978 downwards.
ATTATTTCTCTTAATAACTCTCTTGCAACGCAACATGCATAGGTTCGACTTGATGACCATTCTAGTTTTGTTTTTTCTGTGTCATATTTATCAAGCTATTGTCATGCAGTGGCCCCCAATCTGTAAATATTTATTGTGGGGGCAGCTTATCAATTCTTCAGGTTGCTCACTCGTATCATAAATGTGTCAAATGTAGAAGTGAGAGGTGAGTGACAACCTCAGAGAGACCCAAAGTCCATGTCACATGGATAAATGGATGAATTTTTGGAGAGGGGCTGGCCATTGAGTTGTCCCATTTCATTAGCCCAATGTGGCTAATTAAGCCAAAATAAATTGTTATAAAAATAAAGTGACCACACAGGGTTCTCCCGAGCTGTCTTGGACATGTTATAGAGCAGCTTACTTTTGACACTGTCACTTTGCAACTGAACTGAACGTGTTAATTAATATATTTGACACTTTTGCGGTCAATTCCAGATGTCTTAAAATACATACATATATTCTATGCAACTTTAAAGTGGGAGTGCTTGTGATGGGGTGGGGAAAGGAGATGATGACAGAAGTTGAAATGGGGGATATTTGGGTTGGATGGGTGGAAGCAGATGGGTAAAAGATGAACAGAAGATACTAAGAAAATCCTTTGCTACTCACGCGGATATTTTGAAACGTGTTCGTTTGCTGATCCAGCGTCTTCAGCACCGATTGCCTGGGGCAGAACTGCCTTCTCGTAACGCACGAACAGCCAGAATAGAATCAGGAAAATTATTTGCACAATCATCAGGACTATATAGCCCGACACTTTGGCAGCTGGCGAATGCATGATGGAAGCAGGACGACAAAAATACAATAACAACAACAACAAAATGGCACAAGACACCAACAACACCAAAAACAATAAAAGAGAACACAAAAATGGGAAAGCAAAAAAATGCAAGGCGAAAAAAGAAGCCTTTGGCGGAGTTGCTGCCTGCTGATTGGAGGAGTCGAAGTTGGCAATGAAGTTCCAACAAATCCTTGCCACAGACGTTCCAGCACGTGTTTGAATGCGTTTGGGGAATTAGAATGCTAAGTGGCCCAGACAGGAAGTCTTGCTCTCTCTCTATCTCTCTCTCCCTCTCTCGCTTGCTCTCGCTCTCGCTAGGTGTCTGTATCTCTCTCACACGGGCACACTGAAATACACGGACCCAAAAACTAAGGACTGGGGTCTGAGGTCTATGGCAATTCACGATCTGTTGCCGCTGAGCTCAATGCTCGTACTGATGCCCGGAGCGTTGAGTGAAGAGCGTAAGTAGCCATTGCCTGTAGCCGCAGCACTTGAACCGGCAGTGGCAGTGGCAGCGGCGGTCAACGAGGCGTATGTGCGATATCCATGGCGATTTATTCGCATGATATAACTATTTGATTTAATTTGCCTCTTCTGTTTGCTAAATTATTCACTGGTCTCCCCCCTGTATCCACGTCACCATCGTCATCACCCAGCCGCGTGGCCCTAAGCCACGACAATTCGTTGTTGTGGTTTTCTATTTTATTTAAATTGTTTTGTTTCAGTTGCACTGCAATTTCAATTTTGAAATTGTCCACCCGCACACTTCTCCGCTCCCTTTTTCCCCTCGATTACTGGCAACCGTATTGTAGCCACGTCTTTGCGGTTGTACTTGCTCCATTGGTAAGTTCTTTGTGTGTTTGTTTGGTCAATTGATTGGTAATTCGTTATAAATTTATTGAACCAGTCGATTTACATAAATAAAGTTAAAGTTCAAGTTACATTCGAAATTCGTTTTTAAAGCTTTAACCCATTTAAACCAACATTTAAGTGGTCAACTCTGACCGATAAGCCACTTGAGTTCGGTGTTGGATTGGAGTGCTGTCAGGCAATTAATATGATTGTGGATAAATAAAAATAGCTTAACATCTATCACGCTGCCAGTACAAATAATTAGCACGTTGTCAATAGCAAATGTCCACAAAGCAAACAATAACAACAACATCAACTATGGAGGCAAATAAACGAAAATAAAAAGACAAACCCATAAACTACATATTCAAGTGGAGCAGCTGATCCGATCCGATCTAATAGCTCTGATCGCTCTTCTTCATTGATGACACAACCCAAAGAAAAAAAAAATCCACACACACACACACAGACACATCGCCACAGTTGTTTAGCAGTTTTTTAGTAGTTTAGTGCGAAATTAATGGGGCAACAATAAAAAGTGCGGCGGCGTGTCGCACATTTGTGCCAAAAGCCAAACCAAACGTTTCGAACAAATGTTTGACACTCAGAGGCGTAGCAATTTGTTGGACGAAGGGGGCTTTAAATGGGCTGAGCCCCTCATTAATTGATCAAATTTAGGTCCCTACATACAAGTAAGGTCGATTTACTTAACACATGCAATTTATAGCCAATATATATGGCATTTGCATACATGTGTGTATGTACATATATGTAGGTATATTCATTGTTAATTTCCAATTGAACACACATTCTTGAAGAAAACTTGTAATCTGTAACCTATAAGCGAACGAACATACATATATGATGTATGTATATGTACGTTTTGTATTTTGAGATAAATAAATAGCCCTTAATCCTACTCTTTTTTCCATACTTTGAGTTGATATTCATTATGCAACTTAAATAGGCATCAACGTATCTTATTCTATACATGTATGGAGAAATATACATGTATATGTATTTATATTAAGATCTTTTGCCAGATAGAAGACTCCGTGTATTTGCAGTCACATACTTGTAGTGATTCTGATTCTGATGCTGATGCTGATACCGAATGCCTTGAGAGATGTTACTTGCGGCGGCCACATGGCTGAAAATGCCGCTCTGATCTGCCTCTGTCTCGTCCCGCTGACAAATCGAATTTTAGTATGTGTATATAAATGCAATTGAAAAATCCCCAAGCTGCACTTGAGCCAAAAAGCTTGAAGTGAAGCGCAGCAGCCAAGTTGCTGTAAATGCCAACAATTGGCGGAGCAGCCAAAAGCGCGGCGAATCGGGGGGAATGTTGCTGTTGCCGCCGCATAACCAAAGCGGATTTCAAATTGACACAAAACAGACAAAAAGCAAATCGTTTAGGCGCAACCACCCGCAACGGGAGCACCGACACCACTACCACCACCGCCACCTCCGCTACCGCCAGACATGCAGCTCGTCCAATTCCGAGTTGAAATTTTGTGCAACGGAGCCAAAGCCATCGGCAAAGCCAAAGCCAAAAACCAGCAATGCAAAGCCAGTCAAGGCAGGCACACAGCCAGCAACTGTAGGATACTTTTGGTTGGCATAACAAAGCCACATAAAAGACTTGGTCCTTCTCTCATACACATATACATACATATGTATACATATACATACATGGAAACATGGGAGTACATCTACAGTGGCTCGCATAACTTTACACTCTATGACCTGAGTCGAATATCGATTGCGAAAGAATCTAGCACCTCTGCCTACAGATTCTTCGAGTTGATTTTCTATATGTTGAATTTTAAAAGTATCAAACTGATTTAATTGTTGTGCGTAGACAGTCTTCAGTGGGTGAGTGTGCCCTTATGTGTTATTGTTATTGTTGTTGTTGTTGTTGAACCAAAGAGGCTTTTCCATCTATCTATCTAGCTCTAGTGTGTAAAAGAGTAAAGGATTCTCGCAAGCTTTTTCGTCCAACTCGTTTGAGTCACTATTAGGTATATAGAATATTTCACACTTGGCATGAATTTACCCAACTTTGTTGTTTGTGGGCGTAGACGGGTTGGGATTTGGTTGTGTTGGAGCGATGTTACAGTTTATCAACATATCGTCAACTTAGTTGCCAAGGCAGACAGTAGAACCAGCATCACTGCTCATATTTATTTATAGCTCAACGTTGAAGGAAGCATATACATATTTTGCATGCCCATCAACTGGCCACAAGATGAACAAGCGGGGAACTCTTGCACCAGAGGTCAAATCTTGGGCTCGGCCATGCCTGCTGACATATTCCTTTAAAAATAAAAAAGGGGAAAATCTGTAGGGGGGTCAGGGAGAAAGTTATTCCCTATTCTTTCATTCTGTCTTTCTGTCTGTATATCGTTTGTCGGGGATTTAGACATGTATATTTCTTGTAAACAACAAACATTAACAAGGGTTTTGGACATCCTCTGTTGCCGCATCGCCCACCCTCTACACATTCATAAGCATTCATTGAAAATCCTTTTCGATTTATTTGCGTATTCAAACGGAAACATTTAAAGTGATTGCGGATGCAAATTTCAGCAGCAACAGCATCAAATCCCTCTTTCTCTCTCTTTCTTTCTTTTCACATATTTCTTTGCCTTACTCTCAATACCTTTGCTTTTGGGCTCTTTTCTCAGCCTGGATTTCTCTCTCTCTCTCTCTCTCTCTTTCTATCTTCTTTCGTTTTTACTAAACGCGTGGCTGGCAACATTTGCGGTTTTTGCACAAACTTCACACATTTTCTTATGTCGGTTTTGCTTTATTTTTCTCCCTCATCTTATTTTTTATTGTTGCCCTTGCCATGAGAATTTCAATTTTAACACACAGGTGCACCTGTGTTTGTTGAAAAAATAAATATCAATCATACGCCCCAGTGGCCGGGCTCTGCGTACACCTTTCGTTTCCTTCATCTTACGTCGCAGCAATGCCTGATGACTGTTGTTTAATTTTGTATGATATTTTCCTAAGCAATTAGTTGAACCCTGTTGAATCACACAAAAAGAGAGTTCCGAGCAAAAAGTTAAAAGCAAATACAAAACGGAAAGGACAGATTCTAGGGTAACCCATGTCCGTTGTGCAGTGCCCATAAAATAGTGTACATTGAGACATTCGGTGAGAATAATTCCAATCCAGTGAATATTACAATTCGTTGTCCCTCTATCAAACCAATGTTTCTTATAATTTCTTGAAATTAAATTTATTTTGACATTTTTTCTATATACCCATAAAAAGCATTGACTAACAGGGTATGGAAAACTAAAATGACCCCCCCCCCCCCAAGTAGCATTCATTAGAAATTAAATCAACATTTACCTCCGAAAAGTATGTGACACATTTTGACAAGCCTATCAAAGATTCCTCCCGAGCGTATGCAACGTAAAATCGCGGCAAGTATTTCAACTGGTCAACTCAAGACCAGTTTTACTAAACATTAATGCTAAAATAGACCAAGATTAGAATACAAACTGGATCAAAGAAATATAGGCGGATTTGGCGTCGCATGGCCGGTGCAATAAAATGCTAAAAGCCAAACATACTTAACTATGTCAACTAAGTTAGCTAATCAATTAAGATTTTATTAGTTAGCAAACAAAAGAAAAAAAATACAAAAAGAAGAAAAACTCTATTCGAAGTCAATGAAAATACAGTAAAACGAAAAAGATTTTACATGAAATATAAAAATCTAAGGGCTATGATTTAGGTGGCCTATAAAAAAAACAATGGCGGGCTTCCGTCTTCTTTAGGCAATTGTTGTGGCATGTGTTGGAGTTGGCGTGGCGGCCGTTTCGTGAGTCTGGGCTGGTGTATATGTGGTAGCCTCATCTGGCTCCTTTGACAGAATCACTTTATACATGACAAAGTAAAGGGCGCCGCCGACCAGCAACTCGGCAATAGCCACACAGACGATTAGAGCCCAACCGGGTATGGCCAAGCCACCTGAAATCACAAATTGAGGATTAAAATTAGTTAGAATTGTTCTTAGATATCTTAGTTTGTAGGTCATCTTTTTGATTTAATCTTCGCCTTTGCTTACTAAAATATCTGCGGGTTAGTGTTCGCCGTCCGCGATTAACGCGACGTGTGGCCTCCGTTTCCTGCATGAAGCAGGCCATTAGAACTGTGAAAAAAAAAACAATCAGAAGACAAAAAATATTAAAAGAAGAAGAACTTCAACAAAAAAATTAGCTGTTAACAAATTGTTCAACTTAAAAATAACTATAATACATATTTGAAGAACGTATATTTGTGTGTGGTCAATCTTGACTTTGAACTATCCATCAAATGGCGAGAAATAACCAATAAAATTTATTCGCTAGAATGAGACGGAACGGAACTCGGCAAACTTATGTTCACCATTCATCAAACAGACATTCTTGTTATTTGCCTGAAGAGCTGTTAAAATATTAACAATTAATTATTGAAAATATATTTAACAACAAAGCCGCAGAATACAACAGAACAAAAAAAAAAAAAAAGAAAAAAAAAACAAAACCAAGAGAGAAAAAATTAAGCGCTCGCGCGCGCCAAGTTCGTTGAATAACTAGTGAATGATAACTGAACGCTCTGTGTGGGGAGGGTGGGGGCCGAGAGGGGCGGATTGTTCGGTCAGACCCCATCTGAATGGTCTGTGGATGGAAGAAGCTGGGGGAAGCTCTTATTTTGGCATATTCTGCCATTGTTCTATTGCGGATGTCAGTTTTGATTTCTCGTAAAATTATTCAAACAAAAACCAAATTTATTTTTAATTAATTTTTGCGTTTTTTATTCGATGTATACTAGTTTCTCTTCTTCTTGCTTACCCTGGAATAAAGGGTATATTAGTTGTAAACTGAAGTCTTAAATTAAAAGAGTTCCCTTTAAGTGTAACAATTTTAAGAAAAACTGCTTTCTACATCGCTCGCTAAGATGCTGATAATAGATAAGAAGTGTGGACCAAATTTTCAATCATTTCGAAAAAGAATTAAATAAATAGTAATAATAAGTTTTCAAAAAAGCGTATATACCATTTTCGCGACTTGAAAGCATACATTATGTAGACTATATATTTATAAAAAACTGATTGAAACTGAGAATAGCAACAAAGCATAGAAATTGCTGAAAAGAATATTTTAATCAAATCGTTGACAAAAACAGCCTTAAAGGAATTCATTTGATTCTGCTATTAATACAGTGGAAAACTAGTTATTGTGAATGAGTTTCATAACTATTTAATGTTAGTTCTAACAACCCAAACTCTCTTTTCCCATTCACAGGGTATACTATTCCGCTTCAATGAATGTTAATTTGGTTAGGAATCCCTTCAATGAATTTCGCTCTTTCGTATAAAACTGATAAAACATATGTAAATGGTGAAATACAAAAAATATGCAGTTTAAGTAATCAATAAAAAAATGTTTAGTGAATTTTGCTATTTTTCATTTTTTAGTTATCACATTTAAATAATTGAATATGCGAAATAATTATCAAAGTTTATGCTGCAGCTTCCGCTAGTTGCAAATGAAAATTTTATGATATCAAATTCAGAATTAGTGTAGAAATTTTATTGTAAATAAATTGAAAATGGGTCTGCTGGGGCAGAATTAAAGTTAAAGGTTTGTGATTCACCATGCCCTAAACTAAAATAAACACAACAAAAAGAAGGCCATCGACGATGAGTAAACCTTTGTTCTTATCAGTGAACAATTGCAAAAGCGCTGATAAGCTCACATATTTGTAGAGTTGGTGGCTTCAGTGACACATTTACTTGGGTTACTCACTGGTACAATACCCGAAATGATGTACCGATATTTGTAACACATGTATTCACAGGAAGATACACTTGAAAAAAAATGGGATGGTATGTTATTTTTCGCCTGTGAGAGTGTAGCGAGGTCCCTGGTTACTCATCAAGGTTGAGTATATTTCAATGAAACTCTTTTGTATTTCTGAATACACTTTGTTGTATACCCACACTCACACATACGTACACATAAAAAAAATATATATATCTTGAAGATTTTATATCTTCTCTCTAGATGGCACTCAAAAAACTTTACTTAGACATGAGTGAATACAGACACACACGCACACGCTGCTTCCCTCCTAACCATCCCAATCATAAGGCTAACTTTACCCAGGCATATCACAAAGTAGGTGGAACACTTCTTAGCCAACTTCATTTCCGTCGTTTTCGTTAACTTTTCGTTGAGAACTTTGTCTAACGCGCACGTCGCCAACTGCAAAATGGAACTAAAAACCAGTAAGTGATTTCACCTGAGCAGCAACGGCAACAGCAGCAGCGGGCAGGTGCTTTTATCTTATCAGTATCTACCAAGAGATTAGATAAGTTGCAGTATGGCAAGAGGAGGGGAGTTTGTTTTTAACATTTTTGTTTTATTGTGTATTCGTTGTTTGTACTCGGAGTTATTCATAAACGTTTTTAGATTGACTAATACATATTCTGAGACTTTCAACTAGGCAACTTCTCATCATTTCTGTGGTAATCTCGAATGGTGCGGTGGGTATGCGTTTAGCCAGACAATCTAGTGGCGACGAAGCTTCAGACGACGAACAGTCTTGTAGCGGTAACCATCATCAGCCAAAACGGTCTGCTCAGCGGGCACATCGATAATTGGAGAAACGGCAGAGGCAGCCTCAACTGGGGGCAGGTATTCAGCAGAAGGCAGCTCATTGACATCACGACGACGACGGATCACACGACGAACGGTCTTGTAACGGTAGCCATCATCAGCCAAGGGAGTCTCAACAGCAACTTCCTCGGAAGCAGCAGCAACTGGGGGCAGGTATTCAGCAGAAGGTAGCTCGTTGACATCACGACGACGACGGATCACACGACGAACAGTCTTGTAACGGTAACCATCATCAGCCAAAGGAGTCTCAACAGCAACTTCCTCGGAAGCAGCTTCAACTGGGGGCAAGTATTCAGCAGATGGAATCTCGTTGACATCACGACGACGACGGATCACACGACGGACAGTCTTGTAACGGTAGCCATCATCAGCCAAAGGAGTCTCAACAGCAACTTCCTCGGAAGCAGCAGCAACTGGGGGCAGGTATTCAGCAGATGGGAGCTCATTGACATCACGACGACGACGGATCACACGACGGACGGTCTTGTAACGGTAGCCATCATCAGCTAAAGGAGTCTCTACAGCAACTTCCTCGGAAGCAGCTTCAACTGGGGGCAAGTATTCAGCAGAAGGTAGCTCGTTGACATCACGACGACGACGGATCACACGACGGACGGTCTTGTAACGGTAGCCGTCATCAGCCAAGGGAGTCTCAACAGCAACTTCCTCGGAAGCAGCAGCAACTGGGGGCAGGTATTCGGCAGAAGGAAGCTCGTTAACATCACGACGACGACGGATCACACGACGGACGGTCTTGTAACGGTAACCATCATCAGCCAAAGGAGTCTCTACAGCAACTTCCTCGGAAGCAGCAGCAACTGGGGGCAGGTATTCGGCAGAAGGAAGCTCGTTAACATCACGACGACGACGGATCACACGACGGACGGTCTTGTAACGGTAACCATCATCAGCCAATGGAGTCTCAATAGCAACTTCCTCAGAAGCGGCTTCAACTGGGGGCAAGTATTCAGCAGACGGCAGTTCGTTGACATCACGACGGTGGCGCAACTTAAGGCGGCGCACAGTCTTGTAACGGTAACCATCATCAGCCAAAATTCCTTGATCAGCAGAAAGTTCAACCGCCTCGGAGGCTGCCTCCAAATTGTTATCCACTGGTGGTAGATAATCCGTGGCAATTGATGCTGCTGAAGCAGCTGCTATTACAGCAAAGGCAATGACGAAGAATTTCTGTAAAGGAACAGAGAGTTAGGCAATCCTTATTGAAAATTAGAGTCGAGAAAATGTCAACCAACTAACCATTTTCCTAAGTTGATCCAAAGACTTGATAGATGTCTATGAGATTAATCCAAATTTGATTCTGTTTCAAAACCAAACCCGCACTGACTATTTATACACAAAAAAGTTCTCGGGCAACCAAGTTAGTGGAGTTGGCCATTCACTTTGAGACGATCGCCAAAAAAAAAAGTCGGAAACCGGTTGGCGATGACTACCGCATCGCATCGGTTGCTTCTTCATTGATGGCTTCAGCTTAGTGATTCAAATTGTCTAGTTGCCATTGTCCGAACAGAAATAAAATGTATCTCAAGCCTCAATTGAACTCTAAGCGTATAAAAAAATGATTAGCGCTGCCAAAAGACAAAACGAAAGTCAACAAAGCATCTTCATCATGATCATCATGCTGATCATAATCATCATCCAAATGAAACAATAGTCGAGGGCTCTTTGGAATCTCGATTGAATCTTGAATCTCAAATATCGAATCTCGCAGCCCGCAGCTCGCATCTCAAAATATCTCGAATCTCGATTGTTGTGATTATTTGTATCACTTTACGATCAAATGGATATGGTTATGAATTTTGTGTCAATTTTAGTAATTGCAAGCGGAAGTAGATACCCACATAGAGTCTACTCTTCTTATTCTTTCCATTGATATTTTTAGCCACTCTCGATCAATGCTTAAGGCCAAGAGATCGCGTTGAAAGTGTTGAAACCATCATAACCATCATTATCATCGTTATGATCATAATCATCGACATCACCATTATCATCATCGTCTCCATCATCATGGTGATGGACAAGTCAAGTCGTGTTGTAGCTTCAACCTCTTGAGAGTTGCTATTTTCGGTTACGCTCCATTAGGCCGGACTATTAATAGATGTCTGATTTAATAGATCGAAAATTTTGAATTGGAATATTTTCGTCGCAATTTAAATTTAAATTTAAATTTAAAAAAACAAACAACAAAATTTGATTGTGTATGTTTGATCTAATTGAACAAAAGGCAAGCCATAAATCTTTTGAAAACATATGCTAAAACCGATTAACAATCACCCAGAACAAGTAGCGATCCCCAACACGTGGGCGTTCTCATTTGATCAAACTGAATAATCAGAGTATTAGGAATGTTGCGCTTTAACCTTGAGAGATTGATCAGTCTTTTTCAACTCCTCAAACAGTTTGTTTACACATTTTCCAAAATTGGATCACTATTTGACCAAAAATAATTAAACCAAAAAGTGTAATCATCAATCCAAAGTCCCGACGACCTTCTCTAAACAGCAAAGCAAAGCAAATGTGGAATTGACGAAGATTGGCGAATATAGGCTCTTCTATTTAAATACTTAGTCAATTATTTAGCTATTGCATTAGGACCTTCCAAAATATGATGCAGGGCAACGAAATTCCTCAAAGTATGAGTTTGCTTTTATTTGACATTTATTCATTTGTAAATTGCGCACATGAAATATATATGCACTTTCGTGTACACAAGATACATGTGTATATATATTTGGAATATTAAATTTATATGTGACAATCATCAACGAAATGGAACCCTGATGGAGGAGGGAACAGCACTCAAAACAGAAGTGAACAAAATAAATAAGAGTCGCTGTTCGCTTTTGGCGCATGCTGGAAGTTTGCATTTTGGCAACAAAAAAAAAAAAAAGGTAACATTAAAAAAAAGCAAACGAGATTCGAAATATATGTATGGCTACATATATATGTATATATATATATATGTACATCACATGTGGTATAGAAAGCCAACCGTTTATATCAGCTTGAAGTTTGTGTAAATGTATATCCACTCTGCCCCCCATCGCCAATGAATTCAACACCGGATGCATATGATATGCCTCCAGGTCAATTTTCAATCATCCAGTTGGCAGAGACAGGCCGTGCCACGATTAATCCAATGCATCGGTGTCTGAGAGCATTTCAACTGCAGATACATGACAAAATTCGTAGAGTGTCCAGTTGTGGAGAGGACGCCACGTCGTTCGCTGGTCTTATAAACAGGACAATCATAGATTTCGGGGACCACTCCGCTATGACGTGGTGCATCGTCTGTCAGTTTAAGCACTGGACGCAAATATATAACTGGCAAAGTGTCAAACAGTATTTTTGAGAACGATTCGTCTAGTTCCCTGGTCTTCCGATTCCAACGGGCTCCCTCAACGAATATACCCTGGCGATAGCAAACATAAGATGACATGAGAAAAGGTCCCCAAATAGTTTGAAACAAAGGTGTGAGTGAATTAGGTCTTACTTGTATAAATTTTGTCTCATCATTGATATCTTTTTGTTCCTTTTTATTGTGTTTGCATTAACAAAATGTACAGTGTAAATGTTTCAAGTTAAAAGTTTAAAGGTGTAAAAAAAGCAATTTTCTTTGCAGCATATGACCACTTCCTGGATATTCTTAACTTACCCTTATATAGGCACCCACTTCTGGCGTCTGACTGGTCTGAGACTCAAATTTGGTTACAGCGAACTCAATAAAGATCATATCAATTTGGAAACGATTTTTTCGTGAATAGTTTTGTAATACGCCCGTGATAAAAGACTGGGTAAAATAAAAGCCAGATATCCAGTATACATTTGGTTCACCATGGGTCACCCATTCCTGGAAAAAGGCCAACCTACAAAGAGAAAGGAGAGGGAGAGAGAGTGGACAAAAAAATAAGACTTGCTTATTTTTCAATTTATTAATACATATTAAACATTCGCCAAACAACGATGCACAAAGCAAGGGCAACGGAGCACCAGACAAACAGCATGCTCCTTTGATGTCATTGGCAAACAAGATTTCAGTTCTGTTCTGTTCTGTTCAGCTCTGCTCCGTTCATTCAGTCATGTCTGTGAATGGCAGAAGGGAAATATGGGCAGAAGCAGGGAGAATGGATGGATCATAGAGGATGGAACATAGAGCGGTGCCACACGAAGCAAAAAGCAGGGAGAGAAAAGGAATGAATGTGTGTGTCTGCCGTATACATTTATTATATTTGCACAATTGCACCAGCATTAAAGGATGAGAAACGAAGACCAGGACCCAACAATACCCCATTGATGGCTGTCTATAAATAGGTTTTTTTCCGAAAAACCGCTCGCCACCCCTTGTCACCCAATCCTGAAAAACTCACCGTGCCAAAAAGTCGCTCACGTAGCTGCCCAATGGCTTGAGTGAGGGATAGCTTTTCTTAAGCCAATCCGCCGGCAACTTGCCTATGACCATTGAGGCATGTGTACGCTCCAATTCGGGTATCATGGCTATTTGGCCAACCACCGCCTTGCTGACATTGACCAAACTCTTTTTGATGTACGATAGCAAACGGTTGAAACGTATCAACTCTTGGCGCAAAACTGTGTTCATCGAGTTTGTATAAACGACGGGATATGCTTTGGACACCTCATTAATGTCAAACTCATCGGGCAGGCGGCTCAACAGCTCTTTACATATAGCAATGGCAGGATCCTCTTTGGCCCCACCTGCTGAGCTGGCCTTAACGGAAGCCATCAAATCGGTTTGAGTAAGCAAAACACCACCAATGAGCTGCAGAGAAGAGAAAAGGAAACCAAATATATGTACATACATATGTAACATACGGTAGATATCCGGGAATGGCAGCGAAACGTCATGAAATCAAACAAAGCAACGGAATTAGTTGATGTAGTTGGCAAATAACCGAAACGAATAGCAGATTTCAATACATTTCCACACCAGTTGTTGATACGCAGTTCGACTACGTGTAACGTTAGGAATACTTACTGCATCAGTCTCCTTTACATTTCGATTAATATCGGCATTCTCATGCAAACCATAAACCTCCGGCTGAGGACTAAGTGGAAAAGTGGATATGTACTCAATGGAATTTAGGCGAGTGGGACTGAGAGGCACACGATAGGTGCCGGATTGTGAGAGTGCGTAACTGCGAGAGAAGATTATGTTAGCAGTTTGACATAAAAGATTTACAACAAACAAATTACTTGTCGTCATCTATAGTGTTTGGATTATAAATCATATTTAGTAGAGACAGCATCAAACGGCGATCCTTATCGTCCGTTACACGTCCACCATAATTACACTCGCCGGTTAGATACACATGACCTCGGAAGGGTATAGACTGGTTCTGTGTAATGAACATTTTCAATTGTAATAGGGAAATTCTATAGGGGAATGAGAGAGAGAGAGAGAGAGAGAGAGAAACAATTGATTACATTCAAAACTGTTTAGGTCATCTCCGACTTACTTTAAGTCAGACTCATTGAATTCATAGGGTATATTCCATCCTAAAGGACCGAATTCGCGTCTCTCTTGTACGACAGCATGGAAGAAGACTAAAGCGAAAACTCCTCTCAGCCAGCACTTATTAGCAGAGTCGGAAAATAGGAAAGCATTTGTAAAGAACTTATCCCTCATCAGAGGGTCCGAGGTGAACGAGCGATGCATATTGGCCCGCAGACCCTTAGGCGGTTCGTTGGTCATTTTCACCGAATTTTGTAGAACCGAAACAGGGAATACAGCACTGGGATAAGAGGTACACCACAAACGATAATCCGGGTGAGCGCCATCCGTTATTGTGGTATCATTACAAATGCGCTCCAAGTCACCCATCCAGCTGAAGGCAACGTGACAATTCTGCAAGACCACCCATTGGCCATGACGAGCTGCCTCTACGATCATTTTCTCGGCACGCGGTCCCTGACCCTGACCCAGAGAGATGGTTTTCAATCTGCAAAAAAAAAGATTCACGCAAATGTGCTTAGCATAAATTCCTATTAAAGTTAGAACCATTCAATGGCCTCGCAGTTCCACTTCCACACCCACTTCCATTGACAGCGAGGCACATGTCGCGCTTAATCGAAAACAAGCTTCAGCCCATAACAGCCATTTCTGATGCTGGACCAACACGGTCGTGGTAGCAGCAGTTGGGAAGCTGCGGTGGCGACACGGAAATATGAGCCACTCTTGTTAATTAACTTACTTGTCGTACATGTTGCGTTGTTTGGCGAACATGAAGAGGCTGGCCATGGGATCAGAGCCGGGCGAAAGCAGAAATACCAGCGGAATTTTTGGCGAACTATCTGCAAACGAGGCGCCCAAATCGAAGGGTGGCGGCTCAACGAACGACTTGTCCAGGTTACGGGTAATGAAGGCCTGTGTTGACTCAAATAGATTAAGGGCTGTTTGGAGGAGTGTCGGGTGTCCACTCTATATCAAACTTACCCTTATAGCGGGAACCAATTTATCCGGTCGCAGGCTCTTCAATATGATCAGATATAACATTTCGTTGACCTCATTATAAGGCGCAGGCAGAGGAAGCTCATAGGGATTGACGGAATCGTAATAGGTCTTCCACGCCGACACATTCGCTTCAAATTTATTGTGGAAGTTTTTGAGACTTAAAATAATTCATGTCAATAAGTTTTTCTCTATAAAGCTGTAGACTTTTTCTTACCCCTCAAGATCTCCAGCTCTAAAAATAGCTGTCCAGGATTTATCTGGCAACCAAGCACTCAAAGGATTTGGTGGCACAGTCTTAAAACCAATGCCTCCCGTCAAAAAGAACAACAAATCATCTCTATCCACTTTGTTTTGCGCCACTAAAATGCCAAGACACATGACCAGCGATATAACCAACTTATCCTTCTCAAATAGTGAACGACAAACATTCGTATAGATTGACTTGGTGAAATAGTCGTTGAGATTATTCAAACGCGTCGGCAAATCATCCGATTTAGTTGCCTTCAATATGGCATTCACAAATAGATTAATGAACCAGGGCAATGAATACTGATACATGGGATCCACATTGGCCAACTCACTGATGCAGAAAAACAGTATAGCCGAATGTTTGGCCACTGGTATATACTGCTGGCGGGCCGAATCAATTTCTATTTCTGTGGCCACAGCAATAACCTGCTTCTCCTGTATATCCTCAGACAATATCTTACTCGATGAGAGTATATTTATGGCATTCTCATCTTCTAGAACATTACCCTCCGAAGTGGATAGAACCTGGTCAAAAAGTAATGGGAAACAAGTTATGTTTCCAGTTAATTGAATTGTCACAAAGAAATCATAAATTGTTTACTTGTCTCTAATTGAAACTGTGCACAGTAAATCAAGTGGAAACGAAGGTGCGCCTCATAAATTTAACTAACATTAAACCAGCATTTTAAATAAATTTTATTCTATTGCTACACAGCTACACTCTACAATTTTGAGACGCACCTTACTGCGACTGTAGAGTGAGCGAGATAAAAGGATTGTGAATAGGGTTAGCGAAAATGACAATGATGCGAGACAATAAGAGGGAGTAAGAAAAAAAAAAAAAAGAAGACACCGAGTTGCACAAGCTCGTACGTACCTCTAATATCTTCGATTCGATGGTGTACAATGCATCACGATTCCTTGCGGATTCAATAATCAATTGTTCCTTCTTCTCTTGCAAATCGGGACGCTCGTGTGCCACCACAATCGCCAGCAATTGTTCGCGTAATCCTTGTTCCGTTATCATGAAATTTAATACTGTTACCTAAACAGAGAATAGAAGCGGAAAGAGAAAAGCAAGAGAAAAAAGAAAGGAGTCGGCAGAGGGAGTAGTAGTTAGAGCACGTAAAATGGAAAGAAAACTCAAAATAAACACACAATGTGCCACAAAAAAAAAAAAAAAGAAAATTCAGTAGAGGGAGGACCAGGCGGAGAGGGAAAAGAAATAGAAAACTAAGAACGAGCCAACAAGAAAAACTGTATGGATGGGCAAAAAAGGGAAAAAACTGCTGACAACAGTTGCAGCATAAAAATGCGGGGTAAAGGAGATCGAAGCGGGGCATTTGGGTTTAGCAGAAGCGAAATGCTGGAAAATTTTATAAACACGATGATGGCGAGAAGGAGACAAACTAGCAGCATTGCCAATGGTTCGAATAGATGTCGTTGAGTTGCGGCTGCTGCTAGTTATGCAGCCAACAGCCAGCACGTACATCAAAGCCATGTCCTTGCTACTGACGCTGCCGCTGCCGTTGCTGCTGCTGCTGCTGCTCCTGTTGCTATCCCAAGCTCATCTTCCATCAGGCTGTGAACACATTTGCATATTTCCAGCATCACTGCCAGAGCATTTTCATCCAAAATATCAATTTAAGTTCGTCGTTTTATTACACAACTAACATCATCATTGGGTTCGGGCGGGTATGGGTTTGGGATTTGGAATTTGGTTTGAATTCACAGCAACAGTTCCATCAACTTACCATAACCATCACTTCCGGTGGATAATGTGGATTGCGCAGACAGGTCGTTATGTAAAGACGAAAATCGGGATTGTATTCTATCATTTGGTCGCCACTTTTGATAAACAGCCCGCCCTTATGCTTGATGATATTCTTCTCCAGTATAGGAGTCAAATTCGCGTCGAGTTTTTCCCCTGTACATGGAAAACAGAGAAAAACATAAAAAGACAACGCAATGACATAAATCAACCCTGTTAACCGAAAAGCCATTACGTAATTCACAACTATTTTATATAATCGATTATAATGCCGTAAGCAACGTACCCACATTCTCAATCAATACGGGCTGACCATAGGTTATAGCCAGTTCCAAAATTTGCATATAGTTCGCATCGCTTTGCTTAACGACTTTAAGATGATTGTTCTTCTCCATATTCTTGATCCACTTATTGGCCTGAACTGGAATTTATGTAGGAAATCAGAGGAACTCTCTACTGAAAAGATGTAAGAACTATTTGCCTTACCCTGGGGATCTATTAGCAACGAATAGCGGCTTGAGTTGGTTACAATTATGCCATTCTCTACGGAAAAATTGTCAGCTGGCAAACCAGCCAATGACCAAGCACGAATTGTCATAGGATGACCCAATGTGGTTGCCAGTGTAAAGGTCTCACTACAGGGTATACGACGGCGCAGGCAGAGGGCATTCCAATCATCCAAAATGTTTACACGATACTAAAAAAAGAAATGTAAAAAAAGGTGAATAATTTTGAGCTAGATATTAACGTGTAAAAAGGAAGCCGATAAATATATAGAGGATATATACAAAAATATCACATCAGTTGAAAAACTAAACGGAGAGAAGGATAAAGAGGTGGGGGAAATTGAATGAAGGGACAAAATAGAATAGAAAAATCAATGCAACGTGCTCATGCATATTAAAAACCTTTATGGCAACATGGCCATTAGCCATGCTCCAGCTCTCCCCTATCCCCCTCCTCTTTACATTGGCCGGCATATGCAAATGTTTCAGCAAAAACTTACCTCAGTGGTAAAGAAGCCCAGGTAAGCGGTACAGCCTCCAGCTAAAAGGACATCCCCCACAATGTTGCTGATGGATTCATGCAGATTTTTAGCTGCCTCAGACCAGCGGGTCTTTTCGCCACCCAGACCACCCAAAAGTTTTTCAGCTCTGTTAAAAAAAAAACAAATAATGATAAACATATGTGTATATACTATATATATATATATATATATATAGCAAACGTTATTCAATTCAGAATTTCGTTTCCGTTACACTCAAACATTTTGACTTCACTTTTTGATGATTAACCAATTGATAATAACCTGTTCAATTTCTTCTCACAATTATCTATTTCATCTTCCAGGCGCTTCTTTTCTCTCGATTTTTCCGCAAAGAAATCATTGAGCTTTTGCAATTTATCCAAGATGACCTGCAGTTCGGCCCGCTTGGCATTCAATTTCTCCATTTGCTGGCTGAGTTCTCCCTCAGCTTCAGCCAATGCTGCCTTCTTGGGCATGACAATTCGTGCCACTTTATCATACACATCCATGGCCCGTACCCAACGACAAATCCCTTCACAGGCCATAGAGGCAGCTTTGATTTTCTCTGGAACAAAATCTCGATCGGCTATATATCTAAAATGGGAGATATGTTAAGTCGGATATATGGACAAATATATACATGTATTGTGCTATACAGGAAACATTTAAACATACTTTTCTCGTATTTTTTTGATGATAGGCGGTGGTATGTTATCCTTATCGAATGTTTTTAGTGACTCCAAGAACTTCATATCACTTAGCATTCGCATAGAAGGACCCCAATAGTCTTCTACCATATGACCACTGGGATCGGGCTTGCGATCAGGTTTTAAGCCCTTTAAAACACAAACCGCTTCCATGGTAAGCTTAACACCGTAAGGAGGATTCTTCATGGACTTAACCACAAATATGTCAGCAGGTTTCAAGGTGTTTAAAGCCTCCAAGGCAGCTTCCATGGCTGGAATGGCCTCCGCTAAATCCGTTTCACAATCATCTTTAATGGCTTGAGCAGCAGCGGCTGCTTCATTAGCCGCCGCCTCGTCAGCACCCACTACTTCTTTCTTCTTCTCAGCTTCAGCTGTTTCTCGCTCTATGTTGACCATTATCCGATCAGTTTCCTCGGATAAAACTTTCAACTTTGGCTGCAAATCATAAAGATTCGCCTGCATTTCACCCACCTGTCCGGCGGCAAAGTCAAGTTTCTCCAAACCTGTGGTATACCGATCTCTGAGTCGCGTAATCTCATCTAATTTGCGTGTGTAAAATGAGCGAAAAGCTTTTAGAAGTTCCAGATAGGCGGAAGGAGTCACATAATTCCGACGACCTAACTCTAGATAGCATTTTTCACTTGCCTCCACCACCGATTTGTGGAAATACATAACACAAAAGACCAAATCTTGCTCAAGTTGTGTCAATTCCCTATCAACTTCGCCTTGCGTAGCGCGGCTGGCTTCTCCATCTTGAACTTGACCAACGTCATCCGAGTTTCTCGCTTCCTTCTGATCCGCTTCATCGAGTGACCGATTTAATCGCATGGAACTAACAAAGTAAGCGCCCACCCTCTCCAAGGCCTCATCTGGCCAGGGCATATACCAATCAATAGTACAGCAATTGATCAGCGATGGATATACACGAATGCGTTCCTTAAACGAATCCCCTATGGGGGAAAAGGCCAAGGCAACATGCAGTTGCTCCCGAATTCTATCTATAAAATAAGCATACACTTCGCTGGGCAAGGTGTCCAATGCTTTGCCCTAAAATAACCAAATATATATAAGAATAAAAAGGGAATATCGAGAGTTTATTGAAGGGAACTTAAAATTCATTTGCTGTCCCTTTATAGGGAGTTGAATATGGAATCTACCACTCACCAGTTGCTTGGCCACATTTGCCATATTCTCCATAATGGTTGCCTTGTCCTCCAGCTGATAGAGATTTGGCAAATCACCGGTATTAAGTATACCATTGATGTCCTCCACATAGCCTTCATCCGTTGCCTGAAAATGCAAATCGAAAACGAAATCGATGAGGATAAGTCTACACAGAGCGTTTTGTTTGTTAGTTAGTTTGGTCTACGTTGAGGATAGAGTTCTGCATAAGTATGGGTATGGGTATGGCTATGGAGATGGAAATGGAGATGAGTTTTTAAGTAGAGATTTTTCTATACTTCGTTTCCCTGCGTTTTTGATTACCCTGAGCTGACTTGAGCTACTCTCAGTTAGTTACATGCATTTTGCATTCCTTTTAAGTGGCATTTCAGGCTTTCATTTCCTATTCGAAATATTGCATTAATTTCATCCCACAATTCCAACTGAAGAGGCAACGAAACAGCAGGAACACTGGAATATACATTGATGGCTGATGTTGGGGTGTAGATGGGAATGGGGCACACTCCCACATTGTGTCCTATATGAGGCATTTTAGTGTAATTGTTAATTAATATCTTTCAAGAAGATTTGTTTGGCCAAAACGAGACAACGTTTACTTTGTATTGCCAAAAAGGGAGAACACAAAACGAATAAATGGGAAGTTGGTAAAGACAGGGGTAGGACATCATCATCATCATTGCCATCAGCATCATTTATTGATTGGCATTGAATTTACTTAAAACTATGAAATGGTTATTTCGTTTTTACTCATTCAAGCACAAGGTATACATCATAACTTTGCTATTGGATGTAGAAAACTGAACAATGATTAGAATGGATTTCTGCCAATTTCGGTTTATTTTCTTAATCAAAATCAGTAACATGGTTTGTCGAGAGAAATACTTATTTGCTTTCTTTGATATTAAGCCATAGATGCTGTACACGATAGTTTAAACGGACCAGAGATGAGAAAACATTTAAAACTTTGAACGCCAGAAGCATTATGTATCAAATCAGATTTTCAGACGTAGAGAGGGGGGAAAAGGGTATTTAACCAATTTAGTGCCAACCTGTTAGTATCATTCAATGCTAAATGACTATCATCGGCTGTTCTACATCACTATTGGCACTGGTTTGTAGTGAGTAGCCTTCGTGTGGCTTTTGTGGTGCTATTTTTGGTCATGGCCCCCGTTCGCCAACAAATAACTACATAAATCTTAACAAAAGGGCTTAGGCAGCTGGCTTAGGCTGGTGGCCGATGGCTCACGGATATAAGTATGGTGAATGGTTCGAAAATTTAAGCAACACCTACATAATGTATATTGTTTGCCATATATCGATTGCTTTTTGGTCAATGCTAATTTATTATTGACCGAAATTCAATTTTGGCCTAATCCACTAGGAGCGGTGATAGTGGGGAGGGAGGGTGACAGGTTACTGATTTGCTCTTGATATGAAATAATTTTAGCTTCAGCTATATGCCTATGCAAATTGTTTAGTAATAATCAAGTTAGTTGAACAATTAACCTAATTATAAATGTTAATTTTCATACAAACAGTAAGTGCAACATTTCATTTAAATTCAATTGTTAACCAGAGATTCTCCCTGGCCACGCGCCACAAACACACACACATACACAAGAGCGCACACCCACAGATACCTTAACTTGTACCTAGTTTGGGGTATATCTAGTTTTTTTTTTTTAGGCCAGCCAATATTCAAATTAATTTCAATTTAATTCCAATTTACATAAGAAAGATCTTGATTCGGCGATTTATGAGTTTGTTGTACTCAAATGCCGAGTAAAGTCGCAGGTTTACAACATTATTAAAAAGCCATTCTAAATGTTGATCATTATACGATTTGATACTTAACATAAGACGACAAGAGCCACATGAGACGACTCTTTCTTACCGCAAAATACACTGTTCACTTTCGCAATCTGTGCAAAATCTGTTGGTTCTACAAAATCTAAAGTTTTATCTTAGTATCATTTGAAAAATGATTTCTCATTCCACAAGATTTTGCAACCCATTCAGGGTGCTTATGTTCTTACCTGAGCATCGGAGAACAGAAACACTGTGTGGTTCAAATTGAAACTGGCGGACATTAAAATTTTCTTTAAATCATCACGCCAATCGGTTATGGTATAACTCTTTGATACTTGGACAGTCATCAGGCGACAATCGGCTATATAGGCAGCCAGGCGGCAGGAACTACGTCGACCGGAACCACCCATCCCCACCATTAATATGTTGCCCCGAGGCATTTGCAGGATACGGGATACCCTGGTGGGAAACGTGATCACAGAATTTTACCTTTGGTAGAGAGATATATGAAAATATTGATGACTACCTGCTAACATGCTCTATAGCGAATCGAAACATGACTAAATCCATTGGAGTGCTGGAAAAGGAGTTATATTCCCTTAGATAATATCTCATTAGCTTCTCCAATTTTTCATAAGTGTCGCCCTCATCATAGTACTTTGGTTCAGCATCGGGTTCCATGTAATTTCCGTAGAATAGATTACGTAAGTTATCATCGTTCAGTTTCTCGCCTGGTTCAATGCGTTCCGCAAAGGCCTGCTCCAGGGGAAAACGCAAATAATTTTTGCAGGCGTCCACGGCCATGATAAGCAAACGGTCTCGATCTGATTGGTCCACAAGGCTGAAAAATGAAAGAGAAAGGGCAAAAATGGGAGAAAGAGTTAGCCAGAAAATATAGAGATAACCTTCGCATACCGGTCATAAAATACGCGATACGTTTCATGGGCCCACAAACGGCCCAACTTCTCTGGATCCGGCATACGCTTGGCTGGCACCATGACAATGCCCTGAAAGACGCGCGTGATATCCCGCAACGAGAAGGTGTAATGCGATTTGGCAGGAGTGGGCAGGAAGGCGCGTATGGCCTCGCGATACACACTGACCATGGCTTCTGCTAAGCCCTACAAAGAGAAAATGGTTAAATGAAGTTACAAAATCTCCTTGGCAGTCTGCCAAAACTTGTCCATGTTATTATTGTTGTTTTATCTACATACACGCGTCAGGAGCGACACCTTCTCGGGATAACCCTTGGCAAAATGCCAATCGCCAATTGCTGTAAATATACGTATAATGGTTGCATCCTCGAACGAGTCAACAGCCACCACAAACATGTGACGATAGAGTCGCGGAAAAATGAAGTTACTGCCGCCCAATGGACCCATTGCACACATCAGAGTCTTTAATAAATAAAGAAATTACACAAACATCAATAAAAGGATATACTCTACAAAGGGAATCAACTATAGATCTTAGAATGTTTTGAAAATTTCCAAAGTCTATCTGTGTATCAACATTCAATTTCGTTTCTTACCATATCAACCAATTCAATTTTAGTGGTATCCACCAAATCAGACCAATAACCATGATCGAGCCAAGTGCGTAGCAATTCTAGAGGTGCCTGCGAGCCATAAGTATCCTTTGAGGGCATGGCCACATCATCGCAGAATACGGTACACTAGAGTTACATTTGTACAATTATACGTTGTATTCTAATAATTCGATTTGCTCACCTTTTTGCCTAAGGAAGGACCATAGACACCCTTTCGCCTTCTATCCAACTTACTCATAATCATTTCCTGCACCATTTGTGCTGAGGTTCTAGCCGAAAAGTTAATAATATTTGTCAAATTGGCAAATTTGGGCATGGCCAATAAATTGCTAGATATAATGGCGCTTTTGCCAGTGCCAGTAGGTCCTATGACTAGCATGCCATAGGACTTAGATATACAGAACTCTTGCCAATAGGATATATAGCCCGTTTCCTTGGTGGGAACAATTAGTTCACTGATCTGAGCCTGCTCTGGGAAATCATTGACAGTCGCCGATGGGTCATCGCTAGACTTTTGCCAAGTCCACCAGTTTTCGGCCTCATCGAAACGATAATCCATGAATATTAGTTTCTCAGGAAACATCTGGCCGCGATTCAACGAGAAATACTTTGGCTTGGGGAAATCCTCATTAGATCCGTATAGTACCTTGCGCAGCAGAGTGTCAAAGGTCCGCTGACCACTACCCGTCAGGGCCGAACAATAGGCCCAGGCATAGGAGAAAAGAAACATCTGCTGAAACCAAGTCTGATTAAAATTCTTATGTTTCTCCAGAAAATGCAGAAGGAATCTGGAAAACATCTGATATTGATAAAGGGGCGACAATTCCAGCATTTGTTTGCACTGGGGTAGAAATTCCAGGGCAGCTGGTATCAACCAATCCACCATATCCTCAAATAAAGTCATATATATTTCATTAAGGCCCACACTATTGGTAAGAACATTTGTAAAACTCTTATGGAAGGTTCGCCAGCCAAGCTGCGATGGTTCCATATAGATCATGCCACACCGCGAGACAGTAGCTGGTGAAGCCTGCTCCAAGTCCGCAGGCTCAAACATCATATTCATTAGTTTGGTCATTTGCATGATCTCTCCAGACATCAAGCAGAGCTTCTTGTTATCGTCAAGCACTGTATTTAAATTCTCAATCCAAACTGCATCCACCGGCCCATCGAACATAACCCAAGCTCGCTCCCAGCGAGGACCTTGAACTTGTTCACGAAAGGTTTTCGCCAACACGCCATCAGACCATTCATGCGATACTGGATCAAAGCGACCATACAGCTGGCCCATTGTTATGGCCTTTGGATTGATTATGCGAAAGCTAACAGGATATTCCTTCAGAGTTGCTTCCTCATCCGATGCCACGTTCCGCAGCGTTTGCGCCAGCACCTGGAACGGGTTCATTAATTTATTCCACACCATTTAATTGGCTGGCCAATTAATAAATATGAAATATATTTATTCTTTTCCCTTACCTGATAGGCCGTGGTCTTACCGCCCATTGACCCCCCAACTATCATTAGACCATGACGCACCAGCAGCATTTCGTATATTTGTAGAATTTTTTCCATATACCATGGCGTTGCCTGAAGATTTCTCTCCTCCAGATTAATATGCAGCCACTTGACAATGTCATCGCGTTGTGGCTGGTTGCCGAGAAAAATGTTAAAAGGGATAAATATTAAAAAAAATATGTACAGAATTGGAACAAAGGCAAACACATTATTAATGAAAACCCAACATTGGGAATCAAGGGTCCCAACTTCAGTTAAAATTGGTAATTCCATTAATTAAATTAAATTGTGATGGTAAGTTCGGATCTTAAATTATTCCCAAACTGATAATTGTGCTGAAACCTTAAAAAAAAACTGAATAGAATCTTTTCGTTAAAGGTATTACGCATTCGACCCATTTAAGGTAATCGTTAATCTTTGCCCCCCACACTACTTGTTGTGTACTTTATTTATTAACCAAGCCACTCGGAAACCATTCCCGGCGTCTCGCCTTTTGTTAATCGTTTTAATTTGCTACTGGCGTCGTCTCTTGCACCCCATTACCTGGGAAATTTATGCTTACCATAGGCAGCTCCACGCCGGGAAAGAGATCCATGTAGATGCCGATAAAGAGCGAAATATCCTGCTCCAGGAATTTTGGCAAATTGACATCAACAATGGCACGCAAAACAATCTCAGGCTCTGGCAGGTCAACGTAGAGACGTCGAAGCGATGCGGATGCCAGAAGGACCGACTTGACGGCTCGCATACCTGTCGAAAAGGATGGAAAAGAGGGGAGAGGTAGTATGATAACAGGACGATAACGGAGAGAAGCATTAGTTAGGAATTTTGGCGGATTGAAGGCATAACTTAGACGCTAGAGCCGTTGCCCGTTGTTGCAGGCGTCGGCGGACCTGGTCGGTCCTAGCCGCAGCTTCATTATGCCCCCCCCACCCCACGTGAAAATTCTAAAGTTTGCAACGTTGCTGGACAGGAAAAACTAAATGTACAAATAGTTTTTATTATTACTTGTTGTTAGAGCATATACAACACATGCACACAGACACAAACATTGTTGTTGTGTTGTTGTTTTCGTATGTATGAAGTAATATATGTGTGTGTGTGGCATTTTGTCTCTCACACACGCCACACAAAAGCGCAGCAAACTTGCAAGAAAGTTTTTCAATTTAAACTCAAAATAAGATACTGATCAAATGTACTTTGCACATAAACTTACACACAGCTGCCTTTGTGCCCTGCCTTCTCACCACCCATCTTCAGTCGACCTCCTACTGGACACAGACAAACACACACACACACACACACACACATACACATACTCACACTGCACAGACAGACATGTTGTAATGTCATATGACATGTTACGTCGTAAAAGCGAGCAATATCTTTTGCGTTCTTTCTTTATAAGAAAAGGAAGAACCAGCAGCAACAGCAAGAAAAACACGCACCGCGCAGGACATAGACAGGACGAAGGACAGTGGGAGGTTCTGAGACATGGAATAACCAACACAAAACGCAAAGTTGTTGGCTCTAAAAAAGTTGAAATAGCATAGAAAACACGTGTTCCTCCATTGAATGCTTTTGAAACCTTATTAGCCAAGCGAGATTAAAGGTTGGGTCTTTAGACACAAAGACTGGGAATGAAGGGAATATATGTACATTTACATATACTAAAATAATTGACCGGTTCTTATTACTAGTGCTCTATCCCTTTCACTGATCCACTAATAGATTCTCGATGAGTACTTACCGTAATCGTAATGCGACTGCGATGATAACTGTTCCGAACACAATTTATAGGCCTGAACTATTTTCTGGGATAAATTACGTGCCATATCGAAGCCATTTGAGTATAGGGTAATCTCGCCAATCATGGCATAATCCGGTACCATCATGGCCACTGTGCGGAACAGAACCTTCAGATTATCGGGAAGCTCTGTGCGGCCGGCGTAGCTGAAAAAAAAATAGATGAAGGCAAGTGGTAATGGGCATAAATACTCAGACAACGAAAAACAATGACAACAATTGATGCACCGATATCGGGCAATAACGCATATGAGTGACGGCCCTTAAGAATGTCTAGCTGTGTGACAAATTGGTAGGCAAAAAAAAAAAAGGCTGAAAGTACACCAACTACAACATCAAAAAATATGTAAAACGCCTACCAGAGAAAACGACTACGAGCTGGAACGGAACGCAACGAAATTAAGAGCTGGCGGGGAGCAGGAGAGAAAGCTGGCTGAATTGCTGGATCGGGGCTAATATGCATGTTTGTCGCAGCTGTTCCACATGCATGCCAAAGCAATAAATATCCATTTTGGGTGGCAGCAAGAGGTGACCCACCCAAGCTGGTTCCGAGAGGGACAAAATCTCCAATAACGCAATAACTACCAATATCGTGAGCCCCAACGCAATGCAAACGCCTTTCCCGTTGCTGCCTAATAGTCCTGTCCACGTCCTTGTCGCTGCTGCCCATGACAGCGCTGTAAATGTCGTAGATTCAGCTACCAGCTCCTAGCTCCAGCTGTTCCTTCGCCCCTACTCCCGCTAGTCATAGTATTCTTTCTGGTTTGTCGTAGGCCGTGTTGGTTTACAAAGTAACTAAATGCATTTTCAAATGCGGACAACAAAAAAACGAGGAAAAAAAACACAACCAAAACTGAAAGGAAAATATCGGGAAAAAAATGTGGAAAAAAGGAGAGGAGAACTGTGGAAAGTGCATTGCGTGAAACCGCAGCTGCTGCTACTGCTACTGCTCTTAGTATGAGACTCACCCAGGATTCATGGTTATGAATATGGAACACGTCGGATCCAGTTTGAGCATTGTATCCTCGAAAAAGAATTTCACAACCTTCCGTCCAATGGCCCTCTGGATGGTTAGAATCTGTTGCGCGACCACCGACAAAACTTCCAGCTCAATGCGATTGAACTCATCGAAGCAGGCCCAGGCGCCCGATTGGGCCAGACCCTGCAACAGAGAAATAAAAAGGGAAAAAACAAACCAAATAAAGAGTAAGAGATACACATACATAAGGTGAAGTTTAGGTGTGGAGGATGGATCCCAGGGCAACAAATACAAAAAAAATGTGCAAAAAGGAGAAACTGAAAATGGCAAAAGTAGAAAAAGCAAACAGCAGCATAAACATTATTTTCTGTTCCCCATCATTTCTCTGTGTTCGGTTCGTTCTCGGTCTGCTCAGTTTGGTCTCGTTCTGGTTCTCCGTTTTTCTGCTTTTCTGTTTTCTGTGTTCTGGCTTTAGGCGGGAAAAAGGTCTGGACGACAGAGAGTGGGTGTAGGTGTGGGTGTGGGTGTGAGTGTTGGGTTTCGGTTTCAGGTTAGGGGCCCTTTGATATGCTTTCCCTTTGCATGTTGCAATAAATATGCTGTTTTATCCAACAACAGCAACACACAAATGGCAGCATGCAACATGTCTATATGCTTCTAGCTGCTCTCTGACTGCACAAATATCCAAGGGGCAGAGAGGCAGCATGGTAGTGGTCAAAGTGTATGCCGTATAAGAAATCATTGAATGCACCATATGTACCACACACATCTCCCCTGTTCCACTACAGCAATGTCCATGCCGGTCAACATGCTCTTTGCTGTTTAAGATGGCCATTGTACGTTGAGAAACGAAAGTTCTTTCAAGCTCTAATTACCTCACTAATGAAAATCAAGATGCAAAACTGCAAATTGCATGTCACATACATTGCATTTATTAAAGGGCTTTATCAATGATTCGAATTCTCATTCATTTTTTGACATGGCCAAGAAGTTTTTGGCATTCAATCGACAGGAAATGCAATTTATTTAAAATAAACTTTGCTCTGTCTTTATCCTCAATAGGTATTCCGTGCCACAGAAGAGATGAGCTGGTAGTTTAATCTGTTGTCGCTATACCGATATGGTTAAGTCACCACAAAAGCTTTAATTTTCTATATTTCTTAAATCAACATCATATTTATATATGTACATAAGTATATAGATATATCGAAAGAATTGTGTCGGCTTGTTCTTGTTTTTCGCAAAGCATAAAGCTTAATCCACCAACTGAGTGCACATGAGGTGCGAATGCAATACCTAATACAACAACTAAACCACACACATACACACATCCACTCCCCACATGCACACACACACATACATAATTGCAAAAGGCTGTTTTACAAGCTGCTGCTGAGCGTTCGCACGATGTTTTCTAGCTGGCACTTCTATTGTAGTAAAGCATCTTTGTTTGGTCAGGACGTCTATGTCAAATAGACAGGACAACAAACAAAAAAAAAGGAAGCAAAAAAAAAAGGCAACAGAAATACCTTAGATTTCATTCTCCTTTTATTTTTCATTTTCTCTCTCGCTTTCACTGCCGTAGCATGTCCGTGCAATATCTCGACAACAAAGAGGCCTTCCTTTGTGTATGGGAAACTTTTGACTATATTGAATTTAATTTATTTACAAGAATTTTTGGGCAAACATAAATCGAAAGCTACAACATATTGCAAATAGTTTGTCAATTGCAAAAATTTCATTTCGTTTCATTTTATTGTTGTGGACAAAGAGCAGAAAATTTATGACTTCCTAGAGATTATTAGTGGTAGTAGAAGTAGAAGCAAGTCATAGCCAGCCCACTTGGTGACAAGCCGCAAACTACTTTCTAAAAAAAACTAGGCAACAAATTAAGCAATAAAAAAATAAACAAATGTATTTTCAACTCAAATTCAAAGTGGCGGTGGATAGCAAAATCGCATAAAATAAATTCATTAAATTTAATCGAACGTAGAGAAATTTATGGGTTCTGGCAAAAAGCCGTTTGCTTTGCTTTGCTTTGTTTCCAAATTGATCTCCAACGAAGCAAATTAACAAGAACTTAGCAGCGGCTGCTTCTCCCATAATACTGATGATGGGCTTAAAACTACGAGGGCCAACACAAAAAGTTCTACGATTAATCTAAAATCCAATAAAATCTGCAACAGCAATAAAAGAACTATCTCGTCAATTTGCAGT
Source organism: Drosophila austrosaltans (assembly GCA_035045865.1). Classification (NCBI taxonomy): domain Eukaryota; kingdom Metazoa; phylum Arthropoda; class Insecta; order Diptera; family Drosophilidae; genus Drosophila; species Drosophila austrosaltans. Next base: position 1,039,325 of record JAWNOQ010000207.1, on the reverse strand, counting down.
AAACTACTTTAAGTAGACAATTTCAACAAAATATTTCTTTCGGAAACTGGAATGGGAATGCATTTTAAATGCCGAGATTTTTTGCGCTATTCAAAACTTTAGGGGCTACCCACGCATTATGCAATTTGCCATGAGTATTAAGCGATTAAGGGACATAAATTTTACAACTACATTGGAAATTTTCAGCACCCACTTAAGATGTGCGTGCGAGATGTGAGTTGTGTGAGATGTCTGTTAAGGCCCGGTTAATGACCTGTAAATAAAAATTTGCATAAACCCAAAAGTGGGCTCGGGCTTTGCAAGAAGTGGGAACCCAAGACCAAGACCAATACGAACACCTAGACCTAAACCAAGACAAACCTGCCTGCCCAATACTTTCACAAACTGACTAATTAGTGAACAAGCAACAACAACAACAACAACAATAAATGCGATTACCCAGAAAACTGCATAAATTTCAATAAAAACATACAAGTTCTCATCTAAATTAGGGGAATGGCGGCTCCACTGTGTCTGACATGAAACAAACGCAGCGTGTGGCAAATTAACTGCCAGTCGCCAATTGCCAATTCACATGCGTGCGGCCCCATTCACCTCCCCCCCCACTACCCCTCTGAGTGTTCTCAACCTCTTTCTATTCACATATCGTGTTCTTAGTCTGATTAATGTTGTTGACCAGCTTGTTTTTTTGGCTCATCAATTAGTAGACTACTCTCGCGTAGACTGTTCGACGCTGGACGTTAGAAATCTACTCTCACTCCTCCATTGCTGACTCACCTTGAAGAACTTGCCCAATGCTTTGTAGTCCAGGCCGTCAGAACAATTGAATACAACGCACTTTTTGGCCACAGCTTTCGCCAGATCTTTACAGGTTTCCGTTTTACCAGTACCGGCAGGTCCTTCAGGTGCTCCGCCCAGGCACAGCTTCAAAGCGCCCATCAAAGTGCTATAAAATGGGAATTAGAATAAAGAAATAGGTACAAAATTAGTGCAAAAGAGGTTTACTCTATATCTATGTACAAAGTGGCAAGCGGTGACAAAAAAAATTGGGAGTCTAGGGAGGTTTTTGGGGAAACCGGATTGGAAGCGTGGCGGTAGTGGGCATGCTTTTAATATCTATTTTGCATTTTTCCAGCTTTCTCACGGCAACAACAGCGGCTTAAAAAATTGTCATTTATGGTTAGGCAAACAGTTATGAATCATGCTGGAACATTTAAGTACCTCCTCCTTCTCCTCCCCTCCAAGCATTTCAAACTAACTCAATTATAATTTCGGATTACTTTTTAACAATCGTTTCTGATCACCATATAACAAAACCCTACAGATTTGAATTCATTAAATACTATAGGCAGTGTAGTCTGTGTTTAAGTTACTTGTTTCGTTCTGTTTAACATACAGCAAGGAAAAATATTCAGAAATATCAATTCCATATGATATATTTCGATTCATCGATCGTGTGTTTTTGCTTCTAAATTTGAGTGAATTCCTTTGGTATGTACATATACATATGTATAAGGAGTAACTGAGCGGTCGATCAAACTCTGGGGATTTTTTTGTTTTTTTTTTTTCTGCTTGTTTTGCAAGTTCATATTTTTATCATATTGGCAGCAATGGCTGCTGTATGCCGTTTAACCCCTCGCCAATTCCCCCGAAAGTCTCTCGTTCAACCCCTTTGCTCTCTTGTATATATATTTTTTTAGCTTTTCCGGCATAACCAAACAAAATATCTATACACACTCGTTTTTTAACTATGCATGTGTTGAGGTTCCTTTCTTTCTGTGTATGTGTATGTGTGTGTGTGTGTGTATGTGTGTGAAAAACTGTCCAACATTGATTTATTTGTTTAATATAAAAGTTTTATCGGAAACCCCATTAAAATGTCCTTTCTGCCAGCTTGCCAACCGATGAGGATGGCCGTGTACTGCCTGCTGCTACAGTTCTTTATGTTGTTGTTGTTCCTGTTGGTGGTGGTCTTGTTGTTATTGTTGTTGTTATTATTGTTGGTAGTGGTACTGGTGGTGTTTGTGTTTGTCGTAGGCAGCTTAAACATCAAAAAGGTTTTCAGCTCCTCTTTTTATTTTGCGTATTTTTTTTTTTTGTGTGAGTATTGGAAAAAATGAAAATAAATTTAAAATGCAGTGAAATAAAATAAATATTTTTCCAATAAACGTTTGCCTATATCCACTGACTTTGCCATTGTTGGGAAGGAGAGAGAAAAAATAAACGGGAGAGATTTGGCAAATGAAATGCATAGAGTGAAACGGGAAGGTGGGCGAGATATGGTCGGGATAGGTGATATAGGGACAAACACCAGCTGCTTTGGTTTATGGTTTTGTCAATTAATATTTTTGTACCCACCGATAGCAACGATCTGTTAGAGGGGTAACCACCAGACGCGGTAAATTGCCCAAGTACTCCATGCCATATTTAACATCTGTGACCACCATGCTAACGCAGACCCAATCCTCATTCTCTGCCAAAGAAAGATAGATAAACAGAAAGAGAGAGAGAGAGAGAGAGAGGGGGAGAAGGAGAAGGAGAAGGATAAGGATATATATTAACTGGGTGATTAATATTAACTCTTTAACAAAGCAATAACCAGGCTCTATCGTTAAATAAATCGTTAGGAAAACAACAGATGGCGGTTTAACCAACGACTGATCCTAACAATAAACTAAACTTACTCTCATCTGTTTTCCAGTAGTAACGCAATTGTGAAATCCAATCAAAGTCCTGAATGTTAGCCACATTCATATCCGTTAGATATTTGACCACATCGCGAGCTGTAACAACGAAACGAGTTAGATGGTAAAAAGGAAATGGAGTGGGTGGGATACCAAAGTTTTATCCCGTTTCTCACCATGCACATCTAGGACAATCAAGGCCTCCACAGCAATGCGTACACCAGCCTGTAAATCTGTTCGGACCAAGTGGACCAGTTCGCCAATTTGGCTATTGGACTTCTCCAAATAAGCTGGCAGCGTCTTTTGCTCAATGGCCTCCTCCACCTAGAAACAAATTGAAAGAGACGAAGATGATTTCAAACAGACAGCCAAAAAGGAAGGCAAATAAATGACAAAATATGATTTTCAATTTCGCGCGCAAGCTTAAAAAAGAGAAAACGCCACAGAGAGGGGGGAGGGAATGAAAAAGTTCACCTCAAAGAGACAAGAAGACGGAGTTAGTAATCATACTGTCAGTGACATTCTGGAATGCGTTTCTTCTAAGCTCCACTGACATCTCTAGACACGTGCAGTTTTTCTATTTTTTTTTATTTCTGTTTTTTTTTTTTTGTGGCTTTGCGGTTTTAGTGGATTTTTAAGGACTTACCTCATAGGTCCAAGCCATGCAGGAAATGCCTTGCACCACTTGACCTGGCCATGATGTTACCCATGAAATGCGTTCAACTAGGATATAGTCCTCCCAGGCTTCGCGCATCTGTTCCTTAACACTTTCCAACATAATCATTTCGACCTCCTTTAACCAAATCTCAACCAAACCCTAAAAAAACCAAATCTGCAACTCAAATCATTTCACAAAAAAAAGAAACAGTTACTCTTACATTAGCTGCTTGCGGATTGATGCGCCGCACTAAAGCCACTCGCTCATCTTCGTCGCTAATCATTTCAGTTATTTCCATATTATCATCAAAAGTCAAGGTACCAATCTGTATAACAAGAAATATACATATAAAGGCTCTATTTTTTTTTAATTAAAAGAAATGAATTAAAGATGGTTCGACTTACGCCCTCGAAGCACTTTCTCAAATGGGGCTGCACTCTTTGAGGGTCCTTCGTCTCTGACAAAATCTCGAGCAATTCATCATTGGATAGAAAAAAGAATCGGGCAAAGAATAAACGTTTTTGCTCTAGGTATGTGTTCAAACCCTTTTGCACTGTCTCCAGATCTTCAATTGCCTTGGTAAAGATATCCAGCATGTCTGGATATTCAGTGGCAGCCATTACATGCCGATCCTTTAAAGTGTTCTTCATAATTCTACGCCAAGTCTTGTCTACAGCTTTAAAATTGCGACCTTCCAGTGGCATTTGTCTCATAATATCCTCGGAACTGAAAATGGGCTCCAAGTACATCCAAGTAATCTGTACTTGGGTCCACGCATCGATTATATTTTGAATAAGCAGCAGCCGAGATTCCCAATCATCTGCCTTACTCCCTAGGGCCACAATAAAAGGGGATCGCTTCATGGCCTGCGTTCTCATAATGTGATCGTCAAGCAGGGTTTGTATATCATCTAATGCTGCCAGAATATGAGTGTCCGAGTCCCGATACTGCAACACATCGAACATCACATCCTTCCAATCGGACTGCATATTCTTTAAGCCCACATTTAAGTCGTATTCCTTGCCTGCTGCATTGGCAATCTCCTCCAGCTGCGGCAATATACTCATTATATCCGCATCAATCATATCTTTAAGAGTGGGAAACAACTTCGGATTGATCTTGCGACCCAAATGCTTTGATATCTGCTCCCAGTGACGCTTTTCTAGGCCATGACGACAAATCGAGTCCAAAACAGGCAGATAAACACGAAATTTCTCGATTTTCATGCGCATCTGCTCGGCGGCACGTTTCGCCACGGGATTGTAGGCCAATTGACGGGATAGTTTGTACATTATCTAGGCAAATCGAATAAAACGGTCGAAAGGAAAAGCGAGTGAATATAACACACAGCATTTAAAGTCAAACATTAAAATTTGATTTCCATTCCCCTTTAAGAAGCGGTTCCATTGCAAAAAACAAGAAGTATGCATCCTCTTAAAACACCAAAACTTTGGATAAAGATTTCAAAATTACTCAATTTGGAAAATATGATGAATTCTCAAACCACCAATCTAAACTAGTCTAAATAAAATTAAATTTAACAAAACGTCGTTTTACTTTCTTATGCCAATTACTTTATCTTAAATTGAGACCAAAGCTAAGTATTAAATGTCAACTTAATTGGCGAATGTCATAGCTTTGAGCATATGTATGCATTCAGGGTATACAACTTTCGATTCCTGTAAAGAAATAGTTGGTCTCTGCCTTTTTGTTTTTGTTATTCTCTTTTATCCTTTTCGCTTGTTCTCATTTCTTGTTCCGTTTGCTGTTTTTTCTGTGTGTGTGTCGTCTTCTTCACTTTGCCGCTTCAGCTGTGCCAAAAAATTCAATTCAACTAGCTTTTGCCTTTTGCGCTTTTGTGCTGTCTATTTTCCGATACTAAGCCCCTGACCATACCCCTTACTGATATGCTCTCTCTACACTCTGCCCTCTGTCCACTGTGTGTGTGTATACATTCCCACCCCACCGGTGCCACTTCCCTCTAGGCACTTAGAGAGCTCTCGCTTTCCTTACCAACTTGCTGCTGCCGCCAAATATGTTGGGCATTTTTTCGTTGCATAGTTTTCGGCTGCCTGGAACGTTTTTTTTTCTTTCAAATTTTCTATCTATTTCGTTTTTTTTTTTCTTTTTCTGACTCTGTTGCTCTATGGCCCGAGGTGGCTTGAGGTTTTTAGTTGCATTTTAGTTGCTACATTGGCTTATAGACAGACAGACAGACAGACAAAGAGAAACGCCAAAGAGAGGGAGCAAAAGAAAGAAAAGGCGAGGGACCGGGGGATGTGCAGAGGAAGCCATGCATGGCCAATGGAGCAGTCGAGCAATCGAGAAATCCGACAACTCAAAACTTTGTCGCTCTTGTTGCTCGTTTTTATTTCCGCCTGCTACTGCCACTGGAATGACAACTTCCGACTTGCAACTACTTACCTTGTGCATATTCTCCACTTGCTCCCTCACGCCATCCGCATTAAGGCATTCAAAGCGCTCGAACATCCTGCAAAGAAGCAACAGCAACAAAAACATGTAAATACAAATACTCGAAGAAAAACCAACAACAATAACAACAAACGAAGAGGTGAAATTGAAAACAACTAAGCAAAAGCTGGCCTAGTTCTCGTTCACGTATTCTGAAATCGAACTATATTTTTTGTTTATTTTGAAATGTTGTAAAGGATCCTTACCAAATGAGATAATCCTTTTCAAATTCATATGATGTTTTCCAAAGTTTTTCAATTGGTTCCATTTTCTCAATGATTTCAGCCAGCAAGGGGAATGCCGAGACATCAATCTGCAGCAGACCCTCCTCCACATTGATAGCCTTGGCCTCACGACTCAGATTCTAAGGAAAAGGAAAAAATTAGAAACGAAAAGAAATCTCAAATCTCTCTGAATCTGTATGTTTGTATCTATGGTTACTTACCTCGATAGTATTAAATAGCATGTCCACTGTATCCACGCGCTCTTTGAGCTCCTCTAGGGTAAGTACATCGCGAATCTCCCGTATGCGGAATCCATCCATGGTACGTTTCTCCTGGGTCAATAGTTTGTCGAACAGACTTCGCCTCTCCCTGGTGACAAGACAAGGCATGAGTGGGTGGAAAACCTAATCGGATCAGTTAATGATACATACCGCAAGGCAGCCTCTAGATTGTCACGCACCACAGCCAAACGGGCAGCACTGAGATCCAAGACCTCCTCCAACTCGCCAGGCAATATAAATGTACGTGTATTCAAATGGATTTCATCGTCTAAAAGATATAGAAAGACGGACGAAGAAAGACGTTAGAGAAAGGACAAGAATGGGATATGTATTGGGAATGGGGGATGACTACAATTTTCCTTGTATTCTTAATTAACTCTGCTTAACTCTTAATTAATTGGCTAGGCGCAATTTTTTTTTTTTTGTGTTCGAGGGCAAACTAATTAAATACTATATATGTATGTATGTGTGTGTGGGGATTCTTGACAACTGTCTGATGATATTTGGTGTGACAAAGCCACACATAGACCGACGGACTAGCACAGACCCACAGTCACACAGACAGAAAAACAGACAGACAACACTTGACGATAACTCGCAATTGTCTGAATTTAAGTATATATCTCTGTGTGTGTATTTATGTGTGTGAGTGTGTGTGTGGAAAGGGGGGAGACTTTTGGGGTTTTGTCTCCATTTGTCGGTTGTCAAAGCAACTTTCACACATTCATGAATTTGTTAAGCTCATTAAGTTGCATTTTCGGTTGTGTTTTAACGAAGGCTTCAGCATCGTCCTCTTGCTGGTAGTGCTCAATGTTTGGTGTCTTACCGCAAGTAATTATAAAACCAATTAGTAGACTCAGCTTGTTAGTTGAGGTTAATTATGTTAAGCGAGCGTTGCAGCTTCAACACACAAGGCAAACATTGTCTAAAACAAACTAACTATTACAAACTAGTATCACACAACGTCAAACGGGCGAAAACCTATACCATATTATGCATACTTGTACTCGTACTGGCACTCATACATATCCTACTCTATGTATGTATGTATTGTGTACTGTACAAAGATGCCCCGCTATAGCGGACAGCTGCACAAATAGCTATTTTCATTACTCACCAGACATGTAGGTATGTGTCAGCAAGAATACGACCCGCTTTAACACGTTTTTGATTTCATCTTTTATGGCAAATATCCTCATCTCCCGACACTCGGTTATATAGTTTTGCAGAGCCACCACTTCGGGTGTCTCCTCTGGCCTTTCGCCGGCCTTCATTGACATTTCTTCCAGCTCTTCGCAGATGCTTAAAATATATGTATACAAAATATTACGAAATGTGTGAAAAGTTTAAAAAGACTTTCCAATGGTTTTGACTTACGCTCGATTCTCATTTAAATTGAGAGCTTTATAAAAATCAATTATGAAATCATAGATATCCCTCACATACATCCTCAATGATAGCTTAACATGCCGATTATCCAGCATGAACAAGTTCAATGGAATGAAATCACGCAGATGATAGGTTGTATCGCTGACGGCGAGCAATTTTTTCAATAAATCCTGAACAACCTGTTGTCCAGATACAGATACAGAGAGCCAGGTATAGAGCAGGGTAGGGGAACGAAAAATGTGTTGTAAATGAAAATGCATTTAATGAAAAATGGGGTAAAAAAAAAAAGCATACGAGTTGCAAAAACGGCCACCCAAAAGATTTTTGTCTAGTGACAACAGTCGAACCAATTCAAGTAGCTCAAGTGATCACCTGAAGTACAGCAAACTACAGCAACTTTAACAAAGTTAACGGACGACTGTGCTCGAACGGATCTTTATATATTAACAATTGAATTCCTTTCCGCTATCCATCATTAACCAATACTGCAGACAAGTGCAGACCAATAGCCATTTTGTACAAGTTATTTAATTTTTATAATACATAATTTCTGTTGTATCAGTTTGCTTTCTTCACTAGAGCCAAATTGCCAACCATGATAAATACATACATACACATACATATGTATGTACGTTTGAGTGTACAAATGTGTATACATATATAAAGTCAGGACACAAACGCACAGTATTCTCTCGCATTACATGCATGAAAAAGTTTACGGCCCGTCCAACGTATTGCCCACTCGGAAGCAATTTTTATTTTAAATAAATTGTGCAACAAAAAAAAAACCAAAAACGACAACAACAGGGAAAAAATCGAAAAAAAAGGGAAAATTGTCGGTCGTTTCATAAAACTTAATGAATGTGAACTGCAAACGGCTGGGAGAATGGGTTAATTGAAGTGTCTGCTAAATGGTAAGAGGGAACAGATTCAGTCGGGTTGTCGGTCGGTCGGTCGCAGGCTCATGTTAATGTGCAGCTGTCTAAATATTTTAATAAGCTGAAAATTCCAAAATCGAAATTCGAACAAAGTTTAATTAAACATTGAACAATTGCAAATGTCAGAATTCAGATTGGGGAGAGAGTAAAGTGCAGGTGTAGACATCCTATCAACGGCCTGTTCAACTAGTCTAATTACACAAATTGCCAGGCACTTGACTAACAAATTCAACATCCCTGTCATTCAGTCATTCAGCCTCTCTGTCATTCAGTCAGCCTGTCCCTCTGTCTGTTTGTCGGCAGTCTATTAATATTGCATAATGAAATTTTATGTTAATTCTACGCATCATTGCGTATAATCAAATCGAAATAAATAATTAAATTCATTTTGAAGACGAGACACAACCAAAGCGCCTCAAGGTATTGTCGTTAAATTTGAAAATGTGTGTGTGTTTGATTCCGAGTGTGCGCGCGAGGGGAAAGAGGATTGAAATATGAATTTAAATACTTGCCGCCAATTCGGGTAATACATTGTCTGTCCATATTTTCTCCACCATAGGCATTATTAGCTTTTGAAATAGTCCAAAATAATATTTATAAATCGGTTTCAAATACACATGAACGCCACGCCAATTGACCTTGACGATCTCCTCGATTTTAGTGCATAGATCCATAAAATCATCGTGATCCTCGTCAATAAAGTGCAAATAACCTTCGGTATCGGGCTCTAAGTTGAATGCAACAATTATTATTTTAATTTACATTCTGAAAATCATTCTGCCCACCTCCTCCAGACATTATGTACTCCAGGCGTGGTATCTCATAGCCCACAGCCAAAATATGTTTAAATAGATCCGTAAATATGTGAGGCAATTCCAGCATATAGGGATATATATAAATCTTATTACTGTGATCCAGTTCAAATTGCGCAACATCATCCACTTCTGGGGACTACAAAAAATACCTTACAAATTAGTAACAAATAATTATGATTGCCTCCTTCAACTTACTGTATCGACAAAGACATTAATCAAAGGCTGCTGGAAGGGATCAGCATCATCTTCATCAAATACATAGATATTCGCACTGGGTCTGACACCGGGACCCATGTCAATATGTTCATTATCAAAATGTGCTCCCACCACCGAGCATATTAGGGTCATCAAAGGAGCTCGCCGCAATTTGGGATCATGCATTGAATATTTTTCAATACGGTTGCCATCCTTAAAAGCGCACAGCATCTTGAACAAGTAGTTAATGCTCTTATTGATCAAGCTATACAAATGTCGGGACATCACTGCATGGATGCATCGAAAGAGCGTATCAGCACGTCCGCCATATTTGCCAGCCATGGGAACCATATCCTTCCATGTGGAACGCATCTCGTTCATTAAATCGGCGCATCGGGGCAGCCAATCACTAAGCAGCAGCTGTATATGATATTAAAAATGAATTATTTGCTCAAGACTTTTACTCTATTCCATGCCCTCAAGGTAGTCATTTTAAAAGGATGTCATAGCAAAATTATTTTCTCTGGTTTCAGAGAAATAGCAATTCGAAAGAAAGACTTCTTGAAGACACAGTAATTTGGCTTACATCTCTAATGGCTGCGCAGCTTTTCTGTACAAATGCCAGTACGGTATCTGCCTCCAGGGGACGAGCTGTGAGTAGAAACTGCGATAGATCTACCACAACCAAATCCTCATAAAGCTCGTGCCAAAGTTTATTCAGTGCCTGAACAGTGGGATGGGTGGTCATTAAGAGTTCGCCAATGCGACTTTTTGCCAATAATAAATTAGAACGCCAGGGCACAGGTGACGTTATATTAAGGATAGGAAAATCTGGAGGTTCAAGTTCTAATTGAAAACGTTTCCGTTCCATATTCGATCTAAACATATTGGGATGAGTATGTTAAGATTAAGATTACATAGCTGACTTACTGTAAAAGGTAGCGCAGAAAGGAGCGCTTAACGTAATATCGGAAATCCTCCTGAAGGTCGATTAAGCAGACAGTGATTAGAATGGCAATATCTTGGCGTATGTTGCGGTCCCCCATAAATAAATAATCCATTAATATAACTTCTGGGGGCAAGTGGGGCCAATGTATCTGTAATTAGGAGAAGAGATAAACCTTGTTAGATCTGCTACAAGTGTAGTTTAGATACAAGAGTATGAAAAAATCAAAACCAAAATATATAAAAATGTCTATTGTTCGGCTACAGATCTAGCTCAAATTGCATAGCACTTTGAAAATTGGCAAGTAAGGAAATGTTCGTTTTCCGTTTTTCTCCACCCATGTGTTGCTCATTAACTCCACTGCAGTGATTTACCAGGTTTATATTCACATATATGTATATTCATACATATATTATCTATGCTTGCCAAAAAAGTTTACGTGACGCTCACGTCAAAACATCAACACGCATCCTTTCATCCCTCTGAATTTATCCCCTTCAGAGTGAGTAAAACTTTTTGGCACAAAACTTCTGGAGTTAAGTTTGCTAATAATGTTGACGCTATTTGGAGAATTGAAGTAGTTCCCAGACGTGTTGGCACGTTGAAGACTCCGACTCCGACTCCGACCCCGACCCCGATGACGACACTCACCTGTTCCTGCATTATGTATCTGTGGGCATTTTGCAGTAATTCGCAGTGCATATCAATGCGTCGGAATGCTTTGTTTATGAGCTTCGAAGGATACGACTCCAACTGCAAGGTGGACACCTGATAGAAAGAGAAAGCAACCAAGAAAAAAAAGAAGGAAAGTAAAGAAAATCTGTTAAGTGCAGGTCATAAAGACAAGGCCCATCATCGTCATAATCTTCATCATCATCAACAGATTCACGCCCAACGCACACGAAGCCCTTCCTACACTTTGCAAAAAGTTACATGGACTTTGCAAAGTCCTTTGCAAAGAAGTATAAATGAAAAGCCAGTCATTGTTCTAACTTATACAATTAGTGCTGCATCAAAGCACTGGATCATATAGTTTAAGAGTTGTTCAAAGTGTTTTGAGAGCGAGTGTATAGGAAATTCGGTGCCACAAAGTCCGCACTTATATTTCTTTTTAACAACTAATCACGTTATTCATAACTTTGGCCAAGGACCACCACACGATGGTGTTCGGACAGAAAGACATGAAGACAGAGAGACAGAGAGACAGACCAACAGACAGACGGACCGAATGTTTACGAGGTATGAATTATATAATTTTTATAAGCACGTCGGGCAAAGGCCAACGCAGCTTAATTTACTCGCACGCTCACGCACACCCACATTCGTACAGACAGACACTGCCCACTTTCACACACACACACACACATATATATATATTTACTTTGTATTAAGTTTATTATTATCATTTTTTATGTGGCACTCGGATAAGGATAAGGGGAAACAACATGTATATGGACATGGTCTCCATTTCGGTTGGCATAAAAATTTATTTATGTCTGTCGTTGCTCATTTTTGATGGTTTTTTTATGATCTTGGTGGCAGGCAAGAGCATCATATGTTCTCTTCGGTCAGTTGCATAATTCAAAATTTGTTTATGAACCCCCTCCTCACACACTCACGCACACATACACACTATTTATCAAACACCATCACCTGGTGGTTGCACCCTATCCCATTTCCACACGCCTCCCCCCTTATCCCATACTCACGCCATTGAGCAAACACTTATATCGCTTCTGTATCTTAACGGTGAATTTTTCCTCAGCATTTTTATATTGAATTTGATATTTTTTTAACATGTTTAGCTTCTGAACTTCCGGTTCTATAGGCTGCAATGGCGACATATATGGGAAACGTCTAAAAATCGACAGCAAATTTTATAAATCTGTTTAAAAACATATATTTGGAATGTACTTACGTGGCTTCCATTTTCTTTAGACACAGTAGGAACTCCTCATTGCTGGCAAAATTGCGACGATGTATTCGCCTAGTGGCCACGACACACTTGGTTTTTTTCTAAAAAAAAAAAAGGAAAAGGGAGATTTAAATTAAATCTTACAAACTGACGAGAAACGAGAAAATTATATCTTTGTCATAACTAAAAGAAGTTAAGAAGTATTATCAAGTCTTACCAATTTTTTATTGGTTACACGTTGAGCTTCACAATTGGGATTGGCGGGATAGCTAATGCGACCATGATCTTTATTATCTTGTGCAGTCTTTAAAACTGGTTCGATCATATTATCGATGATCTTGCCCATGCGCATCAATTCGTTTCTGCATTCTACATAAAATACGAAAACATAGTATTATTTTGATTATGAAACGATCATATGATTGGCCATACCCTCCGGCGTTCTTAGAGCATAAGGATCACCAGGTTTAAACTTATCCTTCTTGGGCTTATTGTTAAGCGTTGTTACTCGCAAACGTCGCGCCGTGGGCGTACGATAGGCGGCAATCGCTTCCGATGGGGGCCCATGGTAGCGATTCAAACGGTTGCTCCATAGGGCGCATCGTGTGCCGCAATCGAAGTAAAAGATTCGGACACGTCTCTCACAGTAAATTTCCAATAGTTGGCTGGTCATTTGGTAGATTTCCTGCTCACTGGCTCGCTCTTGATGCAAGAATGGATGATGAAGTTGATGATAACAGGAGTAAAGAGGGTTGTGTGTGGGGTAAGAGCGTGTCAAATTTTTAATAATGCACGTTATGTAAATATGAGCATTTATTTATTACCGCCAGTCATCCATTTGTCAATCCAGGGAAATTGATTACAAGCTGCAGGCGATACCAAAAACAAAAAAAAAACCGGGAAGAGTGGAAAATGAAAATGCCATTTTATATTTGCACATGCAACTTGATATATATGTGTGTGTGTGTGTGTGTGAGTGTGTGTGTGTGTGTATATATGTATATGTGGAAGCATGTGTGCATATGCATTTCACATATTTAATTTCTCCAATTTTCTGGTTTTCCACCTTTTTTTCCCTTCTGGTGGTTTTTGTGTGTGAGTTGTTGGGGTCAAAGGCAACGCAAATAAATTTGTGTATACATAAAATTGTTTTAAATAAAAGTCATTCGAAAGCAAAGTTCACTTTTAAAATGATTAAACTCAAATTAATTTTCATTTCGGTTCACATGCCCATGCCCACGACCACCACACCACCCTACCTTCACCTCCACCTCCATCATAACAACCTTTACGCATCCGCCTGTGCGGACATTTGTATCCTCCAGTGGTCATCTGACATTTCGCCTCGCCAATCCCCGTTGGCAACAGTTATCTTGTTGTTTGTCACATTTTTATGCTAATGTTTATCGACAACATGCCTTTTATGCCATTGTGTATATGAATTAGTCGAGCTCCCTCTACCAAATTGCCACTATATATGTATGTACATACATACATCCCCCATCCCTCCCTCGCTCTGTAGAGATCGCATCGCTCCCACTGTGCCCACCAACAGGGATACGGCCCATAGTCATTGCCTGTTTGCATTTACAGCTATTGCTGGGCATTAAATATTAAAAAACTATACACAAAATGAAACATTTTTTTATCACAGACTAGCGACAAAGTCACTTCACCCCCCGTAGTTGAACAAGTTAACCCAAAGCTAAATATAAATATATACGACTAGCAGTTACCCTCGCCACCAAAAATATTTCTATTTGCAACCTGCACCCATTAGTCCCAAAGTCCTGGTCTTCGGATTAATCAACATCAATTTTAATCGATGATTTGATGGTATCATAAGATAATTCTATTTGTAGATTACGATCCCATGTTGTTGTTTTCATCAATATACATCATCAGCACATACTCTGTTGAGTGACTAAAAAAAATCAAAATATTGTCGAAGAGTCAAGCCATCTAAAAACTAACAAAGATATCTGTTATCAACATTGAAATTGAATATAAAATTAGAATTACAAGGGATAGTTGTGGCTATATATCGACTCAGCTTTAAAGTATTTTGTTAGGGTATTAGAAAGGAACAGGATATACAAAACAAAACGGAAAAAAAGAATGTCCATGTAAATGCTAAATAAAATACTATGATAAACATGTACATATATATAGGTATATATGTATGTACATATGTACGAGTATATGCAATACATAAAGGTTCCGCTCCAATGGTTGCCCCTCACCGCTCCTCTAGCTATACTGTAGTCGCCTTTGGGGTCCCTGCTCTGGCTCCACTCTGCTCGCTCCCAAAGGATATTCAAATAAATGTCATACGCATTTGTTTTTTGGTTTCTCCTTTTCTGTTTTTGTTTCTTTTTTGGTTTTTGTTTTTTGGTTATAAAATTTTATGTTAAAAGGATAATGTTTGGAATTTTTATGTTTACAGGTGAACAATTTTCCAACGAGCTGGAGGAGGATGATGATGAAAAAGCCGAGGGGTTACGATGAGACAATGGGGCTGGGGGATGGACGCACGGGACGGGCAATTCGAGCGCATGTTGTTTTCGCATTTAATAAAGTATTAAGTGTTATGTTTTTGCGGTAAAATTCTCACTCATTGAATTACATAAAATGTCAGGCAATTTGTATCCCTCAAACCATTCTCTCTCTCCTCCCTCCCACCCTTACTCTTTGTTAATGCGCAAATGATGTTCAATTAAAGTTTGCGGTTACTCTCACCAGTTCTATCAAAATTATAGGTATGATCCTTGGCATCGCGCAGCATTTCGAATTGCTCAGGCATTACAATATCCTCCAATTGCAAATCGTTCAAACTGTCTTCGTCGCACTCATCATTCCGTTTATCCATATGGTACACATGGAAATCAAATTCCCGATTGAAGAGACCCAAAACCCGATCATTTTGCATGTGAGCTGAAAATTGTGCAAATTTCTTAATAGAACGGTAACCTTAGCAGAGAATGCAACCGAAAATAAAGCTAAAAAAATCAGTTTTATTTTTCGTTTTGATTGCATTCCGTAAAACTATTGCCTTACATATCTTTTCCAAAACGTAGCTCTTGACTGGATCTAAAGGCAACTGATCGAACTTATATTTCATGTTGTAAAAGGGGCAATCGTTAATCGGGCGCCTCTCCCCCTTTTTTGGTGCCTGCGACACATGGGCCAAGTGAAGGGTCCTGCGACGGCGGTACTGGACATCCTGCAGCTTGGGGTCACAGTAGGGCCGTCTTTCGGGGGCCTTTTTTAGAGACTTGGTCGACTTTTCGACTTTCGCAACGTTAGTTCCACCAGGACCAGAGTTGGACATGTGGGAGGTATGGTTGAACTGCTGATTGCTGCTCTTCATGGCTGAAAAACACAGAATGTTATTGATATTGTTGTTGTCGGGGTCTAAGGTTGGTTCCTGTTTTTTTTTCACTTTTCTTTTTTATTTTTCTGACATTGTTTGCCCAACGGAATACGTAGAAAAACTGTAATAATAAAAGTTTACAACACGAAAATTTGTTTGGCCGGCTAGCTAACTGATATACGTGAAATGTTTATAAACAAAGTTCGGGCAAAAAAGGGGGGGACTGTGCGGTGTGTATGGAAGGCAGCCAGTGGAGAGCAGTCGAAGGCAATGGCAACCCGTTGCTCTGGTAACCCATAGTCTGTTGGTTTGCTTTGCTGGTAAAAGTGGTTAGCAATACATAGGCAGGTAGCAACGGACCTCCATCGACACTTTCCATCAATGATTTAACTTTCAAGCAATAATATTTGATATTTCTGTATGAGGCTGGGAGGAGTGCTGCGCACGCCAGTATTTTTTAAATTGTGCTGCAACATATGAGGGAAGGTTACATATAAGGGATATACTCACGTTCGCATTATGTCAATGATACCACTTGCATCTACTGCAGGAAATTCTTTTCTATCTTGCGATTTATTATCCCAACTGCCGCAGGGCAAGAAGCAGCTCCAACAGTAGCAGCAGGAGCAAGAGCAACAGTTCTGAGCAAATGGTAACGCACTCGTCATTCAGCCTGATTATATGTTGACAATAATAAAAATAATAATAAGCCAGACATAGTATACTGGTGCCCAATGTGGCACAGTGGGCCGAACTCTGGACAAAACAACAGCTCAGTTTATATAAAAATAAATATGTATAACTTGTCTCATAAATAACAATATGCTTGTGTCTATATATTACAAAGTGCAGCAATATTGAACATTTATTTTAATAATGTAAACTTTAAGTTTGGTCGACTTCAAAGTCCGACTGAACCCACTGTCTATTGCTCATATCATAAAGGACTGTGCTCTCTACGTTTTCCAATACTATGTATTATGTTTGGCTTTTTTTCGCTGTCCTTTTTTTTTTGTGGCAGCTGCAAAGGACTTTGAGTCTGACACGAAATGAAATTACGAGCATTGCATTGTGCGAAAATATTTTTAATATAGCAATATAAGGAAGGTTTTGTTATGGCATATCAAATCGTCTGCACTTATCCTACAATTTTCACAATAATTAATTTGTGACAAATAAATATGAAATTTGATTACTGATCAAACGATTCACAAAAACCACTTTAACCAACTTCGTGGTGGCAATTTTTTTTGTTCTGTGCAATTACTGCCTACTCCTCCTCCTTCTGCTGTCACGTGTCAGGTGCTGTGCCCTACATTGCAGGTGTCGCAGGCTGGTAGCGTCGTCGTGCCACTGCATTGCGTCCGGGTTACTCGGGCATTGACAAATGTTTATTAACTGGCAGCAGTCGGCTTAGCATTTCATCCGCTTAGACTTAGACCCACTTTCACAGCATTTCCTTTCGCAATTCCATTTGATTTCGGTTCATCAGTTGTCACAAATAATGATTACCACGCATTTTCACCAGGCAATGCCATCAAATTGCATTTTGTTTCCCATTTTTGTTTTGTGAGTGGAATGGGAGGAGAAAAAACAAATAAAGGGCGAAATGCCCTTCTCGTAATCCGAGCGATGTCAGGTCACGTGATCGACCTCACCACCAGGAGTGTGTGAAGGGTAGCATTATCATTACACTTACAAAGTCAACCTATAAGTGGCAGCGAACTTCTTTGCCTCCGCCTAAAACTATGCTACAGCAAAAGCTAATTTTGTATACCCTTTGCATTTAAAAAATCAAATAAAATTGACATAAAGGTGAAGTTTTTTTTTATTTGGCTTTTAACAACTTTTTTCCCTGACATGGAATTTAAATTTCAAAATTTCTCACATGTTCCAAATTGATTTGCAATTTCTTAAATCTTTCTTGGTGAGAGTATAATTCAAGACCACCATGAGATGATAGCAACAGTTTTATATATATATATATATATATATACATACATATAATTTCTTTTACTTTCTTTTCTGTTTATTTTGTTCTTTTTACCATCTTATTTTTTTTTTTTTGTTTTATTTTTTGTTTGTTATGCATGCTCAGTCGCATTTTGTCCAAGTGATTAATGGGCAAACGGTAAAAGACGTCGCGCGACTTGAAAAATGACTACCAAAATGAATGACAGAGGCGGGGCAAAGCGGTAGCTTGGGCGGCGTTTTAAAACAGCCTGTCACACGTGAGCTAGGGTGGGATAAGCTGGGTGGGCTGGTTGCTGCGGACGTTTTGGTATCACAAGATCAAGTCGGGCGTGTCGCGTCGCGTCGCACGTAAAAGATGCAACAGGGCCAAAGACCGTGTGATTTACACGCAACAGGAGCAGCATGCGGCAAACTGTCTGAATTGATGGTCCAAGGCAGAAGGAGTGCAAATTAGGGGTTGGACAGAACGCACTTTTCTCCTCTCCATCTCTTTCTCACTAACTCTCTCCATTTCTGTCTTTCTAGTGTCAATTGAAAACGTGCCAACAATTTGCAACGACGATTAATCGTGCTCAATGAGAGTCAAAGTTACAATTGCTCTGCAGGATTCCAAAGCGAGTTGAATTTGTGATGGGTATAAAAAGGATGAAGATGTATGTGTTAAGCCTATTTCCAATGATGTTTACGACCATTTGACTAATTAGGCATACACTACATGTGTCACAAACTAAACAAAAAATAGAGAGAGAATAGCGTTTTATTGATTTCCTTCTCTGACTGCAAAAAACTATAGATACCTTTAAAAAAAAAGGATATATTAGATTTAACAATCAAATTTTTTTCATCTTATTTCTCTTCCACTTCATTCGCAAACTTTTCGAGTTCACCTTATTTGAAAATCAATATTTCAAATACAATTTCATCAACTAAACGACAATTTTTCATCTTTCTGTATACAACTTTTGTTATCATTTATAATAAATAGAATTAAGGAAACCTTTCCATATGAAAAAAAAAACATTATTTCTATACATATAAACAATGTGAACCATCATTAAAAGCTTTTGTATGCAATTACATGCCGCATTGAGCAATCATAAATTAGCTTTTCAAACGAATCATCATCATATCTCCACAGGAAAAAACAAATTAAATTAAAATTTACAAAAAGGTTGCAATTTTCCCCTCAAACAACAAAAATGTAATGCCCATAATGAAAAGTCCACTAGCAGGTCATATCCATATTAATAATATACACAAAAAAAAAACTCACAAGGTAAAGAGAGCATAACAAGAGAGAGACTGACGGAGATAGAGCTAGAGAGGGGAAAAATCGCATTTTCACATTTCCATTTTGCTCTTCTCTTTTTGTTGCTGTGTTGTATGCTGAACCAACTGCCAACTGTATTTATATATTTATTTTTAATGTCAACAATCATCAATGCAAATTTACTGCAAATATCAGCCATACTAGCAATTCGAGCCATGATTTATTGGCTTTTTTTACTATTTTTTTTTTTATGTTTGTCACATTTTCAAATTATTGAATTAATTGAAAATTCATTGGCTACAAAAAACGACATCCGATAAGTTTCCATAATGGACTTCTTCCTGATTGCAGCTTGTCTAAAATTTAATAAATTTTGATGAGAACAATTATCATTATTACAAATAACCCCTTAAATTTTAAAAATTTATGACAGAAATAGGCATATGAGTCGAGTGTTACCGGTTCATAACGTTAGCTGCACTTCTCGCCAGACTCTATTTAGAATCAAAGACTAAAGATTTTAAGGCAAAGAAAGTTGTCCTATGGAGATTTTCACAAAAAAAAGATCTTTTCGACCTTGTGATACGCTTAGCTGGCATATTTGTCTTATTTGAATGAGGAAAATGTTCGACAACCAAAATTCAGCTAAATATTTGCTTAAATTTCTGGACCAAAATTGAGCCGAAACTGAACCGAACATACTAAAGTGAAGTGAACTGACATCAACTCAACTATGTTCTGTGCGATTTGTATGCTTAGATTTTGCAATGCGTAGCTAGAAAATTTTCAAACACTAAATTGTTATGGTATGGCTATAAGAGAGATAAACAGGCAAGGGCATAACAAGGGTGTGGGGCGGTAGTGGAGGTGGAGGCGGAAGCGGAGGCAGCGAAGGCGACGGGAATCCAAGATGAAGTTTACATTTTGGCCAAAGCTAAGGAAAATATGCATGAAAATATTTACTCATGAGAGAGAATGGACGAGAGTCTCTTTGTTTAGTTAAAACCATAAAAATCTTTGGCAACATTTAAGAAAATTTAAGCCACAAGCGACTTAAAAACGAGACAACAAGAAGAAGTCCTTTTTGATGCATACCCTGTATCCATATTATGAAAGGGTATATTGATTAACAATAAACAACAAAAAGAATGCAAATTATGAATGTCTTTACTCTTCAAAAACGGAACAGGAGAAAAGGTCATCGAACTTTTAGCCCAGTTACAGTGGGTTCTAGTTTTGTGACAGCTAATTGTGCTGTGATGGATATACCCTAACTTAGTACAGAGTACTATAAATTCGAAGCACGACATGATGTATGTCACTTTATTCCTCTTTTGCCTTTGGCTAGGCATATGATTTAGCCTGCTATTGAGGATTTGACCTGCCTTAGGATTTCTCTTTTTGTTTTTTACTTGTTGTCTTGTTCTTGCTGTTTTGTTTCTTTTTTTTTTTTTTTTTGGAGGAAGAGGGGATAGACAAAGGGACAAAAGCTCCCATCAGGCAGTCAGACTGACTGACTGGGCTAACTAAAGCCAAAGCCTAGGAGATAGATAGACAGGCCAACAAAACAACAATTGTTGTTTGTATCCTTAGAAGGCTTTGTATACTGAGATGCTTTTGGCTGCTGTACAAATTAGTTTCTAATACCTTCAAGTCAAACACAGCCTCAGTTTCGGTTTGAATTTGGTTTAGGTTTGGGTTTAGGTTTGCATTTGGGTTTGGGGTTTCATCATCATCATCCACAAAACCGTAAACACAAGTTAACAAAATCACTTGAGCGTGTTTATGAATTTCTGTTTTGCTTGCTCTCTCTCTCTCTCTCTCTCTCTCTCTCTCTGTCTTTCACTCAATTTCTCTTTCTCTCACTTTGTGTGTATGTGTGTGTGTGTTCTTTTGGTTTCCTAATTACAAAACTCATTCCCCTACCAATTGATTGCCATTAAATTGTATTTTAAATAGTTCATCATCGTCATCATCATCTGCAGGCGAAGGATTTCTCAAAGTAGTTTTAAAGATTGCAACGTTTTCAGAACGGAGTTAAACCAAACCAAACTAAACCAAACCAAGTCGAACCGAACCGAACCAAACCACACCACAGACCATGTGGCGTTTTAATGAGCTAAACCTGCTGCTGTTAGTGCTTCCTGACTCACCGCCACTCTCCACTCACCGTCGTCTTCATTGTTTTTCTTTTGGCCGAAAAACTTTTTAAATTAATTTTTAATTGTTTATGCAGCAAAAGTTGAGCTTAACCAAAAAGAAACATATAAAAATAAAGCATACACACACACAGACACACAAAATCAAACATTAAAAAGGAAAAGTCCAAGAAGATGCTTTTAATGTGAATCTTCTCTCTCGCTGGATGAAATTTACTGACGCATATCATAAATGAACCAAATATGGAAAAAGGTCTATGTTCACAAATGTATATATCCCAAATTGGCATGTGAAAAAACTTGCCTTTTAATTGGTCTTGGAACAGCTAAGGAAATCTTCATTTCCACAATTCAAGTCTCAATCTATTCAAGGGTTTTTGGAGCGGTATGGATTAAATTGCATTTTATTTCAAATTTTTATATGAGTGTTTGTAAATAGGTAAAAAGACATTTTCCAATGGAAAGGTATTAGGAGGAGGAACAGCTGCTTTCAATGCGAATTTATCGATAGCCTTGGCTCAACATTGCGATGGAGTTAAACAGCTGTCTGTGAATGCAAATTGGGATAGAATCATTATAATGAACTAGCCTAGCTAGGCAACATCGGCATAATCGTAAACTAGAAGAACTTATGGGTCATTTGCATAACATTGCCCCGAAAAGAGTTGACGACAACATTTAAATCAAAAAATAAGGATGTCAGAAGCAAGGACAATGCGAATGAGCCCTTGCAAAGAAGAAAATTATGCAAATTGCTAATAAATTATAGTGAGCCAACGCGAACGACATGTAAAATATAATAACAAGAGAAAGAGAATGGAAAACCAAACTGAAGGAGAAACTCAGGGAGAGCTCGTTTTCGAGGCGGATGGGTGATGGAAGTTTGGGGGGGGAATGGAGGAGAATGAAGGAGAATGGGGAGAGATAAGGGGACCGCGAATTGAATTACAAATGTAAACACAATGCCACAGGATGCTGCTGGACCAACACAGGATCAGGGACCAGGATGGCGATGCAAAATCATTAAAATAATAAAGAGACCTTGCTGCACGAGGGGCAAACCAACAGTTTATGTACTGTTGTATAGAATAAATTGTCGATCAATTCAATTTGAAGGGACAAAAAGTACTTAAAGTATTTGTTTCTAAGCGAATGATATTTCGCTTACTCTCGAATATTTTCGAGTCAATTGGATGTGATTTTGTCTTACTTAAATTGGAAGTGAATTCCGATTAATGAATTGTTATTTCAGTTAGCAAAAAAATATTGACTTTTAAAGTGACCCTTGCAAAAAGCCCTTGCTATATAAGCGCTTTCAAGGCAAGGACAAGCATGGTGATGACGAGGACGACGTCGACTACGACTATGGCCACGGCAACGACTACAAGCATTAACTGGCAAATGGATAATGGTGAAACTTTTTGACATTTATTGTGTTTGTGTCGAATATTTATTTATGATTGCACGATGGCCCTCCCGATGGTATTTACATTACAATGAGCATAACTAACGGCCGCATCCATGTCCTTCTTCGTATCCTTGTTTGCGTATGCGTATTAAATTAATGATACTTTCTAGTTCATAAAATTCGTTATGCGAGTTGGGCGAATGTCAACGTCAAAACACAAATCAAATAATCACATAAATGAGAGCGCACGCACACATACACACACACATATACATATGCACACCCACACACATACAAAGTGTCTATTGAATTGTAACAAATTGATTGTCATAAAACATCGTTTATATATATTATAATGTGTCATAGGATGTGTTGTTGTTCATGCTTCAATTCAGCCCACAGACCACAAACGCGCCTTACCCCGCCGCCCTTCCGTCCTACCACCCTACTCGCCTCCCAAAGTTGACGAAAAAAAAGAACAAAAAAAACAAAAAAAAAGAAACCAAAAGGAGGCAAAAGAACCTCTCTCATGCCACTGACCTGCCTTGATTTCACAAGTGGCGATGTGAATGATTGCGATAAAGATGGTAACATTTCTGGGGAACGCTTTATGATAGCAAAGAATAGTGTTGCCTTGGAGTGATGGGGGAAGGAAGAACTTGAACTTTCTCTTCCATTCTCTTCCTATATGCTCACACATAAAATTTATGGCTGTTTACAACAGATTGCACACTCCATTTGTTTTTGTTTTTGTTTTTGCACACAAACTCCTCCCTCGGCAACTAGCCCACTTGACACAGTTAGGCTTAGGTTAGGCTATGTGGAACCTTAAGACGCTCACTTGGAACTAAATTTGTATACAGTCTTTTCGTCTCTTTAATTACTTGCTCTGGGCATACAAAGAGTTCTCCGAAAGCGACAGAAATTGAGAAAGAGAGATAGCTACACCTAGAAAAATTATCAATATTTCCCACAAATTCTATGATTGGGTTGAAAAATTGTAAATTTTCTTTCTCTAAAAATAAACTGCTACATTACTTACGTATCAATTCAAAAAAAAAAGAAACGTACATTTCATACTCAACTGTATTTCGCTAGCGATTTTCCCAAGTGTAGTCATAGTGAAAGTGCTTTGACATCATATGCATGATTTGTGAAAAGTTTTAACTGCCACCTACTAACATAGCAGGATAGATCCGCTTTGATTGGTGGTGCGAGGGAGTGGTAGGTTTAAGCAACCTTCTGCTGCTACTGCTGGTGCTCCCTTTGCTCCTGCTGCTACTATTGGAGACTGTCTTGTTTTGCCAAGTTTATGAATTTCATAGCCAAAGTTTTTCGGCAGCGCATAACATGCGCGTAAGTTGTAAGCTCTTGTTTTCTTCATATTTTTTTTTCTACTCTTTGATATCCTGCTTGGCGAAAAGTTAACAAGATTTACTTTATTACCAAGTTTTTCTAGTCATAAAGTAGGAGCAGCATCACCTC
The DNA here is from genome assembly GCA_035045865.1 of Drosophila austrosaltans. Taxonomy (NCBI): domain Eukaryota; kingdom Metazoa; phylum Arthropoda; class Insecta; order Diptera; family Drosophilidae; genus Drosophila; species Drosophila austrosaltans. The sequence continues at coordinate 1,015,139 of JAWNOQ010000207.1, read as the reverse complement.
CGCTACCACCGCCACCAATAAAGCACAGCTTGGGCAATTAGCTGATTACGAACTAACGCCGAACATCATGTGTACGTCATTCATCTGAACGAACACACAAGCGACCTTTTCTATTATTTCGCTTGACAGGTTCATTGAACTGCTAACAGACTGACTCCATGTAGTAATACGCAAATTACCGATAGCCACTTGAGAAATTAACAATTTCCAAAAAAAAAACTATTAATAAAATCTTGTGTAATAGTATTAATAAAAATATTAATAGCAAATATATAGCATTTTATTACTAGCTGTCTTTAAAATTTCATATATGTACGTTTTATTATTATTTTTCTTTATTTTTTTTTTTTTTTGCATTAAATCTTATTAAGAGTGTTCGATGTGCTCAACGATCGCACTTGACCGTGAAACGTAAAATGTGAACGCAAATGAAAGCGAAATAGCGCCAGATGTTTAGTTCCGCAGTCGCCATGCGACACCAACTCTATTGTAGACGAACCGGCTCTCAAAGCCCAATACTACAGCCAAATTGAACCGGCTCCCTAAAACCATTAAGAGGGGGGAGTACTTGTTGGCTCAAGTGGCGGAGCGTTCATGATTTTGGCTTGCAAATGCTCCGTTTGGCTCAATGACCACCAACTCTGCCTCATCTTTGTTTGGCAAACAATATGCTTTTGTGGTCTTGGCGAGCGACACTTGGTAAACTTTATGTATAAATATTCCGACAAATTGCGACTATTAATCATTCGACCCATAGATTCCATCGATAAAACAATCAGCTTGGAGATCTATATCAAAATGGTATGTATTCAAATATGTAAAAAAGCTAGTTTCCTAGCTCACAATTTAATTTTTGCAGAAACTTTTCATAGCGTGCATGTTTATTGCCGCAGCGACGGCTGCAGTGATTCCTGTCGAACAAGTCAGGCACCGTCGTGATGTATCCGAGATAAACACGGAATATCTTGCACCTCAAGAAGAAGTCGTTGACACCGAACCTTCGATTGAAGAAACAGTTCTCTCACCTAATGGATACCGTTACAAAACTGTCCGTCGTCTGAAGTATCGTCAACGTCGTGATGTTGCAGAGATAGCCAATGAATATCTTCCACCTTCCGAGGAAGCTGCTTCTGAAATTCCTGCCGAGAGTGCTGCCATTCCAGACAATGAAGAAACTGCTAACCTTGCCGAGGATGGATACCGTTACAAAACTGTCCGTCGTCTGAAGTATCGTCAACGTCGTGATGTTGCAGAGATCGCCAATGAATACCTCCCACCTTCCGAGGAAGCTTCTTCTGAAATTTCTGCCGAGACTGAGCCCAGTGCAGAAAATGAGGATACTGCTGTCCTTGCCGATGATGGATACCGTTATAAAACTGTCCGTCGTCTAAAGTATCGTCAACGTCGTGATGTTGCAGAGATCGCCAATGAATACCTCCCACCTTCCGAGGAAGTTGCTTCTGAAATTTCTGCCGAGAGTGCTCCCATTCCAGACAATGAAGAAACTGCTAACCTTGCCGAGGATGGATACCGTTACAAAACTGTCCGTCGTTTGAAGTATCGTCAACGTCGTGATGTTGCAGAGATCGCCAATGAATACCTCCCACCTTCCGAGGAAGTTGCTTCTGAAATTTCTGCCGAGAGTGCGCCCATTCCAGATAATGAAGATACTGCTAACCTTGCCGAAGATGGATACCGTTACAAAACTGTCCGTCGTCTGAAGTATCGTCAACGTCGTGATGTTGCAGAGATCGCCAATGAATACCTCCCACCTTCCGAGGAAGTTGCTTCTGAAATTTCTGCCGAGAGTGCTCCCATTCCAGAAAATGAGGATACTGCTGTCCTTGCCGATGATGGATACCGTTACAAAACTGTCCGTCGTCTGAAGTATCGTCAACGTCGTGATGTTGCAGAGATCGCTAATGAATACCTCCCACCTTCCGAGGAAGTTGCTTCTGAAATTTCTGCCGAGAGTGCTCCCATTCCAGACAATGAAGAAACTGCTAACCTTGCCGAGGATGGATACCGTTACAAAACTGTCCGTCGTCTGAAGTATCGTCAACGTCGTGATGTTGCAGAGATCGCCAATGATTACCTCCCACCTTCCGAGGAAGTTGCTTCTGAAATTTCTGCCGAGAGTGCGCCCATTCCAGATAATGAAGATACTGCTAACCTTGCCGAAGATGGATACCGTTATAAAACTGTCCGTCGTCTGAAGTATCGTCAACGTCGTGATGTTGCAGAGATCGCCAATGAATATCTTCCACCTTCCGAGGAAGCTGCTTCTGAAATTCCTGCCGAGAGTGCTCCCATTCCAGACAATGAAGAAACTGCTAACCTTGCCGAGGATGGATACCGTTACAAAACTGTCCGTCGACTGAAATATCGTCAACGTCGTGATGTTGCAGAGATCGCCAATGAATATCTCCCACCTTCCGAGGAAGTTGCTTCTGAAATTCCTGCCGAGACTGAGCCCAGTGCAGAAAATGAGGATACTGCTGTCCTTGCCGATGATGGATACCGTTACAAAACTGTCCGTCGTCTGAAGTATCGTCAACGTCGTGATGTTGCAGAGATCGCCAATGAATACCTCCCACCTTCCGAGGAAGTTGCTTCTGAAATTTTTGCCAAGAGTGCGCCCATTCCAGATAATGAAGATACTGCTAACCTTGCCGAAGATGGATACCGTTACAAAACTGTCCGTCGTCTAAAGTATCGTCAACGTCGTGATGTTGCAGAGATCGCCAATGAATACCTCCCACCTTCCGAGGAAGTTGCTTCTGAAATTTCTGCCGAGAGTGCTCCCATTCCAGATAATGAAGATACTGCTAACCTTGCCGAAGATGGATACCGCTACAAAACTGTCCGTCGTCTGAAGTATCGTCAACGTCGTGATGTTGCAGATATCGCCAATGAATACCTCCCACCTTCCGAGGAAGTTGCTTCTGAAATTTCTGCCGAGACTGAGCCCAGTGCAGAAAATGAGGATACTGCTGTCCTTGCCGATGATGGATACCGTTATAAAACTGTCCGTCGTCTGAAGTATCGTCAACGTCGTGATGTTGCAGAGATCGCCAATGAATACCTCCCACCTTCCGAGGAAGTTGCTTCTGAAATTTCTGCCGAGAGTGCTCCCATTCCAGACAATGAAGAAACTGCTAACCTTGCCGAGGATGGATACCGTTACAAAACTGTCCGTCGTCTGAAGTATCGTCAACGTCGTGATGTTGCAGAGATCGCCAATGAATACCTCCCACCTTCCGAGGAAGTTGCTTCTGAAATTTCTGCCGAGAGTGCGCCCATTCCAGATAATGAAGATACTGCTAACCTTGCCGAAGATGGATATCGTTACAAAACTGTCCGTCGTCTAAAGTATCGTCAACGTCGTGATGTTGCAGAGATCGCCAATGAATACCTCCCACCTTCCGAGGAAGCTTCTTCTGAAATTTCTGTCGAGACTGAGCCCAGTGCAGAAAATGAGGATACTGCTGTCCTTGCCGATGATGGATACCGTTATAAAACTGTCCGTCGTCTGAAGTATCGTCAACGTCGTGATGTTGCAGAGATCGCCAATGAATACCTCCCACCTTCCGAGGAAGTTGCTTCTGAAATTTCTGCCGAGAGTGCGCCCATTCCAGATAATGAAGATACTGCTAACCTTGCCGATGATGGATACCGTTATAAAACTGTCCGTCGTCTGAAGTATCGTCAACGTCGTGATGTTGCAGAGATCGCCAATGAATACCTCCCACCTTCCGAGGAAGTTGCTTCTGAAATTTCTGCCGAGAGTGCGCCCATTCCAGATAATGAAGATACTGCTAACCTTGCCGAAGATGGATATCGTTACAAAACTGTCCGTCGTCTGAAGTATCGTCAACGTCGTGCTTTGTAAGAACAATAGTCGTTACCTGTTCGTTTGCGATTGAAAGAAAGCAACCCCTCCACCTGCTACAAACAACTACTAGGTCGTAAGTAACCAATTTTTTTTTTACCATTATTTAACGATTGAAATCAACGAAATAAATCCAACAAAAATTGTTACAATATACACACTGGGGCCTCTTTGCTTTGGGCGTTTGTACGATATGGTTCGCCAACCCCAGCACCAGGCAGCTGGCACCTGGCGACCAGGACCGATTCCATAAATTGTATACCTTTTCGCTTAGTTATGACAGCAACAGTTAAGCTCATGGCTCAGCGCACAAGAACGCAATTATCCAAAAATGGTGGCCAGGACTTAACCGGGCAGGGGCACAGTAAGGAGCAGGACCCCACCTTGTCCAGGCGCAACTTCAACGAACTCTAACAAATACTTTAAGCTATGCTTTTGAAGATGTTAATCTCATGTCAAGTCCACTTTACACACAACGTTAAGGGTTTGGCCGGCAAACTTACCAGCTACATACATACATACATACATGCGAATATATGGGTATATGTGTGTGAATATGTGTCTACATACACACAAGGACAAAGTCGTCCATTGATTTGTATGTGGAGAACGCCATCGTGTGGTGTTGGCAGAAAAAGTTGTTAAGTTAAAAGGCATTTGAACCGCAGCGTCAAGGATTTCGGACCTTTTTTTTTTTTTGTTGGATCTAACAACTTCCTCCTTGGCACGCGCCCGCCCATATAACTAATAATAATTTATCGATCCCCTAGCCAAAGTAGTCACATACGTGGGTTTGGACCTATGATTTATGGCAGCCAGGGACTTCGAAATATATGTGTGTGTGTGGATGGTTGGTGGATGGGGAGGTAGTGCCCAAGGTGCCAGTCAGACGACCAGCACAGTGCCAAATTGGTTTAATGTGCGGTTAGACAACTTATTTAACGTTTTCAAGTGGTTAGCATCCGCACCGCCCGCACTTCCCTACTTACTTAGGTGCTGCCGCACAGGTGTTCACATAGCCGTCGGGCGCATTTCGTTTTGTTGCGTTTTGTTATTTTCGGGGCCGCAAACATAAATCATGCAATGCCATTATTTACTCTCTTGTGCCATCGACGGCAAAAACGGGTTACGTTTTGTACGTAGACTTATATACACATACATACATACGTACATACATATGTATTTAGTATCTACAAGTGCCTAATGCCTCAGGAGCTGCACTCGATGACGTGGCATGTATCAAAAAAGAAAGTAAACATTAAAGATACCAAAGAGAATCCTCTATAATGTTTTATTATTTTGGAAAAATAATAGTATTAGACCAATTTTTATGACAAGATTATTCCTTTTATTTGGGAATCATTAGAGAAAAAGTTTCTTTCCACTTTCATTTTGAAGTATTACATTTTATCTACGTCCATGATACAACTACATAAATCAGTTGATGCCATCAAGTCGAATTATGAGATCATTAAAACAATTATCTGCATTGAATTTATACGATCTGATAAACGTGACAGGGAAGTCAACTATACAAACACTATTTTTATGGCCATGAGAAATATGCAAACTTCAATGAAAAACAAAATAAGGGGGGAGAAGGGATGGCAATGGGAAGTTAAGGAAATCACATAAAATTTTATGAATTATTTGAAAAAAAATTTCAATTACCACAAACAACAGCCGAAACGAAGAGGATTGCGTCATCCTAGAAACGTAGGGCAACGCGGCGCATCGCATAAAAAACCCACATAAAGAGATTTATGCGCCATTCAAGCGTAAAACATTAACACATTCTAAGGACTTGGAATCATCGTACTCAGCGTCTTATTCAAGTTGACACAGCGTAATGAAAGTGAAAATATGAGAGCACTGTAATGACCGCAAAATTTTAGCTTGATTAAAATTCAAAAGTTCACAGTTCGACCAATTCTAGTCATAATTTACCATTTATGGTGGGCCATTAAGAAAAATAAAAATTTTGGGACATCGCTGAAATCAATTCCAGAGTCTCTGATTAGCTTTGGCTCCATCTCCTTACCCCCAATGTAAAAATATAGAAATGCGAGGGTGGCTCTAAAAGATGCAGGCAATGGCAAGTAAACCAATTACACAAAAACGATGCATTGATTCCATTTGAACTTTTAAACACTAAGTTAATCGAATCGATTCGAGTATTTAAATATTTAAATGACAAGGATTAACTCTTCGTTAGCTAAAGTCCTGCACTAAATGCTAAACTATTAGCCCATATGGGCTTTTTATGTGGCTCTACATCTATATACATATGTACATACATACAATACATCTCTTTCCGGAAACCTTAAGGGTTACCCTCTGTGAAGGCATACATAGAGAAAACCCCATGGATATTTCCGGAACTTTGGCTTTGGCTTTGACTATAGGCCATCCTCTGAAGTCCTTCATCGGTAAACATGGAGGGGGGTGGGGACAAGTAACTTTATGATCGCAATATAATTTATTCAATGCTATTTGGCATTCGTTCGTTTATTTGTTCGGAAAAAGAAAGAGATACAAAGAAGCGAGCGAAATAGACAGAGACAGAGTAAGATGTGATGGCTATATGAAAAGAGGTGGATAGACACAAGCTATTGACATTTTTTTTGCGACTTTCGAAAACTATAAAATGTGCAAGATACAAGAAAAGACCAAGGCAAAGGCATAATGATGACTAAAGAGAGAGAGAGATAGAAAGAGAGAGAGCAAGAGGAAAAGAGCTGGACATAAAAATAACCCACACGAACTGCTTGTTGTTCGACAAAATAATAAAGTTGCGCTTGATTATGTCTGTGTATTTGTGTGAGTGTGTGTGTGTTCGTGTAGGTGTGAGTGAGTGTGTATGCGTCTGTTGCTAAACTAAAAATTGTCAACGTCAGTGGAAGAGGACGGACTTACAGCACATTACACGTCCCACGCCCACAACAATGACAGCACCCAACACTCTGTTCGCCTCCACTTAACCTCTCCTCTCCCTGTCAGTTTTCTTTAGGCCAGGAGCTGCCCCATTGCTCCTTGCCCCTATTACTTGCTCCATTTCGAGTTCGCCATTTGTCGAGCTCGTCAACAGGGCCGTATGCCGGATATCCTTTTTGACATGTCATTAAATTTTATATACACAATAATTTTTCACAATTTGCTTTATGGTCATCATTCTATACATATGTATGTACATAGCAAGCGAGGAGAAGCGGAGACGAGGAGAAGGACCACAGCAAGAAAGAGTCTGTCGAAAAATAAATACGTACGTTCATACATATGTATGTATGTATGTATGTATGTATGTATGTATGTATGTATATATGTATGTAGGTTGACTTCTCTATAAATAGAGAGAAAGACGTAACAAACAAAATAGGGCCCACAACAATTAAAACTAGTTTTTTTCAAAGCCCAATTAAGGTCAATGCAAGAAGCACTACAATCGATCATCAGTTTATATATTGCATAATACGAGGGCTGCTATTTACATGTATGTAAGTATTTACTTCGCAAATTGGCAATACAAATGTCAATACGTAAAATCTGGCAGTGTCGTTTATTAGCGCATGCAGATGTAGGCACAATGTTTTTGATATACAGTTGGTATTTGTTTTGTTTACAACAAGTTAAAAAAAAAATCAATTTGGCAAAACAATGGAAATTTCCCGAGACCCTCTCGGATTATTATATATGTATGTACATACGTTGGATTATTTTTCATAACTTTCGACTTGGATTATTCCAACAAGAATGTATCGAAGAACTCATATACATATTTATTTTTGCTACAGAATCAGAAGAGATTATTCAATTTCAAATCATTTCATCAAAATAGAAACTATTCTTTAACGCATTTAATATAAAGAATAATTTACTTACAAAAATATAAATGAATGAAAATTGCTGTGCAATTAAGATTAGATTTGATCTAGAAAGTGTAATCCCCTTCTATGTATGTATGTACATATGTATGTATGTACGTTTACTTTTGCTTATATCGATCGTCTGAAACAACAGACCGCAACAGAATTATTGTCGAAATTCGGGTCATAAAAACTAAACGTTTTCCCACAGTTTGACCAACAGACAGACGGACAGACAGTCGGACAATAGAGAGATTCAGTTTAGCATACTATATAATTTTACGGTCATTAAATATTATTTGAAAATCGAAACATTTATCCTAACCCCCCAGCGCGAACTTAAGCCGACTTCATTCGTTTCATTTGTTTGTCTGGACACATTCCCATCCATTGTCCTTTCCCAGTTCTTGTTGCCATGTCCGGCATTTGGGCAAATTGCTAAAATTATAGGTTTTATTATGATACAGAGTCGGCCATGATATGCCAGTCGGTGGTCTGTTGTCTGTAGTTAGATGTGATGCCTTTGGTCAAGTGGATGGTTTACAAACCAATTGGCATTATGTGGCATTATAGCCAGGCAAAACAAAACCAAACCAAAACGAGTCAAATCGAAACGAAACGCATCGATTCCGTATGGAAACAAAGTGAAGGAGTTCGTTTTCAGTTACCAGAAAACAAGGCAATCGATTTGAAGGACAGCAGCAGGCAGAAGTGAACTCGAAAAGGATTCAGTCTTGGCAAATGGCAGACAAAAAGCCAGTCACATGAAACGGTTCTTTTTTTTTAACTAAAAAGAGAATGTTTCAGGGGCGTACGCATAGGGTAACTGCACGGATTGGCTTCACATTCAAGTCATTCAAATTACTAATTAGTCTCTTCACTTATTGATGTTCTGCTGCAACAATTTATAAGGAAAATACTTGATCCCCTTGGATAACGCCTGTGGCACGTAGGTGAGGACCCTGTGATTGCCATATGTATGTACGAGTAGTTGCAAAAACCGAAACCAAAGTCAGTGGCAATAAAGAAAATCTTCTTACAAAACATTTCGCTTAAGTTTATTCAAACAAACTTAGATAACACACACTGAGGGTAAAACAGGACGGGAGTCTTGTTAGGGGATAGGTAAGGGGATACTTGGAGACATCCTTGTGCCTTGGCAGAGACAAAGACGAACCAATCAGTCAAGCGGAATAAGCAGCACCGCACGAGCAGCAGTTGAAACCGAACTTTTCCACCTCTGGACCAAATTTCCTACCTCCCTCTACCAATTACATTGTCTTCTGTTTTAACCCAGTCCTGGAAAGGGGAGCTAAAGATTGGAAAGATAGGACGCTAAACGCTTACTTTCTCTCTCATTTCGGTGGCCGTTTTTTTTTTTCCTCCTTCGGATTAAATACATGACCGAAGAGCAGTTCAGAAGCATGATTACACTTCAATCTATTTTCTGAGCATTCTCTCTCCGTTTTGCCCTCCTTTTTCGCCTCTTTTCGACATTTTGTTTTATGTCCTTGTGTGGGTGAAATGAGCATTGTGTTGAGGAGTAAAAATGCGTTTCAAAGATATATAAAATGTTAACATGACCAAACGACCCAATGTAGGTCCGTCTGCTCAACGTATTGGATATAAAACATTGAATTTAATCAAAAAGGATTTAGCTCCCTGTGTGGATGGTGTGCATGATGTATATGATTGTGTGGGTGTGTGTCGTGTGTGTGTGTGAGCCGATCCTAGAAGGAGCAGATGTAGGTGGGGAAAGTTGAAATGGTTTATTTTGGCTTGACCTTGCGCCTTGAAAAATCGCGCACAAAACCAACCCACATTGGAGTGGTTATAAAAATAAAGAAAATCCAACAATATGCGTGAGTGCGGGTGTGCACTACATAGAAAAGTATATATATATACATGTATGTTTTTTACATTCATATGTATGTATTGGATATTGTAGGCAAGTAAGTAGTAAAACACTGGTAGTAAATGCCTGGAAAAAGGGTTAAACATGATGTCTTCATTTATCCAAGCAGTAGCCTTGATAAATATCACAATTAGAAATAAAATGAGTGGAAAATGTCAATCATAAAGGGAACTAGGTTACTGTAAGGCAAAACTATTGATTCGATTTATTGGTAAATCATTTTTTATACCGGTAAGTTTCTATTGTGCGTGTCCATTCTATTTGAGACGTTATTTTATGAATTGAGATTATAAATGAATCTTTAAACCAAGAAAAACCTAGCCCTGAAAACCTTTTATTGAATGATGAACGTTTTTATTCGCTAGATTCATGCTTTTTCAAGACAAAAGACCAACTTTCTGGTGAACAAAATTTTAAACCGGCTTAGCATTAGCGTGCCGCGCATGTTGCATGCTTTTAGACTTACAATCAGAAAAGCCTCTTTCCATTATAGCGGACGCCATTTTGAAGAACTACAATACAATACAAAAAAAAAAACATTTACAGTAATTTGCAGCCAATGCAAAATTAAGTTAAAAATGGAGAGTGATGGGAGGAACAGGGAAGAAAAAACATAACGGGAAAAAAATCTAAATGCTAACAAAATTATCTAAGCGAACGGAAGCCGACGACGACCAGGCTAAAGCAACCAACCAAACCAAATGTCTGGCCAACCACCCAGGACCAACAAGAGTCCACGACCAGTGCGTGCAGTAGATCCCCGACCCTGACCCCGAACCCGAACCCGTTCCCTCGCCCCGACCCCCTGTCGGCAGAGAAACGGGGAAACCCCCTTTGGCAAAATGTTGGTGGAATTATATTTCCTATGGGCGTGGATTTTCAGGACCGCCTCCTTGCCGGCGATTGCTCAGACGGAGTATAATTTGTAATCACGCTGAGTGCAGTAGCAGCGGCTGCTCGTTCTCGTTTCCAAAAACAGAAAAAAACCAAACGAAGAATAAGAAGACTAAGGGTTGCCGTCCGGTTGGCTCTGGCAAGTGGTTGCTGGTGATGGTGTTGCTGCTCCTGGTAGTGATGCTGCTGCTGTTGACTGCCTGGTGCTTAGCCAGGTCTTAGCAGTTATTACGCTCATGTGTCACTCTTTTAGTCTCTCTCTTGCTCTTTCTCTGTTTATTTCTGTCTCTATCTCTATATATGTATGTGCTCATATTTTATTCAACATCTGCCTGTTTCTAGTGGATTTTCATCTGTTGCTGTCCTTTTTGCTCTTTTGGCTTTTCTTTTTTGCAAGTCTTTTTTTGGTGTCTGCAGACATTTTGCCAAGTTAATCTCCGGTTTGTTTTCCTGATAATGGGTTTGTCAACGGTACTTTGTGATGCTCCCTGTCTGTCTGTCTATCTGTGTCTGTGTGTGTAGATGAATGTATGTGTCTGTGTATGTATCTCTATATATGTATATAAATATTTGCATATGCATGCATGTACTTGTATTATTTTTGTTGCTTCAATCATCTGGACTCTCCCGTTGGCTGCCGTTTTTCACCTTTTCCACATTTCACTTGCCAGCCGAAATATGAAATTAAGAGCGAGTCGCCTGTAAGATACCCTATAAATGACCATCGTAGAAGGAATATATATTCAAATAGACATAATATGGCGAAATCTATTTAAGAAAAGCCATTCAAATAAAAAACTTGGAATATTGTGCTTATAACTGTTTGAGTACAAATGAAACACATTTTTATACCCTTGTAAGGATATATTAATTCGAATAAATTTCCCTCATAAACATGTTTAATAGCTTAGTTAAAATTAAATGTTCACATTACTACCATATTAGTATAGATATTAAAAATCTCAATAAAGGATACTCATTTTCCAAATTCGTTCACTCCCTTAATGTATTTTTGAGTACCCATTGCTCTCCCTCTACTATAATTTTACCGAGGTATTAAAATGGTGTTACAACCCCGACACGCCCACAAATTTGTAGCTTATCCACGCCCGCCAAATTAATCAAGCTGCTGTTGTAATTTTTTGGCCTCTTCCGTTGCCTCTATCCCTCAACTAAATGGCTGCTGATGATGGGTATTCGTGGTTCCAATTTAGCTGCATCTTCACCTGCCACAGACTATACGTGACATGGTTTAAAGCTCGGTCTTGGGGGCACGAGATGGTGGTTAGTCGAGGTGGGAAGGAGGTGATAATGCTGCTTGAACTGCTCCTTTGGTTATTTGTGTCATGTTTGCTTTTGGCCTTAGCCCAAAACTGTTTACCCAATCGCCTGTATTTGACAAGCTCAATTAGGGACAGGATCAAAGCCAGCACCAAAATCCTACACCGGGACTTCAAAATGCTTGCCAGCAATAATAAAAACGCGTTAAATTAATTGCAATTTTAAGCAGATTGCAGCCACTGAACAACAACAAAACAAACCGTTAATACCATCAGATGAATTGAAAAAAGCAGCAGAAGGAGCAGCAACAGCAGAGGAACAAGTTAACTTCAATTGCATGCTCATACCCACGCCCACAACCGACCGCCCACGCATTGCACTTAAGATGATAATCATGTTTACGTGGCGCAAGTTAAATTGCTAACGTAATGGACTAACAGCAGGTGAGGATGCAATCGAGGAGCCGTTGCTAGTGGAAAGTGGAAACAGGTGGAGCTCATGCGTGCTTCTTGCAAGTGGCCAACACAATAAAAAAAAATACACATCCGTTAAGCGAAATAGGATCGCCGATGTTTAAATACCCTCTACCGACATTTATCTTTAACCAAATAAGTTGACAGTATCTCAGATATATTATTCATTTAGTCAAACAAATCAGAAACCAATGCCCATTTGATATTGATCAGATATATTAATCTACATATTTGTATATGGTTCGTGTTACTATATACATATACATACTCCATTGGTGGAGGGTATTCACATTTTTGGGTTGTCCAAGACGAAGGCGGTGATTCGCCCTACTTTCCTACCTCTGCTGCAGCCATCTCGTCCACTCGCTTCATTGGACAACTGAATATGCAAATTGAATTGAGCGTATTATCAACGGAGCAGCAGCAGCAGCACATGCAGGTAAGCAGCAGCAGCATATTCTCTGCCACCGCCTCTGCCCATCAACATAATCGCTCAAGCCAAGGGCTTTGCCTGGGGATTGCCGCTGCTCCTATGGCAATGGCAATGGCCAATGGCGTCAAATGGTGCACAAAATTAAAATTTTAATGGCCAAACAGGAGCAGCAGCTGACGCTTGTTTGTCTGTACTGACGGCCAGATGGGAGGAGAGATGGAGGATTGGATTGGTTAGCTCTAGCAGTTTGATTATAGCTAAACAAGGCAAACTTCTGCTTCCTCTACCCGAAGACCTGCTTAAGAACCCAGACGCACTAGCATCAGTTTCGAGCGTTTCTAAAAGAAGAAACACTTGAACAAATGGCTTAAACAATGCACATGTAACCATTAACCAGCATATGCCCTTGGATAATAGCCCTGTGTAATCGTTTGCCAGTCATTTGTCGAGCAATTCGAATGAAGTTACTGTCCCCGAATTCAGTTAGAAGGAAACAAAAAACAGAAAACTTATTCATACATTGATCCTAATAGATCCATTGGTTTCAGCACCTTCTATATGTTCAATATCCATTTTAACTAGTTCCATTTCAGAGTTAAGGGATCTTTGACATATTCATAAATTAAGAATTCAATATACCCGTTAGCTGGGCGTATAATGGGTACGCGAACAGTGTTAAAGAGCAACTTTAAAAGCTTTGAATACTTTCGACAAGACTGGGTGTGTGAATGAGTATTAAGTTTGAAGAGCGTCCATTGGGTCACTCACTTCCCATTCTGAGAATCGTTTACTCATTCTCATTTTCCCCTGTTCTCTCTCTCTCTCTCGCTGCGTGTGTGTGTATCGCTGATTGACGCACGTAAACAAATCGCTCATACAACGGCACTGTTGTTCCCCAGTTAACGCTCAGCGCTGGGACGGAGCAGAGGCTGCCCCTGCTCTACAAGCCAAATAAAATCAAATTAAAGATACATTCGGAGATACATATGTACAAGCGTATATGTACATACAAGATAAAAGTAAAATGTCCACAAATTAGCGACTATGTAAAAAGTTGAAACTAAACTGAACAACAAACTTGACAGCGGTCGCGGAAGCAACAAAAATGACGTCGCCGTCAATTAGCGCTGCGGTGCAGAGGCGGAGGCAGCTGCTACAAAACGTTGAAAGTTTATGCGGTCGCGTACGTCAAGTGCTAAAGTGTGTTATTAATTTGCATATTGAGTTTTTGGTAATTGAACGAATATAAAAGCCAATTAGTTTACACCCTGCCCCCAACACCGCAATTCCACTCAACCTCAACAGAATCATTCAACAAATTTGAAACAAATGTAATCCCCATCACCAATCAAGCACGACAGACAAACAGCTGGCCAGAGGGATAGAGAGAGAGGCAGAGAAACAGAGAGCAGGGATACTAGTTGATAGGCGGCAAAGCACAATAAACGTTCTAAGCCCTTTAAATACCCTTGCAACAAAAGGATATTATTATTATTTTACATTCAAAAACTTTCACAGCATAGAGGATTCAAGAGGATTATAAGAGACTTGACTTTTTATATAGTTCATTTCCTTCTTCATGTAAATCGTACGATTGATTATGTTATTCTAATCTGATAGAGAGTATTTCATAGTCAACCGTGGAACTTGCGGTATTCCTGTTATCACTACCCATTGTGGACTGTTATCAACTGCCGGCACTTGTTGCTATTGCCTTCGGGCATCGATTGCGACACAGATTTTGCTCAAGTGTTAATGCAATTATAGCCCATGGACTATTGGGAACAATATGTACTGTTGCTGGTCATGCCAACGATACTTAGGGGTGGTTAGATGGGCAATAATAGAACAAGAGCCGTGATTACTATGAAACGTTAATTAGAAAATTTTACATACCAGGGACGAATCTAGAAGATATTTCCTAGTAAGATATATCAGATTATTCTTTCCATATTCCGAGGCACACGTTATTGATCACGGTAAATGAGAGAAAAAAACATACTATAAAGCAAATTGAATTGTTCTCTTCAAAGTACAATAATAGGACTTAGCATCAATAACATATCAATAATAAACGGCTAATGCGATCTCTTTTGGACTTAAACATGGTCCTTAACAAGAGCTTAGTTGACCTGGTTCATGTACTAAACTAATTGGTTCAAAATAGGCAAGACCTAGGTAAATATATGTACATACATATAGTACATGAAATCTGAACCGTCAACGCTGGTTGCACATTAGAGTGATTGAATGACCGACTGACTGAATGAACGACTAAGGCTATCAATGACTGTAATGCTGTCACTGTCATTTGACACCACATGGCTATTTCCCTCTGCACCTATCTGTCCCACTCCCTTCCCCTCCCTTACCTCTTTCTTTGGTAAATCGAGCAAACTAAGCGATTTTTTAGTTAATGTGCGCCAAATCTAATTTCTCACCTTACACTGCCATTCCATCCAACAGGTACTTGAATCCGATGTAGCTGCATTGTTGGACGAGGTGAGAGCGTTCAATGATGACTATGCAGAAATGCAGCGTTTGGACGCATTAATCGATACGTTACGCAACTACAATGGACCAACAATATGCCATGAATGGCCGTATCCTTTAATTTTCAAGGGCACAATCGATGAAGCACAGCTAGCACAAATACTCAATGCAGCGGAACTGGTTCCAAATGTAAATGATACAACTTTAACCACATTGCCCATTAGTCAGCGCAACCGACCGTCACAGATGTTATTGCGATTCACAAAAATCAAATCCATAGCCAGAAAAAGTACCTTACGAAAACTAACTGAACAGTAACATTAGCTGATTCAGATGATAATTACAGAAGATGCAAGTAATCGTCTGTCTATCTCAAACAACGAACCTTCAATTTAAAGTGTAATTGAACTAGTATAACAAAGTTACAAATATAAAGATGAGCCATAATATAAAACCGATTTCATTGTGGTACTAGTAAGAGTCAATCTTTTAAGTCAATGAAAAACCGCTGAGAGAACCCCATCTAGACTGAGCGACGCAAAAGTAGGAGGGAATGGGAGAGTCGTACAAATATTGAAAAAGGATAACGATCGCGACTCCAATCACGTCTCGAAAATGGGAACACAAATTTTCTAAGAATGCCAGTTAATTCGTTCGCCATTCCCTTCGAATAGGGGGAAACCACTGGAAAGCTTCAAATTAATAAATAACGTGGCCGGTGGACTTGCAATTCCAACTGTTTCTGACAATTTGAATTAGACTTGTGGTTGGTCGTTGAGTAGGAATAGAGCTATGTATATACGAAATGTAAAACCCTATATACATTACTTACCACATTCTCTCTCTGAATATGTGTGTATTATCATTGATGATATTTGCGGTGGCGGTATTCACTGATTCTGACATGAAGACAATAAGGGTCCCACATCTGTTTTTGAGGTTCGATTATAGGAATATACATATATACATATGTATGTATGTATGTGTAACGGCTAATATGTATGTATTCGGCAAGTATAATATGTCTAATATCGAACGAAATCAATAAGCCATGCAGCAACAAGTTAAGTAATCTAAATGACCGAAGGGCGGAGTCAACGTCTTGCAAATAAGCCAATAGTGCGTTTCTACAAATCAGGTTCCCATCTTACTTAAATATAATTAAATCGAAAGTTATACATACATATGTATGACAGCTAGTAAAAAGAATGCAAGATATTTGTCAGATAGAAGCACATATAAACCTATTTTTGGGTAGTTTCTAACGGTGTATTTGTTACATGTATGTACATACATACATACATACTTATGTATGTACGGTGGTTCCTAATATCACATTGCAAGCTTATTACAAAAACAGATATACTTAAACTATGGAAGGGTATAACACTGCAATGATCCTCAAAAGAAAGAAGCTGAAAGTAAAAACGAATGTTGTTCTTGTTATGCATATTATTACTTATACATAAATGAAACTGGGAAGCAAAAACTTTTACACCCATAACAATGTATCTCTGTATGTGTGTGTGCGTGTGTTTTGTAAATTATTCATAACGGTATCATCAGCTTTTCTCCGGGCTGCCCGGCTGATTAAATTGGTTGGGAGCGAGGAGGGAAGCCAAAAGCTAATGATACAGGCACCATATGTATGTACATACATATGTATACCACTCTCACTCTCTCTGTCTCTGTGTGTGTATGTACGAGGTGACATTGTTCTTATGGGCAAGTTATAAACTCCATGCCCCCGGCCTCCTCCAGTTAACCCATTCAACTGTGTGTGGTCAGCGACCATTGCAGCAGACCGCCATAATTATTAAAATATAAAAACCGGCACCAGCAACAGCAACAACAACAAGTGTGATAATGAGCACCCAACAAAGAACAAAACAAAAGTTCAGTTAGATCATGCAAGTCCACTTTAAGATACCCTACACAGCACATTAAATGTATGTATGTACATATGTATGTATGTCCGAAAAACATACTCGTATTATGAAGTTGCCTAAGAATGAACATTAGCATGCTTGCTCCATCTGGTAGATGTCATAGAAAACTTCTCCTTCTATATGTTGGGTAATCAGAACAATTCTTTTTCAACCAATAGGTGCAGGGTATGGAAACAAAGAAACAAAGAGCATTAAAATGAGAAAAGTGAAAGCGAACACAGCGTCGCCAAGGTTGACGTTGACAAAGAAGGCCAAAGGTTGCCCTAGTGCTATCGTGAGAGAGGGAGAAAGCACCAAAACTCATGTACTTTAGAGGATGGGCGGGTAGGAGAAACCAGTGATAAACGGGGTGGACAGTTATGGGTGGAATAAGAAAAGCTTTGAAACAAATACAACAGTCACAAGTATTTATTTTTTTTTTCTTTCAGTAAGTCCATTACAAAGTCTAGTATTTGACTTGCAAGATTACAATTAAAAGGTCAATAAACTAAAGAATACTTAAACCGTTTTACTTGACTATCTGACAAAAATCAAGTTATTTAAAAAGAAATGTAATTATTAATCTAAAACTACAAATATCAGATTTTTAACCTTTGAGTGCAATTACTAAAGTAATTTCGATAATGACTTGATCTTGTACGTTTTAATCGATAATTTCACTTGTAATTGAACAATGACAGGAATGAAGAAAGCAATCTGAGTTTTTTTTATGGCAAGTGAAAATATTAAATTGTCCGATTCTTGACAAAGAAACATACACACACACACATCCTCACACACATTTCTAATGACAGGCAGCGCCCAACACTTGTTGAAGAAGTTCGTTGAACGCAGTTCAATTCGGTTTTATTGAAGGGAGGGTGGAAAAGATGTTGTTGGATGGGTAAATATGTATGTGGGTGGGTGTCACACCTTTCTCGGTTGCCAATCAACAACAACAAGAACGAGAACAACAACCAACTGAGTTATTGGCCTGTCAGAAAAGCTGCAATTAAAAGCCTAGACAGCTCCTTTCGCCTTGGTGCTGGAATGGAATGAAATGGAATTCAACCTCATAAATGCCCACGCACGCATGACAGGCACCTGGAGAACGACCTGCTGAACCAGGTGAGCTTTGCCTTATATCCTATCCGTACGTTTCTTTTTTCTGTTTTGTTTCTTGGTGTGGCATCAATTAAATTCGAATTGTTGCAGTGTCTTTGATTTGCCATCACCCACCACCGGCCACCCTTAGTCACAGTCCACCTCTGCCACAAACAATTTGCAAGGCGGCGGCAATTGAAGGCATTTCATTTTTTTTTCACTCAAACTTTTTGAGTGTCGCTGAGCAGAGAAAGAAGGAAAGAGAGAGGAGTGCTCAGAGAAGTGGTAGTGATTCTCTCTGGGAACATGGAACATGGCCAGGACATTCAGCTGGCACGTGAAGCCATTACGATGGCAGGCAATTATGTGCGTGTCCCTTTACCCTTCACTCCTTGCCCAGCAGTACCAGTGCCGCAAAATCATCCTCCTGTCGTACGCAAATAAAAACTGTTTTCCACCAGCAACAGCAGCGGCAGCAGCAACCAGCCACAGCAATGAAAAGCCACGAAATGTGTTTTTAATGCAAACGACTTTTACTTTGAAACTGCACACGGCCATGGTGAATGCCGAGGGCGCTAACTGAATGGAAAAGCAAACTATGAACCAAAACAGGGTTTTTGTGGAAGTTGGCACAAATTAGAGTGGAGGATGATGTCGAAGCAATACTTGCTTATCAATAGCTAATCCGAAATACAATAGGAATAAACCTTTGAAATGCCGAACTTAATATTTTTGTTACCGATATACATATGTATGTATGTATATAATCAGGTCAATCCCAATTGGCGTTGGATTCGCACTTTGTTTTGTTACTTGTAGCTTTTAGAAACGTCTTGCCGAATCAATATAGCCGTTTAAATCAATTGTACCGCCTGAACTCAATAATAAGCATAAAGCAGCCTAAGGGAAAACCAATGTTTTGGTATGTTTGGAGCCCAAAGAGCAATGGCAGAAACAGAACCCAAATGTGTCTGTCTACCTGTCAGTTTGTCAGGCTAACAGCCAGATAGTCAGTTAGTCAGCCAGTCAGTCAGTCTGGGAGTCGCTTTGGCTATGATATTACGCCAAAAGAGCTTTAAATAAACAAACTAATAACAGAAATCACGAAGCCAATAGGCAATAGGAGGTAATAACTGAACGCTAGAGCAGGACAGCAAGTGGAAGGGCTAAGGGGATGAGCGAGAGAGGAAGAGCTACCATTTGGCCCGATTGTCTCCTGTATTGTAGATGTCTATAGCAACCAGGCAAATATGTATATGTATAACCCGAATAAACAAACTAATAAAACATGGCCAGGCCCAAGCCAGTCCCAGGAGAGACGTGGAGGAGACCCAACAACACATTGCGAAGAGAAATACCTCCAAAAAGACTGAAAACAAAAAATCCAAAAACCACGAAAAGCAGACCACAAATGGAACTACAACTATGACAAATTAGATAACCATTGAGCTCTGCTGGTGAAGTCATCTAAAATTAACTGGGTAAGATGCCAAATATACAAGTATATGTATATGTTTGTATGTAAGTAGATACATGATTAATTTTTTGGAAAAGTCTGTGCAGGTGCTATTATGCAACGTGAAGATTGGAGTGAAGTGATATATAGATATATACACGATAATGTCGGCAGCTATTGAAGAATCGCTTAATAGAATAGAATTATTATGAAATACAAACCACGGCCAGGGCCAGGGACAGGGACAGGGTCAGAGCCAGACAAGGACAACGACGTCGGTGACAACGACGGCGGCACGGAGACGTACATTGATCTCCATGGCCAAATGCCGTGCCAGGTCCATATTGAACGATGAAACGCCTGAAGCGTCAGCTCAAAAGCCTTCAACACCCACTGGAACTACAACAAACGCTGGGCCCCAACAACAACAACCACAACAACCTCAAACATCATTGCTGAAAATAGAACCGTTCGTTCCTAGTTTTAATCAAAGACTACGCCGGCGTCCTATTGGTCGCTCTCATAGCACTTTAAGCCACAATGTTATGCCCAAACGTCCGGCAGTTGCGCCACAAGCTGATCTTTTGGTGGGTCATGCCAGTCAGCAACAACTTAAGCGTAGCTATGCTCATTTACGACAACAGCAGCGTTTGCCGCCCACCACTGGCGCTGCCACCACCACACGCGGCTGCATTGTACGCCAACGATCCAAATCCACTTCATCATCGGCAGCCTCAAACTCGTGTCGACCTGCCACGGCTGCTGTCTGCACTCCAAACACTCTGGTTGGCAGCACAGGTGGCACTTTGGTTAGTGGTGCCATTGTCACCCCTCAACCCAATGGCATTTGTCGCATCCAGAGATTAGCCAAGGAGCGTGAGGAGTTGCCTGATCGCATCAACTACGATCGTCGTGGCTTAACCGCCATTCCCATTTTTGAACTAGAACCGAATTTGCGACTTTTGTCGCTGCAGCACAATCTAATTAATACATTTCACATACCCAAAGAGCTACCGCCGCCACCACTGCCTCCGCCAATTGTTCAGCAGAATATGACGCCGCGAGAGAGCAACAACAACAATGTCAAGTCAAGTGGTAAGTTTTTATTACAGAAACCTGAGTACGAATTTATTTAAAAGGCAACGATTTGCACAACAGTGCTGCAAGCCACTAAACAGTGTTATAAAACGATATAGCGAAATTCCGTTAAATTTCAAACAGTCGTTTTTCTAGTGCTGGGATGACACTAGATTTTTTGCAGTCATCTAGTATCATGCAAGGATAAACATGCTTAATAACACAAAAGTTGGAATATTTAATAGATTCTGTTTAAATTTTTATCTCGCTTTAGATATATTTTAATTCAAATGTTAACATAATTAGCTAACAAATCAAAATTAGCTATAGCATATAGTAGACCGATTTGGCTAAAACTTAGCACAGTTATTTATATTTAGGTATTACTCTGGAACTATATTCTTGAACGATCGTTCCTATGGGAGCTATTTGATATAGCCAACCGACTGAAACTTGGTGAATATGTTAGAAATTTATATTATATTAAACTCAAAAACAACAAATTTCGTAATATTCGATTGAAAAACAACAAAGTTATGGAAGCTGACTTGTATTCTCGACCGATCGTTCCTATGGGAGCTATATGATATAGTCATCCGAGTGGGATGACTTCGAGATATACAATGCCTGTAGCAAAAAGAAGTCTAAATTTCAGCTATGTAGCTTTAGGGTCTCGGAGGAGATCGTGGTGATCCAGACAGACGGACGGACAGACAGATGGACATGGCTGTATTAACTCAGCTCGTCGTACTGATCAAGAATATATATATTTTATGTAGTTAAAGATGCTTCCTTATATATGCATAATATTGGTCTCTTTTCAGACCTCTGCTACAACAAAACCTGTGTTGTGGATCCTCCTGATTTGGGGCGACGTCCGGCACTGCGTGGACATCCGCGACTTACCCGAGCAATGACCAATGCCGGCAACGTCCATAGCCACAATCTTTCCCCTAAATCCGGAGGTAGTCCTGGACCCGGTAGTCCCTTAACCACCCAAGCTTTGGCCATAAATGGAGGCGGCGGATGCGTTGGAGCTGGTCGATCGAAGCTGGCCAAGCGTGGCTACAACTATGCGCAAGCTCAATTGACACCACCACCGGCACTACGTCTGCGTTATGGATTGGAAAAGTCCAAGAGTTTTGTATCCAGCAGCCTCCAAGCCATGAAACAGCAGCATCAGCAGCAAATGATGCAGCGAAGGACTATGCTAAAGGCAAATGGAGATGGCAATCAACAAAGCTGTGACGAAATAAGTGCCATGAACAATAGTAATCTTTCTTTATGTGGCGGCGGCGGTGAAGAGGAGGAGCCCAGTTTGAGCGCTACGTCCACCTCCCACTTGGATCAATTGAGCATAAAGAATAAACAGCTTAGTTTAAGTGCCTGTTATGGAGGAATATTTCAGCATTTGGTGTTCCTGGATCTATACGATAATCAGATCGAACGGATTGCCAATTTAGATGGCTTGCCAGCATTGACAGTCCTCCTTCTGGGCAAGAATAGGATTACCGATATAGGTGGACTGTGTTCGCTCAAGGATTCGCTGCGAGTATTGGATCTGCACGGCAATAAGTTGACTAGTTTGGGCAATCGCATCAATTGTCTGCAGCAGCTTAAATCTCTGAATTTGGCTGGAAATCAGATCCGGCAAATCAACCAACAGGATTTCAATGGTTTGAAATGTCTTCGGGAATTAAACCTAAAGAGAAATAAACTGAGGCGCATTAATGGATTTCAGCATTTGGTGACCTTGGAACGGTTGTGGTTATGTCACAATGAACTGCACAAAGTGGATGACATGGCCAGTATAGCTAGAGCAACTCGTCTTCTAGAAGTGACCATTGAGAACAATCCCGTGTCTCTGGCCGGAGACTGTGTTTCCTTTTTGGTGTCGCACCTCCCTTTGCTGCAATCTCTCAGCCAAATGCCCATTACCGAGCAAGTACGTCGGGCTGCCCTAGCTTGGCGTCAGCACAAGGAACAGGCAAAAGCTACTCATGGTAGCTCCGAGGCATATCAAAGCATACGGCGAGAAGAAGTCATCTCGAATGCTCGCACTAATTGGGAATTGCTAAGATCCCAACAGACTTTAGGAAGACCCAGAAGCCGGTTGACCAAAATTAACGAATCAAATGAAGGAAATTTAGAGGAATTGAAGGAGGAGGAAGAACTCAAATTACCTTTGATAAAAGACCAAAATTTGCAAGAAGACAAGGAGCAGGAACCAAATGGAGGTGGTCCTTCGTCAGAAGCTTCCAGCCTGGGACCCAATGTGGACTCCTGCTCTAGCTGCTACAGTTCAGACAACGACGAAAAGCCCCAAATAGATGAAAACTGCAATAAAGTGGAGACTCCAACCTCACCAATTGCACCTCCTCTTCCTTTAGAAAAGCTATCACCTGCACCCTCGCCTCCTGCGTTAACTCTTACACCACCAGCAGCCACAGCAGCAGGAGAAACCATCACTTCCCCCAGGACTTCACCTGGTCCCTCCACCACTGCTACCTTGCCAGTGCCAGGGGTTTCTTCCAATGTCATACCTAGTCGCCCAGCCAGTAGCAAGCATCGCTCTAGACCTGCACCCATAACTCAATTGGGCTTGGGTCAAATAAGTAGAGGAGGAGCAGGGGGCTCTGGCTCTAAACGATACATGGCAGGCAGCCTAATACGGGCCCAAACAGTCAGTAGCAGCACCAGCAGCAGTTCCAGTCGTGGAAGCGCCAAAACTACATCCAATATAGTAGCCCTCGTAACACCAACTGGAGGAGCAACTGGAGCAACAGCTTCCACCAAGCCTAATCCAATCTCGACTGCATCGTCCGCTGCACCCTCTACTGCAATTACTGTGGCGAAGCCTTCGGCTGCCGAACGTGAACGTGAGCAGGGAGGCGACTATCTGATCGAGATTTGCGGACGCTATCTCAACATCTATGGCCAAGGAGCATTACGTTTCATAGACAAACAATGGAACCCTTCGAAAGCCAACGATGTGCACACTCTCAATTTTAGCTATATTAATTTTAATAACATTGTACAGATTCTCGGTAGGATTAAGGTACGGTTCCCCCATGCCGAGCATTTTGTGTTCCGTGAGACGAACATCAGTTGTCTAGGGCAATTGAATGGTCTGGCCGAATTGCAGGGATTAAGCAGTTTAGTCATAGATGCAGAGGGCAATGGCATTACCCAGAAGGAATCCTGGCAAGCATATGCTATATATCGCCTATCCCACTGGGGTCTCAAGCAATTGAATGGTCAGGAAGTAAGCGAAGCGGAAGTGGAGTTGGCCAATTCTCTATATGCTGGTCTCTCCGACTTGGTTCTTTGGTCTATGCCGGAGGTCATGTTGCATCCTTTGCTGGCTCGATTGCGCCTGGATGAATCCTGCACGGCCAGCAAATTGTCACCCAAAGAATGGCTTATGCGGGCGGATAACAAATCCTTACGTTTGGTTGTTGGCAAAGAGGCTTTGCAATGGAAGAAGGGAAACAGCGCAGCAATAGCGTCGGTTGCAACAGCAACGGATTGTGTGGCCTCCACTTCTCTGCCTCCCAGTGCTAGGGACCGAGGCAGGCAACACTTTGCCCTGCTTCTGGAAAACACCTGTAATGCAGTGGAAAAATTACACAAATTGGAAACTCTATGGCCCAGTATGCTGTTAGACATTGTCCGTAATACTCTGTTGGATTACGCCCAGCTGGATGTCTATTTAAGGAATCTGATGTGTGAGCTGATGAAGTAAAATGAACGTCAGGGAACAAACCAGAGTGAGAGCGAAATAGGGGGGAACATGAAAAAGAAGGAGATGGAAGCATTCCATAGTTTAGAATTTTCTTCTAGTTTAATACGGCTTTTAGTTAGTTGGGCACCAAAGAAATAATTTTTTATAATAACTATATTCTTATCGATTGATCTTAGGCATTTACCAAATCTTGTAAAGCAACCAACAAGCATGACAAAAGAAAACTAGTCCAATTTTGATATATATTTAACATTAAACTTAAAAAACAAATAAAGATTACAAAAGAATATAAGCCCTAATGGAGTACAAATATTATCGCATGGTTTTGTAAACTTTCTACAAATAGGATCAGGCAAACCCTTGAAAGAAACTTTTGTAAAAAAATTTGTTTTCAATTTATACATCCAATAGAAAATGCTGTATACCGGGTTTTACCAGGTTCCCACTCTCTCCTTATTAACCTACAGTTAGGTCTATCAATTGTTTAGTCCCTCCGTTCTTGTGCTGCTTTTGCTAGTATTATTCGGTGAAGGTTTTTGTGACTTTTGAACCTTGTCTACATAAATGTTAAGTATAGCCTCGATGCCAGGGTATAGAACAAAGTTTGTTGTTCTGATCTTTTTATCAATAAGATATGATGTCACCGATTCCGTGTTGAAAGCTATATCGAGGGCATCACTATGCGTCACCTTGTCTAAATGAGTACGCTGCACTTTGATCACACAATTCTCGAAACCATTAACTCTAATGCTAAGATCAAGATTATATGAGGGATCTACATCGGGCCAACGTTGCGCTAGAACATCCGCCGACCACTGAAGTTCTGGACTAGCAGCGTTTAGGTGGCCCCTCACTGACACAAACTTGGACCACAATTCGGAGGCAAAGTGAGGAGCCATTGGAGCCAGCATTATAATCTGGGCAGCCAAAGCTCTTTCAAACTGTTTCCCATGACGCTGGATATACTTGGGAGCACGCTGAAATAAAAAGAAAAGCAATGAGGTCGAAATTTTCTATTAATTTACTAGACTGACCCTTAACGAGTTAGTTAGACCTTGCATCTTCGATATGGCCACACTCAATTGATGGGCATGTCGATAGTTAAAGGTCGCTCCTTTTATATAGAAATTGCGTGCATCAAAGAGTTTAGCGTCTTCGGCCAAAAACTCGTCGCTTTGGGTATCCACTTCGGGCGGGGAGTCATCCTCACGAATATTTTTAAAGTCCCTAAGAGTAATCCACAGTCTCTTCTGCCAATTGAGTATACCAGGAAAAGCTAAGGAAAGGAATTCAAACGAAATTGTAGTGTAAAAAAATATTTTTTTTAACTTACTTGCACTTGACCAATTTCTGTGCGATGTGGGCGCCACATCTGCTAGGATAATCAACCGCGTTGTATCTGTACCATATTCATTGAACATCTCACTGGGTTCCACCCCATTCAATTTGGATTTAGACATCTTCTCCCAAGTCATTACCACAGGTTCTTTGGTTTCTTTTAAAACAGCTTGATTCTTTTTGGCATTTGTTATTTCCACTTGGGATTCAGGAACATAGCGTCCACTGCCCTTTACTCGAAATGACCGGCCCATAACCATCCCTTGGACCAATAGCCGCGAAAAGGGCTCGCTAGTAGGTGTCAGACCGCAACTATGAAGGAAATGATTCATAAACCGGGCATAATATAGATGCAAAACGGCGTGTTCTTTGCCTCCTATGTACAAGTCCACCGGCATGAACTGTTTTATGAGTGCCGGGTCAAATATCTTGTCTTCACTGTTGGAATTCAGGTAGCGCAAATAGTACCATGAACTGTCCACAAAGGTGTCCATCGTATCGGTTTCTCTACGAGCATTTGGATCCTTACATTTGGGGCACTGGCATACAAGGGAATCACTTTTCGCTTGCCTTGGTGGTAAAATGACTGGTAACTGATCTTCAGGAACGGGTACAGAACCACATTTAGCACAATGAATGATGGGAATTGGTGTGCCCCAATAACGTTGCCGTGAGATTAGCCAATCTTGAAGCTTAGAGGAGACTCGATAGCCTCCAATATTGAGACGACGAGCGGTTTCTAATACATCCTGGCGTAATGTCTCCCAGTTGCTGGAATTGAAATGTATATCGGACGAGCAGAAGGCCAGCCCAACTTTCTCCCATAGTTCCCGATCTTCTTGCCGGAAACTTGGAGCAGCCAGATACACATCACATTTCGGGGGAAAGTTTACCTCATCACTAAAGATTATAGGCAATGTGGTTTTCGCAAAGGGATTCTCCACGCTCAAATGGCCTGCATCCGCTTCGGGTAGTTTGGATAGATAATGTTTACTTCTCAGGATCAGGAATCCCAATGGATCCTTCAGATGCTCGGGACTGGTAGTCCAAACGCGTAGTAAATTTCTTCTAGACGAAGATGTCAGCAGGTTAAAAGCAAATCCATCGCATTCGCCGATCCAATGACGCTGTAAGTTGATGATATCCCGCCAATCTCTTAATGTGGGGTCTTCAAGTCCTTCGAGCAACTGTTTGGCATATGATGAGGTCCTTATAAACCATTGTTTTAGCAGTTTCTTTTCCACTTTGGCACCAGAGCGCCAAGAGCACCCATTGGCATCCACCTGTTCATCGGCCAAAACAGTCTGATCTACAGGGTCCCAGTTGACTAAAGCCTCATTTTGATAGGCCAATCCTTGTTGGAGAAGCATTAAAAACAACTTTTGTGTCCATTTGTAATACTTTGGACTGCAAGTGGACAGCTCGTGGGACCAGTCAAATGAGCATCCCAAACGCTCTAGTTGTTCTTTCATTTGGTTTATGTTTTGATCTGTCCATGCCGAGGGCTCCACTCCACGTTGATTAGCTGCATTCTCGGCAGGCAATCCAAAGGAATCCCATCCTATCGGTTGGAAAACATTCTTTCCGCACATCCTCTGAAATCTAGCAACTGCATCACTTATGGTGTACACTCGGACATGGCCCATGTGGAGATTACCCGATGGATAAGGAAACATGGAGAGTACATAGTATTTGTTCTGTGACTGTTGAATATTAAAGTGACCCTCGTTTACTTTATGTCGCCAATGTTCCTCAATGTTTTGCTTCACCTCATTGGTCAGCTCCAGTAGCTGCTAAGAAAAAAACATCAAAAACAGATCGAATCTTTTGAAGATTCTTACCTCGTTGTCTGTGCAGCTTTGGGTGAGAAGACGCTTGCACCAGCTCCTTTGGAATCCTCTAAGAGTGGAGACTCTTCTCAGCCCAAGCATTTCGTTAATTTTAATTGATTAAATTCAACATTTACTTAAAATTGTTGAGTAACAATAACACATGCGAATTACAAACTACACTAGAGATGAGCTACTTAAGCAAATGTGTGACTCACGATATCCGGCGCCGGTTTCGATCTCAGTGATGCGACGAAAACAAATAACACATACATATGCAGTTACAAATATATGATTTAATTCAGGCAGACTAGGAGCCTAGTAACAAATCAGATTCTTAATTAATCACTTAAATATACATAAGTAAATGTTTTATAAATGTGTGATCAAAGTTTTTTTTAGAACAAAATTGTCTTAAAATTTCTGAGCTTGTTAACCAGAAGTGTAGGAAATAATTACTTACATATTTTAAACACTAGGACTTGCTAAGCTGATTATGAATTATGTTAGGCCTATTCTCCACAGACTATTTGAGTAAAAGGTTTTAAAAGAATCAACAACAAATTGCAATGTATTTCTTAGGCAACTTGTTGATTTGTAATATTTGCAAGAAAGGAAAACGTTTTTTTTAGAATCATCAATTTCATGAAAAGCAAAAAAAAAATAAAAATAAATCCGTCACTGCTATATAAGTAAAAAAAAAATTACAAATAGAAGCTAAATAATTGCTCAAAGTATATTTTTGAAAATTGATTTCAGCGAGTTATCATGCAATATTATTTATTTTATTTTATTCTCATCGCTAATTCATCAGCGCTGCCACATCGTTGTTGCCAGTAGGCGGCAAGCTACTTCAACACTCTGGCAACACCACAAGCAGAGTTATTCCGTACCGTTTTAGCTACCTAGCGAGTAGAGCTGGGAAAACCATCGTTAGAACCGAAGGAGTGCGATATATCGATGGAAATTTTCCGATGCCGAAGTATCGGATTTCTTTTGATTTGAATAGATCAGCAAAATATATAACTGAAAACGTATGTGCTTCATACATATATACATACATAAAAATTTACATGTAACAAAACATATACTTATTATTTTAACTCACCTGATCATGATCCAGCAGAAAATTCTCATCCGTTCACTTTGATGCACGCGCAATTACTGACAAATTGGCGCCTTAGCGCCCCCTTTTGAAGCCAGCAAATTGATCGTTCATAGAGAGTAAAGTTCAAGAAAGAAGAGTTCGAGAGAGTAGAGTTCACTTCGGCTGCCGCCCAAATAATAAAATTTACCACCCAAACACCGATCGTGAACTCTACTCTCTCTAACTTTACTACAGAGGCTTAAGCGCTGTTAGTTTACTCTCTAACTTCAAGAGAGCAGAGTTTACTTCGGCTGCCGCCAACACACACCCACATACGCTCTCGGTTGTCGCTCTTTTGAACTCTGCTCTCTATGTTAACAGCGACATGACCGGCGCCAAAACGAAAAAAAAAAACATTATTATTTTTCTTCTCACAGTGACGGACCACATAAAAAGTGCGGAGACTTCTGTGAAAAAAAAGTGACATGTTTTTTTTTGCAAAATAAATACATACAATATATTATAATAATACAATAATTCCTATATAATTCCGTTTGATTGTAATAACAAAATTCTAAGGTCTTGAGCACTGATTCTTTTCGTTTCAACTATACATGCATACAAAATAAGTCTATAAAATAACCCCATTTAAATTTCGATGGAACCATCGATATTATCGATGGTTTTTTCCAGCACTATTAGCGGGAAATCTAGCCGTTTTCTTCTGTGGCCAACACTAATCGCAAGCTGCAAATGCAGACATAATTTTTTTTCGCACAGCGAACAAACTGACTTGTGAATAGAATTCTAATTGGAAAACAATTTTACTTGCTAATTTTATTGATTGTGTTTAATTATGGGAGACTCCCTGGAGAATACCGACACGTCGGTGGATCCAGGCGTAAATGTGTCCATAGCAAACTACGATGCATTTGCCAATTATTTGCGCAAAGCCGTAACAATTTTACTGCCCGAGGAAGATGTGGTGCCGCCCTCATTGAATCGGGCTCTGGATGATCCTATCAATCAGGAAACCATCAGGAAGTTCCTGTCAGATCCCCAGGTGCAGGCATTATATGTGCAAAGGAATTGCATTAAAGGTAATATTAAGGTTTTCGTTTTCTCAGCTGGCAGCAAAAACTTTGTGGAGCTGTCCAGGTGTTAACTCAAAATGGCGGCGCAGCAAAATCTTTAAACACACAAATTATCGTTTTTGCATCTCCGTTTCACAAAATATTGTTTCAAGCCTTTAAAGTATGTGTTTTTGTGCAAATCGAGTAAATTTAATGCTGAGCATGACGTCATCAACTGCCAGCTGAGTCAGTTTTGCTTCCCTAGCTGAAAAAGGGGTATATTAGTTTGGCTGCAAAATACAAACTGCAGTTAGACAAATATATTATACAAAACGTGTCTATGTTTGATAGTTCGTTGTTGATAATTAATCGTTTTGTTACCTACAAAAAATTAATAGATTATATAGCCACGTAATATATAAAAGGGGTATAGATGCTTCGACCTACATAGCCATAGCGCTATCATCCCGGTCTTTATTTCATATGTGACCAGATATGCCTAGGCATAGAATGGCAATTCGGCGGATGCCACCTGCAGTAAAGTTTGTTGTAATTGTTAGTCATTTTTTAAACATTTGTTTCAAAACAGAAAAGTACAAAAAAAAAAACATTTGTTCATCTTGAATTTTTGTGACGTCATCGGCACACAATTGTGTTTAGTTCCATCTGTGTAGTGTGGTCAAGTAGTGTCAATTAGAGTGACCAGCTTATACGCACTTTGCCGGTTGGCGGAAGATAATAAATTTTGCCATTGACATTGGCACCCCTTACCCCTCAGAACAACCAAGGCATTGGCCTTGCCCGTCAGGGTCAGCCTTGGGAAACGAATTTTCGAAGGTTCTTACCTTGGCCGTTGAAATTTCGAAGGTAACAGCCTTGGTAATGAAATGATGTCAGTGCCAACGCCAATGCCAAAATGAGCGTCAAGGTACCTAGAACAATCACAACAAATATTGTAGATAATTGTTATCAAGCTTAAACTGAATTTTAAATATATGTACGTACATATGTATATCATATTATGATAAATGTATATGATAATAATAAGTTTTAACAAATTTTTCTTGCACTATTTCGTTGTGTAGAGGATGATACAGAACAACCTGTCGAGGGTGAAGAAGAAAAGGAGGAGGTTTCCTATCAGATAAGCAACGATGTCCACTTCACCAACAGCCGAATGGCCTCTTTGGCCTGCATCAAGCGTGGCGTTGTAGTTGAGGCAGATAAATCCATTCATTCCCAGTTGCGGTTGATCAACTTTTCCGATGGTTCACCATACGAGACATTGCATGCCTTTATCAGCAAGTCCCTGGCACCCTATTTTAAATCATATGTCAAAGAATCGGGTCGTGCTGATCGCGATGGCGATAAGATGGCTCCTTCGGTAGAGAAGAAGCTAGCTGAATTGGAGATGGGATTGTTGCATTTGCAGCAGAATATCGATATACCAGAAATTACTCTGTCAGCTCATCAGACCGTCAACAACATCATCCGCAAATGCTCCGACGAGGGGCGCAAGGCCAAAGTGGTGGATTTTGGCGATAAAGTGGAGGATTCGTCATTTCTCAACCAGCTGCAAAATGGAGTCAATCGTTGGATCACTGAAATTAAAAAGGTCACCAAACTGAATCGTGATCCTGGTTCAGGCACAGCTCTGCAGGTAATTATCAATTGAGAGTCGAAGCGAAGCATCATCAATAACTGCTGATTTATTGTGTTGTAGGAAATCTCCTTCTGGTTGAATCTAGAGCGGGCCCTTTACCGCATCCAAGAAAAGCGCGAGTCTCCTGAGGTAGCCTTAACTTTGGATATACTAAAGCATGGGAAGCGTTTCCATGCCACTGTATCCTTCGATACGGATACGGGACTCAAGCAAGCTTTGGCTACGGTGGCCGATTATAACCCCCTGATGAAAGATTTCCCCATCAATGATTTACTCTCCGCCACGGAGCTGGAGAAAATACGTCCCGCAGTTCAGCAAATCTTTTCCCATTTGCGGAAAGTTCGCAATACCAAGTATCCCATCCAGCGTTGCCTGAAGCTCATCGAGGCCATATCCAGGGACTTATCGCAGCAGCTGCTTAAAGTGCTGGGAACTAGGCGCCTGATGCACATCCCCTTTGATGAGTTTGAGCGCGTAATGAATCAATGCTTTGAGATCTTTAGCTGCTGGGATGATGAATATGACAAACTTCAAGGACTCCTTCGCGATATTGTAAAGAAGAAACGAGATGAGCACTTGAAAATGGTTTGGCGCGTCTCACCTGCTCACAAGAAGCTGCAGTTACGCATGGAGCACATGCGTAAATTCCGACGTCAGCATGAGCAATTGCGTACAGTAATTCTGCGCGTGTTGCGTCCCACTAAAACTGGAGGGCAGGCCGCCGGTGATGATGGCAGTGGTGCTGTGGAAACCAAGCAGCCGTACAGCCTCGATGCAGCCGATGCAAACGCCATAGAGGAAGTCAACTTGGCCTATGAAAATGTTAAGGAAGTAGATTGCTTGGACATTACTAAAGAAGGATCCGAGGCTTGGGAGGCGGCAGTCAAGCGTTACGAAGAGAAAATCGGTTTGTAGAACCAAGGCAAACGGCTCTCTGTGAAAACCTTGTTGTAACATCTTGTTTTTCCCTCTAGATCGCGTTGAGACCCGCATTACTGCTCATTTACGTGACCAATTGGGCACAGCCAAGAATGCCAATGAGATGTTCCGCATCTTCTCGCGCTTTAATGCCCTATTTGTTCGTCCACATATTCGTGGCGCTATAAGGGAATATCAAACCCAGTTAATTCAGCGGGTCAAGGATGACATTGAAGCTTTGCATGAGAAATTCAAAGTCCAATATCCTCAAAGTAAGAGTTGCCGTCTCTCTTCAGTTCGTGATCTTCCTCCAGTTGCTGGATCCATAATTTGGGCTCGCCAAATCGATAATCAACTTACGATGTATCTAAAGCGGGTCGAAGATGTGTTGGGCAAAGGGTGGGAAAGTCATATCGAGGGACAAAAGCTAAAAGCCGATGGTGACAGCTTCCGGGCTAAACTCTCTATCTCAGATGTCTTCCATGAATGGGCCCGAAAGGTCCAAGAGCGCAATTTTGGAAGCACCGGACGCATTTTCACCATTGAGGCGACCCGCAGCCGGACTGGTCGTGGAAATGTTTTGCGACTGCGTGTCAACTTTCTGCCCGAGATTATCACTTTGGCAAAGGAAGTTCGCAATATAAAAAATTTGGGCTTCAGGTTAGTAAAAGGCTAGCATAGGAACTATTCAATAGATAAATAATTAACTCTGGTAATCTCTTTCTATCCAGAGTTCCCCTTACAATTGTAAATAAGGCACATCAGGCCAATCAGATATATCCATATGCCATATCCCTTATTGAGAGTGTTCGCACCTACGAACGCACATTGGAGAAGGTAAGAAGAATTGTTAGACTTTAGTATCAAAAATTGGCTACCTTCAGACAAATATATATAAACGTAATCCAGTTTAGTATGTATCGAAGTATTTTCGTACAAAAGGATTAAAAGTGCATACTATGGAAATTAAAGTTTTTCTTTCTATATCTGGAATGTTGTCTGAAGGTGGTTATGAATTTCTCTTTTGGATATTTTGTCTAGCTCTTTTAAAAACATGTCACTCATATCCACGCTAAACAATTACCAGATGTAACCACTACCAAGCTGAGAGCAATCGCTCGTTTCCCTTCTTTTTGTTCTGGCAATGCGTAAAGCTTGAATTTGCTTTATCACATACACACACCCACAACACACACACACACACCCCAAGTACACCTTAATCTTAAGCTTAGACTAGTTAAACTCAAACAAAATCAAACCTTTCTTTCATGCAGCTTAATAATAGGAGTCTAGCACAAAATTCTGTATTCAAGGTAGTAAAGCCTGTGTTGATGTCTTTCCCACCTCCACCTTCCCCCTTGAACACCTTAGCCTACAAGTTTTTGATTTATTTCGTCCTTTTACTTTTTGTTATGCAAACACAAAATATTTTTAACGTTTAGTTTAGTTTGTTCAACTCCCGCATGCCTTTCATGATTTTATTTTCTTAACGTAAACCGATGTGAACATCATGTATCTAAAAACATTATTTATTTTCCCATATAGATTGAGGATCGTGCCAGCATTGTTCCATTGGTGGCTGGTCTAAGAAAAGATGTGCTCAATTTGGTCTCTGAAGGTATTGGCTTGATCTGGGAATCTTACAAATTGGATCCCTATGTCTTACGCTTGTCGGAGTGTGTCACCCAATTCCAGGAGAAGGTAAAGTCCAGATGAAGAACGAATAGGGATAATTTTAATTATGAATTATTGTTTACTCTATTAATTGATATAATGTATTTTGCAGGTTGATGACTTGTTGGTGGTCGAAGAGCAACTAGATGTGGATGTTCGTTCTTTGGAGACCTGCCCCTATAGTGCAGCCACTTTTGTGGAAATTCTCTCGAAGATTCAGCATGCTGTCGATGATCTTTCGCTGCGTCAATATTCCAATTTGAGTGTATGGGTAACTCGCCTCGATGAGGAAGTGGAGAAAAAGCTGGCCCTACGTCTGCAGGCTGGCATACAGGCTTGGACCGAGGCCTTGACCGGCAATAAGAAGGAGGTGGACACTTCAATGGATACGGATGCACCTGTTCAGCCCACTCATAAATTAGGAGGCGAACCGCAAATCCAAAATGCTGTTCATGAGATACGCATCACAAATCAGCAAATGTATTTGTATCCATCTATTGAGGAAGCTCGCTTCCAGATCATGCAGCAATTCTTTGCTTGGCAGGCTATAGTCACTTCGCAAGTGCGTTTGCAGAGCACTCGTTATCAAGTAGGACTGGAAAAACCAGTGTCTCAGACCTATCGTAATCTACTAACCAAGTTGCCAGAGGGGAAGAGTCTTGAGAACGCCTACGAGGCCATCGAGCTGAAAGTGAGTGAAGTGCGTAACTATGTTGACGAATGGCTACGTTATCAAAGTCTATGGGATCTGCAAGCTGATACCTTATACGGACGCTTAGGGGAGGATGTGAATTTGTGGATCAAATGCTTAAACGACATTAAACAATCACGAACAACATTTGATACTTCGGATACCCGTCGAGCTTATGGTCCTATTATTATCGATTATGCCAAGGTTCAGGCAAAGGTTACGTTGAAGTATGATTCATGGCACAAGGAGGCTTTGGGCAAATTTGGCAGTCTTCTGGGAACAGAAATGACCACTTTCCATTCGAAAGTATCGAAGTCACGCACAGATTTGGAAATGCAAAGTATTGAGGCAGCCAGCACCTCGGATGCTGTCAGCTTTATCACATATGTGCAGTCCCTGAAAAAAGATATGATAGCCTGGGACAAGCAGGTGGAGGTATTCCGTGAGGCGCAACGTATATTGGAACGTCAGCGATTCCAATTCCCAAACAATTGGCTGCATGTGGACAACATTGAGGGAGAATGGTCGGCGTTTAATGAGATTATCAAACGCAAGGATACGGCAATACAGACTCAAGTGGCGTCACTTCAAGCCAAGATTGTGGCCGAAGATAAGGCCGTGGAAACGCGCACTGTGGACTTCCTCAACGATTGGGAGAAGACCAAACCGACTGGAGGCAAAATCAGACCCGATGATGCCTTACAGCAATTGCAGATCTTTGAGAGCAAATATTCTCGTCTAAAGGAAGAACGTGACAATGTGGCCAAGGCAAAGGAAGCTTTGGAACTGCAGGAATCGGCTGTGCCCAATAACAGTTCCGAGCGTATGAATGTGGCTTTGGAAGAGCTCCAGGATCTGCGTGGTGTGTGGAGTGAATTGTCCAAGGTATGGACTCAAATCGATGAGACCCGAGAGAAACCTTGGCTTTCTGTGCAACCTAGAAAATTGCGACAGCAATTGGAAGCCATGATGACCCAGCTCAAGGAGTTGCCAGCTCGCCTACGCATGTATGAATCCTATGAATACGTGAAGAAGCTAATTCAGAGCTACATCAAGGTCAACATGTTGATTGTGGAACTCAAGTCGGATGCATTAAAGGAACGCCATTGGAAACAATTGACAAAACAATTGCGAGTTAATTGGGTAATATCGGACTTGACGCTGGGTCAAGTGTGGGATGTAAATCTTCAAAAGAACGAGGGCATTGTAAAGGACATCATCCTGGTGGCCCAGGGAGAGATGGCACTGGAGGAATTCTTGAAGCAAGTACGGGAATCCTGGCAGAATTATGAATTGGATCTAATCAACTATCAAAACAAGTGCCGTATTATTAGAGGATGGGATGATCTCTTTAATAAGGTCAAAGAGCATATCAATTCTGTGGCAGCCATGAAGCTGTCGCCATATTACAAAGTATTTGAAGAGGAAGCCTTAACCTGGGAAGAAAAGCTAAACAGGATTAACGCTTTGTTCGATGTATGGATTGATGTTCAACGCAGATGGGTCTACCTCGAGGGTATATTCTCCGGCAGCGCTGATATTAAAACTCTCTTACCCGTGGAGACTTCCCGTTTTCAGAGCATTAGCTCGGAGTTCCTAGGTCTAATGAAGAAGGTTACCAAATCGCCGAAAGTGATGGATGTTCTCAATATACCGGCTGTTCAAAGATCATTGGAGCGCTTGGCCGACTTGCTCGGCAAAATCCAAAAAGCCTTGGGAGAATATTTGGAAAGAGAACGCACATCCTTTCCCCGGTTCTACTTCGTGGGCGATGAGGATCTGCTGGAGATCATTGGCAATAGCAAGAATATTGCCCGCCTACAGAAGCACTTCAAGAAAATGTTTGCCGGCGTTGCGGCCATACTTTTGAATGAGGAAAACAATGTCATTTTGGGTATATCCTCAAGAGAGGGTGAGGAGGTCCACTTCATCAATCCTGTTTCCACTGTAGATCATCCCAAAATCAATGAATGGCTGTCCTTAGTGGAGAAGCAAATGCGCTTTACATTGGCCTCATTGTTGGCCCAAGCTGTGCAGGACATCAAACAGTTTCGCGATGGTAAAATCGATCCTCAGGCCTATATGGAGTGGTGTGATAAATATCAAGCACAAATTGTGGTCCTAGCAGCCCAGATCCTATGGTCGGAAGATGTGGAGTCTGCGTTACAACAGGCATCCGAATCAAACTCTGGTCAAGCCAAGCCAATGCAGCGAGTTCTCGCTAATGTCGAGAGTACCCTGAATGTGTTGGCAGATTCGGTGCTACAGGAGCAGCCTCCTTTGCGTCGCCGCAAACTGGAACATCTAATCAATGAGTTTGTTCACAAACGCACCGTAACCAGGCGTCTTATCACGAATGGAGTAACCTCACCGAAGTCCTTCCAGTGGCTCTGCGAAATGCGTTTCTATTTCGATCCCCGCCAGACGGAGGTTCTCCAACAACTTACCATTCATATGGCCAATGCCCGTTTCTTCTACGGATTTGAGTATCTGGGAGTTCAAGACAGACTTGTTCAAACCCCATTGACAGATCGCTGTTATCTGACCATGACCCAAGCTTTGGAGTCACGCCTAGGAGGATCACCGTTTGGCCCAGCTGGCACTGGAAAAACGGAATCTGTAAAGGCTCTGGGCAACCAATTGGGTCGATTTGTCCTGGTCTTCAATTGCGACGAAACCTTTGACTTCCAGGCCATGGGACGTATCTTTGTGGGTCTTTGCCAGGTGGGAGCATGGGGTTGCTTTGACGAGTTCAATCGCCTTGAGGAAAGAATGCTATCCGCTTGCTCACAGCAAATCCAGACTATCCAAGAGGCCCTTAAGTATGAAATGGACAGCAACAAGGAGAGCATCACTGTGGAGTTGGTAGGCAAACAAGTGCGCGTATCCCCCGATATGGCAATTTTTATCACGATGAATCCTGGCTACGCTGGACGATCTAATTTGCCAGATAACTTGAAGAAACTTTTCCGATCGTTGGCCATGACTACACCCGATCGCCAGCTCATTGCCGAAGTCATGCTCTTCTCTCAAGGCTTCCGTTCCGCAGAGAAACTGGCCTGCAAGATTGTCCCCTTCTTCAAGCTGTGTGATGAACAACTGTCCAATCAGAGCCATTACGATTTTGGCTTGCGTGCCCTCAAATCTGTGTTGATCTCGGCGGGCAATGTCAAACGTGACCGCATCATGAAGATCAAGGAGCAAATGCGTCAACGTGGTGATGAAAATATCGATGAAGCTTCCGTGGCTGAAAATTTGCCAGAGCAGGAGATCCTCATACAGTCTGTGTGCGAGACAATGGTGCCCAAACTGGTGGCAGAGGATATTCCTTTACTCTTCTCACTGCTGAGTGACGTCTTCCCCAATGTGGGTTATACTCGTGCTGAAATGAAGGGCTTGAAGGAAGAGATCCGTAAAGTCTGCCAGGAGGACTATCTGGTGTGCGGTGAAGGTGATGAACAAGGGGCCGCTTGGATGGAAAAGGTAGGATTTGAATACTGGGTTCCTCTATCCTTCCACTTATTCTCGCAGATCTTACTATGTTTTTATTGAACTGCAAGGGTAAATGAATTTCGGTTAGATCGAGATTTAATTTCTACATATTTTGTTATTCATTCTAAAATTTTCTTCACAATCATCCACTTTACACATGTCTAACCAAACCACTACAGGGACTCGGCTCCACCTGGGTCGACAAAGTAACTAAGAAACGAAGTGATGCACAAAACTTAATTTATGTTATTACTAATGCTTCCTCTCTTTTATCCCAAAAAGGTCTTGCAACTCTATCAAATTTCAAATCTTAATCATGGTTTGATGATGGTTGGTCCTTCTGGATCCGGTAAATCGACAGCCTGGCGTACCCTACTTAAGGCCCTGGAACGTTTCGAGGGTGTTGAGGGTGTGGCTCATGTCATCGATCCCAAAGCTATCTCCAAGGAGGCTCTGTATGGTGTTCTTGATCCCAACACTCGCGAATGGACCGATGGTTTGTTCACCCACATTTTGCGCAAAATTATTGACAATGTGCGCGGTGAGATTAACAAACGGCAATGGATTATTTTCGATGGCGATGTGGATCCCGAATGGGTCGAGAATCTCAATTCAGTGTTGGATGACAACAAATTGTTGACCCTACCGAATGGCGAGCGTTTGTCATTGCCGCCCAATGTCAGGGTGATGTTTGAGGTGCAGGACTTAAAGTTTGCCACATTAGCAACAGTTTCTCGTTGCGGTATGGTCTGGTTTTCCGAGGATGTCCTGTCCACCGAAATGATCTTTGAGAATTACTTGTCTCGCCTGCGTAGCATACCATTAGAAGATGGAGACGAGGACTTTGTAGGCGTCATAAAGCCCATCAAGGATAAGGAAGAGGAAGTCTCTCCCTCCCTTCAAGTACAAAGAGATATTGCTCTTTTGTTGCAGCCCTTCTTTTCTGCCGATGGTATTGTGGTTCGCACACTGGAGTATGCTATGGATCAGGAGCACATCATGGATTTCACCCGTCTGCGTGCATTGAGCTCTCTTTTCTCAATGCTTAATCAATCGGCCCGCAATGTGCTGAACTTTAATTCCCAACATCCAGATTTTCCTTGCTCTGCGGATCAATTGGAGCACTACATACCCAAGGCTTTGGTTTATTCAGTGCTCTGGTCGTTTGCTGGCGATGCCAAGTTGAAAGTGCGCACGGATTTGGGTGACTTCGTAAGAAGCGTGACCACCATACCTTTACCTGGAGCAGCCGGAGCTCCCATTATTGATTATGAAGTTAGCATGAATGGTGAATGGGTGCCATGGAGCAATAAAGTGCCTGTCATTGAGGTGGAGACCCATAAGGTGGCATCGCCGGATATAGTGGTACCTACTTTGGATACAGTGCGTCATGAGTCGTTGCTTTACACATGGCTGGCCGAGCACAAACCATTGGGTATGTTTTACAGAGCACACTTTTCTGTTCTATAAAATTAACCTGGATTTATTCTTTCAGTGCTCTGTGGTCCTCCTGGTTCTGGCAAGACCATGACTCTATTCTCAGCACTTCGCGCTTTGCCTGACATGGAAGTAGTGGGTCTTAACTTCTCATCCGCCACCACACCGGAGCTGTTGCTTAAAACTTTCGATCATTATTGCGAGTACCGCAAGACCCCCAATGGTGTCGTTCTTTCACCTGTGCAAATCGGGAAATGGCTGGTCCTATTCTGCGATGAGATCAACTTGCCCGATATGGATAGCTATGGCACTCAGCGTGTCATCTCCTTTCTGCGTCAATTGGTTGAGCATAAAGGCTTTTATCGTGCTAGCGATCAGGCTTGGGTTTCCCTCGAACGCATTCAGTTTGTGGGAGCTTGCAATCCGCCTACTGATCCGGGTCGTAAGCCTCTGTCTCATCGTTTCCTCCGTCATGTTCCGATTATCTATGTGGATTATCCCGGCGAGACTTCGCTGAAGCAGATTTATGGCACTTTCTCACGTGCTATGTTGCGTCTAATGCCTGCTTTGCGCGGCTATGCTGAACCCTTGACCAATGCCATGGTGGAATTCTATTTGGCCTCACAGGATCGTTTTACTCAAGATATGCAGCCGCATTATGTCTATTCGCCGCGTGAGATGACTCGTTGGGTGCGTGGCATTTGCGAGGCCATCAGACCATTGGATTCCCTGCCTGTCGAGGGTCTAGTGCGGCTGTGGGCCCATGAGGCTTTGCGTCTGTTCCAAGATCGTTTGGTAGACGATTCTGAGCGTAGGTGGACGAATGAGAATATTGATTTAGTGGGCCAAAAGCATTTTCCTGGCATCAACCAAGAAGAGGCATTGCAGCGTCCGATATTGTATAGCAACTGGCTTTCGAAGGACTATATGCCTGTAAATCGCGAGGAACTCAGGGATTATGTGCGGGCTCGGTTGAAAGTCTTCTACGAAGAGGAATTGGATGTTCCTTTGGTTTTGTTCGATGAAGTTTTAGATCATGTTCTACGCATTGACCGTATTTTCCGACAGCCTCAAGGTCATTTACTCCTCATTGGGGTTTCTGGAGCGGGCAAGACCACCCTGTCTCGATTTGTGGCCTGGATGAATGGTTTATCCATTTTCCAGATTAAGGTTCATAATAAATACACGAGTGAGGACTTCGATGAGGATTTACGTTGTGTGCTTAGGCGCTCTGGCTGCAAAGATGAGAAGATAGCCTTCATCCTGGACGAATCAAATGTTCTGGATTCAGGTTTCTTGGAGCGTATGAATACTTTGTTGGCCAACGGAGAAGTTCCCGGTCTGTTCGAGGGCGATGAATACACCACTTTAATGACTCAATGCAAAGAAGGGGCCCAGCGCGAAGGACTCATGCTGGACTCTAGCGATGAACTCTATAAATGGTTCACCCAGCAGGTGATGCGTAATCTTCACGTGGTATTCACCATGAACCCATCGACAGATGGCCTTAAAGATCGAGCTGCGACTTCGCCGGCCTTGTTTAATCGATGTGTCTTGAATTGGTTTGGCGATTGGTCAGATTCAGCCCTCTTCCAAGTAGGCAAGGAGTTCACTACTCGCGTGGATTTGGAGAGACCCAATTGGTCCCCACCAGACTTCTTCCCGTCGGTGTGTCCTTTAGTGCCAGCCAATCCCACTCATCGCGATGCCGTCATTAATTCCTGCGTCTACGTCCATCAGACCCTTCATCAGGCCAAC
The DNA here is from genome assembly GCA_035045865.1 of Drosophila austrosaltans. Classification (NCBI taxonomy): domain Eukaryota; kingdom Metazoa; phylum Arthropoda; class Insecta; order Diptera; family Drosophilidae; genus Drosophila; species Drosophila austrosaltans. The sequence goes on along the minus strand of JAWNOQ010000207.1, from coordinate 973,625 downwards.
GCACGTTTGGCCAAGCGTGGAGGGCGAACAATGGCAGTCACCCCACGTCATTACTTGGACTTTATTCATCACTTTGTCAAGCTGTACAATGAGAAGCGCAGTGACCTCGAAGAGCAGCAACTCCATCTCAATGTGGGCCTGAATAAAATTGCCGAAACTGTCGAACAAGTGGAGGAAATGCAGAAATCGTTAGCAGTTAAAAAGCAAGAGCTTCAGGCCAAAAACGAGGCCGCAAATGCTAAACTGAAGCAAATGTTCCAGGACCAGCAGGAAGCCGAAAAGAAGAAGATCCAGTCCCAAGAGATCCAAATACGTTTGGCCGATCAGACCGTGAAAATTGAGGAGAAACGGAAATACGTCATGGCCGATTTGGCCCAGGTGGAGCCCGCTGTCATTGAAGCGCAACAAGGTAAGACTTTCGGGAGCCATGATTTCTATATTCTTGGGGGAATCCATAAGCTAGTTGACCTAAGTTATATATAAATCGATATATAAATATATATACATGTATGTATGTAAATCCGCACAGCTGTTAGCTCCATTAAAAAGAAACATCTGGCCGAAGTGCGGTCAATGGCCAATCCCCCTGCTGTGGTGAAACTGGCCCTGGAATCAGTCTGTGAGCTGCTCAATGAGAGTGCCACCGATTGGAAGGCCATACGCGGTATCCTCGTTAAAGATAGTTTCATATCGTCGATTGTTAACTTGGAAACAGACAAGATCACGTACGCAACACTCAAATCTTACTTAACCTTTCCTCCCTTCACATGATATATCATCCTAGACTCATCTGAAAATCGCATCATCATAAGTTCATGTTGCGTAAAAAATGTGAACTAATTGGCTTAAAGTGAATCGAACCCTCATCTCTCACATCACATAACTCTAACTCAACAAAGATGTATAAACAATCAAGCAAGATTCGTTTCATGTATCCGAGAAATTCGAAAAGCTTAGATTTTTAAAAGATCCCTCGAGAGCAGAGGATATGCAACCGTATTTAACCGAAACTCTCAGTCAAAGTTTGGGTCTACTGATAAACTTAAACTTGGTTAGTTAGTAAATGCAGTAATAGAAGGAGGGTCAACTTGAATGTTTAATTTTGTAGGGTTTCGGTTATTGAACATTTGCATTGATTGATTTAAATTCGTGCGGTATATGAAACGAATCCTGAATATATATCAAAATCCAATATATACATACATATATATAGTACATACATACATATATACTGATTCAATCAACTACACCTGCATATGCAATGCACTGGCAAGAAATCAACAACAAATCAACTTACCATAACCCCAGATATTTTGTGAATATTACATATATTATATCTATTGTATTATTACCTTTGTAACAACTAAACATACACATATATGGCAGTCTCCTCTCTGTGTGCCTGTGCGTGTGTGTATGTGTGTGCGTGTGGGTGTGTGTGTGTGAATTAAAAGATAAACTAAAAACAAAAGTTTAGGGTATACGATATAATAGCAGTGCTTAACTTACGGTTAACTTGAGGTTTAGTCTACTAGCTACTATATAACACTAGATCTAGCTAAATACGAGTAATGTTATTGATTGATGTTAACCAACAACCCCAATTAAAAATTGTATAGCCGTCAAATCGATACGCAAACAACAGCTCGTTGAGGTACGGACCATGGCTAATCCACCGTCGGTGGTTAAATTGGCCTTGGAATCGATCTGTTTGCTGCTGGGTGAAAATGCCACCGATTGGAAATCGATACGCGCTGTGATAATGCGTGAAAATTTCATAAACTCAATTGTATCTAACTTTGGTACCGAGCATATAACGTAAGCATGAACCAATCGTTTTAATAATATCAAATTTTATCATTTTGTTACTCGATTTTTTCGTTTTTGTTCTTCTCGTTGTTGTTGTTATTATCTTTAGTTGATTTTTTATATAGAGTAGATTTTCAATTGGAGTTATTTTTTATATATACATATATAAATTATCTACCTATATATATGTTATATATGCATATTTTATTTTATTCTTTGTAATGATTCTGGTTCCTAGTTCAATCTATGTAACTAATACAATTTAACTTTTTAACTTTTGTTAATTGGCTTTCGAACTCTCTTTCATGATTTGGTTTTGGTTAAATTTACTATATATAATCAGCTTTGCTTGCTTAATTCATTCCAAAATAACTCATCTATCCAATGATGCGAAAGAGTTTCTAACATATTTGTCTATCACCTATATATAAAGGGATGAGGTACGAGAGAAGATGAAGTCGAAATATCTTAGCAATCCGGACTATAACTTTGAGAAGGTTAATCGCGCCAGTATGGCATGTGGTCCCATGGTTAAATGGGCCATTGCCCAGGTGAGTTTGGCCACTGCTGAAGAACTGATAGATTACTAATAACTTTATGTTTTCAGATTGAATACGCCGATATGTTAAAACGCGTGGAACCTTTGCGCGAAGAGTTGCGCTCGCTGGAGGAACAAGCCGATGTGAATTTGCATAGTGCGAAGGAGACCAAGGATTTGGTAGAACAACTGGAGCGTAGCATTGCAGCCTACAAAGAGGAATATGCCCAGCTGATATCGCAGGCGCAGGCAATTAAAACCGATTTGGAGAACGTCCAGGCCAAGGTAGATCGCTCTATAGCTTTGTTGAAGAGCTTAAATATTGAACGGGAGCGTTGGGAGTCGACCAGTGAGACCTTTAAGAGCCAGATGTCTACCATTGTGGGTGACGTGCTCCTCTCGGCCGCCTTCATTGCCTATGGTGGATACTTTGATCAGCATTATCGCCTCAACTTGTTTACCACTTGGTCACAGCATTTGCAATCGGCAAGCATTCAATATCGTGCTGATATAGCCCGTACTGAATACCTATCCAATCCGGATGAGCGTCTTCGCTGGCAGGCCAATGCCTTGCCTACAGATGATTTGTGTACGGAAAATGCTATAATGCTGAAGCGCTTCAATCGTTATCCTTTAATAATTGATCCTTCGGGTCAGGCGACCACATTCCTGCTTAACGAATATGCGGGTAAGAAGATCACCAAGACATCGTTCCTTGATGATTCATTCCGCAAGAATTTGGAGTCGGCCCTTCGTTTCGGCAATCCTCTGCTTGTTCAGGATGTGGAGAACTATGATCCCATATTGAATCCCGTATTAAATCGCGAGCTGAGACGGACAGGAGGCAGAGTGTTGATCACGCTTGGAGATCAGGATATTGATTTATCGCCCTCGTTTGTTATATTCCTATCTACACGCGATCCCACAGTGGAATTCCCACCAGACATTTGCTCTCGTGTGACCTTTGTGAACTTTACTGTAACGCGCAGTTCCCTGCAATCCCAGTGCTTGAATCAAGTCCTTAAGGCCGAACGTCCAGACATAGACGAGAAACGTTCTGACTTGTTAAAACTCCAAGGCGAATTCCGTTTGCGATTGCGTCAATTGGAGAAGAGCCTTCTGCAGGCTTTGAACGATGCCAAGGGTAAGATTCTAGACGATGATTCGGTTATAACCACTTTGGAGACCCTTAAAAAGGAGGCGTATGACATTAACCAAAAGGTGGACGAGACCGATAAGGTCATTGCTGAAATTGAAACAGTTTCGCAGCAATATCTTCCATTGTCGGTGGCTTGCAGCAACATTTACTTCACAATGGACAGTCTCAACCAGGTGCACTTCCTCTATCAGTACTCACTGAAGATGTTCCTCGATATCTTCTCCACAGTTTTGTATAATAATTCCAAGCTGGATGGCAAAACTGATCACTCTGAACGTCTGGGCATTGTCACAAAGGATTTATTCCAAGTGTGCTATGAGCGTGTAGCCCGAGGAATGCTTCACAATGATCGTCTGACCTTTGCCTTGCTGATGTGTAAGATCCATTTGAAAGGCACTTCTGAGAGCAACCTGGATACGGAATTCAACTTTTTCCTGCGCAGCCGCGAAGGTTTACTGGCCAATCCCATTCAGGTAGAGGGCTTAAGTGGCGAACAAGTTGAAGGAGTCAATCGCTTAGCAACTCGTCTACCAATATTCCGCAAGCTTTTGGAGAAGGTTAAATCCATGCCCGAGTTGGGAGCCTGGCTGCAACAGAGCTCACCCGAGCAAGTGGTTCCCCAGCTGTGGGATGAGTCAAAGGCGCTATCACCGATAGCCAGTTCCGTGCATCAATTGCTCCTGATACAAGCCTTCCGCCCGGATCGTGTGATTGCTGCAGCCCACAATGTGGTCAATACTGTTTTGGGAGAGGACTTTATGCCCAATGCCGAGCAAGAGTTGGACTTTACCTCTGTTGTGGACAAGCAATTGAATTGTAATACCCCAGCCCTGCTTTGCTCTGTTCCTGGATTCGATGCATCTGGCCGTGTGGATGATTTGGCAGCCGAACAGAATAAACAAATCTCTAGCATAGCTATCGGGTCCGCTGAAGGATTCAACCAAGCCGAACGGGCAATAAATATGGCCTGCAAAACGGGACGCTGGGTTTTGCTTAAGAATGTCCACTTGGCACCTCAGTGGTTGGTGCAATTGGAGAAGAAGATGCATTCGCTGCAGCCGCATTCCGGTTTCCGGCTGTTTCTTACCATGGAGATTAATCCCAAGGTTCCAGTCAATTTGCTACGTGCCGGTCGCATCTTTGTATTTGAGCCGCCACCGGGTATCAGGGCCAATCTTTTGCGTACATTCTCCACGGTTCCCGCAGCTCGCATGATGAAGACACCCAGCGAACGAGCACGGCTTTACTTCCTTTTGGCCTGGTTCCATGCCATTGTCCAAGAGCGTCTTCGCTATGTTCCCTTGGGATGGGCAAAGAAATACGAGTTTAATGAATCTGATCTGCGTGTTGCCTGCGATACTTTGGATACTTGGATAGATACTACAGCCATGGGACGTACTAATCTCCCACCAGAGAAGGTTCCATGGGATGCCCTGGTCACCTTGCTGTCCCAATCAATTTACGGTGGCAAAATTGATAACGATTTCGATCAGCGTTTGCTCACATCCTTCCTTAAGAAGCTCTTCACAGCCCGCAGCTTTGAGGCTGACTTTGCCCTGGTGGCCAATGTGGATGGATCTTCTGGTGGTCTGCGTCACATAACTATGCCAGATGGCACCCGTCGAGATCATTTCCTGAAATGGATTGAGAACCTAACCGACAGACAAACTCCGTCCTGGTTAGGTCTACCCAATAATGCTGAAAAAGTGCTGCTTACCACACGTGGAACTGACTTGGTCGGCAAACTACTAAAAATGCAACAGCTGGAGGATGATGACGAGTTGGCCTATAGTGTGGAAGATCAGTCGGAACAATCATCTGTTCCACGCAGCGAGGATGGACGACCATCCTGGATGAAGACCCTACACAACTCGGCTTCCTCTTGGCTAGAGCTGTTGCCAAAGCAATTGCAGGTCCTGAAACGGACAGTGGAGAACATCAAGGATCCTTTGTATCGCTACTTTGAGCGCGAAGTGACCAGTGGGTCCCGTTTACTCCAAACTGTCATACTGGATCTACAGGATGTAGTTCTAATTTGCCAAGGCGAGAAGAAGCAGACAAATCATCATCGTTCCATGTTATCGGAACTGGTTCGCGGCATTATACCCAAAGGGTGGAAGCGTTACACAGTACCCACTGGTTGCACAGTCATCCAATGGATCACTGACTTCAGCAACCGTGTTCAACAGTTGCAGAAAGTCTCACAATTAGTGTCCCAGGCGGGAGCTAAGGAACTACAGGGATTCCCTGTTTGGTTGGGTGGTTTACTCAATCCGGAGGCATACATAACAGCCACGAGGCAGTGTGTTGCCCAAGCCAACAGCTGGTCTTTGGAGGAATTGGCCTTGGATGTGACTATTACAGATGCTGGGTTGAAAACCGATCAGAAGGATTGCTGCTTTGGCGTTACCGGTCTGAAGCTGCAGGGAGCTCAGTGCAAGAACAATGAACTCTTGTTGGCCTCCACGATTATGATGGATCTGCCTTTGACCATACTAAAATGGATCAAGTGAGTTGTCAATTAACTTAACACCTTGACTTTCATATAATTTCCCTTTCTCTCTTTACCACAGGCATTCGTCGGAGCCGCGTCTCAGCAAATTGACATTGCCAGTTTACTTGAACTCCACCCGTACTGAACTGCTTTTCACGGTCGACTTGGCCGTGGCCGCTGGCCAGGATTCCCACAGTTTCTATGAACGGGGTGTGGCCGTGCTGACATCAACGGCATTGAATTAAAATCCCAATATTTCCCTTATTATATTGTTAATCCCTTGCACCTATTGTCATAAGCTATCTAACCGATCCTCCTTATCTAACCCTACTTAATGAATATTATAACCCAATCCAAGCAAACTGAGTCAAAGCTTTCCTATAATGGTTTCTCTCCTGAAAATGTTTAAAGCCCGTTCGGTCGATGGGGTAAGACATCTGGCTATCTTTCGCATGCCTTTGGCCTTTTCCCCAGAGATGGCCCACACTTCCCTCGTCTTTGTGGACGAGGTGCGTCGCTTTATACAGGATTGCCTTAGTCGAGTCGGCGTACCCCAAAACAAACTACGCTGCATTAGTGATTTCTTAGTGGCTGCTGATTACCGCGGGATCTATGGCAATGGCTTGAATCGCCTGGAAATATACTTGAATGATCTGCATCACCGGTATGTCAAGATCGAAGCCGAGCCGCAAGTAATTAGTGAGACTCCCGTCCTCGCCCACGTGGATGGCAATTGCTCTTTAGGGGTGATTGTTGGTAACTTTTGCATGGATTTAGCCGTGGAGAAGGCTCAGCGTTATGGTCTTGGGATGGTAGTGGCCAAGCAATCCCATCATTTTGGCATGGCGGCTTGGTATGCCTTTCGCGCCATGTCCAATGGATTGGCTGGGCTCGTGCTTTCCAATGCCGCTCCTTTAATGGTGCCTCCAGGAACGCAGGAGTCTGTTATAGGATCAAATTGCTTGGCCTTCGGCGTAAAGGGCAAGAATTCCCACTTTATGCTCGACATGGCGACTACTGTAAAGGACATTGGCTCTGTTGAATGGGCCTTTACGTCGAACACTTACATTCCCCACAATTGGGCGGCAGATGAGTGCGGCTTCTCCACTTGTTTTCCCAGTTTGGCACTCAGTGCTCAGCGCCTATTTCCCGCTGGCGAACATAAAGGCTTTTGTCTTGCTTCTTTAATCGATGTACTCTGTGGCGTCATGTCGGGCTCCAACTACGCCACTCGGATTCCTCGCTGGAATGTTGAATGCCAGCATCGGAATCCCGATCTGGGACAAATTTTCCTTGCCGTTGACCCATGTTATTTTGCCGCCGACTTCACGGACCGTCTGGATGACTTTAACAGCTACATCAAAAACGCTAGCCCCAAGGATGAGTCTGATCCTGTCAGGCTGCCCGGTGAATTGGAAAAACTTCACATGGACTATGTGGATGATCTGAGGGCGTTACCTTATCCCAATATTCTTTTGGCCAAATATAAGTTTATCGCAGAGCTGCTGTGTGTCAAGCCCATTCAGGTGGCCTTTGGTTCGTGTTCGACCAAAAAGTGTAAGTTTTAAAGCGAATAAATTTAAATAAATCAATTCATCAATTATTAAATTTTAAAACGTTACTAAAGACTGCAGGTGGCGCCATCTATTGAGTGTTGTGATGAAACTCCGCGATAAGAGTTTTAAACAATATATTTCAAATAGTGGGAAATTACTGAGCCATCTGTTGTCGTTTTTCAAGAGGTTTAACTGGGAACAGAGAGATAGTGGGAATAGTTATTAAAAATTTCAAGGGTGTTTGAAGTAGATATAGTGGTAACAGGTTTTTGTTAATGTCAGGTATATTGTGCTAGCGCCATCCATTGATATATTCGAAGCAATTTACTGGGTACAGATGTATATAAAACCGTGTATTAATTTTGTTTGAACTTTTCTTAATATTATTGGGATTTCTCTTAAGCAAATTTCAAAGAGTTGCCGGACTTTTCTTCTTTTCAAACTAACGGCGGCTCAGATAAACCACATGAAATCAAAAGTTCTTATAGCCACGAATTGTTTTGTTAATTTAAATAAAGAAAAAAATGGAAATAATTAAAAACAAAAAAAAAATGGTAGAGTTGGCCTCAGGTACGGATTATTTTTGATAAATCAATATTCAGCTCGATATCATTAAAATGTGGTTGGAAAAGGTCCAAGCGGTATGCGCATTTTCTACATGTAAAAAAAAGGCCTTGAGAATTGTTCAATTTCAATTTGCCAAAACAAATTTATTGTTATTGAAGATAAGAGAATGTGGGGAGCCGAAACAACCTCCAACTGGGCATCTGCTCTTGGCAATCGTTTCGTATGCATCAAATATAGTTAATCGAAAGGCGTGCAAACTCATTCGCCATTCTCGCTGTAGCCCCCTCAGTGGATTTGCATAGGAACTTTCGGTTTCTTAGGAACGATGAATGTCTTTGGTTATGGAAGAATTCCCCTGCCGCGCTTTGGACTATTTAGGGTAATTGACAGATGCAAATTTGCTTAAATTTTACAAATTATGAAAAAATGCTCTATAAATAAGGTCGCCAATCTGAATAATCACCACTTATAGTTGTCATGTCGTTGGGAATCATTGGATATGGCTGCCTCATTGTAACGGCATTTACAGTCGTGGTGTTTGCCAGTCCGCCACAAACTAAGGATGCTCCGACGCAGAGTTTGGACGAATTTCGACAGAGATATCTACTGCCCCTGATATCCGGGGGTCAACGCAATTGCAGCCTAAATGCATGTGAATCCTTGGGCATAGTCTCGCAACTTTTAATGCTGATCAACGCTTTGCCCAACGGTACTCAGCAGGCTTTGCCAAAAGATGAGATTGCGAAATCCAAGGAGAAGGTTGCGACTAAGGACGCCAGCGAGGAGGTGAATGCCATGTCCCATTTGGCCAATTTTGACCTTGTGAAGCGGGTACGCCAGATTGAAAGCCGTTTACGTTCCGTTGAGCAGCCCATTTGGCATTTGGCTACTGGTAGCCAAATTGAGTGGAACCACTGCACCTCTGGAGTTTGTCGCTGTAATCCGGATACCAAGAGCTTCACATGCTGGAATACCAACCTGAAGTCAGTGCCCGTTACCCAAGTGATACCCATGAATATGGTAGCCATGTGAGTTTCCATGTATTTCCTTACGCAATGCATAAGCTAAGATTATTTTTTAATTTTTTTCTCATTCCCACAGCGACCTCTCCCGTAACATGCTCTCCACTTTGCACAAGGATACTTTCCGTGGTCTGACCCTGCTGAAGGAATTGGATATATCGAATAATGTTCTCGATTTCTTACCCTTTGATTTGTTCCAAGATTTGGACAGCCTTCTCCATTTGTAAGTTGCCATGGAAAATTCGTTATGAAGTAAAATTAATAAAACTCTCACAAACATTTTTGTAGGCGCATTCAGAATAACCAACTGGAAGATATAGATGCTCGTACCTTTTGGAAACTGCGAAATCTGAATCTATTGGATCTTAGTAAAAACGATATAGTGCTCTTGCCCGAATCGGTTTTCTACCATGCCCAACGATTGACCGTTATCAACATGTGTGATAATCAAATTAAGAATTTTCCCCCAAATTTGCTGCGGGATCAACTAATGCTGGAGGAGCTGGATATGTCCAGGAATAGTATTGCTGAATTGGTGTCGGGTAGCATTCGCTATTTAACCAAGCTAAAGGCTTTGGACTTTGGATGGAATCAAATAGGTGGGAGCAGAAATAGGAATCGATTGTGATATCAATTTTAATACATTTGAATATTTATGTGTATCTTTAGCCCAAATCGATGATGATTTTTTTGCTGGTTTGAAGAACCTTCGCACTTTGATGCTCCATAATAATCGAATATCCTCAATATCGGGAACAATTTTCAATAATCTGGTTAACTTGGTGACCCTAGATCTTACCATGAATCGGATTAGTCATGTAATTTTGATTTGAAATTTAATGTATAAAGTTGTTCAAGTTTAAAAATTGCTTTTCAGATTGATGGTCAATCCTTTGCCGAATTGAAGAACCTGAACGAATTGTTTCTGGGTCAAAACTCAATGTCCAGCATTCCATCGGGTCTGTTCCTGCATGTGAGTGCTTTGACCCGACTTACCTTCTTTTCCAACAATTTGACAACCCTGGAGGCTGAAGACTTTAAGGGTCTGTCGAATCTTAAGATTCTGATGCTCAACAATAATATTCTAAAGTATTTCGATGCCAGGGCATTTGAGCCCCTCACCCAGCTAGAGAAACTGTGAGTTTATGAGATTTTCAATCAACTGGCAAGTAATCCATCTACTCCTACATGTACTCCTACTCCAGCCGCATTGACTCTAACAAGCTCATGTTTCTGCCCCATGGCGCCCTTCATGGCCTCGACAAGTTGGTGGCTGTTAAATTAGACAAGAACCCCTGGCACTGCGACTGCCGTGCCCTCTACTTGGCCCGTTGGATACGTGAATTTGTGCTCAAACTCTGGGATGGGCAGCAGCCCATGTGCCGTGGCCCTGGCGATTTGGGTGGACATGAGGTCGGCCTGTTGCGCTATGATGATCTCTGCGACGGCCAATGGGCCAGCATGTTGTCGCTGTCTCCACGATTGCCAGTGCGCAAACATCGCATCTCCACGCCGATGAACTACACAGACTATTTCAACCTGTATCTGAAGCACATCTATAATGCCACCACCGACGAGGAGTTGAAAGAGGCCGAGATTACCAGTGTGGCCATCAAGAAGGTTCAGTCGGACTGAATGTCATGTAGCCCGGCAACTTATTTCAAATGCTTGTTTTGTACTCTGCAATGGAATCCTGATTTTAGGAAACGGTGTCGAACCATGTGATAAGTAAGTAAATGTTGCTTAAGAAAAAGACAGTCTGAAAACAGTTTTGGCCACTTAAGAGAATATAAACCTAGACACAAAGATAGTGGGAGATTCCATTGACGAATGGTAAACAAAGGGATGGGAAGGGAAGGGAAGAGAAGGAAAGAAATACGCTAAAAGAACCTCTTCATGACCAATTATTACATGTTTACACTTATATTTACAATTTCCACACCGCAACGAGAAATAATTTTGTCGAAAAGTATTCTAGAAGAAATTGCACTCTCCCTCCATATATCCCCTCCGTTTCTGTCTCTTCTTCCCTTTCTATATGTTAGTTGTTCCTAGCCATACACAAATTACGGACGATGCAACCTTCCCCTTTAGTGTCCTTCCGCCCCTTACACCTGTGCTGTTGTCGTCGTCTATCTATGCGAGTTTGCGACAAGCTTTTTACCTAACCAATTTATTGCTTCCGCTTTTGCTCTATCCTGGGCCTGTCCTGAACCGCCAGCCGTGTCCTGCCTGCCAGCCTGCCTGAGTTCTAGTTTTTCGTTGGCCATATCATTCTTTTCATACCCCGTTATTAAAAGAAGAACGGTTAGTATGAATACTTCCAAAATCCAACTAATGTCAACAGACGCGACTGACGACTGTCGGCAGAATGATGACACAAGTTGAGGAGTTAACTATTTATTTTCCTAGACTTGGATCCGATTTAATTTGTTTATGTACAGGATATCAAGTTGTCTTTTCTTTCTATTCAAAATACTAAATTGTTGTAGTTATTTTTGTTGTTGTCCTTGCAATTTCCATGTGTTGACATTGCCAGGCTACATTCACTTTTCCTCCCGCTTGTCTGTTGGTACCGTTTTTGGGAGCTGCTTTTGCTTCCTGTTGCCAGTTGGCGTTGGCACTTTTGTGGGCGATAGTGAAGCGACATCGTGGTGGTCCTCGTCGTCGTTGTTGGCGTTGGCGGCGACGCCGGCCCCGCCGCCTCAGCCTGTCAACGCGTAGACAACAAATGCATTTTTATAGAAAATTTGCAAGGCAAATATTAAAAATTGAATGCCGCCATTGTTGTTGTTTTTGGTGTTGTTGTTGTTATTGTTGTTAGGTGGGTGTGTCTGGCTTGGGGGAGGGCGGGCATTCGGTCGGTCTACGTCGGTGATTGCCTTAAAAGTGGCTCCGGCTTTTATGTGATGAGGCGAACACAAAAACGCTGGAAAGCGGGGAAAACAAAATGTCAACCCTTTTCCCAGCAGAGAATACAATATGTAATCATATTTCCTTTTTTTTCACGCTTCTTTGAGAAAGGCATTGGGCCAGCAGTGGGTTGGTGGGTTGCCTGGCTGGCTGGTGGAATGAATGGGAATCTTTGCTATCAGCGGCATCTGCCTGACTAAAGCGGAAGTAAAAGGATTTGAATGGTCTTTTGCCTTAACAAAGCATCCACAATCACCCTGGCATCCGCAACAGCCAACAACCAACCCCCTTAATGTATGTAAATTCCCCTAAGTTCCAGCAAATCTTTAGGCCTAAAGTAAAGAAACGAATTTTTTTTAACGTTTACTCCTTTTATAAATAACCAACGGGCCATGCCATCTCAGCCACGTTGTCCCATGAACCTTGAAAGCTCTCTCATATTCATTCGATCAATATGTGTCTGTAGGAAATATATATGTACATATATGTATGTATGTATATAGAAGTGTACATATCTATTTAACGATAACTTTGACAAATGGTTTTTCAAACTGAATCTTTAGTTGTGAGTAGATTAAGCAATAATTAAAGTACATTTAACACGGGACATCCCACTAATCACACTATTGTACAGCTAATAAAAGCTATTTGCAATACCATAACACTTTTTAGTTACCATCCTAACAGAAAGACAAGTTTGAAATGATCTAGTACTTTAACTTTTTAGTTAAAATGAGGTGAAAAGTCTTGTTAGTTAAGTTCCACAAGTTTACAGTTTAACAGTAAAGTTTTTAACCCTAAAATATTTTGAAGCTATGTGTTCATGTGTCTCCAAATGGCCGTTAGATGAAAAACTAGCGTTCTGGATATTGAGTGAAACTTGAGGGAGACCGTCTCGAATCACTCAACATGTCTCAAATTCTCTTTATTCAGCAGGAATTGGGTTGGGGGCCTTCTAGATCTCGGCTTGTTTTACTGATGCTCTACCTTCAGATCAACAAGATCACAAGATGGTGAAACGTGGTGAAAAGTCGGTGTAACATTTTTGATACCCAAATTGTCTCCTCATTAAGTTAGGTTTCAATCCAACGACTTGTTTCGATGTTTGTCAGACCTGTGATGGCCGCCGCAGGGCCAAATGGCGCTATGTGGCATGCATTTTGAGTGGAGAGTCAGTTTTTAGGCTCACTCATTTTGCTCTTGAGCCTTTTAATGTCTGCTCAAGCGCGCTCTTTACTCAGCGCACTTTTTCCGAAAAAGGACGAAGTCCCGTTCGGCTTTCCACACGAGGCACGAGCTTACTTTGACACACTGAACTCGTCTTCTTTCGATCTAAAAAAAATTCGTTAGTTATTTTAAAAAAAATTCCGAAATTTTTGAAAAATTTAGCAACACAAACAAAAAATTGATACTCTAATCTAGAGATCAGGGCAATGTGTACTTTGTTGAATTTTCCCATTGAAGCGTTTCCATCCGAACTAAAACCCACGGGACTTCGTTTTATCGCGCTTGTCGGACCGTGACCTAAGGCAACGCTTAGAGCCATAGCCCGAAAATTTGACTATGGCAAATTCACTTAGACGGTTTCAGCACAAAACTTTTTTTAACAGCTAGGCTGGTGGTAAAGTTGTGAGTGGGAGTGGGGTCAGGGGTAGCTACTTTTGAACGCATAAAGATGCGGCTCCGTGTGCGATTGTGTGTGCGTGTGTGTATGAGTGTGTGAGTTTGGTTTTTGCGGACTCTGGTGCTGGTTGGGCAAACGCGGCGTATACTTAATTCGGTTTATGCTCGAACGTGTCGCACATTATTCTCGGTCCCCGTCCCCGTCCCCCTGTCTATCTTGTCTCCATTCCTGCTCCGGCTTCTCCACCCCCCTCTCAGTCTATCCTCTCGACGATGTGTGAAATATGCTGAATGTGTGTGCTTAGCAATTTTGATTAGAAGACAGTTGACAAGCGACAACCAACCGACGTACAGACTGGGCGACCGACCGAACACAAGGCCACAAAACAATTAAAATTGACTTTTTTTGTGCTTTTCTCTTTGGTTTTTTGCTTGTTTGATTTGCTCTACACGCGAAATAATGAAAATTATGGAAATGAAATGGCAAAAACAAAAAGAAAAGTGGAAAAGTGAAGAAAATGTCAACTGCCTTGCCCATTGACCTCATTGAGCAGTCAGCCATCCCAGACCTCCTAAACAAAGCACATGAGAAGAGAATAAATGAAGAAAGCGACGATGCCCGCAGCGAAGGCATTTACCTTGGAAATCAGCACATCAGGAAGGGATGTCGCATGTAAACGCCAAGACTAACTAGAACCGAATGGCTATGCACACACATAAAAAATTATGTAGCAAATCAAATATCCAAACATTCGTATAATATTCAATATTTAAAAATCCCCACAAATTGTTCCCCAATTATGACTCCAAATGCCAAATTCTCTTTCACTTGAAAAAAAAAAAAAAACAGAAAACGAGGGGAAATTCAAATGGTTTTGCCTAACCCTGATTCTCGGTATCACTCCATCACCTTTTTCATCTCTTCCTTCATCCTGGTCATTGCCATAATCATAAGCCACTATTCTTTTTTGTCATCTTGTGATTTTTTTTCCTTTTTTATTTTTTGAGGCTGCCCGCTCATAATTTTTACGACCTATTTTAGTGTGAAAACTGTGTTTCGCCTCATGGCTAGGTCCAAGCAGCCCCAGCCAAGTGGCCAGCTGAAGTGGAACTTTTAATTTCAATTTTTTATTACTTCAAATCTGTTTGCCAAGTCAGAGAGGAGTAGAAGAGCTGGTAGCTGGAGCTGGAGCCGGTGCCACAGCCGAGAGCTACTGGCGGAGACCGTGGCGACCAAAGCGAAGCCCACCTGTTCTGGTTACCTGCTGCCAGCCAGCTAGCAGCAAGTTTTGCGGTCGCAATGAAAATGTTTTTCGGTTTAGTTTTTAGTTTTCCGTTTTTTTGTTCCGTTGCATTTGTGACTTTTTCCCTCCCATAGGATACCCTTGCGCCATTTGAAGGGTATATCTATTTGAGGAATGTTTCGAATATTCGATGTTTAAACTTTGGTGAGTTTCCGCCATTATCTAGTATAACACTACGATCTCTTAATTATTGGTTTAAAGCGAGTGACTTTTCAATGATATTGCCAGATTTGATTTTTGGTATTTTATGTATTTGCTTATCTAAGAAGAGAATCGAATAGAGTGGAATAGGAAATTAATGGGTTCAGGAATCACTCTGAAGAGAAAGTTAGTTGGCCCGGCGTTTCCTTTGACTTTGTGTTTTTTTTTTTGTTACCAACATTTATTGGCTTCGGCGACAAATTTTTATTGCTCAGTTTTTTTGTGGGGCATTTGGCGCGATTTTCTTGTCACCTCTCAAGTTGTCTGTGGATTTCCTAGTTCTCTTTTCCACACTCCAACTCTCCGTTATTCTCTATCTCTGTTAGTTTCTCTTGTGGATGTCTAGAGCGTCAGGGGTCTAATCACATTGCCAGACTACGTGATGCATTTTTACAAGACATGCGGTTGGCATATATATAAATTTATATATATATATATAGTTTTTCAACTTGCTGCTCGACTGACTCACAATTTAACTTTTGATGTGGGTATCCCCATCTCTCTCTCTCTCTCGCTCTCTCTCATTCACTTGAGTGTATGTGTGTCTGTGGATTTTGGCACGCCTTTCAAAAAACGGAACAATGGGTTTCCCCATCGAAGATTTATTTGTCCGCCCCCCTCCCAATAACAAAAGAAGAAAACCCTTTATACAATAGTTGTGGCCCATCGGCGATGGCTAAAGGGGTGGACGAACGGAGGGTGTCATACGTTCAAGTCGCGTTTCAACATGTCAGAAATTTGTTGTTTTTTTTGTGGATATTCTGTTTAAATACCGTAATGAAGTCTGCTTATACAATATAATGTTCGGTGTTTGTGCTACGTGCCTTGGTTATGTTATTGCACGCTGATCCGTAGCTTCCGTTTGGCTTCCGCCACAGTTCCAAAGCGAGGCAAGAGGAAATAGAAGTCAACAGGAGGAGACTCCGCAGTGAAAGCTGAAGGTGGCACACCAGAGCAAAGGCGTAGCCATTCCGTTTAAGCCACGCCATAGAGGGACGATTTTGTCCTTTTTTCTGGTTCCTTACACTCGGTTTGACAGTAGGCAGGTGCTCCAGAAGGTGTCTAGTAACAAGCTTCGCCAAATCAATAATGGTCGACCCCTTGAGAGGTTAGGCCCATGGCTAAAAAGAAGCTAGAGGTAGCAGCAGCAGCACTTTTAGCTTTTTGCCTGTTGTTTTTATTTGCGTCGGCAAATCTTAAACTTGTTTTACTGCTCGTTAGTGTTTGGAGTTGGCGCTACCTAGTCTAGGCTGAACCCGTGACACCCTATTGTTATAACACGTTCACGACCCAGTCAAGCGACCACTATAAAGCTGACTGGATGGGACTTTGACTTGGCTCCGCTCTGCGCTGCTCTGCTCTGCTCTGCGCTGCTCTGCTCTGTTCTGCTCTGATGTGCTGTTTGGTGAGCGAAGGGCTCGGAAGTTTACTAGAAGGAAAACTACTGCCAGGCAGTATATACTAGTCGAGACGACGGGCCTGAGTCCTGATGTGCCAGAGCTTTCGTGTGTGTGTGTGTGTGTGTCAAGGTGCATGCTAAGTATGGCAACTACTGCTGCTCCTCCATCTCTTCTCCATGGTAAATGTTTGTCCAGCATAATTGCGCTCAGCATGCAGTTTCCTTTTGGTCTTCTCCCTAACTCCGTCTCTCTCTCTCTCTCTTTGTCTCTTGTTTCTTTCGTTCGTTGGCTTTGCCTTTCGTTTTTCAATTTCCCCCCATAGTTTGCCTCCTCCTTCCCATACTGCTCCCATACCTTCTTTTATTCCTTCGACTTCTTCTGCTTCTTCTTGTTGCCGCCTCTGCTTTAAAAGGATTTGGAACTTGTTTACGTGGCGTATTAGTATAATTTACAACGGAAGCCATCAAAGGGCTTTTTGATGCGCCGCAGGCGGTAAGCAAAATTATTTTCATCTTTATCGTCGTCGTTCTCTTTGCTTCATCTCTTTTTTTTCTTTTTTCTTTCATTATTTGGTCTTAGCCCAAACTAATTTTTCCGAAATGATACCACAAAGTTGTTTGGGTTGCTGTTGCTATTTGCTGTTCAGCTTGAATAGGGCTCCGAAGAGCGAATTGACCGCAAGAAACCCAAATAAATGTCACTGGTTTCCATGAGTTGTGTGGCAATTGAAATTGGAATTTTCCTCCAACTAATTCGAAAGTCGTAGATCTCAACTACAATCAAGACGAATGTGCGGCATGGATTTAGGTGGATCTGTATCCCTCTAGTAAAGGGTTTATACTTAACCAGATGATTATGTGGTGCTTCTAATATCATCAGATGATCGGCCGAATTGCATACCCTCCTAGGACTGAATGTGGCATTTAGGAGCCCTAAAGTTGATTACCCGAATGCCAATTAAATAATTTGTTATTTTGCATAAAAAGTAAGCACGAAATATTCTACCTGAAATGCTGGTCTTTCGCTCAATTTTAGTTTCGTCTCTTTTTGTTTTCAGTTTCATTCTCGGTCGCTGGCTCTGTCATTCAGTGTACAATTGTCAGAGCAATTGCTGTTGGTGGTCATAATAACAATTACCGTTTCGTGTTTAACCATAATAATCTGGCACTGTTATTTGTGTAATTAAACAAACAATAAACCTCTGGAAACCTCAAACCCAAAGCCCAAAACCCAAACCCGAAATCCACCGACCGAGACTAGCTCTCAAGTGCTGTTATTACTATATGTATTTCAAATGGTTTAATCAACTGACTGACTAGCTACAAAATAATGTACATACATACATACATACGTACGTACGTACACATACTCATACTCAACTCTATATTAGTAGTATGTTCTGTAAATATTTACAAAGTCCAAAGTGTTTTTATGGTCTAAATGAAAAGTTTCACTCAATTGTTGCTGCTGTTCATGTTGTTATTATTATTGTTGTTGTTGCTGCCGCCACTTGGTCGGTCGATAATCGTGCGTGCCAACCCGTTTTGTTTTCGAGTCCTTGGCCAAGACCCATAAATCTTGGCCGAATAAAATTTACAAAATTGAAAAGAGATCTTCGATGCGAAATTCGGCCATGCCGATATTTATATACTCTGACGCCACTTTTTTTTTGTTGGTTATAATGTTTATATCCATTTAATTATACTTCTTATTTATATATTTCATGACAACTCCCGTTTATAACTGATGCCAGTGGACGACTGACTTTGTTAATTTGTGGTTTCTTAAGACATTCTTGAGGCATGCTTGAAATGTCAATTGGCCATTTGGTTTTCCTTGCTTTTATAATTAATTTTACCACTTCTTCCTAGCTTTTTAAGGAACTGAATTGCTTGCAGGGCTCGGATTTTTAGTCTGGCCAAAGGACATGCTGTTCACTAAAAAATAACTAAGCTTAAGGTATACTTGTAATTTGTTAGGAATTTTGAGTTCCACTACAGCCAGAAAAATTATATGTGAAATATCGTATGAAATAAAAGTTTCGATTCCATCCAAATCACCAAATTTCTACTCATTTGCGAATCCTATCACTGGCTATTTCTGTTTGCCTGGTATTTCAGTTGGAATCCGTTAATTTATTATATTTCTTTTAAGGGGGTTAGAAATCTTATAACTTGGCTATTTTAAGGACTATCCAAATGTCTTTTGGACAGATTTGAAAGGTCTTGTTGATTACAATTAACTGATCCTGGAAATAACTTGCGAATCCTTTGAAGAATCAGGACTAAACAAATGCCAAATGAAGCTATTTTAAGAGGGCTTTCTTAGAAAAAAAGGATATTGCGATAGTGCGGAAAGCCGAGTTATGAAGGATTTCGTGTTTTCGACCAATTTCTTGGCAGTCAAGGAACAAAATAATAGTTGCCTACTTTTGTGGGCAAAAATCAATGTGTGATCAGTGTGTGGAAGCCATTTTCTGGCAGCCATGAAAATAAAAAAATTGTTGCATACTTTTGAGAACAATAATTTGTGTGTGGAAAATATTAAAAATTATTTGTTGAATCAATGAGAGGGGGCTAGAAAAACTTCTAAGTGAAAGGAAAGGTTTAATGAAAATTTGGGGAGAGGATTCTTTTTACTATATTTATATTTAATAAAAAATATTATTCAGCCGTGTGTAATGTGTGTATGTAAAAGTTAGTTAAAAGTGTACAACATTTTTTATTGTATATTGATTTTATAATATTATTGTGTATAATATTAAAATTATGTATGTAAATACGCAGAATGGTGGTTTTGGTTTTGTGTTATTTGGTGTTGGTGTTTGTTGTTTTGTTAGTTATAATACTTTTCCATTCTTTTATACATATGTATGGTGGTGTATAAAGTTAATGTCTATATTATATTTATTGTATTAAGATGCATTTATTTGTTTGTATGTTTATATTTACAAGTGTATTGGTAGTATTATTTATTAATATTTCTTTCTCTCTCTTCCGTCAAAGCACCCTACCACCGGGGGGGTTTGGGGGGCATCATAAACGCACACTCTTTACGCACACCAATCACACCTCTCTCTGTTTTTCGTACGCACTGAAAAAAAGGTTTTTGTTTTTTTGCCGTAGCCACACGCGGTTCGATCTCCTCAGTTGTATATTTCACCTGCGGCAGCGTCTTAAGCTACTGCACCATCTGGCCACTTGCTTCAGTTCTTACTGAAATATAATAAGAGCTCGTTCACGATCGGTTTATATTCTACTTGAGAATTTTATTTAATTTGCTGAAATTTGAGTTCGTACATTGTAGGTGTTGGGCAAACTGTTGTCTTTAATTAACTTCCTGTTATTAAAATTGAAATTAAATAGCAATTACCAAGAATATTGAATACCCTTAGAAGACTCGAGGAAAAACTTATGCTTGTTCATGCATTTCATGTTATCTTCTCGATGCTTTATACATTTTAACAGAGCACATTGACTTTACTGGATTGTAACCCTGAAGGCTTACATTTATCAGTGACCGTTCGGATAAAGGCTATTGTGTGGGTAACCTGAACAAAGTTCATCGCATGAATTTAGTTTGGCCATTGTTTGTGTGGTAGTAATGGTACCTATGGGCTTTTTCCCGTCCACTTGACGGCTGCACTGTAATCAAAGAGTATTCAGAAATGGAGAATATGCAAGAACTTACCGATTTCAGCCGTCGTTCTGCTGCTCTTAAAAACTGAATCCCTAAGGCTAATGTCCAGCCGGTTAGTAATTTGAATTAGCTGCGAATTGTTCACCCCTAGCTGGGTAGGAGGTCAGTTAATTGACAATTTGCAGTCATTTTAATTAAATGTATTTTGTATAGGTATACATACATATAAGTATTCGTTATGGTGTTTGTAGTTTTGTATATATTTTATACATATATGTATGTGTGATTGTATGTATATAAAGGTAAACATGTATACACTAACTAGCATTATGCGTCTGTGTCTGTATTTGCGTGTGTGTAGGGTTAAATATCACTTAAATTATAATTATTAAATTGCCATTATTGTTGAACGAAATGCAATTGTTGAATTTGCTCTGCTCTACTTTGCTCTGGTCTGGTCTGGTCTGGTCCGGTCTGGATTGGAGTGGAATGATATGGTATGGTTTGCTGTTCAATTATCCTTTTAGCTACGCGCCAGCATTCCATTGATCATGATGTTGGCTAATGCGTTTCGACGCTTACGCCATGCCCCCATGCCCTGGGCATGGTATTGCAGCTGTGTGTACCATTGTTTTGTTCGTACACCGTCCTCAGCCTGTGAGAAGGATAAATAAGCAAAATGCAAAATCGTTAGACATATTTGATTGACTGTATATACAGCGGGATAGGCAGGCAGGCAGACACACAAATGGACAAGGGACCTGTGGAAGAGGGAGACCATTTTGACAGCCATCAGTGAAGAGGTGTGTATCTGTAGCTGTGTGAGTGTGTGTGCTCAGTTGGCCGTAACTAAACGTTTCAATTTATGCGCCGCCAGCCTCTGCCTGTCGGTTTGGTTTGTCTGCCCTTTCACGCATCCATTTTGTTGCGCTTCTGTGAATTTTTCTTTTCCCAGATTTCCCTTTTTTCTCTCTCGCTTTTCTTTTCCCATTCGCTTCTTATTTTTTTTCTTTCATATTTTTATACATACATATGTATATATGGATGTGTGTCTGTGTGTGTGTGAATGTGTATTTCAATAAATGTCATTCATTTTGGCAGGCCCGCTCTCTACGTGCGTTGCCGTTGAACGCACTTGAAAAGGTCTCTCGCATCGTACACACAACAAAATTTGCATGACTAAAGACAAGATTTGAAATGGATTTAGCTGCTGCTGATGCTTCTATAGCTTTTGTCTGTTATTAAAAATCATGTTGCAGGAGAAAATCTAAAGGATGGGCAAACAGGAAATTTAAAATCGCCCAAAGGAAAACGAAGCTATGTATGACGAACAATTAGAAGAAAATTCCACAATTTAATTCTACAAATTAAATTGAGAGGGGCAAAATCCTTATTTTCGAGTTTAAGACTTAATATTTGTTTTAGGATTCGAAACATTTTCCGTAAAAATCATTTGGAATTACTACGCTACTTTTATGACTAAAATTGATATTCAAGCTGAAAGATGTTAAGAAGGGTATTTTTTGTAAGATGATCGGACAATTGTTTTGTGCCGTATTTTTTTCTTCTTTGATTTCAATTTGTTAACTTTTTTGAATACTGGTTTCATGTTAATTGTCTTGTTGCTGGTCTATTAACTGCATTCTCCCCCTTTTTTTTTTTTATTTTTGGTGGGAGCACCCTGAATGGTATGCTACAAAAAAAATAGACAAAACCTAAGCTGTTCAGCAAATGGCAGACATGCGGCAAACGGGCAGAAGAGCAGAAGAAGGGCCAAAACTAACGAAGCCCAAACATTGTGCAGTCAAAAGGCAAACGTTGCCATTGCCGTTGCCAGTGCTGTTACCAATGCTGCTCCTCTCACTAATTCAAAAGCCAAGTGAACCAAGAGCACACAACCGAAACGGAATCAGACAAAAAACAAGTACAAGAAAATAAAGGAGAGCAGAAGATGACTTAGGGGAAACTGTGTGTGTGTGTGTGTGTGTGTGTGTGTGGGGGGGGGGGGGGGGGGGAAGAAGGAAATCAGTTTGAGTATAAAACAAAAGGGGCAAAAACGATAGATACAGGGAAATAGAAATTGGTGTTCTCGTTCTCACTTGTTCAGTGCCTCTACTCACTTTGAATATGAATGTGTCCTTCGATGAAATTTCCTGCACTTCGAAATAATCATCCCAATCCGCTTCGCTGCACACAACACATCTGTCCAGATACAATGGCTCTCGTATCAGTGTATATCTTCCGCACTTCTCCTTAACCATTAGCAAAGAGGCCTCTCGTATGCCCGTGTGCTTCGGGAAATTCAGTTTATCCGACATGGCTTTCTCTGCCCTATAATTGGCACTTGGCTGTTGGAAGACAGAGAAAAAGAGAGAGAGAGAGTGAGGGAATGACAAAAAAATTCGAAATGGAAAATAGAAAATTGTGTAAAATGAAACTAAACCAAATTACAAGTGGAAAATAAGTGAAAACGCAGATAAAGGCACAAAGCATGTCACCCAGGGAACAGCCGCAGGAAGCAGCTCACAGATAAAAAAAAAAAGTGAACAAGTTCTTTTCATGAATTGAGCAATTGTCCTAAGCAAAAAAAAGGGGGGGAATGGTGGGGGTGGGGAGAGCGACACTCACAAAAAATAAAAAAACATCAGAACAAAACCAAACAAGTGACATACGCACTGCGTCGTCCTCAATCCCAGTTTCCCATATGTCCATTTCCTAGTGTAAAACTCTTTTTTACACAGTCCAATTCGTATATATGTATGTAGATACATATGTACGTGCGTATGTACGTTTATATGAATATGTATGGACATATTTGCTTGCCTAAGCACTTCTACCCATTTTCCTACTGATTTGTTGAAATCTCTTATCGCCCGGCCGGTCGGTCGGTCGGTCAAGTGTTGCCATGGCAGCTCAAAAGCCAACCTCAATCGAATCTCCTACCACTAAGGCTATTAGGTGCCAGCGCCGTTCGCTAATTGCCTTTTGCTGTCCTAGCCTGGCCTGGTCCTTGGTCTTAGTCCTGTCCTGGTCTAGTATGGTCTGAACTTAGCTTCTTTCTGCCTCATGTCAAACGCCAAAACGTCTCGCTTGTCGCTTGTAGCTTGTCAAACGTGACCAAACGGCGGGGGGCGAATAAGAAGAAATTGATGACATAGCGATGGCAACGTGACACGACCGTCGATTTACCAGCAAATTGTATTGAGCGTTCTATGGTCCTAAGTTTATGCAGTTTAAGATTTTCGCTGGTGACTGGAGTTTGTCAAAAAAGGACAAGAAACATTTAGTTATTAATCTTTGTTCAGCATTCAGTTTCTAATTTGGTTGCTATTTATTCGTCAAGGGATTGATATAAGAATTAAATGGCGACTTTTGTCTAGAGCTTATCTGGTGGGCATTTTTTAGATCATTGTCATACCTTGCCATTGGTCACGAGGAGAGCATTGACTGGCGTCAGTTTAATGGTGCGCGCCTTCTTCCAATTGTTGTCGGTGGGCTGGGTGTATAGAAGTTTGCCTTCCATGGCAAAGCGGACCTCATCGTGATTCCATTCGAGTATGTCGATGGCCATTTTGCGCAGCTTGATGTTTATCATATCAATTTCGCATGAGGCCCGACGATTGGGGCTGGAGGAGCTGATGCGGCGCCAAAGCTTGGTGGGCACATCCTTGGCCTCTTGATTGATGTGATTCAGATGCAATTCAATTTTCTCCTGTGCCTGTTTGAGCAGCTCACGTCCATCCAGATGCGATGGTGTTACCTTAAAAAGGCGAGCCAATAGCAAAGGATATTTGGTGACACGCTGAACGGGTACCTAAAAAGAGCAAAAGAAGAAAGATGAAATGGCAAATGGGAAACGGGAAAGTGTTAAGTGTTGCCTTAGACTGGAGATTGCCACTTACCATCAAAAAGGAGTTGAGATTCATGCGACGTAGCACAGCATTCTCCATTTGGGAAACCTTCAAAAAGATGCGCAACAGTTCCTTTTCTTTTTCCAAATTAGCCAACAGCAGACTGGCACCAGCCTGTCGCACACAATAGCTCTCGAAGGCATGCAACATTTGGGTGAAATCAAGGAAGATGCGTCCAATATTCACTGTGAGAAGATCATCGTCTCCCTGTTCCAAGGCTATATCTAAGGCATCCCTCATTTTGTCGGCCAGCAAATGATTGTTCTCGAGCAGGTCTTCCGTATTGAGGAAGATTGCGGAGAGTTGCTCCTGATTTAAAAGCCCAGCCACCAGCATGGGATGGCAGAACTCCTCCAGGATGATTTGCAAATCCCGTCCATATTTCTCTTCGGTCTCCACGATCTCGGTAATGATCTCCTTGCGCTCCACACGCTTTTTGCCACATTTCCGGCACACCAGTGGGGCAAACAGTACACCAGTCTCGCTAAGTTGAGTTTCCACTGGACCGTCACAGTCCTCACATAAATGAAGTACAGTGGGAGTGGCCTGATATTTGCTGCGAGACGACTTGCTTGTCTCAGAGCCCACACCTGAATCCTGTCGCTCTACATCGCTGCCACCGCCATTCGATTTACCACACATGAAGGTATGCGACGGAGGTGAGAGGGAGTTCACGTTACTCTGCCCACTATCCTCCATTAGGGATGACCTTTTTTCCAGCTCACTAAGTGTATCAGTGGCTTCCTCTTCGATAATCTTCGGATTGTTGCTATAGTCAAAGCTTTCCTCACGTGCCAAGCCACGCTCCTTGGCATCCACCAGATAGGAGAGTATATCATACTTAGAGGCTCCCTCGAATATCGACCGAGTGGATTTCTTCTCCATCATCAGTTCATCTTCGTTTAGAGGTGGGGCGGATAGAGGTAAAGGTGGTGGCTTTTCATGGATCTCCTCATATATAGGATCGCCGTTTTGTCTAATGGATTCATAATGATGTTCCGCTTCCTCAACCGTGTGCGTAGATAGCTCGATCTCAGCCAGAGTGGCATCAACCAAAAGCTGATAGAATTTGTCTCGAGTGGCCGCATCCTCCGCATCCTCATGATGCTGTTTTGGGTCCTTTTTCTCCTCGTGCTCGACTTCTTCTTCAACTACACTTGAGCAGCTCTGGTAGCAATCGGATTCATTATTCGAGTTTGCTTCAAAATCAAATAGTTCATAGTTGTGGGCCGAGGCAAAGCTATTGGCAGAACTGATGCTGCCTCTTTGGGACAGTCGGTCATCCTCCTCTTTGGTAGCTGCTACTACTGATCCTCCTGCGGCTGGCTGCCGCTCCTGGCGTATGCGCTTCAGTGAAATGCTTATCAAGCGATTCATATCATCATGATCTTTGGTCCCACTCATATCGATGGCCCGGCGACTCTGCTGAAGCCTTTGCAATGAGTTCTCGATAAGTTCAGCCACTGTCTCCTGGTCCAAACCATCGGCCACCTGACCCATTATAGGGTCCTCCAGTAGTTTGGACATGAAACTGCGTTGACTCAATGTGTCCTTTGGTTTTTTCGTTTCATTAAGGCCACATACATGGGGTACTAAATTCCGTTTAACTGCTTCTACCGGATTACGCAAGATCTTTAAGAGTTCCGTTTCGTGGGGCACCAACAACGATGTCGATGCTAGGGCCGCTGAAGGTGGCGTTGACGGTGGTGAAGGCGCTAACAATGGTGGTGGTGGTGGAGTTGGTGGCGTAGAGCTAATAGCTGGCGCCATATTAATCGCTGTAGAGCTAAAAGCTGCCCCTCCTCCCTTGGCAAGGGATTTCCTCTCTTTCTCATAGTCCAAACGTATTAGTGTCCGGCCACGTCCACTTGAGCTGGAGGAAGTGGAACTGCTTGATGTAGACGATATGCACGAAACAGATCGCTGTAAATTGACTTCCGTGGACTTGATAGGTATAATAGCTATTGCGGCCATTTGTTGGCTATTTAGCATATTCAACTGATTCAATTGCTGCTCTTGCTCGGCCAGAGAACTAACATTGATGCAGACAGAGCCACCAATGGAACCACTATTAGCAGTTGTCGAGTGGCTATTAACAACCACTGAGGATTGGTAGAGAGGTTGGGCAGCATCTGCACTTAGATTCATTGTGGAATAGCAATCGTCCCCATTAATTAAAATCGAAGTCTTCTTGTCCTCCTCCTCAAGAGGTCTTAAGGTGGTGCTGGTGATAGTGTTGCTGCTGCTACTCTTGCTGTTGCTGCTGCTGTTGTTGGTGGTAGTAGCCTTATGACGTAAAACCACTGCTTCTTCCTCGCTGTGTGAGATTTTCAAGCGATGCACTTCACCATTTTGCTGATTCTTGTTGAAGGGGGCCACTCTGACCACAGTTCTGGGATGATGTTGCTGTTGACGAGTTCCTGCTGCTGAAGTCTTTACCGATGTCGTTGTTGTCGTTGGCGGCGGTGGTGGCGGCTCTGTGGGTCGCCTTTGAAATAAATCTCTCGAGTCGTTGCGGTTGCTTTTTATGCGCAATGCCATCGTGTCCTTAAAATTTAAAATGACATTCGGTGGGCCACTGTTCCTGTTGCTGCTGTCGCTGCTGTTGTTGTTGCTGGTGGCCTGGTGGCTAGAATGTTGCTGCGGTGTGGATGTTGCTGTCTTCGAGTTGGACAAATGCCGTTCGCTATGCGCCCGTCTGATGGGATTTCGCGATTGTGATTGTGTCGTTTGTTGTGCTCGCTTTTGGCTTGCCCGCGGCCT
This sequence comes from Drosophila austrosaltans, assembly GCA_035045865.1. Classification (NCBI taxonomy): domain Eukaryota; kingdom Metazoa; phylum Arthropoda; class Insecta; order Diptera; family Drosophilidae; genus Drosophila; species Drosophila austrosaltans. The sequence continues at coordinate 946,726 of JAWNOQ010000207.1, read as the reverse complement.
GGCATTACCACCATCCTCTTTCCTTTCCTTCTCCTTATCTGTCTCCTCCTTTTGCTTTAGTTTCTCCTTAGCCTTGTTGCTGTTACTCTTGCTCTTGCTGCTGCTGCTGCTGTTGTTGCTGCTTTTCTTCGTCTCATTCTTGTCGTTGTGCTCGTCATCATAGTCATAATCGCGATTTGTTGCTGCTGTTGCTGCTGATTCTGCTGCTTCTGCCGTTGTCTCCGTGCTGGTTCTTGAGTCTGCAAAAAGGAGTAAAAAATGTCACTTGCTGAGTTGCTTGGGTGTCGACACTAGCAAAATGTTGCTTTTGTAAAATAAATCTAAGGCAGCCAAGCTACATCATCCTGCTGCCTCGGTGCTGCTTCGTTCATTCTACTGCCCTACTCTACTCTGGCTTTAAGCCTGATGTTGGACAGCAATAGCCAAAGGGGTCCATAGACAGTCATGGCCACTCCTCAGTTAGTGCTGCACGCACTTTAGCCATTTAATAGCTGCATTTTATTCAAAGTTTTCGTCAATATCCATTTGATCTTTCTATTCTCAGTAATCTGATTTTAATATAATTGCTTAAAAGAAAAATGTATCAAAAGTTGCAAAACTATATTTCTCCCCATATTGAACAAGTTGGGCTTTTGCCCAAGATCTTTCTTAAAGTACTATAATACTAACTGATCGTTCCTAAAGGGTAAACAAAGTTGACTGATTATGCAGATCAATTATCAATATATATGTTCACCATAAAATTTTTATAAAGCTAAGAAAAATGGAATCAAAGTGTTAAAAGGAGATACTTAGATATTACATTAAAGAAAACAGGGAGTCTTGGCTAAATGGGTGTAGGTCTGAATTAGTGATTGGTTTTCCAGTTCGTGCTCGTATCGGCGATCTAAACCGTTTCATTCATTGAATTAGCAGTGATTGGCTTATCTTGGCTTGACTATTTATAGCCCCAGTTATTTGAGCAGCACTGCAATTCATGCATGCAGATTTCAGAATCATGTGCGGCCAGCAATATACCAAGTATAAGTAGTAGTTATGTTACCATCCCTCCCCACAATCTCTTTAACCACTCTCTGATCCCACAGTCACTACTATATTTTGCTACCATAGCACCGAGACCGAGACTGAGACGGAGCATGGCCAACGTTGACAGCCACTTAAAGATGTGCTCGGTGGCGATAAGGTGTTTTGTTTTGGTTTTTGGCTGCGGCTTTTGGTAGCTGTCTTTCTTTCCTAGCTCCGCCGAAGTCTGTTCGTTCCTTCCTTTTTTTGCTGCTTATACTACCACCCTCCACCCCAACACTCACTCTCGCCCATTCGTCTATCCGTTCATTCTGCCTATTCGTGGCTCTGCGCCATCTTAGCGCGCTGACAATATGTACGTATCTTTATTTATGGTAAATTGGGTGATTTACGTTGCGGCCGATAAGCTTTGCTTTTCAGCGACTCTGTGAGTGGGCGAGTGGCATGACACGGGAGACGGGCCGCAAGGGAGAGAGTCCTTGTATCATGTCCTGGCGTTTGAATTGGCGGCGCAAGTTCTTGGCATTTATTTAGGCAGCCGCCAAACAATTTGTGTTGGAATTAAGATAATAGATTACATTTAAATGTGAAAAAAGGGTTCGCTGACGTCACAGCACAATTTGATGATAGAAGCATCTCGTTCTCTTTTGTCTTTGTCCCTCTCTCGCTCTCTCTCTCTTTCTCTTGGTCTCTGTTAAGGAAAATGTCCTTGAAATGCTTGGCTGTTATCATCCTCATCATCCTCGTTGTTTGTCGTCCATTTTAATGAGTGTGAAAAGTGAGATGTGGGTTTTTATGGCATGCGACGGCGGCAACGGCAACGGCAGCGGCCACCTTTTCGCGTTTTATGTTAATGAGTGTCATCAAAGTAGAGATTTGAGCAGTGCACTTTGACCGAAACCCTCACCCAACCCACCACGTATTCTCCGCCCATCCAAATGTCCAGCCATCAAACTGAACACATCTCGTACACAATCCCAAAAAAAAAAGTCTCAAATGGCAGAGATAAGCAAAGTGTTAAGGATAAACTCGAAAGTTCTCTCACTCTGAGAGCGAGAAAGAGAAAAAGACTGGGAGAGAGAGAGATGGCGTTAGGCTAAGATACAATGAAATTAATTAATTGCAGTCAGCCACTTAAATTTCAATGGATGAAAATCCTTTTTCAAATATTTCGACAATTTGCTAATCGCGTTTGTATAACTTAGTTTTTCCATGCAAAATAGCGACAAATTACAACAACAGCAACAACAAAAATTCTACTAACATTTGAACAACATTTCGCTTTTACCTAACACCTTTTATCTTCTATTTTTGTACTCTCGTTTTTTGTATTCAGTTTTTTACCTGCATAGCTAGGGGATTTCTGCTCTTGTTGCTGTTGCTTTGCACTTCTTTTCCTATTGCCACCTAATGAGATTTTTGTAGAAAATTACATACAATTGTTCTTGTAGTTGTTGCTCGGCAGCGATGTTGTTATTGGATGTTGCTGCAGTTGTAATTGGTTGTCGAGTTGTCTTTGAGCGCAAATATTTAATTAACGCCTTTTGTTTTGAGAGTGGTGAAGCCAAAAACTATAGAGAACCGAAACAAAATACTCACAGCAGCACGAAATAAAGATGCTGCAAAAATAAATGCCAAATTTGACAAGATGGCGATAAAATAGCTGGGGATTGTATATATTTTTCCTTCACTTCACTTCTTTTTTCCCCTTTATTTTATGTTTCTCCTCTCTATTTCTGCCAGCAATTGCTGGTGATGTTGCCTTGGCAACTTGACAAAAGGTGGAAAGTTATACAAGTGAACTAGCGAGCTAGCAATGTGGAAAAGGACTTTGCTAATGAAACCTTAGGGCAATTTAAAGAAACAATTTGCCATCAATTTGGGATCATTTATCAAGAAATTTTGCAATTTCGGCATTCATATAAGTTACAGTTGAATGGAACTTGGCAATTATTTACTACAAGTCTGCTTCAAGTCACTTGAATCATTTTTTAGTTTTATACAATTGTGGCAAGTGATCCGAAATCAAGTTGAAAAGTACAGTCTCAATGTGGATCAATAGTAGTCAACTCAATCGCGGCATTCTTATGCTCTCTCCACTTCGAATTGGCCGATTTCTCTCAATTCACTGGATTCGACTGGACAATTAAATCAAAGCAAAGATTTTTACAGGGAACAAAGCAACAAAATGGATTTATAGCTGTCAGTATTTTTATACCCTGTATCCATAGGGTAAAAGGGTATATTAAAGTCGCCAAAATGTATGTAACAGGCATCACTAGCCGAGCCAATTGAGCCATGTTCGTCTTTCCGTCTGTCTGTCCGTATGAACACCTAGATCTCTGAGACTATAAAAGCTAGAGCTACCAAATTTGGTGTGAACATTCGTCTTATGTCTAGGCAGATCAAGTTTAATTCAAGTTTTTGTCACGCCCACTTTCGCCCCCGCAACTCGGGAAAAACGAATTACTAGAGTTATTTTAAATATGTATATCGTATTATTATTTTGCACACCTATTTATATAGCCAAAATACACCTGGTAAACAAATTTAGTCCAATTCGGACAATAAATATCGGAGATATACCCATATCCGTCTTGTACCGAAACATCTAGGGCGACATTGGCAGGTAGGAGTGAGCGAGATAGCAAGCGTTTGCTGTTGCAGCATTTTAGGCGAACTTCATATTAGATTGCTGGCGGTTTTGAGAGTGTTACATTAAATATCCCTATTTGGTACAGGGTATAATCAACGTCCTCCAGGACGACTTGCTTCATTTTTCTTTTTTTTTTAGTTTTTAGTTTACAAATTTTTGTAGAAAATATTTGCAGATGTGTACATAGTGTACATGCAATATTTTCGGTTGAAGTATGAAAATAGATTTGATTTTAATATTTTGCAATGGGAAATGTAAAGAAAACAAATACCCAGCTAGGGACTAATTGGAAGACTGTTAAAAGGGATGTTAAAGGTAAAAAAGAAGGGGATTTTGATTGGCGAATTAGTGGGTGGATGATGGGGTACAAGGCAGCTTTTGTTCATTTGAGATGGAAAAGTAATTAAAAGTGTAACTTGCTTGGGATTAGTAAAAACATTTTCATTTTAGTTAAAGCATCAAAAGGAAAAAGGAGAGATAGATGCAGCAGATAGATAAAGAAGTATACACACACACACACGAATACATTGAGAGAGGGATAGAGAGATAAAGAGAAATCGAGAGAGAGAGAGAGAGAGAGCGGAGAGGGGCAGCAAGTCAAACTGAAATGGGTCAATAAATCCAAGCTTAATTTTATTGCTCTGCGCTTTCTTTTGCACTATTTTTTCTTTTTCGTATTTTTCTCCTGCAGAAAGCAAACGAAATACATATAAATCGCAATAGTAAACAAATCAAAATAAATGAGTAACAAAAGCCAGCCCCAATTTCCCTTTGCCCCCTACTTTGCCCCCTCCCTTTGCCACTGCCATTCCCCTGCTGCCCTTCTCAATGTGCTGACAAACTGACAAACCGACTCGAGAGTCTTGAGAGTTCTGTGAATCTTTGGCAAACTGCCGGCAAAAATACTAAGTATTGGAATGAAAGGAAACCAACCAAAAATGTAGAAATAAAGCGATCCTGCTGCTAGCTAACTTCCTCAATGTCTGTATACCCTAACAATAAGTCTGGATTTTCTATTACTACTATAAAAAATTACTATAAGAAACAAAAAACTGTTTAGAACTTGGCAAAAAATATATATGTATCTATACACGATACATTAATTGCTTACAATAAAACAATTTGGAAGGGTATAAAAAAGGGATGTAAATGCAGCGTCACTGATTGCGATTTGTAGTTTAATAATATTGTATGAGAGTATCTCAATAAGCTTGCAACAACTATTAGAAAATTCAAATACATTTACAAATGTTTATATATCTATATCTGACTTATCCCTTTATAGTTGCTTCTGCCCAACAGTTTAACCCTGTTTGATTTTTTATACTTTTTCATTCTAGAGTCCGGGAGAACTTTTGTATCTGTCCTCGTATGAGAAACAGCAGACAAACATTATGTAAACATTCTCTGTTTTGGCTCATTTCAATAAGAATAAGAAAATAGTAAGCCAAAGGCTGAGGCAAGGACAGAACAGAGGCAGGGTGATGTGAGGGTGAAGTTTCGCAACGGATATGAGGAGATGGGAATGATGAGAATGTCATGTATAAATTCGCATTAGAAATGCACGAGTTGATTTGAGTTTCATTTTGGCAGCATGGACCGAACAAAACAATGCCCATTGCAAAATGTAACAACAGAAACAAGGGCAGCAAATTTGACCCATCCCATTGGCATCGCCCTTTGCCACCCCACAGAACCTGGATTCCCCATTCTCATCCAACAAGCAAATGCAACTTAAGGTAGCTGTTGTCGTGGCACGTTTTGCCGGCCTGTGCAACATTCATTTCCTTGTCTTCGTACTGAAACTAGCCGCTACACTGTCCTATCCTAGTCGTTGTCTCTGCCTCTGTTTCTGTTTTGGCCTTTCTTGGCTGCTCTTTTGTCTTGGCATCTGCTTGCTTTTCCTCTTTTCCCTTTGCATTTCTTCTTTTTTTCATTTGTTGCTTTTCTGTACTGCGGCGTAAACTACTTACAGTTGCATTCAATGTTCCGTCCTGCCTATATATTATACTTATATATACTGATAAATATATATATATGTATATGTATATATACATACATATACATATATACATAGAGGGTTATATACATTGTTGTGAACAAAAACAAACATATTGCAAAAGTGCAAACAGGCAGCATAAGATGCGTTGAAAATCTTTTATCAGTGAAATTATTTGTGCTGGGACAAACAAAAGCAGCGCGAAACAAGCAGCCATGGAGAAAAATAATAGAAAATATCGCAAGACCGACTAACTGATGCCCATCATTGGGCACAAGTTCAGAATGTGAATATTTTCACTAGTTGCTTAAAAGAAAGAGAATTCAAAATCGGTTGTACATATATCGAGCTCGAAGGTTTTGGTCATATTAATCTGATATATCTTTGGAAGCTTCGCGATGTTCAGACGTATTCAATATACTCCAAATATTCAGACTTGTAAAAATGGATATTCCAGCAGCTCTATGGAAAATTATTGTATATATGTATATGTATATAGCGCAACACAGACAAAAGCGAAAGCATTGAGAGCAACTGGCCAAAAAAACACAAACCTAAAGATCCTAGTCCCACAGTCCCCAATCCCAGTGAAGTGATAGGGGCAAGAGGAGGTGGAAAAGACTTGCTTGCCAAATGTGTTGGAAAATGTTTCTTGCTCTGCTTCTCATGGTTATAACAACGTTGCAAGAAATGCTGCTGCTGCTGCTGGGTGAGGCAACAGCAGCAACAAAAACCATAGGAATGGGCTAACTTTGGCTATGACAGACCGTCAAATACCCTTTGAACCAAAATCAGTCCATTCTTACTTGCCATTATCGTTTAAAAATATATACATATATACATATATAAAGTTCAATTTAAAAGTTTTACAAAGATAGATTCCGAATTAAGAATCTGCAATAAGTTGATGAAAAATTCAACTCTGTATATGTATATATGTATATATACATGTCTGATCTGTATTATGTATACTATGCATCTAACGGGAAATGTTTTTAAATGTATATGGACCCGTTATTTTGCAAGCGTATAAAAACGAATCGCAGCCAAAAAGTATGCTACACTTTTCTTTAATGGCAGTCGCTTCGCCTTTTATGTCATAAAAAACGCGCTCCAGTCGGTGTGTGTGTAGATGTGTGCACAGCCATAAAAAGGCGTAGGAGCACTTTTATGGCCCAACATTTTAGGGGCGTGGCTGCCTTGAAGCAATTCTCACCTGACTGCTGCAGACAATGGCCTCGACTGCATTATTTAAAGGAAAATGCAATTAAAGCGCCGCTGCTGGTGCTGTAGCTGCTGTTGCTCAGTTCCTTTCAAAAATCTACTCCTTTAGCATTGGCAGAAAAAAAGGCAAAACAAGAAAAAAAAAAGAAAAAAGAACAACAACAACTGCATGAACAACAACTCCTTTCACAGAGTCGCCTAAGAAATACTAAAATACTTAATTTAGCTGAAAATGTCGCTGGCTTTTGTTTTTCACAACGCGTAGCAACTTTACAGTTCCCGTTATCCTGGGGCAGGGTCAAAACAAGCAGCAGGGACGGGACGGGATGGGATGGGATGGGATGGGATGGGATGGGATGGGATGAAAGAGGAGACTGAGGGAAGTAACAGGATGAACAGGAGCAGCAGTAGCAGATGTACGTGCCCCTGAGATCTCTCTGTACCGGTATGAGTGTTTGTCTGTGTATGCTGTATGTGTGCCTGCTAAGTGCAACCATCTCCTTTTCTCGATTACTCCCCAACCCTCTCTCCCTTTGCCAGTCAGTCTTTCTGTGTGAGTGTATGTGTGTGTGCATTAGAAACGCTTATGACAAACGGATATTAAGTTCAGCAGTCACGTAGCTCAGGTAAAATTCTTTTACGATAATTTTTTGCGAAAAAAAAAGGAGAACACCCAACAGCAGGAGTAGTCAAGGAAACGAAGAAAACTGCAAAATGCAAACTGAGTTTTCAATAAAAAAAAAAGAACAAAACGAAACAGAAGAAATAAGAACGTATAAACCCAGCGAAATCCTCAAGCCTTAACGAAAGAATTTACGTCACGCACCTACAACATGAATTTGATCACTTAAAAGACAAGGATTTCATTTGGGAATAAAGATAAAATTCAAATTTAATAATTAGTTGTTTTATGAGAACCTTGATTGTAACTGTATAAATTTCCATTTACGATAACTTTAAACTTACTAACTAGATCACATTATCTCTCATCTTTTTCTATATTATATACATATATTCTAATTACACTAAACGATGGAAATTTATAGCCCTGAGTGTAGAGGCGACACCTTTGAATCTTTGATCCCATTGCTTTCAATTGGTTTATTTGCGACTTTTAAAACTTCAATCTAATCTAAATTGAATCAGTGTAAACTAGTAATCTACGTTAAAAACCCGAATGTGTGTGTGTGTGGGAATTTTTTTTGTTGCTGTTCGTTTTCGCAGTGTTCCTCCGTTTGAATTCATGTGAATGAAGTAAAGTTTGAGCATATTTGAAACTTTTGCTCAATTATTTGCAATTTACATGATTAAATTTTAAGCACAATCTATGCATGCAAGTGTAAAATGTAGCAGAAGACCGAACTGGGGGGGAGTGAGCAGGGAGGGGATTCCCCCTTACTATATTTTCCGCACCCACAAACACACTCACCTATTTCGACAAAATGTTACGTATACGAAGTGTTTGTCCGTCGTTTGGTTTGGTTCAGTTTAGTTTTCTGTAGAAGTAGAAGCATTTGCCAACTTTTAAGTTTCGTGTTCATTTGCAATTTGTGCCAGAGCCAACAACAATTAAAGCGTCCTAAACGCTACATATCCTCTCTCGGCCATCGCCCCCTGCCCTCTTCAGTAGCTTCACAAGCTTCACTGCAGTTAACAATTAAGTTAATAGTTTTTTTTTTTTTTTTTTGGTTTTAATTGTGGTATCTAGTCGGTCTTTGTGTCTTTAGGATTTGCTTTTGGTTTCAAATTTGGGTTTGCATTTCCCTCAGCATAATAAATTTCAGTTTCTATTAAATATTATTTAATTAATTTTTAAGCCAAAGCTCAACTGTTATTTCCAGAGTTTGCCCACCTGCCATTTGGCACTTGCTCTTTTACTTGTCCAGTTGTCCATTTGTCCAAATTTTCCCATTGGTCTCTCTCACTCTCTATCTCTCTCTCTCCCTGTATCTCCATTTTTTTCTTTGGTTTTTGGTACTTTAGTTGGTTTATGGTTTTTGGTCTCTGCAGTTGCTCTCCTAACTAACTATAACTAAATGTCAGTCTGTCTCTTTCCTCTTTCTCCCACTCTGACTGCATATTCATCCTGTCTGTCCGCATTGTCTGTCAGTGTGTTTGTTTGCGGTTTTCGTTGCTTGTTAACTTTATTATGATTATTTTAGGAGGAGGTGTAATACGATTATTGCTGGCCGCTATTTTAGTTACAGTTTTCGGTTTATTAAATTAGATTTCACGCTGCCTTTAAAGTTGCCACACACACACACACACAGTCACAGTCACTTACCCATACTTACATACACAAATTGCAGGCAATTAGATGCCCTTAAATACAGCAGTGAACAAAAAACAAGTTGCTTGTTGTTTGCTATGTGTTCTTCTTGAATTGCCTGCAATTATTTAATGGTCGTCTAATAGCCAACATCCGAACATCCGAATGGGGCCATAACAAGAAGCAGACGTTAACTTAACATTACAACAACAACAAGACCCCAATACTCCTCCCACCAAAAACAACTTAAAGCAACTTTTGTGCCAGCTTAGTGAAATGGACTACAGAGCACCCTATACCCCAGTATCAGCTTCAAAGCCCGATGAAGGAACTGAGTATGCATACAGAAACTGATTTCTATTTTAATATAGGATCAGTATTTTTAAATTGAACATGTAATTTATTTGAATAATTTTATATAAGATTCAAATATATTAAGATCTCGGATAGCAGTCCTCGGTAGATGAGTTGTCTAAGTGGCCCAGTCATTTAGTCAACTGAACAACGGCGATCCGGGTTCGAATCCCAGGCTAGTGTATGGATGTAGTTTTTCGTCTAAGCCGAAGGCCTTAGTTGCCTTGTAAAATATAGTTCGGTTGATAGTTTATAACTATATCCTACACTTTAATAATAATAATAATAATAATAATAATAATAATAATAATAATAATAATAGATCTCGGATATATGTACAAATAAAATATATAATAGGTGTCATACCCGTACCTTTGATGGGTATATGGCAAACAAGAGTCAAAAGCAGCATGCTTGATATTCCCGTGTACAAATAAAAGCTAACAAATTATTACCACTCATATACCCCGCCTCTGGCCCTGCTTGGTGGACGCCTCCATCATACGCCTACTTTCTGAAGAAGTTCAACTTCCTTCGCCTTGTCCCCCTTTCCATATCACTTTCTGCTTCTTACTTGTGCCCCACCCACTTAGAGCTCCACCAATCTTCGCCCTTCTCTAATTGCCAAGTACCATACAAATGCGTTTTGTGGTCCTCCTTGTTGACTCCGACACCGATTCTCCCTTTTTTGCTTTCAGGCAGCTGTTCTGTGTGCTTTATGTGGCATTGACTACTCGGTCTCTTTTATATGGCATCATCTCATCTAAAAGTAACCAGAAAGGAATGAAGGAGGGATCCCTTGCTACTTGCTGTTGCTTGTCTGTTTATATTTTTTAATTTCTGCCTGCAACAATAACGCGTCGAAAAACCATAAATTCGCGTCAATTAATAAGAAATTGTGGAGCGTGGCAATGCGAAACAAAATGGCGAACGAACAGATTATTGCACGTGTGTGTATTCACGTGTGTGTGTGTATGTGTGTGTGTGTGTGTGCCTTTGAGTGTGTGTGTTGTTTGGATATACGGGATGCGTGTGCGTGTGGGGCCAGGCGGAACCGAAACCGAATTGCCGTGTTGCGTACTTCTCCTTAATTGCGTACTAAAGAGCACCAGAGTCGGAGTGAGAGTCGTACTCAGAGGCAGAGACAGAGACAGAGGCAGAGGCAGAGAAGAAGACGGATTCAGTGGCCGGCACAGTGGCCGGGGCAGTGGCAACGGGAGGACAGCAACCTGGACGTAGACTGAAAAGACCGGAGCTAAATTACGATGCATTTAATTGCTCGGATTTGGAGCACAGATTTATGTTCGCGCCACTAAGTGGCCTGCTTAAGGCTTAAATGCTGCGACGACGTGAGCGCCAAGGACAACGACGACAACTACAAGGACAACAGCAACACGACGACAGCGATAGCGACGACTACAACGACGCACAGTAAAAGTGAAAAGCAACTCAACGACCGCCATGATATGAGCCATGTGGTGTTGCTCCCGCATGTGGGTAAAGACAGAAAGTGAGAGACCGAGCGAGAGTGGGAGTGGCAAAGAGTGAGGAAGCGGTGGCATATAGCGGACCACCTGCAACTCACGGCTTTGGCTTTGCCTTTGATGTACGTGCTTATGGCCACAGGGGTTCGGACTTTAGCCAGCCCCATATTAACCCTTGAGAAGCCAAACCAAATATCAAATATTTAACTTCAAAACCAGAACTAGGGACACCATATCAAATTTAGTGAAGGCATTCAGTACGAGTATGACAGAGCGGAAATAAGGAAATGCAATGGCAAAAATTCTTAAGCAACGATTGTGTATATCGCTTTGCATCCTTATGTATTGCATAATATGAAATCGCTTGTCCCTTTTAGTGTATTGAGTTTTTCAGTCTTTCACACTGAATGGGTTAATTTGAATGGCGCAATGTAACATCGGACCAATCTCGCATAATCTAAGTTGGTCGGTTGGTCTGTCGGTTTGCTATCTCTTTGAAAGTTAATGCTTCAGGTAAAACCCAATGCCAATGTGTCGCGGTGGTTCTTTTTACTTTCATGACCACTTTTTTTCCTTTTTTTTTTTTGCTTTAATTGGAAGTTGGCAAGGAAGTGTCGTTGCATGACCAGGAACATAATTTTAATTTAATAATTTCCCGTGTGCACTGGAGTCGCGTGTTGGGGACTCAACTTTCGCTCGGAGAGCGTAGTGAACACCATGGCGGCAGTGGTGACCAAAGCGATGGTAGTGCCGATGGCCATTACGGGGCGTGGAGGTTACGGAGGGTGTGGAGGGACAGGCCATTAAACACATGCGAGTCGGAAAATCAGTTTAGGAATGTAAATTGATTTTGTGGTAATATGCACAATTTGCGGCGAGAACGAATGAAGGATAGGGCAAGGAAAGGAAAAGAGCAAAACGAAACGGAATCATCCAGCCGAGCCTGGACCAGAGCAGTGTGGAGCGGAGTGGACATAGCTATGCGGGCAAATGGTGCGTATGCGCAATGTTGGGTCAACACACAAAAAAGTTTCTTTTCCTGGTAAGATAAGTGCGGTCCGTTTATGGGGGACATTGGGCAGCAAGTTTACAACAATTTAAGAAAAAGCGAAACATAAAGAATTAAACTATACGAAATATTTGTCCAAGGCTGGTCATGGACTTCGGCTTGGTCTTGGGCTTGAGCTTGGGTTCGCCCATAAAAAACTTGCAAAAAAAAAAAAGCAAAAGCAAGAGCAAGAACAAGAACGAGAATAAACAGAATTTCGCCCCGGCCGCAAGTAAATAAAAATGCTCAAGCAGAAAAGCTGCTCAAAAGAGAAAAAGGACAAAATGCAGACCAGCGGGGGGGGATGGGTGGGCGGAGTGAAAATGCAGGGGGGTAGAGGTTGGAATGTAGGTGCGGTATTTTAGCAGGACAAGTTTTTTTTATTTATTTTTTTTCTTGCTTTTGCTTTTTAAATTCTTTAAGTAATGCAAATTAAATTTAAATAGCAAAATAGGCTTCGGGGAAGGCGGGAAAGACAGAAAGAGGGCGCAATGTTAGTGGTGGGGTTGGGTGCGGGGTTGGAGGAGAGGGCACAAGCAATGGCAAATTAAATGGCAGGACGTTTTCACTGGGCCCACAAGCACAGCCCGAGAAACAAATTTCAAAGACAAATAAGCGCCGACGATGAAACAGCAGCAGCAATTAATTTGCTCTCCCAGCGTGTGAGGGAAATTTTACCAGCGACAAAAGGACAGCAGGGGAAAAAGGCGAGGCAAGGGACAGCAGACAGAAGACACAGGACTATAAGACTAGAGGGCCAAGTGGCAGGGACCAAGGCCGAGGTCTGCGTGTAGAATTGTGTAAAGACTTTTAGTGAGACAATTGCTGGGGATAGAGCAGCAAAGTTTCCCGCAGCAACTTTTTGGTGTTGCTGCTGTTACTCGCAGTAAGCAAACCGCATGGCTAACTGTGAGACGAGAGAAACGGTAACAGCAACAGTAACAGCAACAAAAACAACGACAACAACAGGAACAACAACTACAATAAGAACAACAACAGCAGCACCAACACCAACAGCAATGGAAGCAACATCAAGCGACAGCCACAACAGCTACAAGCAACTTAAGCTCAACAACTTCAAGTTGTTTCGTAAGCAAACAAACGCACCCAAAACGGCCAAAAAGGAATGAGGAGCCATTTTCTTGCTTCACACATTTCTCCCTCTCCGTCACTATCTCTCTGTCTCTATCTTACTCACTCATTCACTCCCACTTTGCATGCGGTTTAAATTCAAATTTGTTAGCAACAAACAGACAATTAATTTCGCATATTCCATGGACGCGCCAGAGGCACTTTTTGTTTCGTGTCCTTAATGTCCTACTCCGCGTTGTCTATGCCCAGCAGCTAGGCAGTCGCGACAGCTCCTCCTCATCCCTGCTACTCTCTCGCTCTCCCTCTCGATTGTGTCTTGCCCTCTGCTACATATACATACATATGTGCCTCTTCATTTTGGTATGTGTTCTTTTTTCTCTGCATTTGAATTTTAAATGTTATTACACATTTTTTGTGTTTTTCTTTTCGTTCTTTTTTTTTTTTTTTTGCGAATTGATCAGCATCTTCTTTTAACGCTCTAAGGGTCCTTTAGTCCATGCTAATTTATTCATGACACATAATTGTTTGTTTAAAAGGCGCAAATTGAACAAAATGGCGGAAGTGGATGCCATTAGATAAAGGCGACGCTTCCCCCCCCACTGTCCATCACTCTCCAGCTATCAGGGCCCACTTTCCTCATGAAAGAAGCGAAATACACATTTAGTTTGGGCTCAGCATCAACTGACAAAGTAATTTTCGACTTTACTGCAAAAAAATGAAGAGTTATACGTACGATGCAATTTTTTAATAATTTTGAACATATTATAAGCCATTTGAAGGGTGATCAGTTGGACCTTTTTTGAACACACGATATTGAAATTAAGCTTAAAGAACAGTAGACATCATTGGGCGAAGAAGGGACAGTTCAAGACTGTTTACAGTTTTTATTTTTTTGTCAATTGAATTAGCTCGAATAGTTAATACCAAAGTAAATTCACATTACCAGGTTTATAAGTACATAAAACTTAAAGACCAAAGATGCCACTTTCTCTGCTTCTTATTTCGTTCCGCTCTTTACAAGAATTGAGTTTGGGGCAGTTCTCATGTGTCCGCATTAAATTCCAATGCAAACAAACCTAAAGGACATGTCAAGCGCAGTTCGCGTAGTTGGAGGCAAACACAGTAAATAGGAATAGCAACAGGATAAAGGACAAGGGCAGTAGCAGGAGCAACGGCATAACCAAAACAATTGCTTCTCCATCTCATATGCTGGATATGAATGTATGTATGTATGCATGTGCGTTTGCGTTGTGTGTGTTATGTAGGTGTTGGAGCCCATAGACAAAGATTAAATGACGCTCATCATTCATATGCAAGACGCAAGGCAGTAGCCAAATAGGGAGCAGAAGGCAGTCGGTAGATTTGGGGCAGAGGTAGAGGTTCTTCTTCTTGCCTCGGTAATATAGTGCCATAATCCTGGGCGAAATTTTTGTGTGCACAAAAACGTTGCCCGAGCAATATGTCGTAATATCCTGCTGCCTACGTTGTGACTTGGACTGACGCGCACACAGACATTTGACATTTCTAAGGGGTCAGACGGTGGTTGTTGAGCGGGAAGCGGGCGAGGAGCGCAGCGGAGAGCGACCAAAACAGTTGAAAGTACTAAGCGTGGCTATGATTTAGCACTTTATTATTTGCCTTTGCCTTTGCCTTTGCCAAACAACCTGACCGAGACGTGTCGAGCCTTTTCGTTGGGATGTTTTTTTCCTGATTCGTTTTTGGTAATGGGGGGTGAGGGAAGAAGGTTTGAGGTGAGGTAAGGGCAGGGCATTCGGCGGTTGATTGCAAGAAAGGTAGGAAGCAAAGCGACACTTTGTAGCCACTTCATCAATTATTCTTAACAAAAAGGATTTCCTCAAAACACAGAGAGAGGGCAGACAAACGATTGCAACTTTTAAAGCCTAAAGTAATTGGAAACTTTTGACGACTCCCTCGCATTGAAAGGTTCCTTTCGTTTGATTAAATTTATTTAAGCATAAGGAGAAATTACTATAACTTAAGTTGTGCGAGGGATTACTGTGGTTGGTTCTTCCACCTACTTGTCTTGGGGAAAATCTTTTCACATACATACATACTTGGCTGGCAGTCGAGATCCGTTTATATTCCGTTCTGTTATTTTTGTATTCTTGTTTCCATTTTGTTGGCACTTCCGCCATATTTGTTGGTTGACTTTATTTATGTCCCGGCTTAACATACATTCATATATGCGTATTCACGAGTCGCTCAACTCGAAGTGCATTGAATTAAAACCATAGTGAATGGCAAGCGGATGTGGAGTGAGGAGGTGCGACGTAGTGCGGAAAAGGGCTCAGCAGGTGGTGTCAAGTGTCACGCGGAAGCTTTCAGGCACTTCATCAACTTTTGACCTCAGATCAGATAAGCGACAAAAGGCGGCACGCGATTTCTGACGATTTTTGACTGAGGTTTCTTTCTCTTTCACTTGCAACTTTCCGCCGACAAGTTTCACTCATATGAATAAAAACAAAAAAAAAAAAAAATAAAAAAAAAATAAAACCCATTTAATCCCCATGCTAAATGGGCGCAAAGTAAACTGTTGACATTTCAGCCTCAGTTACATGACACTAGAGACGGCCAGAGAGATGCTTAATATGGAGATGGGCAGGGCCAACTAAAATTCCTGTTGTTGTCGTGCACGTGCACATGCTGTTGCTGCTGTTGGTGTTGCTGTTGGTGCTGCTCTTGGTGTTACTGCTGTTGTTAGTCGCTGAAGTGCGCTTGCCTCTAAACAGCAATGCACTCGCCCTCATCGTATGTTTGTTAAACACCTACACAAATGACATACACCACCTGCTCCACCCGTGCCACTCTTTATAGCCACCTATTTTGCAGCCCCTCGCCACCCTCTGTCCCCACTTGACCACTCCCGAGAAGCAACAGCAGCAGTAGGAACTTGACAAATATTTTTAAGCCCTGTGGAAAGCCAGAGCCAGCAACTAAATGAAATGCCAGTGCATGACTATTAAAATAGGGAATGGAAAATGGGAAATGGAAAAACAGGAACAGGGACCAGCAGCAACACCAACAACGGCAACAGCAGCAGCAACATCATCGACATTGGGTTGCGTAACATGACCGCAATCACGTGCCAACATGCAGGTGAAATGCAAATAATTTTTATTTTTACCAGTAACGTTGGCATTTTTCTAGTTCTACCAGACTCCTCTATATGCTACACCCGCGGCGCCCTTCCTCATCTCCTCCATTCACAATGATGCAATTGCCTGTCTGCTGTTTGTGTACTAAACACATGCACACACAAACACACACACAGACTCAAACACCACACACTACAGGCAAAATAGCTAACTAAACAGGCAAACATGTAAGACGTGAGACAAGAACAACTCCAATAAAAGCGAAATAAAATATGCTTAGATGAAAAAGAAAACAATACAAAGATCAGTCAAATCAAATGGAATATTTCTGACTTTGTTTCTTTCTTCGTAAAGTTTGGATGAAAAGTGAACCAAAAAAGGATTCGAAACGTAAGATTGTCAAGAAATCCGAATTATTCTTAATTTTCGATTCGATTTCGACACATGATCAGCTTTTGGCTTGGATTCCAATTATAAACATGTACCTAATAATAATAACGGGCTTCTGTTGATAAGTTGAGAGCAGATAATTTTAATCAATTGAGTTCGAAAGCTTTTTGTAAGAACCTTATCTTTAGTCAAATTAACGTGGCCAATTAAAATGCAATTAAGATAAGGTGAACTTGTCACCATTGAAAGATCTTGTGGCCGGCCCAGTTCGGGGAGTGGCCAAGTTGGTAAATGGAAGAAAGCATTTCCATTTTTGTTAGTTTTCCGTACTCGCTGCTAACGCTGCGCTGTTGCTACTGTTTTTTCCGCTTGCCGTTTTTCCTTTTTCTCGCGCCTGACACGCCCACTTGTTTTCATAACTTTTGCGCTTGTTCGCACGTGAAAAAACCTAACACGGGGTCGAGCTTTTGCGGCTGTCTAGATGTTTGTGTGTGTGACTGCAGTACTCTTCCACTAACTCTTTCCTTACCACACAATGTGTGTAGATCTCTATGTGTGTGTGTTTGTGTGTCTGCGTGTGTGTGGCAAGTGAAGTGCCAGGCATTCGCATCCGCATCCGCATCGTACGCCAGGCTGGCTCATGGTTTTTTATGCCGGGAACTAGTTGCATTTTTATAAACGCAACGCGAACTCCTTTACTGTTTTCCCTTTCGCTTTTTCTTTTTTTGGGGCGCGCGCTCTGAGACCCCCCACAAACTGCGTGACTGGTGCAGTAATATTTACTGACGCTACTACCACGCCCACCTGCCATACACCCTGATCCCCCTATGCCCTGGCTCTCTCATATGCCGGAGTGTGCTGTCAAGTGCACTTGTCGGCGTCATGGCTATTTTGCCCAGTAAAAAAATGGAAAAAAAAGAAAGACATGCATACACACACACCAACCCTACACACACGAACACACATACATACGTAGCAGAAACCCAAAAACGAAATCATGTCAAAAGTGATTTTTTGTTTGCAGCAGGTCACCAGAAGGGGCTTTTGTATGGGCGTGGCATGTCTGTTGGCTGAGCCGATTTACTAAATATTTACCTGACGGCAGCAACATCACCACCGGCAACAGCATCAGCGTGAGATATTTGTGGAGATTTTCATTTTATTTACCAGAGCAACAGCACCAACGGAATTTCAATATTAGTAGGAAAAATATATGCAACAGTTTTTTAATATGTTGAAAATGGTTGTTGGCATTGGTTGAGGGTTGATATAAAGTACGACGATGGTATGGGGTATGGGGAGTGGAGGGGGGTGGCTCACGTAACATTTCAAAGTGTAGTTAATTGATTTTCTGCAGCACACAATGCCAAACGCAGGCAACAAATTTAAACCCCCATTTGATGCTGAGCGCTTGCAGCAACACCAGTAGCAGCCGAGCTACGTTTTGTATGCAATACAAAAATTGTTCACCTGCTGCTACATAAATGCCATAAATTGATGTTGTTGCTGTTGTTGTCAGTATTCATTTTGTAAGACGACGACGACGAGTGCGAAAAATGTCACCGATGAAAAGAAAAAAAAAAAATGCTAACAGAAAGCGTGCAACAAATAAACAGAGAAAAGAATTTTGAATAAATATTTGTTGAACAGGTTGAGGTTTGGGGTATTCGGGTTTACTTTTTTTATTTTTTTTGGATTTCCGGCATTTGGATTGGGGGCGGCTTGTCGACGACATGCTGCCAACGTGTTTTGCTCGAAAAATTTTTCCAACAAGCAACAAAAGTGTCAACGTTTAGGCCAGGTTAACATACATGCATACACACATACACGTAGAAATATGTAAATTTACTTTTACCTAAAAACGAAAGCCAACCAAAAAGTTGCACGGCAAAACAATTGTCAATATATCGGAATCAAATTGATTGATTCATTGTCAGGCATTTCCAAATCCAGAATGATGCTACTCGACACATTCAATATATTTTTGATATACAATTGGCCACACTTATAGCCACATTGAACTTTATAAAGGAATATGGCCGTTTCCGCTTCCTAAAAGTGTTGAATAGCCCTCGCATATATGTGAGTCTCGTCTGATTGAATGAGTGACGCATTCTGACTACGAGAACACGACTGCTGTACAACTGACTGACTGTCTGGCTGGCTGGCTGAATGACGGACTGATTGTTCGATTGTCAACGAGCCAGCTGCACACTGACTGACTGACTAGCTGACAAGCAGCAAACAAAACTGCAAATGGCACAAAAATTTTCGTTTTGGCAAATTGTTAAAACGAATTGTTATGCCTCCTCCGGCAACGGCAATAGCAACAGCAACAGCAACGGCTCCGGCTCCCGCACTGTCACCTCGTCCTGCCTCCTTTTCCTCATAGTACTCTTAAACCTGCTGCATCCCCCATAAGTTAGTTGTTATTTACAGGGGATTGATTGACAGTTTCAGTAGATGTCATAGATTGAATGACAATTTCCTAGAGAACTCATCATTGTGCTTGTTGATGTATGGTAATTTTCCCCATCTGTCTCTCTCTCTCTCTCTTGTACCTTCTCGTTTTTGCAACAAAGAATCAAGGTTACAAATTGTTTTTGTTAGCCAACAATTAAGGCGATAGAGCATTCAGAAAATTCTTAATTAAATGGCAGTATTTCTTTCATCAATGATGGAAGATTTGCATGAAACTATGCAAAGAAAGTGTCCTACATGTCAGTGTTCAATGACTTGAATAACTATCGATATGGAATCATATTATGCAAATCTTTTTAAAAAGCCAATTGAATAACTTCTTTTTTCTAACTAAAATTTAAAGAAAGTCTGCAGTTCAAAAAGTACTGTTGCAAAGACGAACGGAAGAAAACATTGGAATTTGAAATATAATTACTGAAAGTTAGAAGAAAATTTTAATGAACTAAACGGGATAAGAAAACTGAATGCGTAGTAGCAATGAAATAACCCTTTTTTTTACACAGGTATTAAGAGCGATTGTCAAAGACAAAGCTAATTGGAGACTTAATTTATTGGGACATAATTGAAGTAACAATTGAATCGATGCAAAAGATACGGAGGTGGAGCAAAAGTAGTTTGAACATTAGGAATGGCTTTTTACTTTGGTGCCAACAATCAATCAAGTTACAAATTTGAATTGGCCTTTGCTGACAAAGAGACGTTTTTATAATTTCAACTTTTGATTGGCAAATTAAACTGCAAACTATTTTCACCTAACAACTTTTGCACTTTGCACTGAACATTGAACAAAGTTCAGTTGGTTGTCATCTTTTTTGAAATACTTTCTGTCCAGACAGAAGACAAGAAAAAGAAGTTGTTACAAACAGAAATGGCAACAGTAGCAGTAGCAGCAGCAACATATCCAACAACAACAACTTTCCCACAACAATATTGAGAGGATGAAGAGGGGCCTAACCCTGGGTCACTTCCTGTAAAAACCCCAGTGAAGAAGAAAACTAGAAAACACCAACACGTACATGAACCGGGGATAGAAACCAGAGCCAATCAAAGGCCACAACACAGCAACAACAGCAACGCTCACACATACAACAAAAATATAAAAAAGAAAGAAACCGCAAACGAAAATATGTATGTGAAAAAGAGAAGGGAAAGAAATGCGAATAATATGCAAGCATTTTATACACTTCGACGACTGCCATCAGCAAGCAATGTGTTTTATAATTTCAACATGGCTACTGGCAGCTGGCCCTTGTGCTCCTGCTGCCCTACACTGCAACGGCGTCCCTCCACCTTCTCCTCTAAGGTTCTGGCATCAAGATGAACATGTTCGGAGCCACTCACGTGCCGCATGCTTTGATTTGTTTCGTTACGTTTCATTACAACAATCATGTTGCTGCTGTGTCTGCTGCCTAACCCTATCTTGCCCTTCTTTCGTCTTTCTCTTCAGGCTATCATAGACACACACACACATACACACAGACGCACACACACACAAACATATGAAGCAAGTACATATCGAGAGATTGTTACAGACTTCGTTGCGGTTTTTGATTTGCTGCTTCTGCTGCTGTTGCTGCCGTTGCCGTTGATGTTGCTGTTACTGCTGCTTCCTTTGTCGTAAAATTCTCAAGAGATGAAGCAAATTTCATTTTGTTTAAAACAGAAAAAGCAACAAAAAAAAAACCAACTCAGACAACTTTTTGCTTGGGAAAAATTTCATGGTAATCAGAAAATTGCAACTTTTGGACATTGTTGTTGCTGCTGTTGTTGTCTTTTGCATGCATCATGCACTTTTATTATTATGGCAAATATTTTGTTACCTCTTTTTTTTTCTTTTCTGCTGGCTTTCTTCTTTTTGTGCTATAGCCAGATGCCAGACCTGGACATGCATTGATAGATTTTCCATTTTTCTTTTTTCATTTCATGGTTGTGCTTATTTCAGGGTGCACTGTGAGAAATTGATAGTGACACTCAATATTTTAGCGCCATGAAAAAAGTCCAAAGTCTCTGTGCATTTGTCTTGTCTTGTCTGTTGGGATCTTCATCTTTCTAGTAGAAACTTTGTGGCTTTGTGCCCACACACTCACACACTCACAAACATACACACACACGCGCATAGAAACATACTCACTTACAAACAAATACACGCGTGTATAGAGAAATTTAATTTATTTTGCAACTAAATCGATTGCAGACACCACAGCAACGGGACGGCAGCAGCAACACTAACAACAGCTGCAACATTCTCAACTGCATCGACAACAGTTGCTTGAAATGGCCAGGCCAGGATGTTGGAAACAGGCAAAGTTTGTTTCATTACGTTTCATTTTCTTCTTATTTTTCTTGTTCTCGTTGTTGTTGTTATTGTTGGCTTGGCTAATTTGGAATTTAAGTTTATCCTTATTCCATTCCTTAAATTGAATTCGCTTCTATGATAGGAAAGTCAATCGAAGAATCACTTTTCCATGCGAAAGAGCTTAATTAAAAGAATGTGCACTCATTCCTCACAAATCGAATTCGCTCTGATGGGAAAATCATCAATCAGGAAATCGCTTCTCAGTTGACAAAACGAACTTCGTTCAGTTGGTTCAGTTTTCTTTTTTGCTCTGCTTAAGATATTTTCAAGTTTAAATTGAAGTTTCACTTCCTCGGCTCAAGCCCAAAAGTAGGCAATGAAACTCGTATTAGGCTTAAAAATACAAAATGAAGAAAGTTTTTGCAAATTGACCGTTTTTTGTGTCATCCTTCAAGTTTTCAGTTGAACAAACTAATTGCCAGCTGACTTGGACGAACGTATGTTTGTTTTATAAATTGTGCCACTCCACTTAGACGCATCTTTCAACTCAAGTGATGGTTAAGGTGGGGTGGTTTGATCGTCAAAAGAGATTTCATCTTGACTTGAGTAGCCGGATAATGTTAAGTTCAATTTAGTTTTTATCATTCTTTGGCTATAGACGAATATTTGAATGCCAAGTTGAAAGTGTATGTCTTGAAAGCAACATAATGTTGTTTGCTTGTTGCTGTCGTAGATGCTGCTATTGTTGCTGCTCTTGCTTTTTTCTATTCCCCTCTCTTTGTTCTCTTTATGCAAAATGCGCATCAGGCATTTGTATGCATTAGCTAGCAAAACGAACATTTTATGGTAGTAAGCAGAAGCAGCAGTTGCGACAGCAGATGGGGGTATGGATAAAAGGAGTGGGGTGAATCGGTAATGGCTTTAACACAAATATCCATGTCGACACATTCTTGCATAGAATTGCACTTAAATGCAGAAAATGGAGAATGCATGCAGGAGCAAGGGAGAACAAGGAGACACAGAAAACCTAGAAATTGTGGCCAGACAGAAGCCTGGGCCACATTCGAAGAGTGAGAAGGAGCCTCAGCAACAGAAGCAGTAGCAGTAGAAGCAGGAGCTAAAGCTGGAGCCATAGCCAAGCCTGAAGGACGCTTGCGGGGCATACCCAAAGTACGTCATGAAAATCAGGAAACAGGATATATTAAGTTTGAGGAATAGGTGCTGGACACATTCAGAGTGAAAGAGAACGAAAGCGAAGAGATATAGAGGAATGGGGAAGAAGCGGCCGATATATATATGCAAATGTTGTCGCAGCAATTGGACAAACTATCCGCAGGCAGCAGCAGCAGCAGCACTAGTAGCAACAGCCCCAACAATAAAACAGGCGCAGCAGCAACAGCCATAAAAACTGCCCCTTGGCCTGTAGTCTGCGACAGTTTTTATTACCCCACATACATAAAATAAGTAGCAGCAGCAATAGTAATAGCAATAGCAACAGCAACAGCTACAGCAACAAAACTTTTGCATGCGCTTTCCATTTTTCCAATTTTCCTTCAATTGGCTGCCACATTTTCTATTAGTGTAAATATGCAAAGTACATGAAGACATGAGGATCGACGGCCCCGCCACTCCGTCTTCCCTTTTCTTCCCTTAGAATAAAAATGAAACATTGTTGCGGCTGCTGCTGTTTCCTACTGCCATTGGCATTTTGATTTACAACAATTGCGGGTCGTATTAAAAAAAAAACAAAGACTAGACGAGAAAGAGAGAGAAAAAAATAAAACAAATTTTTTATTTACACTTCTCTAACATTTAGAGCAGACGCCCCATCAAAACAAAAGAAAACAACTTAAACTTAAATGAAATTGAGTGCTATTCAAAAGAGAGACGACATTAAGATATAAAGTTGAACAATTCCTAATATCCCACATTAAAAAAAAAGAGCAATATAATTGAAATTTCAAGCTTGTAGCAATTAACCAATCTAGCATTTGAATTTTATCATTCAGGTAGATAAAGCTAAGCTAAAAGCAATCCAAGGGATATATCACAGTGTGAAAATTGAACAAATCTTTAAATAAATTCTTTAAATGATCTCTGATTGATCCAGTGCTTAAGCGTTTCTTAGATTATTGCTTTAACAATTGATTGGGTTAACTTCTGAGGATAATCGTTTTGTCCTAAATAACTTTTCGTTTAATAATTTCCATGATAAAAAAGTGCTTACAATTTATTACCACACAAGAATTTTCTCTCTTACTCTATCTGTGATGCTAGCCTTTTTCAAATATAATTTCCAGAAGAAGCGATTTAACAATCCTTCTTTAATACCATAAAAAAACAAAGTAAATGGATGAAAAAAGACAGACCAAACCAAACCCGCATATTATTTCCCCTTCCCCTTTTCGTTTTTGGAAAATTTCAATTTGCAGTTTTTATTCAAATAAGCAGCTACGGCTGTAGCGAGACCAAGCTGGAACTACATTTGTGCTTATCAAAGACAAATATGAAATATTAATAATACTCAGGAGCGGCCAAACAGACACCAAAATGATGGGAAGAAACAAGAGTAGAGGGGTGGATGTAGCGGGGTAAAGGGGCCGCCGACTCACGGCGGGGACCATTAAATATGATGGCAAATGGCGAATTCGTGGCACAGAAAAATGCAAATTTCTCGTACTGACTCTATCACTTTAATGCCTTTCACTGAGATTTCGAGGGAGACAAACCCGCCGCCGCCACCCCTTCAAATGCAACACGTGCGCTATAAATCATCACGGCGGTTGGCAGCTTGGTGAGTTGCTGGGTTTTTGGGCACTGTGGGATTATTGGGATGGCAAACCATGGGGGTATTTTTTTTTCGGTGGGGGCGTGCGTGTTAGCACGCAAACTTCCAATTTCACAAAAATCAAATCAAAAATAGTTTTCACTAAAGTTCCAAGTGTTAGTTAAATTCCTTCTCTTCGCTTTGGGCAAAAAGACGACAAACAATGCAACAAATTTCAGACAATGACTGCCAACGACAACGCCAACGCCATTGCATAGAAGGAGGAACTTTTTGTAATTTTCTAGGAAGTCTAGGAGGTCAGTCTGGTAGTGAGGGGGGAAAGAAAGACTCGTGGGCGAGTGTGTCACCTTTTATTTGCCAGGCCAAAAGCGGAGATGGAGCTTAAACCATGTGGCTGGCTGGTTGGCATGTTGCCGTTAATAGACAGCCATAAGCCATAGTCATTGCAATTGTGGCTGGTCGGTAAAGAAAAAGCGCCGGTTACATACCAGCCGAATGCGTTGGCTGCATGCCTCGCATAGTAGACATATGTATATATATGTATCTATAACACAAGACAACAGATTATTAAGTTTATGGAATCTAGTAAGAGCATCGCATTTCCGTAGGTCATAGATCGTTCAACTATATCACAGAAATCGCATTAAAACTGATCGATTCCAAGGTTTTTCATTCAATTTCAACTTTCACTTGTGCTGAACAGTGTAATTGCCAGCGTACAGCCAATAATCGTAAGTTCTTACTCCCTTTATCCCATCGTTTTACTTACTCACCTCTTACCCACTTATGGTATTTGCCTCAAGAGCAGTCAAAATTTAATTGAAAGAAAAGTTGAGTTTTGTGTCGACTGTTAATTTGCTTTCGATGGAGTCAAACACATGTGCCACGTCTCCGTCTCCGCCTCTGCCTCTGGACTGGTACACGAACCCACATTCGAACTAACACTCCCTTTCTATCCTTTCGGCTAGTAAGTATGCAGATGAAAGAACTAACATATCGCAGTTTGGCGCACACACTATTGCCTGTAGGTTTGGAGCATTTGCGGGTGCAAATGTCACGTTGACTTTAGCCTGCTCGTCGGTTGTCGTTGCCATTGCCGTTGTTTGCCGCGAAGCTACGTGCCTTGGCATATATACATATATGTACATACATATGTACATATGTATATGTATATCTATGGGTATATAGTTGGATAAATGTATATAGGTTGGTAGAATATTTGTGTGAGACAAGTTGGGGGACTATGTCAAAGGGTCTGACTGGGGGTCTAGCCTGTCGTCTGATGCTTGATTATAGTGTTAACCCCATGAACTTGCAGCAATGGAAGCGGCAGCAGGTGCGCAATGTCGCTTGCATTCAAATGTCACCATTTCAATTGCCATGGGGTGGGGTGGTGGAGGCGAAAAGTGGCTGCCCAACAATTTCATGCTTGTTAGAACATTTGTATAATGCATAAAGTGATGTGGGCAAAACTCATTCTGCAGCAGCAACAGACCGTGCTGATGAGCAATTAACAAACAATTCCACAGTTTTTAGACGGAAAAATAAACAGACATATGAGTATGTTGACTCTATCTCTCTCTATCTCTGTCTCTTCCTCTCTCTCTCTCTCTCTCTCTCTCTCTGTCGGTGTGTGTGGGAATAATGACAGAAGGATATAGACAGAACAATAGACAGACAGCAGTTGAAAGAGAAATATAAATTAATTGTATCTAAAGCGAACTCATAATGCCCTGGAAACTAAAATTTTCAAGGTAAGTCATAAGACACATTGAGTAATATAAAATAATGTCGGAAATTTTTAAAAATTCTTTCAATTTAAACATATAAATATATATGTACATAAGACAATCTGGAATTCACAGGGTATCAATGTTGTCTCGTTTGAACATACTTAATTCTTGGCTAAAAACTTAACTTTAGTCTGAGAAAAAAAAGTGCTTGCATTCGCATTCTTTGCTCATAATTAAAAGCTAACAAAATGGCAAATAGCCGTCGACCATGATGTCGCCGACGAGGATGACGGCGACGACATTGCAGTTGATGCTTCTATGCCATACGCCTACGCCACTTTCAGGCGAAGAGCAGGGACTAACAGGGCTAGGGATTTATGTAGTTAAATCTACTTTCTCTCTTTACACTTACCCGCTGCGCTGACATGCGGCAATGTGCCGGCTGCTGTAGAATCTCCATTCACCACTGCTGACAATAATAATTTGGAAGCCGTTGATGTTAGCAAAATTTCAGCATTTTGACTAACATTGCTGTTGCTGGTTGGGTCAAATATTTGTTGTTGGCCTGGCAGCATCACATCTTCATAATGCAAACTATCTGGCTTAGTTGTAGTCATCTCAGCGGAAGCTGTAAAGTTATGCTCATCATCAACGTCAGCGACAAATGCAGACAACATTTTTCGTTGTTGTTGTTGCGTTGACTCCTGCTGAGCTTGGGTTGCTGTTAGTGCCGCTGCATTTCGCTTGCGATTGTAGTACTCATAGTTTGTTGTTGCTGCTGTTGTTTCATCAACGCCAACAACATGGCTGGCATTGCTGTCATCAGTTGTCGCCGTGGTATCCGTTGTCGCAGCCGTTGCTGCTGTTGTTGTCGTTGCCGTTGTCGTGGCTATGATTTTATCCTCGACCATAAATTGCACTTTTTTGCGCGAACTTGATGTGGATGTTGTAGACGTAGGTGTGGGTGTATATGAGCTAGTGGGTGTGGCAGTTGGCGTTGGTATATAGAATTGTGATTTGCCCGAGGGCGTCAGCAATGGTGTTGCTGCTGTGGCGTCTGTGTCACCACCAGCCTGCTCCACTGTAACAACAGCAACAGTTGCGGCTGCATCTACGGCAGAAGGTAAATCCAGCGTCATTGGACGCTTCAGAATGGACTTGATGGCTGGCAATGTGGGCGTGACAGTAAGCACTGTAAAAGACGAATTGTCATTATCATCCTCAGCAGCTTCATCCAGGGAGGAAGCGTTTTTAGGTAAGGCAATTGCTTCAGGGACTGACAGAGGAGCAGAAATTTCTCTTAAATTTTCAATTGGCTCCTCCGCTTTTTTATTTCGTGGCGGTCGTCTAGGTGTTGTCTGTTTTAGAGCCGCTGTCGCTTTCGATATTGCTGGAGTGGCAGCTGCTATAATAATTTTTTCATAGCTGTCACTAGAATCAGCTAAATCGTTACTTAAATTATCGCTTCCTAAGCTAATCCTCTGCCCAGCAATGGCTGCCACATTGTTGCCATAGAACTTTCTTTCCTGTTGCTGGTGCTGCTGCTGCTGCTGTTGTTGATCTTCGTCTTCCATTAACAGAGCATCAGCTACATCGAAATCGTCATCCACATGAGATGGCGAGGAATTGTTTGAGTTTTTCTTCTTGCCGACTGAGATCAGTTCGTAGGGATTGACATTGCATCGCAATATGGAACGGCGATTGTTGCTGTTGTTCCTGCTATTGCTATTCCTGCTGGCTGTAGCCAAACCGCTAGATTGCAGCAATAATTCATTGTCCTCCATAAGCCAACAATCGGCTGGCTCGGGTTTGGCCTTGTGTATTGGAGGTAATGGAGCTCGTGTTCTTGAGCGTCCGCGTTGAGTTCCGTCACCAGCGCTGTTGTCACGGTTACGTGACTTCATATTCCCATCCTTGGTGGACTCACTTTTGGCAGTTGGCTCTGGTGACAACAGTCGCGTGCGTCGCATAAGGTCATAGGGATCCTTCTGCGGATCCAAAATCGAGGGACGTGACTTCTTCGTTGAACTAACCACCCGCATGGTGGCCGCCATGGAGCGGCCATGGTTGCTGCTGCAAGTGGCAGCTGTTAGTCTCAGTGTGCCACCAGAAAGCATACCTCCGCCACCTCCGCCTATAGTGGCCAGGGGCAATCGCGAGCCTTTGCAT
The DNA here is from genome assembly GCA_035045865.1 of Drosophila austrosaltans. NCBI lineage: Eukaryota > Metazoa > Arthropoda > Insecta > Diptera > Drosophilidae > Drosophila > Drosophila austrosaltans. The sequence continues at coordinate 918,604 of JAWNOQ010000207.1, read as the reverse complement.
TTCTTGCATATACTCGCCTTCTTCACATCACGTTTCGTTCCACTCAAATACTCAGCGCACGAACAGATCACAACTGCCAGGCCCGGCTCTGTCTCCGTGGCAAAAATGGCTGCCGCATGTGGATGTTGCTGCTGCTGATGATGATGATATCCATAGCTAGAGGGACGCAACGGTATGCCACGAACTGTGCCATAGATCCAGGGCTCAGCATATTTCATGGAACGCGTTAAGGCGCCAGGCAAAAACTCATAGCCAGGCGTTGGCAATTGGTAAGCGGCAGGCAAATGGGGATGAGGATGGAGCAGACGATGCTGTTGTTGCTGTTGTGGCAATTGCAGCTGCAGTTGCTGCTGGTGTGCATAATGCTGCTGATGTGCCTGCTGCATATGCAATTGCAGCTGTTGCATGGCCTGCATCCCACTGGCAGTACCTAAAGTAACGTTCTTTGGATTTGGTCCGCTGTTGTCGTTGCTGTTATTGCTATTGCTGTTGCTGTTACTGTTGCTGCTGCTAAGAGTTTTGAGCCGCTGACTCCAGGACTTTTTTGATTTGTCATACATGAGCTAAAAAAGAGGGATACAATAGATAAAAGGGTTACATGGTTGAGTAAAAGGAAACTTCGTGATCTAGGCTCACCTTTCAGTAGTGGCTGTTGCGCACATAATCTCCCAATTTAAATTAATGGCTTTGGTGCTCCTTTTTTCCCCACGCTCCCTTTCTCCCTTTATTTGCCTTCTTGTAAGGGTCATCAACTGTTGCTGAGCCTGCAAAAAAGGAACGAAAAAGATAAAGCAGAAAATTATTAAAGCGCAACGTCCAGCGGGAAATCCGTTTAGAAAAGTTTTATTATTGAAAAAGTTTAAAATGCGATTATGTGTATGTGTATGTGTGTGTGTGTGTGTAAACGTATATACGTGAGTGTGTGTTCTTGGGTGTGTGGGGTGATTGTGTGAAAAGGGTGGCGCCTGTTACTGCTGCCAATGCTGGTGATGGTGGTTTCAGTGTATGGACATAAAAGCACTGTTAGCACAAGGGCGTAGCTAGAAAAGGAACGATGAACTCGTTTACATTTTCCAAAGGACTACATGATCCACATTTGGGGACCTCATTACTTTAAGCGAATAGCAGTAACTGTTCAAGATTCAATTTCTTCACTAACAGTGCAAGTGAAAGTCTGATTCCTCGTTTCTTTGTCCCTCAGAGGAAACTGAGATCCTGATAACGCCCATGCGTTTGCTTTAAAGTTCGGAAGAGCAGCTGTCCTAGTATTTAAGTGATTTAATGAGAAGCTCTTTGCCTACTGCTACTTAGTGTTGACAAATGGCTTAGATTAACAAAAATGGCTCAAAAAGTATAAAGAATAAAAGAAAGTTCGACCCAATGGCTCTCGAATGGTTTTTTTTATCTGGTTAAGCGGTTGCCAGGGAATATTCTGTGATTTGGATATGCTCAAATTCAATTGCTTTTGGTTATATTTGGTTTGGATTGGTTTGGTCAAGGAGTTGGCTTTCTATCCGATAGCCATGTTGAACCATTAATTGTAATTTTTATTGCTTGTTCTCATCCAATCAATGTTAAAAACTCAATTTGCGATTTAATAGACAGAAAATAAATGACATACAAATCCGAAGCAATTGTCCCCCTTCTTTCAGATGGCAAATCAAATAAACCAGTCAAAAGAATATAAACCGCAATCGCATTGCTGTTGGGAAAGTTATATTCAGGCTGCTTCTACTGGCGGTCCTTTCTCCTCTTCCGCCCACCCGTTTGACCACCCACTTACTCAGCTTTGGCAACTTTGTTTTCATTTCGCGAGTGAATTTTCTTTTCTTGCTATGACCACTTTTCACCATCAAGAGAATCTCATGCTTCCTTCTATGTAGTTGAGTTGCAGGCCATGTTGTTGCTGTTGGCCATTACAAGGCTTCCTGCTGGCCCGCTTGACATTGCGGATATTAATCAAAATGCGAAGCGGAGCTTGGTTTTCATCTCCCACGCGGCTAGCCCAAAGTGCCAGAGTCCAAGTCGAGTCCAGTTCAGTTGAGTTCAGTTTAGTCCCGTCCAGTCCAGTGTAGTTCAGTTCAGTTGGAGTTGGCTTAGCTTAGTTAGCGCCATTGTTGATGCTGTTGTTGTTGTTGTTGCTGTTGCTCTTGTTACTGTTGTTCTTTTTCTTAAGGTGCTTTTTGGTCCAAACACGTCCCGGCGCGTTGAAAAATGTTGATAAATGTTGACAATTTTTCCGGCAACCACTCGTGATAAATCTAATTTTTCTCTTGCTCGCCTTTTGGCATTGCCTGCGTTGTTTCTTTTGTTAGTTGCTGCATTGTTGTTGCAAGTTGTTGCTGTTGCCAGTTGGCAGTTGTTGTGACTGTTGCTCTTGCAATTTTGATTACATGGCTCCTTCTCCTTGTTCTTGTTGTTGTTGTTGTTGTTGTTGTTGTTGTTGCTGCTGCTGTTGCTCTTTTTACTTTTGTTGCTATTGTTATCGCGAATATTTTTGTTGTTCTTGTGTAGGTGTGAAGTAAAATTAAAAACGTGTCATTTTTTTCTTTATCGCCATTGCAAAGTTGCCATGACCCACTGCCATCAACAACACCAACAACACATTACCAATTTCAACTATATTTTGAGTGAAATTTCAGCCACTTTGTTCGTGTTGTTAACGTTAATGAATGATGATGAGTTTCGTTGACTGACTGTACGGCATTTGACTAAAGAGAGTAAATGAAATACCCACCACCCCTTTCAAACTCATCCACTTATCCTCTTTTTTCCTATATTCTTGCATGGATTTATGTAAATTTGCAGTTTAGATTAAAAGTGAAAGTCGGGTTCGGGTTGGTTGACTTTGTCCTATTTGTCTTTAATAAATACGCCATTAATTAACTATAATCTCTAGAATTAAGCTCTGTGATTGTCTCTCACTTTGTTTCTTTTTTTTTTTTTTTTTCTTTTCATCATAATTTTTCACGCTCAATTTGGCCTGCAACTTGTGCACAAAGCATTTTTCCCCCTTTTGGCCAGCGACCTAGGTTTTTCTTGTGCCGCATTTGCGCCAAATGCAATTTGTCATTATAAATTTACGTCAGTTTAAGCAAAGGCAAAGGCGAACGCAAAGTTGTAAAACGAAAAAAGGGAAAAGCGACAGCCACTCTATCCAAAAGAGAATGAGAGAAAGAGACAGACAAAGAGTGAGAAAGAGGTAAAAACTTTAGCATTTTTCAATATATAGATGCCAAGTTGACTCGAACGTAGAAAAGTTTTCAGAACTTTTTCTCTCCCTTTATTGTCTTGGCAATAGCAACAGCAATAGCAATAGCATTACCAAGAGCAACATTGACTAACAACTGTAACTTGGCCACAGATTGATGGTCATATAAAAAAGTAGTTAACGGCAAGTCGAAGCAACGAAACGAACAGCTAATTAAGTGGGATGAGGTTAAAGTTTAATATAAATTTAAGTAATCATTTGCCAATTTAGCAATCGAAATGGAATTGAAACATTTAAAATGCAATTAGAGTACGTTGAAGGAATAAGCAATGCTGCTACTGCTATTGCTGTTGTTGCCATACTGCATATGCAAGTAGCAGCAGCAGCAGCAGCAGCAGCAGCAGCAACAGCAACAGCAACATTAGCAACGTGAGCAGCTGCAGCTGCAGCCGCAGTTGAAGCATCAAGCAAAGGTGGATCATACCATAAGCGGCTTACAGAAAGGTAATGAGCTGCTGCTCCAGACAGTTGACATGAAAAGAACTTGACCAGCTCAGAGGCAACTAAAGACACATCAAGTATACACTCAGTTGTACAATGGCTCTCTGTAAATTAACAATTTCATTTAGCTTCTTCTCACTTACTCTTTGGCTCATTATCTTTCCTTTCACTCTTTCTATATCTATCTCTCTCTGTATATATAAATCTTTTAATTTATTCAACTAAAGAAAAATTGGCCAAGTAATGAGGTAGCCAAAAGGGAGAGAGAGAGAGAGAGAGAAAGATAGAGAGCAATCTCCCTCTTTCCCTGTCTGACAGTAACACGGTACAGTTACAACAAATACGATGACGACGAGGAAAACATAATCACCGCTTCAGAGCGGCAAATTTACGCGCTGCCAATGTCTGGCTAAGCTAGCTTTAAGCTGACTGAAAGGGGAGAAAGGAAAGTGAAAATCTGTTGGGAAGATGGAAAGAGAGGAAAAAGAAAAGGTAACCTGCATTTTTGGCAGTGGAAGAAACAATAATATAAATTCAAAATGTTTAAACTTATTTTTTTTTCGATCAAGTATCTTTTTTCTAATATCCAAAAAAAAAGTGTATTTGCCAGAACTATTTTGCTTTTTTATATTAAGTGTTAATTCGCGGCATTGTATTTCTTTCAGTGTAGTTTGACTTAGGCAGTTGCGCTAGAGAAGCGTCGTAGTGGAAACAGTTGGAGCAGCAGCAACAGCAACAGCATCTGCTTTAAGTCCTGGCTAAAGGCTATGTGTGAGTGTGCAATTTTGATGCTAACTTTGCTGGTGTTGGCACTGGCGTTGGTACTGGAGTTGCTCCTGGCGGTTGCCAAAGAGGAGGATACGATTTCATGTTGAAGGATACGAAGATGAAGTGGCGGACTTGACTGGCAGACTGGCAGCCAGTCAGTCGTCTGCATTTACTCTATTTATATTGAATTTAAATTATTGAAAACCTAATGAGTTTTTTGATAAGTTCATACGAAAGCAGCATCTGGCACCTCGTTAAATTGCCATCAATTGCGTGCTGTAAGCCACAAAACAGGGTAGAGTCAACAGATTTATGTTAAGACAAATTAATTTATGCTATGTAAAAGTAAATTGCATAAGGCAAAAGACAAGGATTTATTGCACGAGGCTACGCAAGAGAAGAAGGCAACATAAGTAGATGCAACTTTCTTCATGTCCTTAAAGTAATTTACTAAAATGTACAGATATATGCACACACACTTACACACACGTATACATATACGTACACACACACACACACACACACACACTCTTACACACACACTGCATACAACAAGGACGAGGACTAACTAATTGAATTTGTTACTTTGTGAAATGTGAAATGTTAACAACTTTTGCGGGCGCTGTAAGGCTTGCTTAGGGTTTTCCATGGGATGCGGTAAAGAAAGGAATTGGGAGACGTGGTGGGAGGAGAATCGGTGGGTGGTTTTCAAACTTTTCCCAGCCGCATGCATTAAAGTGCAATGACAGTTGCAGTTGCAGTGGCAGCAATTAACCAGACTCTGACTGGGCTCCTGCTTGAGGTGGCAACTTTGCTAAACTAATTAAAATGCATATTCTTTCAGTCTTTCTCTCTTCCACCCCCCTCGCACTTTCAGACCACTCTCTGCTTACCTTCAACATAAATGCGAAAACTTTCGCTAGTAACAAGCAACAATGCAACATCCACTACAAATGGCTTAGGTACAAGCAACAAAAAAAAAAAAAACAAGAAAAAAATGAACGGGAGCTGGGCAACCAGGCCACACGTTTAGACAGACATGTTGATGACAGTTTTGCTAAGGTAGAAAAGAGCAAGAAAAGGAAATATGGGAGGCTGTGGCGGTAGTAGAGAAAGAGAGGGAGAAGGAGGGGGAAAAATCCTTTCCCTGCAATTTGTATAACATGCTGGGCAGTCCTGGCCTATCCTGTCCTATACCTTTGCTGAAGCAAAACTTTTTTGTAAACTCATTAGAGCAGCCGCTTGGCCAAGCAGCCAAGCAACCAGGCAACTTCCCTAACCAAACAGCTAACAATAACAACAGCAACAACAACATTAACAGGAGCAGAGACAGGGACAGAGACAAAGACAACAACAGCAGACAAAAGTAACAGGGGTAAGTTTTGAAAGAAAACAGTGGGGCTGCGACAGAGAAAGGTCAGTATAATGGTTAGGGAAAAAAAGCAAAAAAAAACGTTATGGGATATGGCAGAAGGACGACAGAAGCAGGGCAAACAAAAGCCCAAGATAAACAGGCAACTTCTTATGCAGGCCTGGCTTACTGTCGCTTTTCATGCGGCTAAACATGCCCCGAGATGCTGCAGTTGAAATTTTATTTATTGCATTAACTTGAAACCATCGTTGGTGGTGGTAATGATGGTTGTGTGGCGAAGTAGGTAACTGAGAAACTGGGTTTGAATGTACTATAAACAGTGGGCAGCTATATAATAAACATAATGAAAATGATGTTCATAATGCAGCAGCACACTAATCAAGTCTGCGCATTTGTTCCTTTCTTGGCGTTTCTTCTGTTAGAAAAACAAATTGGACAATAAGTTTATAGGGTGAAAGAGGGATGAAATAAATCGTTATCAAGATTTTACTCAATGACTAGCTTTAAGATAATAATTGCGGTTGAGCTAAATCAATAGAAATTTAGTAACAAGAATTCACATAACTCGGTCAGTTTAAAAATAATTTAAATAAGTAAGGACTTCTTTATTGATTGATTACTAAATGTTTCGATTTAGCATCAATCTGTTGGTCATTTTAGCAATGCTACTTTACTTTTATTCTCATTTTTCCCACATGATGTCGACTTTCGTTTGTCTTTTTTCCATGCCTGCTTCTACAAACACATATTGTACGTATATCTAGTATCTATATATATATATTTATATATGCATATGTGCGTATTTAATACATACATATATCATAATTGAGATTACAGGAAGTTTGAACGATTAAGTCAGATGCGATATGCAGTTGGTTGGATAAATAAATATAAATTTTGTAGATATTAATATACGGCCTTTGTTGTGTGGATCAAAATGCTCTCCCCGTCACTCTTCATTTTACACCGGTCTCATTCCCTTTTTCGACAGGGACAGTCGAGTCGGCAGGCAGTCAGCTTGGCATGGCAAGAAAATTGATTGTGTGGAAAATTTTATGTTTATGTCATTTCTCATAGCATACTTTTGAGAGAGTTTTGCAAATTGCATTGCATATACAGGATAATTGCGAGCATATGTAAAACGGCAAACAGCAACAGCTGTGCCACAGTGTGTGTGTGTGTGAGGCATTTTAATTGTTAACACTTTGTGTGTCCATGGAGAAGATTCTTGTTTGACTACCACAATCATTTCCATAATAAAAATTGACTTACTGGCCACATTATGCGCGATATTTATTTATTCTATATATATATATGTATATGTATATATGTATATATATATATATATATATATATATGCATATCTATATATACTTTATATTATATATAATATATAGAAATATATTGCTTTTATGATTGAACGCTGGAGAGCAGAGACCGAGTGGGATGAGTAGTATTTATTAATATTATTTAAGTGAAAATAAAAATAATTATGTTTGGTGTTAAGTTGAGCGTAAAACACTTTGTGAATATGATGTGCAATTAAGTGGCGCTGGACATCTGCCACGCTCCTTCTACTTGTCGCTTACGTAATTGCCCCCATGCCATACTTAAAACTGTTTTGTAATCGCTTTAATGGCGAAATCCAACATATTTTAGGGTTGGCAAGAAAAATATATTTAAATATTTATAATGGAAATACTTATGTAAAAACGATAAAGTTTAATTCTGAAAAAAAAAAAAACAAATCTTATCGCTCCTGATGAAAAGATAACTTCAGCAGTCACAAAAATATAAGTAAAAAACTGAATTTCAAGAGCAACAATTTTCTAATGGTGAATAAATTTCATTCAGTTAATTGCTTATTTTGTTTGCCTGATTGTAAAATGTAGCGACACATGTCAAAATTTGGCTAAACTCAATTAGTTGCCGCAAATTGTCTTAGTTAATGGCCGGTCAAATTGAGGTTGGGCTTGTGGTTGACAATAAGATATGCATATATGTATAAAGAGAGAGAGAGAGACAGAAAGAAAAACATATTTGTCAAAGGTTATTTTGAAAATTAAATATATATTTATTGAAACCAAATTGATTATGAAACTAGTTAAATGTTAAACAAACTAAACTTATGATTAAGTGCCCGGCTCCTAGCTACGCTTCTTTATCACTTTTCCATGTTCTGCTCATGCACTTGAGTGGCGCATTCTGGTTACTGTCGCTTTCCGATTGCTTTCAGTCGTTCGCTTCCTTTTTTCCAGTTATAGTTCAGTGCTCTCCATATGAGGATTGGCGTTTTTAATGCCCAGACTTTGCAGCTTACGTAGACGATGGATCTGGCGTTTCAGTTTGTGCTTAAAGACAATTTGATTGTTGACCGTCTTCAGCTCATCGATATTGCAACCTTTTAGATTGCTGACAGTTTTGGCCAAAAGCGTTTCGGTAATAAAATATTTGGCTTTTGATAAACGCATGTACTCCACATTGCGACGAGACAATTGTTCTCTCAGCAAATACAAATGATAGCCCACACTGGGAGAACTCTGATGGGACGAGCTGGAGTCAGTCGCTGATGACGATGATGATGATGATGATGATGATGATGATGTTGATGATGACGAAGAGCTGCCAGAGTTGCTTCCTTGAGGCTCCTGGTTGACAAGTTTCTGATAGTTTGGCATAATGCTTCGCTTTTGTATGATGTTTCTCTGTCTAAGGTCAGTTGACGTTTGATGATTTTCTTTCCTCCGAAGGCTCCTTTTATATACATTTCATCAAATCGGAATCCTACCTGAAGGCTATGCCTTGCTCATTTTCCTGGCGCCCTACCTGTATCTATACCTGCCCAACTGCCATTTTGACTTGTGCAGTCGTGCATCGTTGTGTGCATCATAAAAAACAATTCATTCTTAATCTGCTTAGACCGACTGGTCGTAAAGTTTTCATATTTTGCAAACACTTTCATTCTTAATCCGTTCACTAATCCATCTAACCCAAAGCAAAATGTTGTCTATAGTTAGACCTATAAAAAGATTAAGTGACATTACACAACGTACTTTCCCAAGCAGCTGAAACACTGAAACGAACTAATGTACATCTTGTTCGATCCTGCTTAAAAGGGTAAACTGTCCAAAGGGCGAAGGGGGGATTAAGCCAATAGCATATGTTGAGCACTTTCATTAATAATCCGCGGCAAACCATGTGCCACAAATATAAGCTAAACCGAACCAAATATGTAGCGTTGGATTTTATTATGATTTGTTCAAATTAACACATAATTTAAACTATGCATATGGGTGACTTAAAATTCATATTATATTCCTCCTCAATGGTGAATTTTCATACCATATAAGCAATACTATTGCATTTCTGCTACTGTCCTTTGAAATAATAGCATGATGGCTCGTAAATGGTAGACAAGTTATTCAACAATCCTGTGAAGTTTTGGGATAAATGCAAATATGGAGCAATATATTCGTATGTATAGAGTTTTTACATTTTACATAAACAATCATGTCAATTTCTTTAAACAAATAGAAGAAAGTTTTTCCTATTTATTTTCCGTGTTTAAATTGAAGAAAAAATAAAAGTTATTCGAGGGACAGTAAAAATGGAAAGTGATAGACCTCTGGCAGAGAATTATGACAAACTTTTTATGCCCCACTTTTAACGCGACGAACTTTGCCAGTTGAATGTTGAAATAAGCAATTTTCAGTGCCTTCTCCCCTTTCATCTCTCTCTCTCTCTCTCACTCTGTCTATCTCATTCTCTTTAGCGCTCCTTGTCTTTCCTTTTTACACACATACCCAGATAGTCTCAAGTCGTATTCTTTCTAGGCGAAAAAAAGATTGAAAAGTAATTGCATTCAAGAGCTTGTAGTTAAAAATTTATAGCTGTAGTGCCAAAGAATCTCAGCAAAAAGCAAGGCAACTGAAAAAAAATGATGCTTTGGTGCTTCTGGTGAAGCCCGAGGAAATGTGTTGTCTGTCCATGGTTTGGCGGTAATTGCCAACATTTTTTCGTAGCTGCATTCAAATAATAGTAAGTTGAAATTGAAATAAAATCATATTACCATTTCATTTGCCCTAACTCTCGCGTATTTGCGTCTATGTACCTGGAAGACAGATATGGTCAGGCAATTACTTTGCTTTTGGCTAAATATATTAGGAGTAATTAACCAGGTCAAGATGCGGATGCCAATGAAAAGCACCAGTTTCTCGACTGCACCAATTAAACTACCAACATGTTCTTTTTTTATGTTTTTGAGTGTACAAAATGTGCAAATGTTGTCGATGTTGTTGCTCATTCGCCAATAATTTTACATTTTCCACACACACGCAAACGAGGCAACGGTAAATGTATGTATAATGAAATTTTCATTAATTGCTTTCAAAACAAAAGGGAGTGGAAAAGTAGTTGAAATAACTGTATAATCCTGCCCAATTCCCTTAGATTTTCATGCACAAAATCAAAATATCATGGCAAATATTTCAAACATAGTTGTTCCGAATATCAGCAATCTATGAAAACGAACGTTTATTTATATATTTATAAAAGGCAACTATCCACACACATCTACACGTGTATGTTTACATTTTATTTTGACGATGAAATTTACTAGTGTAACCAAATTGCAGAATATCCCCATCAATTGGTTCAGTCCTTTTGACTATGCCTTTTTGGCCACGTTTATGTGCTTGTTTCAGATAGAAAATAATTGTATAGATTGAAATGCAATTGAAACATTAAGCTGTTAAGAAGTTATAGTTACTAAATATTTCACGCTGCAAGTTGTAGAGCTTACAAAGGATTCATAACTTGCAAGATTGTAATCACATCCATCTACATCTATAATTTCATGCTTAAAATTAGGGCAAGTTTTTGGGTTTATGAATTTTAGACAAGTTAATTGATGGGAGCAAATCATAGGCATTAGTTAGTCTTTAAACTATAAATACTGGGCCTATGTAATTTTCACTCTATTTATCTGATCTGTAATAAATAACCGTATTTTCGATTGATTTTCATATGATTCCTGTATATTCCTGTATGTAAATTTAAAACGGTTTAATTCGTTTCGATCCTGCTTGTTGTTTGGCATTGTTGTTGTTTCCAATTAGTTGCCTATCAAACTGTTTAGACAGACACTTATCACCCCATCAAAATGATATAAATTACAAAATTTGATATACTTGCATTTGAAGCAAAGTGTGAGCGAGGATTTAGGAGAGAATGATGTTGCAGTGGGGCTTAAATGATTTGACAGCTGACACAGTTGGCCAAGATTTGGCATTAATTACAATGTGAGGAAAGGGAGAATAGTGTAAATCAAATCAAATTGCAATAAGGACGCCATTTACACTATAATATGCAATGGTTAATGCAAAAAAAAGCACCATCTGGTGACAATTAGGAATGAGAAGGAGTCTAAGAATGCAACAGTGACTACGATGGATACAGTTAGATAGAGAAGGAGAGAGAGAGAGAGAGATCTAGTGGAAGGGAGAGCGAAAGCAATGCTGTGGCCAATTAATTAAGGCAAACCTCAGCAGCGAAGCGACAATGCTGAAAAGTATGCAACACACGAACCGCAAAGGCAATGAAATATTGCAATCAGCAAAAGAATGAAAAGCCACTAAATGCACACACACACAAAAGAGAAACATAAGACATAAAAAGAGTGGAGACTGTGAGGAAAGGGTATACAGTGGTGTGGCCGCCCGCTTGCCAAAATTAGTTTCTGTGTCAAAAGTTTGAAATGAGCAAGCTCTCTGGCTGAAGCCAAGTAAAAACTAGCAACGCCAAAAGAAAAACTCATCGTCGTGGCAAAAAGAGAGCGCAGCCAAAAAGGAGACAGGGGAATGGGGTTTGGAATGGTGCTGAGAGGACAAAGTTTGCTCAACGCTGATGTAGTTAAGAATTGGCAGCAAATGCTGCTTAATTTCAAAAGAAACTTTACGTATTTGTCATGCGGCGCACATTCATTGCGGTGTTCATTTGAGCGCTTATTCAAACAGACCAAGAAGAACGTCTATGAAGCAAAACGGAACCAAAGTTGCTTTTGGTCATCTTTATCTTCATCTCCATCTTACAATTTTTAATAATTCATCAGAGATGGACATATACATACATATATATGCATTTATATATCTATAAAGAGAGGGGAAACGAACAGAGAGGAGAACTGATGAGAGACCGGGATAAGAAACGATGGGGTGGCATGGATGACATCATTTTCACGTTGCTAATTTGTGGTGACCTAGCCAAATATGGCTCGTTTCATTTGCTTTGATTCTTCTTTGGTTTAACCACATACTCACACACACACACACACTTAAACAAACTTCATTTCCTTTTACCCAATGCCGTTTGACTCTTGCAGTTTGACGTTTCCATTTCCGTTTCAATGACTCTTTGATTGGCCTTGCGGTAATGCGGTAGCTGACCAAGAATTGAGGTTCATTTTAACTGAAACATTAATTATTATGCAGCACCAACCGCAGGTCGAGTTAACTTGACTTTAACTTAAACTCAGAAATGAATAAAAATGCCAATAAGCCGTACTTTTTTCACCACGCTCAAAATAGATTCAAAATTATCTTTAGAGACAATTTCATTAAATTCACGCTAACTGGAATATCCAAAATTCCTTATACTGAACTCTGGATATATGTCTCTGAACTTGTATTAAAAGCGTTACATTATCAGGTTTCAGTTCTTTCTTTTAGGTGTAAATCCGGATATATGTATGTATGTGTCTATTTAAGAGAAATGTGGATGTATAAATCCATTGTGCGTCCATGTTGAATATAAACAATACATTTTGTATTAAATAATTTTGCTTACCTGTTAAATAGTTTCTTGTCTTGCGATTCCGCTTGGTTTCAGCTGAAAATGGGGAAAAATGAAATGTTTACATTATAAAAAGTTGTCGATCTAGTAATTTATATTTATATATACGATTACAATTTAAAATATGTATATAATATCAGTCCGCTGTTTACGCACGCCATTTTTAAATGTCGATTTATTTCATTGAAACGGTTGCTAATTTTGTTTTATTTTTTTTCCATTATCACCCGCATATACATAGGTAAGGGATACACGGCACGTGGGGTGTTACAATGATTTCTTTTTGGCCAAAAAAAAATGAAAAACAATATCGGGGAGAGCAAGAGGGATAGAGGAGGAGAGAAAAAGCATTTCCGGGCCTCAAATGCTAAAATGCGAAATGCATTCGTGTGTGAAAATGATTTGGAAAATTGGTGCTGAATTGTGTGTGCAGAGACAATCAAAAGGCATTTTCAATAAACGTGATAATGATGATGGCGGAAAACAAAACAAAGCAAATTGAAATTTTGACAGCTTTTAATTGTGCAGCGAGGCGGGAAATCTTCGCATTTGAGGTGAGTGATTGTGTGTGTATGTGTGTGCGTGGAAGTTCTCTCATTCCAACTTTTATTTATTTAACTTTTGCCAGCATATGAGTCAAGCAATTACTTATCAAACGCATCATCATGTCAGGGTCAGTTGCGGTTTTTGATAAGCAGCGGCCAGGCCACATTTGCCACACAGCCCAGAGTCGCCAGTTTTAACGCCTCAACGAGCAAAGGCAAAATTGCGTTTTTGCCTTGGGGCTGCCGCAATTAACGCGGCATAATTTCAACTTGCAACTTGTAGAGACTCTCAGTAGTAGCGTGTTGTCGTGGTGGCAGGGCGAGCGCAGTGACGGTAGGGGAACGGGCGTGCGAAATCATCATTAATAGACCAAAGTGAGAGTTTTCCAGGCGCTGATGCTGATGATGATGCTGCCACTTCCCTAATGGCAAAATGAGTGCGCAGTTTAGCAGCGAAAGAGTCATCAGCAGCAACAGAAGAAACAGCAGCAACACCAACAGCAGCAGCCCAAGGCCTGTCAGCTATTTATAACACTTTTCTCTCTCACACACACACACACACACACACACACACCACAATTATGAAGATGATGAAGAAATAGACGAAGAAGATGGTGCTGCCCGGAGAGGGGCATCTGTCAGTGATCACATGACTTGCCTAAACTTAATTAAAACAAAATTAAAAATTGCAATTTTATCTTTTTGATGCCATGCAAATCTCAACTTAAGTCATCTCTTTTTTTCCCTTTTCACTGCGTCTGCCTTGTTCTCTTTTTCTCAGGCTCTTGAAAGCGCTTTGTGCAATTGCACTAAAAAGTTAACGAAGCATAACTTTTCTTCCTATATCTGATAAGCTACAATCAAATGCAATCAAACTAAAACCCAGCTACATCGAAGCCTTGGAAAAACTACTAAAGACCAGCCGCCGACGCCGACGCCGACGCCGCCACCGTTGCTGATGTCGATTCTAGTGAAATGTTTCCCATTTGGGCTTAGAAGCAAATCAACTCAAGTGAAATGAGCTGGAAATGAAATGGAAATGGAAATGAAGGGAAGGGCATTGGAAATGCAAAGCAAAGGCCAGGAAGCAAATGTTTTGCCTAGCAGCTGTGACTAAAGACAAATCAAAAGCTAAAAACTGATAAGAACCGAATGGCACCAGGCATGAACCTAATCAGAAATGCCAAAAGAGCAAAACGAGACTGCGGCGGTTTAAGATTTTTCAAATTATTCGATTGAAATGGATAAATGAGCCAAATGATAAAGGACGCATACCAGAGGAATAGCCAAGTTTGAGATCAACAGTTTCCATTTGCAGCATAGCTTTCGACGCACTAACTATAAACGATGTGTAGAGATGAATCTAAGAATGGTGAGATCCTTTGTCCTTTTACCTACAGCTTTCTAAATCTTTTTCCAATGAGGGGACACTAGAAATTTGTCTGGTTTGGCTTGTTTTTCTTACATATATATATATCAATATATATATATAGTGAATAAGTATTAGCTTATATTTTGCAGATCTTTCATCAAATAACCAGGTCTGAATTTTTGTCCTAATCATCTCTTCTACCTAGTATCCTGACACTAAATAAAAGTCAACGTAAACCAAAATATATCACCAAAAAAAAAGCTGAAGCCTGCAAAAGAAGCGTTGAAAAGCTAGCGAATTGTGACGCGGACGCTAAGGTTACAGTTGAAGAAGTTAGAGAGGATGACGACGATGAATGTTTCTCCTCTACTGCCTTTCAGCCCGCTGGCAATTCAAGTGTAACGAAAACGTTTTACGCTGCACTCGATTCGTGCAATAGAGCTCTGCCCCCATACTCCTACCCTCATCCTCGGCTTCATTCTCATCCTCACCCTCACCCTCACCTCAAACTTCAACCTCATCCTGTCAGCCATTGCTTATTGGCATCGACGACAGGCGGCAATGGCAGTAACAGTAGCAGCAGTAGCATCACCGAGAAGTGAACTGAGCCGCCGCCAACCAAAGCCAGACTATTTTTATACCCAAGAACTAACTAGCGTAACCGGGTATGATGGCATCTATTGAATGCATCAAAGGCGAAACAATACAGGATCGGAGTTTAAAGAATTTGATGAATCTGAGTTAATTCTGTTCAGTAGTGCAATATTTTGTTGCATTAGCATTTTGGTTAGAGGGGATCATAACGTCGAGGCATTAACTTGAATTACGACATTTTTCTCTGTTTGATTTGCCAGTTTTCCCTTTTTTTTTTCTTTTTCTTGTTGTTGTGCAAGCGGAAAACACAACTTGTCGAATTTCTGCTGTTTGCTTAACATTGTTCGATATTTGGTTCAGCGGTTTGCCCTGCCCTCTGAGCCTTCCACCTCATGGAACCCACCATTTCCCCCCTTATTCACTATTCTACGGTTTTCAGCCTCTGTTTTTACTGTCTTCCTCTTGTTCTTTTTGGCTTCTGTTCATTTCTTGACTTGGATGTTTATCTTCAATGATTTGCGATTTTCCGGCAATTTACGCAAAAATATGTGACGAAATTTCAGTTCTTCTTGTTTCTACTTCCCTCCCTCTCTCTCTGTCTTTCTTTCTCTTCCACTCTGTCCTCTCATTCTTTATTTGTATTTGTGTAAATGTGTGAGTGTGTGCTGAACTGCAACAATTTAGGTTTTTATTTTAAAATGTCTATCGACCCGCTCGACATCTTTCCAACCCCTCATCCCACCCCTCATCTCTCCTTGCCACTCGTCTTATTTGGCCCAGCAGCTGTCTTTATGCGTTCCGCGCGTGATGTCAGCTCCAAAAATTTACTGAGGAAATTAGCGTACAAAAATGTTGATGGCAAATATTTGCGTACCAACGGCAACAGCAGCAACAACTGCAAAAATAGCAACAGCAGTAACAGCAGCAACATTGGCCACATCGGCAACATCATCCCACGCTTTTCAATTTGCTTTACGAATTTTGTAGATTGGCTTTGCCATTTGCCTGCAGTTAATTGAATTTGAAAGGTGAAAGGCATTAGAGGGGGAGGGGGAGAAGCTGCAAAGCTGAAAAGCAGAAGAGAGTGGCCCGAGATAACAATAAAGTATTTCACTGCCTGATTTATAGACACAAATAGCCCAGTCAGCCGTCAGCCAACCAACCAACCAATCGAAAGGGCTGAGATTTTTCCCGAAAAATTTTAACGAAACAAAGTGAAATGAAATCCACACAGAAGGGAAAAAAAACCCTTTCACAAAACACTATTACATATACACACAACCAAAAAACAATCGATTTCATTTGAAATGCATTGCCCAAATATATTTATACTTGAAGCTTTTCAAGATAAATATACATATACATATATATCTATATTTATATATATATTTGTATAAATTATATTAATGGTTGGATACATAGAAAATTATTCAAAATTTATTAAACTAAACAATTTTCAAATAAATTGACAGATTTATGAAATATATATTGGTTGGTTTTTTGTTTTTCGCATCGAGTTGATTCCGTTATATTAATTGTCTATATGCCTATATAGATACCATATATGTACATATATGTAAATTCAAATTCATTTGACGAATTATGAAAAATGTGCTGGACAGTGTAATTAAATCAAACAAAAAACCAATTTTATATAATTGCAATAATATTTGCATTTGAAATAAAATCTTTTTACCTTCCACTGTCTTTCTCGCTCTCTAAATCTAGCACTCTCTCTCTCTGCTTCCTCTCTCTGTCGTGCTTACTTTTTACTTTCAAGACAAAGTCGAGAATTTTGTGTAAATATGCAAATTCATATATAAATTGTATAAAATGATAAAATTGATTACTTAAGCCAACAAATGGTGAAAAGGAGACGGCAGACACACTCTCATCACACAGCATCATGGCCATCAGCATCGTTTCCATTGTCAGTAGCAACTTGATGATTGTCTCATTTATAACGATCATGTGATGATTTGATAATTAAAAGCAAACATTAAGCGAAAGAGAAAACCCGATTAAACATGAAAATAATGAACGCTATAAAAAGTATATATATGTATATACAAATATTTATATGTATGTATATAATATTGCTTCTGCTGTTACTCTTACTTCTGCTTCTACTTCCACTCCAATTCCTTACCTAAAGGCAGACTGACCGATAGAGAGACTTCAGAGTTAGCTGCCTCCTCCTCCTCCTTGTGCTGCTGCTGCTGCTGCTTGGCCATGGCCAAGAACAACTTTCGTGAGGGGAATATGGGGAACGAGATTTTGTGGCTTTGACAAGGTTTTGCAGTTGATGAACTCGCCCGCTCGCTGCTGCTGTCGGCCAACGCATTTTTCATTAACACCGCCAGCGAAAAGTCGACCAACCGCTTGCTGCCCGATACATCTCTCATTGTAGGTAAATGTATCTGTATCTGTTGGATACGCAAGCAACCGCAAGCTCAAACCAGACCTTGTGCCAGTTTCATGCGGTTGCCTACAAGAATATAACGACAACGACTGGCAAATTGATTAACACTGCAGGTTTTTGGGCAAGTTTTTAATGCTGTTTTTTTTTTTTTTCGTATTTTGTATTTTATAATTTTTTATTTTTCTTCTCTCCATGTTTTGGGCGTTCATTGCCTCGTGCCGTTGCTTTCATTGCAGATTGATACAGGAGGGGGGAGGAGTGTTCGGGGTGTATGTTGGTCATCGCCATGTAACTGCATTAAATTCAAGCAAGTCCAACAGCAACGGCAACATTCAAATCTTGTTTGCCTATTAGCCGAGTTCAAGTTTGAATATCTCATTTTCTCAATCTCTCAAATTGTTATTGGCATCGGCATCGGCACTGTCGTCGTTGTCTGCGTTGTCAAATAATTTAATCATAAAAATTACCAAAAATAGAAACACAGTTATTAAAAGAGAAAGAGAGAGGGAGAGAGAGAGAGAGAGAGATAAAGCAGCAGCTCCGCGGGTGGTGGGCTTTTAAAAGTACTGTAAAGTTACGATTCATTGATAAACAGGTTCTTATTGCTTAAATAAGACTTCTTAAAATTCAGTTTCGAAATTTCTCAAAAACCATTATTAAAGTAAAGGTTAAGTTATCAGCATGATGTTTATCTTGAAGCAAAACGCTTTTTCAAGATCGGCCAGCTGGGGTAATAAAATCATTATAATTACAAGAAAAGTTGGGATATCTGTTTCTATCAATTATCGAAACATTATAGAGTCAATTGAAACGTTTTTTCAAATATTGAGCGCTGTTCTTAAACTATAATCCACTGAAATTCAATTACTCTTCTGAAATCAAGTTAAATGTTGTCTTACAGGTCTCTGAATAGATCAAGATCAGACAGAAGCTAAACTACTTCTATGAATTCGAATTCCTTTAAAAGCGACATTAACTTAACATAAATGTTTACGACCGCGGAAATGTTATTTTTGGCTATCGATTTTTCCTCGTCTCAGCCACTTAAAAACGCAAATCCTAACACAAAACTTTAACAAGCAGAAGCTGAAGCTGTTTAAATGTAACCAAAACTGTGAACAGAACAGAGTAGTAGAGCAAACCAGACCAGAGCGGGGTTCATGAACCTACAAAGCAATAAAAAAAAAAAAAATAGAAAAAGAAACAATGATAAAAATACAAGAAAAACTCAAAAAAAAAAAAAGAAGAATAAAATTCTCACACACAGCAGTCGACGGCATCAATTACATGGAGATGAAGATGGCCACGGCTACTTAGTGAACTGGCCAACTGGTCGGCTTAACTTTTAACCGCACAGCAAGACGCTTGCGTCAACGTCAACGTCAACGCCAACGCCGACATCGACTGGCCACTTGACGTGACTTTGGGCGCCAAATAATTAAAAAGCAGGGGCAATGGCAGCAACAAGGAAAAGAAAACGCAGTGGAAAGCTTTGAAGAAAATGGAAAATTCTTCTACTTCTTACTTCTTGGCCTCTGTCTTTGTCTCTTTTACTCATTTGGGCTGGCCCGTGAGCTTTAAGCCATCACTAGACATTGCTCATTTCGCCGTTTCGTAATTAATTAGTCTTAAAAGTTAAATAGCCCAAATGATTTTGGACAGGCTGAGAAAAAAGGCACGGCTGCTAATAGAAAAAGTGCCAAGAATGCTAAGGAAAGGAGGAACCAAAGGAGTAAAAGCAGCAGCAGCAGCAGCAGCAGCAGCGGAAGGACCAGAAAGGCGCTAGTAGAATGTTCAGTTCAATGAGGCCAGTCGGCAAATGAAGATAAGATTCGGCTTTGACAGGCACCACTATGAGAGGGAGAGGGAAAGGAGAAGAAGATAGAGAGACAGGTGGGGGAGGGTATGCGGAAACCAATATAGTTGCCGCATATTTGTGTAAATTTCATTTTATATCTCTCATTCCAAGTGTGTGTGCGTGTTCGCGCATTGACTGCAAAAAGAATTTATCTAATGCCAGCAGCAGCAGTTGCTGTCAGTAAGTATCTATGTATCTGTATCTTCCGGATAAGTGTGGATGCTGCTGCCGCAACTCCATTGCTGATTCCGACTCCAACTCCAACTCTGTCTCAATCTGCTTTTCCATTCTCCTGTGACTGGTGCCTTATTGATGGCAACAGAATTTGTTGGGAGTGCTTAGCGTTTTAAGCAAACATCGTTGTGACTTTTTGACATTTGCCAGCCAATAAAAATTGGCTAGTGATTTTGAATATGAAATGTACGTGCGGGTGTGTGAGTGTCCGTATGTGTCGTATGTGTTTGTGTGTGTCAAGTGCTTACCGGCTCGTTAGTCGTGCACACTTTTAGCATATTTAAACATTTTGTTGCAACGTTCTCAGCTAGCACGCAAATTGGCAAAAATCATCTCAACTCACAATTTCTCTTTTGCCCACACTCACAAAAGGCAACGCCCTCAGCACCGCCCTAACCAACCACACACACCCACACACATAGACGCACACAGAGGAAAGTCAGGCAGTCAGCAATATCAATTTCATTTTTGCTCTTCATATCCCAACATTCGCATATATTTGCCAATTTATTTTACACTTTTGCAAAAATTGCCATCCATGAGGCTTAAGTGCGTACCAGAACCAGCAAAGAGGCTGTGCAGAGAGTAGACCAGGGCCAGGGCCAGGAGAGAAAGAGAGGGGCGGAGTAAAAGAGGGATGAATAAAGTATCCTCAAATGCACCTGCCACAAAATTTAAATAAAACAAGAAAGTTTCAAGGATATAAAATCATAAAAGTAAGAAAAATTGACAGAGAAAATACTCTATGATTATGTGGGGTAGAAATATTGGCAAACTATTGGAAAATTTATAAGCTCGTTTTTTGTTCCAGTATCCATTTCCTCTCTCCCCTGACTCATTGTTCATTTTATTTATTGTTAACTGCTTATTTTTTTAACATTCTGAATTCGCCTCTCTCCCTCTCGTCTTTATTATTTTGTTTCCCCCTTTAATTTTTTGTGCATTTCTTTTGCTTTTTGCTTCATTGACCATTTCTAACTCTTTCTTCTCTCCTTCTATTATTCCTTCTTTCTATATCTGAAACTGTTTTTTTAATCCTTTTTTATTACTGTCTATTGTCTATAAGTTTTGCTTTTGGCCACTTTTTTACACTGCTTCATTTATTTTGGTTCTACCTTGTTGCATATAGTTGATTTCGTAGCGGAAGCACCCTTTATTTGGGATAGAGTATAATTATGCAGCCAATGGGCAATACATTGGGGCCACTTTCAATGCTTGCCATTTATTTCGATTCTTTGAACTGGGCCAAGTGTATAGAGTGCGGCTACTTTTCAATGGTTTTGCTTGTTGCAGACGATGGTCAGGGTGGTGCCAAGCAGGGAGAGGAAGGTTAGTGGTGCGTTCCAGGGTAAATAGGGAAATGGATAGGAAAAGTCTCTCCAAGCTTTGCGCTTGACCGCTGCATGCAAATTGCAACTGATTCAACATTCAAGTAGACGAAGAGCATTGAAAATTGTTAGGAAAAATCATAGCCTAACAGCAGGCGGCTGAGCTTGGGCCAAGCTGTTGCTGCTTTTTGCTCTCTTGCCTTGCATAATTTATGGCCTAGTCTAGACCAAAGTGACGGGCTAAACCCCACCTTAATTGCAGAAGAGAGGGAGACTGAGTGAATGAGTGTGAGGGAGATACACACTAACAATTTTGATGATGTGCATTTTTGGTATTTTAGTATTTTTTTGACATAAATTTGCCAGCAAATAATATTTTCGTGTCTCTGTAGCTGTCTGTGCCCATGTTGGTGTGTGTATACATGTGTATGTGAGCATTTTACGTACAGCTGTGTTCAGAAAAATAGGAATGTAGTTGTCTTGCACAGAAACAGGAGAAAAAAAACAAGAAAAATGCAAAATAGCTGCAAAAATAAATGAAAATAAGAATTTGTATATATTTCTCATAATACTACACATTTTTTGGATGATACTTCATATTTGTTTGCCTTCCATGGCTCAAAAACAAAATAAATTCTTAAATTCGTCTGTTCAGAAAAATAGGAATGCCTACTTAAACGTTAAAGAAAACAACAGGAACTTCATTTAAATTAACCTAAGCCGGTTAATATTATTGGTTATAGTTAGTATTTTGTTGTATAACCCTTATTATTTAAAACTGCGCGGCAACGACGTGGCATGGAATCCACAAGGTCCTGACAACGCTGCACAGATATTTTGCCCCATCCTTCTTGAACTGCCTGCCAAAGTTGGGCTTTGTTTGATGGATTAACATTTGCCACATGTCTTTTGATATCTCCCCATAGGTTTTCAATTGGATTAAGGTCCGGCGATTGAGCAGGCCACCCCATAACATCTATTTTCTCCGATAAGAAATAATTTTTTGCCAACTTGCTAGTGTGTTTGGGGTCATTATCCTGCTGAAATGTCCATTTCAGCGGCATCTCCCAAGAAGCATATGGTAGCATAATGTTTTTCAAAATATTGACATAAACATTTTTATCCATTATGCCTTCTATTTGATGAATAGGGCCTACACCATTGTAGGAAAAACAAGCCCAAATCATAATTTTAAGGCCTCCATGCTTAACCGTTTTTCTTGTAAACCTTGGGTTGTATTCTTGATTTGGTGGTCGACGAACGTACTCTCTAGAGCCTGTTCCACCAAATAGAACAATTTTGCTCTCATCAGTCCAGAGTATATTGCGCCACTGCTCAGCCGGCCAGTCCACATGCGACTTGGCAAATAAAATTCTCGCATCCAGATGCTTTCGGGTTAGTAGGGGGACCTTTCTGGGATGTCGGGCTTTTAAATTCTGCTCAATCAGTCTACGCCGAATTGTAACATCACTCACAGACAGTTTCAAATCAGTTTTGATGAAATTTGAGGATGCTAAGGGTTTTTTTTTACTCAATCGAACGATTTGTCTGTCCTCGTTTGGCGTCGTTTTACGTTTTGTACCGCGATTTTCCGGCTTTTTTTCAAAATGAACAGCGTTAAATGCCATTGTGGTGCTGCACCCAACAATATTTTTAATTTCCTTGAATGTTTTACCCTGATTTTTAAGGCGAATTATAAGATTCCTCATCTCGACCGAGCAATGTTTTCCTCTACCCACTGAAAACGATAATCTATTACTTTTGTAATAAATTTTATAATCTACAGGATTACCAACAAATAAAACTTACTAATGATAACTTTTTTATATTTGAATTCACTTTTTTTTTACTTTTGTAAAGGTTTAAACTTTGCGTTCCTATTTTACTGAACAAGCAACTTTTGATGCTCGTGTTGAAAATCATTGAAAAGAAGAAAAGGAAACGCCAGAATGTCAAAAATTTTTCGCTATTTTGTCGTTTACACCTCATTCTTCAAATTTTGTAAGCACTTGTTTAAGTAAATGGACACACTTTGTCAAAAAAGTGCTGTAAGTATCATACTAGTATGCATTCCTATTTTTCTGAACACAGCTGTAAATATTTGACCAAGACAAATTGCAGTAAACAATTTGCAACAAAATGTTGGTAAAAGCGGCCAGGACTCTCTCGAACCACACACACACTCGCACATACAAATATGCAGGATACACACACCGCACACACAGTACACAGTACACAGAGCAGCAATTATAGCTCATAAGTTGCACAATTTTTCTGAGGCTAAACTAAATCTTGACTGCTGCTGCTGTTGCTGGGAGCTATGAGAGGAGTTTGCTGTTGCACTTGACCGAAACGTCGGAGATGCAAAGTTCATGATAAAATTACCAACTTAATTGCCGAGCTGGGGCCATAAGTCAAGGCGTAGACCGGCAACAGAGATTAGAAACCAGCAGCAGCACTCAGCTAATTGGTGCAATATGAGCAACGTCATTAGACTGAGACAACAGCAGCACAAGCTACTGCAATGGCAACTGCAACAGCAACAATATTTGCAATAACTAGCAATTGAGTCAGCTTAAAGCCGTCTTGGTTATGCTGCAATCGAAGACAAAACCAAACTGTGAACAAACTTTTGAACTGGTTTCCTTTTTGACCAGCGAAAGCAAAAGCTGCTACTTGTCTCTCATGATGTCTCCTGCAGTAGCAGTAGCAGCAGCAGCAGCAGTAGCAGCAGCAACAGTGACCAATACAACAGCAATTGCATTCATTACATTTGCATGATGCCGCCTGCCCAAATGCTTTTAAATTGGGTTAACGACACTTCAACTTTAGCGCAGAAAAAAGAAACGAAAAAAGCACTCCCATACAAACTAAAATTCACTTTCGTTGCAAGTGTCGCCAATGAAACTTTGCTGTTGCTGTTGCATAGAAAGTGAAACTGCAACAGCAGCGGCAATTGCAAAAGTTGTTGTTGTTACAGATACACAACAATTACATAGCCAGCGTTTTGGCTTAGTCTCGTCTCTTTTGCGGCTTAAAGAAAGCCAAACTGGATAGCAGCAGGTGCCGAAATAGTTGATTAAAAAATTGAAAAGGCAAAAGGCAAAGCCCGGAGGCAGAAGCAGATTAAGTTGGAAAAGAATGTCACAGAGTAAGTGGATTTGGAAATGAACAGTTTAAGGCTTTAGCTTAATTAGCTTGGAATAATAAATTTGTTTTTTGTTTTGTTTTTTTTTTTCCTGTTTGAATTGGCAAGCTTTTATCTGTATATGCCATATTAAAGACTACGAAAGAGTTATTTTTGTTTGATTTCTATTTTGCTAAATTTCTAAGAAGCTTTCATTCATTCAAAAAGTTTGCCGGATTTGAGACATTTGCCAGGCTAACTCATTAGAAGGCACAAAAGTTGCAAAATTTTGCATAATTAAGTGAAGGCGAGTTCAACTCTCCTAAATGGAGGAGAAATGCAGAATTCCAAATGACATAAAGCACATAGACTGAAAGACAGAAAAAGAGAGAGAGAGAGAGGGAGAGAGAGAGAGAGAGAGAGAGAGCGGGAACGATTTAGCGGTATGAAGATGATTGCGTAATGTGTGACTGAGAATGACAGAATCAGAATGTTGATGATGAAATCAGAGAGATGGAGTTGGAGATGGGGGCAAGAAATCAGTCAGAATCAGTAAAGTTAAATGAACTAAGCGACTCAAGTCAAGTCAAGGAACCCATAAGCCATAGAAGAGTAAAAAGCGACATGCTAATTAATGCTACATTTATATATGGAAAAATAGAAAACACAGCCCGGAACTGTTTTCCCCTCTGTGAGTGTGTGTATGTGTAAGCATTGAAGTGCATGCTAAAGCATTTGGCTGCATTCGCGAGGTTTTAAAACTTTTGTCAGGCAAGGATGGCAACAGCGACTGCGACGGCGGCCATCATGAGTCATTATCATGCGCCTCATCAGCGGCAACGACGACAGCATCTAACGCCAAAGTCATTAAACTTGCTCAGCATCCACAGCCAGAACAAGACCCGGAGCCGGAGCCCGAGACCAATTCCAAGCCCGAACCCGAACCAGTGCCAGAGCCAGAGCCAAAGAACTTTTGAAAGCCAAACGTCGACTAACGACTAATTTGCGCATATGACAGGGCGACATGCGAGTCGTTTGGGAGTTAGGCCTCGGTCTCGCTTTGGGCATGGGCCGATGTCAATGATGTTGCCGTTGCGGTTGGGCTGCTGGGATTGTTTTATGCAGTTGCTTCCCAGCCCGCTGCTTCTCCATTTCCATTTCTATCTCCATCTCTCTTGGGCAGCTTTGTTTTCGAACTGTCTGAATGCTTCTTGCTTTTACCCTCGGCCCAAAGGAAGGAAGGCGGGTAAGGTCGGGACAGAGCGAAACTGGCTTTAAGCTCTCATAAATGTTAGGTTTTTCAGGGAGACAGCTATGCCTTTTAAATGATAAGAAATTGACAGTAACTACATTGCCCTTGTGAGCCAACAACTACAGCTACAGCGGCAATAAATATAAATTGCTATAAATTCTCTCTGCTGTACAATTTGATGATACGTACGCCTATCAATTTGTTGGTTAAATATCGCATAACATAATAGTAATGCACACAACTGTAAATTATTGGCAGGGCTAGTAAAAAAATAAAAACAAAACAAAAAAAAAGAGAAAGAGAAAGAAAGTCATGTTGCGCGGTGGCAAACTACAAATAGTGCTTAATTGCTGGGAAATCACGTGTCAGTCCATCCATAGCATATACACAATCGCGCATACAGGCACTTATATACATATATAACTATATGTATATGTATTTACATGTATATACATATATATATATAGATAAATATACATATATATAAGTATATGCAGTATATTCGACAATTTTTACCCAACTACCTTGGGCAACTGGTCATACCCCCCAGTGATGATGTGTGTTTAATCTTTTAACAAAAAAAAAA
Source organism: Drosophila austrosaltans (assembly GCA_035045865.1). Classification (NCBI taxonomy): domain Eukaryota; kingdom Metazoa; phylum Arthropoda; class Insecta; order Diptera; family Drosophilidae; genus Drosophila; species Drosophila austrosaltans. The sequence continues at coordinate 892,585 of JAWNOQ010000207.1, read as the reverse complement.
AAAACTAGAAAACTTGGCTAATATCGATTGTGCCGAAGTTTTTGTACCCTTGCAGTTTATTTATTTGTTGCAGGACCCAGCATTAAATTATGAAGAAATTTCTTTTGATTAGAACTATTGTAACTCTATCCTGCAAAAAAAAAATTCCCACAAGATATATGATATGACTATCATTAGTAATATGATGAATTTTACATTCCATCAATTTCAAAGAGAATATTATTGATCAACATAATAGTTTTTTGGCTGCATTCTAATGACAGTTAAAACAGTTTACTGTGCTTTTTCGGTTTGCATTTTTGATCAACTCTTTTTCTGCAGTATATGAAAATAATAGTATAAAGGGGTAAGTTCCTGGCGACTGCAGCAAGAAGAGTAGCGTTGCAGTTGCCACAGTAGATGCAAACCTTAGGGGCAGTCTAATTAAACACGACAATGAAAATGTGCCCTGTTTGTTGTTGCTGCTGCCATTGACACGTGTGCACAGTAGCAGCAGCACCAACAACAAGAAATGCAACAACAATAATGCTTTAACCGGATGCAGTTCAGCCGATAGGCTGTTAACGCATACACAAACACAACACCAACAGCAACAAAAACAGTGGTGGTAGCAACAACAACAGCAACAGTAACAAAAATTGCGTCTGCTGATTTTCCGTTTGCCAACAGTTGCCGCACAGCAACAGCAACAGCAAACACACACACACATATCAAGTGCGTGTATATGTAAGTAGAGATTCACGCACGTGATTTATGTACGTGGGCGCGCATTTTAAGGTGGTTCACAATGTCGTGGACAAGGACCAAGCAGTGGGCAAAACAACAATGGCTGCCCCTTGCTATGGCCCACATCAACAGCGGCAGCAATAGCAACAGCAACAGCAACACAAGCAACAACAGCAACAAACTGGTGGCAACTTTATTGAAATTCGCATATTTTACGTGACGTTGGCGTCGTTGGCCATGCTGGGTGCAATTCAATCAGGATATAATTTTATGCGTAACTTAAACACGCAGGATATGTTAATATTGCGGCACTCACCCAACCCTGTGGCAGCAACACCAGCACCAGCTATGATAATAACAACAAAAAATCGTTACAGTTTACACATGAAATAACAGAGACACACACGCACACACACACACACACACACAAAGGAAAGAGACAGAGACATCTGCAGATATAAATGCGTGTGTGTGTGTGTGTGTGTGTGTAAATAACTTTGTTCTGGTATGATTAATTAATTGTATTTAAAGGCTAAATGCCTCTAGCATTCATTTGATTAAATTTCCATAGCCAGGATCTGCCCTGGCCGACATTGTTGTTGTTATTGTCGCTGCTGTCAGGTCAATGGCTAGGCAAATTGTTGCCTGAAAAGTATGCAACAAAACAATGTCAGTGGATAGCAATGAAATCATTTTCCTCATTACTTGCAATAACCATAAAAAAAAAATGATGGGCATATTTGTTAGTTAGCCAGAATGATATTCTTATGGTTAAATTAATATATAACTTTTTTGCTTATATCTTATTATTTAATTACTTACATCATTAGTTATATGTTGTTTTACTTTTCCCAAAATAAATTAAAATATTTAAAAAAAAATTTTTTATTGTATACTTTTGACTTTCTTTATACAGATATGCCAAGCAAAAGACTTCTAACATGGTAAATTTCATTCACATTTGCGACCTTTAGTTAGCATTGATAACAAATGGAAAATATTGTTAATTTTATTAGCTGTGTGTGTGTTTTTTCTTTGTTTTTGGTGTTGTTGCTGCTAGCTAGGACATTTGCTGGAACGTTGGGTTTCGGTTTCAAATCTTATTAACGTTTTTTTTTTCCCCCACACAATTAATTGATGGTCTGTTTGTGTGTGCATGCCGTTTTTTTCTCCTTTTTTGCCACATTTTCATAATTGATTGATTACATTCATAATGGTTGGTAATTTGTGCAACAATTTAAGTATAATATAATAATTTTATTGTTGCTTTCGTTTCGTTTGGTTTTTGCACAATTCTATGGCTAATTTGGTTAATTAAATTTTTGCTTTATTTATTACGTGACTTGCCTGACTGAAGGCTTTAATTATACGCATTTATATTTAGACATTTATGTTAACACGCCGAGAAGTTGACGTGTCTCTCGTGTGTCTCGTGCCTTAGTCTGCTATCCTGTCTCTCTGCCTGCTGCATAATCAATGGCCAACAATAGCAACAGAAGCAGCAGCGGCAACAACAACAACAACAACAGAAGCAACAAGCACCACCACCAACACCAACACCAACAACAACAACAACAACAACTATGTCTTGTATGAATAAAAAAAAAAAAATCTCACACGCACAGGGGCAGTCGGACAGTTGTCCAGTTGTTGGCCAAAGTTATGAAACAAAATACGTAAATCTCTTTAGTTGGCTCATAATTATGACATTAAGCGACGATGCGGCTTGCATTTTAATTACCACATAGACGGCCAGTTTTTGTGTGTCTCTCTAAGTATCTGAGCCTTGGTGTATGTGCATGTGTATGTATTTGTGTGGAGAATCAGTATTTATTAATGTTTTTGTTCTTGGTTTTATGTTTATTAATAAATAATTTCTACTTGGGCCAATTTGTGGGATGTACAAATCTAAAGTAATTTATGGCCCGCTTACATGTGTTTTAATTTACGAAAAAAAAAAAAAACTGTCGTTTTAATAGCCAATAGAAATATCAACACAGTGGCAGAATAGTAATGAAGTTCGAATGTCTTTGCATATTTTGTATTATACCAATATTATTTCATACAAAACGATATCAGATTCAACTGTCAAACAAATTTATGATATAGTCAACTGATTATAATTAAACTTATTAAGTATAAAACTGATAAAGAAGACCAAGAACATGATGCGTTTAAGCCAAAACAAAATTGAATGAAAACGCGTGTTAGATGTGAAATCGAAAAGTGGGAAACAACAATGAGAATCGGAATTGCAAAGAGAATGACCCCAATTGGCAATGAAAAATGTTTAATCATCTGTTGAAGAATGACTCTTGACTGAAATGCAGTGATTGATTTCAATTCTCGGTTGTAATATTTGTCAGATGTCATCCCCATGCTTTGATTTGTGTTATATTTCTCTCCTTTATTGTCTTTTTGTCTCTGTCTCCGGCTCCGTGTCAGTGTTTATATTTGGCTAGTGACATGTAAATTAAGGTTAACCCTCTAATTGTCATTTCGAATGTGTTGGCCAAGTGGGTTTATGTCTTCCTGTCTTTCCGCTCAGTTAATGTTACTCTTTTATTATGTTTGTTGCTTACATGAAAATTAAATTAAATCGCCATGAAAATACGGTAATTTGGTTTTAGGTTTTGTTGTAAAATTCACACTAATTCCACACTCTCTTCATCTCCTGGCTGGCTTTATATAGTATTAGATAAGACTCGGTGCCCTTCACACGCATGAACTTTGAGTGCATTAAAACACACAAAAACGAAAAAGTAATAAAACCAGCAGCAACATCAACAGCAGTAACAACATCAACGCCAGCAACATTTGCAATTTCCGTACGATTGTCTTCGTTTGCCGATAGATATCTGAGGCAAAATGTTGCAATGCCAGCAAGCAAACATACAACGCAACACGGCACAACAAGCAACTGAATAAAGTTATTAGCGCATTTAACTGTGGATCCACACACACACACACACACACACACACAATATTCATACCCTTACACACTCGTGTACTGTATTCACATTGTTCGGCTGGCCAGTAACAACTGCGAATGCAATTTCCATTTTAATTATTTCAGCTAAAAGGCAGCAGGCAGACGCTCCGCAGACAAGCGAAACGAAGGCAATATCCAAAGCCACAGTCAGAGCCAGAGCCAGAGCCAGAGGCAGCTAGCTCCTATATGCATACATTGACGGTGGCGCAGGCGCACAAAAACCAGCAGCAACTACAACACTAACAACATCTGCAATACCATGCAGCAAATTCAACAACAGCAACGGCAGCAAAAAAAATACCAAAATTAGTCACACAATTCGTGAATCGTTTAAAAAACAAATGCGAAAAACGAGACAAGTTCGGAAAGTTTTTGGATTACCCCATATACTTACATACTACATTTATAAATTGAATAAAATGTGGATAATAAAATACATTTTAAGCATCGTTAACTGTTCTGTCTTAGCCGTGTGGAAACTAATGGAGAATTACAGAAAAACAGAATGAGGATCAGGATGACTCCTTTGCCGATGTGATCACATTTTTTGTGAGACATATTAACAATTAGTGGCAAAAGTAAAGTTTCGCTTAAAGCAAACTTAAAGTTTCATTCAATCGAATGGTGGGTAAATATGAGCGACAAACTTTTGCAGTGACACTCGTACGAATATTCAACGATGGAATTGCTGCTGCTGCTGTTGCATTTAAAAATGTGAATTAAAAATTCCACTTGTTGTTGGTTGTTTCTCGGCTATCGTTTTCGCAGTCATTGTTGTGTTTGTTGTAGATGTTGTTATTGCTATTGCTATTGTTGTTGTTGGTGACAATTGTCGTAGGTTACCTTTGCCAGCAGCTCTTGCTCTTGCTGTTGTTGTAGTTCACTTTTTTTTTATTATTTAACTCGTTGTTGTTTTTTGTGCATTTTCTGCATAAATATTTCAACACTTTCGCTTTTGTTTTGTGTCACACACACACACACACAGATACACCACCACGAACAAAAAGACTTACAACAACAAAAGCAATAACAACGGCAACAAAAATTGAATAAGGGAAAAATTGTTTTAATTATTCCCATCGTGAGCTAGCGACCTTTCTCCTTCTCCTTGCCTTTCTACTTGCCACGCCCATCATACTCCCCTCCCTCTTTCTGCTCTTTCTGTTGTCGTGCATTTTAATTGCATTTTTGCATTTTTATTTATTTAATTTTACATTTGCTGCATTCAATTTGTCGTCGTCGTTGAAGTAATTTTGTAATAATTTTTTTCTTCTGTTGTTTTTTTGTAGTTGCTTTTGTTTGGTTTCATTTTGTTGCTGGTTTTTGCTGTTTTTGATTTGTTTTGTTTTTTTTTTTTTTTTATTTCTTCCCACGCACTTTTCTGTATGGCGACAGTCTGCAAAAAATGAGCCCCATTGTTGTTGCTGTCGTGATTCGGTTTGTGTAATTGTCAAAAGTAAAAACCAAACTGAAACCCAAATAAATGCTCATAATAATAATTTTGTAATCTTTTCAACGCGACTCACTCAAATGGATTAGACGAATGGCAAGAAACTAAAAAGGCACTGCAAAATTTGTATTCCTGAAATTGAACTAATGCACAGATAATCTACCGAAATACCGATACATTTGTTAATGACATCGTTTTACTGCAATAGCCAAATTAACTGTTTCAGATCTTTTACCGTTTGTAACCGCTTGTCACTAAGTAGAAAGTGATCTTTCTCTGGTATTTCTTAAAATAATGACAACATGGCAAATCGATCGAATTTATACCCATTTAACTTTTTCATTTTTTTTTTCCTTTTGATTACCCACATCCGAGTGCAAGTCTTAGTGTTGATTTCCTCTTGGCGGCGCTGCGTCTGCGCAATTCTATTGACCTAATTTCGAAATTGATTTCCACACTGTTCAATGGTTTCATTTATTGTTCGTATCCAATTTTTGGCCGCCTCTCTGTTTAAAGCGATTCATTCATTCATTTATGTATCTGGATTTGTTTGCTTAACTTCTGTGTCTGAGCCGCGAATTTTGTGTGGGTATTTTTCTTTTTTTTTTCAAACTTAGTTTGACCTAAGCCGATTACAAAAATTTACATATGTACATATGGCAATTAAGGAACCATTTATATATGTATAGTGGGCAAGTAGATATTAAGTTTGGCAAAAAGATCAATCTCATCGCGAATGAATTACTCTTAATTGCCGCCCCGCTCTGACACGTACGCTTGACCTTTCGGGGCAAATGGCCGCGTGGTCCGTGGTTCGGTTCGATTCCCTGATTACATAAAGCTAAGGCAATATGCAAAAATTTTTACACAAAATATAATTAATACAACATCAAAAGCTGCCATCGATATAATAAATTAATTAAAATGATATCAAAGCGAAAGTTACAAAGTGGCAAAAAGCAAAGCAAGCGGCAAACGGCAAGAACGAGGCACAAGCACAAGCATGAGCCATCATCATCATCGAATCGAATCGAATGGAATGGGGGAGCTTAAGAACGAGATTCGCTTTGGAACTTGGCTAGGGGCTAGGGGCTAGGGGCCAGGGGCCTTGCGGCCGCTCCAAGTAACAGTAACAAATAATTAGCTTGTAAACTAAAAGTCATCATTAATAATGATTACCGCCCGGGTTCTACTATGTGGGTGCCTTCTATGCCCTCTGCCCAGGACATGGCTATAGCTATATCTATATAGCTGTAGCATAAGCGTCAACATAATTAAGTGAGCGACGCTTCTGCCATGGATTTTATTTTTCTTTCTGCTCTCTCTCTCTCTTCGTCTTCATATATACATATATATAAATATATTTCTTTTGCTGCGATTTATTTCGCATTAACGTTTAATATTGCTTGCTAATTAACCACAGCCAACAAAGTTGCCAAAAAAAAAGGGAGGCTATAATGACAACCGATATACGATATTTCTCCATCATCTACCAAATGCCAGCAAAATGCTCAGAGAAGGATGATGATGCTTCAAAATTTGCGGCTACTAATTAGCAGCAGAGTAAAAACTTCTTGATAATACGCTTTGCGTTTACAGTTGTGAGAAGAGCTGGGTAAGGGGAATGTAGGGCGATGCTATGCTATACAGTTAGTGTCAAAAATATTGCTCTAGAAACAAGCAAATCAAAATCTAACTACAATTTGACGTGACGCGTTGCCGTTGTGCGGTTGCCAAGTAATTGCCATTTTCCGTTATAACGTTATACGGATTACATATAAAAGGCACCCCACAGAATTCTGTTTTGGCCAAGTTAGAGGAACTCTACTTTTTGAGTAAATTGTGGTATTTATGTGGGTAAAATTTCTTGCAAGAGTCTCCAATAATTGATAATCATTCTGTTGTTGTTCGGTTGAAAGCTTATCAAGTTATAGTTATGATCATTTTTATTTACAAAAATGAATATATTTTCTGTGGTTAGACCCATAAATTGTATCCACTTATATAGTACTTTTTTTGTATTTCGCTTTTCTTTCCATTTTTTTTTTTGCTCTCTTCTTTTCGCAGTCCCTTGCTCCTTTCTTTTTTTTTTTTTTGTAAGTGCAATAAAAATTGATATATAATGGATTATCGGTTATTACACGCTCGATTACTCGCCGTATCCCGACTGCGACGGCGAATCCGACGCCAGCTTCAACTCCAGCACCGACTGCTCTGGCACTCCTTAAGTGCGTCCTTGTCCAGACGGCAATTCTCTTCATGCATATGCACACATTTTTGGATATACATTTTAATGAGCTGCTGACTATTTTTCACTTTTCCTTCGCCTGTGGCATAATTTGCATGTGTATACAAGGTCGTATGGTCGTATCCGTTCGACCGTTTGTCCGTCTGTCAGTTGGTCGTTCGGTCGTATAGCTGACAAACAAACGAAGGCATAAATAATCGTACAAAGTATTGCAAGCCATAAATATTTAAGTCTCCAGTGGTGGGTGAAGGAGTCCAAGATGCTTACAATGATGACGATCACGATGATAATGATGATGATGATGATGTTGACGATGCTGAGAGACGCGCTGAGTTCACACAATTTCCATGCAGCAGCCGACAATAAAGCGCCATAATAAAGGCAACACAAGCAAATGCAGAAAAGTAGCAACAACAATAAACAAGGCGCGCAATTTCACTGACTACTGAGAACTTTACGTACTGTGACGAGGACGAGAACGAGGCAGAGACTGAGACGGACTTGGAGATGAACGTACATATAGCCGTAGACCCAACTGCACATTGCTGTTGCCTTGAATTGCTGCACTGTAGAAAACTCGACAAAAACTCATCTAAACTCTCGACTCGACTCGACTCGGGTCGACTCAACAGTATAGAAATTATGGCAACTAGGTACCTACGTTAATGGGGCGTATGCGTAATGTGCACTGGTTATTAAAAGTTAAAGAGGCGTTGCAAGTTGCAGCTATTAGACGATGCATGAACTGGCTGGACTTGACATTCATTCGCTTACCATGTGTGAAAGGCTAACACCAAGTCATTCAGCCGGTCAGTAAGTGTGCCTGTAAGTAGGCCGCCTACCTGAAATTGAAATGAAAGAAGAAAGTTTTCGGGATTAGAAGTTATATTTAAGCTAAACATGCGGAAGTAGTTGGAAAAACTTTCTATAATTGCCAAGTATACATATTTTTAATTGCAGCACTTTTAAGAAAAAAAAAAGTTAGAGAATATATGTAAAAAACATTTACAAAAAAATGTCCTGTTAGGAGTAATTTGATGTGGCAAGATAAACGTAAAAGGAGAAACGAATTTTCTCCCATATAGGAAACACCATAACCCCAAGGTACTCTCTCTTAGCTTTCTTGTCTTTAACTGTGCTTTTATTTTTACTTAACTATTATATACTGTCTATAGATTGATTAAATTAATTAAAAAATTTGCAGTTTTTTGGCATTATTCTTAAGATTTCCATCATAATTTTCGCTGAGTGTATTCTATTTGCCCTTGTGTGCCTGGTATTGTTGTGCTTGCCTCTGTTGCTTTCATTTATATTACCCTGGTCTCTCGTTCGACAACCCCATCCCCAATCTCGCACATTTACACCCACTTTCCTGACCCCTTTCCCACTTTCTTCGCAACAGTCTCCACGTTGCCTCTCTTCTTTTCATGCATGCGCCTCATGCTGTGCACTCATTTACCCTTTAACCGAAACATTCAACTGCCTTTACCTCCTCGTGTTCCTTGCCATTTTTGTTTTTCCTTTATTGTTGATGCTTTTTTTGCATATCATTTGCGCGCATCTTTTGGTCTGGTACCCCGCCAGCGTTCCTCCCTTCTCAATCGTCCAGTTAAGTGCATTACAATGAACTACATAGGGGACGCCGCCTTCATGCCTCCCCGCCGTGACTCGTAAATAAGTTTTATTGTGTTTGTGTGCCCACGCCCCCAACAACAGCAACAGACGTCGTTGTCGTCCACCTCCTTCTCCTCCTATTATCCACATCTACAGTGAGCTAGCCAGCCACCCACATACCTTCTCTAGCCTCTCACACCCCACCCATCACTTCTTCTGGTCTGTTGCAAGTTATCGTTTCCTTTTGTTTTGGTAATTTAGCAAGCGCGCGCCAACCAAGTCGTCTAAATTGCTGGCATACATTTGCCAGTTGTTGTTGCTATTGCTGCTGCCCACAGCGACGATGTTGCTCTATTGCTGCTTTCTTGGTCCCAGGCAAATGACTACAAAGTGGGCTTAGCTTGGCGAACTGGGGCCAACTCTTGAGCGCAGTTTCGGCTGCCGTCGTCTAAATTATAGCAAAGTCAGATATCCACCTACTCCGTTTGCCTGTTTATAGCCAGTAGTTCCTACTACTACTGCTGCTGCTGTTGTTGTTGTTTTTGTTGTTGTTACTGCTGTTGCTGCATATTTAAGAGCAAATGTGCTGCTGCAATTGTTGCGCGTTTTTATTGTTTTGGGAATAAGTGCGGATTTATAGAAATTTTTAGTTTTCCACTGCACAGAGCTCTAAGCTTTTCCTCATGGCTCCTCTTACACCCGCCGCACATACCCAGCGTTTCTTTCATCTTCGTTGCACCACAGTTGTAATGTGTTTTGGGGCCAAATAAGAATAATGTAACAATATTTTATGAGAGAATTTCATATTGGATCGACAGAAGGAAAGGCTTATGACATGAACCAACAAGAGTCCACTGACTTTAAAAGTGGGCGTCAGTCCACATTAGGCAGAAATAGGAGCCACTCTAAAAGTCCACAAATTACAGATGCCGACTCGTCTTTTCCATTGCCATATTCGTTTCCATTCTCTATTCCACTACCATTCTCTTTCTCTTCCCTAATCTTCATCTTTTCGACCCTATCCCCTTGCATGTAAATGTGCAGTTTGCTCTTGGCCTCTTGGCAAAATCAAAATTAATATACATACAACTGACTAAATGACTGCCTCTAGCAGTAGAACGTTAACCATTGTGATGGGTGGAGAGAAGCAAAGTGGGCAGGGATAGTAGGCACGTAAATAGTAGTAGGCAAGCATGGCAGAAACCAAACCAGATACCGGGCAAAAGCGGCTCAATAATAACAATGAAAATCTACACAAATGCTCTTCTTCTCCTTAACTAACTACAACAAATTGGCCATTTTGTAGAGAAAATGATAAGCAGTGGCAGGGAGTACTCTGCAGGATCGGAGTGGGGAAACCAAGGAACGGTTAAGGCGGGGAGGTGACATAGAATACATTATCTGGCCACCATGTCATTTTGCTTATACTCTGTGTTAAGCATCCTGTCAACGCTACTCAAATTATGTTACAGTCATTAACAGGTAAGGAAAAAGGATAACAAGTACAGAAAAATTAAGAGAGAACGCAACACTCAGGATATCTTTATGGATGGTTGACACTGTCACATCAGTGGAAACTCGAGATTGAATTCAAAAAAGATTCAAACGATGGACTTTAAATGACATTAGCTCCCCTATTGATCTTGGCATTTCGGTACAAAACGTACATATGTACATTAGTAGGTACACACATCTTCGATGTTTATTGTCCGATTTAAAGAAAAAAAATGTGGTGAAAAAATGCTTTTTGGCTAAATTTTAAGGTGTTCCAAGTAAAAATGCTATATCTTTAATATAGCTCTAGAAATTCGTTCTTTCTAAATTATGGGGGCAGAAGTGGGCGTAGCTAAACTTGATCTGCATAGATACTAGACGCATGTTCATTTATCGTTGCTCTTGCTCTTATAGTGTTTGGGATCTAGGTGTTCATACGGACAGACGGACATGTCTCAATTAACTCGGAGTTAATAACTCCACCGTTGATACTGATCAAAAACATATATGTACCCTTTTACCTTTTGGGTACAGGGTATAAAAAAAGTTCCTTTATTTTTTTTTTGATGCTTTTATCAACTTATGTTATGAAGATGGATTATTTAGTTGTCTAGCAAATTGATTATAGTTATGGCTTTGATGGCAGTCAAGGAAACGGTTCTTTTTCGTTTCTTGAAGATTTTTTATGTTTTAGCTTGACATCAGAGATTTTCTAGAAATTCTGAAATTGTGACAAGCGTGAAAGCCACAGGAAACCTATTTCATAACCATGACCCGAAGCCAAGAATTTTCAGTGGTTGCTAGAGGAAAAAAGGAAGGGCAGCAGAACATTTTGCATTATGCAGCTCGAAAGCATAGAACGCAGTTGGCAGCTTTCACATAACGCATACATAGAGGGCCAGCAGATGCAAAAAATAACAAGGAGACGGAGAAGCAGGGCACAACAGTAGAAGTAAAGCGCATTTTGCGTAAGTCAGGCAATAGTCTTCTCCTCTACCTGGCAATGCAAACTGACTATATCTGGCTAGACAGGCGTATCATTAACGCAGCAACTGCAACTGCAACAGCAACTGGCTGTGCTTTTGCTGTTGTCGTTGCCGCTGCAAATTGTATGCCGCGCATGTGCCACTTTTCTATATGTGTACGAATGTTCTGGCAAAAGTCTTGTAATGTGGCTTGGCGAAAACTAAGCTGCTATCATGTTCAAGTGCTTGGCCCAAAAAAAAAAACTAGAAACGAAACACACAGAGAACAGAATACAGAATGCAAAAAAAAAAAATGAATAAAAAGCAACACCAACTGCCAACTGCTGGTAACTTGCAACAACTCGAAACCAAGGCGAGTGGCGGCAATGTGTAGGGCTTCTGTTGCTGCTGCAGACATTTCCACTTGAGCTAACCTGGGGTGTCACATTCATCGTCGCCGTCACTCACAGTTTCAGTTAGTCAATTCCGCCGCCACCAACTCTGACTCTGACTTTAACTCTAACTGCAACTACAACTACGACTCCAACTCTGACTCTGACTCTGATGGTGACTGAATCCATTGTACTTCGTCAGCTTTAGATGGTGCAATTCTTATGGTATTTGTGGCAGCCACAAAACGAATCTCATTTTTGGTTTTTGCATTGAATTGATGTCTTCGTCTCTGACACCTTGAGGTGTTCATTTTCATGCCAAAGGAAAATGCGCTTAATTATGCATCGTTTTTCAGTCTCGGTTTCCATTTGAGTTTCAGTGTTTTGTTTTTGCAACTAAGTAGAGCATGCCGCAAGGCCAGATATTGCCGCCGTTTGGCATTCCAACAAAGTTTACGCAATAACATTAAAATGGGCGAGGGAACAATGGGGGTCAGGTCTGGGGGAAAAGTTTGTTAAATCTCTGGTGAAAATATGAATGAATACTTTATTGAATATTGTGAACGTATGCAAAATGATGGCCCAAACATCCAGCAGAGGCTGCTGCTCCTGCTGTTGCCATGGCCTTTGCCAATGACGATGCTGTTGCCGTAGCCGCTGCCGTTCCTGGTAAACCGAAGACCACAACTGACAGGAAACCATTTAAACTGACCTCAAATGACAACGACAGTGACAGGACCCAGGCTCCAGACCCACATTCATACATACATACATACTTAAACAAAACAAAACAAAAAAAAAAAAAAAATCAACCATAGATGGACCAAAAGGGGACAGCAAAATACTACGAAACGCAGCACAAAAAATTGTAGCCCAGCCACAAACAAATTGGCAGCAATTGGACACCAACAAAAGGCGACAGAAGCAGAGGTAAAGCCACCGCGTGCCTCACTAGAGTAAAACAAATTTTATTAAAAAATCGCAACAACAAAAACAACTGAAATATGTAAATATTTATAGATGGAAAACCGATATGTACTACCACAGTAACGATATTTGATTGGTCGTTTTGATATCGATATTCCTGCACGGGCGTGAAAAGTTTTAATTTAATCGATATTAATCAATAGACCGTCGACTAAGATTTCCATAAAATCTGAATCTATATATGTATGTATGTATGTGTTATTTAGAATACTTTCCACCGGTTAACTTGAAGCAAATGGATGAACTTTTAAGGTCGTAAAATGAGTATGCAAAAGTCATACCTTCATACCTCCTCCTTTCTGATTATTTGAGGCTGTTGCAACTTTCGCATGCCAACTGAGTAAGTTTTAGCGGGTAAATTTAGTGGCCCATCCACTTAACTTGCTTCATCAAGCCCACTTTATGATCTCAAATTTGCCACACAGTACTGCCTGCTGCTACGGAGATGCAATTCAAAGCGAATTGCAACTCTTGTGCAAGGGTAACAACGGCAACAAAAAGTAGGTAACTTAACACGCAACGATATGGCAATGGTATGGGTTTTTGGTTTGGGTCTGGGTCTCTGATCTGCGAACTCGAAGCCACATCTTAGAGAGCGCTCAGCTTTATGCTCCGCTCCCTACTTACAGTCACAAAATGCAATTTTAGCTTGCAATTGGCCGTGGAAACGCAGTTACTGGCTTTGCTTGTATCTGTTGTTGCAGTAGATATATTTTTCTTTTTTTTTTTTTTTTTGTTCTTCTTTTTCGGTTTTGTTGCGGGTTCGGGTCATTTTCGTTGTTGTTTGGTTTGGTTTTGCTTTTTGCCTTCAATGCCTTCGCATACAATGGCCAACGATAACTTTGCATTACATTAGTATATATGTTCATGTCGATGTCCATGTCCATGCTTTTGTATTTGGATATGTGGAACTATGTGTGTCTGTGTGGTTGTGTGTATGGGAAAGATATAGTTCTCTGCTCCTTCATTTATTCCCCTGGCCACCCACTCGTTCGCTCTCTATGGACATTCACACAAACTGGTTTTGGCAATGCTTCTTTTCGCTTTGGCATTTGCAGCGATTGCAACAGTTGCAGTTGCTGCCGCTGTTCCTGGTTGTTGCTATTTTTATTTATTATTTTTATAGCCAAAAGACAATATCAATACATTGATTTTTATGCATGTGTATGAATGTATGCATGTTCCTTTTCTCTCTTTATGTTTAATTTTTTTTTTTTTTTTTGTTTATTTTACTTTTGTTTTGTTGATGGTCACATCTGTAGAACTGTAGGAAAAAGGCCAAAGGCAAACGAGACAATGCAGAAATTGTGAAATGTGAACTTTTGACTTGCATAACATCTCCCTCACTCTAACACTCTTCTTTTTCGCTCCCTTTCTCTCTCTCCCTCTCTGTTGCTCTGTCTTATCATTATGAACAGCTGTTAGCTTTATTATCAAATTGTCATGACTTGGCCATTTGGCTCAATTTACGTCATGGCGGGATTCACGTGCTTTTTCTTTTGCCACCAGTAAATAAATCACTTTCGCTATAAGTATCAATCTCTGACATGTGGCAAAAGTTGAACTTAAACTTCACACAACACACGTATACACACAGGCACACTCACGTGGACATACACGCTCCAAACAGACACACAGCGGGACAGATCAGGTCCGTCTCTGTCTTGGGCAAAAAGAAAGCAAACAAAATGTTGTCACACTGAAATGCGGATACAATAAAAGTTTTTTTTCTCTCCCTCTTTTGTGCTGGCTGCTGCTGTTGCCGCCGTCGTTGGCATCGTCATCGTCGTCGTCGTCGTCGTCGTCGCGAGTCACCAAAGTGCACCCCATGGAGCAATCACTCGATACCAGTAACAACAGCAACAAGAAGAGCACAAGAGCACATCAGCAGTATTGGTATGGGTAAAAGGAGAGCAGGAAGGCATTCGGAATAAGGAGCCAAGCAAGAAAGCATGGGCGTAGCCAACAGATGCCATTATTGCATTTCCTTGTGTTCCTTTTCATTTATTCTTTAATTTACCGCTATTTTTTCAAAGAAAATTAAGAGAAGGCTCAGGGTTACGAAATTTAAAAATCGCAATACACGTCAATAGGCATATACATATGTATGTATACTAATGGGTGACTTTAGTTCTTTTCAATCAAATTGAATGAGTCTCTATTTATATAAGGTATACAACACACAACACGGATTCGATTACAGAATGAGAATATCAAAAGTTTTCCCCAATATGAGACATTCGGGAAGTGGCGTATCATGTTTCATTCTTGGCGCATCCCCTCTATATAGAATACTATGCATGCCCTTGTCCGGAAGGACCCTACCCTCTCCCTCTCTCTCTCTCTCTCTCTCTCTCTCTCTCTCTCTCTCTCTCTCTCCACTCTGCCAGGCATTAATGGCAGCTGGTGTTGTTCTTGTTGTTGTTGCTGTTGTGCTTGAAGCTTCTTCATTACCCCCCTTCGCTCCCTTTGTTGCTGTCGTTGTTGTCATCGTCGTCACACGCATCTATAAAAGTTTATTAAATTTACAAGGAACTTTTATGCAGTTACTTTCTGACATGCTGCCTGCTCCTTTCCTTTCTTTCATTCTTGCCCTTTTTAACCACTTTGCCACTCCTCTCTGCCTCTTTCAGCCATTCTTTCATTCTGAGTCCTCTTTGGCCATAAAATTGACAACGACAATGTAAATATGCCACAACCAAATCAAACCCAAGCCCAAACCCAAACCCAAACCCGACCAGGATTTCAATTTAAATGAACTTGCAGATGATTTTTTTTTATTTTATTTTGTGTTTCTTGTTTCTTTCGCTCTTTTTTATTTTTATTTTTGCTTTTGCTTTTCTTCCTTTTTTCTCATTCAATAATTTTGCAGGTCATATGGAAAATTACGGTTACAGCAACAGAATTGAAAGGTATGCAAATAAAATTTGAAACAAAAAATTTAAAAAAAAGAAGCAAATCAGATCTGTTCATCGGTCGAAATTTTTGTACTCTACGAAATAAAACTATAATTTCCTTAATCCAAATTATGCGTATCATCATATAGATTATACGAATTCAATATAAAGATTTTTCCATGAAAATCATATATTTCTAATGATGTACATCCATATAAATGGACTGAATAAAGGGCTGGGGAAAGCAAGGACAGTTCGGATATACAACTGATGAGAAACAATATCTTTTGTACATATGTAAGTAAACCGTTTTGTCTAGAGTATGAAAAGGTTTCACAACGACATTGAAATACAGCAAGCAACTTGTCACATGTCACAATTTAGTGGTTGATTTTTGCTTTCAGAACTTTTTTTTAATAATTTTTATTTAACTTTTTTTGTTTTGCACAAAGCGGATGAACTGTGCAAATGCTGTGTGAGGGACACAGACACAGGGGTAGGCAGAGAGGGGAATGAGACGGATTCTGGGGCCGTTATCATGTCTCACTCTGGCAACGGCAACGGCAGCGCCAACGCCGTGTGCCGTACGTGTTTGTTCGGTTCGTTCGTTCGCTCGCTCATTCGTTCGCAGTGAAAGGAAGTTGACCTCTAAAGTTTAATGCATTTAAATAAATCTTGAAACGAAAACACATAAAGCGAACCAAAAAACGAAGCTGAAAGTGAAACTCAACTCACACAGAGCCACTCACGAATTTGTTGCTGTTGCGCGCGCTTAGCGCAAAAATCAAAATTTAAATTTTTGCAATTAAATTGGCAACGCGTGCAGCCGCCTGCCTACCCATAAAAAAAAGCCGGTTGGCCCGGGAGGCTGTAAACCTATGACTCATCGCGTATACGTATGCGAAGGAGGGAGATGAAGAGGCCAAGTGGAATACTTTCTTAATGCAATTTTGTATTTAAATTAATGTTTATTTTATTTACATATGTTTATTAATTATGCGATCCTTATCCCTAACTAATTAAATGAACACATTGAGGAAATACACCAGATATATGTAAAACAAATCAAAGTGAAGACAAAAGCCAAAAGAACATCAGTGTTCTCGATGTGGCTGGTTCATTTAGTGAAGGTTCAAATAACTCCAAAAAATGTATACATAAATAAATAGTGTTCTACTTTAGTTTATTTCAGTCCAGCAATAATTTTTAATTTAGTCATACATTGTTGATGCAAATTACGACTAATTCAACGCTTTAAGTTGTTCTCTTTTCCGGTTTCCGTTTAAAAGGTGCCTGAATCAAAGCAATCACCTCCTTTTTGGGATATTACATACGGTTTTCAAGTAATTAAATTGTCTAATGAAATGTAAAAAAATCCACAGAAACCTGTTAGTAAGATGGCTTCAGACATGCTAACGTTAGTTCGTCTACTTGTTTAATATATGTATGTATTTACTTCAACTGTGCCAGCTATAGCCCTAATGGTTAAGGTATAGCTCTTTTCTCTTAGTGGATCATCTGGGTATTCCTTCAACAATCAATATATCAATCCTATTATAAACTATATATAAACTGTGTAGAAGCAGCTTAACTTAATTCGCACAAGGTCACTTGTTCAGGTTTGGAAACAGAATGCTCGTATATCATCTGCTTATCGAGTGAGAGCATCATCATCGCCATCTTTGTTGAACGTTTCACTTCCGTTGCTTTGTTGTTTGTGATTTCCTCCTTTTATGTTTTTTGGCATTTGCATCTGTGCAGTTTACAGAATAAGAGCCTAACAAATTCAACACCAACTGAAGCAACATCAATGTCAACACAGACAACAACAACACCTGCTTGATGGCTTAAAAAGTATCTCAAATTACATTTCCTTGTCACATTTCATAAGATTGTGTGCCAGCCAGCCAGCGCCGCTTATTTATGCGGACAATTAACCATAATTTTCAATGGAGAACTTTTTGCAAACTCAATGAGATCAAGAACTTTTGTTGGCTGTCAAAATCTATTTCAATTCAGTCGGTTTTGGATTTTTTGTTTGTGTTGCTTTTCTTGCGGATTAATTGTGGTTAATGACGAAGTGCCACATAAATTTGCCTAATAAAGCAAAATGAAATGCACAATAGGAAAGAAATAACCAAAATACGGAGCAAGCAAAACCACTCGACGGACTTGTCAATCAAAATTTGATCAATGAGCTCGTTTTCGTTTTCATTTTCAATTTCAATTTGAATTTGAATTTCGTTTAGGTCACCCTACCCTCTGCTTCTCTGCCTCTTCTTAACGCTATTTTTGATCTGGTCTCAAATTGGTTGTAGGCTTGTACAATGAACATACATACATATATATCCATATGTTTACCAATTTATATAAACATACACATATATGTGTGTGGGTGGTTATAACAATAGAGCAAGGCTATTTGACGCCTCTAATTGTGTTTTGTAATGCAAATCACTTTCCATTTTTCGAGGGGAAAAATATGGCATTTATTTGAAAAACGTTAACATAAGATAATAAAATCATTTCATTTGATTTTGATTATGATATATTGAATTCGAAACCAATTGATTTGATGTATGCCGATTGTGTAACACTCAGTTCATTTGATTGCTTTGCTTTGAGAGAGTAAAGCACGAATTCCAAATAGGAGAAGTAATTGTTCTAACTGGCCCTTAAGTTGCTATTTCAGCTTATTAAGCTGTTTCATTGCATCATTCAAAGAAATTGTTTAGTTATTTGCAATTTTTTTATCATCATTTTTCATATATTTTCTATGGCTAAATTCCCCTTTTTTTTTAATCTTTACACAAATACTTGTCATAAATTTTAAAAGCATTTATGACCAGACGGTTTAAATATTTTTTTTGTTTTGTTAACTGGTCATGTTTGCCCTCTTGGTTTAACGACCTCTCGAAAAACAACAAAGCGTTCGACCCTAAACTTTTATATTATTTTCATTTGAATTTGGTTTTTTTTTTGTTCCTCTCATTTTTAGAGGATTTGTTTTGTGCATTTTGGCATTTTGCATTTAGCGAGCACTTTGTCATTAGTTTTTTGCGATGACTAATTTTTTTGTTAAACGTATATATTTTATATTTGCATAAATTAAAATGTAATTATAATATTGACCAGCAAACAAACGGAAATGATTTATGCATGAAATAAGCCCAAAGATATAGAGCTAAAATTGTCGCTGTCTATATAAAAAATATATATGTTTGCATTAATAATTGCTGCAAATAAATTAACAAGTTATTACACACTGACACACACAGCACACACATATGTAAAAGCTACCACTATGCCTCTCTCTTTCATGCACGCTCTGTGTCACAATCTCTCCCCCTCTCACTCCTCACTCCATCCACGAACAGTTGCTTTTTAATTTTTGAATGTTGAACTTTTAATTGTGGGCAATCAATTTTAAAAGTAAAATATATCAAAAAATAGTTTCTGATATTTCATATCTCTTGAATCATTTATCAAATGGAAATATTTCTGTATACAAATACATATACATACATACATATATAGAGAATATACATGTGCATACACACACACATCTATATAGTTATGGTTATTGCGTGAATTCATTTTTAGAAAGTGAATTGTAGATCCAAGTTGGAGTTGAGTTGAATTTGGTTAAGAAGAGGCAAGGGTGGCCAGAGGGAACCCAGTGAACATCGGTGGCGGAGGCTGGGGGCGGAAATCATCGATTATAAAGGCCTTAACATTGCTCTATTGCTACTGTGCAAAATCGGCGAATCACTAAATTGAGTTTCAAGAACACACACACACACACACATATACACATGTAAACGAATACACGACGCTGGCACACACACTCAGCGTGAGTCAATAAATATACTCACAAAATATTCGAATTGTTTATTTATTTGTTATTAATAATTCACAAACAAAATTTGCCCAATCATGGCCAAACTTCAGATTATATGCCCAGTCATTTAGCCCCACGCATTAAACATTTTACTTTCATTTCGCTTAATTATTATAATAAGTGATCTCGATCTTGAGCGCACGGCCAGGCCGCATGCCAGTTTTAAAGTACACACTGATCCAAAAACCAACACACACATATGTAGATACATACCGTCACATACTGTCAGTCATTTTGGGGAAAGGTGCCACAGACCCGTATGTATAAATTTTAGAACACATTTCGTTTTCGTACTCATTGTTCGGATGCATTATTTAAACCGTGTTTTAAACTGCTTCTTATGACCTCAGCTAAACCAATTGTTTGGAAAAGGCGGACTAGATACACACACAGAAACATTTTCTACTGACAAATAAAATTCTCCTTAAATAATCGCTATTAGATATTGTTGTCTTATCACGCTTTCACAATTAATTTTACCAACTCTATGCCTAGTAGATATATACATATCTACATATACATAAAATATTTCATACAAAGTTCAAACTACTTAAGACAATTATTTCCGGCACTTTTTCTTTTCGCTATGCAAGTAAAAAAAAAAGAGAGATAGAGAGAGAGAGAGATAGAGAGAAACAAAACGCAAAACGGGAACAAAATTCTCATTGCTAGTCTTGGTTCTGGTAATTTGCCTGTCTGTCTGTCTGTCTGTCGGACTGACTGACTCTGGTTTCTTTTTTTCAAACGCTCTGAATTTCACAGCAAATTGTCGTATAATTTCCAATTATCAACAATTACCCGCTGTGAACTTAGACTTGAAGTTGGTTCGAATTGTTTGAAGAGTACAAAGTTTAAGTTGTTGTTGTTATTGTTATTGTTGGTGGTGTTATTGCGTTTTGGTAGCCTAGTAACCTGAAAACCTCTTGAAATTCGGTTGCGAAAGAGAAATTGTTCGGTTATCAACTTTTTAGCACAGACATGTGAATTATCGGTGAGTCAGCTGATTGGTAGATTGTCCATTGGCTTAGGCCTAAACCAAAGTTCAATGACTTTAATGTGGGTTATACCATTTACAACTCCATTTCTATGCTAATTGTTTATTAATCATTATTGGCCAACAATTGGCGACAATTGCATTTGTACAAAAGTAAACTATGTAAGTAAGTAAGTTACCCATTCTCTTCATTCCATCCGGTTCGACACCCTGAAGTCGAGCAAATCAACTACCACTATTCCACACGCTCTATGGCCAATCCACAAGCTGTACGAGTCCGTTCAAAGAAAAAGTTGCTGTGCCAGTTTTGTGCAATGCAGCAGCCACCACATCACACACACTCATACACCGCACCGCACCCCACCCCAAACCACAACACACACACAGGCAAACACACACTGTATTTACATATACATACATATGTATGTACATATATTTGTCTGCTCAACTGGGGCTGGGGTCTGGCTTTAATTATTTAATTTTTGCACTCATTTGCATAGTTCGCTCGCCTTTCGCAAGTGATTTGCATCTAAACGTTGGACTATTCTCTCCCATTCTGTTTAGATTTCTGTGCACTGGTGCATGGTCCCCCATGATAGCTCCCACTCACACATACAAGCACACGCATTTGTGTTGGCCATATCTTTAACTATGTTATGATTGCCAGAGTTTTATGCTTGAAGGGATTCTTGAAGGTTGCTCACTTAAAGAGAAGACAAAGTTCCTATTATGTTCACATTTAAATCATACTGAAAGTTTCACCCATTCAGTAACTAATTATTTGGGTCAGTATAGTAGTTTGATTTGAATACATTTGAGACAATTATTGTCCTTCAGTTGATTTAACACTCGCTAGATTCTAATTTCAAACCATAGATATTGGGGTTCATGATTTATATCGTCATGTCAATTACTTCTATTTGAATACTTTCAAATATGTATATATATATACAAATTTATAAGATCGTCGAACCACATACATACATACTTCCGTCTAATGATGACAACGAACTCATTATAGCCTCTGCTAGGGCATACGCAAATAAGTCTGCCCTCAATATGCAAATTGCTCAAACCTTAAATAAATTCAAATTTGTTTTTATGAATCAGCTGAAAGATGTTCATGGATGCGAATTGACAATGTGACGTAGGCTGTGTACTCCCCCGGGTATCTCCGCTTCTTCCCTGCCATCAGCATCGCCATCGCCATCGCCATCGCAATCACCTACCTACGGTATTTCGTCTGTGGTTACGGCTGGTCATTGTCCAGGCCAACCCAGCAAATGTCTTCCAAATTTAATGCGTGGGCGAGACGACGTCGAACTGAAACTGAAAACGAAGATATCGACATAGACATCGGCATTGGCATCGACACACTGACTGACATACACAAGCTGCTGAAAAATTAATGAAAATGCCGTACCAAATTGAAAACAATAACAGTCAGGCAGAGCAACTGAGACAGCAAAAAGAAAAACGGAAAGAGAAGATACCATAAAATGCAGTCAGTTGACCAAATATGCGCAAATGTTGTGGTTGATGGTAAGAAAGGAGAAAAAACAAGCCAAAAACCCAAACTTAAAAGCAAAGCAGAGACTGATAAACATGATGATGATAATGAAGATGATGAAGCTTGGGAAGAAGCCTCTACTAAAATTAAAAAAGCTAAAAGTGAGAGAGGAAGAGTGAGAGAACGAGCGAGGGGGAAGAAAAAAAAAAAAAGAAAAAACACAAACAAGCAACTTGAAAACTTGATGTAGGTCAAATATCTGTTTTTTCTTCTCTCTCTCTCTCTCTCTCTCTCACACACACACACACACAGTCATTTCTTGTAATGCTCTTTCTTCTGCTTGTGGTAATGCTGCTGACTGCAAGATGTGGGAAGAGGAGAAAAAGAGGTAGACCGAGGGGTAGGTACCGACAGGGACAGGTCTTAAATGTTCGCCTTTCGTCTTTTGTAGGCCAAATGCAAGAGACAAGGCAAGTTTATCAAGCATATGAGAAGAAGAAAGGCCCCCTCTACTACCCCCCATCTCGCCGAAATGGCCAATGGCCAATGGCCATGATGATGCTGCTGACGTTGATGATGATAGTCCAGCTGCAGTAACAAGAATAAAAGTTTCCTACACTTGCAACGCATTCGAAATACCCTTTGCGAACATGTCTCCCCTAAAAAACGAAAGATATTGTAAAATTATATGAAATATATATCAATCACAATACAAATAGTATATCGAGAAAGAAAATAAATATTATATAGCTGCATATATTAATAAATTGTTTAATATTTTAATGATTTTCTCTTCCTTTATAAAAATTTAATTTTAATAAATTTCAATGTATTCAAACACTACATATAACATATTCATAGGTGTATACGTTAATTTCCACATACCTTTTATTGTTTTTACAGAGTCTTTAACTAACTAACTGAAAATTAGGCTATTGCTCGAGTTGAGTTCCTTTTTAATTGCTGCAAGACTGAAAGTTCTCGGGCATCTGTCAATGAAGAACCCAATTCAGCCGCAATGCCCATGAAAAGAAATAATCGCCAAGCAAACAAGAAAAAAATCAAAAAACAAAAAACGAAAAAAAAAAAACACACACACTAAAATTGGACCATGAACGTGATCAATTATGGTGGCTCATTGTGTTGTGTGTTGTGCATTTTCAAAATCAATAATCAACAACAACAAAAGAGCAAGTCAAGGCCTAAGCAAAATCTATTTTCTGTTGTATCGAAATTAAACATAAATAATAACTGTGTATAACTCGCACAAAATGCATAGAAAATCACATCAATATCAATGTCAGTTTCAGTTTCAGCTCTTTTTAATAGCCATAGACATAGGTAAGACATAAGACACAAGATACAACAAGGCGTATGTGTCAAGAGACTTCAGAGTGATTCAAAGTCAGACAGTGAACGGTGTCGGCGGCTGCGACTGAGACGGGGACGGGGACGGGGAAGGGGAAGAGAGACTGTGACCATAGGGCAGCGACTTGTTGTCTCTTGGCATTGTCTTTCGGTAGTTGGTCTGTGCAGCTGCCCCCAGGCCAATTAGACGAAAAGGTGTTATTTGACAAGCCAAAAATAGATCAAAGAAGTGACCTGGCACTTTTTTTTTTTTTGGTATATTATTTTTGACAATTGATATATTATTTATAAGTCATTCAATTGGCAATGGCAAGTGACTTCCGCCTATAAGCGAGCATCCCACAAGTTTCTTACCAACTAGATACTTTGCAAATTATTCTTACAGTCAACAGATGAATGGAAGAAGCACGTTAGCACGCTGAGAAAGGATAATTCTGTAAATTAATTATTTAGATAGTTTTTTCACTTATTGCTTCCATCACAATGGAAGATGGCTGTCTTAAC
The DNA here is from genome assembly GCA_035045865.1 of Drosophila austrosaltans. Taxonomy (NCBI): domain Eukaryota; kingdom Metazoa; phylum Arthropoda; class Insecta; order Diptera; family Drosophilidae; genus Drosophila; species Drosophila austrosaltans. The sequence continues at coordinate 868,543 of JAWNOQ010000207.1, read as the reverse complement.
TAGCCGTAGATATTGCCACTTGCTTAAGCTAATGGCTGGTTTGAGTGATTCATAATATACGCCCATTATGAATTTCTTTGCTTTCTTTCTGGTTTCATCATTTTAGATGCCATCGAATCAGTTTTAACTGTTTCAATGCTTTAACTCTCTTCCGCATTCAATGGAAATGGCCAACATCAAACTAATGTCGGGTAAACTGTCTTGAGTTTCCTTTCAAGTAAGTAGATCTTCTTTTGGCCATTGTTTGTCCGCATTCTGGTTATGTTAACGTTAACAATTTCTTCTCCATTTCTTTCTCTCACTCTCTCTCTCTCTCTCTCTCTCTTTCTGTATGTTTTTTCGCTGTTTTTCTCTTTTCTGTTTTGTGATTTGTTTTGTTCTCTGCGTATTGTCTTCATTTTTAATTTTGTTAATGGATTTGCTTTTGTTGCTTTAAGCCCATTTGTGCAATTAAATGCATTAAACAAAGTCATAAAATATAATAATAACAATAATACATAGAAAGACAGCAACAAAAGGGAGGGGGCTGAAATCTTGGATGGATGTTCTTATGGCCGCTTTGAGGTTAATGTGCAATTTGCCTGACCCGTTACTTTTGGCCAGCAAAAAGAAAAAACAATCAAAAATAAAATACAAACAAAAGAAAAACGTAATTTATGATCTTCTATATAAACTTAAAGGAAATTCTTTTTTTTGTAAACCAAAACCGAAAACCAAATTGGCCTTGGCTAATTGATGGCTACATAATTTTTTCCTACTATTGTTGTTGCATGGCTGGGCATTTGCTTTACCCTCAATGATATATAATTAGTTAGCCAAATTGGCCGACTTTTTTTATTACCTACTTTTTTTCTGGTTTTTGCCTTTTACAAATGAACTCTAAAAAGCAGAAAGCTTGTATACAAATTGCACGCCCTTGCCTTACTAATTTGGTAAGAGCCCTGCAAAAAAAAACAGACCAAACTGTTGTAACTTATAGCACACACACACACATCCATAGATATATCGTGCCTACATATGTACATGTGTGCGCTATAGAAAGGCCGATGTACATTTTTCTTTTTAAAAGTTATTAGCGTGTTTTATTTCTTTGTGTTTTTTACTCTTTTTGTTCGCTCTTTGCCATTTTCATTAAAAGACATAAATTGTGCAGAAAAATGCTTGTCTGAGTCTCAGCCTCCGTCTGAGTCTGGTTCTGGTCTGGTCTTGTCCCCATCGCCATCCCCGTTCTCTCCTCTTTGCTATTAATCCACCCTTTTCATACGAAAGAGCAAAACGACGGACGAGTATCTATCTATCTATCTATGTGTGGTGAGCTTGTGTGTGTGTGTGTGTTCAGTGTTTTATTCTGCCTTTGCGCTTTTTATTTACGATTTCTTTCTCCTATCCTCTTCCACACACACATACTCAGTGCATTTGCCCTGGCAGTGCATTCATGGCGGCGTTTTGTATGAATGAAAGTTGCATGAGTGCCTGAATAAGCGTTGGAATGAATGCATGAATGAATGACTCAGTGAACGAGTGGGTGAGTGAGTCCAATGTCGAGTGGAGTAAGAAGCGGCTATGCCCCCACTCCCCCACACTTCGAAATCCTAGATAAAGAATGTTGCAACAGCAAAACGCTTGTATATTAAAACATTTGACAGCTAATGCAATGCTGAAACACACTGCGTATGCTTAACATTTGCATTTCCTTTGCTTTTCCTTTCTTTTTCAATTTTTTCTTTGTTGTTGCTATAAAAGAAGTTGAGGGAAATTAGTTCGGAAGATATCGCCAGAAACAAATTGAAAAACGTAATGGAATACAAATACATGCAAACCAGACACAAAGTCGTCATTGCTTTTAGCCTGGCCAAATGCCCAGGGGGAAAAGGAAAAGAGCTTGGCAATGGTACGGAACGGAAATGGAAGCCTTTGAAATGCTAAAGAAAAAACAGTATCAGCAACAGCAAAAGCTATGAAATATATATTATTGCATATTATATATTAAGCCGTTAGGCGTGGTGTATTCGCATAAGTATAAAACACAATCAAAGACGGATTTCAATATTGTAACAACAGCAGTTCGCAGTCGTTTAACAATTTCAATGGTTGCTTTTTGTGATCTGAAATATTAATGAAATTTTATATTATTTTTAGATTTTCTTATCACATATTCAAGACAAGAATAGCATCTGAAGTATCCACACACATAGGCGGCCAAATTGGAATAAGAAATATATCACATTATATACAACGTTGAAAAAAAAAATACTTTAAACATTGAACTTAACTTCTGAACTATCGAAAATATCTTTGGCATTGGCTCTCTCTAAACTTGAACATTGAAAAGATTAAAGTAAGAAGGCTTAAGGACTTTGGCTGAAGCGAAATGCAAAGTTTTTATTTAACCATTGGACTAGAGAATCGTTACTTGTTGTTTAAAGTCATCTAAAAGCCCTATAATTTCCAAGAAAACTGAGCCCACTAAGTTTTCACTTTTCTTCATACACCTTAAGTTTCAAAGATAATAAGAAAACAAAAGTCTGGAACAACAATTTCTGGCAGTTTGGTTTATTACGCCGACAACGATGCCGACGCCATAAACTTTCATGTGCTGCCAAGTTTTTGGTCGTGATCTTTCACTCTTTGCGCCGCCGCCCGAGAGCCATGGAAAGCTCAACTGTCTAGCCAAACACGCTAAGGCATTCAAATTAGTTTTGCGTTTTCGCTTCTTTCTAATTGTTGGCCAGACACGTTCAGAGGACTGATACGCCCACCCAAAAAAAAAAAAAACAGAAAAACCAACAGCAGCAACAACAAAATCTGGGCAAGAGAAAAGAGACAAACAAAAAAGAAAAGGGCGTATGTCATTGTCACTGCAGGGCACGCATAAATCTCGCGAATATGTCAATCGCATCAAAGTCACGTAATCTGTGTGACATTTTCACTGAAACGCGAAAATTGGGAAAATTAATAGAGTCCCCAGGTCAGAAGCAACTACTCCTCCACATGGTTCCATCCTAACCATTATGCAGTTATTCACTTATATAGATATAGTTAACCAGTTAGTTAAAAGTTTTGCTGCCGGCAATTTGCAACTCCAAATGAAGGTCAGCCACAAAAAGCTATGAAAATGTGAGACTTGAATAATTCCAAAGTCAGCGAAGATTTTCATATGCTTGTTTTTTTATGCTTCTCGTTGTCTCGCTTTGCGTGACAATCAATTGGTAAAAAAAAAGACTTAAGGCCACATTGTGTGAAGACAAACTGAGATTTGAGTTTATCAAACTTCCCACATAAAACTGTTTTTTTTTTCTCGCTCAAGAGAACAAGGAGAATGTTGTAAAATGGCAATACCAAGAAATTGCTGTGGGTACAGAACTCAACTTAATTTAATAAGTTCGACAGTTGATGGCCAAGTGGATTCCCAAAGTATTTTATTTATATTTTTGGCAACTTTTCGTTAATCCCTTTTTAAACTTAATATTGTGAATTTTTCTTGATTTTCTATTATGATTAAAACGGAGTGTTTTGAGAAAATGCTGGCAGCTCACATAAATAAGTTAAGCAAGGCCAAGAGCAATGCAGACAAGAGAGAGCAACAGCAAGAAACGACGTGGGCAACACTTTCCTTTGAACGGCAGCAGCAACACCCTCGCCATTCTCTCCTGCTGCTGATGTTGTCTTTGTCGATGTGCTCTGCTCTCTAAACAGTTTTCAAGTTGAGCGAAACTGGAAATTAAAAACGCTTAATGTGCACTTCCGGTGGAGGGTAAAGTCAGTGTTAGAGCTAAGTCAGGCAAGAGATGGCCATTGCAGAGGCGACTGTCACTCAGACAACGAGCAAAAGCAACTTATCAGCGCCATCAGCAACAACAACGGAGCAACATTTTACGTTGATATGTTTGTTTGTCATGTCTTTTGTGTATGCTTTTTTTTTTGGCGACTTTTGTAGCTGTTGGCTTTCTAACCCTTTTTGCACGTTTTCTGTGTATTTTTTATACTTCTTTGCTTTTGTTTTTTGTTTTGTTCACTTGCCTTGCGCTAAATGTTGTTTACTCTTTGTCATTGTTAGTGTTGTTGCCATTTTTCTTTTGTTTTTCCCAACATTGTTGCCTGCTGCTGCTGCCGCTGCTGGTGCCGGTGTTGATGGTTGCTGTTGGTTACTTTAACATTCACCTACTTTTCACCTTTTTAGCTGCTGCTGCTGCTGCTGCTACCGCTGTTGTTGGTGCTGCACTTGGCCATGGCAACTCGTCAAAGCAGAGGCAGAAATCATCAAATGAAATTAGAAGTTGACGCAATGCGAAGCAGCAATAGCAACAGGAGCAACAATAAAACACTAGACAAAAGCAACAAGAGAATAAAAAACAAAAACAAATCAAAAAGAAAAAAACAAAGCAGTGCAAAATGCACACAAGACCCAAGTGAAGAAGATGAAGCCAAAGATCCACTGACTAAAGCAACAAAAGCCCCAGCAGCAACAATAGCAACAACAGCAACATCGGCAATTGCCTGCTAAGTAGAAAGTTAATTAGGCTTAAATGTGCGAGAAGTCGACGATGACGGCAAAAATCTTGCCTCGAAAGCCAATTAAAAATTCTTATGCTTTTGCTTTTTCTAATAATTTACTTTGTTTTTGCCTTGGCAGAAACAGCGGCAGCAGCAGCTTGTTAATTAATTTTTATGCATTTCAACAAATGTTCGTTCAATCTACAACTTTGGCTTTGTTCGCGCTTAGCCAAGCGAACCAATCAATGCCAAAATATAAGAAAAAAAAAAAAAAAACAGAAAAGAAAAAAACAATTTAGGCGTAGCCAAAACTTTCGCTTCAAGTAAATTTCATTTGGGCAGCGACAACACAGTTGACATTAATTGGTCCTATTAAAGTATGCGCTAATAAGTTCGAGCCCAAAGACCAACTTTTAGTCGTACGTTTGTCGTTCATCGTCCTTAATGCTTCTGTTGTTCTCGAACATGTTGCTGATGCTGCTACTACTGCTGCTGCTTGACAGCAGGCAGAATCAAAACGATTAACACTTGGATTGGGGCATGTGTGCTTGTGTGTGTGTGTGCGTGTGGTCTTTACTATGTCCCTAGCCTGCCCGTGCTGTTGCCTATTCTCGGTTGACCATACATTGTACTCGATCTCCAAATACCCTAGAAATGAAGAATTACGTATATTTTTTACAAATTAAAGAATTCAGAGACGACCGCGTAACTTGGCTAAGATTTCATTAAAGGTATTTAAAAAACTCGTTTAAGTTCTTTAAATGAGTTTTTTAATTGTCTTTCGTTCCCATCTTTTATATGTCATATTAAGGTAAAAGATAAACTGTACTCCAGTCCATCATATATGTATGCATGTACAAATTGATGTATATGTTCGGTAATTAAAGTTTGAATTGATTATGTTATTAGATATCGGATTAGTAGGCATGCTGCTTGAGAGCAGTTATCCCAGAGTAGAAATACCTTAACAAAGGCCAAGCCAAGCCAAATAGCCACACAGATACTGAGACACACGCACACAGGAAACAGTCAACGGGACTGAAAGGTCGCTAAAGCCACGGCCAATGGCAGCAACTAATTTAAGGCTTAACTCTAATCAAACTTGAAACAGCGGCAGCCAGACTAGATTCTCACATATGAGAGGCAATTTCTGTGCCTCAGTATGTGTGTATTTGTGTGTGTATGTATGTATGTGTGTGTGTGTGTGTGTGGATACTAGTGTGCATATGAACGTTCCAACCACTGGAATGGGCAATGGGCAAATTCCAAACTTAACTAAAGTGGCTTTAGATGCACAGTACACACACTTGTACAAAATGCATCACTCGAGCTGGTCAACTAATCCCTTGAAAACCACAGAAGGCCAACTTCTGGTGGCAATGGCAACTTTTGGCCAATTTACATGGTGCATTCAAACAGCAGCAACTATTGCATAATTAAAGTTTGAAATTAATTTCATAATTTTGTCATGCATTTTTCCATTATTAACAGATTTTTGCCCAGTGGCCGAAACAAAAGGCTTTTGGCCACATTTTGTCCTTCTTTTGAAGGACTTTAGAAAAATGTAAAAACGTATATATGAAAATTCATTTTGGACTGAAGTTTGTAACTTCCACAACCGGCTATACTAGACCACTGAACTGCATCACGCATAGCATAACATAATCCGGGTTAATCCAAGTTATAACTGGTCTGATTTTGAGCGGAACACTGGATCTCACAGGTGGATCGAAAAACAAGCGGTGAGAAGATTTTCCAACCCAGAACAAAGGCACAAATAATGTATCCGACAGGGGGAACACAAATTATAGTGTATAGAAAGGTCTGCGATTGTCATTTGGTTGTTGGCCCTATGTTTCAGTTTTATTCTGTTGTGTCCCGGTTCCTGTTCTGGTTCTGGCTCTGTGTTTGGTCTGTTGTTCGTTGTTGCCATTTATTATTTATGTGCATTTTGATGTGGACGACGACCAAAACTCGTTCTTTTAACTAATATTTTTTTATTTTGTTTAGTTATTTTGTGAAAACTTTTGTGCTGGTCGGAAAGGGAAAGGAGAACAAATATTTTTTGCGTATTGTCGTAGTCGTTTGTGAATTGGGTAAAAAAAAAATTTTTCATTTTCCCATTTGACACTTGAAATTCTAAAATCTCCTCTTCACATATGGGTAAATTAGCATTGAGTACAAGCATTCAGAGTATCTACGTGCACACCACACACAAAATGCTTGCAGATACATTTCTATCTACATTAACGTAACCGTGCACCGAACACTTAGCAGTCAGAGCCCATTACCATGAGCAACTTCACTTGAATTTCCGCAATGCATAGAAAAATAAAGTTCCGATTTAACCTACCTGAATAAGACCAATGCAGAGCAGACGCAAGTGATGTAATCCCGAACGCACTGCCAGAAGGCAATGTTAAACGCGCCCTCCCCTTCTCCTATCCACTATCACTGTTTTAGTTACTAAGTATCTGTCTCTCTCTCTCTCGATCGCTCGCACTACCATTGTGTGTAAATTTGTTACCATTTTTATTTTTGTTGTTCGCTGTTTTTTTCATTTTCGTATTGCACATAAAAGGTAATTTCTAATTTGCTGGTGTTTTATTGTTTCTTTTTTTCTTCCATTTTATGGCTCTGGCTTATGCAATAGCTCAGGCAGCCAGCGGCGCATGCGTTCAAATTACATGGCCGATAAACGCGACTGAACCCTGACAGCTGCTGAGAGACGCCAATGTTGCTGCAGCGTGCTGCTGCTGCTCGTAAAAGCATAACGGCGTTCATTAATCATGCAGGCCACGGCAAAAGCAAAAAAAAAAAAGAAAATCAAGAGAAAAGCACGAGCACAGAGAGGGAACAGAAAAAAATGAAGAAAAAAGCTAGAACCATCGAAAGAACTGTGCTCCATCGACAACTGTTACCAATTAGCAGCAACATGCAAAGCGCATTTGCAAATGAACAGCAGCAACACAACAATGACGCAAGTTGCCTGCGAGGAAACTTAAATCGAATTTCGTATTTCACCGTGAGATACAAGTAAACGTATCTAAACTGAATGCAGATATTTGCATGGTATATATAGTTAATCAATCGTCAACTAATTTATAGCAATCGATTAATGTATGCGTCTCGAATGACTTTTTAATTTGACTAAAATTAAACTCATTTGAGAATGATTTAAGCTGAAAGTATGTTTTGGCATTCCAATCTAAACAATCTTATTAAATTTAAATTTCTACTGCTTCTAAAAATCCAATGATTTGACGTTTAAACTGATTTAAAAAGGATTGGCAACATACTCGTCAAAGGTTTTTAAAAATGAAGGTTAGCAATTGGAGAATGAGCCTTTGTGACCATGGATACCTGCTGCATAAACGAATATTCGTCGTCTGAGAATTACCCTTAGGTAACCCTTTAATTGGCCAGATTGCCCGTACAGTCTTATGAAGTACGAATCCTTTACCTGCCTGGCCTTTAAAAGTCACTGGCAAACGTATTCATTGCATCATTTTACCTTAGTCAACGGAAGGTGCACAATTTGAAAGCAACTATTGAGTCAGTCCCAGAACAGCAGCAGCAACAACAGCAATAATGTCAGACAACAACTGTTCCTATGGCAACTGGAGCCCTCCGGAGGATAAACCCCATTCCATTTCTATATGCTATGCACTCTACATGCACCGCCAGGAGCTCGGGCGCCCCAAACGTCGCCTGATGCGGATAGCCGGCACCAAGTTGAATCTGACAAATGAGCTCATCTTGCGGCAGAAACAGTTGGATCAGGAGAAGACTCCCACAATGCAGGAACGCAATGCTCTGAACCGTGAGAGTCGATATAGAGATGTATTGAAAAGCAGCATGCAACACCAATTGGAGTGGCAATTGAAGCGGCAAAGTGAGAAACTATTACGAGTTAAGAGACATTAGAAATGTAAGCATATACATAATTTACAGATTTTTCATATTTTTACAAAGTAGTTTGGTACATTTGTATATTTTTTATTATTGAGAGCTGTTAGCAATAAAATCATATTTTTACATCCCAAATATTGAGACCGTTTTCTGTTTTCAAGAAAATATATTCTTCCGTTTCTATCGGTTTACTAGAAGTTGCTACATATGTACAGATGTATATAATTGTATGTATACGATAATGGTCTGAATTACAACAAGAAAAGCCAAAGAACGGGCAAACTAAATGCAAACGCAACGGTAAGCGGCAAGTTTTTCAATTTCCTTTGGCCATTACGAGACTTTAGCTCTTTCACTACTCACCTTCCCCCCTTTATCTCTTTTTTGTCTGTATTTCTGGGCATTGATGCACGGTTCTCGCACGGCATTTTTTTGTTCGCTTGATTTGTCACACAGTCCCAACGGAAAAATAAACCTGTCCAACTGTCTCTGGGAATGTGAAAAACCGGTATCCAACTGCTTTCTTTTTCTGCCCAGCGCAAAGCTTTGCCTCTCATCTTGTGGCAATCGTATTTAGTTGCAATTCCTTTAACCTACCTCCGGCCCGTTTCCCCATGACCCACCAAAACCCCCCACTCCTCAATCCAGTTCGCTTTTCTACGCTTCTCTCTATCTTTCTCTGCATGCGTGTGTCTTTCTCGGGTTGCTATTCTAAGTGCAGTCTCTTGCTGAGTTTCGCTTAGTTTTTTGTTGGCATCTCGGTTATTTATGCGCCTTGTTGTCCCAATTCTTGAAAAACGCTACACAACAGTGTCTCCTCATGTGTGCATGTGACTGTAAGTGTATGTAGGTGTATGTATGTGCGATTTTCCATTTTCAGTTGTTGTTTCTAGTTTTTCTTTTCTAATAAGCAACACAGACACACACGCGGAAAAAGAAAAACCAAAAAGAGAGAAAGGGAGTAAAGCATCAACTGCGTTTTTCACTTACCTTGCGCTGCTTTGCTCTGTTGATCGTCCCATTAATTGCTGCAATGGGAGAAAATATGATAAAAGCATTAGACAAATTTTGAATAGATTAATCTTTATACATATTTACATAGGTAAATGTAAAGCCTTGATGTTTAAAGTAAAATCAATATGACCAAATGCAGCTGATAGTTGCCAAACTATTTTATGACAAACAAAGGCAAAGAGAGAATGATATACATTTAATGGCGTTCTCCCCTTCCCTTCTTCTCTCTACCACTATCAACGTAATACACAGATTTTACTTTGCAACACAAAACGGGCATATATAATAACAATTTTTTGTTCTTATTCCTTCCACTAGCTTTTTGGTACATTGTTTGTAATCGTTTTGACAGGCAGTTAAGCAACAATTCCCGAGAAGCATATACTTTTAACATGGCTAACATTATGTTGTACTTTACACACCCACATCTATGGCTGGGTCTCATATTTAGCAAAAACAAAATTAGAAATAACAAATTTAAGGGTAAGTTAAAGTTTTACAATAATCACTATAATTAATCCTGACAAACTTCAAGATCTTTTTGCATTATAACGATATAGTGATCATGAGTCAGATTTGGCGACCACCATCACATTCATTTTGCATTCTTTCACACTTTCATTGAATTGTCATCATCAATCTCCGATTCCACAGTAACATCAAATCGAATGACATTTTTCACACCTCTTGAGCGTTGTGACCAGACCATTTACTTCCTTTGCCTGCTACTCCCTCCGTCCACGGCTATATGTATCTTTTGCCCCGTTTCAGCTTGTACACCTCCTTGAAGCCCTTTTAACTGTAGAACAAAGGTAAACTTTTTGTTCGCCCACTTCATTCTCTATGATTTTTAATGTTTTTTTGTTTCGTTGCGTTCTTATTGTTGTTACCGTTGTTGTTGTTGTTGTTTTTGTTGTACTATATTTGTGTTGTTCTTTCTTCCTTCTGTACTGTTGAACATTGAACATTTTCTGCGTGTCAGCGGCAGCTGTGTTGGCCACTAAACAACAGCAACAACAACTGTAATAATAACAACAATAACAGCAAACAAAAAACAAACACACAAACAACATTGTACAAATAACAACACTTTTTATTGCCGCCTGATGGGGTTGATGAGAGAACTGTGGTATATACAGTGGGTGAGGCGTTTTCACGAGGATGAGTTCTTCAATAGAGGGTAAAGGCAGTCAGAGTGGCGAGGTGAGGTGAGGCGAGGTGGGGTGGTGTGGGGTTGGGCCGAAACACACAAATAAACAATTGCAATTGTGGCGTTCGGTTGTAATTCTGTGAGCTGCTAAATCGTCTGTAAATACTTTTGTACAAGTTAACAGTTATAAATGGGCTTTTTATGAGTTAAACGAACGACAATATTTGTGACCAGGGGAACGGAGAGCAGAGCAATTGGAGTGACGAGCATGAGAGAAGAGTATGGGGTATGGGATTGACTTTGGAAATAATATCGAGTAAATGGGATTTTAGATCCCAGATATAGCAGGAGTTGTGTTTCATTTCTCAATCTATCTATCTATTCTCTTTTAGCTCCGCATTTTTCATGTTGCAACTATTGAAAATGGGCAATGGGAAAGTCAATGGAGAAAAATGTTAAACAGCAAAATACTCTGTCTATGCGAGGGTCATTGAAAATGTTTGTCCAATAGCAATTTAAATAAATCATCTTTGGGTATTATTATTAACTCACTGACTAAGTACGATATATCCGTTAATTCACAAGCTTGTCACTGAAGTATCTATCGCCATCGATGAATTACTCTTGGTAATATTTACAATAGCCCCTCGAATGTTGAGTGTTTTTTTTTTTGTCTGTCAAGTGAAATCATATGCCATCTCTCATACGACCATTTGTAGATGGTCTGCACGTTGTCTCGATCAACTGGCAAACTGGCAAGCGGCTGTTTACCGATTACCGGCAAGTTGTTGTAGTTATTGTTACAATTTATGGTATACGCACATAGATCAACTTTGAAGACCTGCAACAACGACAACAGCATTAGCAACATCAGCAACACCAATTCACTTGAACATTTTCTATTGAATTTTTTGCTGCTGTCTGTTTTCTATTTGCTTGTTGTTGATTTTCCACACGTCCATAATAATGCTAAGAAATGGAAATCATAAAAGTCTACATCAGCAATAACAACAACAGCTACAACTGCCACAACATTGGCCATGACCGCATGACCAGGTAGCCAGCCGAAGTAGGAGAGCGAAGGGGAAAAGCTTCAGAGGCGTTCAGTTGAATGTTGGCGGTTTCATTAGGAAAATTTCGTGCGCTTTTGTGAAAAGAAAGAAATCAAGTATCACAACATCATTATCAGAAAGTTAACAATAATGAAGATAAAGCCGCGATGATGATGATAATGACTATATCGATAATTGTGTTGACGCTGCATTTTGGTGCAGGTGAAATTAGCCGGAGGTTGGTCCGCGCCATCTGCACTTAGTTGTTGGCCCCAAATGGGCGACAATTTTCCCGTTGCCTATTGATTGCCCCGTGGGTGGTGGCAGCCATTAAAACATTTGTTGCACTTGCAACGCTTTTTTCTTTAAGTTTTCCTCTCTTTGGCCTTTGTTGTTTTTTTTTTGTTTAGCAATTTTTTTAACGAGCAGTGAAAGTAAAAAACTGCAAATTCACAAAACTATCTATGCATGCATAAACATGGCCAACACACCATGCAGATCAGCCACGCCCTTAGACCATTTGCATGCTGACGTTTATGTTTGTGTGTTTGCTCTTGTTGTTGCCTTTTAGTTTTCATTTTGTTTTTTGCTCTTTCTGGCAAACAGAAATCAAAGCTGCAGCAAAAGTAATGCAAGATTAAATGCAAAAAACAATCAGCTCAGTCATAGATCCAGACAAATGCAGTTACACACACACACACATACATATATATATATACATAGATGACAGTGGTGCTGGGGGAGAAATTGTTGGCAAGGCAAGGCGGGGATGTAGGCTTGCCTTCGTTGACGCACACAAAAAGTGCTTACACTGGCCAACAAAAAGAGAACCAAAAAAAAAAAAGGCCAACAAATATTTATTATTACACACAACAAATGCAAATTTCCTTTTAGTATTTGTTTGTGTGAGCGTGTTTGTTGGATTTGTACCTCAACAAATGGGCATATTCGCATTGTCCAAAATTATACCCATCTATATAGACTGCATTAGTCAGCATTAATATCAAAGTTTAGTTTTATTTTAAAAGAATGATTGTAATTCAAATACAATTGGCATATGAAATTGTGTTGTCTTTACATTTCCTTTATCTTATTTTAATTAGAATCAATATGACTCCTATGCCAATGCTCATACAAATCGCAATCCAAAAAGAGAAAGCAAGTTGCACAACAAAATAGATACTGCTGCAGGCATATTTCAGCAATATCGGCTTTAAATTTTCTATTGTAGATATTCCATATATACATTTGTACGACTTCTCATTCAACAGTGACTAAGTAATTGAACCAATGCCCTTGCCATTCAAATTCCTATTGTGATTAAATAGAATTGAACAATTTTATGTTTTATAATTACTAAAGACCTTTGAGATTTATTTAATCTTTCTTTTCGAACACCCTTACCATATCTTCTATATATACAGATATCGTATCGAGTAGAGTATTCCATTGAATGTGTGACCCAGATTTGATTTGCTTTAGTTGCTTCAGTTTTCATTGTGTGTATGTTTTTTTAACCATTTTCATTTTCATTGTTGGCTTTTCAATTTGTTTTTAAATGCAATAAAAGTGCATTTTGTATTTTGTCTGCAATGCATTGATTGAATACGTCACATTGGATGGAGCAAAGAAGGATGACAGGGGAAAGAAGGAATGCGAAGCCAGAGAAGAGCAAGAATCATTGGCTTCTCCTCCAATATGTATATGTATGTATAGATATACATATATATATAAATATATATGTACATATAAGTGTGCATGTGTATTTGTGTGCTTTTTCCGCGCTTTGCGTATTGACATGAGCAATTTTAATTATATTTTACGTCAATTGTAAAACTGTAAATTGTATAAAATACAACAGCAACAAAAAACAAGGAAAGCATTTTTGTTTTAATTAATTGAAAAATGTATCTGTATATGTGTGGTTTGAGTGTGTGTGCCTGTGAATGAAAATGGCATCGTTAAATGATAGATAATCAAACTTTTGGGATACTAGATAAATTCAAGAGATTTTCCCAAAAGTTCATTACGCCCATCATCAGCAGCATTATCATCATCATCAGCAGCATCATCATCATCATCATCATCATCAGCAGCATCATCATCATCGTCATCATCATCACCATCGTCGTCATTGCTACAATAATTGTCTGGCTTTCAACATTTGTGTCTTGACTGTCTGATTTGTGTGCCAAGTCAACGCCCATTTCATGCTTTTACCCTTGCTGAAGCCATTGTAGCCATTTTGCCAAAGTCATTTGAGTCTTGGAGATTTCGCAAAATGAAACGATGAACGATAAAAGAAGATTGCCATGCAAATTTCATAGAGAATAGGAATTCCCTTAGACATAGATATAGATAGTTACGATATATTGAACTTACATCATATCGAATCGAGTTGCACTGACACTTTAATCACTCGCCCATGACATTCTTGAGTTGCTTTACAAGTTAATAAAAGAAGAAAGGCAAGCAAAAAGTAAAAAATAAAATCTCTAAGCTCGGTCATTGCTAGATGGTGGTGGTTAAGAAGAGATGGAGGGGAAGAGGTGATGGCAACGGCCAGTCCATTGCTCTCCTTCTCGTATAGGGCTCATAAATTTGTACTTGAGCGGCCAAGTGTGACGAACGAGATTACTGAAATCTTCTGGAGCAGATCCATTTTTCATAGCCAACAACATTTGTGAGTCGAGAGGCAGCAGAAACATTCATTCCTATCTATAGAGTTGTCTTTTAGACACATACAACAAATTGCTCTAGTCTTAGTTTATTTGCTGTCATAATAGTTCCAGCTGCTGCTGCTGCTGCTGCTGTGTAGCCTTTGTACCTTTTGCATTGTTGCTGCTCTAGTTGTTGCTGTAGTACTGACAGTTTGTAATCGGACATCAAAATGCGAAAATGATATTCCCGATGGCAGTCATTGTTGACCAATAATAAAGCAACAAACCGTCCCCATCAGGCATTGAAATATAATTCTATATTAAACAATAAAAATGGACATGACAAAAGCAAATATAATACCAATGGCAAGCAGATACAGCGAGGTTAGATTAAATACTTAATAAAAAACACAAAAAAGACTATAACGAAGTTTTACACAATTCTATGTTTCAATAATATAAACCAAAGCATTCAAATTAGTTTAGATCTTTAAGAAATACTATGCATAAAATTCTTACCAAATAATTATTGAGATCTTTAAAATGTCTTTTGTCAAATATTTGGAATCTATAGAGGATAATTTGAATGCAAACTCGTGTATGTACCCTCGTACGATGCTAAAAAAAGAAGGAATTTCAACCAACAAAATTAAAAAAAGAATAAATTGCACAAATATAAAGTGCTTTCCCATGGTCATTATTATCGTCATCAGGTTTATATGGTTAGTCACAGCAGAAATAAAAGCAACTCAAAGGGAAGAAGTGATAGAGAGGGCAGTAAAAAAATCAAATAAAGGTGCTAAATAAATGTTTGCACAATTCTTTTACAATTTAAAGGCATAAATTACAAGTGAACACAATCGAAATTATAACAAAACGAAAGAAATGAAAAGCAAAGCAGGGTAAAGAAAATAATAAATATGCATGTATATGGAACAAGGAAGACTGAAACAAAAAGCAATTGTCACATAAACAAAGTCTCACGTAACTGCTATAAATATGGCAGTGGAGAGCAAACAATGTAAGTAAGAAAGCGCGAGGTTAACGTTGCGTATGAGTTATATCTACCCAGCCTGTCTCTCACCCATCCCCCACACCCACACCCACGCTAGCAGCAGCCCCGCGTTTTTGTGAATTTGGTTTTGCAATGCAATGTGCGAATAACATCAGCAACAACAACAGAAGCGGTAACATCAACAGCAACAGCAACTGCGCGAACAACAACCACAACAATAAATAAAGTGTAACATATGCAAATGATGATGAGAAGCTTGGCGATATCGTCACTGATGTTGCTATAGCCATTGCTGTTGTCGTTGCTTCTACTTCTGTTTCTGTTGCTGTTGGTGATGATAATGATGACGACAACAGCAACAACAATGATGATGTCCTTGGGCTTAAATGAAATATGCAAAGCAGAGTAGTGTAGAGCTTAAGAGAGGAGAGCAGTGCAGGTATGCAAGTAAATGGATGAGGTGAGGGAACGCCGATATCCACAGCAAAGACAGACGGCGATGACAGCAGATAAACCCCCAGCCTGCCACAGGCGTTGTCAATAGCAACCATCAGGAAAGTGCAAGGAGCAGCGGCAACAGCAACAGTAACAGCCAAACAGAGACAAACAAACAACCAACAAAAGTAGAAGTCTACGTAATTGTAACAATTTCAATCGTGTTCGAAACTGGGGAAAACTGAATACTGGAAAACTTCATCGAAACCCACCCACACAGGCCGCAAATAAAACAAAAAGCGGGGAACGGCATGCAGCATGCACGTCAACAACATAAGGCAGCAACAGCAGCATCAGCAACGGCAATTCGTGCATGTTGTCAATTGTACAATTCCCAAAGAGATTGCGGCAAGAACGAGTAAGAGAGAAAGAGAGAGAGAGAGAGAGAGAGACAGAGCGGGGCGGACAGAGAAACAGAGAGACGCTCGAGTGCAAAAAGTTTTTTAATAAAATTAAATTTAATGCCTCCAAATGCTGCTCTTTCGCTCATTCGGTTTCATTTTGCAGCAAATTGCATTACAGACACAAGCAGGAGGATGACGACAGCAACAACCACAAATGCAAATGAGCTACAAATGCAATGCACATGCATAAAAAATGAAAAAAAAAAAAAACTGGCTAAGAGGAGACGGTAAGAGCTGCCTCCAGCTCAGGCCACCACCAACAACAGCCCACAAGAAACCCATCCAAAAGTTTTTTTTTCCTTTTTATTCTTATGACATTTTTTTTGCGGTGCTCACGAAAAATATGATTAAATATTGTAAATGCCACAGTTATGACCGGGGGAAGAGTCGGGCAACAGAACAGACCAACAAATTCCTGTGCAAGACAATGATAGCAACCAACTTGCCAGCCAACATATCAAAAGCCTACGCCTACGATCTTACGCCCACAACTACAAACAAACAGAAAAAAAAAACAAAATGCAAGCAAATGCCACACCTTATCCCGACTGAATGGCGGCGTTCAGAGAAGCCTTTATAAGATGACTTTTTGGTAACACAGCGAACAGGTTCAGGCAGTTACCAAGTGGATTCAAATAAACAAGTCAATGGTAAAACGAAAAGTTCACAATACTATATCCAGAAATCAAGAAAGTCAGATGTTGAATCATTTTGCTCGATATATGTACATATATGTATGTATATATATGATGCATTATTGACTGTTATTTGAGTGTCATATGGAAAGGTTACCCTTGGAAAGTTACCCCATAACCGCTGTCCCCTCTCCACTTCACACCACTCCACTTGACTATTTTTAAATGTTTTTCTGCCCTAGTTTCACGCATCCATCGCAACGAGCGTTGGCCATTATTCTCATTAGCATTTTGCGCGTAATTTGCCTTGATTTATTTGCTAACAGCAATTGACTTTCTAAAAATAACCAACCAAACTAACTAAACAACTTGGCCAGCATCAGATTCAGTCAGCTGTTTGCTTGAAATAAAATTTTCAATTTAATTGCCAGCAGCAACACCTTGAAAAAAAAAAAAAAACAACTGACGAAAAATGGTGGAAAAAAGTAAGCATATACATATATACATATATATATGTATGTACATACACATATACATATATGTGTGTATACATTTTTTTTATAATAATTTATAACAAGTTTGTTATGGAAAAGTGGTGAGGGAAGTGACGACGGTCGGTCAGAAGAAGTAGAGGAGTGGGGAGGGTGAAAACCAAACCGAAAGACCACTAAAAAGCAATTGTAGTTAAATGTCAAAGCGACAATTGTCTCAGTTTCAGTTTGAGTTGCTTTTGTTGGTGGTGTTGTTGCCGTTGTAGTTGATGTTGCTGTTGTTGGCGTTGTTCATAAAGTGAACGGGACACGACAAGCGACCCCCGACAACTTGGACAACATTGGGTGGAGATGGCTAGCAGAGGTGGAGAATGGAGGAAGAGATGGATTTAAAGTGTAGATTTAGTCATCTAGTGTTGGTTGTGTTGGTCATTGGCCAAGTAACAAAGTGCTAGACTAAATGAGGCTTAACTTGCTGCTGCTGCTGCTGCTGCTGCTGCTGCTGCTGCTGCTGCTGCTGCTGCTACTGCTACTGCAGTTGGAAGGGAACTTAAAATTGTGTGACAAATCGACAAATCGCAGGCAAGGCAGAATGCTTTAGCTAGAGAGGGGAGATCAAAGAGCCGGACTAAATATGCTAATTATGCGTTAATAAGCAGCCTCTACTCACTTGCTTGGCCAAGCACAACGAGCAAGAAGGGAACTAGAGAAATGCCAAGAGAACCTCATCTATAATCTTGGTTACATGCATATGCATACATGTATATAGATATATTATATGTATGTATGTATGTACATATATACATTCACGTAGTTGTTAATAATTGTGTGGAGTAGGCACATACATATGTACATATATAAACTGTTACGCTCTAAGATAATTTGCTGGTCTTTTAGGTTAGTTCTTTTTGTCTGCTTTGTGCTGCTGCTGTTGATGTCGCCTCCTGTCACCTCGACACGGCAATGGAAGCGACCCATAGAATTATTGCGAAATTTTTCGCCTAAGGCTTTTAGCTTTAATTATGAATAATCAGCAAATATTGCTAGTGTTTTCTTTGCGGGTTTTGTTTCTGCCTTTTTTTGCATGTCAATCAAAAAAGCTCAAGTCGTGATTTGATGATTTTTTGTTTCTGATTTCGTTTTTGTTGTTGCTCAACATTCGGTTCGGGCAGAAATACATTTGTCAAGTAGAACAGACGTTGGAAGCCTGAATGTCTGTCCATCAGTATATAGATTGGTCTGTCTGTCTGTCTGTCCGCCTGCCTGTTACTCTGTGGCGCTACGTTAAGCCTGCCTGTCCTTCAGCAATCTACACAATTCGAAATAATAAAATATGATGGAATAAACTTCATGAGAGCTGGATGGCGATTATAGTTGATATTTTGAGGGACAGGCTAAATTGTTCAGTTATATTTATATCAACACAAACATTTTATAGATATTAATTTGCAATTAATGAATTTTTAAAGCTTGAATGATCTTTGATTTTATGTTGTAGATGTTTTTTTTAAGGACTGGCGCTTAAATTTCAGTTTTATTACAATACATTTGTTTTGTGGTGTTGTTTTAGCACATAAATTTAACAATGTCATGTTATAAATTTTGCAGCTAGTCCAAGAAACGCGAAAAAACTGTACAAGTACGACAACAATCAGAAGGTTACGTTACACTTTAAACAAAACCGAAGTCTGCATACTCTGCATTTTTTAATACATTAAACAAAACCGAAGACTGTACATTTAACACGCTACAATATTTTAATTTTTAAACCATAAAATTTTAAATATTAAATCTATTGCATATGCATTTAAAATACTTGAAGCTCTGTTTATGCGCGTTACTGACCATATTTAACCGTTTTTTTTTTTAATTGTTATTTTGATTCGAAAGAATCGCAATCCTGATTGCAGCAAATCTTTCAAGAATGCTTGCACAACTAATATAATGCTTCAGGGCCATTTCGAAGTTTTGGTCAAAATGGCATTCAACTTCTTTCTGTTAGGGAATAACGAATCGTTTCAGTTAAAGTTAGTTGGTTGCTTGCTTTTTTTATTTATTTGTTGCTGACTTTTGCAAGCTACTAACTTTTTGTTATTGTTTTTTTTTTTTTTTAGCTTAAACAAAGCTTAACAGAGCCCTCTTCTTGGCTTTTTGATATTGTTTTTGGCTGCTTTTTTTTTGTTAATTTATGCAACGAACCAGTTTTCAGTTTTCATCGAGCTCTCAGTTCAAATCAGCGGGTGCAAGAGGGGGGATAAATTGCTTCTCTTTATCTGTATATATGTACATGTCTTGACATACACACAAATATCTTTAAATATGTATATATATATATATATATATGTTTTTAAATTTTGTATTAAAATAAGTCTTTGAGTTGTTTTTTTAATTGCATTTGCAATTTCTAATTAAGTTGCCCAAAAGCAATACCAAGAACAAGTCGAAAATTTGCAACTGGTTGGGCCAGTTGTCATCTGAAGCAGCTTTATATTATATACATATGTCAGTATGTAGGTATGTATATAAATATATGTATGTGTATTTCGCGGTTCAGAGGTTCATAGATCTTTGCTTTTAGTTTGCCGTTAACATAGCCATAATGGCTATAATAGAGTTGGCTTTTGTTCAATGTCAGCTACTTTTTTTTACCTATTAACTCTTTTTTTATAGACCATAAACGTAAAAATCTTCGCATAAACAAAAACAAAACGCAGATTTCAATTCAATTTTATTTACTAACTTTATTTAATTACAAAATATTTACAATAAAATAACTGTATATACAATCATCACCGTTTTAGATGCGTTCGCAAAGGCTTCTGCTGATTCTGCTGCTGCCGTTTGGCTTCCTTGTTTAATCTAGAGACATTCTTCCTTAACTTCTTTTTGAATATCAATTCCCGATTAACTGCCTTGAGATCATCCAGGCTGCAGGATTTTATATTCTTCACCGTCTTCGAGATAAGTTCGTCTGTGATTTCAATTTTTGTTCTAGATAGTCGCAATTGGCGCGCATTGCGGCGTGCCAGTTCGACCCGGTACATGAACAGATGATAGGTGACAGTCGGTTTTGCCAGTTTATCGTGCTCCATTTCGTGCTGATTTCCAACTGATTTTCGCGTGATGTGATAGTGTTACGCTTGTTTTGCCTTCGCTTGACCGAATGCTGCTTGTCTAGCAAATAGCTGATGGTTATATATAGTATATTATTTTTAAAGCACATCCTTTCTACCTGGCACATCCGCAGCCCCTCCATAACTCTCATCCCCTTTGCCACACTACCTGTGGCAGGTCAGGAACGCCACTACTTGGTTTCGCTTCTGTAAATATTTGTGTCAAAATATTTCGTGACTTAATCCGCTTTAATCCCCCAGCGGATTGCTAACCTTTTGGTTTACCATCCATAATGTGTTAGCGCAATGATGACCAGACCACGGAGGTGGTAAAATGAGGCAAACTTCTGTCCATATTGTGATGCAGCCAAAGCGCATGCACAGTCTTGTCAACAATGGCCACCATTCAAATCCGACCTCTTTGCCGACATTGTATCGAATTTTAGAGAGGTGAAACGCCTTGTACTATGTTTAAAAGCTTTTAAGTTGACTATTCAATCTTTATTTGATTTCCTTCAAATTTCTTTGATTCAAATAAAATAACTCTAAACTTAAATGAATTTATTTAAAGAAATCTTTGATACAAAATTTTTGTCCCTCTATATGATTATGTTTACTGGAATATACAGAGATTCCATCCTATATTTTTCTGTGCTTCCTTTTAGTATTGTGATTATTATTTAGACACTTTGAACATCACATATGGTCTATTGCTGGCAATATAAATTCAAATTCCTTAAAGACAAAGTAAGCGCTTTCCAAAGGCTTTGAGCAACACACCTGAGAGCAGAACCCTCATGTTGATGAACGTGAAATACGTCAATTTCCACATGTGTGTTGCCGTAGGTATATATATATATGTACATATGTACATACATGGTCCATCCCTCATTTGCCTTGGCGAAGAGAATAAAGAAAAAGTGGTTTCTGGTAATTTCTGCATGTCGCAAATTGCATGGAATGTCCTTGCTGTGTGAATCCTAAGTAACAACTTCCAGGTAATTCATTAAAATGCATCATAATGAAATATGCAAAAGGGAACTGAGAGGTCGGGCTTCTGTCTTAAGTTGTGGTCATAAATGGCATAATCCTTTTATAATTGCACTTAGTAGCGGCAAAAATGTAGAAAAACAAAAGGATTTTGAAATCGGATTAAGAATCTGGGGAAGACCACGCGCCGGATTAAGCAAATACGAGACATCAGCGTTTTATGACTGGGATCGCAAAAATACCTCAAGGGCTCAGATTTGGGCTCTGAGGTCGTCTCATCGTCACTAGCTGCTAATGTAGGTAATAGGTACTTGACAAGGGGTGACGCGGGGTCAAAGGCAAAAGTGTAGGATAGAGGCGAAAGAGGTGGGCCCACTGGCGTGTTAGCCATGCGGGTTTGGCCGCATTTGACAACTTGCAGACAGCTTCCAATTCAACGCGCTCAACTCCAGACACAACGACTCTAAGCTCAATGAACTAAAATGGATATTATGTATCGTAATCTCAAGTTTGGGAAGGGACGAGGTAACACAAAGGGGGGCGATGTGCGTGCCGATGCATATTTATTGGTCAGACACACACAATCATTATGTTCATTTCAACAACAAGAAGAAAATGATTGTGTTGTATCATCGTCGCATCATTATTGTTACAGATTTACTTCTTCTTCGCTTTTTCTCCATCCGACGATGATGCTGATAATGATTATGCGAGGAGATGATAAGTATTGGACAGATGGGCGATGGTGCCCTGCATTTAGCACTGATTTACCCAATACAAGAATTAACATAAGAAATGAGACACGAAATAAACTTTCTCCGATTATGATTATGATTTTTGTATTTATTTTTTATTGCCAATGCAGTTCAATAAATTTTCTTTTTATAAAAGAATTCCTTAAGGGACAATAACTAAAGCATTTTCACTTTTCTTTTATCGATTCTTCTTTGTCTTTCTCTAGGTGTGTGTGTGTGTGTTGAACTGTAATTAAGTCGGAATTAACTTAATTGATTCCATTTAGAGTGTCAATTACATTAAGTGAAATTGCAATTACATGAAAAACATTTTTCAACCAGTTCGCACTTCTGCTCTCCCCATTCTCTCCCCCATCTCCCCATCTAACCATTTTTCTAGCCTTCATTCTTTCATTTTCTGGGTTAATTTAAGAGGTCACAATTGAAAGGGGCCGCGCGTGGGTCAGAGATTTGTAAATAAATAAATAAATATTTAACAAGCTCTCAAAAGATAAGGGTAAAAAAGATTTACAACTGGGGCCCATTTCGACATTATATTTATTACTGGAAAATAAAGATTTTTAGCCTAAAACAAGATAAATTGAATAATTTGGAATAGAAAAATCTTAAAGTGGTAAAAATAATGCAAAAGATAGCCAATATTCTAATATTCGCTAAATAAATCTATATTTTTATATGCTTGAAGGCAAGAAGGGGGAAATATTTTATATATCCAAAATAAAAAGTATACGATCTGAAAGGGATTGTGATTTTACATTAAAAATTGTTAAGTCAGCTTTTAAAGTAAGTAAGTGTGATTGTACATATTCAACAGAAGACTACATCATTATCTGACAGCAGCAATAATGACTGACAAAACTGTTTAGAAAAGCAAAAAAAAAAAAAACTAAACTTTGTTTTCATTAAAATAGTATATATTATATATTCCGTAAATATTAAAGTTTTCTCTTGAGAGTCTGCCAATATCGATGCATTTGAGAAGATATGGTTGTGGCTATCAACTGGAGAACTTTTATGTCTTCCGCAATAATTTTCTTGTTGTCTTTTTGGCTTAATATAGAATTTAATCAACGGCAAATTATCTGCTTACGTGTTTATTTATGAAATTCATTATAACGATGATGCAAATTGATATATTTGTTGTAGCTTTTTAATCAGTTTTCATGTGGGAAGTAAGCGAAGCAAAAATACCTATCAAAATTCGTGTTGTTTTATCCAAACATGGATCTCACATAAATATCTCTTGGCTATTACTACATTTTGATTCCCTTTTATCTTTTTTCACAGTAGCCCACGGTACAAGCACATGCGGACAGACAGACAGACAACTTGGCATCTTTATGTTAAAGGTCAAGCCATAAATATTTCGCCAGAGAACACAAATCAAAGCCACACCCACGCAAACGTGTATATACACACACACAGGCAAACACTTGCAACACAGGTAGTAGGTAGTATACAGATTGTAGGCAATCTTTGCCATAGATGTCAAACATTTAACAACTTAACCATGGGTTTTACCCTGGTCAGGCAAACTGATAGAACTCCCAAAGCCAGGTAATTACGCGACACACAGGTCAACAGTGCTGAACAGGTAAAGTAGACGCTAGAACAAGCGCCTCAGATATAAATAATCCTGGTAAAGTACATCAGGACATCATTCACAGTTCAAACGCCGAAGCATCAGTAACAACTAACTTCATCTTCCAACCACCAATCATCCTAAATTCTCAATAATGGAAAGTCAACGCAATAATTATAATCGCATTGGACGACCCACTGTGGGCTACTTGCTGTTCCAATATCAGAGCGAGCTCACCCGTCGCAATGCGGAGCCAACTCGACTCTCACGCACCAAAATCCATCTCATTGACGGCCTAGTCTCTCGCACCATTAGGCATCTAAAGCACTGCAGCGTGGAGGATCTGCAGGCCTGCAAGCGGGAATTGGTTTACAAGGAGCATTTGCGTGATCAATTGAAGAACATGAGACGCCGCAGAAGTTCCAGTGCCGCCCGTTCACTATCAAAGGAAACGAAATCCAACTCTGGCGCAGCTTCTGTTTCCGTTTCATCGGCTACACCCAAGGCGCCTGGCACTCCACCAAAGCCCAGATCTAAAAGCTTCAGTAACAACAAGGTCTCCATCTATGGTCCCGAAATTTTCGTTTAAATTTATATTTTATATTTATATTATTAGTTTTTATATTTTTTTTTCATTTTTTTTTTTTTTGCAACTTAATGTTTTAAATTAGATGTATTGTAATCTTAATTGTTGACGATTAAAAATCAAAGAACAAGATGTTTAATAAACGAACAAAACGAAACAAAACCATGCTGCAATTGCTAAAAACTATTTAAAATTTTCAGGTTCAAACGTTGGCTTTAGGATACCCTTTACCAGAGTATCAGCAACATTATATTTACGCCTTCTTCGCAGATCTACAAAAATATCCATCGATACATTGTTTTCGCCTGTTATACTATAAATGGAGTACATAATATACCCTATTATATGGCTAGTACAGGGTATAAAAATGTCAATTTTTGCCTATGCTTATTGTAGGAGGGCAAATTCCTGTTCTCAAAAAGCCTGTTTTTCTGTGCCACAGCCACACAAAATGCCAGCATCAAGAGTCAAGAGTTCCCACGACAACGGCGACTAGAGGCGCTCCAATGAAAATTGGCCAGGTTTTACCGATGCCTGATAGAAGCAAGTCCAAGTCTCTTACAGAGCTGTGGCAGACAGCGAAGAATGCAGTTTAAAGTTCAATCGTGCAGCAAGTGTTATTTTCGGTTTACCTTCCATCTTCACATCAAACAAAAAAAAAAAAACGCAAAATGAAAAAAATTGCTTTGAATATTTCTAATCAAAAACGCAAATACAAAAAAGAAAAAAGACGTGAAATATTGCAACCCTTCTAAATGCATTTAGTTAGCTTAATGGACTATCAGAATTTGACTTTTTGATTCTTCAATCACTTTATAATAGATCGCATAGACTCGTTTTCCCAAGAACACTTTCCATACTACGTATATTAAATTTGTATGTACATATGTCATTTGCAACTTTGTTTAGTTCAAGAATGTTGATTCCAATAATTGTGTTTTTATTGTTAAAAAAAAAAAAAAAAACAATATCAAAAATACTGATATGCAAAATGCAATCGCTTACGTTTTATTAGGTAATTTCGGCATAGAGAAATAATTTTGCTTTAATATCCAATAAAAGAGAGAAAAAACATCAAACCAGGGAAAAAAGAAAGAAGAAAAGTTTTCTTCATTCTTATGATATGCAAATGTTGTGATCAGAAAAAAGATGTTTTAAATGAATATATTACAGAATAAAAGAAAAAAGAAATAAAGTTCAGAGAGCTGACAATTTGGCTCATTAGCAGAGGTCGTCTCCCCCTCATCTCGACCAATCTTAAGATGAACCATCTTCATCTTCATCGTTTAGTCAGTTTTTTGGAATTATCATTCTTCTTTTTCTCATTCGATTGATGTCAATTAAATAATCACGACTAGTTTTCTTTGAGTTTACCTTAGGAAAAAGCGTATTTTCGATGATATTCCACTTAGCGGAGATGCTTGTCACTTGCTTTCTATTTGCCTTCTAATACGATGTTGTATGCATTTGTTGTTAACAAACACACTAAAAAAAAAAGTTAAAAAAAGAAGCAGCGACAACAAAAACCGGAGAACTTGTTAGCCGTATTTTCCCCTCACTTTTCAATGAGATTTTTCCTTCTTTTGCCTTTTGCTTTCGGCTTCTTGGTGCACTCCACTCACTGCGCGCTTTTGGTGGCTTAGTAATTATTTCAACCGCGGCTTAAAGCAAACGCGACGTCAATTTGGTCCAGAAAACGAAACGTAAAACACACTCACACACACACAACAAAACACAACAAAATATAATAAAAAAATAAAAAAAACAAGAAAAAAAGAGTCCAAATGCAAATGGTAAGACAATTTAGCCCGCATTTACGTTCGTTCTTCGTTCGATCGGTCATTCGTTTGCTCGGCGAAAAAGAAGAAGCAGAAGACGAAGGCAACGACCGGCGAGAGTGTCGACGGTTTGGAAGCTTACACCACGACGTTCAACTGACGAATGACGATGGCCAAATCTTTGGACTGTTGGCCAGCTTGAAGTTCGAAAAGCGTTCGAAAAGCGAGCAAAGCTATGCGACTAAACATCGAAAAAGAGCGAGAAAGAGAGAGAGAGAGAGAGAGAGAGAGCAGGGAGCGAGTTCTCTCAACGATCGAAGCAAGTTTGTGGCCTGAGTCTTTCGTTTTTGGTTTTTTAGAATTTTTGTTGGCTATTGATTTATTGTTAAACAATAACTGTTTTCTGCATTGTTCGTTGAACTTGTTTCTAGCCTGACAAAGGCAACATCTTCTTCGCGTTTGACACACATCCAGCAGCCAGCTACCATCGAATGCCTAGCATTAGCTCTTGGCTAACACAAACTGATTAAAATTTATTTCTATTTATCTCAGATTTGACTTAACTTTCGCTCACTGTTCCGCTCACTTAGTTGGTCTCTCTCTCTCTCTTTCTACTGCTCTCTATCTCTTTCTCTCTGTCAAACAAACGACAAAACTTTTACTCTCATACTAACTCAATTATAGCGCTCTCACTGAATTTTTGCTCTGCTTACACCAGAAATTACCACATTAAGTTTTTCCTTTACTCACTACAGGTTTTGACTTCTTAACGGTTCGCCACTTAATACCCTCCGGTCGCCGCTTCTCCACCCCTCCCTTTTACAACGCACCATCGTTACTATACCTCCAGCAAAGGGGATATTTATTTTCTTATAGGACAAGACTTGGATAATTACCGAAATATATATATATGTATATATAAATTACTGCACAACTTTAAGTCCATTTGAGTATATTCTTAAATGAGTAATTCAAAATGACTTTAAGAAGGGTGTTGACACTTCGATGCGTTGTTGGAGCTCGCATCCCTCCGGGTATTTTCTTCTTGAATTGCAGCTGTTATTGTCATTTTGCTTTACTTCGCTTCGCTTGAGTGTAAATTTCTGTGGTTTTCGTGCAATTCTTTCTGCTCTCCCCTAGCCCTCTCCCCTGCTGTGTACCCTATTATCAATTATTGTCAGCATTGTCATTCCCTTTGCTGTTTAGATGCAGTTTTCCCCTATTGCTAAAAGCTCTTGTAGGGCTGCATTTGCAACCACAGTCACCGCAGTTGTAGTTGTAGCTGCTGCTGCTGCGGCTGCTGTAGTCGGCCGACAGATATGATCTAATTTATTGTATGCAGTTTTCTGATTGTTGTTGCTGTCGTTTGTTAAAATATTTATTTACCATTTTCCACAATTGGCATTTAAGTTGAACGGGTTTCGTGTCTCTCCATGAATTGAATTTTTCTGGCCCACTTTTACTTGTTAATGAGGCTATTTAAGTTAATATGCTGATAAGGCTGGCTGGATGGCTGAACGAACTTCAAAAGTCAGTCTTAAATTTATTATTTATTCATTATTACTATTTCAATTGAATTTTAAGTTTTCATTTTTTTTTTTTTTATCCAATAGTTTAAAATTCTCGCTCTGGTAGACTGCATTTCTGCCTTGTTTTATCTACATGTAGATGTAAAACTACATAGTACAAACTGTTGTATACTTTTTGGCTGCATATAGAAAATTATATCATTGATACAAAAAAGATGTATGTGTTAAAGGTACAGAATAAAAAGCTTATATTTTGAGAGAGTTCGAATTGTTGTAACAAGTTTTCAACAAATGGAACAGAGTTTTTGTTGTGCTGATTAAAAAGTTCTAATGGAAAATATAGAAAAGCAAGAAACTGAGTTTCCAAGCCAAGAATTTATTAGCTGTGATTTTTGGTCTGTATATTTGGTTTTGGCACGAGATTCTAATTGGGCCGCAATGAGGTGCCGATTTATTGGCATTTGTACCCAATGTAAGTGTAGATGTTTAGGTTTCTTCTGCACATGGCCACCCGCCATCCAACACCATCTCTACATTACAATTTTAGTTTGCCTAATTAGGCGGGGGAGAGCGACGCTCTTCAAAAGTGTGTATGTGGGTGTGTATTCTATTTTTTTGTTTCTGGTTTTTGCAGTTTACCTCTCTAATTGCATTTGGAGCAATGGCAAACATGGGAGATTTCGCAAAGGGTGATAGAGTGAAAGGTAGGGAGGGGGATCGGGAGACGCAGGGAGGCATATAATGAGCCAGCCGGCGGTGGCGTTAATTTGTATAGCAGATAGCAGCAGATGCAGAAGTTTTATAATTATATAGTATGTGAGGAAAATTAGATATGCCTGTTAATTGGTATTGTAGCTTTAGCGACCCAAATTCGCAAGGTAACCGAAAACATCGAATCAAACAAATGAATCTATTTAGTATTTAAATCAATATTTATAGACTTGCTTTTCTCTCCCTATCAAAATGCTAGCACTCAAACTCTTTCTTAATGAAATACAAAACACAAATTAATTAAAAAACACATAATAATTGAAATACAAAATTCTCAATCAAATTTAAACTGCTTTTCAGTTATTTATTATAGTTATTGGTTGCAACTAACGAAATTGCCGAAATGAAGACAACTCCAAACTCTGTTTAATATACATATGTTCGGGGGTCTAGCGGGAATGGGCGCTTCTTGTATAGTACAGCCCTTAGATTTGATAGAGACACGCTTACAGATATCAGGGGTTAGCGGCAAGAAGGAGTATAAGAGCTCATTTGACTGCATTGCCAAAGTCTATCGGACTGAAGGTCTGTTGGCCTTTTACAATGGAGTTAGTCCGGGATTGTTGAGGCAGGCCACCTACACGACGGCCCGCATGGATGTCTACCAGATGGAAGTCGAAGCCTTTCACAATCATTTTCAGAGAGCACCCAAAGTTTTGGACAGCATGGGCATGGGCGTTTTTGCTGGGGCACGCGGCGCTGTGTTTGGAAACCCAATCCTGAGGTGGCTCTTATAAGGATGATGTCTGATAATCGTTTACCGAAGGCTGACCGGCGAAACTATAAGAATGTTGGTGATGCTTTTTTTTTCGTATTATACGAGAGGAGGGACCCTTTGGATTGTGGCACGGTTGCTTGCCAACTGTCGGCCGTTCCATGGTTGTGAATATGGTGCAGTCGGCCTCAACTCAAGGCTTTCTTTAAGGATTTCCTTGTTGGCGATGGTATTTTACTGCACATTTATGCCAGCATGGTCTCAGGCCTCCTAACCACTATAGCATCCATTCCCCTGAATATGACTAAAACGCGAATACAAAACAAGAAAGTGGTTGATAACAAACCGGAATATAAGGGTACCGTAGATGTTATCCTAAAGGTATTTAGAAATGAAGGAACCCTCTCACTGTGGAAGGGCTTCACCCCCTATCTATGCCGCATTCGACCCCACACGGTATTTGCTACTATAAGTACATTCTGGGGGAATCGAAAACCGATTCCGGCTTGTAAAAGCCGTATTATGTCATGATCCGAAATGTCATTTTGAAATCACAATTACACTTTAAGATTTGAGAACAAAAACATTAATGGGCTTTTTCTCTTCATTTCTCTATGTCACACACTCTCGCTCTCTCTCTTTCTTTTTCTCGGTTGGGAGGCGATTTTCTCAGCTGAGCTTATCAGCAGTGATCAGCCGGTTGCCGGCAATTGGCAGTCCCCAAAGTCAGTTGGTTTTGTGCCGAGCATTTGAGCGGTTCGTTACCCGTACTCACAAAATATATCTCTGTGTATATTGAATGTACATATATATATATATACATATATATACATAAGCCTAGGCGGCGCCGTATTCGTGTTGTTGTACGTATATTTGCTGAAGTGAAAGAAATCTGTGTAAGATCGTTTAGAGAATGAATCATTTTAAATTTCAGTTGAGCCGCCGCGGAAGTGTTAATTTAAATCATAAATGCTAAAGATAAATCACTGTTCTAAGTGAAGAAGTGCATTGTATTGTATTCTATATCTCTCGGTATCTCTCACACGGAGTCTTTCGCTCTTGCAAGACTCAATTCACGGGGGAATATTTGTCGCCTGTTTGTTCGGTTCAGTTTGCGAGCCTCATAAATAGTAGTTGCCGCTTGTCTCTGTATCTGTGTCTCTTTCTTAACTTCCATTATATTTTTTTTCTCCTTTTTTTCTTGTTTTTCTTTTTTGTTGGTGCGTTTTTTTTTAATACATATAAATCAATAATTAAGTGATAATTATTTATAGTGTGAATTAGTTGTATTTTGGAGCTGCTATAAATCGCAACGAACCCGCTGAATAGATAAAGGTAAGTCATATATATATATATCAATCACAAATCGATCGACAACCCACTATAAATATGAATAAGTTTTACAATTACAATGACAAATTGCCAAGCAAAAGGGGTAACAAAAATACTTTGGTTTATGTCTCTTGATTTTCTCGCTGTGTACTTTTTACAGATTCTTATCTGAAATTGAATTATGGCTAACACTCACATATGTACAGATTAGCCGAGACGATCGATTTAACAATCGATCGATTTAATTTACAATTGATTGCAAATCTATAAAATAATAAAGTTGAATGACTTTTTGCGGTTCGTTTTGCCTCATTCAGCTTTCCGTTTTGGGGTTTGAAGGGTTTTTCACATCATAAATATCTCAAGCTGAGATGAAAACTGTTTTTATCTTAATGTTTCATCTTAATGTTTTCATGCATTTACAAAAAATTACCATGAGAGGGTAGGAGGAAACGAGTGTCATAAATAATCTTTACGGAATCTGGACAAGTGCACTAACACAGTGTCTATCCCATCGCCTCCAGCCACCCTCTTTCCACCTTAAGCAAAGAAAATTTTGCTGCAAGGGAAACATTAGAGGGGCGGACTATAGGCGGAGGCAGAGGTGGCAATGTACGACAGCATTTATTTGCCTGTTTTATTAGTAGTCAACTGATATTCTAAAGAACTTACGCTTTGTAAGTGCACAAGTTATTATATTAGTGTTATTTGTTTGATTGTTTGTTTGTTAGACCTGAGATAAGACCCCAAAAAGCGTCTCAAATGGGCCCCCAGCTTTAATTTTTAGCAATTAAAAGTTTTCGGCCTTGTTGCTTGTTTGCATTCGACTTTGGACAAGATCTATTTGCAGAAACGAGGGTATATTTATCACTTGCTGCACTGTTACAAGTTAAAAAAGCAAGACGAAGCTTGAATTTTATCTCAGTCCCAATTTCAATTAACTTTCAATTTTCGTTGCTGTTTTCGTTGTGGCAGCAACTTTCATAAACTTAAATGCCAGCTCTCGCATCAGCTGACTAAGTTAATTATAGTAAACGAAATAAGTTTAAATGTTTGCCAAAAGCTTTACAGGAAGCAAAGCCTACAAATGGTACAGTTGTTCTCTTTATTTGCTTTGTTATTTACACAAATTTAGGTTAAATGAATGAATTTTTGGGAGTTCGAGTAGGTGTTGAGAATGAGTATTGTAATTGCTAAAATATTTCATGTGTGGTTGTAAAATTTAATTCGGTAAGCCAGAAACACAATTTTAATTTAATTAAAATGCCGCTGCCACAGCCAATGCCCTCTTTACATAGATTACAAACTCTTCCATTTTGTAATTGGTTTCGACTCAAACTGAGGCGGAATAGTTCTTTCGAATTAAACATTTCCAAATATTTTATTATCTATTGATTCACTTTAAATTGTCCAAATTTTTCATTTGCAATCAATTTTATTTTTTAATCGTTGAAATCATTATGGCACAACGACAGATTGGCGAATCGAATCAGTTGTAACCGTTACGTGTGCAATTTGTTGATTATTTAAATTTAATTACAATTAGAGCTTTGAGAAGAGTGTTTTGGTTAGGAGGAGGTTGCTTATATAGAAAAACGCGCAATTTAAAATACAATGCAAAATGTGAACTGAAACTTAATAATTTAGTTAATATTTGGTTAGAGCGATTAATGAGCAAATAATTGGCCAAAGGCACAACCGAAATTTGTCAACAATCTGGCAAAACGACAATCCGACAGCATAAATACACAATAATATTTATGTATCTTGTCAATATATGGATGCCAAAACCACACTCTACCGAGTAAACATGACTACACCGATCGTTTAATGCCCTTTCGAAAACTATTCAGAATTTAAGTTCAATTCATAATCAGAGTGTATAGATAAATCACAATTAAACGACTTCTGGAGTAACTGAAAAGTTAGTAAAGTAATCAAAATAATGGTTTAGATGTACATATGTCGTTCGTGACATATCGTTTGTACCTAATGCCTGCCTGTCACTAAGAAGTTTCCGTTATGGGTTACGGTTGAAACGGTTATATTTATTGCAATTGCACAAACGCTGTGATGGAGTTAATATATACTGAAATTTACCCTTTTAATGTGAACAATAATTGCAAATTGGAATGACAAAGCTATGGACAGCGTCTGTCACTATCGTCGGCTGATGGCAACGGGCAGACAAGTAGCACGTGATCTCCTAAACACAGCTGTTGTTGTTGTTGTTGTTGGTTTTCTTGTTATACACCCACATACAATCTCATAGACAGACACACATAGACACGCGCATACAGATGCATCCACAACTGGTTTAATAAGCTTGCTCTCGCATCGCCTTCATCCACAGTCACATGACAATAGAGAATTGAAAACAACATTTGTATATCAGCGATACACTTCCCAAAGGGTATATACATATACACATGCATAGCCAAAATATAAACAAAATAATTTATAATGATAATATATATTATATTATATTATATTATATATATTAAATATATTTCTATATCTATATATATACCTATAAAGAGAGAGAGAGAGAGAGAGAGAGAGAGAGAGAACGAACCAATCATCAATTTATAAGCCATCATTCTATTTATCTAGCCTTTCGATGAAAGTGAAACCATTTTAGAGTATTCATAGTGCGACTTGTCGAAGTTGGGTGCGGTCTCTGGCTATTTATTAAATTTTTGTATATCAAATGCAATTAACTAATAAGCAAATGAACAAAAATGAACAATAAAAAAAACCATTTAATGTGGTCAACATGAAAATGATTTGAAATGATGCCGCATCATAGTGGTGTCGATGTGGATGTGGTTGCCTGTGGTTGTGGTTGGAGATGTGAATGTGGACGATGATGATGAATTATGCATTAGTTAATAGGCCAGGCGCACGCAACCCAGGTCAAAAGTCAAGCGCCACAATTTTTCCTTTTTGTTGTTGTGTTTTCCTTATTTGTCACATGTGGAAAAAACATAGAGCGCGGCTGGTGAGATTCTATGTATGTATAACCTTAGCCAGCGATGAGACAGTTCGATAAGCAGTGGCATAGCATACTGTAGATCTCCATTCATTATAAAGCGAAGGTAACGAAATGCTTAAGCTTTGCTTTCCAATGGTCTGATGTCAGAATGTTGATATTTTAAGTTCTTTAAGCGACTTCGGTATACCCTTACAGCGGCCTGTTCTAGTAGCTAAACTTTGAAGGCTGTGATTCCTCATTGTCGGTTTGCAACATGATGTTGCATTTGTCTATGTCATCTCTACTCAACGTCATTATCTTCATTTAGATGGGTATTTAGTCGTGTATGGCTACAAATTGCCTACAGGGTAGCCACAGATAAGATAAATGTAGCGTTACAAAGAGAGAGGGAGAGAGTAATAGCAAGGTAGAGACAGAAGTACAACTGCAATTTTTGAATTAAGACAATTGCTATACGAGAATTACGGAGCTCGATATATGTATACTTAGTTATATCTATGTATATCTATGCACAACTGTGACCTAATCAAAAAGTTGATATAAAGAATTGTTTCAATGCCCCAATCTTAGTGTTCTCTGTTTGTCTATGTGTGGGTATGTGTGCGCAAATCAATGCCAAAAGCAATGCAAATTTGTTTTGTTGCCTTACAGCTGCCAAAAATAAATTGAATTTTAAATCAGCCAAAGGAAAAGGAAAGCAAACACAAATTGCTGTGTGTGGCTTGGAGCGCGTGTGTGTGTGTGTGTAAGTCCAAAACCTGGCAGAAACCTCAACAAATGTCATGAAATATTTACATAAATAAAACAGTCAAAGAAAAAATAATCAGACAAACAAAAGAATTGCAACTTTTTAGATATATATGTATACATATAGAAATATACTGTTTAGGTGTGATCAAAAATGAATCGACTAAATGTTGCTCAGACATTTCAGATAGTTTATTTTTACTAATTAACTAGTTTTCCAATTAACGACAAAATAACTTTATTATCGGAGTATTTCGAAGGAGTTAAGATTCGTATACTGACTTAACTTAAATATTTACTTCTATTTATCAACATTTTTTACAAAATGTATTAATTTTCTGATATGGCTATACATACATATTTATTATATTTGATCTTTGCATAACCGAAAAAAATAAAATACTTCTGAAATTCCATATGATAACTATTAACAACTTTCGATTCTTGTTTTGGGATTTTATCCGAAGGGTATATACCCCATATTTTTCGCAAAGCGAAACTAAAGGGCATTCCGAAATTCAAAAGAGTTAAACAATAGCCACAACGCACAAGAGTCATAGTCAGGGCCTTGCCTTTTTGTATTTTTTGTTCCTTTTGTTTTTGACTTTCGTTTTGCCGAGTGATTCAAAGGAAAAGCGCCTAAGCTTTACCCTAAGGAGCGGTAGTGGTAGTGGCAGCCGCCGTGTGGCATATCAACTGAACGAACGGTAATTTTCCAATTGACGCCTATTATGGTTAATCGTAGCAGTGACCTAAGTCCAGACTAAACTTAAACTAATAATGTGAACAGTTTAATGGCCAAGCCGCAACAAATCGTTGGATATACAGACACAGATCCAGACATAAACCCACCCAAGACCCAAAAACCACCACAAGACCACACAATGGTATGTGTGTGTGTTCGTGTGTCAGTATGTGTTTCTATGGCTGTTGGTGTTGCTTAGCACGCTAACTAACTAGACGCTCGGCTCGCTGCTACTGCCTGCTGCTGCCTTAGCTGACGCACTCTCTCCTCAATTGCTTTAACATTTGCTTTGGCGATGGCTTTAGTCGAGCCGCGTAGGTCAAAGCAAGTGGATTAAAACGCTCGTGTATTTGCGTGTGTGTATGTGTGTGCGTTTGCTGTAGATGTGTCAACCCGTTCAATGAAGTTTTCATTATCCTGGACAAGCAATTAGCACGTCACTGATGTCCACCCGGCTGCCTGTCTGCCTTTCTGGACTTCTACCAGCTCAAAGGATACCCTTTCGACCTGCTGATGACCCCTTCAGGCTATGAGCCGTTTTCAGGCTTAATCAAGCCCGTGTCCTGTCAGTCATTCAGACGATAGTCGATACTTTTGGCCAGCATTTCAATGGGATCCTGGGATTTTCACGGAAATGTTATCCTTAAATCGCCTTGGCTTTTGTTTTTTTGATTTTTTTTTTGTTTGTTTATTTTTTTGTGCTCCTTTTTGGTTTTCGGGGCCGGTTTTCTCGTTGTGATTTCGGTTTGTTCTGGTTTGGTTTGTGTTTCGTGACTTGAGTAAAGGCAAAAGTTGATTCATCAGCCACAGGATGCGTGTGTGTGAGTTTGTGCTTGTGCGAGTATCTATATGTGTGTGTTGGCTGCGTCAGCAGAAACAAAATAGTGAAAACATAAAAACACAATACCATTGCAGTGCCATATCCTTGAAGCTCTCACACACACACACACACTCACATAAACACACCCACACAAACACATCCACAAGTTCAGTCACGCAAAACGCCAACGCGAGTGCACTTTGACCTCATTTTGGGCAACGCCATTATATAGTTTCAGTTCAAGTGTTTGTGTGTGTGGTGTAAATACATATAAATTTGTATATGTATATATGTATATATATAAAAACTATATACGTTCCAGCTCCTTTAATGATTTAAGCATGTTAGTTATGTCAGTGTGTGTGTCAGGAAGCGAATTAAATCAATAAGTTGGCAGCATATCATCAATTAAAGAGGATGAACCTCTCTTCTTTCTCGTATCTCCCTATATAGAAATTTTTCCGATTGCCACTTAAATTTATAAAAATTGCAAGTAATTAAGCCATTTTTGGTCAGTTTATAAAAAAAGGAAATACCCCCTTCCCCAACGGAATACATTTTTAATTGAATTACACACACGCACATAGGAAAATTGAAAGGGAAACCGAAATGGAAATTCATTTCAACAACTACAAATAAAACGAAACAGAAATCTGCATATTAACATGATAATTTTTAACTAATAAAAATAATAAGCATATATGCGTATATATATATATATATATATATATCCATCTACTCATACATCGAAATCGATTTGGTAATGGCAAATTAAATGTATATAAACCTATATAAATTAGGCCAATTAAGGCAATAATACAGATTTTAATGCAAATTATTATGAATAAAGATATAAAGTCTGCAAACTGTGTCCGCGTGTCTGTATCTGTGTGTGTGTAAGCGCGTGCTAATGTTATTTAAACTGAATGCACTATTAACCAAAAATCAAAATTAATCAGATAAAAGAACAAAAATATTCAAATAAATTCTTCATACAGGCTATTAAACAAATTTTTAAGCCTCGGTTAAACCGAATTTAACCTAAACAAAAGAAAAATTACCTAAATATAGACCAATTGTTTTTCTTTCAGTGTTATCAAAACTCTTACACAACTGCCCCAAGTTATCCCCTTATCAATGAGTAACTTTGAGATATAGTCAATTCGAACAGTTTATGACATATTCTATTCTAGTAGTAGTACATATGATAATGAATGAATATTATAAAATTTTTCATTTATTAATTGCAAAAATTATAAAGTTATTGCGAAATTCTGGCAAGTGGGTCAAAATATTTTATTATTTTGTGAGTGTGA
Source organism: Drosophila austrosaltans (assembly GCA_035045865.1). Taxonomy (NCBI): domain Eukaryota; kingdom Metazoa; phylum Arthropoda; class Insecta; order Diptera; family Drosophilidae; genus Drosophila; species Drosophila austrosaltans. The sequence continues at coordinate 831,447 of JAWNOQ010000207.1, read as the reverse complement.
AAAGTGACAATTTTATAATAAATTACAAATAGTCAATTCTCGGCAATCGGAATCAACAGGCGTCTGGAAAGTGATGACATGCCACATACTAACAATACGGGTAAGAAAGGGGGGGAAAGCAATGCGGGGCATCGCATAAATATTTTCATTTCGAAATAATAAAGAAACTCAATTAAAATGCCTGGCACGTTGGCATCATTAAAATGTACTCCAAAATAAAATTTGCATAATTCTTTGGATTCGGACAGACACACACAGAGAGAGAGAGAGGAGAGAGAGAGAGAGAGAGGAGAGAGAGGGAGCGAGAGAGAGACAGATATTTATATATAGACATGATTGGGGAACGCAGGCAGAAAAGGTGGGTGGCTTGGGCCTATGCCAATGCACTCGATGTCAGTGAGCCTGTCAAAGGCAACAGTAAAAGCAAACACAAACAACTTTATTACAAAAGCAACAAGGAAAAGCAGTGCAAGCAAATTAAACAATAATTATTTATAACAATAACAAAGAGCAGACAATTATGAATGCACATGCAGTGGAAAACATAGGATCGGTGGCATTTGAAGGGTGTGGAAGAAGGGAACGGTAAAGGGAATGATGGTAGCTATGATGATTTGTGGTGAGGGAAGCAGGTGGTGGAAGTAAGCCAGTTGGAAACTTAGCCAAGTTGGGCTCAACGAGGCGTGTAAATTTCATTTAATATTCTAAACGCACAATGTTGTTCTAATGTTATATTCTCTTTCACTCTCACTCACTCGGTATGCATGTGTATAAATATATCTATGTGTGTGGCTGTGCATAAAGTTTTGCAAAATATATTAACATTTCGAGTTTAATTTAAGTGAATAGTTTTCAATTCGACAACGGAACTAGCATTAAATCATTTTTAAAGTGCTTCGAATATAATTTAATTTGTTAGTCGAGAAATGTTCGCACACATTTTCTTCATATCGTTTGTATTTGTCTATTTATGCAATGGTGGAGAAAGGGGGTCAGAGTAAGGGAGTCAACAGTAAAACCTTGGGTTCGAAAATTTTAAATATGTATTTACTTTGTTCTAACACAAGTCAACATTTTTATTTTCTCAAAAACGCAATTCGCTTTGGAATAATGGCAAACAGATAAATATTTTCGTAAACAAAGCTGATATCCCACGAAATTTATCGGTTAAAGATACTGAATGAAATTGTTTTTACATATATATACATATATTGGAGTTTTTACTGTATTTTGGGTTTCTGGTATTTGTCTGTGTCTAGTGAAGCATGATGCCAAAATGCCTTTGGCACTTGTGTAGCTTGTTCTCAGTTTCAGTTCCTGTCGCTTCTGCCTTGCCATTTCCCCTCTGTTTCTATCCATCACTTGCCTTCTCTCACTCTATTCGCTTCCCCCCCCCCCCCCCAACACTCTTCCAACTATTTTACTCGCTGCTCTGTGTGTTGCTCTTTGTCTTGACGTTGCCGCCCACGTAGTTAGCAGCGGCGCTTTATGCGTTCATTCATGCATCGTGACTTCTATTAGAGCACACAGACATACATACATATATCAAGCACATACTCACATACATATATATAAATACATATATATATACGGATATAGTTCATATGACTTCACACTTGCTTCCCGTCCCGTCTCTCTCTCTCTCTCTCTCTCTCTCTCTGTCTTTGTGTGTATGGCGTCGTGATACCATGGCTAGCAGCAACAACGACAATAATGGCAGGCAATGGCAAATGGCAACGCCATCGTCACTTAATATACAAATTTCAGTAAATATTTATACACACACAAACACTGACACACTAACTCACACTAACGCTGACAGATAAACGACGACGCTGTCTTGCACTGCAATTTCCGCCAACTTTCGCTCTACTCGCCCGCTTTCTGACTCTCACCCCTAGGCAACAATTCGTTCAATTTCATGCAATCAAGTTATTTTAATTCATTACGCTTACGCGACCAACACTTGGGAGACATGCAACAATACAAGGCAACATGAGACGCCTCTTGGCACCTAATGCCCCTACCCCTCTTCACACACGCATTCACGAACAAACATACAAATCTCCTGGCACATGCAGTTTCGCCTGACATTTTCATGTGTGTTGATATTGGTGTTCATTGGGTGTATGTGTGTGTGTGTGTGTATTTGTATGTGTAGTTATTTGCATGTGTTTATATTACAAGGACAAAGCACCGGGGCAAGAGACAGGTGGTGAAGGAGGGTGGAAACGCGTACTACTATCAAAATGTCAGACATCTGTCATTTAATTTAATTTGACTTCACTTGCTTTCATTTGCTTGCTTCCCCTCCCTAGATCCTCATGCATGCCTTTTACCATGACTTTCCTTTTGTGCTCTGTTTTTTTCTTCGTTTTTGTTTTCTTTTTCTTTTGCAGCTTGCGCGAAGGCGTCGACGATGTCAAGCACAAAACGTGTAATTTTAGTGGGGTTATTGCAAAGGGTGGAAAGAATGGAAGATTCGTTCTTCTGCTTCTTCTTCTTCTTCTCTTTCGTTTTTATAGTGTTTTATTATAGTTGTTGTTCTTGTTACTGCTGTTGTTGTTGTTATCGTGCAGTGTACGCGAGCTCAATTTAAAAACGTTTTTTCCCATTGACAGTGAAAATTGAAAAGGAGAGGCAGAAGAGGCACCAGGCTCACATTATCTCTCAAGTGCATCGACAAGGCTATACACTTGTCAAGTCAATGGAATCATTAATTTATATTTAAATATCATATAACAGTTCGCTTTATAAATGTAAGCAAAGTCAACTAGATCAATCGCTAAACCAAAAGTTTTGGTAATGATATTCAAACAAATCCACAAATTAGAGTTATGATCAATCCTATGGTCATTGAATACAGCAATTTTACAATCTTCGCCAACGGAATAAGTCTTTCGAGTCACGAAATATTAAAAAATATATTGACTTTTATGTGATGACGCTATCCATCACAGTCCATCATCCAAGAAAAGTGTTGCCCCAAAAAGTATGCTATGTTTGTCTACAGAAAACTGCTTTGCCCTTTTTCTCTATCACTTCAATCCGGTTAGTGTATGTAAAAATCATCACCGTGTGTGTGTATATATGTGATTTGCATATAAAATTTTATTTCGCAAAAAGGCAATAAATATGTCATTAGTTTAGCTAAGCTATAGTAAAAGTGTGCAATATCATATGTACATATGTATGTAAGGAAAGAAAAAGAAAGCTTAACTAATTTCATTCGTGTCTTCAAAAGACTGAAGGCATTTCAACTTCTTTTCCTGCTTGGCAATTACTTTGAGCTGCTTGTACCGATGCTTCATCTCTTGTTGAAGATGCCGCTTGAACTGGGTCTGCCGGTTAAGAATCTGTAGGTCCTCGTAGCTGCATGTTTCCCATCGTTGCTTCAACTCCGATATTAGTTCATTGGTCAACTGGATTTTTGTTTGTGAAATGCGTGCGTAATGCCGATGACGACGACGCAGTTCTTCGCGATGCAGGAACAAGGCGTAGGCGGTGGTCAAAGATGTTTGTGTGGGTGCCATGACGATTGATAATAAAATGTGTTGTGGTATGGGAGAGACGAGACATTTTATAATAAACGAGCGAGAGACCACTTCAGAAAAATTTAGATTCCAAGGCAAACAATAATATACTGTGCTCACCTGGAGTACCTGGCAGGTAAAAAGGGTGACATCCAAGTAAATACTTTACGAATATACATGCACAATAACGAATGGCCAGGCAAGTTAGCCCAAAGTTAGGTAAACTCACACAATTTCGGCTTGGATCGTAACTATCCTAAGTGTAAGAATTTCCCTTATACGGATTCAGGAAAGGACTGACAGGTTTGTCTGTTACGCACGTTTTCATAGCTTGATATAAGCATTAGCATATGCATCAATAATCTCTCCAAAATTGCAATCCTTTTCTCTCAGACAGCTATTCTCCTTCTGTCTATTGCTTTCTCTTTCTAAGGGGCTGCCTTTGAGGTTTATTAATTTGCATGAACTCTTACATTGCTCATTTTTCATGCTGGTCGACACCCAGCCAAAGCCACAATTAAAAATTGCTTATGAACGGAAAAAGATGTTGGAAAGTAGCCAACAGTTGAAAGCCCAATCAAAAACCAAGCAACATATCCATGGGTGTTGTTGGAAAGAGGGATAGGATAGAAGTCATTATTATTTAACTATTTCGAACCAATAACTTACCAAAAATTCAAAAATTTTGAGAGTTCAAGGAAAACCTGCATGTTTCTCGACCAAACAGTATTTAAACTCTGCTGGCATCAATTAGTCAAAAGGACCATGGACCAATTTGTGCGGCAATCTGTTTCAGGGCCCCTTTTTATTGCTACCTATGGGGGTTTAGCCCATTATGCAAAACTTACAAAGTTCTTGCACGAGAAAAAACTTAATTTCCTTCTTTTTTTTTTTTTTGCTTTTAAAAAGGGAATGGAGGCAGGGTAGAAGACGAAGGGACAGGGCGAATGAAAGTTTCCTTCAGTTAGCAATGTAAACTGTGCGCATCATTATTTTGAAATTTTTGACACTTTTTTGCCATAGAAGAGCTAAGCTAAGCTACTTGTAAATCAACTCAAGCTCAAACTGAAGCTGAAGCAGAAGCTCCGTCTTGTGTGTCACATTTCCGGCGGAAGTGTAAGCACAAAAGTTCGTTTTGCGTTAAATGCCATCATACCAAAGAACAAGCGAAAGAAGCAGTAGAAATGCAGCGTCGTCGCTTCATTTTCTCAGCCAAGACCCAGCAGAAAGAGAGAGACATTGACTGATGATGATGAGCATGATGATGTAAATGGGATTTTAGTGCGCCATGACAATAGTAAACTGCTTTCGGCACACACGCAGACACACATACACACCACAAGCAGACTACTAACAAAGTAGCTGAAATCATAAGCTGTGGTAGCTTCCCCCCTCCAATTCTTTCCATCGTCTCCTTCTGTCTTGCTCTGATGCTGATGTGACATGCCCGTAAATTGCCTTGGTAAATTTATAGTGCAATTACAACAAATCTAATGAAAAGGCAAAATAAAAAACAAGGAAAGATACGAAATACAGCGGCTTTTCCTTTTCTTTTCTTCTTTTTTTTTTGTGGTATGTTACTACTACTCGTTATTCAGAATCAAAGAAGGGAGCCAAGTGAAATGCATCATTATTTAATAAGCAAGATGCTTTATCATCATTGTCATAGAGAAATGGGTCTCTTGACCTTAATCAGCATGAAATGGGCAGCACAGTGGAAACGAAGATTAAATTTGAAATAAATAAAAAACTTAAATGAGTTTCAAAGATAAATCGAATTTAAGGGATTTTAACTATTCAAGTTAATTTGCTTGCTATACGCTTTATCTTATCTGATCGATCGTTTATAATTTAAAATACATTCATCTCAATTACTTTTTGCAGTTAAGACGAAGAAGACACTACTCTCTGTGATCTCCACCCTGCCCTTCAATCAAATGCACAATGGCAGCTGTGCTGCCGCATCTAATGCCATTGCTGTTGATATGCATATTCAGTAGAGCCGCAGGTTTGAGCCTGCCCAATGGAACCTCTGGCGTGGGTCTAACCGAACGAGCGGCGGCAGGCAGTCTAAATTTACCGAGTCTTGGCGGAGGTTTGGGTCTCGGTAATCTACCAAGTGGCAGCAGCAGTAATATAAGCAGCGTTGTCGGCAGTGGAGTTAGCGGATCGCCAGCTAGTAGCAATCCTGGCGGTCTTCAGACGAATAACGAACTAAGTGGTGGTGGTACCGGTGGAGGTTTAGGTGGTAGTAATCTCGGCTCAAATGTCATTAGTGGTGGCCTCGCTGGTGGTATTGGTAGTGGCGGCAGTAACAACAACTCCAACTTGGCCATTAACCAGGGGCCAAAAGAGAAGATCTATGAAAAATGCACTGGTCCAGGGGATCCGGGACCGTGTAAGCAATATATCTACAAATGGCGTTACGAGCCCACCACAAATGCTTGCGATACATTCATCTGGGGAGGTTGCGATGGCAATCCGCACAATCGATTTAGCACCGAAGCAGAATGTCTTTTCCATTGCATTGGAGGGCCGCGTAAGATTCCAATTTTTTTGCTTATACTTTTTTGTTTGTTTAATACTGTCACACGCAACTTGAGCTCCATTGAACTCCATTTTACAGACACTTTGCCTCCGTTTTTGCAATCGACTACCCGGGAGCCAAGCACAACAGAAAGCTCACTAGCAACAGCTGCCCTCCCTTTTACACCGGGACCTACACAGCTGGGGGACAATGGCGCTGGAGGCACTGTAGGGGAACTGGGGGGTACTGGTGCAGAGACAGAGGGCACTACCCCGGTGCCCATTGAACAACGCGGCCCAGAGCTAACGTTCGCCGAAACGGGTCAGGGCAAGACCTTCGTTTTCGCTAAAAACAACACGTTCATCCAAATGGATGGCGACATCATACAGACATTTCAATTAAGGTGAGTGGGCTGCTGAGTGGTGGGCAGGAGTGGGGCTAGGGGGTGGAGGACTGACTGGTCACACTTACCTCAATTTCATTTCGTTGGTCTTTGCATCTTTCATAGCTTCACAAAAAAAAAAAGGCAAGAAGAGAGAAAAAAAAAAAACAGGACAACAAACTCTGTAGTGGACATTTCGCGTCATTTGGCAGATTGTTGGCTTTTAAGCTTGTACTCTGACATTTGATGTAATTTAACACTAGAAAGGCGGCAAAATTTATATATGTATGTACAAATCTTAATACCGGAAACCCAAATAAAAGTAAATGCGTCGAATGCATCAGAATCAAGTGGTGGGAATTTTCTAAATCAATAAATATTTCAATGCGGCTGACTCGTTTTGTGGTCATTCTAGTGTTAAGGCAAGTTACTAGGGCAATTAGTTAACATGACGCCCTGATGCCGGTATCCATTTTGCTGTGTAGCTTTTCGCAGTCGGTTGCCTTGATCCTCTCATCGTCCTGATGGTCAAAAACTTAATTTTCTGTTCAATTTGCAGAGCTAAGTTAACCCGAAATGAAATTTTAAATTCAACTTTTCGGTAAAAGCATTCCAAAATTTGCATATTAAATTAAGATAAAGACTGCAAAAAATGTTATATAAATACAGGACAAAGACATATACATGTATGCACCTACATACACATACATGCATACGCACACGTACTCACACACACATACACACACTTAAGCACTAGTTGAGCAGACAGGAAAATGAAATTAAACATAACTTTCCTTCATTTGGCATTTTTGTTGCCAGAGTCCTTGACCAGTTGTCCTGTAGTTTTAATTGTTACTCTAAAGTTGTAAATTAAAATTATTCTATCTGACTTTTTCTCCCATCTTTGTCTTTTCCTCTAATTCTCTCTTTCTCATTTAGACTCTGCCGTGAGATTTCATTTCAATTTAGGACTCGACTACCGCACGGCCTTCTTGTATATCACAATGTTAAAAATCCGGATCGCATTAATTTGGATCCCTATGCACTCTATGTGATTGTCGAGAAGGGCCAACTGAAGGTGGTCCATGTCTTTGGCAAGCATTCAACGAGTGTCACTGTGGGTGAGAGCTTAAATCGAGATGAATGGCATAGCGTTATGGTGAGTATGTATGTGCAAGCCCTTAACCGTCCCTTTCCTGCGGCAAGAGCAGGAGCAATAGCATTCAAGAAACTGTATCTCGCTACCTCTCTCGTCCTTTCACGTATTAAGCCTCTTCCCATTACCTTTCACGTTTTCCCCTCTTACATTTTTTGTTGTTGTTGTTGTTGTTGTTGTTTGTGTGTGTGTGTTTTCTGTGTGATGCCTGTAAACTGCAGTTGATGTTTGAAGTGCTCACTTGTCTATTCGGGTTTCCCCATTTGGTTTTTATTGTTGATGCTCTCGCAAATGGGTATGGCAAGTTTTTCACTTTGTTTGCTTAGCCACCGGCAGGATAAAAAAGATGATGGAACTGTCATGAATGATGGGTAAATTTTCAGTTTACCAATTACGTAGGCGCAAAACAAAAAAAACTTCAACTTATTTAGCATTTTAATTTTTGAGTTGGTGAAAATTTATAAAGCGATACTTGCAGAATCCATGCAAAATGATTTGAGAACAGAAACCATGCAAAACTGATTTGAGGACAACATAATTAGTATGCAAAATATATAGTGGTACTTTGATATCTTTGATAATTTTCCTATCATAGCCTTCCATTTTATATTAGTTTCATGGAGAAACTATGAGGAGCGTATGAATTGTTCGTTTCAAAAGTCGAGAGATGTTTCTGCTTTACGTGTAATATTAGCAGGCACATGCGTTGCAGTCGCAGCAGCAAAAGCAGCAGTGGCAAGTAAGCAATTAGCAAGATTGCAATACGAAAAGAGAGTTCCTCCACCATACACTCGCTCTCTGTCTCCCTATAGGATTCTGTTTCACTCTGTCTCGTTGCATCTATAGCAAATTTGGAGTGTGTGCAAAACGCTTTATCAAACTTTTATAACAAAAGCGGCCAAGTTGATTTATGTTCAACTTTGTTAACTCACCTAAAGCAGACCTCCAGAAGCAACGTCAGCATCATCATCATCAATAACAACAGCAGCAGTAGTAGAAGCAGTTTTCATATTTAAAACAAACATATCCACACTACTAATCACACTCATAGACAGACATACACACACACATACATATATGAATGTACATATACATATATACACACTCTCATAAATAACACGCAAATTCCTAATGAATTTCAGCTGATCCCTGCAATGTGCCTGCTTCTCTATACATTCTGCAATTCATTTTCCATAGATTTTTCTCATGTACAACAGACGCAGCAACACTACCAACAACACAAAAGCAACAACAACAGCAACAATAACAGCAACAATAAAAACAACACAAAAATTTATCGCTCCAACTTGCAACAACTTCAATTCTGGGCAAAAACGCATAAATTCATAAATTTTTATCATTTGTCTGTTTGGTTTTTCGGGCCACGCCCACGCACAAGCTAGCTGCTAGGTTTATTGGTTTTATGCTCCATATCTCTCCCTCATAAAGGTCTCACTCACTCACTTTATCTCTATTTGTTTCTCTCTCTCTCTCCCGATATCTCTGTATGCCTTTATATGGTGCAGGTGCGCATCGATGTCCATGGCGCAAGATTAATTGCACGCGTCGACAATAGTCAGGAGGAGGTCTATCTGAAAGGTCTGAATCACGAATACAACTATGGCGTCTCCACGAATTTGCCATCGGTGGTATTGGTTGGAGGTGAGTAGTGCCAAATCCAAATCAATTGTACCTCCACCACCCCAGTTCCTGCATCATCATCATCATCATCATCTCCATTAAAGGCAAAACTCTTGAATATATGCTGCAATGCTTTTTGCACTAAATAAAAAAGATAGAAAATGTAAAGCCCAATCTCTCCCACCAACCTTCTTTATCTGGGCACTGCAACGAATTTTCATACACTCTAGAATCATATCCTCAATTTCCTTTTGCTGATTAAGAAAAAAAAATAATAGTCTCTTTATCCGATCCGATTTTAATCCTTAAGTTCTTAAAGCAACGTCACAACAAAGGATCTTTACGGACATAACTAAAGTCCAAAAAGTCTATAAATTGGATATCGGTTTTTATATAGTATTGCTGGCAAATTTAAAATACACTCTTTGCCCACTCTATTTTGCAGAGTGTATTGGAAAAAACGCTTAAATAATAAAAAAAAAAAAATTCATAGAGAAAATCAGAAAATGAAAACTGAAAATCGAATTTTTCTAGTCAGCGGCAAACTGCAACTGCATTTTGCTCATTTCCCATTGAATCAGGGAGAAATGAATGTAAGTGTGTATGTGTATGTTGTGTGTGAGCATGTGTATGTGTGTGAATATGACTTTGAAAGCAGCTTTTGTGCCATATTTGAAAATTTAATTATTTGACGTGCCTGAAAAGCAACTGAGCATGGGGCAAGAGAGAGAGAGAGGCTGGCTAGATCCTCAGGATTTGGTTCTCATCTGCTCAATTCATACAGAAAATAGAACATTGATTGCACCGCGCGTTGTGTACATTGATTTTCATCCCATTTTTACTCAAGCAAGTCAGAAATATTGTGGAAAATATTGTATAAAGCCTAGCCTGGCTGACTTTCAAGAACTAAAAATAAAGCAAAATGAACAAAAGCAATTGCCTAACTGTTTAATCAGAGATTTTCCCCAAAAACATGAACAAAGGCCAGCTCAATAAGGACAAGCTGTCCATCTACTCAAAAAAAACCAAAAAACCCAGCAAAATGTTGCAGAGGGCAACTTGAGAGATTTTCTCAAATCTGACATCAACATTGAGTTATTCGAATAGCTTCGTGCACGGACCAATTGAAGAGCAGGCAAATCATTCGAGTCGACTTGCAAATACATTTACTTTCCATTAAACTTCTTAGACATAACTTTTAAGATTACCCTCGCAGATTTTTAGGCATTGATGTAAAGGTATTGAGTGGTCTTTCGGCAAACAATGTATTGTAAATAGAAAATATTCAATTTTATTTTCTTACCCCAAAGTATCGTTTGAGAGCTAAGCCAAACATTTTCCATTACAAACAAAATTATGATGCGTTTCGTTAGATTTTTAATCAGTTTAAGTAATAATCCTAATTCCATAACTAAATATTTTTCTCTGTTAATTAATATGCAAAGCAAACAATTTTATGAACATTCTCATCTCATATCGTTTTTCTTCACTTTTCGTTTTTTTTTTTTTTTTTTCTTTCCATCGCTTGGCAGGCCTTTCGTCCGAGGAGAAATTACATGGCGTCAAATACATAACCGAATCCTTTGTTGGCTGTATTCGCAACATTGTGCTAAGCTCGGGCAAAGCAGCCTCTGATCTGCTTCCCATTGTCCCTTTGGTGGCTACTAAGCATGAAAACGTCAACGAGGGCTGCTCCGATATGTGCGACTCTCGGCATAATCTCTGCTTTGTCGGCTCACGATGCATCAACCACTATGGGGGCATCTCATGCGATTGCTTTGGCACTCACTATGAGGGCGAACACTGCGACATTTACAGTGAGTATCTCCACTACAGAAGGGTCCTCTTCTTCCCTTTTTCCCCTTCTGGGGCAAAAGGGTCGGGGTACACCATTTTGTTTTAATTATAAACTATGTTTGTTTGCTTGCGGTTAGCCGCCGCCCGTCGCTTGGACGTTGCAGTTTTAAACACGCTAATGACCTGACCATAAATTATGCAAAATAGTGTTTGACTTTTTGACTGTCGGCAAAATGTGCTCAAAATTAGTTTGTTGAGCTTACAATACATATATATATACATATATATAGAAACCAACTAACTGGCCAAAACCCAAACCCAACCCGTATACATGTCCGTTCGGAATTTAGTTAATGACGTAAAGCCAATTTTAGGCCCCCTCGCCATAATCCCAATTAAGTCACGCGAGGCCATTAAAAATGCAAAGCCATTAAAAATTGAGCAGGTCGTTTATGTTTTTTGACATTCGCATAGAAAGACAAGAGGCTACACAAAACAGAAGGGTTCGGGGAAGAGATTTAAGCAAACCACAGTGGAAATGTCTAATATGTAAATTAAATAAAAATAAAAATATAACAAGTCGAAGCATTATTACTCTTATTTGATTTTGAAAAAAGGACATTTTCAAATGGCAATTGCTGTAAATGTTTAAAAGTAGAGAAACCAAAACTCATTTTGCGAGGGTTTCATTTAAGAGTCAATATGATTAAAAAACTTACAAGCCTGCCCTCCAATTTACTAGTTTCGTTTATATTGAAAGAATCGTTTATAATGAATCTTAAAAGGATCTCCTTATTCGGGTTATTATAATCTATAATTTAAACAATTGTTGTATAGAGAGAACAAAATGCGATGCAGAAGAAAACTAGCCAAAACAAAAAAAAAAAAACAAAACAAAAAAGCAAAAATAAAACTGTAATATAATTGTGAGCTCTTACTTGCTCTTTCTCTCTCTCTCTCTCTCTGTGGCCAAACAAAAACTAATGAAACGGCGGGGGGCAATCGTATCGATGGCAATAAACAGACAGACAGACAGCTCCAAATTGCAAAAATGCTAACGGCGGCCATTTTGAAAATGCGCTCACTCTAAATGGTGTCCTGTCAAGGACAAAATGCGGCCATGACGTGCGAGTTTGTCAAGCATTTACAGCAGCAGATGCTGCAATGGGCAACGGTTAACTGGAACTGGAACTGGAACTTGAACTGCAACTGATCACAATTACGCCAGAGAGTCGGCAAGTGCAAGCAAATTACACATCCAGACACAGAAAATTCCCCGCAATTCTCTAGAACCCGCCCTCCGTCGCCTAACGCCCCGCTGGCTGCACTCCTGGCTACCGTTTGCCAGTTGTCGTTAGTTGCATGTTGTCCTGGTTGCTGGTTGCTGGTTGCTTCTGAAACGGAAACAGTGTCGGGCCATTAAAAGCGCACTGTCGCACAGAGTCGAGTCGAGGTGGTAGTACATGGTACAATCGAGCGACATAATCAAACGCAGACAACGCTTTTTGTAATGCAATAACTAAAATGACAACTGGCAGGACGACATACACATACACAAGGACCTTCCCCAATTTACCCTTCCCTGTAAAGTGTACACAGCTTCACTCATTCAGAATTTTGCCTGTGCCTGGTCTAAAGTGTCAACCGAAAATGCATTCAGCGTCGAAATTATTAGCCAGCGCATGAAATTTTCTGAAAGAGACTACAAGATTTTTTTCCTTTTTCCCCCTCTTTTTTTCTGGGTGTTTGTCGTTTTCTGCTTTTTTCCTTTTATTTCGCCAACGTCCGGCATAAATGAAATGCGAATTCCCAACACCAAACCATGGATGAGATGACAGACATACAGTCGGACAGACTGACAGACAGACAGACAGACAGATTGACCAATAGACAGAGGATGTTCCTGTCAAACGTGGTGACCCATGTTCAACTTCAACTCGCTTGCTTGTCATTTCTGTTGACATTTAAGGGGAAACCAGTGTTTCTCAGTTGGCTCGAAAATGGCTAGATTTTGAAGAATATATTAATATAGGCTTACATCAAATTGAAAAAAAAAATATATAATTTTTTAAGAATCGTTTCCGAAAGAGGTAAATTTCATTGAACTTTTAATTACTCATATATATATATGTATATTTTTGCTGTCATGACTCTTTACCAGCTTAAGTGCGGTCCATAGCAAGAAATGTGCATGGATTGACTCTGCCCATTGCTTGACATTTCTTTTATTATTGAATTATCATGAAAAACCTCACGATGTCACAATGCTGTCTTGCAAACTGAAAATGTGGCATCACTTTTATGATATTTTAAGCTTAAAAATCAAGTTAAGCCACAATGAAATGTCTGCAGCAACGGCTCACAGAACGTTCGCTATGAAAATAAAACAATTTCATTTCTTCTTTTTTTGGAATATGGTAAGAAAGCAAAAAGAAAAGTAAAAAAGAAGGCTGTTACAACATTTGTCAAATGTCAGCGGGTCAGGTTGATGAAACCAAGTTGGCATTTTTTTAAATATTCATACATTCATCGTCCATATACATATATTTACTTGTTCATCAAATTTATACAATTGAAACGGAAAATTTGTTGAAATTGAATTACGTTGTGCAGGAAGAGCGACAGCGGTTTGAGAAGATGAGTCAACGTTCGACTTCCTTTTCGGAACTGACGGCCAAAGCGCCCACAGCTCACCCCCGCAGTGAGCATATGCACGCCAGACAAATTGCCAGTAAACTGTTGCAACACAATAGGAAAACCAAAGAGATATTGCCATTGAGAAGAGTGCCTAAATATACAGAGTTTCAAAAACTCTATCGCCAGGTCTACGGCCAGGAAATGAAAATGAGGAAATCGGCGCCAGACGGGTGTACAATGCCGAGCAGTGTGTCGGTATATCGGAGTATGGTAGAACTGAGACAAGCTCAATTGATTCGTCAGCAGATAAAAAGCATCAAATCGTGCATAGACACACGTCCAGCGGGAAGTCAGGCGTTGGCCAAAGCAGCGGCACTAGACACTGGGCGGTTGAAAACGGAATTGTGTCAGAAACAGAATATCTTTCGGAAAAATTTAATGCTTCTACGTCGCATTAATCGCATACAGCGTCTAAAGGGCAACACTGATTGTTTTAATCGCTCACACTCCTTGCCCATGTCCAATCGTGCAAGAATGAGGGAACAATCTATGCAATTGCTTAAGGAGAATCGTCAACTAGGCTGTCGGCTAATGGAAGCCAAGTCCAAAGTTGATTGCCACAATGCTTGGGTCTCCACATCATCTATTGTGGGACACAAGCCGCCAAGTGAGCAAATCATTATGAAATACTCCCCATATATGCCGCCTCCCCAAATGGGCTTACGGAACGCACAGACTTTGCTGCGACCTATAATATACTTTGATTTGGCTGTACGGGGATATCAATCACTGGGCCGCATTTATTTCCAACTCTACACGGAAGTCAGTCCGGAAGTTGTCGTGGAATTTGTACGCCTGGCGACCTATAATGATGTGCATTCGCATTCGATTTTGCGAATCTTTCCCGATCTTTGGTTCGAAGGCGAGCTGGTGGCCCATGAACGTGATAACCTGCGCCACCATCACAGCAGAGGGAATTCACCCATAGATGCTTCACAATTATCAGGCATTTTATCGTATCATTGGGACTATCGACAGCACTTTCCTCAGGGTCTACTGAATTACACCATAAGCTTTAAGCCGCTGGCTGTGATTCCATTGCATCGGGTTGTCTTTGGTCGTGTTATCAGTGGCTTACGTGTATTGCAGAGTTGTCGAGATTTCGGGACAAAAAACGGCAAGACCAAGAAAGCACTTGCAGTGATACAATGCGGACTACTTTAATAAAAGACTGAAGAGAGAAAGCACAAAACAAAACCACAAAAAAAAAAAAAAAACATGCAGAAATTTGTAGCCTATTTTCGGGGGCACACTGAGAACACAAAATGCAAATAAAAATTATGAAGTGTGTTTGTACATATGCGTATGTGTGAGTGTGTATGTATGTGTGTGTGTGTCCGGCCTGAGATAAGCTGCCAGCATTTTGCTGTCACGAAGATAAAAAAAAAAAATAAAACAAAAAAAAAAGAAAAATGGAAAAATGGCAAAAGCAAAACCAGGCAGTTACACGATTTGCACATTCGCAACACCAGAACGAGGACGAGCATCAGGCAAACGCCTAAAGGCCGCTGCCGCCATAGTCCAAACAATATAATCTATTTTCGTGTGCCGCCGCCACAGCTGACGGTTCAGTTTTTCCACTTTTTTTCCTCTCTTCTGTTTCATGCCAGATAAGTATGTGTGTGCGTGTAGAGCTACAACACTACGCAGAACGGCAAAGAAAAAAGAAAAAAAGTTGTTTAAATTTGCTTGGGGTTTTTGTGGCAATGCAGTGCAGCCACTAGCAAATATGCTAAAGGTTGCATTAACGTTGACTCCTCCACGGCAGGCCCCAGGATAAGCGACGGCAAAAAGTGGAATGCAAATAGGCTACCCCTGCCACTTTGCCACTTGTCCACAGCCAATCCACTTGCCACAAGAACTAACGATACGTTGGGGCAAAGATCTAGTGCATAGTTTTTGGAGATCTGCATAATTACACGGCGAGTAATTTTGAAATGAGACCAAACTTGCTTGACTTTGGGGACACCTTTGTTTGTGGTAGCCAGCATTACTCGATTAAGATCGTTAAAACAATCAATTGGACTTATCTTCTAGCAAAAAAGTTTAAGGTTTTATCATTAAGGTTCGTCCATTTCAGATTCTGTTGTAAGAGGCAACAATGCAATTTGTATTCAATTCAGGATAGTTTAGGTAACTCAAATTCTAAAGGGCAAACAATTTTCTACACTTTCTTTCAGCTGCCACAATAATCACACTGAGAGGTGCCAGCTATGTATCTTATCGAATCTACGATTGGAAAGATCGCGTTCATTCGTCAACAATACGTATTAGCTTAATGTTTCGCACCAACTTTGATGACTCTGCTCTGTTCTATGCCAGCGGTGAATCGTTAAAGCATCAATATATAGCTGCGGCCATTAAAAATCAATCGATCTATGTAGAAATGGATTTTGGTGATAATGTCATGTCCACTGTACTAACAGATGAGTTGAACCGTGGTTTCTGGCATAATTTAACCATATTGCATGATCAGCGTTCGGTTAGTATTATTTTGGATCATCAGCAGAAAGTTTTGGAGTTACCGGCCACAGCCAGTGGAAATTTATTATTCGATCCGGAAATCTATTTTGGCGGTGGGCCCGAATTGCATAAGAAGAAGGGTTTGGCCTCGCATAACAATTTTGTGGGAAGTCTCAAATATGTGTACTACAATGATGTGTCCATCCTATACGAACTGCAACGTGGCAATCCCAAAGTGCATTATCATGGTGAGCTTTTGAAATTTGACTGACTTTCCATATACACATATATTCTACATATAAAATCCTTTTGCATGTTATAGGTGTCTTGGAGGCTGAATTCTTCGAGAATGAAGTGAATGTCATTCCCATCACCTATCCGTTTGCCACCTCACACATTTGGTGGCCCATAAATCATGCCAAAGAATTTAATATTAAATTCGATTTCCGTAGTAGTCGTCCGGGTGCGGTGCTGGCCTATAGTGACGTAACAACCAGTGCCGGAAATGGCTTCTGGGAGGTAAGTGGAAGTGTGCGTTGAAGCATTCAAGCATATTGTACATATAGCTTCAAGCTTTAGCTTATGAACTACACACACATACAAACGAACGAAGGGATGGACGAACGAGTGGGCGGTCATACATGCACAGACTATATATGGATACACATATATAAATATATGTTTGTACGTATAAATGTGCATGTATGTATGTATACAAAGGTACGTCGGAAAATTGACTGATGCAGCCGTATACTTAAGACGACTTAGCAGGCGACATTTTGGGGCAAAGGCAAACCATATGCAAATGTAATGTGGTGTGTGTTGTGTGTCCGTGTATGTTGGTCCTTTGGAATGAAGCTGGTTCACTGACTGGCTAGCTGAATTCCTATGTACTTCAGCATTCCTCAAAGATTACTCTCTCTCTTCTTCTCTCTTTCTCTGCCCGTTTTTCACTGTTATTGTAAGAGTATTATCAACTAAATTGACTATTTGATACCCTTTTTTCCTTCTTTATATGTATCGACATATGAAATTTTTTTATTGCGTGTCCCTTTGGACAAGATCTATTTAGTCTTTAGTGGTGGAGGATAATGCTAAAAAATTATATGCTATTCATAAGTCTACCCAGTGCTTACTTTATCTGACTCGAATAATAATACATACATACATACATACATACATACATATGTAAGTGGGCATCGCTTTGTTCCACTGGTGTAGAGAGTATTAAAAAACTGTCTCTTCTTTTTCTTTTTTTGAAAACCTCTTGCGATAAGGACAAATTTGATCGAATATTGCAATAATAAAAACGATTTCCCGTTTCTGAGTTGCAAGCAAATTTCGTTTGTTATTGCACACACACACACACACACACATGTACTCACACGATATTGCAACGAATGAGAAAGAGAGAGAGATTTATGACAGTTTGAGTGCTGTGCAATTGTAACCAATTGTTAAATGTTTATGAGTATGAAATACATTTATTATTATTGCACAACCAAATGATTTTGTGGTGCATATAAAAGTGCGTGATGACCGATCTAATAGCTTAATGCCGTTCCTCTTCCCGCTGCTGCTGTCACATTCAATGACAGGAAACATAACCAAGTACCCTCTTCATACATATAACACATATATATATATATGTACTTATGTATACATATGTATATATATATATGTTTATATCACTTTGTCCCCTCTGCAATCCTTTACATTTTGACTTTTGCATCTATGCATGAGGCTGTGTGTGTGTGTGTGTGTGTTTATATAAATGTCACTGGCATTTTATCTATATTTAAACAAAAGAACACATTTTGTTATGTTCTGGGCCCAAAAACGTTTCAAGTGCTCACACACATACAACCACACTTACAATACAACTCGCCCATTTATGTATGCTACATTTATTTAAATTTTATTGTTGATTTTCTTTTTCCATATGCATTTGATTACAAGCCAACAATTCTAACTTTAGCTTCAACTTCTCCGAAAATAAACTCAAATGTCAATATAAAATGGACAGGGAAACAAAATAAATTGCTTTTGCCCACACACTGACACATACATACAGTCATACATACATATAAATTTATGATATTGTTGTATTGTCATTATTATTGTTGTTGTGTTTGTTGTTGCTGTTGTAATATTGGCCAATGAATATTTATTCGCAAAGATGTGGTGGACGTTTAAGTTTGGCTTATTGAAAATTGCAAACGATTGAAAGATTTATATGAACGCAAATTAATACAAAAATGATTGCCCATGATTGTGTGTCTGTATGTCCGCGTTTGTCTGTGTATGTGTTTGTGTGTATGTTAATAATACAAATTGCAATTGTCAAACATATTTATGTATTCTATAAAATGTTGTCCTAAGTGCAAAAACAAAAAGTACAAACAAACAGCTTTCAATTTTAAAAGCCAAATATCATCATCCGTTCACACAGGACCGGTTCGAGGCCGATTTTGAGGGCCACTTTTTTGTACAGTGAAACAATAAAAAATAAATATATACAAATTGTTTTCCAGTTCAAATCGTCGTTCTTTTCCTTTTCTGAGGAATGATCTGAATATCGAATCCATTTGGCAAAATTTCTTCTTATTACCGCTCTCAGCAGCCTCTATATACATATATATACACACCTACACATTTATTCATCCATATCAGATATATCTCTCTGTGTGTGTGTGTGCACTTCAAAAACGCATCAGTTACAAGCTTTATTGACGTACACATTTTATTTATTTACTGTTTGTTCTGGGGCCTGCCACAAAATTGCCACCTGAAACTAATAAATTTTCATTCCCTTTTTCCATTCAACAAAATAAAATCAAGAAAAAAAAAAAAATGAGAAAGAAAAAAACGAAGAGAACAAAAATAAAGTGTCACACTAGCCATACTCTTTTACCTCCCCCCCCCCCCCCCTCTACCACCCACGCCATCCCTCACGCTCGATTCATGTGTTTCGCGCTCTTTTATAAATGGCAAATCACAAATCGAAAATCGAATTTATTGACAGCTCTCGTGCAAATGTTCAACATAGGCAAACAGAAAGCTCGCACAGTGTCGACTATAAAAAATTATTTGAAATGTTGTCAGTTTTCAATGTTCTGAAAAACCGGCAATATTTGCCAACGAAATTCTAATGAAATATGCAATAAAATTTGAGTGTTTGACAATTTCACGCAAAATACAAAATGCAAAAACTCACACCAAAAAGCGCAATTTTCCAATGAGTATAGATAAATACTCCCGTATATTTATACTTATACATATGTATGTATGTATATATGTATATGTACATAATGTATATGCATAAATACATACTGTTATATGTATGTATTTGGGGGTCAAAACAAACATGCAACATACTGGCGCTCATAGATACACATACATAGTTACTCAAACGAGGCTTTAAGAAAGGCTTAAATCACCCACTCTCGCGGGTGCGGGTAAATGACAATATTTTTATCTACATCATTCATATTATTAGCCCTTTTTAGAATAAACAAAAGTATGGTTTATCTATTTCAAACCATTTACGATTACGATTCTGATACCTATCTTACTTCAGCTCAAGCTTCATCAACATTCGTATTGGGCAACAATAATGACTTTGTATAATAAGAGACATAACGACAACGGTAGTAAAAGGAGTAAGAATAGGGAATTTTGGTAGAGGTAAATATGCAATCCAACTGCCCTCATTTTTCGGGTCATTTCGATGCAAAATGTTGTTGCAAATTAATGGTCAACAATTTAACAGTGCTCCAAGCGGGAGAGCACGGAAAGTGGGGATGCTAGTAGAGTGATTGTTGCGATTGATGCTGCTATACACAGACACACACACTGCGTATGCGTAATATGATTTAAGCTGAGCTAATGCACAAAGGCATTTAAATTGAAATGTGTGAACGGGGCGACGGGAGAAGGGGTTTGCTGTGTGCATATGTGTGCGCGGTTGTTGGCCATGTTCGCATTTCGAACATTTCGGCAATTTTGATTTATTTCCACTTGCAGTTGAAACTTCTAATGCCAACAAAGTTTCGTATTTATTTTTCAACCCGCCTCTTTTCTGTTTTTGTCTCTTACACGCATTCTCTTCCTCTCTCTCTCTATCTCTCTCTCTCTCTCTTTTTCGTTTCTTTCTTTCTCTCTCGTTTCTCTTTTACATGTGGACGCCGACACAAACTAATATTTTCAAACACGCACTAATACCCGACGCTTTGGATGGCGATGTGCAACATCCGTTGATAACGATAACGCAACGTGTTCCGGAAATGTAAAACTAACGGAAATTACAAAATGGCTGCCACCCACCCACCATGGCCATGGGGACACCATAGATACGTCTGACTTCGGATAAACTAAGCTTCGATCTCGTACCCGATGTCAATAATAATGTAACCCATTCGACAACAATCAAAATCAATCGTTCAACCTCTTGGCACAGCGTCGAATTGGACTATAAACTGGGCGAAATACGCTTTACTGTGGACTATCGTCATACATTGACACAAATGTTTGGTCTCACTTTTAACATTGGCGACAAGCTGATCATTGGCAGCAGCCTTAAATCGGCTGCCATGGGTCTTGTGGGTTGCATACGAGACATTGAAATAAATGGCCATTTGATAGAGCCACGGCATGTGGTCAAAACGGAGCGTGTGGTGGGTGAGGTGGCCCTAGACAATTGCAATTACATTGATCCGTGCAAAAGACCGAATACATGTGAACATGGTGGTAAATGTTTTGTGAAGGATGATCGTGTCACCTGCGACTGCAAGCATACGGGTTACATTGGCAAGAACTGTCATTTTACTAAATATCGTAAGACATGCGAAGAATTGGCTTTGTTGGGCTTCACCAAATCTGATGTCTATCTCATCGATATCGATGGCAACGGCGTATTCCCTCCCGCCCATGTCAAGTGTGATTTCCAGAGCTTAGAAAATGCAACAAAAACCATTGTCGAGCATAATTTACCTAGTCAAGTGGATGTACGTTCGGCGAGGGAAACGGACTTCAGTTTTAATATACGCTATCGTGAGTTCTCGCCGCACATGCTGCAGGAGCTTATATCACACTCTTTGTACTGCACTCAGTACATCAAATATGATTGCTATCGCGCTCAATTGGAACTGCACTCGGCCACTTGGTTCACATCGTCGGCCAAGAATCTCACCGTTGACTTTCTCGGCAATGTCAAGAGGTAAGCAATGCAGCCGCACAACTGTCATTCATTTTGGTTTTCCCCAGAGTTTGGGTATTTGTGATTTACGTGCCGGTCATGTCACCGCAAATGACATGAAATTGGATGACAAGCACACAGCCGAGTCAACATTGCACATTGGTTTAAATAAAAATGAAAATTCTCAATTCTCTCATAAAATTTGTTGATTTCTAATTCCAATTCAAAGATTGAGAAGATAAAACTTGATTGATTTTCAATTCTATATCTATCGAATCAAAGCAAAGACTTTAAACAATTTGATTTTAAAAGCATGTAAAAATTATCATTGACTTACCAGGACAGAGAATATAGTACTGTAGAATTTCTTACATCTAATTTTTAAGTCAGAAACATTGTTAAAATGCTGTAACGAAAAGCAATTTGAAAGAGTTTTATCTAAAGCAAAATTAATAGAGGTCTGAAAATTTTCCGGTTCATTTATTATATTGAGTTGACTTGCATCAATTTCACACCACTATGCACTGTCCACCTCAGGTTAGGCCAAAAACCTATGCACATGGGGGAGTTAATCCGGCATGGTTCGGCCCAGTTCGGTTTGGTTCAGTTTGGTATTCTACGGCTTGGTTCGCCGTTGGCCACACAATTAATGTTGCAGTCTATTTGCTTAACTTGTTGGTCTCGGCACAGTGCATTGTGCATTATATGTGTGTATGTATGTCCGTGTGTGTGCGAGTGCGTATATCTGTGTGTATATGTGGCGAGTTCTGCTTCAGTGGATAACTCACCCAGACTACGTACGTGCGGTAATCCAACAATATAAATCCTTCATTTCAAACTACGTTGCTGCTGTTGCTCCTGCTGCTGCAGTTGTTGTCTTTGGGGCTGGCATTTCAATTGTAAATGAAACTTAAATTAATTGCTTGAACATGCATAATATAAGCCCAAGCAGGGCTCCACACTTAATACTAACAGACATATTTACCCACAGGGGGGTCCTTCAAGAGACTCCCAGCTGCAACTCACTTTCATAACGCAATCGATTTGCCAGAATTTGTGTCATTGACAAGAACAACAACAACAACTTCAGTACCAACAACTACAACTACAGTAGGATCAACTCTTATGCCCTCATCTACAATTGTCAGTTGTCTGAGGTCATCTCTCTCACTCTCGCTTCTCGCCCTCTCTGTGTGAGCATCGCTTTGTCTGTGTGTCAGTTGCATAATTTGTCATTGAGTTTCACTTTAGGCTAGGACATTTCTGGTCATTCAAGTGGCCTGTGTCTCTTAGTTGGTTTTGGGTCTACAAATTTGATTTTTCATGTGCATAGAGCAAAAAAAAAACCGAGAAACAGTTGCCTATTTTTAGAGGCAGCCAAGCTAAGAATGCTTTTTGGCCCTTTCTTTCACATATCACATTTGTTTTCCTGCATTGAGGCATAAAATTTTATGGTGCTGAAAACCCAAAACAACTGAAGCCTTCAGCACATCGGACAAACACCGACTAACCTTTACTCTATTCCTTTCTATATATGTTTACACTATTTGTAATTTTAATGACTTTGCTATCATTTGTCATTATCGCCATTGAAATACCGTATTTGATACCATCGGTAAAAGTTAACATTCTGTTGGTAAATTAATATATTTTTAATTGTGCTCTGTTTCTACATTTGTTATCTTAAAGGATATAACAATATTGAAATACCTTTGAAAACCTCATGGAGGCAAAACATATTTATGGCAAATGCCAAAGTTAAAAGATATGAGGCAAAAAATACAAAATTGCCAAAGTGCAAAATACTTTTGTTTGGCCCTAAAAAAGGCTGAAGTTGTATTTATGTCAGGCAAATATGTTTCCGCTTTAGCGCTAATAAGGTTTATGAGTTAACCCCTGTTCAGCCGAGGGTAGCTTTAAATGTTTTATAAGAAAATAAGATCGGTTTATCGACCATGTGCAAAAGAAGGTAAAATTAACTCAGCGAGTTGTATTCCTAAAATGGCCGTTTAATGTTGCAAATGGCCGATAAATGTTCTTTTATGGATTTCGATAGTCTAAGAGAAGTTCGTCAATGACCTCTTTTCACTGAATATCAAAACCAAAGAAAGTCTAAGCGGGATATGAGTGGATGCTGTTTCATAAAACTTTTCAGATCTCCCCCTTTGATTTTTTCGCTCCCACTCTGCATCTGCCGTCGCCATATTGTGAAACAACTCTTCCGTTATTTTTTTTTCTCTCTCTCTCTCTTGTTATCAACTTTGCCTTTGGTAATTTTTCTTATGGCAGAAACCTTTTAAAATGAATGGCTTTCTCATTGTCTGTGTGTGTGTGTGTGCGTGTGTGCGAGCGTGTGTATCGCATGTATGTAGTCTTTACGCCTAATTTCTCTTTTTGCTGCCTCAAAACTCATCCACATGAATTTGGTACGGCGATGAATAGGATTGGGGGAGAGACTCACAATGCATCCTTAAGCGCGCAAAAGTAGGCAACAGCTGCCAAACAACAATTTTGAAGTCTTCTTTCTTTTTTTGGTTTTGTTTTTTGGCAGGGTCACTAATTTCCGCTTTCACTAAATCAATTCGTAAACCTAAACATCGTTCTCCTTTTCTTTCCCCTCTGTTCCATTTTCTTTGCCTTTTTTTTTTTTTTGTTTGTTACTGTTGTTGCTTTTGCTGTCCAAGTCTTTGAATGAATGACGTTCTGGTTGGCCAAGGCTAGTAATATCAAACTACGCTTTAGCACAATTCGAAACCTTTCATAGTCCAAAAAGATGGGGGAAAACATACACACAGTTGGCTTTTTACTTGATGTGTATGTATGTGTGTGTGTGTGTGTGTGTGTGTGTGTGTCTAAGGGCAATAGGAGATGGTTAGATGGACGAAGGGCGAGATGGGAGAATTTCAGCCCCATCCATCATTGGGTCGTAGTTTGGTCTTTACTCATTCAAAATTTGACAGCATCGTTTCTTTGTTGTTGCTTTTGCTGTTGTTGTTGTTGTTGCTATTGCCGCTGGTTGGATTTGGTTAGTTCTTTTCGTTTTTGGGGGCTTCGCGCTGCAATGCGCTTAGTTTTTGTGTTCGCTACGTTAAAACGGAAACGGATGTGGCACATGCATAGCAAAACCACACACACAGAGACACACTACACACAACTCCAAAAAGGAAAACACTTGGAAAAAAATACGATTATCTAGAAAACCAGGTTAACTACGATTGCCCCACAGTTTTAATACCCTTTTAATGTTCGCATTTAGCCATGGTGATTCCATTTTTTGATTGAAATTCAATCATATAGATTTCTATTTGACTATTTGAGAACCCATAAAAGCGAAAATTGTTAACTTATTTTAAAATATTAACGGATTTTACGATTTCACCATGTTTTTTATATGAATAAATATATGCACATATATGTATGTACATATATATACTTTGTATAGTCGGAAATCGGAATATGCCCCTCCATGGCAAACGGCATACAAATACAATAAGTTGAAAAGATTTCTCTCTTCACAAGAGCAATTTAATTTTTCATTATATCAAAAATATGAAGAAAATTTGAAAGAAAAACTTCAAATTGGACTGATTCTATAATTCACAAAAATTATGACAGGAAATGCTTGTCTAAATTTCTTTAAAGGTTGATATTGTTCCATCAAATGACAAAACAAATGTTTAGAATCTGTTTAAGTCCTAATGTATTTTGTTTTAGCAAAAACAAATACAATACAAATAATAATGGCTAAAATCATGTCAGCAAGACCTTTTCAGGTTGAACCGATTTGAGATAGATCCTGGGTTATGGGGATGTGGGGGATCTCTGCCATTAGCCAGCATATAGCTCAACAGTAAATTTTACGAAACAAAAAAATTCAACAATAAATTGGCAAAAAGAGAGCGGGATTCATGATGTATTTGAGTAAGGGTGTGTGTGTGTATTTGCGGTCAGACGGCTATGGTCAGTCAGTTGGTCATTTAACGAGACTCGTCAAATTGCCGGCAGCGTTGTCAACGGCAGCAGCACTAACAAAAATTGTATGCAAATGTATTCGTCTGTCTATTTGTCGAGTTTTCTTTTTTTTTTCTTACTTTTTGCGTTTTACTAATACCTTTCATCTAATTTTTTTGTTGGTTTTGCTTGGTACTCTGCAGAGGGTCCTGTCCCTGCTCAGTCAACAAGACATGCGTGGACCCGAATCAATCATGCAACTGCGACGTGAAGGAGAATAAATGGAATTCGGATGAAGGTTACTACCAGGAACCGCACAGTTTGGGCATAACCAATATGTATTTCCTGCAACAGAAGGATCTGGATGATGAGGCCCAGGGTCGCATTACTTTGGGACCATTGGAATGCGTCGAGACAAGTGAGTGGACATTCTTTTAATTATTCATTTATATTGAACATATTTAATAATCATAAAATTTTTAATATCGTTAATCAACTTTAAATTGTTTTTTTTTTTTTTATACTAAACATATGTAGATACCCAAAAGTATGTTGTTACCTTTACCACATCACAATCGTATATCGAAGTGCCTGGATGGCGTAAGGGCGACATTGCCTTCTCTTTCCGGACGACTGGCGAGAAGGCCATATTGCTATTCCAGCCACCGATAAGAGCGCACTACCCCTCGTTTATGGTTGCCCTCACTGGCGATGACCAGCTCACGTTCACCTTTACATTGAGCACGGGCACGACGCGTGAGCTGGTGATTAACTCGCACCGCCGGCTAAATGGCGGCGAATGGCATAAAATATGGATCGACTACAACCAGTATCATGTGCGCTTCATGATAAACACCGATTACCAGATGCTCGATTTGCTGCCTGAAGAGGAATTTGGACCATTCGAGGGCAGCATGTATATTGGCGGTGCCACATTGTGAGTAGAGGGGGGGGATCTATTTTTTATATTTTTTAAAGGATAATCACTGGACGCCTTTTTTATGGCCGCTTGCAACATAGCGCTAGCATCAGCAACAGTAGCAGCAGCAGCTGTAATAATAATCGCAACAAAACCATCGTCATGGAGATGAGCTGATACCGAGCTTATGCTGCTCACCAATGGACCAGTGCCTGTTGCGGTTATTGCAATTTATTGCGGCAATTACGTTTTAATTATAAACGCGCGACTAACTGCCCAGCAGTAGTTAACAACAATGACAGTGGCAGAGACAGAGACAAATAGATAGAGTGAAAGTTTGAATACTCTCAACAAATTGTGGCCCAAAGTCAAAGCTAGCCCAGTTTTTCGATTGATAAGAAAATTACAGACTAATCATAGACACCTTTGATCCAAGTTTAAGACGAGTCTATAATAAGACCTTATTTGGCCAAGTTCGGACATAGTGATCGTTTCTTTGCTCAAAATGAAACAAATTTCGTTTGCAAACAAAAAATGTATATCTTATTTGGCCATTATAGATGCTATTACTGCTGGGGTAAAAAGATATTGATATAAGCCTCTTAAGTTCTTCCATTTGGCATAATAAAAAACTTTCTTTTAAAGAACAACAACAATTAATTTGGCGAAACTCATGTTCTCATCTAAAAACGCTCTCACCGCACATCGTTGCGTTGCGCCCGCAAAAGTATAAAAGTATGGCCATAATTAAATTAACTCCCCTCTCTGGAAATTCATTTCAAAGTCATTATCAATAATCAAGCGAAGGCACATCCTGTGGGGGCGGGGAGGGGGTAAGCAAAAAGTGACGAAGCAAAGAAGTGAGTGGAGGGGGAACAGCTTGTGTGTGCGCGCGGTTCTCTTTTTTACTCTGCATTTCTTCATTTTCTTTTTGTGCTGGAGAAGACCTTTTGCCCCTTTGGCAGTTGGCGTACTTAAAACGCGCTTATGCTTGATTGGCATAATTTATTAAGTTTCTTTTTTAACCACTCCTTTCCACCATCATCCAGACAGAGGCAGACAGACAAACAGACCGATGTAGTACGATGCCATATGAGGTGAAGTGAAAAGGGCGGATGGGTTTCGTTTTTTCGAGTGTCTGTGTTTAATTATTAAAAATTGTTCAAAAATCAAATTGAAAAGCAGAGCTAAAAGAAAATGTATGCACATTTGCACTTAACCTCAACCGTTTCAACCATTCATAAAATTTCGATGAGCGGTAAACACGCAGAGTAATTAACGGTAAAGTGCTGCACTTTATTATCAACCCCCACCCTCTCGCAAGCAACTCCTTCCATATCACTTGGAGCGCAAGTGAGCCGTTGTGCGCCAATTAATGTGATCAATTTATTTATACGAAAAACCCCCCATAGGCAACAACTACAACTGCATACGTACAAGGAAACGAACAAAGAAGAACACAAGTAATATTTAAAATCAAGTGAAAAACATTGATGCATCAAGGCCTCAGAAACAGAAACACAGAAAGCACTGCGACACGACGAAGGCTTCAAAACGGGTTGAGGGAAAATATGAGCCATTAAGTGGAATCACTGCCGGCTCATAAATAATCGAGTTAATCAACATATTGACAAAGTCCATGGGCGTCAGAGAGAGGAGGGGACTTAACGCAAGAGTCAATTTACAGACGTCTGGTGGAAGAGTATAATTGCAAAATGATCTTGTGAACAGGATTCATTCCTCATTAAATATCATAGCGACGCCCATGTTGTCGCATAAAGAGTCTTAAATCTCTTTATTTTTAAATATATATATTTAATCGTTAAAACTGCCGCCACAATGTTGACTAACTGACACAATCTATTTGAAGTGTTGCAAATCTGAGGAAAATGCCATTCCTCTGACCTATGGTGCTAATGATGGCCCGGCTAACGGACGTTCTTTATGCGGTATATGGACCATGCTCTACTCCGAGGACATGTCATGTTAATGTTGTTTAGCAGCTGTCTGGTGATCATTTGCATGACCATCGATTACCCGAGACCAAAACACACACACACACAAAAAGTGCAACAACAAAAAAAAAAAATTGAGAAAAAAAAATGAAAAAAGAAAAAGGAAAATGCGGCAACCATGGCAACTGGCTTGCCAAATATGCGAATTATTTGGCAGGAAACAGGACAACGTCGTCATTGGGGAAAATGTGTCATGTGGCGGCGGTGGCAGCGGCGGCGGCTGCTGCGGAACGTGCAACGAGCGGCATACGCGGCAGAGGCCGCCACATGAATGAATGAAAAGTGCTTAATTGCTTGTGACGGTGTTAAATAAATTCTTAATTGCTTCGCACTTTGCGCGTTTGCAACGTTAATAGGATTTCCGTCTGCATATACTCCGCCCCTCCTGCTCCTCCACCTACCCCGCGCAAAAAAAAAGAGATACGAAAAATTATACGAAAAAAAAGTTCCTTTCATTTTATTGCCGTTAATTTTGAGCAATTTTGTTTTTTTTTTTTGCTTTTTTGTTGGTTTTTTTTTTCTTTTTTGCTTTTGGGGCCAGGGCCACTACACAGCAAATCCTTTTAGCCAAGTGTCAACCAGCCGGCGGCACATCATTTGCAAGGCAAAGCGCTAAATTTCATTTTACAACGTCGGAACGCGTGTCACGCGTGTCCCCAACATACCCCGCCCCCCCATCATTTCCCATGAGGCTGCGGCTGTCGTTGATGTTAAGGGGGCAAAAAAATAGAGAAGAACGAAAAATGAAAATGAATTTTTTGACATGCAGCAGAGAACGACAGAGATAGCTGAAGTGAGGCAAAAAATGCTGCACACGTTGCAAAAACTAATGACTTAATAGCTAGCGGCAAAATAAAAATACAAAAAAATATGTACATAAACAACGTAGAAAACTTCGAGATACCGTGTACAACTGAGATGCACGCATATACAAATCCATGTAGGTAACGGATGATTAAGCGATCTGTATACTAGTGACTATCATATAAACTCAAAATTTATACGCATCTAATAATTGATATACTCATAATTGATATACATATGTCATGACTGGAGAGTCGCACAGCTGAAAGAAACGCCGAGCTGAAGGAACGGCCCAGTACGAAGACCCCACCAATTCGTTTGTGATTATTCAATAACTTTTGCGCTTAAAGAACAATTACGCAACTTAGTCAGCCAATTACAACCGACAAAGTGGCAAGAAGAACAAAAAATAAACAGAAAAAAAAATTAAGAAAGAAAGAAATGTAAAGGAAAACCAGATAAAAGTGAAAAGAAATTATAATAAAATGGCAACAGCAAACCCCAAAGAGAATTGAGAGAGTTTTCTCCTTCTTTGCCATCGTTTTTTTTTTTTTCTTTTTTTTTGTTCACTTCTTTTTGTTTTAAACAAGAATTTTAATTTTGCTTAGAGCTTTTGCAGAACTGTGGCGACATCTCCTTCCTCATCCCTTTCTGCCCCCTTCCATATTCTCCATCGTAATGAAATTTACATAATTTAGAAAGACATTTGAGCAACTTTTTTTGTACGTTTTTTTCACTTTAGTCGCTGCTGCACGCGTATAAACAAGACATTTCCGCCACTTCAATTTTCAAAAGCTTACACTTGAGATTTTATTGGCCAATTCATTGTTTGGCGTACTGACAGTGAGAGCAAATGAGACAGACAGACAGTCAGAGAGGGAGACAGTTAGAGAAAGGATGCAGAAAACTTGAAAGTGAAGAGAATACTTGCGAGAAAAGGAACAATAAAGAACATTGGATTCCCCGTTTTCCGCCGAAATTTTGATCCTCTTCTATTTTTTGTCGAATTGGCAACAGCTCTTAAAATCCGCTAAGGATTAGATATATGTACATTTAGCATCGTAAGAATTGCCAAAAAGTGACCAAATTAAAGCACACAAGCGGGCATATCTCTATCTATCCAAGTCAACTTGTCAAGCTCTTTACTTACTTACTTACGCTTTTCAAATTCTCCCACTTGATTAATAAACAAACTCATCTATACTAAAACCGACAGAAACTCCAATTATTAAAAAAAAGGGGAAAAAAAATGCAACACAATTTGAAAATTTTTTTTTGTTAGTTACATTTTGGAAATTTCAAAAAAAGAAGTCTGAATAAAATGTGAAAGCTGCATAAAAAACTTTTCCAACAGCTGCCCCATTTTACAGCAATGTCCATTCACATTCATTTCTCCGCCCGTCAGTCTTCACGACCCTTTCTGGGAAGTGCAGAGCGAGTGGGGGTGGTAGGATGAACGGGTCGAAGTTTCGATTTTGCAGCTTGGCAACTTTAAAATCCAAACGCGTCAAAACCCGCGGATGGGTCGAAATTTATTTGCATAAAGTCACAGAGATAAAAGATTGCAATGCTGATGATGATGATGATGATGATGATGATGATGATGATGATGATGATGATGATGATGATGATGATGATGATGATGATATGCGATTTCTGTCTTTCTCTCGCCTTATTTGACGCCAAGTAAATACGGGAAAAATGTTAGGTCCCAGCTGCCAAGTTATTGAATAGTTATGACAAGTCATAATATTGAGTAATCCCACAGTCAGCCAACTGCTTTTCATCCTCTTTTCCGCCTCTCTCTCTCTCTCTCTCTCTCTCTCTGCCTTCCTTCTTGACAGCGACCTGCTAAAGAAATTGTCAGTGAAGGCTGGACTTATTGGTTGCTTCCGTGGTCTGGTGGTCAACGGTGAGATACTTGATATCTATAGCTATATGTCTGTGCATCTGTCGGAGATTATCAAGGACTGCAAGCCATCTTGTGTGCCCTCGCCCTGTCGCAATGGAGCCCAGTGCAAGGAGCTATGGAGCAGCTTTAAGTGCGTTTGCAATAATCCTTGGGCGCACATTGGCGAGTTCTGTGAGACAAGTGAGTAAACGACATTTCAATAAACTTTCTCTCATTTTCAATGTGTTTGTATGGTTATATATTTCATTCCATTCTTGTCGACAGACATCAATGAAAAGGCCTTAACGTTCATCAATCGGGAATCATTTCTCATGCGAAATTACCTTAGTGTAGCTGCCACTCCAGCAGCTCTAATGCATGGCATTGAGGGTGAACGCGAGATGTTAAAGGGCATACTAACACACGATTTGCTAATTAATCTAAGGACCTACGACACCAATGCCTTGGTTCTATATGCCAACGATCATTATAATAACTTTATCCACTTGTACATCAGTGCAGCACGTGAGATTGTCTTTCTCTATAACTATGGCGATGAGATTGTTAATCTTACTCTATTGGACGATACACTGATGGCTTCGCTGAAAAGCATTCAGGTGGCCATAGTCCGTACTGAGCAGGAGACCCGCATGCATGTCAATGAACGTAGTGTTAGCATAGATCGGGGCAAGCAACTGCTGGACGAGTACGCTAACAAGCCTTGGATCAATCCAGAAAAGGGTGAGTTACAATATCTAATATAATATTACGAAATATTGTATAAAAAACTGCCAGAAACCTATCGTACATTTTGGTTTATCCAACCAACTCATTGCACTCTTACTTTGTTTTGATTGAGGTTTAGTTTTAATTTAATTTTTATTAATTTAGTTTTACATTTAGAGAAAATGCACATTTTGCAGCCAGTTTTTTTTTTTTTTTGTAGTTTTATTGAATACCTCTTTTAACCTAAACTAATGGAATTGAACTTCTTTTTGGGGTTGGTTGCGCCCCCCACTACCTTCGTCACTTCCAACGGCTACCCACTTTTGTGGCCTTCGGATGTGCAGATGTGGTGCTATTTTGGGCCTCATCTTGAGCTGCCAACTCTTCATCAATCAGCAATTCAAAGTTTCCTAAAGCATCGGCCGATGGTACTTTATTCCAACGTACATCAGGCACTCCGTCTGGTGGCAAGACAACCGATAAAATGTTATCAATTAACTTATATTTGAGAATACGATCATTTACTGTCGTTGAAGTTAGAGATGGCGAGGCGTTAACCTCGACTAGCCAAGGCTTTAGAGCATTATCAATGATTATGTCGTAGCCATAGCACTCGAAACAATGCCTATCACTAGCCATGACGGGAGCAACAGCACGCAGTGAGTGCACTATGAGCCAGGATATGGCCCCAAATAGACGATCGGTGACCTCTTTGCCGCGTGTGCCTTCCAAATAGAGAGCTAGGTTCTGGACTGACCATTTGCCACCATGTAAGGTGTTATATTCGCCGCCATGCTTTTGCACACTTACATTGGTTAGATGCACATACATGTTATCTAATTCCGTAACACTGGTATCATACTTTACCGTACAAAAGCGACAGAATCCCTGCTTAAACAAATAGGCCTTGAGGGGGCGAAAGGAGGCAACTAGCACATATAAACGTAAATCAAATTTCTTGCCTCCAATCAGTAATGGATTGTCTATGTAGCGTGATATAACATATGATTCCTTGGCAATTTGTGGATGAAATGGCCCCTTGGCCTCCCGCGACCATTTTTTGAGTTTGGACAACTTATTAATTAGGAATATGCCGGCTCCCTGAGATTTGCCACACGGCTTCATAATCCAAGTGCTTAGCGGAAATTTGCGATACTCTTCCACAAACATATTATAATCAGCGGGAAGAACAAATGTGGTGGGAACGAAATCTAAATATAGATATCGTGTACCACTCGAGTTATTCGATTCCGTTTTCTCGGCCAACGGATTGCCATCTCGTTCCAGATCCTTGCGATAGCGTTTTATATTTTTCACTAGCAAATCCTTGCGCGATAGCTCATAATGATTGGGAAAATGATTAATCATTTGATTATCGTGCATCCGATAGCCGCTATCTACACTGAAGATGTTCCTGCAGGTCTGCACTCCGGCCCAATAGAAGTGCCAATCATCGTCGCCGTTAACCTGATGCCAGCCGCGTTTCTCGAAATTGTTAACCAGAACCGATTTATCCAAATCCGTGCAGAAGCCAATTTTAATCTTGTCATGAGTGGTAGTCGATGTGGGACCACAAGCGCCGCCGGGAACACCGGTCATAACACTCATGGCGCCACTGCCGCCACCTCCACCACCACCGGCCGTTGTTGCATTGGCGCCGCTAGTGCCTGGTAAACGTCCGTACATGGTGGCTGAACTCTGGCCGAGTGTTGGCTGCAGACTGGCGTAGCGCCACGCCTGCGTCCAGTCGGAAAACAAGGAAACGTCACCGCCCCCTCCTCCAGCACCTGCAACAACAGCGCCACCAACCCCACAGCCACCTCCTCCACTGTAATGTCTCGACTGGTTGGGCATCGTTGCCAAGGATTCACTTGTTTGATTTTTGACTGCAAGTTATTGAACCAACAAAGCCAGTTGTCGCGTCCTTTCGTTAGTATTTGTTCCTTTTCTAGTTGTTATTGTTGTTGGTGCGCTGCTTTCCTTTTTTACAACTCTTCTATTTCCTTCTTTTTATTATTATTTTCATTTGGTTGCCTGGCACTAGCTTTAGTTCCTACGCCTGCTGCTACTGCTGCTGTTGCTGTTGCGTCAACTCCTGTTCGGTTCTGGTGGTATGGTCTCGTCCTTGCAACTGGCTTTTTTTATACCCCACCAAGCGCAGCACAGCACAAAAATTTTCAAATTGTTTAGCAAGTAAAGTTGCAAAAATGCCAAAAATTTTCCACACACACACACACATACACAAGAGCGAAAATCTGTGCTCTGTGATCGCCAAATTATGTGCACTTCAAATGCTTTTTTATGCTAGCCAGTCAGTGTATAAGTGTATATGTCTGTGTTCGTATATGAATGTATGTATGAATGGGTGAGCATGTGTGTGTGTGTGTCTGTTGAAATCTGTTGAAAATAAACGCCATTCAAATGGCGAAAGTTTCCCCTCTATGGCACAAAAACATCGGGCTGCTTTGTCGATGCTAACACATAGAGAGAGAGAGAGAGAGAAAATATAAAAAACGAAATGTTTTTAAACGCTTCTCTTCTTTTGTTGACCGAATAAGTTAATAAAAAATAAAATAGTGGCAAAACTTGAAAAAAAAATAAATCCAAAATTGGTATATAAACTGTTTTACAATTTCATAAAACGTCAATATATGAGAAATTAGTGAAAAAGGCTATTAAAAAATTATAATTCTAAAAAACTGGCTAACTTTTACAACTAAGGCCATGAAGAAGTTTGTATACCCTAGCCAAAGCACCAATTGTCGTTTTGTGCAAATAGACAATATGTTTGTTTCAGACCTGTTTATATGATATTGTCAATCGATTCTAATAAAACCTAGCAGTGTTATTTAAAGGATGCTGTTGAGTATTACCTTTTTAATGAGTAAGCAAGTTCATAATTGCCACACAAACACACTCTATTAATATGACCTACACCAATAAAAATTACGTATGTTTTTGGGAATAATCTCATTATTTGAAACAATTGTAAAATGATTATAAGCTGCTGCGAATAACTGTTAAAGTTTTGCCTGCAAGTCAACGGCAAGTGATTACACCTTAAACCAACAAAAAATCAATCATAATTACACTTTCTCTCAGTTGTCCATGAGAATTTACAGGCTATTCGAGACTAAAACGTTAGCAATCAAAATTGGGATTGGTTTATAAATGGCTGGGAATAACACATAAGCACTTATGTAATTAAATGCGTTAACTGGAATTATAGTTAGGGGGTGTTCATTGCAGGAGCTAGAACCATTGCAGAAGGCAATGCAGGACCGCAACCCGATTCAAACCCTATCTGTCTCTACTACGCTCCCTCTCTCCCTCTATCTCTCTCTGTCGCTCTCTATAATGTACATTGCTAGCGTTACTGCTGTTGGCTGCAAACATTTCAATTAGACAAACTTAAACTCGAAATTGATGGGCCCAAAACCAGGACGCAAAAACCAAAGGGAGAATGGAGCAAGAGGGGACGGAACGTTTACAGACTGGCTCCCAAAAACCGAAATGCCACGGCAATGAAGGCTCATTTCCGCCCACTCACACACACACATGCACGACTAGGCAAAATTAAGCCATGGCAGAGCTACAAAACCTTCTTCTCCTACTGTTCCCCATCCCTTTCATCCTAGTACTTCTCTTGCCTCATTCGATTTTGTTTATTTGCAGAGGTACTGTCGCCGCATCGCCCCCCGGCCCCGCCCACCGAGTACTTTCAATTCCATGTTGGCGGCTATGATCCAGCAAATTTGCTGCGTCCCAATGTCGACTCGCCGGCACTGGAGGGCTACATTGGCTGTGTGCGTGGATTGAAAATTGGGACCCAGTTGATCGACTTGGCGGAAATCAATGAAAGGAATATAGCGCCCAGTAAGTATAAATCAATTTTCATTGAGTGCAATTTTCGGTTGCGGCCTAATGCCATTTTCTTACGGCAACTAACTGAACCGTACTAAAACGAACAAACGACCACGCCATCAGGCCAGGCCAGGCCATGCCATGCCAGACTAGACCAGACCAGACCAAAGCCGCGCTATTGCAACTTAATATGCATGCAATTTCCGTTAAGTGCAAGAGACTCAACGGCGGTCGAGGGATGTATGCAACCACCAACAAAATGTCCATGGTTAGGACACCAGGCTGGCAAACAGGCAGACAGGCGGCAAGAAGACACTTTGGTACGCTAAGATTAATGCCAATGCGATAAGCGAACCGAAAAAGCCCACACGGCGTATGATTTATGCGGCCACACACGACGCGGAAATTGCAACCTGACTTTGATGCGATTAACTAACCATTGCCCATAACTGTCATTGCCAACGATTCGGCCCCATAATCCAAGATGTGCCAGATGCGGCCGTTCCATACCAAGTTATTGTTGAGAAAACCAGAAAGAAAAATAATTTTAAGTCCTTTGAAAAGGGTTGTTCGACAAAAGATACAGAAACAGCACAAGTTTCATTTCATATAATGCAAATACAATCAATAAATGGGTATAATTTCATAAATGTATCATCTCTAGTATAATTTCTGATATATCTTTGTATTCCTTTGATTACAATTTTATATTTACTTATCTATTTCTCAGCCCAGAAAGGCGTTCTGCCAAATTGTCAAATAAAGTGCGACGCGGAGCCGTGCAAAAATGGGGGCATTTGCAAGGAGCATTTCGCTGAGCAACTTTCCACCTGCGATTGCGAGCACACCAGTTTCCTTGGTGAATTCTGTTCCGTGGAGAAGGGTGCCGATTTCAGTGGCGAATCGACATTGCAACGCAAATTTGAGCTTTCAAGTTCAGGTCGAGTGGACTATGTGCGACTGCAGTTGGCCTTCTCATCGTTTGATTTGCGACGGGCCAATCGTATAATGCTGCTGCTGCAGACAGCAGCGGAGCGCAGTTATTACCTCTTGTTGGCCATCACTTCGGATGGCTACCTGCAATTCGAGGAGGATCGCGAAAATGGCCAAACTGTGGGTGCAAGGATCGACAGGAATTTTCTAAACAGTGCCAGGCATTCGGTATACTACGTGAGAAATGGAACACAGTCCCAGCTGTACATTGATCGAGAGCAGGTGCCGCTGATGGATTTTGCTTCACGTGTTGGAACAACTGCCTTAGATGCGGGTGCTAATCGCGCACAGATTGGTGGCATCAATACGACCGATTCGCGATTCGCCATCTTTAAGAGCTACAGCGGTTGCTTGTCGAGTGAGTCAAGTTGTTTCAGGTCATAAATTTTAACTCTGCGGAACATTAATTTTTTTCGTTGGGTTGGTTGGCAGTTGCCTCATCAAGTAATGCCTCCAGTGTGCATCATGTTGCAAGTTTATGAAGGGGCGAAAAATAAATGCTCTATCTTTTTATACCTCCCTACCACCCTTTCTCACTCTTTCGCACACTATCGCCCTCTTTTGCTCTTTCTCTGCACATTGTTGACCAAAAAATTAAATTTATTCGCCTGCCACATAAAAAGTCATTTCCGTGGCTGTTGCCATAAATTTTTGTCAGTTTTTCTCGCTCTCAAGATTTACGGTGCTGCTCATATTTAAATTGCTGTTTTGCCAACGTTATTGTTGTTGTTGTTGTTGTTGTTGTTGTTATTGTAACCGCAAAAGTTCACTTTGATTAAAACTCTCAACTAGCCAAACAGCTGCCACGCCCCCACCCTAACCCCCCTGCCACCAAAAGCCTCTAGCATCCTCATGCATATGCCACATGTGTGCAAGCTGTAAAACGTGTCCCATTAAAGCGCCATTGAAGTGCGATAGTTTGCCAATGGCTATAAACAGTAATAGAAGAAAAGATTGGAGTGGAGAGGAAAGGAAAGGATAGTAGAGAGAGAGAGAGAGAGAGAGAAAGAAAAATGGAGAAAGTGAGCAAAAAGGGGATCGAGGGAAGCAAATGTCCAGCGGCATATTGCACACTGCATAAAGTATACAGGAAAAAACCGCTCAATATTATAAAGAATGGGACTTTGGATGACATTCGATAGAATTCCTCCATTTTGCTGCACATTTTTTGAAAATTCTCTTTCTTGCAACATGAAAGGATATATTGGCCATGAGAAGAAGTTAACTCTTCATTGGCATCTCTTCTTATTTTCAATAATTTCCCGACTAATTCTTTCTAATTTTCCTATATCTCTGTTTGTAATTTGTTTGTCCCAATAGATCGTAAGAGAGATAGAATCACTGTAAGAAACACTGACACGCCCCCTTTTTACGGAAATCACAAGTCAGCATAAAACGATAAAGAAGGTTGGGTAAATGGGAAGTGGTTACCGTTAGGCATTAAAAATTTTTATTGCTAATTTCGGTAACGCATAAAACACGCACGACTGGCAGCAACTGACTTTTCCTTTTCCCCATCCCCAGAAAGTTGGTCCCTTAGGTAAAGGAATTCCATTTTGGAACCTAAATTCGATTTTGAAGACTCTTGTGTGGGAGGAAATGGAATGAAATGGGGGACAGAGTTGTTACATTTGCATTTCAATTTGAATTAATGATCAAATACTAATGAAAATTTAACCTTTGATTATTCCTCAATTGAACTGGACATTGAATGCCTACTGGGCAGACATCTACATACAGGTTAATGGTCACATTATGAAGCCACTCGAAGAGTATATGCTGTTCACCAAATCGGGTGCCGATAATATAACGGTGATAAATCCGCAGGGTGTACGCAGTGCGCAATGCAATGCCAAATTTGATGTGACCGAGCAGCCCACCCAAGAGCCCATGGTCAATGTGAGCATGGTAAGTACATTCAATAAGTATGGGTATGAGGGTATGGATGGGGAGTGGAGCTATCTCCAATGAAGCGCTAAATTGTGCTAATGAAATGCATCCCTTTTCGACCAGATACCTGAGCCTTGGGTGGAAGAGCCACCCCAACGTGTGCCCTACATATCGAAATTCGTCTATGATGTCGACAAGAAGGAGGATTCCACTCAGGTGGTATTTATCACACTGACCACAGTGTTTGTCATCATTGTTATATGTTGCCTGCTGGAGGTTTATCGAAGCCATTTGGCCTATAAGAAGCGCATAGAGCGTGAAACCGATGAGGATATCATATGGTCCAAAGAGCATGCAACCAAAATGCATGAATCGCCGGGTGTGAAGGCAAGTCCAGCAGGAGGTATGGTGGTTCCATCAAAGGGTGCGCCGTACAGTTACCAAGCGGTAAGCAGAAATAAGAAGATTTATTAAAAAGTCGACTGCTTTTAGCTGTCATGTTCCTGAAATCAAAACTGGCAACAGTCTTGATTAATTACAGAAGCTTTAAAGAGATTTTCTCATTCCCCCTCTCACTTTCTCTCTTTTTCTCTTTTCTCTTTGTTCTTCTATGAGTATTTTTGCAGCTGCCGCAGGAAGACAAAAAGCCAAGTTCGAATGGAGCTCCTTTGGTGGGCATCCTTAAGAATGGCAATGCAATAACGCCACCGCCAGAGCCCAATACTCCTTCAGTCGCTACCAAAAATGGCGATATTGTCACGCCCATAAATGAAGAAGAGCACGAAGTTGATGATGTTGAGGACGAAAAGGAAGTGGTGCAGCCAAAGGACGAACAAAGGCAAAAGGAAGATGAAATGCAGGAGACAAAACCAAATGGCCAACAGCTGTTAAATGACAGCAAAGAAAATACTGCAGATATTTTAACTTCACCTATCGCACCACCCTCCTCTGGTAATGGCCTGACCTTAACAAAATGTGTTTTTTAGAGAGTGTGTGTGTGTGTGTGTGTAGAAATAATTAACGTTGTTCTCCTCTATTCACAGTGGCAAGGACGGAGACGGGTAACGGGCCTGTGGAAAATGGTCAACTGAATCAGACAGAAGTTTTTAGCCCCATTAATGAGCTACCGGTAAGCAACAGAGCTCCACAAAATTCAATCAAAATGGCGCCGCTTGTCACCATAAGTGAGACCAATTTGCATGACTTATGACTGCGACGACCTTGATAATTCAAATGGAAATTGGCATTGCATATTATAACTTCCTCTATATACATATACATACTTATTTCTCGTGTAAATAAACAATCAACTACAACAACAACACAGCATGTCATTTAGCATACACACACACAACCATTATATCGACCCATACACATACATACACACACTCTTAGCCATTAAAATGGCGAAATCCCTTGTTCGTTAATTTTAAAATTGCATGTTCATTTGCCGAAAAACAGATTCAAAATGACAAATTGATCAGAATTAATATTAGATCTTAAAATTACAAGTTAACCAATTGAGACGATAGCAAAGAAACTGTCTTAAAGTGGACCAGAAATCTTATTAGCGTCCATTAAAATACCAAAGCCAATTTATAATTAAGAAAACGGAAACTCAAAGCCCTGACATGCCCATTCACAAGTTCGGAATACTTATCATTAGATTGCAGTTACATATCGATTTATTCTAAGCGAAACTCTACCAACAAAATGTTCCGTTGCAAACATTTTGCTGATTTTGAAAGGGACAAATATAATTGACATCGGTTTGCGGCTATTAAAGCTGTTTCATTGATTTTGTTATCCTGACTTATATACACTTTATATATATGAGTGCACTTTTGTCATGTTTTTCTCTCTATCTCTATCACGCCATCACATCTGTCGCTGTCTTTGTCTATCTATGTATAGAGTTTTCTGTCTGCCTGGCGGCCATATAATCAGCTTGTGAAAATGTGCCATTTAATTAAACTGCATTTAATTGAATTTAACTAAATAAACAAATAAATATACATATGTTTATATGCACACATTGGCCGTATAAAGAAACACATATATAAGTTCATATATGTATATATAAAAGAGAGAGAGAGAGAGAGAGGGAGAAAGACAATCCAAACATTTTCTTCATTTGAAGTTTTCCAAAAATATTTCGCTTTGTTACACCCATCCGCCCACATATAATTGTAATTTAATGGCGCCATACACACACACACACACACACACACACACACACACACAGACACATACACGCATTAACATACGGTGTGTGTAGTGTGTTGAGTAGTGTCCAAACCTACAACGAGTTTAGACACAAACACACACACACACACACACAACACCTTTTGAGAAGTTGAAAGTTGAAAGTGCAGAGAGGTGATTCTGAATCGGCTCCCTGAAATCGGCGTTTTTGGCAGTGTATCCGGCGTTTTAATCTGGAAATTAATAGGTGTCGCTTAGTTTGGACGTCCAATAACCGAATCTACTCACGGTTTGTCCCAGTGGTCCCGGCGCGGCGCGTTCACAACATTGTCGCGGTCGAAGCCACCTGGGCTTGGCGATAAGCGAGAGGGGTGCGGTGTACCCCGAGGGATCCATCTTGGCGTGAGTGGCTCATCACTCTCACAGACGACAACTCGGAGAGAGCATCTCTTGCTTTTTTGCTTTTCTGCTTTTGTCCAATCTCTTTTTCATCTGCGCAACACACGGGCAACAATCTTGCCACCTGGCGAACAGCTGTCCGGCGGGCGGCCAGATCTCCAAGCTAGAACTTGCAATTCCAGCTGATCGTTTCCAACCCAGAGTGAGTAAGCTTAATTTAAAAGCTCAGCCCAAAGCTCAGACTGATTGAAAGCAGCTACGCAAAGTTTTTAAAGCCCTGGAAGCTCAAATTGATGTCTTAGACGCATATCACCAGCAACTACAGGTGGCGCTGACGGCTAAGTGTCGGCTGATGGTACGAAGGGCCTTGGTTCAAATCCCAGGCGAGGAAATATCAAATATCAGAACTTGTTTTTTTTGGTATCTAATAATAATTTCCTGGCTTGCTGCAGTCAACTCAGACGGTGGTGTAGTTGAGCAGTAGCACATCTCAGGCCCCAGGGGCCCTGGTTCGACCCTCCGTGGAGGTGGTGGCCAAACACAAAACAGCAAATTAATTTACATACCCAACTTACATAAATACAAACTATTAAGAGTTTAAATCCAAATTTAAAACCAATTTATTTGAGTTTAAACTTCTCTTAACTTAACTCAATCAATAAACCAAAACTTCTGAATTCAACCAAACTCACTATTTAAAAAATAGCCCTTAACTTAAATTAGCCTATTACACCACGCTCTCCTACACAAAATTCTCAACACCTCGCCCTGGAGGACGGCGACGATTTCCAGGCGGTGTTCGGCCGGCGTAGTTCGCTACCAAGAACGCCACCGCATCTAGCCCAGCAGAAATGGTCAACCCCTGAGCCCCCGTCTGCCGAAAAGAAACTCCCCCCCCGCAGCACCTCCAACCATAAGCATCGGCTGGTGGCGTCTCCGGAAGGGATGATTGGCGGCAGTAATGTCATTGGTGGTGGAACCTCAATCCCAAAACGAGGAAGAGATCTTTCCAACTCACCAAGCGTCGATGGAAGTGGCACTAGCGATGGCGACGTTCCGCCAAAAAGAGTTAGAGGAGAAATCTCTGAGAACAGAGGAGGAATAGGCAAAGAACTAGCTGAGATGAGCCATCTCATACAAGAAATAATTGATGCAACGTCGGTTGGTGGCGACTCCAAAGTGCGCCACATCAACAACAAGATGAGGGGCCAGTTTTCCCAGCTGAAAAAGCTGATTGAATCAGTATCCTCTCAATGGGAAAACCACGAGAACGGCGATGTCACGGTAATCGCGGCAGCACCTGCCCCACCACATATGGAAAACAGATACCAGCAGACGGATCTAATGTCAACTCCCCAAAGGAGGAGTGTCCACACGCAGACGGCCAGAGGATCAACATCGAAGCCACGGGAAGTCCAAAGAAGGCCAAATTCAGCACCACAACTACAGAAGGAAGAATCTCGTATCGTCTCTGACGACGGCTGGAAAAAAGTGGAAACAAAAAAGAAGCAGCAACACATACCACCAACAACACCTGCTCCTCCCAGAAAACGACGCAATGATGCAATCCTAGTGCACAGCACGGGCAATATTACTTACAGCGAAATGCTTAGAAAGGTGACCAGAAGCAATGATGCAAATCTCAAGGCGCTCGGAGAACAAGTACAGCTGGTGCGAAAAACGGCTAAAGGAGATTTACTGCTCCAACTAAAACCTGGAGAAAATAACATACAAAAATGGAAGGACGAAATCGGATCGATTTTCGGCAACCAAGCGGAGATGAAGGCACTCACCAACTTGGTGAGTCTAGAAATCAAAGATTTGGATGAGATGGCACTAAAGGAAGACATTCTGGCCGCGCTCTCGTCGCAACTGAGTGTTGATGTGGACCAAAACGCAATTAAAAATTTGCGCCCAGCCTATTTTGGCACCCAGAAGGCCACCATTCTCGTCCCACCCGAGTCGGCAAAAATTATCTTATCCGCAGGCAGACTGAAGATCGGATGGACGATCTGCAAGATTAGAGAAATTACTGCCCCCATCAGATGCTACAGGTGCCTCAGAACTGGGCACATTGCAACCAGATGCGCCGATCCAATCGATAGGAGCAACTGGTGCCTAAAATGCGGAGCCAAGGACCATAAGGCGATGACCTGCAAGAATCCTCCCTACTGCTTCCTCTGCGAGGCCAGCGGTTTGGAACAACGGGCACACAGAGCCGGAGGACACAACTGTCCATCATCCGCAAATCGTGTCTCCTCTGTGTTACCATTAACGTCCCAGAAATGAAGATTCTACAATTGAATCTTAACCACTGCGGTGCAGCACAAGATCTGCTCAAACAATCCACAAGAGAGCTAATCATCGACTTGGCTATCCTCAGCGAACCCTTTAAGGTGGGTGACGGGCGCACTTGGGCCTCCGACCTCACAGGAAAAGCAGCAATATGGGCTTGCGGGCTCAATGTACCGGCCATGGAGTCTGTTTATGCAGCGAACGGATTCGTCAGGGCGAAGATTGGAGAACTGTGGCTATACAGTTGTTACTTAGCTCCTAGTCTACTAATTAGCGAATTTATGAGCACTGTTGACGCACTTGCAGCTGACGCAAGAGGAAAACACCAAGCCATCGTCGCAGGAGACTTCAACGCATGGTCAGTTGAATGGGGAAGCAGATGCACGAATGCCAGAGGACGGATTTTGTTGGAGTCCTTAGCCACCCTCGATTTGGCAATCCTCAACACGGGCACTGAGCACACATTCAGCCGAGCAGGCTACGGATCCACCATAGACGTGACCTTCTCCAGCAGCAACCTCTTCCAGCTGACTACCTGGATGCTCTGTAGTCACTACACCGCTAGCGATCACCAGGCAATCCTGCTCACCGTTGGAATCCGGCAGCCGACCAACAACATCGCAAACACCAACAGGAAGAAGCAATACCGGGTCGACTCATTTAACCCCACCACATTTGCCCCTGCGCTGGTAATTCCTGCTCTAACGGGAAACGCCGTTGACAGCGCTAAAAAATTAACGAACGCATTAGCAGCAGCTTGCGACGCAAGCATGTCCATCCGCAGACGTCATAGCAGGCACCGACCATCGGTCTTTTGGTGGAACGAGAGCATCGCGGACGCCAGGAAATTGTGCCTGAGGGCTAGGCGTTGCTACCAACGTTCGAGGGGCAGGCCTGAGTTCCAATCACTGCAGCAGGCGTACGCAGCCAGCCGAAAGGCGCTAAAAAACCAGATCAACGCGAGCAAGCGTAAGTCATTCTTTGATCTCTGCGACTCTGCCGAAAATGACATCTGGGGTAAGGCCTACAAGGTGGCCCTAAAAAAGCTTGGCGCAACTAAACCTGCCGCGCCGGACAAGACCCGAATGAGGCACATAGTCGAGGCTCTTTTTCCCCCCAGCTCATCCATAGCACCAAGAGCAGCAAATCACACTACGGCTACTGTTGACGTCCCAGTTAGCTCAGACGAGGTGGTACATGCAGCTGCATTATTGCAGACCAACAAAGCACCCGGTCCAGACGGCATCCCCAACGTGGCCCTCAAGCTGGCAATGCTTTTACAGCCGGACAACTTTGTAAAAACATTCAACAAATGCCTGGAAGAAGGTATTTTCCCCTCTCAATGGAAGATACAAGACCTGGTGTTGA
This sequence comes from Drosophila austrosaltans, assembly GCA_035045865.1. NCBI lineage: Eukaryota > Metazoa > Arthropoda > Insecta > Diptera > Drosophilidae > Drosophila > Drosophila austrosaltans. The sequence goes on along the minus strand of JAWNOQ010000207.1, from coordinate 786,734 downwards.
TTCCCAAACCGAACAAACCACCAGATGACCCTTCGGCGTATAGGCCAATCTGCCTGTTGGATTCTATTGGCAAAGTTTTCGAGAGGCTAATTAGCACAAGGATCGAGGCGGCTTTAAAACTGGCAGGAGATCTGTCGCCAATGCAATTTGGATTTCGCAGGTCAAAATCTACCATTGACGCGCTCGGCACAGTGATTGACATCGCTAAAAAGGCCACTGAGGGCCAGCGATGGAAAGGCGGCAGCAAAAAATACTGCTTGATGACCACACTGGATATAAAAAATGCCTTCAATTCTGCCAACTGGAGTCGCATCCTACAGGCGCTCTTCAATTTCAGGGTTCCAGCTTACCTCACCCAAATAATTGAGGACTACTTCCGTGATAGGATCCTCCGGTACAGCACGAGTGAAGGAACGGAGAACTACTCTGTGCTTGGCGGCGTCCCACAAGGCTCAGTTCTGGGACCCCTACTTTGGAACGCGATGTATGACGGTATCCTCCGTCTGAATCTCCCTGCCGACGCCACTGCAGTTGGCTTCGCTGACGATGTAGCCCTAGTAGTGGTAGCGAAACACCTCAAGGACTGCGAAGACAACACTGTAGCCGCAATAGCTACCGTTAAACAATGGCTGGCTACTGCAGGTCTGCAGCTGGCGGACCACAAAACTGAAGCTGTCCTCATAAGCAGTCGCAAAGTGGTCGAAGTGGCCAGCATCAGGATGGAGTCTTGCACGATAGAGTCGTCACGGGCGATCAGGTATCTAGGAGTTTGGATTGACACGCGCCTTTGTTTCAAGGAACACCTCCAGCAGGCATGCACACGTGCAGCGGAGCTCTGCAGATCGCTCAGCCGTATCATGCTCAACACCAGGGGCCCAAAGCAGGGTCGCCGCCATCTGCTGATAAACGTGCTGAAATCCACGATGCTTTATGGAGCACCAGTGTGGGCCACGGCAATGGAATTCGCGTCGTACAGGAGGGGACTGGAATCATCCTACCGCCTTGGAGCTCTCCGAGTCTGTTGCGGCTTCCGGACCATCTCAGAGGAAGCGGCGCTTGTAATCTCAGGCCTCATTCCTTTCGACATCCTTGCGCGTGAAGTCAAGCACAGATACTTGCACAGGGACTCCATATCCTCTAATCCCAGCGCCGCGAGGGAAGCGAAATCCTTGGCCAGGAACGCAAGCCTGGCAGAATGGCAGAGACGCTGGAACGCGGGACAGAAAGGCAGGTGGACCTTTAAGTTGATACCCAACATACCAGCATGGGTCAACCGGCGACACGGTGAGGTTACATTCGAGCTCACCCAACTACTCAGCGGTCACGGATGCTTCAGAACCTACTTGTTCAAGCTGGGGCACGACACCAGTCCAGTCTGCCCGGAATGCCAGCACGAGATCTGGGAATCAGCGGAACATATCCTCGTGGAGTGCCCAAGATTCATTGAGGAACGGCGTGCCCTGGAGGCGGCGTTCGACGGTGCTAAAGTAACCAGCACCAACTTTGTATCCAACATGCTATGTGACCAAAACAAATGGTCAGCCGGATGCAAATTTGCGACACAGGCGATATACAAACTGCGGGCAACTGAAAGGTCACGCATCACAGGAGGGCCATAGATGGCCTGCCAGCGAGTCCTGCGAAGCAATACGTCACAGTAGTCCCGCAGGATTTCATTGGCTCTTCCTTCTCTCCTACTCTCTCAACTTTCTTTTTCTCTTTATTATATTTTATTCTCATTATTATATCTTCCTTTACAAATCTAAATTTTTTGTTATTTAATGTTTAGCTTAATAAATGAATTAAAAAAAAAAAAAAAAAATACGGTGTGTGTATGTGTGTGTGTATTTATGCGCATTGTTTTAATTGTTAATATCAAATGCGCTTATAGTGTGACTATTTAATTAAAAATCAGTTGAGAAAAAAGCTTTGGCAATGATGCATAAATGAAAATTGTCCATTGTGTGTCATTGTGGGACAGGCGGGGTGTGGCATGGGCGCCATGAAGGTGGATTCTCTGGAGCACCCGCCATAAGCTGGCCAATATGGCAGCATTCGTGTAGTCTCTTAATTTAAAAGCTATTAAAAGTGGAATTTCGTTTTTAACTCTCCACGTTTTGATGGCGATATATATATGTATATAAATATATATGTATACATATATAAAAAACTGCTTTAATAGGACCAGACTACAGGAAAAAAAGATATTTAATGCAAATTAGTTTTTCCTTATTTTACAACTTTGAATGGGCATTAAAAAATTCCCTTATTATCTGAATAGTCAGATTTTTTAAATCAAAGAAAGACTAATAAAACCACTATGGAATATATGATCCGGGAAAGCAGTACATATACTTCTTTGCTTTCAAACAATTTCTTTGGAAAATCTTCATCTTATGACACCCCGTGCCCTGCATTAGTTATTGTTGTGAGTTTTCATATTGAATTGCATTTGTACAATTACAAGTTGCCTGCAATACAAAGGCAATGCCTCTTTTTGTATGCTGCGAGTGCCACACGAAAAGTCATTCAATATAATAAGTTTTCAATTGGTTTCATTGCCTTTAGTTGTGAGTTGACCCTCGCAAAAAGCTAATACAGCTCTTTGTTTAGTCTTTCAGCTCCTTTCTTGGCTTTTCTGTATATGTGTGTGTGTGTGGGTGTGGCTCGGGACAATTTCTTAAGCGACATCGTGGCGAAGCAGAATTTCTTTTTGTTCCTCCCCAAGCTAACCGCGTCTCCATTACTGTGGTTGTAGCCAATCCAATTGTCTAAAATGTTATTTAATAGAAAAAGTGCTTTCAAAAGTTAAAAAAAAAAAAAATCCCCCTCTTAAGCCCCCGTCATAGTAAGCAAGAAGAAAATTGAACTGCATTCACAGAGCTTATGGCAATTTTCTTTTGTTGGAAACAGACATTTGCAAAATTAATATGAGAAAAATTCCGGGGGAGGAAAATGAAAAAGAAAAGTTCAGTTGGAGGTAAGAATAACATTTGCTAAAGGCCACAATTTATAGGTTTATCATACAGAACTTATTTCTATATAAATATATAAATGCATATATGTACATGTGTATATTTATCTGTATATGTATATGCATTGAGTTTTTGCTCCTATTGTTGTTGTTGTCCATGATTTATAAAGCAAGTCTAAAACTTAAGACAAAAACCTCACAACTTTTCCAACTCCAAACTCTAAGCAAAAAAAAAAGGAAGCTAAGGAAAAAACCAAAAGAAAAACTTGAAAGTTTTTCCAACGACTCTTCGGCACGCCCCGAAAAACAAAAAAAAAAAAAAAAAGTTTTTCGGGAAAATTGCAAAAGCAAAATATTGAACTTATTGGCTTTTATATAGTTTTAGCATGAAAAGTGCGAAGAGGGGCAATGTGGGCGTGTGCGGAGATGGGGCAAGAGAAGGTGGTAGGGGGTTCATGTTACTTTTGAGCTTACTTAGCATGTACTTTGTCTTTGGCTTAAGCTGCAGCCAAATTGAATTTCCCGCGATGCTTTTCTCTCATTCTTTACCTCCATTTCACCCTCCCTCTTCTCTGCTCTCTTTGGATTTTTGGGGAATCTCGTCGATGCATTCAAATCGGTGACTTTTGACTATATGGCTATAGAATTTTCTAGTTTTTTTTTTTTTTATTTATTTTCTTCTCGGAGAAAGTTGTGCGTGAGGTATTGTCTAGGCAGGCTTCCTATACTCCTATTTCGCCCTCTGCACCCGCCGCTCTCCGCTAGCTGCATATTCGCTTGACTTGAGGCGTTTGACGTCGTCAACGTCTTTCCTGGCTGATTGCAAAGAAACCGAAATTGAAGCTCACTACCAAAGTTGGTTGGTTTTTTTTGTTTCTTCTTCCAAAATCAAAAAGTTTCGCTTACAAGGGATACACACAGGCAGAGGTATAGGAAGCAGATGAAAACCCGAGCGAGAGTGAGAGAGTGAGGAAAGTTGCTTCGGCTTTTGTTTAAAACTAGCAAAAAGTGCAAGTGCCTCAGCTGCTGCCCCATCTGGTGTGCAGAGGGTATGAAGAGGTTGCTTCTGTCATGCATGCCAAGTTGCTTTTTATTCAAAAATTGTTTGTGGGAAACAGTCTTGCTAGCATTTTCTTTCTTTTCCTTGATGGTGCTGCTGCTGCTGATACTGTGTTCATTTGGCAACGGCCACAAACGCAGCACGCACTTAACTTTCCTCTCTTACGTCCCCGTCTCCCACCTGCCGCAAGGCTGCGGTGAAACTCATTACGAGCTTAGAATGCAAAAAAGAAAAACCATTTCCTCCCCCAACCGCCCACACAACTTCTCTCTGTCTCTCTAACTCTTTCTATGTGTATTTGTGTATTTTTTTTTTTTTTTTGTTGCTTTCTCTATAAATCTTAATGAAGGCAAAAACGTCGAGCTAATGATGTGTAAATTAATACGCAACTCTCAGTTTATAGAATCAACATTGGGGAACTTATCTGCGCCACAGCAAAGCAAACACTTTTCATATTTATCAAAACATGCTAGCAAATCAATATGAAATTATCAAGGACTACTATGTATAAATATGAGATCAAATAAAGAGGTACATACAGTTTAGATAAGGAGTAATTAAACCCAAAAGTTAGTTAAATTATTGATTCCCATCTGTAAACATCTTTTTGTAGCAATTTTTCCAGTTTCCTGTATATATATTTAGCAATTCAGTAATACTGTTCTTGTTATATAATAGCAAACAAAAAGTTAATTTAACTATACTAATACACATTTAAACTATTATAATATGTGGTTAACCCAAGGACAAAAAGCATGTTGAAAACAAACAAAAACTATGCATGTCGGTATGTCAACTAACAGTAAGCACGACATGCCCCATGATGCATACTGTATGCTGACTCCTTCCCCATCCTACTACAACAAACAAAGTCAAGAGACAACAAAACTAATTAAAGAATGTGCAACGAGAAGAAAATGAAAAATGAAAATGAAAAAATATTTAAAACACCAAAATATGAAACGAAAAAGTTTTTAATAAAAAGCAATGCCAAACATCTCTGCACTTTGACAGCAGCAACATGAAAATCAAAGGCAGCAGCATCAGCAGGCGATGCCACAACAGCAGCAGAGACAACCGCTACAAAGAGCGGCAACACTTCAGCAACAGAGCACAAAACGACGCAAAGCGACAGCGGCAGCAACGGCAGCAGCAGCAGCAACAGCAACAGCAACAGGAGGCTTAACAACTGGAGTGGGAGGTGGCGGCGGAGGTACTGTTGGACCAGCAACTGTACGACGACAAGTATCATGGGGTCCTCCAATTGTGGCGGAAACGGATGTAGATTTGCCCAGTATAGTGGGAACCGGCAGCAATGCGGGGACCGGCGGTGTTCGCAAAACAGGGGGAAAACAAAATGGATATCATGGCGGTGGCAGCAGCGGCGGCGTCAATAGACGAGCAACGACCACTAGAAATTGACAGTCACTCAGCCAGTCAGTCGGTTCCTCTCGCTCAAAGGAAGGCCAAAGAGGACAAGGAGGCGCAAAAAGATAACGAAATGCGAGAAATATGCATAAAAGCATAAATATTTAGGCGACCGACTACAAAAGCAATAGCAATTTGTATAAATAAAAAAATTTCCGTCAGTTATCTTCAGCGCACCGAAGTTTAAGTACCCTTACAGAGAGCCTCCACTATAAATCGGTTCAAATCTTAATCAGACACTAGACATTAGCTTCCGTTCTACAGTAGAGAAACTGAGATAAATTTTGTATATAAAAGGTTTAATCGATCGACCTTAAGGGGAGAAATATATACATTCGAAGACGAAGAAATTTTTATTTTGTTTTGTTGCAAAATGTAGAAACAATTCTATAGGACCCTCTGTAAGGGTATTGGGTTATAAAGAGAAACTACGACAAATACAAAGTCACTTGGAAGAGGTATATAAAGAAGTGCAGAAGAAGAATACAATGATGGCAACGGAGTCGAGGAAGGACTCAAATCAGAGAGAGATAGAGAGAGAGAGAGAGAAAGACCGCCAAGGACATGCAAAACAACATAATTCCTTAAAACCAAAAAGAAAAAACAAAAAGGATAATACTTATATATACATACATATGTATGTATATGTATTTTTACTGTACTACCAGTCATATTCCGTATGGAAAAAGTGGTTTCTCAGTTATTTCTTCCACATGGAAATAAACTTTTGTCGCTTTGAAGAAAAATGGGAAATTAAATTAAATTGTTTATATATTAAAAATAGCTTAACCATAAAAGGCAGAAATGGAAAACGAAGATGAAACAAGCAGAAAGTGTATAGAAAGAGAGAGATGGGTGCGCCTGTACGCCTGTATCTATATATAAATATATATACATATGTATATTTAGAATGGTTAAGTAGCTTTTCAATGCTAATACCCAGATAATACATTTAATATTTAAAACTAGAAAAATGATTATTTTGTAGAAGTATGATCCAATGAATATGCAATTGAAGCGTGCAACTGTTGTGTCTACGGTACAGCAAAGTAATTTTGTAAATCAATGAAATTGTAAATTGTAACAGTAATTTGCACTCATAGTTTGGGTTTAAAACAATTAAACAAAAATCTTAATACATCGATTATAATTTAATTGATTGTCTAAATGAAAACTGCTCTTAATTTGTAGTTGTAGTCATTGAACATTTAAAAAGTTAAGTCCATTTATGTCCAACATTCTCTTCTCATGAGATTGTTTTCTTTTGTTTTCATCTTTGGTAATAAAATATTTAATCTGTAAATATCGGTGAATGGTACCGATGATGCTTACGGTTTTATATGTCTTCTCTTGCATAACCCCCGATATTGAACACGAACTCTAAAATCTATTTAAACAAACTTAAACATAATCGGAACTACTATATTGGGCATTTTCCTGCACTTTCTCTACCTCTCTCTCTCTCTCTCTCTCTCGATTTCTCTCTTTTTCTATATCGCTGTGTGATACATTAACAAATGTAATAAAAGTTCCACTGAAAAAAGAAAATTACCAAATATGTGAATAGAAAAATACCAAGTTTTACGTCTATCAGTTCATTTAAATGCGTTTATTAAAAAACTTTCGGGATGCGCAGAAATTGTTGATGACAGAAATGAAAATAAAGCAGAATGGAGCAAGCCGCAGTTTTTATACCCTTGAAAATCAGAAGTCATTCCGTAGCCATATAATAGAGTAAACTCACAGTTTACATGAACGGGGTGGAGTGTTCGTGGAAATTGTTTATTTTTTTTTTATCAATTTAACGTAATTTCAACATTTTTCAAGTAGGTTACAAACTTCTAGTTACCCTTTATGCAAGTGTATAAAAAAAGTGTTTGGCACACATAATGGTCCTTCAATATGGTCGGGTTGGGATAACGTGGATGGTGGAAGGTGAAAGGGAGAAGTGCTTGGAGCATGTGTGTCTAGTGGGAGGGGTGGGGGGGGTCAACCAACAGCTTGTTAGTGGCTTTGTTGGTCAGTACTTTCAACTAATGTGTTTTGTGCGGCGACCATAGAAAATCTCAAGCACCCCTTAGACACGCACACATACAGACATCAACACACACACACACACTCATACACTTACACACGCTCTTGTAGTAGCCCACACATATTGAATGTACTTAACTTTCGGTTGCCACTGCTGCTGCTGCTGTAGCTGTTCTCATTTTGGGGTGCCAAACAAACCGCAAAGTGTATGTGCACATGTATAAGTGCTGTTTGTGTGTGCGTGTGGATGTGTTTTCTCTTTTTCTCGCTTTGGTGTCCTTCAGCTCCTTGAATTTCGGCTCGCTACTTGCATAAAATAACCGCATAAAATGTCGTTAAGCATAACGAAATTGAGTCTGCTCATAAATTCAGATTATGAGATTAAAATGTTGTGATTTTCGCACATAGTCCATCCGACAACGGGGAGTAGACGAACCCCAATCCCGGTCCCATTTCCAGCTACAAGTCAACCCTTTTTGCCATAACGAAACTCCCAAAAAAAGAAGCGAGACAGACAGAGAGAAAATGCGGCAGATTCACACACACTCATACACACACAGGACGATAGTCTTATTGAAAAATGCGTTGCTATAAGCAGCAATGGGCCAATGTAATGAGTTTATATTATGGCGCTCTTTTGCCTTTAAGCTATGAATTTATGAAACACAGCAGCAGGAAATCGAAGCACAGTGGTTATTGTATTGTTCAAATAGAATGTCCTAAGAAGTTCACTTGGAATAACTTTCTTTTGATGTTCTATTCTCGTAATTCATAAAAAAAAATTTGATTTCTTTCTGTTTGTTCAGAATGGAATCGAAATCCTATCTTAAATAATGCCAAACAAAATCAAAACTCTATTCAGTAATTTAAGAAGTTGACTAAAATGACTGCAAATTACCTTCTTTTGATCACTGTAAGAAGCTGGCTAAAAGAAATAAGTAATTCATTCAGGACTACTTTGCGATGGATATTTGCGGTATGTTGGGCGATTAAAGTCAAATATTGAGCTTATTTGTGGGATGTTTACCAAAGATGTTTGGGTGGGTCAGTTGGCCATTTTGGTTTTGCTCTTAAAATTTCCCAAAAACAATACCAGCAACAAAATGGGAAGTTATCCAGCTGTCGGTGTTATTTAAAGATGGCTAATTACAACGGGGCAGCAAGAATGAGAGACCGAAAATGGATTAGCCAGCTAACACAAGCAATGGCAATGCATGTCACTTGACCCATAAACAGTTAGTGTTGACTTAATCCGGTTATATATCCGGATTAGCGGGCACCCTTGCAGTCTGTGTGCGTGCGCCGAGTGTTTACCGGGTGTATCTAAGTATGCTCAGACTTCTTTTATATTCTCGAGTGCAATTTACAAGTTTTTAGGTAATGAATGGGAGAATACACTTTTTCTAATCCGCTCGATGAGGGCAAAAAATCTAATGAGCTCGTCCCTGCGACCATAAAAAAAGGGTCCACCAATGCGAGCGCTCAGGTCAAACGATTGACCTGGTCTCTGCCCGCTGACCATGAATGGTTTTTGTTGCCTGCCCTGCTGCAGCAACAGCAACAGGTCAGAGAAGGGATCGCGTCGTGGGTATATAAACCACTGACATTCTTGCACAGAGCATCAAACGTATTCAAGATGTGTCAGCAACAAGAACAACGGAAGCAAACAGAGTCCACGGCTCAAGGAGCAGTGGCTAATGCAAGCAGCAATTCGTCCTCAACTCCCGGTCCGTCGACATCGTCGGCGCCATCCCGTTCTCCGTCGGCGGGCTATGTGTTGTATTTACATCGGCAGGAATTGCGTCGCAGTCGCAAGGCTCCTTCATCCCGATCGTCCATAACGAAAATTCATTTGACCAGCGAGTTGATAGCCAGGACTAAGAAAAACATTAGCAAATGCAGCTCCGAGGATTTGGAGATATTGGCTCGGGAAACTCTTTTCAAGAAGCACTTGCTACGTCATGTCCATTACAGGAAGATGCAAATGCAGGCCTGGCTAATGGCCAAAAGGCAAAAGCAATTACAAAAGACCAAATAAGGAAATAATGACGAATTTATATCAACCAGAAAAAGAACAGCAAAAGTGATTAATTTTAATATTAGATATAGAAGAAACAATAAATTTTCTTATAGTTTTAAAATATTCATTTAAAAATAAATACAAAGAAAAGATATCAATTTTATGTTCTCATTTAGTTTTTTTTTTTTCCAGCAAAAAAGTGAAAAAGTCAATCGACGAGTAACCCAACAAGTAATCATTGATTGTCCTGGTCTACTATATAAATACATATATATGTATGTAGTCAAATGTACATATCGTACATGGTTTATATTCTTACTACTTATTCTCATGATATAAGTAGTACCTCTAAGTAGTCTATCTCTTTTATGTATTATAAAATAAATTTATGTTCCACATTCGGATATTTAAACATTTAAAGACCACTTCAATCTTCCTTAGAGAGAGAGAGAGAGAGAGAGAGAGAGGGAGAGAGACAGAGAAAGGGAAAGAAAGACAAAGACAGAAAGGGGTTTTATCACAACGATTATCTGAAGTGCAATTATATAATATAAACCTAAGCACACAATTTTCTCAATGTGCTATTTGCCATTTTCCATTTAAATATTAGAATATATATTTTTGCACTGACAATGCAACATTTTGCTTAGAGAGGAGAACAAAGTGGAAGGAAAACAAGGATCATGGGGCCATTTGTCTTTTTCGCCATTCGACCTGGCGCTCGTCCTTATGGTGTAAAAACAAATTTACACATGATTACCAAAACGAACCGAGCAAAAGTTACAACTGTGCGAACATTTAATATGCTCCTGCAACTCAAACAAAATGGAGCGTTGCATAAATTTGAACAGGCAACGCGCCCGCCCCGACCAACACAAACTGCAACAGCAACAACAAATGCAGTAAGAGCAACAATTCTTCTTCTTGTTGTCATCGTCGTCCTCATCGTCGTTCTCATAGTTGTTGTTGGTTGTGTAGAAAAAATTTTGCCTTTTAGACTACATAAATTTTAATTAAATGTCACTCATACGCCATGTATGCCAAGTACAATGTGTGCGTGTGTGTGTGCAGTCAAGAAGAGATGCTTGAGTTGGTGTGTGCGTGTGTTTTAGCGTATGTGTGTGTGTGCGACAAATGAATGCACACAAAAGTGGCACGAATTACAGTTTATTGAACAGAAGCAGAGAAAAAAAAAATGAACAGGAAAAAACAAGAGACAAATATGAAAACGAAGTAAGGGGTAAAGCATATGGCCAAAGATCCAGTGTCAGAGCCAATTTCAGTGCACCGATCTATACATACCCATCTTGAGCACAGTTTTATCATTTCAATAGAGAGCTTTCCTTTGCGAGCAGTTGATTATGGTCAATTATTATGAACAGTTTTGAATTAGAAAGGATTGAGATTGGGTAGCAACCTCGACGAAATTCCACTCTTCTCATGCATCGCCGAGATAAACAGTTTTTTTAAGTCTTGTTGAAAAATTAAAAAGGAAGCGCTAAAATATAGAAAATGTACTTAATTTAGGAATTAAAATTTTTAAATTTTTTTTAACAATTTCATTTAAAATATAATTTTTCATCTTTTCTTGGCATTGCTGATGCTAATATCCTTTTCTCGACGCTGCTACTAACCAACGGAGAAAATATAGAGAGGAGCAGAGAATTGAATAGGAAATGAGAGGAATGGAAAGGGAAAAGGGAACAGCCAATTGCCTTCGTTGCATATTTGGGTTAGTGAGAATTTTCCCCCATAGCTATAAAAACGTAGCAGTTTTGTTAGCTCGGTTTTCACATTTTCCTCCTTTACATTTTATTTTTTTTGCTTTTTCCGTTCTTTTTGCTTGGTTTTGTGCATTTTAATAAAACTTTTTCTGTAGCATGCATTATTCATGTTTTACATGTTTTACAACAATTACGATGCCGTCGTGGTTGACCACTGGCCATAGTACCGCAGTGCTCAAGTATGTGCGCGCTTGTGTGTGTGTGTGTGTGTCGGTTATACTTAATGAAAAGCCATCGAAGCGATTCTCCATTCTTTTCCATTAAAGTATGTGTGCGTGTGTGTTTTCCTTTTCCAATAATTTTGCAACATATGCTAGAGGAGTTCTTGACAAATTAACTTCAAGTGCGCAATGAAGTGTTTATGAATGAATGGCAAAAGTTTCTTTTTGCCACGCCTGCCGCACCATCTCGCCATCTTCACTGCCTTCAATTTCCCCCCAGACGAAGCAGAACGTAATCGTCACGGTGGCTTAAAGCAATTTGTTATTAATTTCCGCGTTGAAAAGTTGAAAAATAAAAGTGCAGGAAAAAAAATGAAAACCAAACAAACAAAACTTTTTCTCGCTTTTCTTTCCATTTTGTTTTTTTTTTTTTTCTCATTTTGTTGTCTCCATTTAATGTGAAAAGTTATTGTTGTTATTGCTGTTGCTGCCACCATTAAAACATGGGCCATAATGGTTAACAAGGCATTTTCCTTGTTGACCGACGACCAAATGAGCAGCCAGCCAGTGTCCGTCCAAACGGCCGACCGGCCGACGAACAGAAACAGAAACCATACAGAAACTTGTGCGTACAAATGTAAAACATGTGTAATAAATATTTACATTCAAGTGGTTGGATCTGCTATCTCTCTCTCTCTCTGCACGAGGGCCAACGGAGAAGTAAGTTCAATGCGCTTGAAAACTAAAAACAATTGAAACCAAGACATAAATTTTCAAACCAAACAACGGAATTGCTTTTGGACAAAAACTTAAAGAGTAGTAGAGTCAGCTGTCTTTTCTCTGTTAGAGAGTTTATCAAGCAATTGGAAAACAGGAACAGCATTCCGTAAATGAGAAACCCTTTGAACAAAGGGTTAATTCAAAGAACAAAAGTTGAAGTTGTTCAGTTCAACTTAACTTTCGAAACTGCCCTCGTAGAAGTCTCGTGGTGTTTTTGTTGTTGTTGCTTTTGTTTGTGTGGCTGGCAGGTAATAAATTGGATTATATACCCATACACATGCATATGTATCTACATACATACAAGTCACGCAAACGCCTTCTTCTTCTTCTGCTATTGCTTCTGGTGGCTCTTTTTCTTCTTCTTCGTGTTCTTCTTGGGCTTGACGATGACTGGCAGAAAGTTGTTTGTGTTTGAAATGCCAGCGCCGCGTAGTATGCAATGAAAAAAATTCTTCAACAACAATGTTAATACACACACACACATACTAGGTGAAACGAATCGTGAGTAGTGAAGGGAATGGAAGAGGTCGGTGTGGATGCGGTGGGTTGAGATGGGTTGAGTAAAGTGTGCCAAGTGAAAAGTGCAAGTTTGCCAAGCCTTTTGTTGTTGCTGAAGTTGTTGCTGGTAGGTAACCTTCAGTCCAAGAACAATAAAATTGCACAAAAATGAAAACTGAAAATGCTTCTGCGTTCTGCTCTTGCTTTCTGCAAATGGAAAAGTATGAAAAGCGGCAGCAGCGGGAAAAATAACATTTTTAAATGCATTTCTTATGTATCATTCACACAGACACACCAGCACACATAAAAAGACTTTACAGTTTTCTTATGAAGTTTGCACACTGTCAACGGAAACTCTCGACATCTGTAAATCAATTTTTGAAAAAAAAAAAAAAAAAAAAAATAAAGCAAAAAATGAGAGGCTCAAATTGGTTATAAAGTGAATCTGGGAAAATAATTTGTTTTTAGCTAATGGAATGGAAACCAAAACTGAAAGAAGAATCGGATCCATTTTGATTAAAAAAAGAATAACAAGTTTCAGAGCATTTTTAAGTTGCACTGGGCTTGGGTTTTTCTAGCCCTCTGCACCGTGTTAATCCGTGCCTCCACCGGCTTCACAGCTCTGGGAATAGTATGTAAATATGATGGGTTCTGCTGCCAGCCTGCATTTTGCCCAAAACATTTGCACATTTGAGTGAAACGCGGACAGCCGTTGCTGCTGTTGCTACTGCTTCAACTCAGTCTCCGACTCATGTCTTGGGGGTACTTTCCATAGTTGTAGATACATTGTTGAGACCAAAATTGAAACTGATGCCGAAACCAAACTTCAAGAGGCTGAGGTGAACATTTCAACATTTTGCCATATCATAAAACAAGCTAAAAAAAATTTAGCTAAACTCGCTTATCATCTACATATGTATGTATACATGCATATCCGTACATTTTACTTTGAAACTTAGATAAAAAACGAAAAAAAAAAAGAATAAATAAATACTAAATCTTTATCTCTTTTCCACACCTGACAAACCTTGTCCATTTCCATATCCATGTCCATTTCCACATCCATGACCATTTTCCATATCTATTGAACACTATTTGACACATTTAGCCAAATCGCATTAAACCCTAAAATATTTGAATTGAAATTCCTTGCTCCTCCTCATTCTCCCAATAGACGGACGGAGGAATACCTTCCCCAAAATTTTTGTCGCCTCACCCATCTCTCTTGCAGCCAGACAAATCCCGCCACAAAGCACACGATGACATGGAGCTTGAAGCCTTTGATGTCGGCAATGCCGCAAATGCCAATGCATTGGCATCGGCATCCGCAGTATCGTTCGCATCGCCCACCCCACAAGTACCAGCAACAGCACCAGCGCCATCGCCACAAGCGCCATTGCGTCGTCATCACTCTAAAGCTGCAGCTTTGCAACCACCCCTACCGCCCATATATCTGGAGAATGCGCTGCTACAGCGGCAGTTTGCGAATCCAATTAGTTACTTGGGTGGACCGCGACTGCAGCCACGGAGTAATCGCAACAGCATCGACTCGATATTATCGCTGGATTAGCGGCTCGCAAACGGAGTGGAAGCGCAGGAGTGGAGAAGTATAGTAGATGCCGTCAAACTAGTCACAGCTCTCCCTTTTCGTTTCTCTCTCTCTCTCTCTCTCTGTCCCTAATCAAAAGTTCGCGACAACCTCAATCGACAGCAGAGATTGACTTTGCTGCCATATAACACCAGCACCCCAAATCCCTTCCCTACCTCACCCCCACACGCTTCCATCAGTATGTGTAGATAGAGTTATAAACTAAACTAGTTTAAATTTTAGTTAGTTAAAAAGAATTGTTAGAAACAAAATAAAGAAATTGGACCAAACATGGAAATTTAATAGGGACAAATATTATGGAATTCGTCTGTGGCCATACACACACACACACACATGCAATGTATGCATATGATACCAAAACCACAGGCAAAGAAGACTGTGAGGGAACGAAGCCTGAATACATGGCAAGCCAGATGGGATGGTTCACCCAAAGGCAGGTGGACACATAAATTGATTCCCGATATCAGGAGATGGGTTCTCCGTACCCATGGGCAGGTCAACTTTCACCTGACCCAATTCCTGAGCGGCCACGGGTGTTTCAAAAAATACCTAGCGAGGTTTGGCCACAGTACCTTTCCACTATGCACCAGCTGCGAAGGAGGCCCAGAGGAGGATGCACATCACGCTCTTTTCATTTGCAGCCGGTTCAGCGCCGAGAGGAACCGATTGCAAGAGAGGATCGGCCTCATCATAACGGAGGAAAACCTTGTGGCATCAATGGTTGATGATCCAGCAACGTGGGACGCCGTCAGCAGGTTCACCCATTACATAGCAGACGAGCTACACAGCGCGAATAGAAGCACACCGGAGTAGAGCAACGCAGTTATACGTCCCTGTGACGCAATTCCCCCTGGGAAGTTCCACAAGGACCTGCTGCTGCCTCTATGACCTACCCCCCCAGTCAACTTGTTATATCCTTTTGCTGTTAAATACATATATAATCAATGAGTAATAAATGAATTAAAAAAAAAAAAAAAAATGTATGCATGTGTGTGGATAACTTTTCGGTAACAGTTAAGATTGTGCAAATTTTTCCATTATCTACCACAACCCCAAATGCATCAAAGAGAAAAACAACAGCAGCAAGACAATAACAACGTTGTTTCCATCGACAACAACAAGGTTTTCCTTATTTTTTTTCTTTAGAATGTATACATGCACACATACATACATACGGTATTCATCATGATCAACATTGTAAGCAGCAGTAAAAATATGCCATCTTGTGGGGGACAACAAAGCCCTAGCGCCACGTGGCACGTATTATATGGAATATTTGCATGTACATACATATGTACATATGTATTTATATACATACATAGCAATATTACGTTATCTTCATATGCCTGTTGCATTCATTGTTTAATATGTATTTATTTTAAAAAGCATAGCTCAGAAATTGCTTGACTTACCCTTTGCCATTCTCTTTCGCTCTCGCTTTACAACAATTGACGCTTAACATTTTCATCTCTTTTCCTTTTCACACGCGCGTTTACATACATACATACAATGTCTTCACTTAAACAAAAAACGTATATTAATTGACAAGAAATATTTTTTTTAAAAATAATTAATACGCAATAAAAACTTGACGAGATTTAGTGTGCTTTTTAGGCCGAAATGAATGGCAATGCCGCTGGCTTTGTCGTTTGCTCTTGTTCTTTTATTCTTTCTTTCTTCTGCTGCCAAAAAAATGCAGCGGTTCTAGATTATGTTATTTGCATGCAAACGCATACATACACACATACATATGTATGTACGTGTATGTGTTCTGGAATTTTACCACACTTTTATAATTTCATGTAGTTAGGATTTTTTTTTGTTTTTACAGATATTTCGTTATTTTCTTATATAAAATAGTTTACTAAACTGAGCTAGAGATGGTAAGGTATACGAAATAAATAAAGTATCATTTGTTGTACATTTACATGGGGCAATATTTATTATAAATGATTAATTTGGATTAAATTAGTTGTTACTGATAGGATTAACGGATTGCTTATACGATATATAATGGATAACCCTATGGTATCTGTGGATGCTTAGCTTAAAAACGTTTCGACTTACACACAAGAAGAATTGAATGAATAATTAATTGGATTTGCTTTATGGATACGGATGATAAGTAAATGCGCGCCACCAACTGGACATGGTTACCCGGCGAGTGTGAGAGTGGGTGTGGGGGGCAACGGGAGGGATGCCCGAAAAGCGGACTGATTACTGATTTTAAATTCTGGGATGGATGTGGACACAAAAGGGACATGAGGGGGTTAGCTTAGATGCTAGGTGAAATCCGGCGGCTTGTATTTGGGCGGACGTTTAATTGGCTTCTATAACCAATTGCGGCCGCCGCGTCATATGTTGTTCTCCTTGGCACCCTTCGTGCCTGACGAGCTGCCTCCGCCTGCAGGCCCTCCGGTGGTATTTGAATCATTGTCCCCAGTTTTGTTGTTGTTCGAAGCGCTATTACCGCCTCCGCTGTTGTTCTGCGAGGTGGAATTGTTGTTATTCGAGCCAGGTGAATCCTCGCCATCGGCTGTATCGGCTAAAAGAGATAGAGAAGGTGTGGTGAGTAAATAATCTTTGTTCCTGTGGCGTATGGCACGACTTACCCTTGTCTTTGTCCTCTTTGACTTCGCTGGAGGTCTCCGATGAGGTTTTGTTACTACTATTGTTATCCTTGTCCAGCCGTGGCCTTTTCCTCTGACCCTTGTACGAGCGGTTATCTCGTCGTCCGCCCTCGCCCTCTTCCTCCGAATCGGAGTATTCATTCTCTGGTACAATACGCTTATCCTTGTCACTCTGGGGCAAACGCTCATCCTTGTCGACCTTGTCCTCATCTTCAGACTCGTCGTTGATGGCATCTTCGGGTATCGCTTGGATCTGGACGCCCGGAGCATGTGGCAGCATTCGTAAGTTCTCAAATAAACGATTCTTGATCTTCTCAAGATATTCCGAGGTATTCTGATTGGTCATATTACTGGGACTTATGTGCAATTTGAAATCGGGACCAAAGTACTCAAAGTAATCATTATACGGTAGTTCATTGGCTATCTCCACAGCCAGGGCAACGGAAGTCTCATATGTCCAACAGCGGGAGACGTTGCGTATGGTGTAGCCACCCCCACCGACCATTAAGAAGGGCAGATTATATTTTTTGACAAACTCCACGCACTTGCCGTGACCCTTTACGGTTAGATTAAAACAACCCAAGCGATCTCCAGTGAGGGAATCGGCGCCACACTGCAAGACCACCGCTGCCGGCTGAAAGGTTTCCATTACCTTTGATATTATCGGTACAAAAATACTCTCGTAGGCCTCATCGTCCATGCCATCTCTTAGAGGTATATTCACTGCATAGTATTTTCCCTTGCCGGCTCCAATGTCACGCAAGTCCCCGGTTCCGGGAAAGTATTCACCATATTTATGGAAGCTCACTGTCATCACACGATCGGTGGTATAGAATGCCTCCTCCACGCCATCACCATGGTGGACATCTATATCTATATAAAGAACTCGTTGATGGTACTTTAGTAGCTCCAAAATGCCCAAAACAATATCGTTCACATAGCAAAAGCCGGATGCTTCCGACTTTTTGGCATGGTGCAGACCTCCGCCCCAATTGATGCAGATCTCTGAGGCCTGTTTGTTCAGTTTCACAGCAGCTGCTACCGATCCTCCCGCCGAGAGCTGACAAAACTCATACAATCCATCGAAAACGGGGCAATCCTCGCCTACATTAAAGCGTTGCATTTGCTTATTATATTCCGTCATATTATCGGGGCGTATTGAGCGCAAAAAGCGAACGTATTCATCTGAATGAAATTTAGTCATCTCATCGGCGGTGGCTTTATGAGGGCGCTGTAAATATATACATATATAGCAAAGATATACATTAATCAATCGAACGGACAAATCAACACAGAAAAGAGGGAAATACTATTTTAATTAACTTAAGAGCTTTCTACCTAAATTGCTCTATAAAATTCGCCTTCCATCTCCCTCACTTTCGTATCCAGATGGCGCCATCTTGCTGAATTCTTAAAATGGTTTTAACCAAATCAACGCGGTTCTAAATTCTGGATCAGCACGATAAAGCGATTAATACATTCGCTTACTTATCTCTAGTATTGTATGTAACTGTTGGGTAATTTTGGTCATTCGGGAGAATTTCATTACTTTAGAGGAAGAAGCTCTTATAAATTTTCGAAAGCAGAATACAGATAAAGTAAGTATGTATCTAGTATCCCCAAAACCATTAAGGTTGCAATTAACCAAAATTAGTCGCGGCTTCGATTGAAATGACTTACGTAAATCTCCATTTTTCTATATAGTCCATAATTCAGGAGTAAATTGTGAGTCATACGTATGCGATGGGGCTTCATAGGATGTCCCTGGCCATAATAATAATTGCCGATATCACCTGCAAAAAGATTTTAGGTTTATTCAAAATTTGTATCAGTTTATTTGCCACGCTTTGCTAAAATTTCCATTTTAGTTCGAGGGTGGGAGGTAGCGTCACTCTGCCACAGCGCACTTTTGCCTTGAACAACCGCACTTCGGCTAACAAAGCACTGCTACGGTCGTTCGGAAAAAAGTGCGCTGTGCCGGCATCATCAGTACAGTCGCCATAAAACTTAAAATTTTCACAAATTGTCTGGGGCCCGGCCAATTTTACAATTCGCCAGTCGTTTTTTTATATGGCACACATTTGCAAGGCTTTTGGCATTTAATAAAACACATTTGATGAACTTTTTTAATAAAACGTACTGTCATAATAGTAACAAACGCGTTTCTTGCTATGCGATTGCATGTTCCGGCTCTTGAACTCCTACTCCTGGCTACGATTCCTCTTGTCTGCCTGTCGCTGTGCTACTTGGCAGTTGCTCTACTTAGGCGCCGACTCCTCTTTACCAAACAAATTATTTTAATTTCCCACCAATTTCGAAAAAAAAAAGTTGGCAAAAAGAAATTAGCGCAAGTCGGCGGCCGACACTTTTCAATTAGAGGTGGGAAAAAACAATCGATGGTATTATCGATACATCGATATCGCTTGCATATCTTCTAGTCATCGTTATTTGTTCACCTGCAAGTTTTAAATACTGGGAGCCGGCCTCAATTACTGGGAGCAGCATTAAATAGCGGGAGGTAGTATCAAATACTGGAAATGTTAGCTAACAGCAGGAAAAAAAAAACGGTTATGTCGGAATATTCGTTTGTTTTGTTTTGTTTTCTTATTAAAACAATGAATGACATTAAATGTATAAAAAAGTGGCGTTTTTTGATGGCATTTAAATAAACAAATAACAAATCGCCCATTTTTCTTCCTTAAAATTAACATTGCGCATCGATTGTTTGCTGGGTAATTCAACAGGACGGAGAAATGTTCGCTGGGTTGTTTTTTTTTTCTCTCAGTGTTGTTTTTGTTTTCGAAGTGAGCGGATGTGCGTCGTTGGCCGGTCGCTGAAAAGTTCGTTTTGAGAAATCCAATGAAATAAGATTTTTGTGAATTAGTTATTAAAAAAGGACAAGAAAAAACGAGCGGCTTTTGTTGTTAATTTTTTTCCTTCCTCGGCTCTCGCCTTCAATTAGAGAAAAAACCCGTTTAACAAGGCGCGAGGGTGAATGTCGGTGCTTTTTTTTTTTTTTTTTGCAGACGGCGTTTCGTGAGAATTCAATGAGAGAATAAATAAATTAAAAATAAAGAAAAATAGTGAATGAAATGCGAATTGCAACTTAATTAAATAGCAAAAGCGACGAGGCGTAAGTTTCAAGTCAACTGTGTGTGTGGAAAAGAGAAGGAAAGAGGTGGAGTTGCAAGTGAAACACAAGACACTCGCAGCAACAAAGAAAAAGAAGTGGAAAAAGTGTCAAAGCGCATTATGAAATTTAATTAAAATAAAAAAAAAGAAAGATTAAAGGTAACTGTAAACATAAACAGCGATATAAATATCCTGCGCAATCTTACCCATCTGTCTCTCTCTCTCTCTTGCTCTGTCGCTCCTTTCTCTCACCGCCTCGCCCCTTCAATTTCTGTTACTTTTCTCTGTGCTACCTTTTTACACTTCCTTGTACTTGTGCCTCCGCAGGATATTTTTTCGCCCTTTTTTTGTTTTTTTTTCGTGAGTGTGTGTGTTTGACTATAGTTTCCCTCTCTTGCGCGCTCTCTCTCTTTCTCTCTCGGCCCGCATTCTTCTCAATTCTAATTAGCAGCCTGTGCCTCAAAAAAAAATTAAAAGAAATAATTACTTGCATTTTTGTTGTAGTCTAACGACCGTGTGTAACCAAAAACAAAGTAAAGCTCAAGCTCAGCAACGGCATCGTGTAACTGTAAATTGTTTGGTGGCCGATGGTTTTAATAGCCCGAGAATTGGCAAGCGAAAAAAGTTTAAAGGTTTCTTTTTTCTGATTTATTCTAATTAAAATAAAAGGTAAGTCTGGACTTATAATCGCCGAGTAAAACTAGTTTTCATCTAACTGCGTTTCACACCTCGTAGTCGGAAATGTTTATGCGTGCATTCTGCCTTGCATTTGATTAAGTACCGTTACAAAAAGCCAATGAACGCATCAGCAGCGGCAAATAAGTAAACATACTAACAACTATGCACACACACACTAGAACACATAGAGAGAAAAATCTTGCGAGAACATGCAAGGAAGCACAGTGGTTCGACAGGTTGGAAAACAATTTTGTTTTGGAGTTGCAATAGAAAAGTATTGACTTTTCAGTAACCCGCACAATACTTCTAAATGGATGTCAAATCAGTTGCAAGTTTGGTCAAATTTACATTTTGCCAATAAAACAATTTAATAAATTATGAATACAACAGTTTTTACGTTATAGAAAGTATGAAAGAAAATGTGGATGGTGATAATAAAAGATAAATTACTTGGGCATTTCACGGCAATTTCAATTGTGCCACTGTGACAAGTAAAACAGAGAGAGTGAGAGAGGGAGAACGAACAGCTCTCTCCCGCTGTATTTCTATTGGTGTTGTTGTTGCTTCTGCGGCTTCGCCTGCAGCTGATAAAAGGCAAATCCATTTTTATTGCCTTGGCTGCTGTCGCTGGCACGCTGCTGCTGCTGTAAAAGTCAAAGAGCACAAGTAGCTGTTGTTGTTGTTATTGGTAATACAGTTGTTGTAGTTGTTGTTGTTACTGGTCGACTGCCGCTGCTGCTTTTGTAATTGTCTGGAATTTAAAAGAGGATGGACGACCAGGCCAAGCAGCTGTCGACATTGGCGTCGGCGTCGGCGCAGCAGCTGCAACTCTCTCTCACTTGCTACATCTGTCTCTTTCTTGCTTTTTGAATTTTAGTGATTCCGTCTCTCTTTAGAGTTATTTTCGGCCGCGTTTTCTGTTTGGTTTCGTATTTTGCCGCATTTATTTATTTATCTTTTTCGGTGTGTTTATTATCCCAAATCTCCAAAAATGCCGTTTGAAGTTCAAGCCACAACATTATTCTCTGCTATTTTTGTAGCTTATCTTCCTACTTTCTCGTCCCTCCCACAGACTCCAATTTTCTAGGTACAACCCACCTCCCCCCCCCCCCCCCCATTCAATTTACGTTGTATATTCATTTTCGTATGCTTCCTAAGAAATACTTTGAGGCGAGTTGAATAAAAATCTGCTGACTGTATTAAAGAAACGATCGGATGACAATTAAGGGGACAATTGCCCAATGCAATCAAAAAAGAATCCGATCCCTTTTTGTTTAATGCCAAGCGCAAATAAAGATTTAAAACAACAACAAAGAAAGAAAACATTTAGTCTTCATCCGGCAAAACATAAAAATTGTTCAAGGATACATGCATATGAATGTATACATATGTATGTGTATGTATATTATACATATGTACATACATAAATGTATTATAGTTTAGCGACTTTAACTTCTCTTTCTACTTCTCGTTGGAAAACGGTCATAGTAAATCTGTTTTATTTTAGGCTTACGTTATTGAAAGAGCTTTTCAATTTCATCAAGCGTTCACAAATTGGACATACGCACACAAAAAGCAAGCTAGTATTGGCACAATTGCGATAAGTGGTGGTCCAAGAAGTAGAAGGTGATTGGCTGAGGAGTAAGTAGAGAAATAGTACTAGTAATAGTGGAAAACAAAGTAGAAAATTCAATTGTGAATGCTTTTTGTAAGTCGCTGCCGTTTGTCCTCCACTTACAGCGTTGCTCGCACAATGCTTTGCATCGTTTTGTTGACAAGCAGCAGCGGCAGCAATTGGACAAACCATTTTGGAGATTGAGATGGCACCGTGACCGAAAATACTTTACCAGCAATAAATCCAAACAACGTACACTAAAGCAGCTTGAATAGTGCTGTTTTAAAAACCCCCAATTCTATGCTAAACCAGTTGTGAATTACATATAAATACTATTTATTGTATTCTAGCAATCATTGCTTTTCATGTTGAAGAAAAAACTTTTATCTCACTAGATTTTAATAAGTCTCATTTTATTTAGAAATGTGGCTGACGTATAATGGGGGCCTCTTGGCCGACTACATTGTGGAGGTGCCTGAAATAGTGCGGAAACTGTTACTCTATCGTTTCATTTGTGCCTCCTTGTGGAGTATCTGGATAGAATACGTATTATTGGCTGTCTTTCTCTTCTGCAAAATGTGTGATCCAAGTGATCCATTGAAATGCCTGTTGGATGTTTTTCAATGCACGTTTTTCTCTGTTTCCACATGTTTTTCAATGCAACTGCTATTCATTGGCATCGGGATGTACGGGGTGTTAATTTGCCGTATGCACAATATCCGTCCGAAATGCCACCACACTCAATTTGATTGCTGGAAAGACGAGTTTTTGGACAAACTATATCTTATTTGCACAATTCTATATGTCACCTGCTACAGCAGTTGGCTTTACGGATACTACGTGTTGGCAAACCGTCTTGAGAATGGAGAACGGATGCACAGCTGGAACAGTGTGTCTTTTTCTTATTTTATTGCTTATGGTGGTTTTTGCGGTATTATTTATTTTGTGAACAATTTCACAGGACAGAAACATAATGGCATTCAGGTGCCAGTGGGTCATATCGAGATGAACATTTCAATGCGTGTGATCTGTTGGTGTAGCCTAGGAAAAGCTTTGAAAGAAACGCTTATTTCGACTACAGTTTTATGTCTTTCCATCTCGCCGCCGATCGGCCATTTGGTGAATTCTGGTTTACTTTATCACACCGTGTGTTTGGGCGTTACAATCTTTTTAAAATTGCATTCTGTTAGGACCGTCTATGACCTGATTTTGCAACGACAATTGCCGCTAACTGTGAATTTTTATTCAAATTTTGGTAAAATAAGTATTCACCGATTGCTCCGGCAACGCATGGAAACCTGGATACGCGGTATATTAATGGCGCCGATACAGGATAGAAAAGAGCTGGATGAGAGCTTAAATGTGGAAATACC
The DNA here is from genome assembly GCA_035045865.1 of Drosophila austrosaltans. NCBI lineage: Eukaryota > Metazoa > Arthropoda > Insecta > Diptera > Drosophilidae > Drosophila > Drosophila austrosaltans. Next base: position 762,958 of record JAWNOQ010000207.1, on the reverse strand, counting down.
AATTCATGTTGCCTTGGATTGTGGCGCACTGTATGGATTTCAAATGCAGGCAGCGAAGGAGTTCCGTGCGGCAATAGACAATCCAAAATTGTATACCAACGATGTTGAGCTTAATGGCTTGAATAGTGCAGCATTCTGGTCGCAACTGAATGGCGTCATAATAGGTAAATTGAATGATTTTCGTGCTCGATTAGCTATGTGTTTGCATTCAACTCCGAATCCGTGTCCATATTCTGAGAGACAAAATACTGTTAGGTTGTCAGCTCCCCAACGGATTCGTTCGAATAAGCAGCCCCCGCTACGGCCCCTTAAATTTCACTGTTGGCAATGCAAGCAAATGATGAAGGGGCCACATCAATGCTGTCGTAATCGTCGTCAAAAGCGAAGACTTATGCCCGGCTTTGATTTAAGGATACTGCGAAGACGATTGTTTGAATGCCTACACCTACATTGGATCTTCATCGAGCTAAGTGCTCTTCGGGATCAATTTTTCTATGAAAAGAAAACATTGGCCGCGATAAATCATGAACTGCTTTCCGGGGAACCCTTAACATATATTATACAGGGCGCCGTTACAATTTGCGTGCGTTCATTTAAGGAAGGCCTCATAGTAGACGACGTATGGCCCATATTGGAAGGCATGCTGGATGTCGAGCAGCAACTGGCTGCTGTTGCAGAACGAAGAAACCAAAAGGATAATAATGATCAACTGTGCAGCGTCCATGAGCGTCTCAGTTTAACCGCTTCCCGTTGTGTCTACCAGATGCTATATACTTTTCAAGACCATCTGGAGGATATTGTCCACAATTATGATTTGTTACGGAAGTTACGCAGACGGATTAACATTCATTAGTATTATTTGTTCTTTGTTAAATTATTTGTTAAATTGTTAAATAAAAAATAAAGCATAAACGGAAGGATATGTGAAGAACCCAAACAGCGAGAGAGAGAAACAAAGGACAACTAGGGAAGGAGGAGGAAAGGTGATTCCTCTGGTTTGCGTAAAATTACAACGTTAGCTTTGCATTTCGCGTTGTAAACACACGTGAAAATCTATTTTAAAAAGGTTCTTCTCCTTTCCTTCTTATTAATTTCATAACAACGGCACCGAATAACGGCAACATTCACTCGGTGGTTGTTCCAATTTGCCACGCATTCTTTGGTTTTGCCATTCCCATTTTGAAACAACTTCCAACCACTAACGGTCACACATTTCCGGTCTCAGGACGGACAAAGGAAGTTGCCGTGCACCTTCTTTTCGGTGGTTGTTGTTGGTACTGGCTGGTTTTTGATTTTATTGATTTTTATTTAAACTAAAGAAAAAGCTTTTTATTTAGTTTTTTTTTTTGTTTCTTTTTTGAATGGAAAATTGTTGAATGCCCGCTTATCTATCGGCTTCTCTACTATGCTTAACTATTGTAAAATTTTTTTAAGGTCGGGGGCTTTTCGCATATTTTGAGTTGCATTCCATTTGCATTTTACTTTAAATGCTTCATAAATTGGAATTCTCTTTATTCTGCCTTTTAATTTGGATTGAATTGAATAGGCAAATTTTTTTTTGGAGGCAGTCAAGAATGTTTCATATCAAAAAAGGGCCAAAAATATCCTTTGAACCAGATCAGTAAGTAGATTCAACTCCATAACTATTCAAGTGGTTCCTTGTTCTTTACTGTTGGGGTTTCTGATATTTTACCTAATTTCCGAAATGTTATCTGAAGTTTTTGTTTAAAATTTTTTTAAAAGTTTAATGGCATTTTGGCAACTGCTTGGTGGTTCTTGCTGTAGCCTTACCTTTTTTCGATATATCACAGATGCTTGCTTACTCCTTTCCATTCATCCACTTGTGAGTTCTTCCCACTCAACAACTTGAATTACAAGTAGGTCAACGACCCACTTATTTGTTTGTTTTGAAAGGACGACTTAATAGAAACTTTTTAATTACAAGGGTCAAGACAATAAAAGTTTATTATGCGAAAAGCTGAAAGCTCCTCTCACCTCCCCTTCCCTCCTCCTTCGGTATCTTTGCAGTATCCAAAAATAGATGGTAAAAAGCGTGGCAGAAACTAATAAACTGAACTCAACTCAGTCACAAAATTGTAGACGAACTATCTCCGTATCAGAAAAAGTTTAATTCTAACTAAAATCACAGAGACGAAGACAAAGCCAAGTAAGACTTTCCGTATAGGCCCTGTTGCGCTTAATAAGGTGGAAAAAAAGAAAAAGTACTTCTCTTGCAATCTCCCGGTTCCTCTTATATTTTTTAATAAAAAAAAATGGCAATTTGATTTGCCTTTTTCTCGTACCACCGCCCGCCCCGAAAATAAGCTTATATTCAAATGAAATTTTTGTCCATTGAACCCTCTCAAAAACCTGCCTGGTACAAGGTGTGAATTGGCCTGCCTGCACTGCAGATAAATATAAACAGAAAACTGGAACAGCAGTTTCGCTGCCACCACAGCCCGAACATTTGTCGGTTGTTGTGAGATTGGCTTAAATCCTCTAGCATTAGCAGCCTATGAAAATCCCGAATGCATTCAAATGAAAATATGACAAATCTGCTCTTTTGTCTTCGCATTCCGCACTCGGAATCTTTAAATTAAATTAAAAGTTAACTTCAACTAGCTCTCCCTCATGTGGCGTATGTGTATGTGATTGCCAAGTAAGCATATTTCAACTAAATTTTCTTAGAACTTTGCAATTTATTTCCCACCTTCGTTTCCTAGAGCCAGGAATAAATGGAATGGAATGGAGCCACCAATTACTGTTATTATGCATGCTATTGAAACGCTAACCTTCTGAAGTCTTAGAAGTTATTTTGAATAATTAAAAACCTTTGCTTTTCTTTTTGCTGCCGCTCTGGGTGTTGAGGGACCTTTTCCCGACTCTTTGGGGGGGCGGATGTTGCAGAAGGACAACGGGCAAACAATTTGTCCAAAAGCTGTAAAACTTATTGGAATGACTAAATGTCACGCTGTGATTGCGCTGAGAGCGAAATTTGCTTCCGTCGTAAGTTTATGTCTGACTGTCTGTCCTTCGTATGTGTATAAGTGTGTATGTGTGTGTGTGGGGGTCTCAAGTGCATTGCAGTTGCAATTGTGTCTAGTGGAACTGAAGTTAGAACTGTTCCCCAAATGCTGCACTTTGCTGATTATTTTACATTTGCGCAGTTTTATTTCTTATTTCTTGCGCCTTGTTCTTACCTCTTCCGCCTTGTTCTTTCCTCTTAGCGTACTACGTGACGTTGCTATAATCAATTTGACACAGATTTCCAAATCAATACAGATTGTCTTTTTAGTGGCCTCTCTCTGAAGTGCTTGTAATTAAAGTTAAAAGGAATGAAGCAAGCAAGTCGTCCCTGCCGACATTGAGTATACCCTGTACCAACTAGTTACATTAAAAAAAAACCTTCGAAATAGCCATCAATTTCATACAAAATTTCCTTTACATGCAGCAGCATGCTATCTCGCTCACTCCTACCAGCCAATTTCGCCCTAAGCGTTTCAGTACAAAAAGAATATAGGAATATCTCCGATAATTATTGTCCGGTTTGGACAAAATTTGGTACGCTGGTGCAGATATAGTTAGGTGTGCTAAATAAGAATATAATATCTTTCATACAGCTCTAGTATTCGTTTTTTCCAAATTGTGTGGGCGGAAGTAGGCATGGCTAAAATTTGAAACAAACTTGACCTGTGTAGACACTAGGCGGATATTCCCACCAAATTTGGTAGCTCTAGCTCTCATAGTCTCCGAGATCCAGGTGTTCATACGGACAGACGGACATGGCTCAATCAACTCGGCTAGTGATGCTGATCAAGAATATATATATACTTTATGGGGTCAGAAATGTATATTTCTGCCTGTTACATACATTTTAGCGACTTTTACCCTATGGGTACAGGGTATAATGACTGAAATCGAAAGTAACTTTCTTCTCTGTTTCAAATCTGTCATATGAACATGTATGCATATAGTCGTTTTTTAATCTATGTTCTATAACAGAATCCTTTTAAACATGGGTTATCTGCTTGAAGGATTTTATAGTCATTGTTTGTTTGGTACTGGTGTTTTCATTGCATGAATGTGCGTGCAGTTGCCTTATCATTCTTCAATTAAGGAAGCTCATCGACAACAGAAATTCTTTACAGGATTTGTAAACATTTGCCGTTCCTCTTCATTGTATCTGACGCCCCGTTTTCGAGTACTGTTATCTCAAGTGGCGGATCTAAAATAAACAAACTACAATATGCTCGAAAATTGGCCGCGGCTTTTATTATGGGCGTACTCATACTCAGATGAGAACGAGCGGGAGCGAGAGAATGCGAGTGAGAAAAAGAAACCCTTGCCAGCTGACTGCTTAAAACCGAAAGTGATACATCTGCGCCTTGCTTTAACTAACAAACGAGTTGGGTCAGTGGACTTGGGCTATAAATAGCATTAGGTACTCAGTGCAGAGCGGGCCGCGCCGACCCTTGGAATAAAGGGTCCTCTGCCTGCCTGAGGGGGAGCATCCTTCTTTAAGACGTTTTGCTCCTTTGCTTCCTTTTGACTTGGTAAGCAGGTCACGTGAATGTTTTAACCAAGCAAGAGCGCGAACTGACAGTTTGAAGCCCAAATGTTATTTCTGTGGGTTTTCGTGTTTCATGATTTCATCGCGTTTTTGTTGTCGTCAACGGAGCACAGTCTTTTTGCAATTGTCTCAATGTGTTGGAAATAATGTAAGCCTGGTCTTTGGTTGTCGGTCAGTCTGTCGGTTGGTCTGGAACTGGAATCTCTGTATCCCTCTCTTTGGGCTATTTGTTTTGCTTCTCTCTTTGGTTTTGTTTTTACACACATTCGTCGTACTATAAAAATGAAGTTGCCCCGTGGTAATAAAATACCAGAATTGTGTATGTACATATATAAAAATCAATATTTACACCGCGTCGCCGCTGTCAGTGTTTCCTTTTTCTATATTTTCAGACAGATATACATACATGTATATATATGTATATATATTTATATATACATACTTATATATATTTTTTGACGCTTTTGTTTGCATTCAAACAAAGTGACTGCTGATAAGGCTTATGCGGATATGACGCCTAGGTATAATGTCTACTATATACAAATATAAATATATACATAGTTATATAGTTTGGCCATCATCATACTCATACTTTCTCTCCCTTTAATTTCGTTTCAGAATCTTTTGCAACGGCCATCCAATAGGTTAGTAAATTCAACAAGCGAAATAGACCAGGAACAAATGTGAATCTCAGGCAACCTTTTTTCATTGATTTTTAGAATGGGTTTAGTTTAATAGAAGCGATCACTCTCTAAAGCTGATTTTTTGTTTTAAGAGACAGATCAGATGATGGAATCGTCGTAAATGCTACTTATATGAGTACCAGCAAAAATGCCTTTGAACAGTGATGGAAGAAGCTTTATCGCCTTTGCTGACCCTGTGTTTTGCTACCTTGTCACTTGTACTGTTGCCCGCAAGCGTTTGTGAACTTGTTCTACATCTGCTGCCAGTTGACTAACTTTATCTCTTTTGCCATTTTCCTCCGTTTGTCTGTCGAGTGGCCGGCCACTCGTTCGAATGAATTGCTGTTGCTGCTCCAATTCTGAAAAACGAAAACAAGTTTTTTGGCCAGCCAGTTTTAGTCCCCTTTGAGCACGTAATTCATTTGAAAATTCAGTTAGTTGAGTTAGGCCTAGTTTTTGATAGTTTTTTAGTTTTTGTTGTTTTTGCCACTCACTCTGATGGCATTAACCACTAAAAGAAACTTTTTTGAGCTGGAATTCGATTTGCATTGACAACCTTTTCCCACTCTCCCCTGCCACAATGTTTTCGTCGTCTTAAATATTTTTTGTTTTGTTTGTTTTTATGACCACATAAACGGAAAACAAGAAACTGGTATCAAAATAGTTCCTCTAATAACTTTGTGAAGTTTTTAAAACATAAACGAAAACTTGCTATAAATAATATTTAAGGATTAAACTTGACTTACGCATATCGAAGATCTATATAGAATTGATATTCATATTTTTAGATGGACTCCTCCAACTATATAAAGAATATAATTTTATTCTTGATCAGCACAAGAAGATGAGTAGTTAATAATGCCAAAGTCCGTGTGTCAAAAATCCATGTTGCATCAGAATCGGTCAGTAATATCATATAGATGCCATTGGAACGTTTTGTCCAAAAGAAAGCCTAACAACTCTGTTTCGATCATCTTATTAAAAAGTGCAATGAACGTGCTGAATTTGTTAGAGTATACAATATTTGGAGCGAAGGAAGTTAGCCCTGTCTTTTAATTTTTTTCTGTTTTTTTTTGTCGAGACACGCAAGGCGGCATCTTGATTCAGCATTTGATTCCGGGTTTGATTCTGTATATAGTACCTGGCAGCTGGATAGTCAGTCATGCGTTTCCACTTGGAAATCGTATGAATATACAATAACGAAACGTGTTTAAAATCACTGGCCTTTCACACTGCCCCTCGCACTGCTTTCCTGCATAAACCTGAACCACTTTTGGTGAGGGGGTTGGGGAGACGAAGATAGCATTAAAACACGCGACAAATAGCTGCAGAGCAAGCAACCCTTCAAGACCAAACCCTTGGCACGTTTGAGGTCTCAGTTTTCGCCGAGACTAATTATACGGGCGGGCCGACGTAAGGTAAGAAGGTTAAGCGAGCGACCTCCCCGCCCGCCTGCTTGTACGTTTAATTATTATTAAACGGATTATATTTTTCTCAATATTTAAAGCAAACATTTGTTCTTTCTGGCTGCATCAATGCAAAACTTTGGCTCATATTAATGAAGTAATGAGGTAAGGCCAGAAGGCATAAGATTTTGGGACTATGGGGAAAGCCGACTGAAAATTGTGGCGAGAGGGCGTTGAAATGGTGGCAAGGAAAGCGTAAGGAAGCCTCAAAAATGGCAGGCATGTTGTCGTTATTTGGTTTCATGCATAAAATAACTGCACATAAGCACAGCAGCCTTTACTCGACTTTGGTTAGGTTGAAAATTTTATGAAATTGCATAGTGGCCAAAAGGGGAGCACTTGCAGAAGTAGCGCGCCATCTAAACTCCCCCTAGATTCCTCTCTTTTCAGTTCTCATACTCCATGCCAACATCATCATCGTCATAATCACGATTGTCCCGGCTGGGCTTTTGGGTGTAGTGCGAATTACAATTTTGCGCTGCTAGTTTTTTGAGTGGCAAGCACACACACTCGCACACGCACAGTCTCAATTTTAATAGGTGTAAAAAAAACTCAAGTTTATAAAATTATACATACTCGACAGACAAGTGTTTTAAGCCACACTGATAACATGGCACAAATAACACATAGACCTTATAAAAAGTCGACTGGAATCTGTTAGATTATTTGAAAAGACCAATAACTGCTACTTTGTATATATAGCTCAACAACATTAACGGTTGGATTTTCAATACTTCTACCCAACACTTCTATGTTACAATACTTTTAAATAAAAATATCTGTTGAAAAAAGAAACCTGAACAGATGTATCACCTCGGAGCGTCTTACCAATCAAGATTGTGTTAAATATAGAGATGTGGCAATTGCTATCACGAAATTTCTCTCAGTGTCTAAATCAAAAAATGCTGGCGCAGCCGAGCACCCAACAAGCTGTTGCATAAATCAACGTACTACCTGCGGAAACGCTGCGCTGCTGTCCTCGCTTTGCCTCACCGTCATTTTAACGTTTGTGTTTGTGCTTTAGATATCTCAACGCTAAGCGTTCTCCTGAAACTATGTCAAGCCAAGTCACCCTTGCCATCATCCAGCATCCTTTTCTCTTGTGGCACTTCCCCTTCTGTGTGGAATCGACGAGAAGGCATGCTCTATAAAATATTTGTTTAAACTTGCACCTCGGTAGCCAAACAGCCTCTTCTTCCGTTCCCATTGCCTGCAGACTGGATGGGGATACGGTATGGCAGACGTACCAGCATCATACACCTCCTCCTATTCCTGCATCATCATTTCTATCGCTTTCAGGCAGCTGGTGTTGATAAGCGCACTTTGAATCTTGCCACACTTGAAATGAGGCAATAGGTAATTACAATTTAAATGAGTAGTTTAATTTTGCTTAAGTGGCTGACGAACATTTGGCTTTATATTTCCAAGAATTGTTGTATTAACAGCAACTGCACCAGTACCAGCACCAAGAAGCAGCAGCAGAGAAAATCGTCAACAACCTGACAATTTGTCTCTGTCTGAGTGTTGCCCACCATTTCCCCCTGAACGCAGCAGCAGCAATAAAAGTGCTAAAAAGTTTTATGCCCTCAGATTGCATCCTGTTTTTTTCATCTTATAGTCCCTTTTGGTCCCTCGCCTCGCAGTCCATAGGACTGGAAGGGACACACCCTCAATGGATTAATGAAGAAGTATATGAAGATTGCGAAAGATTGTGGAAGACGGGTTGTTAGATGGTAAAAGAAAAAGCGAAAAGTTTTAGAGACAAGTTAAAAAATTGTTAGTTGCATCCAAACCTATTGCAGGTGCAGGGTATCTAAAAGTCGGCGTCGCAAACCCTAATCTACACAACTTTTTATCTTTAAAACTGTTAGCTCTGACGTTGCTGCTGTTGTTGTTTGCCATTGTTATTGTTGTTGCCGTCTGCACCTGCCTCTGCTTCTGTCTCTGTATTTGTTGCTGCCTGCATTCGAAGTTGTCAAGCAACAAGAAATGCAGCAAATGGCTGAGACGAAGAGAGAGTCTCCACTGCTAGGAGTTTATAGTATGAATTTGTCCTTCTAGCCAGCCTGCCCTTGCATATCCTTTGTCTTAATGAGAGCTTTATAACTATGTGTTTAAGTTAGACAGCTGCAGACGATGCTGATCAGATGCAGATGGTGAATCTTAGAGAGAGGAAACACAAAAAACTGTTCGAAATAAACAAACTAACTTCTAACTTTCTTCCTGTAAATCTTGGTCTAAAATGTCACTAATGATTCGCAACAGCCCCTGCAACTGATACATAGAAACAAACTGCTTAAATAACAATTAATTTGCATTTTATTCTTTTTCCTGCCATAATTAATTTGATGGAAATTGTATTGTTTTGAGTGTGGCTGCAAGGTGTACATAGTGTAACATGACTACGACTGATTTTAGCACGGTCTTTTTGGCTTAGCTTTTCACTCCCTTTTGTGCTTCTGCTTCCATTTTCTTCTTATCTTTTGTTTCATTCATAATTTCTGGCCCATGCTCTGCTGCTGGTTTATGGGTGGGTGGGGTTGGGGGTCCTGGCGTTATTTCAAGGAGGAGAATCCAATGGTGGTGGATATTTTTTGTTGTTATATTTTACGTAGCATTTACGTACGTGAGACATGTTTTCTGTCCCATGTGTGGGTGTGCAGAATGTATGTGTGTGTACGTCTGTTTGTTTGTGTCCCGTTGCCAAGCTTTGTGGCTGTTTCTATTTATGTTATGCTACCTGCTTTTGCTTTTGGTTTTGCTTGTGCCTTTGCTGACTACCTTAACTCCTTCTGTTAATGTCTGGTGTCTGACTTCCTCTTTCCTTCTCCTCTTCCAAGCTCATCTATCTCTTCTTCGTTATGTATTGGGGGTGAAAATAACATTAGTCTTCGGTATGTATGTATATTGAAGCTACTAAACCCCTGCGAAACCCAGCTGCATTGCGTCGTAAGGAGGAAATTAAATACTCCAGTCGGATGTTGGCGAAATTTCCGTTAGGAATGTTGTTTTTTCTTTTTTCATTTTTTCAGCCGAAAGTCTGCTAAAACAAATTTGTCATGAGTGTCGATAAGAACACAAATTCTTTATTTATCCGTAAATTATTTGCAAAAAATTTAAAAGCAGAATTTGCCTTGATTACTCAGTTGGTTAGCCATAATGACATTTTTCCTTCCTACTTCCATTTTCTCTGCTGCTCTCTATCCCTTTCTTGTTATGTTGGTATGCCCTTTTGCTCTAATTTTCTTTGGTGTCACTGCGCCAAAAACTACAAAAGCTTTTGCAGCCTCATTTGTTGCCTCCCATGTCGTGTCGTTTTTTTCGGCATCGTTTTATGATTACAGTTCGTGCTGCATGTAACACTTTTTGTTATTGTTGTTGTTATTGCTGTGGCGGAATTCCCCCGCCAACCAGAAATACAAAGAACAAAGGCAATTTCCAAATATCACTACTCCACAGTGTGTCAAAACTATGTTAACAAAAACAAAAAAAATGTGGAATTGGCAGGATTTACAGAATAGTTTCAGCGAGACCCAGAGAGAAAGTGACTTCTTGCCTCCTTGTGGTAAAAACAATAGAAAATGAAGCAAGCAAGTCGTCCACACTGACGTTAATTATACCCTGTACCTAGAAGAGATATTTAATGTAGGCGAACACTCTCAAAATCGCCAGCAATCTAATATAAAGTTCGCCTAACATGCGGCAACAGCAAACACTTTGAAACAAACTTGATCTGCCTGCACACTAGACGGATCTACAAACCGTATTTGGTAGCTCTAGCTCTTATAGTCTCCAAGATCTCGATGTTCATACGGACAGACAGACGGACATGTCTCAAACGACTCGGCTAGTGGTGCTGATCAAGAATATCTATACCTTATGGGGTCAAAAATGTATATTTCTGTCTGTTACATACATTTTGTCGTCAGGGTATTGTTGTCAGGGTATAAAAAAGGATCAGAGATGATTGTGCTGATTGTGCCTTAAATTATCGTATCCATAGGCAGATGATCTTATTAATACTTTATGTTAAATTTTCTGCCCATCGGCCCACTGTGCTCAGGCGCTGTATAAAATGTCTGCAGACTGCTGCTGCTCCTCTTCGCTGACCACATGCAGAGCAGCAGCAACTGCAGGCGTTTTTGTAAATCAAATAGAATTAAAACATATATCATTTTTCATGCGATAAGTCGCTTTGGGTCCAAAAGTTAACAATCCAAAGAAGTAACAACGCATTTTTGTGGTTTGGTGAATGTGCCTGCGTCTGTGTGTGTGTGTGTGTGTGTGATAAGACCCACCTCTCTTTCACAATTCTAACATTATGCCCAAATGAACTCTAGTCGGTCTACTCTATCGATATCGATTTGTACACGTTTATTTCATTTTGGGTTTTGGGGTCACCTAATGACTTTTCGATGGTTCCCCCATCACTGATAAGTTCCCGCCGCATGCAGATAACACGAATGAAACCAGAGAAGACTTAATGGCTTATCAGCTGATGGAACCCAGACCAAATTGGTGTGTATGTGAGTGTGTAATTGTTGCACTCTAGTAAAAGTACCAAAGTGAAAAATAGTTTCTCTAAATTTAAGTTTAAAAATATCTCTTTTCACCCTCTCAAAGGTCTAAAAATAGCCTTGTGCAAGGTTTTAACATACCGAGCGTGTAAAATGAGGGACGTATGTAAATGAATTTTTCTCGGCACCCGAAATTGTGTTAATAATGACAAGAAACCTTTAAGGAAGGCTCATTCTTCATGAAAAAGTGCTTTAAAAATTACTGAACTAATATTGTAATTATTTCATAAGATATTGCGCAACACTGGTGGGTTAAGGATACTTGTAAAACAATAAATTTCCTGCTTCACATTAACTGTTGCTATAAAGATTCGATTTTTTAACCTATAAGCAGAAATTGGGTTAGCGACGATAAATTGCTAGCTGGTCGTTATTGGCACTACTAGGACCGATAGTTAGAGTTGCTGTTGTGAACGCAAAAAGTGTGTGTATGTGGTTGCCACCTCACACAATGTTCGTGTGATTCTTGTCGAAATGCGTCTTTCTGGCGCCAGAGCGGTGGCATCATCTACCATCCACTGGATGGGAAATATTAATAATTCAAAGTTAGCCTTAGTCGTTGTATTCGCTGTTTTCAGACTGTTTAAGCTGCAATTAAGTTTTCCTATGTGTTGGCTCCCACTCCCGTTATTGTTGACAAAAATTATGGTAGTTTGTAAAGTGCCAACAATTGCAACTATTACATGTCCCATGACTTGACTATTATATTTCACCGGCTATGTAGGGGGCCAGGGAAGAGTTGACCTGGCAATTGCCAGTTACGATCCTGCAATACCGACAACCTACCACCACCTCTCACTCTATATACATATATACGCCCTATACACGCCAATCTTTAGAAATTACAGTGCTTTACAATGCAAAAAGCTTAAAATGCAACAGACTTGTCTTTGACATAAAATGAAGTTGCAAAAATAACAGCAATTTAATTTGCGAAGTCATCAATTTAAAGCTTTCCTTGATCAAAGAAATTTATATTTGTATGTATGTTTGAACTTGATTGAAGCTTAAGAAATTTCCGAAACTTGTTATTCCTCTTCTATTTCTAGTATAAACTGCCGCTGGTTTAACCCACGTCATGGGTGGCATGCTTTGCAGACCCTTTCTGGCAAATGCGTTTGCAGCTACCCTCGATTTCGTCATCGTCATTTGTTGAAACACATCATACCACCTACCCAACCCGTCACCCCTTTATTTTGTCGGCTTGTTTCTGTTTCTTTTGCTGTTTCCCGCCCCACGCTTTTGTAACATTCACGCAGCAAGTCGTCCTGGTGCTGGCACGTAACTCTTCCTCATTCTTTACTCCCCCTCCCGTTTTCTCCACTGTTATTCGTCGTCATTGTTTGCTGTTGCCATCCTGAGCTGATTCGCACGGTAATTAGATTTCTGGGTTAATTTTTTTTTTTTTTTGCTTTGCCCCACACTTGACTAACGGTGTCTGCCTTTGACCAGCCCCTGGCCACATTCGTATGCTGGCGTTGGTTGATTGTTGATTTTAGCCAGCTAATTACATGGCTGATGATGTTTGTGTTTGTTGCAAGTGTTTTAAACAATTTGAAATAAATAAACATAATAAGAGATGGAATTTTTTATTAGAAGAGACCAAAGCGTAGACATTCGGCTTTTAAAGTAATGATCTCATCGCTTTCCTTTACTGTTATTTTCTTTCGATGGTTGTCAAGATTGACTTAACCCGAAGCGCCACAGCCCTTCGGGTAACAAGTGCTATTGGCCCTGAGCACGCATCGTGCTTCGGTTCAACTCTCATTCTCTGATTCCCTCTCCAGACATTTCTCCATAAATATAAAAATTCACACGTTCAACATGGAGTGGAAGAAACATAACGAAGAAATGCTTCAAATTGTGCGTTATAAGCAACACGCCCCTAAAAACATTCGCACACCCCCGGCAACCGACCAGCCAACATTAGTTGGTGGTACTCTCCCGCACTGGTTGGTCACGTTCTCCGATGTGTCTGCATTCTTACTTTGACTAAGGAGCACGGCAGCTGAGACTAGTGACTACGACTTTCTCTAGTCCTCCCTTCCTGTTCCAAATCATAGGAGAGGCGCCATAGTAAAGAGGCGATATTCAACTTACGTTGATGGATAATGATCTTTTTTTTTAATTGGAATAAAAATGCAATGGGAAATCAATTTTCCTTATCAATCAATCGGTTACCTAGTTTAACCAATCAAGGAGTTTAGTGGTACAGCAATTGCTTTATTGTAACACAGTAGAATGGAGAATTTGCAGGGGTAGCAGGGCTTTGGCATAAGTGAGAGAAAACTTCACATAAAGATGAATCGCTAAATTAAGAAATTTTTTTGCTAAAATGTGATTTTTAAAACTCGGTGTTAAGTTAACGATAGCAGTCCGTTACATTCGATTGGAATCAGTGAGAACCACGATTTTCTCAGTATAAAACGAGCTGTTTTCAGGGTTTACAAAAACAAAAGTTTTACAATTGCTTTTGGATGTCTGCGATTTTATCGCCCGCTGTTTTTTTTTTTTTAATATGGTTTTTGCCATTGTTTGATACTTGTACCTGCTTTTTATTGTTGTAAATACGTGACCATTTTTTTTTAGTTGTATCTACCCTGACCGACTCCAACACGAACCGCGCCTAGCCGGGCTGCCCCCTTTTGCCTTGCCACAACTTCGCTTACCGTTCGTGGCCATAGCTTCTTGTTCCCGTCTTGCCCCCATCGCTCAGCATTAATAAATTTAATCTTCATATGGATATTGCCTGGTGCCAACGTCAGGGCCCAACGCCACCATCTACATCCCATCTGATTGATTTTGTCATATAGCTGGAATGGCTCATACACACACACCCACACACAAACACATTTTGAAATCGGCCCTGAAGTCGGTCATACATACAATATTTGTATGGGGGGAACACTCGACTAAGAATCAGTAGCTTATTATGATTATTGCTTTTAGTTCATTTGTTTAATGGCATTTCCCATCGGCAATCAATTTAATGTTCCTAGCGTGGCTTGTCATTAAAACTTGAATTGGTAAAATAATTACATGATGCGGGGATTAGAGAAAATTTGACGTTCATTTAAGATCCAAGTCAGTCGACAATAAATAAAAATTCAATTAAAATGTCCCCAATTTCACAACTTGAATTTAAATAAATGCTTATCAAGCTATATTGCCTTGCAATGTCTATCTCTCTCTTCTGACCTTTCGCATGACCATTTTACTATGATAGTGTACCCTGTACCATCATAGATAATGGGTATAAGACATGTCTCGATATCATTGACATTGATTTTACAAACAAAACTGTTCCCTCCTTTGAATACTATAACGGTCAATCTCCATTTAGTTGTTAAGTATTCTTTATGGGTTGTATGTAATTATGTTATTAATATTTGTATTGACGCTCACTTTGAAATTTTAACAATTTAATCTCGGAACTCTTGCACATTTTAAACGACATTTGTATACCCTTGCAACAGTCGTTACAATTCTCAAAGTAGAACAGGCATAGGAAGTTATCTCACTAAACGATCAAGAACCGCCAAGAGTTTGTTTGGATATATGTATTTATGAGAATTTTTTTGTATGAAATGCATAAAAATTGTCTATATGAGAGAAATATTCATATTTATATTTATTATGCTTGCAAAATATGTATGTTTGTTTTTATTTATGTTTGCATTTATTAGTCGAATATTAAAGTCGTCGCTGTCCTTGTCAGTCAAAATGCCATTTGAGGAAAAGAATATTTTATTAGAAGTTAATGCAATGAGTTGGCATCTAGGGATAAATAAATCTACATATGTATTTGTGGTTTATTATATAGACAACAGCTGCGGTTCTGGAGCAAGTAGGATGTGGCATAGAGGGAATGACAGTATTGTCGGGATTAATCAATAGTACGTGACGTTCTAAGGTGAACGACTGTGGTAAATAAGGCACGACACAAACACTGACAAGAGGTGAGGCGGTATAGAGAGAGCACAAGAAGTGAAAATGCCGGTTTTCACCTGACAACAGGACTACGTCACAGATACATACACACACACACTTAGAAATATACATATAAGTATTTAAAGATATATATATATAAAGACAGGGAAATTGACTTTTTGAGTAGGAAACAATGCGGTCTACAGCTGACAACAACTGCCGCTGGCTGCCCCACACTCTCCCACACACACATATACACAGTATGTATAATAATGGGTAGCAATAAAAATGTGGGCAAGTCGGTGGTTTGGGGGATGGTGGCATGATGAGGGCGACCAATGTTCTACATTTTCATATCAGTTTCATTTTGTGCTGTCACATCAAGAAATGATGGCATTAAGGCATTTAGAGGTAAAGCCTTGATGATGTACTTAAAGAATTGATAATGACATACGATGAGATGCCGACCAATCGAAGCGGCTAGGCTTACCACCAATCGACATCGAATTTAGCTTAGATACTTTATAAATTCCAGCAAACTTTTGCGATCGTTTAAGCATAATTAAAGCAGGTTTTTCAATTGATTTAAATAGAATTTGTTGTTATCACAATTAAAATTCGAGAGACCGTTTCTAATTATTTCCAGTTCTTAGTTTGCAATCTAATCGGTACATGTCAATATCATTTTACTTTAACCCGACACGTAATACTAAATATAATATAAGCAATCGTTTCTGTCAGTGTACTTGCTCATTGCTCCTAAAAGTAAACTACAAAATAGCACTTACATTCGTGGGTGAAGCAGAATGAGAGACAGTGGAAGAAAGTGAAATCAAAAGAGAGACAGTTGGCAGTTGTTGCTGTGCCGTCAACTGAGCCAGCCATCAAGTAAATGAAATATTCATATTTACGGTTTCAACTTGACTCCGACGGTAAATTTGGGATTAGTTCTTAAATTCCCTTCCTTTTACAGCTTTGCAAAAATAATATATTTAAATTGTAATACAATGAAGAAAGTATCAGCGGATGAACGAATTATATATATATATACATATATATATACGAAGTTCTATCAGATGCCAATGACCTACGGTCTTAGTAGTTTTTTTATGTTTTTAAAAACCTACTTTTGAATGAAATTGACACGCTTAGGCACGGGGGAGCCCAAGGCAATAGTGGGGATGATGGTAGATGCGAAATTCGGTCATGTAAAATGAATTGAAGTTTTCGCATAGACTTTATTGACATCTCTTTCACAGAATCGTCGTCCATTTCATTGCTTATGTCAACATTCACTTGGCGTTGACCTCTCACCACCTCCCCCATTCAGGACTTCACTTAAACGGTTGCCTTTGTTATCGTTATGGATGCTCTTTGGGGGTCCATGAACTCCCTTTGCCGAAATAAAAAGTTTGACTTTTTATTCACACAGCGAGAATGAGAGAAAAGAAGAAAAGGCAATGTTTAGTTTTATCGCTATTGTTGTTGTTTTTAAAGCGCGACAAGTTACGTTCAATGGGATATGGGGAGGAAACCAACAGAACAGACGACGTCTCGTCGAAGCTTCAAGTGTCATTGTCCTTGCCGTCAAGCGATTCTATTTCGAATGCTGCTTATCAAGATCAACAGCTTGTTTTCAGACAATCCCATAAAAACTTCAATTTAAAACAAAAATGTATTATTATTCCATATTTTATTATAAGCAAGCAAGTCGTTCTTGCCTATATTAAGTATGCCCTGTACCAAGTAGGATCATTAAATATAAAATTTGCCTAACAGCTCTAGCTCCAATACTTTCCAAGACCTTGGTGCTCATACGGATAGATGGGTAGTTTCAACCGACTCGGCTTATGATGCTGATCAATATGTATAAATATTAATATTATTATATTTAATATACATTTTTACCCTATGGGTATACGATAAAAAAACACCCTTTCTTATTAATAAAGAAAAGAAAAAATTTGTAAACTTTTTTGTTTCAAATGAAGAATCAGGTAGTTTTTTATATTACTATAATGATCAATCATATTAATTGACCATTTTGTTATCACAATGTGCTATAAGGATTCCCAACGAATGCCACAAAATGCATCCTGGCGTAGACAACTTCATGCCAGCTGCACACACACACACGCACAGTTTCTATTGACAAATGCTAAACAATAACAATTAAAATTGTAAAGTGGCAAGCAACAATTTAATATCCAAGGAATAAACAAAGAAGGAAAGAGGCATTCCTCGCTCATTCCACTGTGTCCTATCCTTGTGTTTCCTCCTGTTCGGTTCGGTTTGGTCTGTTCTATCCCATAATTATTCATTTCACAATAAACAGATGCCTGCCAGGTCTGCTTGAGTCAATAGATGATAATGTAGCCAGCTGGCATCTTGTCAAAGTTCTCCTTCTTCTTTTGACTATTATACCCATTGTAATATGAGTTGAGGTCGTCGGTCGCTGGAAGTTCTGTGGATTGTTCTGCAGTTGTTTGTTAGAGGACTGCATCGCAGTGCTGCAGTGTGATAAATAAACCAAATACTCTTATCTGTTGTGGGCATCAAATGTCTTCTTATTGCTTTAATTGTTGCTCTGTTTCTGCATTTTCAGGGTATTTTAGTATGTTCAAGTGCACTACCAAAACTATAAAGTTTGTATTTTTTCGCTTTTCATTCCCTCATTTCGCTCACAGTTCCTTTACCTTCTCTTCTTTTGTTAACCTCTGTGTGGTGCTTCACTGTCCGGCCAAGTCAAGTGGAATGATGTGCCAAAAAACGTTTGGCAGGGGGAATGCAGCACCAGGAGAATTGCAAGCGCTCACTTTCTGTATCTGCTGGACAAAGGTCACTGACTTCACGCAAAGAGCGAGGCGAGTTCCAATTATCGTCCTTTCCTCACTCTTTGTCTGGCTGGGAATGCCATTTTAATGAATATTTATTAAGAGTAACTAATTTGTGGCAATTTTTGCTCACCTTTTTCTCGGTTTTATTTCGTTCGCAGATGTCAGACAAGCTTAAAAAAACAATGTGCACACTGAGAAGCTGGCTGCAGTTGCTGCCAGAAGGACAGACCAACTAACTGCAAGGATAAGCAAGCAGCAAGACGCAGTCAGAGCCTGCCTAATGCTTGAGAATTTCCCTTTTTTTGATACATGAAAACAAACAAAAATGCACTTTTTGCTAATCTAAAAACCAACAAAAAGAACAAGGCAAATGCCCTCCAACCAACTTGACTGATAGTTTAAACCATAACCCATTAACTTTGCTGAATCAACAATCGTTTTAAATACTATTTAAGTCAAAATTTACTATCCATAAAATGCCAAATTTGCAACAGCAGCGACAACAACAACAGCTGCAACTATAGAATCAGTAGCAGTCACAATTTCATCGTCATTATCATCGCCAACATTATCATCAATTAAAATCAACAAATTATTTGCGCGCCATCGTCGTCTTCATCATCGTCATGGGCAACCAATGCTGCAACAAACGCCAGGATCCGGAAATGGCATTGGCCTATCCTACTGGCGGTTATAAAAAATCAGACTACACTTTTGGTCAGACTCATATTAACAATAGCGGCAGCGGGAACATGGGTTCTGCCCTAGGTCAAAAGCATAACAATGGCGGTTCACTGGACTCACGTTACACACCGGATCCGAATCGTGGACCCTTGAAGATTGGCGCCAAGGGAGGAGTTGACATCATCAGGCCACGCACCACACCAAGTAAGTGCAACCACCGGATTCGTGTATTCGTAATTAGTTTGGTGCTTTTAATTAGCAATTTGACTTTTTATTTTATGTTGTTGTACCTGTCACTGGTACTGTTGCATAACCTTTAACCCCCACCTGTACGCCAAGACACGTAATATATTTGCAATTGTGGCATCGAGTAAGGTTACCTACGCAATTATGCACCATGCAAGCTCCATGAGAATGACCTTGGTCTTTCCATTAAACGTAAAATTAAATATAGCTAGCACAAATTGAGCAAAGTTTTCTGAGTCCTCTTAGAGAGAAGAGGCAAAAATTTCCAGCGGCAATTATTGGAGCTGCCCTCGCAGTTAGTTAAAACATAAGTACTATATATGTATGTATATGTACATATAAATCTATAATTAGAGTTACCTCTCCGGAGGTTAACATTTGACATCGCTGTCGTTGTTGTTTTGTCGTAGGAGGGACAAAGGACATGGAAGTAAGGCAAGCGTATGCTAATATTTGCAATGAAGTAATATGTGGCTGCCGTTAACCTTGACCAGTAGTTTGGTTTTGTTTGTGCTATAGCTGGGCGCTGTATGACTAGAGTCATGTTAAATAAATAGCATTTTGCTTTATTTGGATATTTACAGCTAATTCGTTAGGCAAACGGTTTTGAGATGAAATGCTACAATAATACAATAGGATACAATAGAAATAGATGATATTGATTGATTATTGGATAGACTCCAATAGAATAACATCCAGAAAACGACAGTTAATCTGAATCCGACGACAGTTTTCTGTCAATTTTCTCATTTACCATACCAAGAATTTGTCCGATATGTCGAACTTCATTATTTTGCGGCCTCATTGGGCGGTAGAGCCGCCAGAGCGGCTAGAGCTCTCTTGATTAGCTTGCGGTGTTCCCTTCTATTTTGCATGTCATACTGGCTGACAGACAAGAACAGAATCTCGGTAGTAAAGCCGCTTAGGTCGTGTAAACCCCGACAAATGCACTGAGTGGTTGAGGTTGACTGACTTGGCTTTTTAGTGGCCAGTGATTCACATTTGGTTTTAAGTTGGCTTTGTCAGCACGAACCACGGGAACGCGAACCGTAGAACGCTTGAATAGAGGCCAAGGCAACGGCGGATCGCCTAACAGCCTGACTTAAATTTTAATTTTACCCTTTGGCTTCTCCACCCGTTTGTCGGATGAATCAATTAGCCAAGTAAAGACAAAGTCAGTGCCAAAAAAAAATGAATTGTGCGGCCAAGAAACATGCAAATATATACGAGTTTAGGCGAAATTGTTTTGTTCATCTGATAAATGGCAGCTGTTGCAATGCTAAAATGTATGCTAGCTAAATTTTCAATTTTTCATTTTTCTATCGCTATACTTCATCATCTTATCGTCGTAACTAAATT
This sequence comes from Drosophila austrosaltans, assembly GCA_035045865.1. Taxonomy (NCBI): domain Eukaryota; kingdom Metazoa; phylum Arthropoda; class Insecta; order Diptera; family Drosophilidae; genus Drosophila; species Drosophila austrosaltans. The sequence continues at coordinate 742,606 of JAWNOQ010000207.1, read as the reverse complement.
CTAATTATATTTTCGCCAATTTGTTAGCATAAATTGCAATTTGTAAAAGGCCTCGAAGGCGATAAATTAGATTTACAATCTCAGTCAGCCAGACGAGAATCTCTAACAACATCCCGTTCGGGCCGGCTCGGCCCATGGTTCATTTACCGACTTATTTACTCATCTGCTCTTTTTTCCTGACTCTCTTCTCAGCCGGAGTACCTGGTGGTCTACCCAAGCGTCGTGTTGTTGTTGCTCTATATGATTACAAATCGCGCGATGAATCCGATTTGAGCTTTATGAAGGGTGACCGCATGGAGGTCATCGATGACACCGAGTCCGATTGGTGGCGCGTTGTCAATCTAAGCACACGCCAAGAGGGTCTTATTCCTCTCAATTTTGTGGCGGAGGAGCGGAGCGTCAACAGTGAAGAGTATGTTTCTAATCGGGTCAATTCCTTTTCTCCTCATTTTTACGAAGTTTTTTTTTTCTTTATTCTTGTTTTTAGCTGGTTTTTTGAGAACGTTTTGCGCAAGGAAGCGGATAAGCTGCTGCTGGCCGAGGAGAATCCACGTGGTACTTTTCTCGTCCGACCCTCCGAACACAATCCCAATGGTTACTCATTGTCGGTCAAAGACTGGGAGGATGGCCGTGGATATCATGTAAAACACTATCGCATCAAACCACTAGACAATGGCGGATATTATATAGCCACAAATCAAACGTTTCCATCACTTCAAGCCTTGGTCATGGCCTACAGCAGTGAGTTACAACAAATTAAATAAATTAAAGAAATAAGAAAAACTTCTATTTCTAATGGTTTTGAAATGCTTTGCCCTTTGTGGAAATACTTGACCGTTTGCCTTTTTCTTCCATTGTTTTAGAAAACGCCCTTGGTCTGTGTCATATATTGTCGCGTCCCTGTCCCAAGCCTCAGCCACAGATGTGGGACCTGGGCCCAGAACTGCGTGATAAATATGAGATTCCTCGCTCAGAAATTCAATTGCTGCGTAAATTGGGACGCGGCAATTTCGGTGAAGTTTTCTATGGCAAGTGGCGCAATAGCATTGATGTGGCCGTTAAAACATTGCGCGAAGGAACCATGTCCACAGCAGCCTTTCTTCAGGAAGCGGCTATTATGAAAAAGTTTCGCCACAATCGTCTGGTGGCTCTCTACGCCGTATGCTCACAGGTGAGTTGGAATTAAGTAAAATCTTAAAAAGAGTTGACTTCCTAATACATTTTTTTTTTTGCTATTTCAATGCACAGGAGGAACCTATCTATATAGTTCAGGAGTACATGTCGAAGGGCAGCCTGCTGGATTTTCTGCGGGAAGGCGATGGGCGTTATTTACATTTTGAGGATCTCATTTATATAGCCACCCAAGTGGCTAGCGGAATGGAGTATTTGGAATCAAAACAGCTCATTCATCGTGATTTGGCAGCACGCAATGTCTTGATAGGCGAAAATAATGTGGCAAAGATATGTGATTTTGGTTTGGCACGTGTCATAGCTGACGATGAGTATTGCCCCAAGCAGGGATCACGCTTCCCCGTCAAGTGGACAGCTCCCGAAGCAATAATCTATGGAAAATTCTCGATTAAATCGGATGTCTGGTCCTATGGCATACTACTGATGGAACTTTTCACGTACGGACAAGTGCCGTATCCAGGCATGCATAGCCGCGAGGTGATTGAGAATATTGAGCGTGGTTTCCGCATGCCAAAGCCGACAAATCATTATTTCCCCGATAATATTTATCAGCTACTATTACAATGCTGGGATGCTGTGCCCGAGAAAAGGCCAACTTTCGAGTTCTTAAATCATTATTTTGAGTCCTTTTCGGTAACATCTGAAGTGCCTTACCGAGAAGTACAGGACTAAGCAGCAACAGTATCAGTAGTAGTAGCAGCAACAACAATATTACCTACACCACATACACTACACAAAAACACACACACGACGGGCACACTCCTTCCCATTTACACACGCACACTCTTTCCCCCACACATACTCGTACGATATATAAATATATATCTAGTTTATAAAGTTGTGTTATATGTATGTATAGAAGTGCATATATATACATATATATGTGTGTATATATATACATATATATGTGTATATATATATATGTATATGTACATATACACAAATATACATATGAACATTTATATGCGTATTTACTATAATTCTTAAGACTTTTTTAAAAGCCCCCTCCCCTATACACACACACACACATACATCTACATGAAAACGAAAGGAAAAGAAACAACAATTATATATTTTACACGCAAAACTATTTTATAATTTATATACCTAACTTGTATGTACTATTGAAATAGCAAGTATTTAACTAGTTTTGTAAGCTTAAACAGAAAAAAAAAAAAACAACAAAAACGAGAAGAAAAAACGATGTGAAGAGAACGCAAAACAAAATGAAGAAAACAAAAAATGGCGAAATCTAAAATGCTAGTTTAATCGGTGCTTAGGTTAAACTTTCGATTTCACTTATTCTCCTCTATATCTATCTCTCTGTATCTTGCTCTCGTAACTCTGCTGAATTTTTTTTCTCGATATATACTTTCCATACCCAAGTATTATTTTTTAAAATTCAATCAAAAGGGAAAAAAAAAAAACAGAAAACACAAAAAAAAAAAACAAAAAATTGTATGTATGTAGTAAAATATTGTTGCTAATGGCGAAACTCCAATAATGGCATTTACTTATAAGGTGCGCGTCCTATACGCCACGCCCATTCTTCTTCTCTCCATCTACTTCCAATCAACTGAAATTCATGTTTTTCCCTTAATTTCTTTAAAACTGGAAAATGTTGAGGCTTATACAAATTATGATAAAGCAGAAGGAAATTATAAATTTGACAAGAATTTTTTTTTGTACAAATCATTGCAACGTTTTGTTAATTCTCTTCTTTTCTCTATTATTTACATCTCTATGTTTATAGTACATTTATTGTTTTTTCTTTAAATTTAAGCACAATCAAAAATTGAAGTTATACATAAATCGTAAAGAAAAACTTAAAAAAAAAAAAAAAAAACGAAAACAAAAGAAAGAATAGTAAGGGATAATTTTCAGTCCACATCTAATCTTAATTAGCCCAAGACAAATTAATTTAGTTCCTGTCCAGATTCATTTGTTCCACGCCATATGAAGGGCATTATGATGCTATCTCCAAAAGGGTTTCAAAATGCAACACATAATGCAATATCAGATATTGAAAGATAGAGAACAACTTTTCTTAACCAATCACAAGCTATGGGCACATAAAAATACGTTAACATTTTTTGCACTGTGCAACATACGTACACGTTTTTAATAACTGGCTTCCTCCCCTGGCAATAGACACACTGTAGAATTGAATACGCCCAAAATAGAGAGTAAAAATGTATATCTTATGAAAAGGCCAAAATCACTTTTTAATCGTTATATATGAATATGTATTGTACATGAATCATAGAGACTATCCTGTGACCTGAGCATCTCAGTTGCTTTAAATATAAACCCCATATTCAGTAACGGATTGTGAAAGTGTACCCAAACTTACAGCCATCATATAGAGAATGCTTTTACTATATCTTCACTTTTTGCTGCCTGATTGTAATTAAAGTTCGTGGGAGGAATTTCCTGCCTATTTACCTTTATGGGGCAGAGCAAAAAACTTTTGACCTAAATTAGTAACTATATTGATGGGTTCAATATCGCATTTGTCTATTGTCTTTGGAAGTGAATGCGATTGAATATTTAAATGGTGACTCAAAACTGTGTTGTATATTGCTCCAAAATCTAACTTAGCCGATAGATAACCCACATTTATCTAAAAATCTGTCTCTAAATAGACTTCAGCGTAGTCAGTAAATCAAACGACACAAAATCATCATGAAAATAATTTAATTTTTTTTTTTTTGAACTTAATTTAATTTATTTGTTATAGTTTTAAATACTATTATGTTGGCCATTGTGTGCACATTTGTAGCATAAAACCAAAGTTTAGCATTTCGTTTTGAAATATGTAAAGTCCTACATCCTTCAACCTCCTTCTCCTGTTCCTGTTCCTTACACACAAAGCGCAAAGGCACTTAATCCTTTTATATCGTTGCATTCAAAGTCCCAAGAACCGAAACCAATCAAACCGAATCATTGTATGAAATTGCATTAAACGAAAACGCTAACATTAATATTAAACAATTAAATGAAAAATCATTAAAATAAATATATTGTTAAAATTAGAACAAAAAAAAAGAAAAAAAAAAACTGAAATTGTTATCGAAGTGAATGAGGCGATAACAATTACGATGTGAAGGATTTTTTTGTATATAAACTTTGGCATAACATGGATAGCAATAACAAACAAACAAATATAACTAACAATTGAAAATCTTCACGAAATTCAAAAGCAAAAACGAATACAGCAAAAGAAACGCAACACGCCAATAAAATTTAAACAGAATTTTTTTTTATATTTACAAAGGAAAATGCAAAATTTGCGCGGCAATCAAATTGAACGATTTTCAAAATCATTTTAAGACATTGCCAGCCTAAAAAGCGTGGAAAAAATTATACATTGTCGGTAAAATAATATGTTAGAGATAAAAACCAAATTATAACTATTAAATAATACGAGATATAATAATAATGATGGAAATGCAAAATTGACTTGGCAATAGCAGAAAGCAAATGAAGAATAAATGCTAAAACCGAAACGGAACGAGATATCGGTTGGATGTGTAATGCGTAAACAGAATAAATTAAATAAAATGGAAAATAATATATAATAAAAACAAAATGAAAACTGCAGTTTCATATCATCTAAATGTAAAGAGTTGCAGATACGAAATCATCGGTGGATTCTTCTATTAATTAGTGAGTACTAACCAATTTGTTATTACATTAAACATTATACAATTAATTCGTCTAAAGTAAAACAAATAACGGGAGAGCTTCTTTTTTGTGTGTTTTCGCTTTTTTGGATACCAAAAAAGTTGCATTTTTTTTTATTGTACGTACGTTTCCTGGTTGAAATATATAATAATAAATATATTTATGTATAATAATCATTATAATGAAATCGTTTCGTTTTAAAAATTGTTGTTTTAAAGGCAAAGATGTACATAATAAGAATGTTATTTAATGTATGTATACATATATATATATATACGTTATCTCTTGCGTTCTTGTTGCTTTTCATTATACGGTTATCAATCCAAGAAGTGCACTAAAAAGTAAACTCGGTGTTGTTTTGTAAAGCGGCAAATTACGTTGAAAACTACTCGAAACTTTTGAATTGGGTTTAGCTTTTTGGTTTAGTTGTTACTACTTATAAAACGGGCATTAGTTGCAATGACGACGACGATAATAAGTAGAAGTGTATATATATGTATATATACGATACATGTATATATAGATATATGCTTTTCTTTCGGTATGCTTTATGTAATGTAATTATGTAGTTCAATGCAAGACGTCATCATATGTGTATTTACTATATGTATGTATGTAGGTTAGTATATGTTATATGTATGTATATTGTAATTGTATTTTATTGGGTAAAACAGTTCTCTTCTGTATTGTTGGCATTATTTTCCATTTTTATGTTTTTTGTGTTTTTCTTAGTTCGGGGGGTCAAATAGTAGGGGATAAAGGGGACGTTTATTGTATATACAATAAATTCGTATAACTTTTATTTATTGTAGGTATCGTTTCTCGATGTATGCGCAAATGCTATTGATCGATTGAGCGATCGATCAAACGCACATGCACCCATGTTGTGTATAAGGCAGCTGTTGAAAGCAAATTGTTCAACTGGCTGGCCAAACAAGTTAAGTTTTCTCAAATCAAAGATTGAAATTGTTAAGATACAATATATATATATATATATATATATATATATATATTAGAAGTATGTATATATGTATGTATATATTGAATGTTTTGAAATTTCTCTATTTAGTAACAGTAAATACTATGTATTTGTATGTCGATGTGAACTAACGAGCTATTTAAATACTCGCACTATCCATACCCATATCTGTATCCATATATAGATCTATGGAACAGTAGATATATGTATATCTATATATATATATATATATATAGGTCTCTTTCCAGCTGTCAAGCTGTAAAAACTTTTCTATCACCATTTTGCATTATTTTAGCCAAGTGTACAGCGGATATTAAATGCTTGCCATCTGAATGGTTAGTATATAGACATCTACATATATATATATATATATATATATATATATATATATATTCTTAGTTTCTCCTAGAAAACATTTACAAAAAAACAAAAAAAAAATTCACAGGCAATGCACCACCCACTTTTACAATTGTTTTACACCTTGATGTGGAAAATACAAAACCAAACCAACTATTTTTGAATATTTCAAAAACTGTTAAGCAATCCTACAAAATTTTCAAAAATGGTTGGTTTTAGAATTTTCACACAGTGTAGTTGAAATTTGTGTACGTGTACTGTGTGTTGTGTGTCAGCTCTGACTTTAATCTTTTGTGAGGGTATCCCTATATAGTACTATAAATTGAATGCAATTCTAGAATTATTTAGATAAATTCAACATGTCGTCCAAATCGCTTAAGAACTAACTCCTTGATTCTATTCGAATCGTTGTTTCTGAACACTGCCTCCATCTTTAATGCCACTAATCGGTGCACTATTGACCTTATATTAGACGACCGACATTCACAGCCTTCACATTTTACATGGCCGATGAGATTTGCTGCGATTGTTGGTAGTGTTGCTGCTGTTGCGGTTGCTGCTGTTGTTGCGGCTGCTGCTGCTGTTGCGGCTGCTGCTGCATTGGCTGCTGTTGCTGCGGTACTTGTTGTTGCTGCTGTTGGTACTGCTGTTGGACTGGTGGCGGTTGTTGCTGCTGCGACTGATTATTACCAATGGCAGCGACGGCAGCGGCCGCATTCTGCTGCGTGGTAGCATCCGTTGTCTTCAGGAAATACGTTATCAAATCGATAGGTAGAGGGAAAACGATTGTTGAATTTTTCTCCGCCGATATGGTGTTGAGTGTCTGACCAAGTGAAACGGTTACATAAAAGATTTACTTGTATATATTTATATTGCGACGGGTTCAACGACCCCTTACCTGCAAATAGCGCAACTGCAAGGCTGCGGGTGAGTCGCCAATAACCTCGGATGCCTCGCGCAGGGCTCGGGATGCCTTCTGCTCACCCTCGGCTGCAATCACTTTGGCGCGTGCCTCACGTGCAGCTTCAGCCTCAGCGGCCATGGCGCGTTGCAGTTGCACGGGTAGACGCACATCCTTGCTGCTCGTTGGCAGGTGCATTAACGAAAAGAATAGATTAGCGATTGGCAGCCACTACGAAGTGTATTGGCAATTCTGTGGAACGTCTTTGAAATTGCAAATTGATATTGATTGTTAAATATCAGAGCTGGTAAAACGCTTCACTCTAGTAGCAGTAGTTCTAGACTTGACTTGATTGCACTGTATAATTTGAATGAATTCTAATTCCCGGTTTTCTAAAAACCATTTTTTCTATGCATTCTGTTTAAATATAGCCAATATACTCTTTTTTTTGGATTCTAGGAATTACACACGCGGATACTAGAATATCAGGACACCTGAGGATTTTACCACGATATATGTACATATGCTATGGATGAGTTCATATTATTTAATCAACCAGTTAGTACTGTTATTGGAGCAAGCTGCATCGGATGACTATGTTAAAAGCAAAAAAAAAAGTATATCGGAATCCTGGTGTGAGGGTCTGGTTAGATTTTGTTGATGCACATTAATTCCATGGCTTTAGTATAAGTTAGCTAAGTTGATTAATTTGTCACAAACTTTTTAAACTAATGTTGGAAAAGTTCATTCAATGTCATTAAACTATAACTCTTTGTTGAAAGAGCATAGTAATGCAGGGAAGGAAGATGGTCAAGGGGATGGGAAGGAGAGGAAAACCCGCAACAGCAACAGCGAAAGTGTTAAGTTAATGCAGCTGTTTGGCATGGCCGCCATTACCACTCTGGATGTTGTAGTTGCTGGTGATGGTTAACGGTTGATGGCTGTGTTGCTGGTGCTGCTCCCAGTAGCCATATTGTTGTCCATGAAGTTTGACATGCTGCCACAGTTGCTGGCCAATTGGGAGCGGGGTATAAAAGGATGGAACCACTTGTCTCTGTTCGGGCTTATAATAAATTATAACAACAACGGACCAACATCTGTGACAGGTCAGACAAAAGTCCACAAAAAGAGAGAAAGAAGGAGGGAGGAAAACAGAAAGAAAAGCTTCCATGCCGATGATAGAAGTGGGTCCAATGGTACTCCAATTAATAAGCATAATAATATAATAGTGGAGAGTACGAGCCGATGGCCAAATAGAAGTCCGTAGATAAAGTGCTTAGTCCTGACAGCTATATAGATCCCTGCTCACCATTGTGGTTTTAATATAAATTTTAGACAGGATACCCTTTGTATAGAACTATTGTATAATAATTGATAATTGGAATTTCATGCAACTAAACTTAAGTATGGTCAATGTATATTGAGCGACATCTCGATTGTTTTAACGGATGTAACTTAATTCAAGATATATAGATAGGTATTATCAATATTTATATTGGTTTTTTTTTCGTTTATTTAATTATCGATAGTCTTCTGCTGAAATTTAAGTGTTTAAGACTTGTAGAATTCTTTAAGTCCACCCGAAACACTTTTATTGGGACAAAGAAACCCTCGAGCTATGGTTATACGTCATTTGTGCGCTACTTACATTTCCACACGTTCAACTTTGATGCCCCAGGCATCGGTAGCTTCGTCGAGTTGAACCTGTTTATGATTTTATGATGTTGGCCAGGTGTGAGAAGTGGTGAATCAGTAATACGTGGTGTTGGTTGTCGGTGGGTCGAGGGTGGGAATAGAGCAGTAAAAATGCATTAGTTTTTGTTTACATGCGTTTTTCATATGGTTAACAGCTTTGTTTTTTTTTTTTTTTTGCTTCATTTTCTTTTCTTTTTTTGGGCTTTGCAATTTTGTTCACATTTCTATTTTGTTTTGTGGGGCGCAGCATCCTTGAAACTGCAGCATTTGCCAGCAACTAACGGAGTGGAAGAGTCAGAAAGTTGCATGGAGAAATAGAGAAGGGGAGATAGACAGAGACAGAGGGGGAGAGACAGGGAGAGAGAGAGAAACGGACTGAAAGGGCTGAATGCGGAGAGCTGGCATTTTGGCATTTTGCACATGTACGAGGTGGCAGCTGCTGGTGCTTCTCGGCAACATTTTTTTTTTCTATTTTTTTTTCTTCTGATTTTGAACTATTTTTCATATGGCATAAAAATAAATAAATAAAGCGAGCCCTGGCAAAGGAAGACAAAATTTGGGTTAAGTTGGCAGCTGCTGCTTTTGCTTGGCTTAGATATGCGAGGGTTAATCATAAAAGTTTCAGTAATCATGAAACTTTAAATAATATCAGTGAATTGAAATTCATTCAATAGCAACAACGTTTGTTTTCTTTTTTTATATTTTAGGTTTTCCTTTTGCACTAAACTGTTATACATACTATGTATGTAAGTTGATAACTTTTAAGCCGACTCTCGTATATGGGCTATGGGTTTGAGTCTTCGTTCTCTTTCTTTGGTAGGGCATTTTGCTTTCAATTTTGCAGCACTTTAACTGAGATTTTTTATGCCAGACACGAAAAGTTAGAGAAATTTGCAATTATTATTTCAGCAAGTAAAAGAAAGCGAGAAAGAGTGGAGAACTTTAAGGCGCCTCCAAACTGGTGCATAATTAAGAGACTTGAATGTCAGCTGTCAGCAGACGGCGGCGGCAAGTAGCCTAGCTAACGGTGGGGCACTAGGCGGAAAGTGCTTGGGAAATGCTTCCATTTCTAAGTGAATTACGAGAACCTCCTCCTACTCCTGCACATCCATTCAACTCCTCCTTTTCCACATCATGCTTCATCGTTGCTTGGATCGTTTGGGGGTCTCTGGGTTTGAACTCACCTGCATTGTGCCGGAAATCGTCATACGCTCGCTGAGTATCTCATGCAAATGCCGAGTTCCCATTGTGTTTCGTAGAGTAGTCTGTGCCAGTAGTCTGGTCGAATGGTGAGCATTCTCCACGTTCGCTATAGAGACCGTTGCATTTGATACGCGATAGTAAACCACTGCATCCACCGAAACCGTAACGCTATCCTTTGTGAGAACCTACAAGATGCAGATGCAGTGGCAGTGGGGGGGAAATACGGGCAATTTTCTTGTCATGTTTTGCTTGACTCTATTGTTCCTCTTTTCTTTTATGTATAAATATATATTTATACATATATGTATATGTATACATATATACATATATATATGTATATATATTTGCATATGCATACTTATATACATTTGTGGTTATTTTTATATGTTTTGTTATTGTTGCAAATCTACATACACACGGTGTACATACATATATATTTATATATACATTTATATATATATATATATATATACGTATATATGGTGATAAGCTTCAGTTTTGTATCTTTATAAATATTTAGCTGTTGCCTGCTGTGCACTTTTCGCATAATGCAAATGCACTTGACTTGAACGTCTACGATGGTCTTTGGCTTTGGCTTTCGCTTTAGCCCAGCTTGGCTTGGCTTGACTTAGTTTTCGTTTTGGTTTTTGGTTCGGCTTGTCCTTTTCTTTATTAGAACTAAGTGCAAAGAGTGCAAAACTTTTTCCTTTTAGATAGAGATATAGAGATGGCTATACAGAAAAAACAAGGACATCTTTAGCACACACAAACATACACATCAACACACCAAATATTCACAAACACACACATACACGCACGCCTATTCACAGACACTACTCACATATACACGCTCGCACACGCACACACATGTTTAAAGTAGGATCAAGTTGAAATTTCGGCTTCACAATTATCAAAATCTGAAAAGTGTCTATAATCTTGTGTCTATAATTTGGCTTATTTCTTGTAAATTTGAAAACTGGTAACATGTTGTTAACGTTAGTTTTTACGTTTATTGACCCTCGAATTGGCGCCTTGATGAAATCTATTTGATTTCACAGTCCATTCGGCTTTTTATTTAGTTTTTACCAAATGTTTTGCACCAAAAGGATTTGGGCGTTCATATACAGTTTGACAACAAAGTGTTTACACAATGCAAAAAATTTTCAATTTCTCACTTTAAGATGAAAAAGAAACACTAATTAAACGTTTTTCGTAAATTTTTTTAATTAAAGTAGATTAGCTAAACTATTTACTTATAAGAATTATAAAAAAAAAATGTTAATATCTTTCCAACAACAACAAAAAATAACAAAAACTTAAGAAGTCACAAAATTCAGCTGCCAACTAAGTGTTTACACATCACGCTATTTGGGTTCTTTTCTTCGAAATTTTTGCATGTACCGTTGTTTCTTGGAATTTTAATAGCGTACATCTGTAGCAGCTTCAATATATTACGTAATTTTGTCATTTGGCGCAAGAATTGGTTCGATAACAACTGTCAAACTACTAATTTTAGATGATTAAGAGATGCCATGCAGAAGGATAAGTTTTGATATGTCCTAGTTGGTTTATTATAACCATACCATCCGGAAAACGGCAGCAAAGTTCGCTGACATGTTTCTAATTTCACTTGAAACCGTGTATAACATCCTAAATCGTGCCCAAACAGAAGGAAGGCGTGAAGCAAAGCCTACAACCAGACGGCCTCGCATCATAACATCCAGAGCAGAGCTCATTCTGCTCCGAAAATTAAATGAAAATCCTGCAATCTCTACCAGGATTCTTTCCAGTGAGCTGTAGGAGGAATGTAGCACAACCATTTCACGCGAAGGTGTGCGAAAAGCCCTGAAACGGAATGACTTCTCATTCCGAGTTGCTGGCAAGAAACCATTGAAGTCGAAAGAGCACATTGAAAGGCGATTAACATTTGCCAGGATGCACGGAGGACAACCAGATTCATATTGGGAGGATGTTTTATTTTGTGACGAAACCAAAATGATGCTATACTATAACGATGGACCCAGCAGAGTGTGGCGCAAGCCATTAAAAGTCCTGGAACCAAAAAATATAATACCGACCTAAAGTTTGGCAAACTTTCGGTGATGATTTATGGGTGCATCTCAAGCAAAAGAGTTGGTGACTGATGCTTTATTGAAAATATTATGGATGCCAATCAATATATGGATATACTCGGCACACATTTGGTGGCCAGTGCCAACAAATTCGGGTTCTTTGTTGATGGTAAACCCATTTTAAAGTTTTACCAGGACAATGATCCCAAGCATAAGGCGAATATTGTTAGGTGCTGGCTGCTCCATAATTGCAAAAATGTTTTAAACACACTTGCCCAAAGTCCAGACCTAAGTCCCATTGAGAATTTGTGGGCGTATCTCAAAAAACGTACCGCCAAGCGACATCCTAAAAGTAAAACTGATCTTAAGACCACTATATTGGAGGAGTAGCAAAATATCTCGGTGAATTACGTCCAAAACCTAATTCAATCGATGAACAGACGGTTGGGAGCCGTTATAGATGCCAATGGGGGGCATACAAAATATTAATTTTAATATGAGGATATATAAAAATGAAAACTCTTATGTTGTGTAAACACTTAGTTGGCAGCTGAATTTTGTGGCTTCTTAAGTTTTTGTTATTTTTTGTTGTTGTTAGAAAGATATTTAAATTTGTTTTTGTAATTCTTATAAGTAAATAGTTTAGCTAATCTATTTTAATTAAAAAAAATTACGAAAAACGTTTAATTAGTGTTTCTTTTTCATCTTAAAGTGAGAAATTGAAAATTTTTTGCATTGTGTAAACACTTTGTTGTCAAACTGTATTCAGTGTTCAGTATTTGTGGGATTAAAAAAGCTTTTGATTCAAAAGTAAATACAAGTTTTTTATACATATCCGTTTCTATTTAGGGAGACAGTTTGAGACGATTCGTACTTGATTCTACTTTTTTGCGAGTGTAGCCGTGAATATTCTATAGAGAGAGTGAAGACAATGAATGTACATTAGATAACTGTACAAGTGGCTTTCATTTTGCTGATTATTGCACATGTGTGTGTGTATGGGTGTGCGTCTGCGTTTGTGACTTTGGGTGTGGGCGTGGTCGTGGATGTGGCCATGGAGAGGTATAGGTACAGGTTTGGGTGTGTTGGTTTGGCTGTGCATGTGCACCAGTGTATTCTTCCGTACATTTAGCCTGCGGCAGCGATTTGTATTTGTATTTGATGTCATTATATATATTATGGTTCGTTCAACTGCTTCATAGCGATACGTGGAGCAAACTCAAGAGCTTTGGCAGTTACAGTGTATAAAAGAATAGCAAATTATAAGGCCAAAACGGAACCACAGAACGGAATAGAACAGAACAAAACTGGACTAAACGAAAAAAACAAAACAACATATCACTGAAAAGCATTAAATTGTAAGATAAAAGCCTGCTTATACATAAATAGGTTGAATAGTTCTTGCAAGGGGCGGATGGGGCAGTGTTTGAAGGGTTTTATTTTTTTTAGGGGTTTTATGTGTGTACATGTCTCTTTCCTTCACACAAATCGAATTTTCTTTTTGTCTTCTTTTTTGTTGCTCGCTTTACCCACAGGCTGGCAAAAAAAAAAGAGAGTTGAGAAAACTCTCTGCTGAACGGCAGCCTCAAAAAACTATTTACACAAAGGCAAACTTTATCCTCAGACATTTTATGACCTAACCGGGCATCTATGGCTAGCAGTCCTTCTAGTCTAGACCCTTCACTTGCCTGGTGTCAATGTTGTTTAGTGTCAACGGTTCTCTTCTGCTCTTTTTTGCAGCACTAGCAGCAAAAGGGTTTTACTTTTTGGGCAAAACAATCTGGTCGATTAGCATAAAGCTGAAACAAATACAGAAAAAAAAAGAAAAGAAAAGAAAACTGAGCAGCCGCATAAATTGAGATAGTTTTGAGTGCTTTTATTTATGCATAAATTGCGTCAAGGGTTCGCTTGGGCTCGTGAGAAGGCTGCATCGAGGCGAGCATCTTTTTGTCCAACTGAATGAAAACTGTTTTCCAACTTGATTAAAGCCAAACTAAACATGTTTGACTCAATTCTGGTCACTGATTTGTCTATTTTACACAACACACACCACACTTTCAGGGATCAAGAGAAAAAATAAAACAGAGAGAGAGAGAGAGAGAGACAGTGAGAGAGATAGGGAGTAGGAGAGCGACAGAGAAGAAGAACAGAAAGAGCCTGCTGGTAAAATGTACTAGCTGCCTAAAGTTTTTTCTATTAATAAACTTTAAATCACATTTTTTTGTTGTTGTTGAGTTTCGGATGGATGGCTTATTATATCGAAGAATAGTTGTCGTTTTTCGTATTTTTCTGTGTATTTTGAAGTGTTCTATGTGGGAGTAGCAGTAAGTGATTAGGTGGTTGGCTGGATGCCTAGGTGTTTGGTTGGGTGAATGGTATAGATTAGATTTTACAGTGAGCGATCGTAAGTAAAAGTAAAAGAAAACGAACAGATTTTGGTAAATTAAACAAAATGCCATTTTTTTTTTTTTTTTTGAGATAAGGAGTTGGCTTCATTATTTTTTCGTATAAAAAATTGATGAAATCATATAGTATATATATATATATATATCTTTTTATACACTGTAATACCTAAACTAATGAGTTTTGTTTATTGAGAAAATATAATTTTATAAAATGTTTGCTAAAAAATTGGTTTCATCGGTTTTTTTTATTACAATTTGCACAGTTTTTATTTTTTTACTTTGTTTTTCTGTTCATATCTTAACTGGTGTATGTATTCATTAGATGTATAGTATATATAAATATACATATAAATATACATATATATGCTTTAGCTACAATTTTTTGTATTTTTTTTCTTGAGATGCAGATACTACAATCTGGGAAGTAAGAGAGGCATAGAGACACAGACATCGACATAGACAAAGAGAGAGAAAGAGAAATTATGAGACAAGCTCTGAATACTTCCAGGCTACTCGCTAGAGTGCCGAAATTGATCACTAATTTTGGTTTGCTCTAAGTAGATCTATTACTTAGTCTATTGGGTAACTACAAAATGCTGATGCTGGGGCTAACGGTACTTCTAAGCTGGTGGGGCGGCGGCGGTGGTTTTGGTTTTCTCCACATTTTTGGTCTACTTTTTTGTTTTGGTTCTTTCTTGGTTTTTCTTGTTTTTCAACAGCCTAAACCACGCAAAACACACATAGATGAACTCGACATGGGTTGCTTGCTTGTATTCATTAACATAAACTATATATATATATACATATATATATTTATATATATATATATGCACACACACACACATGAAATATGTATATATATACATATATATATATATATATATATATATGTATATTTAAGTATATGTTCTTGAGGATGGTGCGTCCTTCGCTCATTTTGTTTTTGTTGTGCTCAAACAAATCAAATTGGAATTGATTATTTTTAATTAGTTGTAGTTAAGAACAAATATGGGTATTACAATTTAGGTTAGTCTTGAAACTAAAAGCTTTAAATGAACTGTGTTCGAACATGTTCTAGTATGTGTGCGTGTGTGTGTGTGTGTATATGTGTGGATGTGCATGTGTATGGCGTGTTGAATTGTGTGTCTGATTTCAAATTAAACATAATTTTTGAGCAAAATTGATGTGATCGTTGGAATTCCTTCAAGTTTAGTTATGTTTCGTTTTGACAGTTGAAAAGCTTCTTTTTTTTTTTTTTTTTTTCTTGTTTTACATTTAATTTTTTTGTTTTGCATTTTGTTTTTGGTTTTATTTTTTTGTTTGTTGATTGTTTGTTTAGAATAGACATTTATGGAAATATATATTTAGCATGCTCTCAAAAATTATTTGAACGCTTAATCGAAGTGGGAAGAATTTGTAGTTGGAGAGGTGTGTAATTGGTTTGTTGTCGGAAAGGGGTTTTTGGGGCGTATATATAAATATATATATATCAAATATATAGTGCAATTGGAATTTTTTTTCTGTGTATTTTCTGTTCATTTCATTTTTGTATTTGCATTTTTTTTTTTCATTGGGAGAGTGGAGAGGGTGGTGAGGGGGGGCGTCTAAACAAAACTTACATAGCTCAAAAACACAAAATCAATTTATATAGGAAGAAGATATATAAGTTATAGATAGACAGTCAGTTAGAATTAGATGAAGAGACAGAGAGGTAAAGAGTTAGAAAGACAGTTATATAGGGAGTGTGTGTTTATGTGTGAGAGAGAAATAGAGAGAAAGAGAGAAGGGAGAGTTAGAGGGGGCTGCTTAACGAAAAGTGGGATAAAGTGAGGCAAGGCAGAGAAATATTAAGGTAGTTTTTGGTGGTTTTTATTTGGTAGATAATTGGGTGGTTGTGATAAGTGTCTATCTGTGTGGGTGTATGTGTATGTGTGTGTGTGCGTAATTCTGAAGTCAATTTTACCAGGAGTTGTAGAGTTTCTTGGGGTCTGTTGCATACTTTTTGGGGCATTAAAATAGTTTCTCTGTTTGCCATGTCATCTAGTGTCTGAGTATGTGTGTGGGAGTATAGAAGTGTGTATGTATATGTAGACGTGTGTTCAGTGAACAAACATTTGACATTCATTTATGCTTTTAAAACAGATAGCGACAGAGAGAATAGTCAGAGTGTGTGTGAAAGAAAGACAGAGAGAGAAAGAGAGAGAGAGAGAGAGAGAGAGAGCGAGAGTGAAAGAGTAAGAGCCAATTTTGTTGATAGTTGGTGCTGCTTAATGCTTAGTGGTTCTTTTTTTGTTGCCCCGCCCCCGCCCACCAATTCGTTAAAATATACATACATATATATGTATATAAATGTATATATATATATATATATATATATATATATATATATATATATATTTATTTATTTATATATATATATGCTATGTGTGTATATGTAGTAATGTTTTGCTGTAGACAGATTTTGATTTTTTCGTTTGTTCAGTTTTGATATGCTTAAAAATTTGCGGGTTTTGTTTTTGCTCACTTTTTTTTTATCGACAATCAGAAGAGAGTTTCAAACTATGCAAATTGTAATAAGTAGAAATTTGATAAAAGACAACTTAAACTAATGACAATTGGAAAATAAAAATGAAATGAAAAACTAATTTGCAAGTTATTGTTTATGTGTGTGTGTGTGTGTGTGTGTGTGCGTATATGCGTGTATGTAAATCAAACAAATTCAAATGCAAATGCAATGCCAAGGGGAATGACTCAAAGAATTTATTAACACACGCATACACACACAAATACACCAACACAAAAGGGAAAACTGCAATGATTTAACTGAAGGATAAACCAACAACGTTTTCTGTCTCCTTTTTTCTTCTCTGTGTGCGTGTGTGCGAATGTGTGTATTAGAATTTGATTTACGTTTGCTCCACGTGACGTCAGCAATCGAACAATGCAGTTTCCTTAGTTGTTTTTTCATGTATTTTAGATTTCAACTTTGCCTCTTTCGTTTTATATATATATATATATATATACATATATATACATATATATATTTATATTCATATCTATTAAAGTATGTTATATGTATATGTACAGGGTTATCAAAATGTTGAAATGTGTGGCATATTTGGTTGACTGGCTGATAAAAGATTAAGTAAAGGGTATGAAACCGAAAAACATATTTTTATACACATGTAAAGAAAAACTTAAAAAGGTATGTTAAAGGGGAGGAGGTACATGAGGATGTGTATGGGTATGCAAGTGGTTGTGGTTGGTGGTTGGTGGTGTTATTGGTGGTGGTTGTGTGTTATTTAGTGGTTTGTTGAGTGCTTACCAATGGCAATTTAATAATAAAAATCTAACACATTTTACAACAACTTCAAATACGACAAGAAGTAATTTTCAAAAGTGTTTTTATCTATGTATACGTGTTTATATGCATTACTATATGTAGTGTATATATACATATATATGAACTATATATAGATATAGATATATATATATATATAAAGTAATATATTATTCTATATATATATATATGTTTGGATGTATTTATGTATATAGTAGATATTTGTTTTATTTGTAACTACCAACAACAACGATATTAGAAGGAGATAGAGATAGAGATACAGAGAGACGGTTACGGGAAAAGGATAAAAGATTAAACAATAAAAAAAAAAGTTAATTACAACTTAAAAATGTTCTTAAAACGCAAATCGTTATTCGTTTCGTTGCTTTTGTGCCTATTAGGTCTGCATAATGGGGAGATAAATATAAAGTTTTGTTAACATTAAATATACAATGATATATATATAGAGAGAGAAAGAGACAGAGAGAGAGAGAGAGAGAGAGAGGCTGCAGCAGGAAGAAGAGGAAAGCAGTCGCACACATACACGCACACAATTTTACACACTCAAACACAGTTACCTAGGAAAACATAAAACAATAAGAAGACAAAAAAAAAGATGAACGAAAGCCAAACATGCGTTGACAACGACAACAAGAACAACAACAACAACAATATAAATAACAACAACGACAACAACAAGAAGAAGGAGAAGAAGAAGATGAAGAAGAAGGAAAACAACCAAAACCAAACAACGAAATGTAAAGAATGAAAACGTTGCGTATGCGTAATTCACGCTCCAGTTGCGTGTCCTGTGGGTGTTTGTCTCTCTGTATGTACTTGTATATGTATCTTTGTGTGTGAGCTTTAGTCGAGATTGAGCTTTTCGTTGTGTGTGTCTGTGTGTGTGCTTTTCTTGTTAGTTTAGTTTTGTCTTTTTGGACCATTACAAAAACCATAAAGCAATCGAATACGAAACCGAAAAGAAATATCTAAACAAAATGTGTATTTGTTAGTTGGTAAAAACTTTTGTGGCGACGATAAGCTAAAAGTTTAATGGGTTTCGGCTTTTTACTTTGGCATCGGTTGTTTAGTGTAAGGGGTTATTAGTACATTTATCATATATTGTAATTTGTATATAGATTATGCTATTATAGTTTGTGTGTGTACGTGTGAATTTGAAGTAGCAAGCAGCCTTGCTCTAAAAACTTACCTCCTGCGGTGGAACATCATAAGTGCGAGTACGCAAATCCACACGGGCATAGGAGTCAATGCAGGGTAAGATGAAGAAGATACCTGCAAGTCAAGGAACAAGGGGAATATTTTAGAACTATTGCAAAGAAGGAGAAAATGAGAAAACGAGCACGTGAAAGCTGGCCACTGCCACTGACGACGCTTGGCGCTAATTTGGAGCAAGTGCAGCAATTAACACAAATTCTTCTTTACAACCCCCCCATCCGAACTGAACTCAAACAGACGGCACTAAAATTTGCATAGCCACCTCGTTAGCTGCCTTACCTTTACAGCCATCCAACAGTCACTATCTTACTCACCTGGGCCTTTGGCTCCGCCCTGCATCAGGCGACCCAAACGAAAGATAACCGCTCGTTCATATTCTTGCACCACCTGTGAATGCACGTGAGAGAAATAAGTATAATGGAAAATGAAAAACCAAAAGGAATTATGGAGCAATGTAAAAGTTTACGAAAACTATGTATGTGTCGGGGAAATTATCTTTGATAAATTCACCTCCCCACTTTTCATCTTTATCTTTTGTTTGACAAAAGTTTGCATTGAGAACAATTATCTTGAGTTCTTTTTGATGAATAAATTGGACTTAAATAATAATAAATTTTAGATTTGTAATTCTGGGCAAGCAAAAAATGACTAGCATGCATTCTTCAATGGCGTTCTTCCGATGCCTTAGTTCAAGGCTTTTGTAATAAAACGATTAGAAATGCATTTACATTTACGACGTAAATTGGTTGTGAATGTACATTTTCGCATCCAAATGTTTTGCTTTTAGTTTTCTCAAAGATGGAAAATTGATAAAATGAAATTGTTTTTGCACTTGCTCATATGGCAAATTCGCGGAGTCCAGGCTACTTCAGGTTGTCGTGCTCTAAAATTGACTTAAGAATCTAATAAAATCCCCGTGGAAACCTGTGTAGATTTACGAGGGAGTGGGGGATTAGGGGGATGTCTGGCATTTGAAATTTATTTCAGTTAGCTTACCTTGAAGCAGACGAAGAGGCTGAATGGCAACGTAAGTATCACAAGTGCCACGGATAGAAATATTAGCAATTTGCCGCATGTTGATGCCTTATCGCTGATTTCCTCGTCCGCTGTGTGACAGAGAGAAGAAAACGAAAAATTATAGTCGAGAGAAAATGGGGGGGAAAAAAATGCTGCAAATTAAGGCTTCAGATAAAGAATTTGCTCATTTTAACGTTTATATTTCCCTTCATTTTTCTCCATTTTTATTTCTCTTGTATTTTTCTATACGTAAATCATTCGCCGTGCTCGGCACTCACACATACAAATATACAAAAAGTGCATATATATATATATATATATATATATATATATATATATATATATATATATATATACATATTTAAATACATATACATATGAATATATGAATATATGTGTATTTTTTAAAAAATGAGAAAGAAATTAGCTTGTCGCTTCAGTTTCGTATTAAAGTTTAGCCAAAAATTCAAATTTTTGCCATAGGCAACAAGTTGCCCATTTCTGTTTCTTATTGATACTTAAGACGCTTTCACGCGTTATGTTATGTGCTCCCTTTCCGTCGTGAAAACCAAAAAATTGTACAACATTTTTTCATAGCATACTTATGTGCGCCAACAGGGAAAATACTCAAAATTCATATGAAAATTGAAGGAAAGTTGGAGAGATAGAAATAGATAGATATATATTTATATATATATACATACACACATATATATACATACATATATAGAAAGATAGTAAGAGAGAGATAAAGAGATATAGAGAGAGCTATAGCAAATAGTTGAATAAAAAATATAGTGTGTTAAAATATTTATTTATGTATGTACTAGCAAAGAATGTATTGTTCATTGTGTGGGAGGGGATTTGATTTTGTTTGTTGTTTTTTAAGTCGTCGTTAAATTTGTACTTTTGTATAGATTTTTTTTTTTTTTTTGTTTTTGTTTTGTTTTTCGAAAGCTTTTTCGTTATTCCAAATTCGTGCAACTTACAATAGAGAAATCCATGTGAATGTTTTGCTTGTGTATCTGGAAGAATACGATAAATTGGAATAATCATAGTAATTAATTGTTTAACAGCTGTTTGGCCAATTTATCTGGGTTGAGGCGGAGCTGTGTGTTCCTTTTTGTTTTCCTCGGCATTTTATTTTTCGTTTCATGCAGTTGGGTCATGCATAAATAAGAGCTACAGCTAAAACTAGGACTAAACTATTACTAGAAAACTAAAAGCAAATCATAAATTATGCATGCCACACATTTAAATGCTATTTACTCTACTCGGTTGCAAGTTACTGAGACTGATGCTGACGCTGATGCAATTGCTACTGCTTTTTGGTTTCCAGCAGCTGCTGGCAATTAGCGCCACAGTTTGTATTTCAGTTTCAATTACAGTTCATTGAAAAGTTGCAACAATGCCCAGGCAACTCCCTTCTCTTTGCCCCCTTCTCGCCCGCAAAGTCCAGAACTCACACCCGGCACCCGTACCATCAACTGCGTTAGCAAAGTGTTTTTAACGAGCTCGTTGTCGTTGTTGTTATAAAGCGGAGCCGGATTTGGAATGGGGGTAAATCCTTCTGCAACCATTTGCGCTTTGCAACTTTGATAAGCGGTGGGTGGCGTCGGGTGGCGAGGTTCAATGGAAGGCTTGCAGAGTCGGTGACAGAGGAGTAGGGGACCGCACTAAGCCAACAAGCTGCCAAACATTTGTCCCACTCCTTAGCCTCGGAGCGCAGAAAACTTTTATTGAAATTGATTTCAAAATAATTGCAATGGCAGCGTTGACGCCGCATTTGTATAAGCTAACCGAAGTATATAGGATGTCGAAACGGGTGGAGCGGATAAGTGGGTGAGTAGGTGAGTGGGAGGGCCTAAGGCTTGTGACCGCCGACTTAATAGATTTATAGCTAAATTGCTACTGTAAAAATAAACCAAAATGGAAATCAGAAACACAAACCGGAAAGTGAAATAGGACATAAAAGTGATAGAGACAGCGAAAGGAAAAAAAAGCAGCCAGTGAGGAAGAGCGGCAGGCGGTGCTGATTGAAGTATAATTAGTTGAAATTGGTTTTAGGATATTTATTTTCGTAATTTACCTGTTTCCTTTAACGGAGAGGCTATTTATATATATTCAAATACATCCTAAATGCCACTTAAACCAAACTGCAACATTTACCCTCTCGCTGCCACAAATTCATTACTCTACTTAAAGTATAAAAGGATTTTGATCAAATTAAAAACTGATGCCCCGATATATTAATTTCAGTTTTTTGTCCAGATTCTTGGAAAATTGACTAAAAAACTGCATTTTACCATTAAACACTAAGCTGAAAAAGTTCAATGCAATATACTATACATATAATATTAAGTAGGTAAAGAGTCCTTCCCATTAAAACTTAAAGACAAAGACGATACAATTCATAACGCTTAGTTTTACCGACGTCGAGATAATTCATTTATTAAACTTTCAAGATCTAACAAGAAAACTGGTCTGAAATCACAACACACAAGCATTAAGTTGTTATATATATTTTTTGAATATAAATTACTGCAAGCTAACTTTTTCTTATCAAGTTGATCTTTTGGTGGAATCTTGAAGAGGGGGATGGAAAATGTGTTTTAAGGTTTAAAATCTATCCGAGATAAAGCAGCTAGATTTAATCATAAGGGGCATTTAAATAATGCACAAAATTATTTGTACTTGTTTAGCTTGTTTTAATTGAATTTTCAAATGGCATATGAAATTTGAATTCTGCTGCCAAATATTGCTACCTGTCGACACGAGGAGCAGTTAAAACAATGTGTGGTCATTATTTTTTAATGACCAGCCAGCAGCAATCATGACCAGGCTGATTTTTTCCCCGCCCACCTCTCTTCGCTTACTTCTCTCTATGCCCCTCAAATGACTACGTCAGAGCCAGAGACGGAGCCTGGCCAAAAAGCTTTGCTTCGATAAATGGGTCACATTGTTGATGTTGTTGTTGCTGGTGGTCGTGGCGGTGGTGTTGGCGGTTGGGGTTGTTGTTGATGATGATGATGGCTGTGATATATATATATATATATATATATATATATATATATATGTATCTGTAGGTATATGTATATGCTTTAGTTTTATTTGGATTGAATTTTGCATGCAAAATGCGTGGATTTTCTTTTCCTTTTTTTTAATGGTTGCCGAGAGAAGCAGCAATAGAAGAACAGAGAGCAGAAGAGTAAAAGAAGATTATATTCCGACTAAGCTGGCCACTTATGGCAAAAACGAATTTGTGTTAAACCCTTTTTTGTATGGTGTTTTCTTTTTTGTTTTTGCCAGACTAATGAAGCTATTAGCATGCATGTGGAACGAGAGAAAGAGAAACTTCTCGCTGTTGCAGGAGATTTTTATCCACTGCATACATACACATACATACGTTCAGATACATATACTTTATACATACAAATATTGAGCTCATACATAAATAAAAAAGAAAAAAAATTATGAAATTTCACAGTCAATAAATAAGTGATGAGCCTGTTGAACAAATGCTTTCTTTTTTTTGCCTTTTGTGGCTTTGATCAAAAAATTTTCTTTTTAGCAATAGGCAACAAAAAATAGCACTTATTTTTTCTTTTTCTGGATAGGGCGCCAAGCAACAAGTTTGAGTTCTAGCCCTATAGCATCAGGCAATGCAAATACAATTAGTGTCTATGCACACGCATACACACACACACACATACACACATAGGTACATACTATAAATATATACAAAGCGGAAAAAGCTAACAAAATTTGCACTGAAAGCCCCTGCAACTCACCGCGTCGCGCCTCGGCTCGGTGTATGGCCTGCTGCTGTTGCGATTGCTGCATCAGCGCGTGATGGCTGTGGGGCAAAGTCAATGCTTGCTGCTGCTGCTGCTGCTGCTGTTGGTGGTGTGGCTGCTGCTGATGTTGCTGCGGCTGCTGCTGCTGCTGCTGATGGTGGTCACGTTCCCTGATCTGTGGCGGTGGTGGCTGATGTTGCTGATGTATGGGCAATGGTGAAACTGACGATGAAACTGGTAAATGTTGCTGCTGTTGCTGCTGTTGGTGGTCCCGTTCCGTTGAGGTGGTCGCTGCTAGTGCTGGCGTGGCAAAAGTACTTGTACTAGTGCTGGCTGCCGTTATTCTGGTCGTCTGCTGATGATGACGGTGCAGCTGATGATCCCGATGCTCCATATCCATCATCGAATCGGGCATTAAGCCGCGTTCGCAAAAAGAAGCCAGTGCGGCGGCTGTTCCGGGCTGCTGGTCGTCAAGCAGTTTGATAAAGAAAAGCAAGTGCTGCTGCTAGTGTGGCTGCTGATTGCGAAGTGTCTTGTTTGGATTAGTCTGTCAATCAGTCGGTAAGTCAGTCAGTGAGTCAGTCAGCAGAGTGCTTGGGCAGTCAGTTTTGCATTTGAACACTTTAAGCGAGCCTCATCAAAAACGACATCATCTTCATCATCTGCTTTAGGTTCATCTCTATCTTAGCTTTTCCTTTTTTACATGAAACGCAGATACAGACACTCGCACACACACACATACAAAAAAATTTTCTCACAACTGTGAGCTAGTTTTTCCTAGCTATGTCCATTTCCATTTGCTGTTGAGTTTCCTTTTTTTCTTTCCCTTCTATTGGCTGCTGCTGCTGCTACCTCGCTCAGAATCCAACTGAAAGTAAGCCGCCAGTCAGCATCCTTTTATATTTGAGCTATTCGCAACAGAAGCGGCAGCAGCAGGAGCAGCAGCAGCCAAAGCTCTGCAAGTGAGAACTTTGTTATCACCATCAGGAGGGGGCCGAGACCATTTTTCCTACATGGCAAATGCCAATGATCAAAGAGCTTTTCACCCGCCTGGCTGCAATTGCAGCTGCAACTGACACAAGAGAGAAGTTAGAGTAGTGTTGCATTTCCCCTCGCTGCCCCTTCCTCAAAGTATCCTTTCACAGCTTTTACCTTTTTTTGCCCAGCTTGCACTGACCTTGCGCATTGTGGAAAACATTAGGCTCCTGGTAAACGAACTTCAGGAATGAAGCTTCGCTAAGCTTTTGTGGAGGGGAAATTCCCGAGACGATGAGAGCGAAATTATTAGCACAAAAGAGGTGGGCTATCGAAGTTATTTTTAGTACACCAAGTCGTTACTTTCTCACCTGAAAGATATCAAAGCCGAAGCGTGTTCGTGTACAGGTGACAAACCCAATTTCTGACACCATCGTCGGAGCTGTTGCTGCCTTTCATTGTAGCCAAACAATTTTAGGAATTCTTTTTCCTTTTGTTGATGTTTTGCTTTTTTTCTTTGTTTATTTTTTTGTGTTTGTTAACTGGCGTGGAATGATATGAGTACCTTGCCCGATAACCTACCCCCGCTTTTAACACCCTTTACCCATTGACTTTTCCTAATGAACGGAGCATATTCTGTCTTCAAACCATTTGGGTCATGTTGCTTGAATGAAGCTCCTCCTGAGCTTTGCTTTTGAGCTGTCAATTACCATTTACGCTTCATTAAACCTTCTCCCAAACTACCCAAGACCCATTCCGCAGCCAGCCCCCATTCTCCCCTTGCCAACTCGATTTGGATCGATTCAACTAGGCCAAGTGTCGAGCCTATAGATGATGCTGCTGCTGCTCTGTTTCGTGTTAAATGTCGCACCACACGGCGTATGAGTATCATTATGTTTGACATTTATGCACAACATTCCACTCTACTCCACTTAAGAGTCTCAGCTCTTCGACCTCGTATTTCCTTCAATGCCGATAATTAATCTTTTGCGTTTGATTAATAGGTGAATTGATTTGGGTAAGAGCACTGAAACAACTCCCGCAGTCATAGACAAATGGGCCGGCACTTTTCAAGCTTGTGGCATAAAAACCAGCCATTTGTCCTGCCATTAATGTCAGACTGTAATCACTGACGGAACTATGACTGAAGTTAAAGCACTATCTAAAAGGTTAGAAACCTTGTCAAAGGTCCCCTGAGATGCATCGAATTATATAAATTTCTTAGCAACATTGTAAATGTCAAATACAATTCCTATGTCGGTTCTCCGATTTATATATACGATAAAACTAAATCAAAACTGAATAAATATGTATCAAAGCAATTAATATTCAATATGTGAGTACTTTACATTGTGGTTTTATCGAGAATGGGTTAATTAGCTCGCTTTCACATCGATGAGCTAATGTTTCAATGGCATACAAGGCGTATGCGTGATATTAAAACGTTGTACTTACCTTGGGTTTGCCTTCCCCTTAACTTAAATTAAAGTTTAAAATGGTAAACCCTATTTTAATTCTTAAGATTTGATTGATAATTTGTATATTCTAAGACTTTTGAATTTTTTAACAAATATATATATAGATTGCCAAAGATTCGCAGGCCCTTTCTTTCAGCATTTCTAATGGAATTTCTTTTCGGGTTCTTTATGTGAACACATAAAACTTTCACACGCCCCCCGCTTTTGCGTTTATTTTGACATGCGATTTTTATGACAAACATTGAAGTGAGAGGAAAGGCGCAGCATGAGCACTTTGCTTATCGAAAACATTTCACTTTAAGTTGACCGGCTCAAGAAAAGGCCGCAAAAAGCCAATGCCAAACCCAAAACAAAAACCATAAATACAATGAACAAGTAAGCAAAAAACGAAAGGAGAACGGAAAAGAATACTAACTCGGAGCCTGATGCTTAGGATTGCCGGACAAAAATCGAAAATGATAAACGAAAAAAAAAAACAGACGGACGAGGAAAAATGAAATAAACTGAAAACGAGACTGCGGAGCCGTTGACAGTGGCGAATGATGTCACACAAAAAGAGCGAGAAAGTGAGAGACAGAGACAGTGCGTTTTGAGATAATGATACTGGAAAGGGGAAACAGGGGTTGGAAAAAAAACTAAGAGAGAAATTTCGAATTCAAAATGTGTATAGTCGAAATGCTCATGTGCTGGTGGCATGATAAACGACAGCTAAGCCAAAACTAATTCCACATGGTTGGGACTTTGAACCATTGGACCTGCCTTTTTATCGCTGTCTCCCTTTCACTCTTACGCCGTAAGTGTGTTTATGTGTGCGTGTGTGCAAAATTAGCCAGGCAAATATGTCGCACTTAACTGCAAACGGAAATGTAGCAGCTGACAGAAATACACAGGACACGTTCCAGCTAACCGACGGACCATTCGGACATGCCACACAATAGCCATAGCAATTGTTGAGCAGACACTTGGTGGGTGAAGGCGATAGGCTTGTAGTGGTGGTAGTGGGTAAATGTTCAGGACTTCTGCTGCTGTTACTGCTTATGGCATGTGTGTGTGACACAAATGCTTCGAATTATTATCATATATGAGGTCACTGTCCCATGTCTCGGCTTCAAGTGAAAGTTTTTGCCGGCGCTTTTGTTTGTCTGCCTAAATGTCTTCTCCTTTTCCTTCCCTCAACTTCCTCTATCATCATCGCCTCCATTATCATCCCTTTCTCTGTCGCTCTTGCACCATGCCAAAAGTTAAGCAAAGTTTTCTTGAACATTGCCACAACAACTACTACAAAAAAAAGACCAACAATAGCAAAAAAAAGCACTGAAACCATTTACTTCTCCAAGTGCGGCTGCGGTTGCTTGTCCTTGTTTTTGTTAAGTAGAAAAGCGTTTTCAAGAAATTCAGCGCGAATTTAGTTGGATTCATTTGGCGGAACTTCACTAAAATGCATAAACTTTATTAAACTCATAAAATATGAAAAAGCAGCAAAAAAAAAAAAATATATATATATATATGAAGAAAAGTGAATTTATTCGACTCCAGTCGCAAGTGAAATATGCTGATTGGCCCCTAAGAGCTCAACTGAAGCCCAAGGGGTGTGGGGGTGAGAGGCTGTAAGTGAAACCATGGATGTAACAAGTTATTTATTAGAGGGAAACGCAAACGATCAAAGCAAAACTAAAAAAATTAAAGAAAAAGTTGCTATTATTTTGCTTGGTTCAGTTTTGATTAAGTAAATTCTTCGGTATTGGATTGCTCCCCTATGGCCAGCGATCCCCTCACCTCGCCGCGACCATGGTCACGGTCTTATTAAAGTTGCATGAAAATGAAACTTTATCCATGCTGCTGCATACAGATTAGCCAAATTGAATTGGTCAGGCATGGCATATGAATACGCTTGACCTATTTGCCCCCCCAAGCAAATAGATTGAGACAGAAATTCTATATTTATTTATGCACTGTATAGCTTAACTATAGTACATTAGCATCAGCAAAGCGCACTAATTGCATGGGGCATCAATCTTGAAATGGTTTCGGTGTGCTTCAATCAATAATTCATAACTACACATTGATGACGTTTTCAGCATTGGCCATAAAATGAAAAGCGAAGTGAAAAACGATTCCCAAGCTCAAAATGCTAGCCAATAATTTACCATGGCAAGCGAAATTGTTCCATGCTCCATGTCTACTCTACCCATTGCTCTGACTGTGCCCTGTCTCTGACTTTATCAATGGTGACTCTTATACTCACACACACACACACACACAAAATGAATAACCCAGGCGCCAGGCCTTCGTGTCGTACATTTTGTAGCCTTATGCCTTTTTCTCTTCTCCACCCATCACGGCTATGACCACCGTCGTCTGCCTCCTCCTGCCTTCCCTTTTATACATTTCATTCTTTATTTTTCATACTTTTTTTCTTCCTTTTTTTGCAACTATCTTTTGGCATTTCTCTCCACTCTATAATGTAGCACTGTGCGCTATGAAATATTGATGTCTGACAGTATATACATATATAGATTACACACAGGCATAAAAAAAAAATATATATATATATATACATATACATAAATATATATATATATATTTGAGCTTTTATTGAAAACTAGCTGACATATTAAGTAATATATTTTCGCTTGATCTAGCAGCAAAAGTATCTAAGCATAAATAAATGGGTTGACTTAGTTCGGCGAAGCGGTAACAAAAGTTATCATTTTTATTGGTAAGACGAGAAACTCTTTGCGTCTCAGTGGAGATTACTTTAAGCTATTGGTATTCCTGATAACTTTGTTGTTATATATGTATATTGTGTTTAAGGGTTTTCAACTTTGAAATATGAAGCTGCCCATCTTCTGTGGGCAATTGGCCATATTCTTTCTACTAGCATCAGCGGTCAACGAAAATCAGTTAACTTGCTGAGCTGAACAGAATGAGAAGTTAATTAAAAGTCCCTGACCGACCTCGGCTTCAATTTGTATGAACCAGAATCATTCACATAACTCATTCAAGAGCTATAAATAAATATTCACAGATTGGAGGAAAAAAAGGGGGAAAAATAATGGAAGAAAACAATACTGAAAAAAAAGGAGCAGCCAAGAGCTGCAAACAGGCAAACATACTGATAACGTGAGCAACTGGAAAATCAATTAAAATGCAGGCCGGGGGACTGGGCCAGGATTCGAGATGGTGGCGGAGTCATGTGATGCGGTTTGAGGTTGACTTTATTCGCATCACTGACTGCCCCCTAGGGTGCAACCGCACTCTGGTAAAACTTAATTATGGCGGACGGATGTGGCACACTGCATGTGGCGGAAGTGTGTACTTGCCTACCCACACCCACACCCCTTCTCTTACTCTCTTTCATAACCACATGCCCACTTGGCACACGCCTCGGCAATTTTAAAACATATTTCAATTGGAGTGCATACCCACGCACCCACACAAAAATATATGTACATACATATATGTATATATGTAGGTAGAGAATCGACCCTTTCTTTTGACCCGACCAGGAGCTGCTTGAGAATAGCCAGAGACCAACTGCCAGGCAGATTTAATGAAGCACTTTGAGCATGATATCACATTGATTTCGTATTGACTGTGCAGCATTTAATTGCAATTATTTTAAACACTGTTGAATTAAACAAAATATAATGAGAATAAACATTAGGGGATTTCCTCGTACCAAATGAATGAATGCCACATTAATCGTTTTATTAAATAAACGCTTTTATAGTTTGTGCAAAAGTATCGCCATGGAATTTCATTTAACGATCCTTTGATCGATTCTCTCTAAAAATTGTAAATGAATACGTTATATTATACTTATTTCTAATTAAATTTTTGCAACTGCAACTAATGTTGTTGATGCATTAATTTGCATTTGAAAATTCACATAAAATATGTCAACTGTAGGACTTCAGTGGTTCATTGACGTTATTCTTGCAGCAGCCTTACCTCGACTAAAACCAAATCCACTGGTGGAACCAGAGGCGGTTGTATCGAGAGGAACGCGTCTTGGTGAGATGCTAATCTCCCTAGGGCTGCTGTGGCTGCTATTTAGCATTTTGCTATAATTATTCTGGCCAGTTGGTGGCAAACGGTGATTGTTGATGGTGCGCTGTGATTGGTTGTGCTGTTGTTGGTTGTGGTGCTGTTGCTGGTGTTGGTTCTGATGCTGGTAATGCGAATAACGTGCATGGCGCTGTTGACCAGCAGGTGCCACATGCATGCTGGTCGTTTGCCACAAACTATCCGTGCGGTCTGATATCTTGAGGCCGTCAGGAGACTTTTAAGTTATTAAATTTTAAAAAGATTTTCGCAAGTTTAGTTCTTGTTGTTTGTTTGTCTTTTTTGGTTATTTTTTTCTAACTAAAAGTTCACACATCTATGGGTCTATATATGTACATAAATAAATGTACATATATATGTACATATACATATATACATATATATATATATATATGTATATTTATGTAGTAGTAGCAAAACTTTTTGTGGCAAAAACTTTTATTTATTTAATTTGCCATCGAAGTGAAAACTCTATTAAAAACTTTTGCGGGCAAAACTTTTGTGCATTTTATTTAAATTAAACAATAATTGTTAAGCCAAACGTACGAAAAATGGGTGAATTCAAACTCATGCCAAGAACACGAAAAGTTAATTTAATAAGCCAAATTATAGGGCAAAGTTTCGTTTTCTTCTTTTTTTTTATGTGTTTTTGTTTTCCGGAGTGTTTAAATTATGTTTTTTTGCTTAAGTATTGAATAGTTTTTGTTGAGTTGTTTATCCGCTAGTAGTGTCCGACTTAGTTTATAGACCGAACCACACTGAACTGTTATTTGTTAATTTATTTATTGTATGTCCTGTCTCCGTGCTCGGACTATTGTGTGGCTTGCAGCCAATTTGTGCTTAACCCTGGCCACGAACAGTGGTGGTGCTAGAGGTGGTCGCGGGACGCCCACTTGCAATGAGGGATAGTGGTTATGGTTGTGGTGCTTTGACATGGCTAATAATGGTAAATAGTTATTCAAAATTGCTTGCCCGGTTTCCTGACGTTTACGTTTTGTAGCTCAAGGTTGCAGGATGTGGACTGTTCAAATGTATCTAGTCGGTGGCAAACGGAAGCCATGTAAATGTTTGCAGTAACCCACTAACAGTTACACAGATGCAGATTCAGATACAGATGCAACATAGATAGATAATGATGATGGAAAGAATCCAGCATCTTTTCTTCCATTTCTCCATCTTGTTCTCTTCATTATGCCGCTGTTCATTTTGTGGCTGCATCAGTCAGAGTCAAGTCAAGTCGGGACTCAAGTCAACTCGACCGCATTGTCAACTATGATAGTTGCATCTGGCTTTGTATGCTAGTGTATATGTATGTGTATTCTGTGTGAGTCGGTGTGTGTGTGTGTGTGTGCTTGTGGTCTAAGTAGGCCATTTTACATGTTCTAAGACACAACGAGCCATGTTGTCATCGTCGGCGACTTTCAACCGGTTGCTCCCCAATGGGTCCCATCCCCAGCCCTAGTCTCCTGCCTGCCATGCCATGGCATTTACATGCTTGCATAAACCTGAATATTTTATTCGGTCTCCATACTTTTCCAAGCCTGCTTCGTCTCTTTCCTTCAGCGCCATCAAATATTCCTCCAGTTCAACTGATGGCTCGTTATCGTTGTGTATGTAAAATTGAATTGTAAATATTTGAAAGGCACGCGGCACGAAAGAAACACCAAACTGAACTCAACTTTGAACTTTGAACCGTTCAACACTTAAGGTGAGCCGCTTAGCAAATACGAACAGGAAATGAGTAATTTTATTTAAAATGAAGCAAGCAAGTCGTCCCTGCCGACATTTAGTATACCCTGTACCAACTGGTCCAGTTGGGGTATATAGTTAGGTGTGCCAAGTAAGAATACGATATCTTTAATACAGCTCTAGTAATACGTTTTCTCGATTTGCGGGGGCGGAAGTGGGCGTGGCAAAAATTTGAAACAAATTTGATCTGTCTGCACACTGAACGGATCTACATACCAAATTTGGTAGCTCTTGCTCTTATAGTCTCCGAGATCTAAGTGTTCATACAGACGGACGGACAGACGGACATGCCTCAATCGACTCGGCTGATGATTCTGATCAAGAATATATATACTTTATGGGGTCAGAAATGTATATTTCTGCCTGTTACATACATTTTAGGGACTTTAATATACCCTTTTACCCTATGGGTACAGGGTATAAAAACCAAATTTAAAGCATAAATTGTGTTCAATTAAATACTCTTCTCTCTATTGTAATCCAACTGTATTCCACCTTGTATTTTAATTCCTAAATTAAATTCAAGTCATTATATCTTAAGAAAAATCAAAAGTCGTTGAACGAAAAATTGATCGCGAATATGCAAATAATAGTCACAGCTTAAAACTAGTATTTATACTATAAAAAATATAAGGATTTCTCCGTAGAATGCTTTTGAGATGAAAAAAACGACAACTGGCTGTGACTTTGCAATTCGCCTTAAAATTAATTGCTAATTGCTGGACAAACACATCTGCCCATTAACACCCACAAATACACACATTGTCGTAGCTAATGGGCAAAAAGTAGAGCAACGGCTTAATTGAAATATATTGCACTAATTAAATGTTCGTGTATTGCGGTAACAATATGTGCACCTTCCGTTTCTGGCTTCTTGGCAAAGAAAAGGCAATAAATTCGTTGCTTCTTTATTGGCCAAACGAAATATTTAACTTAATCTGTGCAATCTAGCAACAAGTTAAACAAAGCTCAGCTGGACTCGAAGGAAATTTTGCCAAAGCTTTTTCATTTTTAGCTTTTTAAATCGCTCTTTTGTCCAAGTCTCTTATGAGAATAATTAGAAGAAAAATTAAAGGATAAAAGACCATGGAAATAGAATGGAAATGGTGCAAGGGAAGAATATAAGGGATTGGGTTGAAGAAGCGTTTAATACGTATACGCCCTATTGCAGCATGGCACTTGTCCTCTTTTTCCGCTTTTGCCTTTTTCATGTCAAATTAACAACTTCCGCATGAGGCCATCATATGGCACTTGCACCCAAAATGCGTCATTTACCATGCTGCCTTTGTCCTGTGTCCACTTTGGCTATTTGCCAGTAGACTGCCATAAAGGCAAACACTGGTAAGCACTGGCGACTTGCAAACTGAAACTGAAACTGGCAGGCCTATTATTAAGCTTTAATGGCTGGCTAAAATGGCAGCAGCTTACAAGAGACAAACTGAGACTATGATGAAGAATAGTTAGATGAGAAGTTGGCTACAGACTGAGAGCATTAATTATTAGCAGTTTAAAGTGGAGACACAACGTTTAACACAAATGGCCAATGAAACATGAGAAGACATGGCGCTTTCAGATTGAGTGCAATAAAATCCTTAACAAATACGTACATACACCTATACATAGATACTTTATATGCTATTGAGTAAAACTTAAATTGAGTATAACTTTTCTGTGTCAAGTATTTAATTGCAACTATTTCAAATAGTTTTGTTAATTAAATCTTCTGCGTGGAAGCCTTCAATTTCAAATATTGCTCAAAGAGTTCAAGGATAATTTAAATTGAGAAAAGAAACAAATATTCAAGTTGATAAGTTTTTTGATACTGCTGAGATTGTCACTATAAATAACCAAAAAACAATATAAATCAAAAATGATGCCAGTCGAACGGAAGAAAAGTTCATTTCGATTTCCACAAACTTTTGTTGGCAAAACTATGCAATTTTCAACAATTTCCAGAATTTAAATGCCTTGGTTCCTGCTCAGCTCTTGTTGAATGGCCCCCAAGGCCCGGATCGGGCTCGGGCTCGGTCTCGGGCCCAGGCTTGAGTTCACATATTGACGCTCAAACCAATATCCTTACACTTGAAACAAAATGGCAACTTTTTCAAGCATCATCCGTTGGCCAAAGTTGTGGCACATCTCTTCAAACCCAAAAAGGAGAACGAGAAAAATGATTTGAGTCTAAAAATGGGGGAAAAAAAAAATGACAGACGTTTATTTGGATTTTTCATCTTTATTTTTTCTGTAGTTTTCATAACCATTTGGAAGACGAAGAACAACTTTCGCCTCTTTCAAAGACTCAGTGAAAAAGCCAAGAGCAGAGGCAAAGTTATCCACCAAAGGACATAATATATTTCCAATGTGTGTGTTTGTGTTTCAGTGGGAGTGGAGGAGCTAAGGCGATTTTCTTAACTTTTCACAAGTACTGTGGCAGCGGGCAGTGTACTGAAGCGAACCCAAGGCTGGTTGTTGCATTTGTTGGCAGTAGCCGACAGAATTTCCGCAGGCTTCTTTGTGTTTATCTTTGAAGCAGACAAAGACAAAGAGAGAGACAGAGAGAGAGAGAGAGAGTTTGAATGAGAAAGAAGATGGGGGATCAATAGTGTGGAAAGGGAGAGGTAGTCTAAGCGGGGTGCCATCAGATTGTCAAGCCACCCAGGCATTTTTTAATTTCTTTTATTTGGCCCTCTTCTATTGTGTTTTGATTTTATGCCTGCAAGTGATTTGTGTTTTTACTTTTGTTTTCGTTTCACCAAGCTGCCAAATGCCAAGTTTATGCCTAAAGGAGAGCAAAGGGATAAAGGGTTAAGAGGCTGCTGTTGGTGCTGGCGGTGGTTGAATCAGAAAATTAACTAATGATGAAGAACTGCAACCCTTTTTGTTTGCTCTGCAAGTCTATTAAAGTCAGACACAGGCCATTATTGTTTGTTATCTTCTATCTGGGTCAAAGCAAATGAAGTTGTCGTTTATTCAAAGATTTAATAGCCTCCAGTGCCTAACGGCCCAGCCCAGCCAGGCCAGCCCAGTCGAAATGGAAAACCAGAAAGCCGCAGACCAAAAATTTCTATATAACTCAAGCTTAGACTCTTAACGCATGCATACATACATATGTACGAATGTATGTAAGTAGGTATCTGTGTACACATACAACAAATATTAAGTATACGCCCCTTGCAGAACATTTGCTTTGGCCTTTATAGAACACATGGAGATGTTATGCTAATGCATTTGCACATTCATTGGAATATGAACGTAAACACATGGGCGTAGCCCATTGAAGGGCCAAAGTATTGTGGCTACAAAGGGGAAGCAAAACCCTTTTCCCAAATCTAGCACAACTATTGTTTGACAACTCAAAGCACTCCATGCAAAGTGGCCGAAATTCCATAATTTAATAAGTAATTCGGATTTTATTATTAAGTTATGTAAAGTTTGCTCCTCTTCAGCCATATCCTTGCTTTCGGCACTACTCATAGATTCTTCTCCCAGGTGGCTGTTCATATGGACTCATAATCGTATAGCATATACACACACTCGCTTGTTGGAGCGTTTCCTTTATGCACTTAAAACTTAATTTTTGGCAAAACTATTTCACTCGTAAATGGAAGCCAAATGAATTATTTGAAATATTTTGCATACTTACTTTTTGCTGGCATTATTTATGTAATATAATATAATATTATTTACAAAACCAAATTAAATAAAAATTTATTGCATTTTATTAAAACCTAAAACTAATTTCGTTTTTGGACTCACCAAGTCTACGTACTACAGATGAATAGATGAGGAGAAAGAAGCATTTTAGTTGGTTGGTTTGTTTTTGGTTGATTTTGTTGGTTGGTTAGTTGGATTTTTATGAAGCGTTATGTTTTTGTTATTTGTTTTTGGATTGTTGTTTTTCGATTTTTAAGTTTTTGATGCAAATTTTATACAGAGAGAGAGGCAAGTCCAAATTCGTCGAATTTGTTGAGCAAGCAAGCATCATGATGAAATGATGTATCAAGGAAAGAAAAATGGTTAGTTACAAAAAATGGCAAGACTTATATGAGAAAGAGAGACAGAGAGAGAGAATGATTTAAAACTATGCTAGATCCTAAGTGTATGTATATCATATATACTTACATATGTGTATATATATATGTTACATATGTATATATTGTTATTATTATACAGGCATGCTAGCCTATGTGTCTGTCTCTATGTGTGTGTGTTTGTTTGGTGTAGGCTTGTTAGGGGTTTTGTGGCTT
Organism: Drosophila austrosaltans; assembly: GCA_035045865.1. Taxonomy (NCBI): domain Eukaryota; kingdom Metazoa; phylum Arthropoda; class Insecta; order Diptera; family Drosophilidae; genus Drosophila; species Drosophila austrosaltans. The sequence goes on along the minus strand of JAWNOQ010000207.1, from coordinate 706,209 downwards.
GGTGGGAAGGGGGGGGGAGGTGTGCATGCAAAACTGTTAAGCGAAATATGAAACGCTATTTATTTGCTGCTGGCTGCTGGAAGGATTAAACTAAGTATGTCAACTGCAAAGCCAGTAGGTCAGGGATATTCACCGTAGCTGCATCAGCATCAGCAACAGCAGCAGCAGCAGTTACCTCTTTATGTTGCTTGTGAGTCGTGTTGGATAGAGGAGCTAGAGGGGAGGGGAGGGGGCTAGATTCTGTTTTTGGGTACTGACACACTTACTTTTCATGATGCGATTGCGGTATTCATCGTCGCGCTGCATGGTTACGCTGCCACCACCGTTGGATACCATTGAGCTCACTTGTTCCATGGGCACAATATCCTGCCGAAAAGAAAAATGAGAAAAAAACACAAGTAGGAACTGTCATCAATCATCTGGCAACATGGACATGGCCATCTCCTCCATATTCTTTTTCTAACATATGCGTTTTTCAAATTAAAAACTTATCTTCAGCAGGAAACATAAAAACACGAAAAAAAAGTATATTTAATTAGCTAAGTAGCAGAATGAACGGCAGCCAAATTGCATTTATACAAAGCTCCAGACCCGTTGGTACAACTCCAGGACCGCATCTGCAAATTCTGGGGCCCAACTAAGTGTCTCCAATTAAGAAAATATTCATCGAATGAGCAATACTGTTAATTATTGATCTCTGATCAGAGAGGGAGTCGGGAACAAATACATATGTATAGGAACAGGTTCTAATATTTTCAACAGTTTGGTTTTAGTTCACATTTTTTTTATCCAATTTAAGTCCGAACCTGCTTGTGTGTGGATACATTCCCTATAGACGGAATGGCTGGAACACAAGTATGGACATGAACATGACCACTGTGAAGAGAGGGATGGGGGACACTATCTTTCATGTTTTTGCGTTTTTATTTGTTGGTTGGTTTGGCTCGTTTGGTTTTTGGTTTTACTAGTTATAAGCCCAACTGTTCGTTTCCTTTGCTAGCTTAGTTCGTTACGGTTTGTCCAAAAAATGAAGTAGATAAATTGTGTTTTCTTTGCTGTTCACTTCTCTCCCCCGCTCTTACCATGGCACAAGCCATTTGTAGTGTCTAACAAAAGCATTTACTGTGTGCGGTTGTTTGGTTCTTTTCTGTTCTTCCCGGGAATATTTTCTCGTTTTTTTTTTTTTTTTGCTTTTGTTCTGTTGAATGGTTCTTTTGCCAGTTTGACTGGCTCCAGCTGCTTCCCAGCAATCTGTGATGTACATTCCTCTGTTCTCTTGTATTGTTTGCATCCAACGGGCTGTGTCGCCATTTCAACAGTTGTAAGTAAAATGGATTATTTTTTGTGCGCCTGCCGACATTTATTAATGAAAATTGTTCAGGACTAGCGTGGTAATAAACGCATTTAATCTTGACGAGTTGATGGCACGGGATAGAATGGGATTGGAAACAGACTTGTGTTTGCCTTTGCACCAAGATATGAGAATAAGCCTGCTGAGGATTTGAATGTGTTTTAATAGATAATTCACATTTAATGGAAATACTTGTCGGCACTAAGTTTCTATTGCAGCTCCATTACATAAAACAGAAAGAGTTATCAAAAGTAGATCTTGTGGAGCTCAACCGGGCTTGCTAAAATACATTTAAATTATGAAAACTTGTTTCCTGCATTCTATTTAAATAAGTTCTGGTTGATGGATACTTTCCAGCAGCTTTCACATATTTTATAACCTAATAAAGTGACTTATCTTATTCACTATCTCATTTCCCTTTAGATAACTTCGTCTTAATGAATGATGTGTGAAAATTTAGTTTCTGAAGTAATTTGTGTGGTGAGAATAAGTGTGAATTACTGTTTAATATTATTAAATAAGTAATTGAATATGATATGAATGATAGTTTAATTAATTACTTGTATACTTGGGTAGCTTATGAGTGAGTGAGCCAAAATGAATGGCTCACTGAACTGAGCCACTGAGCTTGCTCATTCAATATGGCTGAGTTTGGCTCACTTGCTCATTTTGGCTCACTAGCTCAGTTTGGCTCACCAGTTCAGTTTGGCACACTAGCTCAGTTTGGCTCACTAGTTCAGTTTGGCACACCAGCTCAGTTTGGCACACTAGCTCATTTTGGCACACTAGTTCATATGGTTCGCTAAACTGGCGATCGCAAAGTGAACTTATAAGCTACATATCTACAAGTGAGCCAGTGAGCCATATGAGTGAATTGGCTCACTTCGAAAAAAAGAACGAATGAGCCAGTTCACATCAATGAGCTGCTTTTACCCAATTATAATTACTTGCCCTTTGAAATAACATTGATAAATATGCTATATTAAAAAAACAAATCGATTTTCACACACACACATATCACATTTTATTACGTATTTTCAAAGGGCAGGCATAGCAAATTGTCATAATGTGTTCCATTTTGCTAAGAAATGTTGGCTCATATCTAATTTTAGCTCTATATAAAACGTGCCCGTTTGCCTAGATTTCAGTAATTTGGTTTATGCTGCAAAATGTTTGGGACACCATTTGGATAAAAAACAAGAAGAACACAGACAGAAATAAGGAAAAGAGATGAATAAATAGATAGGGGGGACGGAGAGACGGCACTGTAAATGAGCATCACGTATACAAGATGTAAAATGCGCAATTCAATTTTGATCTAAACACGCATTATGCCGCATATTACGCATACGCCATGTGCGTGGGTCCTTCTTTAGCAGGAAATTTGAATGCACGATGCTTCAGCTACCCCCTGCCCTCTATTATACTCCGTATATACTTCCTCCATCCGTTCACTCCGCCACTCGGCTTCGTCGCAGCGTCTCGTCCCCTTTCGCCTTGTCATATTAACGACTTTTGCATATTGAAAATGTTTTGCTGGCAAAATGTAACAAACTTTCAACGATGTCGTTGACGTAGTCACCATTTCAGTTTTGTTTGCTGGCTCACTGCCAGCCACTCCACATGTGTCATGGTGAGTGTGTTTCTGTGTGTGCTTTTGTAGATTGGTGTGTGTGTGTGTGTTCTATACGGATTAGGAAGATTGTCGGCTAGAGTGAATCAGGTAGACAGGAACAGGAACAGGAGCTGGCTAGGCTTCAATTAAAATGTTGCCTAAATTGCTTTTTTTGGTTTGGCATGTAAACAAAAAATGTGAAATAAATAAAAGCAATGTTTTCTTCTTTTTTCCATTTTGATTGGGATAAATTTCTATTTCAAATTGATTTTGTTTATCAAATTGAATTTCTCATATTTTGTATAGAATTTACGCTGTACAATGTTAGTATGTCTGTTATGATGAAAATTATTGCACTGATTGGCAATCAATGATATGCATGGAAATATCTGACACAAACTGTAAAAGTCAATTGTTGGAAATTTTTCAATTAAATTCAAGTACAGGTACCAGAATCAACACGATTATATATATGTATGTACATACATGTATGTATATATGATGTGTACTCATGTAAGAGTGGCCAGCACATGTGTTTACTTGTCCAGTTGAATTGAGTTTTCATCCTTGTTGCTTGTGCTGTCGTTGTTACTTTTTTGTTGTTTTTCATTTTCATTTACTTGTACATTAAGTTGTTGTTCCCGCTGCTGTCTAAAGGAAAACCTTTCAAACCTTCCACGTGTCGCTTTTTCCGTTGTGTTGCGGCTGCTACTTTGTCATGTAAATTAACGGTTATATTGTGGCGACAACTTGCACACAACCTAACTGTAAGTCAGGGGACCTGAAGGACTCCCAACGCCCTCTCGCCATATATATACACACACACACACACACACGGATGACAAGAGCCCCATAAATAAGCCATTGGCAATGTCGCAGGGGGCGAAAGTTTATTGTATGTTATATTGAATAATTAAATTTTATTGATCGCGATTGCGTTCACACATAAACAAAATACACGCAAACATTCTATATGCATACCCGCACATATACACATAAATATATACGCACACCCACACACTAGTGCATAACTCTACATATATTTCAGGCAAGTTTATTAGATTTCAGGCTTTGTTCGCGGCCGCTTCATAGGGGCATAAAGGGCTTAAGTACTGTCATTGTTCAAAATATGTGGCAGATATGTAGAGCCAACTAAATGTGTGCATGTGTTTGTGTGTGTGTGTGTGTGTGTGTGTGTGGGGAAATTTGAGTACACACTCTCACTGTTTACCCAATTGTATCGCGCTAATAAAGTTAATGTGCTCGCTAAACAGTTGGCCCTGACTTGTGTTTTAGCCTCTTCGCATGACCCAAGTGACGAAGACCCCAAAATAAGTGGGGCGCTAATTGCTCTTTAGGTTGTTGACTCAACTCTCCCAGGACTAGTCTTGTCTAGCACTGATAGAAATAAATGTGAATATGTGTAAGTTGATGACCATTGGCTAACGAAGATAGTATGAAAAACATCTTAATCGCAAAACTTAAACGTTTTCTATATAAGTGTTCTGATTGGTTTTATTATCAAAGCCATTGCCATTGGCTTTGCAATTACTTTAATCTGTTTTACAACAAAAGTAACGTAAACCTTATATTTTCTTAAAAAAACAAGATCACATATTACATCCGGTGCATAATCAGGTACGTATGAAGTCTTTGGGATTGGGAAAATTTTCTAATACAAGGAGACTATGAGTTAATTTGGAGATTAAAGTAGCGGCCTTTACTTCACATATATTGGAATTTAAACGTATCTATGCTTACAGTGCAATAAAAGCAACTAAACATTTTGTAGGACTCCTTGACGTTTCAATGGGTAAGCTAAGCCATAGGACAAATCATAAAATATTATTTATATTTGACTTAATCGCCGACTTATTGTATGTATGTATATTAAATATCTCGTTTTACAACAGCCAAGTAAATATTTATGAAAAAGAAATCCTGTTGAAAGATCTGTTTAGACTTGGTCTCAGGTGGCTGCTTCAGTCAAGCAGTAAGCCAAATATTGTACTCAAACTGGGGAAAAACAAAAGGCGGACTATAACAAATGATATGTTCCGGTCGGGGCTTTGGGGAAAGAGGCTAAGTGCATCATCAGGAACAACAGCGGTACAGAAGGAGGCAACTACAGCACTTAACACAGGTAACACACAAACGGTACAGGTAACATTGGAAGAGGTAAAAGCAAACCAAACTGATTAAATATCCGCATTCACAGCAGCTGTAGCCCAGTTTTAGAGTCAGCATAATGCGAATTCATGTAGGGAAATGTAATTTGAACACCAAAATAAACAAAAGCCAGCCTGCCAGGATGTTCCTGAGCAGATGCTTGGGCGAAACAAAAGCCGCTGGTTATTTGCTTTTTCAGGACACACGACGACAAAAGCCTTGGCAAACATCAGCTGAATGTGATTAAAAAATAAAATACAAAAAAAAAAAGTTAAAAAAAAAGCCAGAACGGCAAACAACACCAGAGCGACCAAGAGACCAAGCGACCGAGGAACAAAGGCAAGCGCTTTTCTTGTCCTGGATAGTTAGTTGGAACCTACCTCGTAGCGTGTGTCGATTTCTGGCAACTTCTCCAGGAACTCTTCAACCATGTTTTGTTGCACGTGCGCCGGGCAAAGCAATTACACACATATACTCGCAGAGGCAAAGACAGTGGCAAGAGTCACAGGTAGTGGCACTGGCAGCAGGCGCCCACGCACTCGTAAATTATGCAAAAATGGTAATAAGCCCCTCGTACTACAATGGTGTATTATGTGTTAGTTTAAAGCTGGAACACCTGTTGTTTTGTTATTAGTTACTGTTTTAATTGTGCTAATAGTTGCTTTTAAAATTCGTCAGTTGCCTTAATTTTGTATGTTGGCCTCTTATTAAAGTTATTTTGCACTCTTGTGATTGTCCTTTCCTTAGGGATATCGTTTCTGTTTATGTTTCGGGCTCTTTTTTTTTTTTTTTGGTCACTTGGCACTTGATTCCTTTGGGGCGCTATTTTTAGCTCTCTCTCTCACACACTCACACACACACACCCCAAGATGCTACCAACATGTTTCAAGCCAACGAAAAAAAAAAAAATAACAAAAAACAATTTATTTATTTGTATGAGTGTGTGTGCGAGGAAGAACCAACAACCGCTGCCCGTTCACCGTTCAGCACTAACAACAAATTGCAGAAAAACAAAACATTTATAGCCTGGCCAGGACACACGAGCCCCTCGACGAGCTCGGCGATGTCGTTGGATGCTGTACTAAAAACTAGCCAAACGGAGAAATCGACAGCAAACGAGTGGCTGCAGCATCCAACAGCTTCGCTATCGCCATCGCCAACGCCATCTAACCGATGGTGTCTGATAAAAAAAAAAAAATTGAAACAGCAAAAATCGCAGCATACTCAGAAGCGCCGGCGCTCTTTTCGCAGGGGCCTTCACTTTGCTTCTGGGCTCGCCTCTTCTTTCTCCAGGCTATCCTGGCTGCTCTCTATGTGTGTACTCCTTCTCTCAACTTGACACACATTTAAAGTTGTTGAGCTTTTGACGGCGGACCCACAACAGCTTCCACTCTAAACAGGAGGATGATTTTTAGCACCACCAATTTGGATTGTGGATCGTATTTAGATTGAGAATAGAGTGGAATGGAGTTGAAGTGCTTGTTGTATGCACTTCATGCTGTATAGTGCATGTTGCTTTGTCTTGTTTTGTTATTTTCCAAGCACTTGTTAATAATTTGCAACTAACGAAGGCGCAGTATCACTCACCCCTAAAGAGTTATTGTCTCCTTCCAAAAACGAATATTATGTATATTCCAATAGTTCTTTGTAGCTTCAACAATGCTGAGTCCACGCGCAATTGCGATTGATTTTGTATTCGTAAATAACAGAACGCATGAAACTTCTCTTATTCTTCTTTCTTCATCAAAAAACAAAAACAATTTCCAGGCAGAGGTAAGCTAAGGTTGACTATACAACGTACGCATAAGTATGCTACAATAATTTTTTTTATCTCAACGGCCTGGAAAATGAACAAAGCATCTCAACGTCCTTAATATCTCAGTTGTCTGTAGAACTGTCGGTATGTCCATTGGTCAGGTGATAGTCCTTGATTGTTAGATTAATTTGACATTTTTGCGATAATATCTTGTCCTTTTTCCTCAGCTGATTTGAGGACTTTTCGGGATCTGGTTATATTGATCGATGTTAATTAAGAAGGACTATCTTCTGACCAAATGACATCTTGATAGTCCTTTAAATAGTGGGGTAACAAGGATTTTTCCGTTTTGATCGAATGTTTTTTTTAAGATCCTATAAATCCTTGAATGCAATTCGATAGCCCTGCACGTGGAAATCTAAGAAAACATGTCCTGTTGAAATCGACTATCGTCCTGCGGAGTAATAGCTTAGAAAAAATGGTCATTTTCTGTTTTTTAGTTGTTGCTTGAGGTTATAGTTTGATAAGATAGTCGCTATATATGTATATGAAGTATGTTATTTTACAATTTTTTTCTCTTCTTATTTGGCGATCGAGGTTTTTAGATGATGAAAAGAATTTTTGTTGTTTGGACATTTCAAAGAAATATGTAAGATCTTAGCAAATAACCAAGTTTGCTTAATTATGATTTAAATTGACTTACCTCACCCATGTTGTAAACTTTCTAAATAGTCCTGCAACCAATTTCCAAAGTACTTTCTGTATTTGTCGACCTCTCCGGTTGACCATCAGGCGAACACTAACCAAAGTAATCACTTCGTCCCTAACACAGAGTGATTCAATGCAACAATTGGCCTTTTCAGGGAGCACACGTCATCGCCAGGCGGCAGGCTCTTGTTGTGCTTAAGGGGGGAGGGGGGTGGGTAGAAGCAAGTAGTGGAGTGCCACAACTTTCTACGCCTTTAACTTATCCAATCGACAGACGTGGGAACAAAAACCATCATTTGTCATTTACACTCGCAATGCGTGTACAAAAAAACTTTTCCTATTCCCCCTTAGTATGTATATCTCTCCTCGAGTATGTCTCTTTGTGTGTGTGTGTGTGTGTGTGTGCTATAAATACAATTTTGCCCCCTCTAAAAATTGTTTGCAAAACAATTTCATTGTTGCGTTTGTCTTTCGCTGTTCAACGTGGCATATGAAAATTGTTCAGACATTTCAAAATGTCCTTGAGAGCAGCTGTTGAAGTGAACTTTTGGTTTCATACTTTTTTTGCGTTTTAATAATTTACATTGTTTGGTTTAAACCGCTTTGCATTAGAATTGGCTAATTTTAAAACATTTTGTAGGTTAGCAAAAACATGAAAGGCGCGAGAGGTTCATTGAAAAATTTGACTTAAAAACTCGCATTTTACCAAAATCGTGCTTGCATTGACTTAACAAAAAGGCGGTGATCAGATAGATTATGGTTAAATTTAGTTTTATCATTATTTTCATGTGTGCTTATCGATTCAAGTCCATAAACCGAATTTTTGCTATTTCAAATAAGACCGCTGGCAAATGCAAACTTAAAGCTGACTTCTATGGGATTATGTCTACAGTGAAAAGCAATCCATTAGCAGACAGCTTTTGAGCACCGGTCAAAAGCTCTACTTGATTAAAAGCTAATATTTAAATAAGGTCAAACAACCGCCAAAAATATGAATCACATGCATTTTACTGATTTTTATGGCGTTTTTTATATAATTTCTGTCAAACTTGAACATTTAAATTTTAATTTCATTACACATTTAATTTTGTTTGCTTGTTTTGTTTATAAATTTCATTTGTTACACCTTCGTTCGTTCAATTCGATTATCCATCCCACTAGTACATATACCCCTATATACGGTACAATAGTCCTACATTATACCTACAATCGCAATTGTCTGCTTTTGATATTTGTGTTAACATTTCCTGGCATTATTAATGTTCCCTCTTTTTTTGTTTTGCTATTTTCGATTATTTTAGATTTTTTTTTTTTCATTCTCCTTTTCATTTCAGATTCTCAATTAACTTTTGTTTTGTCGTTATATTGTGATTGGCTTCATTGGAATATAGCAAATTAGATGTTACCTAATTTCAACTAAATAGAAGAAGGAAGATGTAAAGATACTTAGGGAGAGAGGACGCTACATTATAAATACACATTAATAAAAAATAGATATACACATATATATATATATATATACATATTTATAAATATATGTATATAAATGTATAAATATGCATATTAAATATATATACAATTTATATGCAAGTATATATATTGCAACTTACTATATATATATGTAAGTATTTAAAGTAAGTTCATCATAAAGACGACCTTTTGTTTTTACATTAACTTCTTTTAACAATTTTGCTTTTACTTTGCAATCATTATTTAAATTTTCTCAATCAGTTCAAAAGGACTAAATATTTCATCTATATATTAAGTGTGTGCTGTTAACTATTAAGTTTTTCTTCGATTTGTTATTTATCTTTGAAGTGTTTGTTTTTTTGTTTTTTTTTGCTATCTATAACTCCTAAATTCTCTTATGCTACAATTTTGAAATAAGCAATCTACTCCTACAATGGGATCGGCAACACAATTCAAATCCACAATTCATTCTTAAAGTTAGCTCGATTTAAGCCTAGTGTGTAATTTTCCAAAGCCAATACAAATCTTTTCATTTTTAAATAGGTTTCGAAGTTTAATTATAAATATTTGTGATTGTATTCAAGTTGAATGGGCCGATTTTCTACATTAATTATTCTGTTCTACTTAGTTTAACATGTACGAATCTACAAACATATTAATAGATTTCATTGTAAGCTGGGTTTAAAGTTGGAACAACTTTTTAAATTAGTTTTTATCTTTATCATCCAAAAGATGGTGTGGGGCTTTCTTAGAAATATTTTTCGGATGCACAAACGATAGTTTGTGTATATTGTACAAGAACTATACTTTGGAAGTACAAAAGTCCGATAATCGAGCTAACTTAATAATAATTACTTGTGTTCTTTGGGTCTTGCTTTAGGGTTACAAAAATTGTGTTGCATAGCGAATGTAATTATTTCAATTTGTGTAATCATTAAAACACATTACACATTTTATGATTTTTTAAGTACTATTGTTGATTTTGTCTGCTTACAAGTTAGGAGCTAGTTTTTAAGGTTAACGCTCGTTCTTCTCGTTTTTGTGACAATTCTATAAAAATTGCCGTAACCGCGAGAGGCTTGAATGTTGTTTTTTTTCTAAGACTATCAATAATCCCTTACTAATGTATATTAATCTTTATATGTGATACGAATGATTGTAGGCAGGTGGTTGGTGGTTCACTTGACTTTGCAATGTTTTTGTTTTCTTTTGTTTGGTTTTCTTTAGTTTTTTTCCTCTTACTTTTTGTGCTACCTAATAATATTATTATATAACCAGCAATTAAACAATAAACAGCCAAAACGAAAACACTAAAGGACAACTCATTTCCATAGTTCTGTTCCCATTCCTTGTCTGTCATTCTTTTCTAGCTGGTCTCCATCTTTCGCGTGCCATTTTGCGATAGAACCAACTGCCATAGAGCACTGATCCGGTCCGGACCAATGCTGTGTGAGGTAAAAAGGAACTCCTGCTCCAAGAGATCAGTCTGGCCGCTAAGCAACAATTCGCAATCCCAAGTATCTAAAACATATGGCTGCACCGAGGTGATTGTGGTATTTGTTTCCTGGGCCATTATCCCAGTGATGTGGACATCGTCAATCCAAAAGTAATTGGAACGTTGGGCAGCCTCATAGAGGCGAAAAACCACATCAGGTGAATAAACAATGGCAAAACCAGGGCAATAGGGCGGGTAATAAGGTTCTGGGTATTCGCTAAAGCTGACGCGCCATTTGGACTGCACGTATGGTAATGTGACATAAAAAAAGAGAAAGAGAGACAAAAATTGAGATTTATTTGTTTCTTTAACGATTCCAAACTTTGAATTAACTCACGCGATAAGTTCTTTTGACTCGCGAACCAACTACAGGACGACAGAAGAGCAGATCATGCTGCTGCTGCAGTACTGAGCGTAGTGAAGTCGACGATTGATTCGATGTTGACGACGTTGTCGCCGTCGTTTGAATCCCTGCTGTTTCTCCTAAGTACTTGATAAGCTGCGGTGTATGTACATAAACATCGTCATCTACCTAAAAAAAAAAGATGTATACCCATTGTAATAATTTAAAGTGAAAATTTTCATGTAACTATAATTCAGTTATATATACCTTAATAAGCATCTTCGCCTGCAGGCAGTTGTTGTGAAACCATTTTAAGGCCATCACATGCTTATAGGTCATGTTGCGGTAGGCATCTTGGAAGTTCCCTTGTACCATATCCCCATAATGATTATTTTCCTCGATTAAGTCCAGTTGTAGTTGCTCTTTTTCAATCGGCAATGCTCCCAAGAGGAAAATCACACGGACTGGTGACTTGGTTATAATGGAACCGCCCCAGGTCTGCCTTATGATCAAGCGCTTTTCGACATTTCCTGGAGCGGTGTGTACAAGAATCAAGGCCTGTATCTCTGAAGAGCAGCCGTTTTGATTTATCAGATAGGCAAAGTTGTTCAGATCGATCAGTTTACCTGATCTGGTGTGTTGTGCGCTAGGCGTGGGCGAGGGAGTTGGCAAAGGAGCGAGAGTGGCCGCTTTATCTATTCTAATTAAACTATGATTATAACTATAGCGACTAGGGTCGTATATTTGGTTTTGTTTGTTGCTGCTACTTCCATTGGCACTCGGTAGTGGCGATGAGGAGGCGGATGCGGATGCGGATACGGAGGCTGCGGATGCATACAGGGCCACTGGTGGCGCTTCAGTTTCCAGCATAAGCGGTTGGGGCACAATAACTAGCCAGATGACAAGGAATAGATTCACACATATGATTAGCAGGCAGATAGAGCGTTTGTCCATCATGCTAATGCTTGAGGTTGGTTGCTGTTGTTGTTGATAACTCATTACATTGATGCTTCTCTTTCCTTTTTAGTTTTAGTTCTGGTGCTGCTGCGTCTCTTTTAATGTGCTTGTTATTACCTGGATACCTCAAACGGAAGCGTTTTCTACGTGCTTTTGCCATTTAATTAAAAACAAAATTGACGAGGACCTGCAATGACATGATGGTAAAGGGAAACTTTGGAAAGTTATTCCAGTTGATAGCATTAGCAGCTTAGCTTAACTGTTATTAATCAGCGATAACAGAATGACTATTAATATAATTGATTGGCATATGCGGTCATGCCCACGCATATATATAAGTGACCAACTTATATGAACATTCGACATTTGACATTGGACAAATCAATTTTGTAAATTGCCTTACCCGATAACTTGCAAATGGACAGTCCACGGTCAAATTCAACAAGTTTTCATAAGGTCCAACCGCTTAATTTTCCCACAGTTTGACAAAACATCACCACCATCAAGAGCATGAGCAATTCAATAAAGGAGAGTCACAAGTTAACGGACAACATTCGTTTATTTGAGAGTCGTTTATTATAGAGTCCATCTGTTTTCGCACATACCACACATTTAAAGGAAATAAGGCTTTTTGTTTCTATGTAGTTTTTTTTTGTACCCTTGCAAGAAAGCTATATAAATAGTTGGACTGAATAAAATATGCATATTTCTGGTCAGCACCGTTGTTTTGTCTGGATCAGCAGCATTTTAATTAAGAGTATGACGACTAAAGATCTTGTATATTTATGTATATTTAATTTTAATATAGCTGCCATAAGACGGTAAGTCTAAGAAATCGCTTAGTATAAAAAATTTAAAGTATTTAAAGCTACAGTAAAGTTTGTTTCCATATTTTTTTTTTTTTAAACATCCTTAAAGAAGTCTGCTCAATTTTTTTTTATGTTTTAATATAGTTATGCATACATATACTACGGAAACAATCAATGACATTGATTTAAAATTTTTTGAAATCGGCCAACTGAGAGTATAGCTAATCTAAATCAAACAAATCGTTTAAAGGAACCTCAAGTTTACAAAGCTTCAACTCAAACTCTAGTTTTGATTTCAACAGGACTTCAAACAAATTTTTGTTAGAAACTCGAACTTTACTAGGCTTTTATTAATTCATATTTTAGCCTTCTTGAAATCGCATCTATTCTTCGCGGCTTAATATAGTTTTTGACTACAATCTAGATGTCCTCGAACTACTGTCAAATGGGCGATTGCAAGGGTATACAAACTTCGATATGACTGAATTTGGATTTAATAACTTTCTAAAAATCGTTATCAGACACTAAAAGATATAGATTGATTGGTGTCTGAAGGTGGAAAACAAAGTGTTAATGTTTTATTTGATTCCCGATTGGAATGCCGAATTGCACAGACTTGATGACGTAGGGCCGGACATGGTCACATTGTATATTTTGACCATTGTATTATCTAGATTCTAGACTCCATTAAATAACGCAGTTGTTTTCCTTAGCCGGACCCTTCTCCCCTCTATAACATATGTACAGTATACGGTTTCTCTGAGAAGTGAAGTTCATTCAACCAAATTACAGGCAAAGCGCCATAATTTAATTTTTTATTAAATATTGCTCTGAGGTTTTTTTTTTAATATTCTCTCTGAAACTTGCATTGTTTGTGAGCACATCCACTCGTTCATTTATTGGCAATTGTCAGGTGGGTCACGTAGGTAGGGAAACATAATTGAAATTTGCAGCCATTCGCAAATGGAAACGTAGAAAGCTTTGGAAATATGGTGGGTGGTATGCATTGGGTAAACGGAAAGGGCTTGGAAGGTAGTCAATTGTGCCTCAATAAAGGTTATAGCCTTAATCAACTTATGATTTGTATGTATGAATATCTGTAGTGGAGGTAGATAGGAGAAATGCTTGTGTTGACATCGAGACGGGAGTGATAAGATTAGATTAGATACTCTCTCGGTCTATTAGCACATGGCTACCTACCTAATCAATAATGTGATAACAGCGTCCATGCATCGATCAATAGACTGGAAAGTTTTGTTAAACGTAAATGTACAAATATATATGTATACATATTTGTTTAATGAACTTTAGTACCGTTCCGAAAATGTTACAGGCAAAGGGCGTTAAAGGAACGGCAAGGCAGAACAACACGAGAGAACATGGAAAATAATAAAAATTTTATATTTATGCAAACTCCATCTACCGACCGCGCAGCCACCCCCAGTCCACTAGTTAACAACGTTGTGTTAATGTAAAAGGGTTGTTCCAGTACATGTTCTAGTGTAGTAGTTGCTGGTGGTGCTGGTTTATTTTTTAGTGGCGGTTCGACACGCAACACTCTAAAGGAGCAGGGCACTACACAGATATAAGGACGAGAAGAAGGCAGTGGGATGTAAAGGGCAGAGCTATGGATGCGTAGCCATTTCTCAATGCCTCAAGAAATGCAAAAGAAATAAGAAAAGAAAAACTAATTACAACTGTACCTTTGACCTTTCACAATCGACCAAAAATCAACAGCAAAATATTTGCAAGAGAAAACTAAAACTGTAAACCCCAAAACGTTGCCCTGTGGCGTGTCAGGCGAAGAAAAATCGGAAGTTTGGCATTCCATAGGCTCAAGGGCACAGTGCAACCGCCAGTGAAGTTTTGCATAGACATTGTTGCCTGCTCCGAGGGTCGCCGCTATATTGACAGAATCGGCAAATTTGCTTTGCACCTAGGTCTTTAGATAAGTCCACTTGAAGAGATATTGTGAATTTCTTAAATATTTACATATATGTATGTGAAAAGTATTTAGTAAGGCTTTTAATGCTATCAACGGTTGACATACAGTTGCACTAGCATTATATTAAGTTCGTTATTCTTGCAGAAACTTTCTAGCAAAGGGAAGAACAGTTGGAATCGCTAAACGGTGCTGCAGAATGGTATAAAGCATTCCGATAGGCTCTTCACCTCCATTTAAAACGATGTGCGAAACTTTTCTTTTCAAGTCGAAGGTTAAATTTTATCGCGGCTACATTTGTGGCAACGGCGCCCCGTTGCTATTGCTAGTAGTTGCCGTCGACGTCTTCTATTGTTTATCGAGACTCTGATTTGCTGCAGACAACTGAATGTACTGCCTCCCTGTAATCCCGCTCTCCCCACCCCACTACTTCTTTCACTCTCACGAAATTGTTTTCATTCAATGGCAGCGGGTTGGCGAAACAAAAAAAAAAAAAGAAAAAAAAAAACAACTTGGCTGCTGTCCAAAAAGCACTTTGAATAGCTTCGGTCAGGTTGCTGCCTTTCGTTTAGCACAATGCAAATCCAATATATATGCGAGATATATTCTTTATATTCCTTTTTTTTTTTGTAGCATGTATCTAGTAAATATACCATACAAAATGTTACTGAATGAGTGCAGTGAGTGTTTGTTATAGTTATGGCAATGTCTTCGACCACTTTGAGGTAATTGCCAGCAATTCCACTCCACAACTGTCACCCTTTAAGCCACTTCAGTTAAACAAGACCTTATCGTTTGGCAAATTGATTATCAATTTTCACCAATAAACTATGACGTAAAATACACACAGGTCCACACAATAACAGAACACTTCAAAGCTAGAAAACAGAGAAGCAACATATAATTGAAAATGGTTCTAGATTGATCTGGTAAACTTTGCCATATCGAATCGAGCTACGAGGCTATATTAAATTGGGCAGATCTTTGAAACAATACGAAAGGTGAGACAATGGTGAGACAAATAATTTGTAGTTCTTAAAGCGAACATTTTCTCTGTGCAAAAAAAAAAAAGCTAAGCGAAAAACTGAGAGGCAACCTAGGCAGTTCATTGATAAATAAATAATTTGCAACTATTTGTAGCGTTTAATTTGCAAATTTCACACAGTTTAATGTGTGGAAAATAAACTTCAGTAAAAAAAATTTATAGTTATATACTTAATTAAAAATACTACAATTTAAATGATGCGAAAATACTTTAAATAACTTGAGATTGAGGTCGGCTGAGTCATCGTAAGAGAGTTAAGAGAGTTGTAGCTAAAGCAATCCTTTGGATTTTAGCATGCATCTACGAATGTATTTTTGTACATGTACATACACATACATATGTATGTATATATGTGTGTGTTTTCATGTGGGAAGAAAACTGAGTCAGCAGAACAGCGTGCCAAACGGTTTTAAAGAAGTCTTTCCACAACCCTTTGGAGCATTTTTGTTCTTATTGTTCTTGCCACAGTTGCTGCAATTACGACACACACACAAACACTCACACAAGCACAGTGAAAAAATGTGTTATAAATGTGGTTGTTTCTTAGGCCTTGTTTAAAGCTTTGCCACCACACCAAAGCGAAGAAAACTAATAATGACAGGAAAAACTGTTTCAGTTGTATATGTATACGTTCAAATATATTTATATTTATGTATGTACATCTTTATATGCGCACTATAGTATTTCATATTAGAAGCTTTGCAATTAATAAGGCAACGATAAAGCAACTTAAATTCTGTATCAAGTCAAAGTTCGTGCTATTTTCCTACTCTATTAATTTATTGAAACATACTAAAATATCTAAATAATTGCCCATACATTACAATTGCTCCGTACATAACAATGGTTGCATCTATCTAACAAAATTTGGTATGTATGTATGTATATGTATATATAGATAGGACTTTCCCTTTACATAAACATATATGCCAATTAGATAAGAGTGCATATCATCGACTTAATCCATGCAGTATGCATTCCATTGAATCGAACGGTCGAGTGACGATCGAAAAACAAAGAAAAAAAAAGATATGTATTTGCCATTGCATTTAAAGACGCAGAGTGTATATTTGGATCTTTCGTTTACATATGAGTACATATGACCCTACTCCATGGAAGCATCGCGTCTTGTTTTGTTGGGAAAGTGGCGGGGTCGTAAGATATGTTATATGTGGGCTTCCCACCCAAACCGATTCCTCGAGAGGGCTCTGTTTCGGATGTTCTCTTTTAAACTGAACTGCGTTATTATTGCCCTAACGTAAAATGAAAATTAAGCGTAAATACGTTTTTGCAATCATGCAAAGTTATTACTCATATGCACTCTTTGGACTATCAAGGGAAATCAAAGGTCTAGTGCAGGCAGGATGGAATAAAATACTATATAAATGCGTTTCATTTGAGTGACAGGCGACTCACACCAACACACAGATGAGTTGCCAATTAAAAATGACAAAAAAAAAGAGGAAGAACAACTATGCAATATAAAAAGTTAAATGCGGAAAGGACACACCCAGCTCCAGGGAGTAGACCAAGTCTAGGCTTGGCAGGCTAAATAAATTATGAGAATAAACCGCACATTTGCTTCTCTTTTACATCATTGCAAAGCGGGGATATCAACTTTGGTAAAGCGATTACGGCTATATAAACTGCTCAGTTATTCTAATAAATTCCTACACACTGTTTTTCTTTCGTCCGAGACTATTCTTTTAGATTAAAAAATTTTGTTTTTTTTACAAATTATCATGAAATTTTTTTTATTTAATGTGCACTCTTTTGATACATATTTGAGTGGGTCCACAAAGTGTCAGATTTATTTAAACCTTAATTGTCAAATGGAAAATTCGCAAGCGTATTGAAACTTCGGCACGGTGAGCTGGCCTGACCTTCTATTTGAGTACTGTATTTTGTTGCTCTGCGTATGAAAATTTAATTACGCGCATTTTGTTTATATTTTCACGGCTGACGCGGCTCACAAGGCAAATGACCAACGAGACCGTCCCCATCAACTCATAAAGGCAACGTGAAATACCAGAAAGAGAGAGGCCAGTGTCCTGTGTCCCAAGTCCCGACAGCCAATGCCCCTGTCTTGTAACCATAGAACTGTCTAAACGAGGTTCATACACGCACATTTATGGAAAAAAGAAAAAATTAAAGGAGAAATATTATATGAAATGAGGCGACGACAACAGAACTGAGAGCTGAGAAAACTGAGTCTTATGATGAGTCACAGTCAAGTCCAGCTAAATATACATACATGTATATATACATACATACATATATATATTGAATACATGTACTGTTTGTCGCAAAAATCTTTTTACGTGAAGGAAATTTAAATATAATTTTTCACTTATGCAAATACGTATATTTTCTTGTTCAGTATCGATCAGCATTTTTATGGCTAACTTTCCCGCCTTTCACTCTTGTATTGATTAAAAGAAACTTTCCCGACCCTAATTAAAAATTGAACTTTGATTTTTATACCCTGTACCCATAGGGTAAAAGGGAATATTAAAGACGCTAAAATGTATGTAACAGGCAGAAGGAAGCGTTTCCGACCCCATAAAGTATATATTCCCCCATATATTCTTGATCAGCATCAACAGCCGAGTCGATTGAGACATGTCCGTATGAACACCTAGATCTCGGAGACTATAAAAGCTAGAGCTACCAAATTTGGTGTGAACATCCGTCTTATGCCTAGGCAGATCAAGTTTGTTTCAAATTTTTGCCACGCCCACTTCTGCCCCCGCAATTTAGAAAAAACGATTTACTAGAGAAGTTTTAAAGGAATCACATTCTTTTTTGGCACACTTACCAATATGGCCAAAATGCATCATTTGACCAAAATTAGTCGAAATCGTACAATAAATATCGAAGATATACGAATATGCATTTTGAACTGAATTGCCAAGGCGACATTGGCTGGCAAGAGTGAGCGAGATAGCATGCGGTAGCTGCTGCTGCATGTTAAAAGGAATTTTGAATTAAGTTGATGCCGATCTTGATTTAATATAACAGGTACAGGGTATAGTCAATGTCGGCAGGGACGACTTGCTTGCTTCATTTTTTGTATAACTTAGATAAATTTACATAGAAATTTACCAATCGAAGAAGGCAATTATTTTAACTTGCACTTCGGGGCATTTAAAATTAAATTCCGTCTCACTCCAATTAAAAATGCCTTTTATAACCTGAAACTATGGTAATGTGTTGTAAGGGGAATTTTCATTTTGAATTGTTGGCAGTTTGTTTCGAAGAGTTGCTTGGTACATTCTGTGTATTGGTTACAGGGTATACTGTAAGCTAAATGAATAAATTTAATTCACGCTTAAGGTCGCGTTTTTATTTTGTGATTAAATATTTTATATGTACGCTGGGCAAACGGGAAGCATATCATTTATTAAATACTAAGCAGGAACTAGAAAGCATTTTTGAGCTTATATACAAAATACATACATAATACATACAGTTTACAAAAAAAAATGCATTATCAAAAATCCGTGCATGACATTTCGAATGGAATTGTATCGTAATCGTAAGCAAAAAATTAATTTATGTAGAAAAAATAAACAAAGGTCGCGACGAAAAGTGACGTCGATGGGTCATTGTACGCACCGAATAAACCCGTCTGTTTGTCTTTGGACTCGCTTGCTGTTTGGTAGATAAGGTTAGGTTATCAGAAGCTACCGCAACAAATAACAGGTGAAAAGAGTGGAGAGGAAAAGAGAAAAAAGAGAGTGTCAATATAAAAGCTTAGAATTCAAAGTAGCTACTACTGCTGCTATTGCCAGCACGTGATTGTTGGAACTATAAAAGCATATACATATACTATACATACATACAACGCATGTATATTTAAATTTCAAATTCACACAAAGAGGCATGTGTACACTAATGTGCGAATACGTATGGATATATAAGTATGTATGTATTTATGGAGTACATAAAACATATAAATTTATGTATAAGATATAGAAAGATGTATAATAAATGAATGATATGAGTGGCAGGCGAACGCCTTTTTTATTGAGCAAACACTCGACATATTTTTGCCATTTATTTGGCCGGAATGACTGCAGACGAGACAAAGGCAAAGGTGGCGAGAAGTAGCTGGTGGTGCCTGGAGGGGCTTGGGGATGAGAGGGAGGGGTGTGTGTGGCTGAACTTGTTCAAGGTCAACAACGACAGGGAGCAGCAGCAACGACACATGCAAAAATGTGTAAGAACTGTCCTAAATTGTTAGTCGAAACAGTGATCTGAGATAACCTTCGTCTACCAGACAATTTAATTAAAACAAATAGTAAAAAGAAAAAAATTAATTCCAGTGTGTGTTACACTATTATTTTAGAAAGAGAAAAGGATTTTCCAGAGACAGACTTGATTTACAATCACAATCGATAAAATCTATGCCAAATTAACAGGGCTGCTGCAATAGTAACATCTGGCAATTTCAAAATAGGGGAATACCCAACAATATTCTTCTTCTTGATTCAGATTTTTTCTATATTTCATGGAAAAACAACAAAGGCGAAAACTGTTTCGAAAATATGTAATTTGTAATAAAAGTGAAAAATACACTCGGTGGATACATACATGCATATACCATAATTGACTCTATTAATTTCCTATTTCCACCAAGTACATTAAATAATTAAAGTCTTAGCAATTGCTTGGGTTTGATTTCGGAAAGTTATATGTTAAATATATATGTGTGTTAAATATATTTTAATAATGTTACTGATATTTAATTGATAAGTTTTAGTCGCTTGAATGGTGAAATCACAACGCTTGTCCAAATATTCAGGCATACATACATACATATGTACACAAATTTATCTATATGCCTATAATATATCTGTGGTCACACTTTTTATAGATCGTGTGCCACATTTACCGTTACTGATAAGACACCGATTGGCATATTGGGAAATTTACCTGGTGCTGCTGCTGCGTCGGGCGTCGCTTTGTAGTTGTTCGTCTTCGGATGCTTCCCCTGCTGCTTCTTCATTTCATTTGGCACATCAGAGGGGGGGAGTGGGGCCAGACGGGCGTTGAGGGCCCCACTGCCGGCAGCAGCAGCATCAGCCGGGATGACAAAACGGAATTGAAAATGAGAGGAAAGGCTTTTGGCTTAGCTCACTTTCTCGTTTTCGCTTGCTATTTCTTTCTTCTCTCTCTCTCTCTCTCTCAAGGCCCGCCACTTGGTTTATAAAGTCACATGTTCAGGTGGCTGGGGCTACACACACGCACGCATACATGGACAACTTAAAAGTTTACTCATTTTTCTATTACGCTTGATCTAAGCTCAGCTTCATATTTTCAGATTTTTGCCTGAAATCACTAACATTTATCTGTGTACCTATATACGTATATGTGTATACATTTGATTTTGTTTCCTTGCGGCAGAATGTGAGGGTGGAGCACACACACACACAAATACACACACTCACGCAAACGCAGGCGAAAAGGAGGCACAAGGATGCCGTAAAGGATGCTTAGTTGAGCACACAATATAAAACACAAAAAAAAAATGGGTAAAACACTTTTTACTTTTGTTTTCTCTAGCTGCTTTTGGGAGATTTGTAACAAATTCCTCTTTTAATATAGTGTATTAACATATTGTTTATGCCGTTGCTTCGCGTTTTAAATTAAAACAAAAAAACGAGCAAAAACGCGAAAGCGAATAACACGCAACCACCCGACCTGCTTGAAAACAAAAACAACACTGAGAAAAAAACCCAACTTTTTTAGCAACATTATTTTTCCGCGCCTTTTTTTAAATGAGAAACCCGCTATCCCGCTATTTGAGTAACATTATTTAACGCTTGCGTCAAATATCGAGTTTTCTGGCTCCCAGTATTTAAGGCATTCATTTTGGTAGCTATTTGATACACTTCTTTTGCTTGCCCTGTATTTTGGAACGTTGAGTGTGTGTCTTCGCTTTAATTATTTAAATTTCACAGCATACATGTATATATGTACATATGTGAGTGAATTAATAAACTGTTCAAAAACTAATTGTATTACATTTTATAATCTATGAAGTATGAAGAGAAAATTACTTTTAAAATCGTTTTCTACTTGACCTCATGACAATTATAGATTAAAATTACAAAAGTTTTATTTATAAGCTATAAAACAAATAAAATATAAACGTATAGTTTACTTAAGCATGTCGGCAGTCTCTCAGTGGAGGAGATCTACTATTATTACGTACTGCCAGCTCACCACCCGGTTTTAAGCTCATGTATATAATGATTCATGTGCTGGATCAACACAATCGGAATGCCCTATAGCTGTATTGGCTCTTTCTTACTCCTATTTTACAATACACTTAATCGAGAAAAAAAAAAAAAACAAAACGAGGCATAACATTAATTTTATGGTGGCCACCAAACGATCTACTATAGCTAAATGACTAAATTAGAACTGATTAGATTAAAATGAGTTGTACATGAAAACGATCACAATTGTATGATGGAGGCGTTTTTGTTTCTAATTTCTAACTTACGATTAAGCATCATTTAGGCACTTTTCAATTTTCTGCTGTTACGTTTTAGCAATAAACTTGACAAATTGCTGTAGGGTAGTTCGAATGCTAAGGAAAAGATGATCGAGGTCAAATATACGATGACAGCAAATCCACAGGTGACGACACACTGAAAGATAATGATTCAAGTAATAATTATGTCGATTCTCTTAAAGTCTGTCTACTACGGTTTTACCAGCATAAAAGGATCGGCATGTGTGCTGGAGCTGGTGAGACTGTAGAACAACGCAATGACTAGCGGATTGAGTAAATAAATGGCATATGACAGTCGGCTAAGATGTTGAAATCCTTTGGCCTCTAGTAAACGGGACCACCACACACCACGCCCAGTAGCACTACCCGAGATCATCCAGCATACGCTCAGAGAGAAAAAAAGACGACCCATTACAAACAGAGTTATGGCCATAAGGGATCCCAGATCCCGTTTAATGGTGGAATAGATGCAGATGAAGAAGACCAGGAGAGAAATATGCCAGGACCATCGTTCCCGAAGTTCACTTAAATCGAACTGCAACCTTCGCTCCAGCAATAGCCAGGCTGTAATGGCACCCAGAATATAGGGCAGAACTCTCACAAAGGGCGACGTGTAGATTTCTGTACCAGTGGCAAACGCTGAATCAAAGGACAACTGGAACTTGATGGACAAGCCCATGCCGTAGGACCAAGCCACTGTGGAAATCAGAGCTGCAGTCACCAAAGTTTTAGTTGCTTTCGGTTGCCTGTAGAATATATATAGAAAAAAACGGAATGAGAATCGGTTAATTTTGCCAACATTTCGTAGTTATTTCACTCTATATCTAAGTACTCACTTGACATATAAAAAGAGTAGGGCATTCGCCAGTATGAAGAATTGCATCTCACATGCTAACGACCAGCTCCAATTTGCGCACATATCACGATGATCGAATAAATTTTGGATAAAGAACAAATTGCGCCACCAATGCCTTGAGCACATCTCATCAAATCTCTCGTTGATGTGATAGACTGACACGTCGCCAATATATGCATAAACCAAATCCACGGTGGCCATAACAACCAAATAGAGCGGACCCAACCGTAGATAACGATGGAAGAGTAATTTGCCAAAAAGCTTCAGATTTTGTCTCAAATCATTTTGACGCACAGCCTCCAGTTGGTGCGTATTCCGAAGAAAGTTATACGTCTGCAGGAATCCGCTGAGAGCAAATAAAGTCAGAATATTTTCATTTTGCAGCAACAGGTTTTCTCGCTTACCTAATGGTAAAGAAGACATCCACCAACAATGGAGCCGACGATACGTATTGAAAGAATGCCTGCTCGGCATAAGATATCAGCACAGTTTTATTATGCACAGTGAAATACATGAACCAAACCACATGGAACACCATAATCCAGATAGCACACACAGATCGCAGACCGTTCATCAGGGGGATCTCATTAACGCTATTCTCCTTGATAGCAAATATCTTAGACCAATTACCTGGAACATCGTAGCATTTGACAAATTTCTGCAGACGTTCCCATCGCAATAGCGTGTGAAGGACTCGCCAAAGTTCCGATTCAGCTGGTACCAGGCCACGATCCTCTTCATTCTCATCATCATCATCTGGTATGAGCTGTGTTTTCTTCTTTTTGGCTTCATCCATCAATTGCTGTGAGCAAAGCATTAGAGCACATGTGGCTATAATACAGGTAACCACCAAACGGAAACTCATGCGCTGATAAAACGTATCACTCAATTGCAAATCCTTCATATACACCACCTCGGGACGTATGTCAAAGATATCGTTTTCTGTGAACATTCCCCTGGCGACATATTCCCCAGACAGCTGCTTTATCTCCTGGGAAGAGCAGGCCTTCGGCAGACATAGGCCAATGTGTATAATTTGCTCTGACATCAGTTTAATCTCCACCTGCCAAGGTGAACTGTGACGTAGGTAAATCACACGATAGTCCATATCAAAGGGCGCACGCTGGGTTATAAGCCCATAGTGCATAACGCGGTCAAAGTTCTTGGAAAGTGTTATGCCCACAGGCCCCTGGACATCCTTGCAAGCCTCCTGACTGCCAAACCAATAGTTTTGTCCGTACACAAAGCCCGAAGGCTTGGTACCAGAAGCATCGAGAACTGCAACAAAAAACCGGCATTAAGTTTACATTAGATCTTAGTCATTAACTAACAGCCTATTTCCGATATAATTAATCATACGTTTAACTTTTGTTTCGTTTAAAGATCAGCATTATTCGGACTCTGGAAATCCCCCATATAAATTCCGGTTTTCCTCTTTTCAATTCTTGATCTTGCTGGGTCAAACTACATAGTTAAGTATGCATATGTGAAATATGTGAGCAAAGTTTCGTGTAATAAATTACAAGTGAGCTAAATTTTTACATTTGTTTTGTGCGCATTCCCTTAAAGAGGTGCTAAACTGTTTCGCATATTTTAGGTACTTTTTACCAGAGGTTGTATACAAATGATCACAAATCAGATTTCCAATTATCTCATATTTGTTGTTACTTTGTTATAATCTTAATCCTAATAGACGGATTTCTACTTACCCTTCATGGCCCAAGGCTGTTTGCTTAGGATGCCGCGCTGTACATGCCGCAGTTGGGATTGACACAATTGATTCACATTGCTGCCGTTGGCTACTTTGGTTAGGCCAAAGATGATCGAGGTGCGTGTCAAGTGCGTTTCATGGGGAGAGTTTACTACTGAGCCTAATGTTGGTAACTGATCATTTAAGTGAGTGCCGTTTGAGTGACTTTGATATCGTTGTTGTTGTTGCCAATGGGGTTGTGTTGAGCTCTGATTGCTAGTGCCCTTGGCGAAGCTAGTCGAAACAATCAGGAGCAGTAGCAGTAGCTGCTTCATGAGGTGCACCCAAGAGGTGCGTCTGATTTCCATGGTGTGTTACCTTGGCTTATTTGTTGTAGTTGTTATTACTTTTATAAAGAATGATTTTTTTGGGCTCGATTTATTTGGTTATTTCAAATGGCTTGTTTGATTGCTGTTGATTTGCCAGTTTATTTGTTTGCTGCTCGTTGTCTGCTAGGTTTGGCATGAAGGTCACCCTTATTGTTGGTATTTTTTCGTCTATATGACGTTAGCCGGCAACTACAAAAATATTGATATTTGTCAATTTTTATTAGGGATTATTTAACATTATAACATAGTCTCCCCCCTGTGCCCATACAAATTGTCTATCTCTATTAGTAGCTCTCGGTTACACTTGGCAAATATTAGTCATACGCCCGGTGGGTCGGCCTCATATATAGATTACTCTGTTTAGCTTATGCAATAATTAACATTTAACACATGCGTTAATAATTTGTTCGCACAAGTAAATAAACAAATGACAAAACAAAAATGAAGAGTAAAAGTTTTTTGAAGTCAAACAAAACTCAAAATAACAAAAAACTCAACCCAATTCCATAGAGACTGAAATATGAACTAAGGTTCAATTGATTATCGCGTTGCCCCAAGCAACATTTGAGTTGCTTTTTGAGTAGGTTTTTTTGTATCTTGCTGGTTTCTTGAGTGTCTCTACTAGGGTTGCGCATGTGTAAATCAATTTGGCCAAATGGTCTGCTACACCATGTCTTGAAAACCATTTAAATAGTTATGAAAAGACGATAAAATCCAAAAGAATTAGAATTAGAGGAGAAGATATACTATATATTGTCTAATCTATTTCGGATTGATTTTCCTCTCTCATTAAATGACTTTCAAATGCATTCGCAAATATGCCAAAAAATGGTAAAACGTCTTTGGAAAGAAACATTTTTTCCATTAACTGATTGTTGTTCTTTGAACTGATTTCAGGTGAATTTCCAGAAACCAACTTAAAATTGTTTTTTAAACAACTTAGTTTCACTGTGCGCTGCTGCTGACCAAATATTTGACTGACTCAAGCTTTAAGCCATAGAGGTGGCCTTTCGTTTTCGTTTTGTTATTTTGGCTAACACACGCAAACACACACACGCGCACACACACACGCACACACACACACACTTTACACGTAATATTACCAAGTTTATTGTTTATTATTGCAAGATTCATTTTATGTCCGGGGGCCAGAGACATTGAGGCGCACAATCATCAAAAAGCCACAAGAAAAAAGTTGTTAATTATGGCCAAGAATTTTTCTTACTATTGTCATTGAGTGGGGTCGTTTTAGCGAGACTTTAAACAATAACAAAACGGGGGCATTTGCTTCAGTTAGCGTTTTTCCCTTTTCATCGTTTCTTTGTTTTATTTTTTTCTCTTTCGTTTTTTTTTTTTGCATTCCGCTTTCCTCGGTGTTAACACTTCTTCTTGTTGGTGTGTTTCTGTTAGTTTTGCATAATTTAACCATCTTCATTATCCATTATCATCTGTTTCTTTCTTGGAGGATGTTGTAACCCTCCCATTTTGCATATGCATATTGAATGTGTGTTTCTCTTGTCATTGGTTTTGGTGTGGAAATATGTTATATAAGAAGAAATTTCTTTATATTGCCAAAACGAGAAAAAAAGATAAAGAGAGAAATAGGGTGGGATAGAGAGGGACGGAAAGAGGAAGGGTAGAGGGGTAGATGATGCTTACTCTTCTTGGCCATGTATTCCTATTAGCCAAGTATTCAATTAACAAGTCTTGTTTGCACTGAGAAGCGGAATAGTTAAGAGCGAACCCAACACAGAGAACAAAGTATTATGAATCAATGTGCAAAATATGTAAACCGTTTACAAACCCGATATTGTAGGCCGTAATCTAGCTTGTCCGAAATCGATGTTGTTTCAATGGATTAAATCATATTCACAATTCTACACTGTTTTTCAGACCATTTTAAATATTGTCGGTTACCAAAGGTTGCAAGATTTAAACCGATGTTTCAATATTCAAATATGTTTAATATAAAACTTCTACTACTATAATTAAATAAACTATATTTTTTTTATCGTTTTTCACCGTGTACTTTGATTTTGATTGAAATTTTTGTGGTTGCCTATTGCCACGTTGATTGTTAAGGTAATTTGTTGATCAACATCTGTTTAATTTAATTTTCACTTTTATTTTCTGTTTTACTTTTTGTAGTTGCGATAATTTTTATTGAGACAGTCATACAAAAGGCCAGGGCAAAAGCAGAGCTCGGCAGAGGAAAGATCCGGAACGACTTTCGTTTTCGTTATGTACTGATAAAAAACTAAAAAAAAAAAAAAAGAAGACTCACTGCACAACAGATTAGCTCTCTCAGTCTCGGTCGCAGACTGGCCCTGCAACTCGTTTATTTTCGTTGTTGTTTTCGGCTGAAATATTTTTTTGTTAATGACAACGTTGCGAGGGCAGCGCGTGCAACGTTTTGGTAGCAACTGTGCGACGCTGCATTTTGGCTCAAAGTTTTATAAACTTGGTCAGTGGAGCTGAGCGGCCAGCACTAGCACCAGCAGCAGCACCAGCAGCAGCAGCAGCAGTAGTAGCAGCAGCAATAGCAGCTGTTGCGTCCAAAAGAGATAAATCAACAATTTGGTAGGTCTATAGTCCCAAGATCATTCCGAAACTTTACTTTCGTTAAGTGTCGCCGCGCGCTCGTATCTATCGTTTCGGTTATCGCACGCACTTTACCGATTTTAATGATCATTTTAATGGTCCCTATTTTGGCTAATCAAAAAGCTTTAATCAACTACAGCAACTATTTAATTTGCGTTTCTCTTTCCAGTTTATTGGATAGATGGCGCAAGTGCGCTTAAATTACGAAATCGACAAATTCCAAATTACCAATTTCAATTGATTTGAATGGCGAAAATTTCAATTGAGTGATTAAAGTCTTATTGAAAAATTTACCTACTCAGCGACAATTCGACCAGCGAATCTTCTGGATAGTTGTAAAACAATTATGCCAATTGTGGTGAATTTTGCTGCTTAAGGTTAACAAGTTTGTCCCATGAAGGTCTTAAGCTATATTTTTAACTTAAAAACTAAGTTATCATCATTCTACAACAGATGATACAAGTTAGTTGTCGCGCTGACTTGGGTTTGACCTTAACTAAAGTTCTCCTGATAACGTCCATCATTTAAAAGTAAAACTCTCTTAACATGCAAATATATACATATATACGAAGGTGTCGTGGTAAGAATTTTAGGTAAACTAAATTGTCGTAAATACTAGTAGGATGTTTACATTATACTTGATGAACGTAATTTTAAAACTCTAATTAAGAATGTGTACTCAGGGATCAAAAGGACTTAATTTTCTCTGTAAATGAATCTTTTATACCTTTGCCCACACTACATGACTGTAGCTGTAATTAAACCTGAAGGGAGTCGGAATATATTTTCTTGAAGTTTTCTTTTTGTCTTTCTATATCGCTTATCATCTCATCGATTAAAGTCGCCACTAATAAAATTTAAGCAGTCCTTGCGTTTTACTTCGATTTCGCCACTGTCATAAATAAACGTTTAATTTACATAGGATTGCAGGATATAAAGAAACCGGATATTGAGTACTTGTTTAATGCTTCAAGGCGACCATGGAAATATCAAAAATAATTATGCCTATTAATAAGAATATGCAAAATTTTCAAGGTCTGAAATTGCAAAGTCATTTAAACAAATGCAGTTTATTTTCTGTTAAGTTAAGACGATAAAAATATACACTAAAAAGGCATCGTTGAAGTCCAGAAATGGGAAATTTATAAAGTATTTGAATACATAGTGAAAAGGCAAAAATATACCATAAAGAGGAAAATACCCCATTCGAATTAAAGGTTACAGAAACATAGTAGGAGAATTGCAAGTGTAATTTACATTGATCATTTATAGAATAGAAAAAGGCTCCAATTTGGTTGGCCTATATTGCATAGTAACTTGCAATTAAGTCAGTAGGCTATGGAGAATTTAAATTAAAATCTTTAATTGAAAATGTTGTTGAAATAGTTGCATTGGTGATTAGTTTAAACTTTAAAGTTTCAAGTTCAAACTTTTCGATTGGCGACTTGACAAATTTAACACAGAGCTTTTGGCTTATACTGTTGCAGTGTGGCCAACAGAGGGCGGTTTGAAAGTTCTTAACAAACGGAACACCGTCTTGAAAGTTTCACTTTGGAGCTTGAGTTAGCTTTTGAATGGAGCTTTGGTTGGCCCATTGCGCATTTGGGGCTCAGTCGTCTCGCGCAGTTTGTGGCCAACAGTTGGAAACGCGCGGCCCCGTTACGCTTAGTTCAATGAGAAAGTGCGAGTGAGGCGAAATAATAATAGCAACAGTGTAAGAGCGAACGAGAGAGAATTAAACGAAACTCGTGGGTGCTTAGAGCGCGAGCGCAGCTAAAAAATTCACGAAAATCCATAAGAAAAAAGACATTAGTTAAGCTTAAAATTATTTAAACAAAAAAAAAAAAAAAAAAAAAAAAAAACAAGTGCAGAGGAATTCTATTGAAATAAAACGCAAAACTTCAAAACAAGCAACAAGTTTGTTTTTGTCTTTTTTTTTGTTTTTGCGTAGAATTCTCGTACGACCGTCGAAATTCCAGCTACAACCGCAGTGGTTGCAACTTGTTTTTGTTTTTTTCATACATATATATTTTTTTTTGTGTTTTTTTTTTTGTTTCAAAGCGGGTCAAATGCATAAATAAACCAGAAAATAAAAATTGAAGCAAATGTACAAAAAATCACAGTGAATGGAATGGAATGAAAGCATTTAAATATTGATTGTTTTGATGCCAGTGCACGCAAATTTCAAAACAAAATTAGTGAAATTTTTTTAACGAGTTAACGAATCCTAAGCTTCTAGCATAGTGCCATCCCTCTTTGACGCACTGTTTATAGACCAACTTAACAAAAAGCTCGACTCGTAATCATATGCGCCGCTCTGTCAATGGAAGTCGACTAATGCCATTGCCACTGCACTTGCCAGAGTTGTGAGCACCGAAATCTCGTCGGAAGCATTCACAAATGGCTGCTAAAGTAAGTCCACTTCCCTCCATATAGTTATTAGATCGATCTAATGGTTTTTCCATATTAACGAATATTGGGTAACCAAATGCAATATCTACCATTTGGTTCTCACGCCGCTTTTGGGCCACCTTTGAACTTTACTCAGAAAAACAAAAACATAAAAGACACAAAACAGGAGTGCAAAAACCAACAAGAAAATGTGCAAACAGAGATCCATTGACTAGCAGTTGAATTGGAAAAACAACCACAAAACAAAACACCGTCTAGAAACCGGGTCCACTAAAAAAAAAACCAAAAAGAAAAAAAGAAACAAAAAGTTTCCAAAAAAACTGTAAAAGCAACTGGCAATGCCTATGCACAGTGATACAAACTTCATGTGACTAAAGTGTTGGAATCTTTAATGTATGTACAGTATGTTGCAGTTAATATATAGGAAATAGTTTAAAGATCGCAGAAAATTGGACGGATTAGAAAGTTACAAAGAATATCACCCATACGCTGTGTTATCCAACTTTATTTTTTAAAGCAATGCATATAATTAGATGATTTCTAAAAATTGATGTCTCGAATTGGAAACACGAAAGGGCTTTTCGATAAATTGAAGATGTTAGCTACAATTTGTCATTTGGTAACAATGGTCTTTATTTGATTATTTGATCCGTTTTTCAATATTCTACTATTTTGGCATTGGTTGCTTGATTGTTTATGTGGAGCCCAGTGGAGTTGCATTTTGTGGTTATGTCTCCTCTAACTGCAATGGAATGGATGGGGTTATGAGGATGGAGACGGCGACGGCGACGGCGCCGAAGTTGACGATTGTCGCATATCCATAGCTCTGGCACTTGTCGTAAAAACAGGTTTTAGTTTGCAGTTGCTGTTGTTTTTGTTGTTGTGATTGTTACCATAGCTCTCGTTGGTAATGGTTGTTGTAGTAGCTTTTTATACCTTGGTTAATGCATTTTTCATATTTTCCTGTTGACCTCCGTTGTCTTTTAAGAGTCTGCAAATAAATTCGAATCACCTTGCTGTTGCCGTTCTAATTTGCCAAGCCGGTCAAAACGGTTAGTTTGTTGGTTGGTCGGTGGGCTGGTTGGTTGGTTGGATGGACGGATGGTTGGTCCAGCACCACTAGCAACATCACCAAGCCGTTGCAATAATTGGAGCGTTGCTAATGTGTCTGCCGGCCCAAAAAAAAAAAAAACTAAAGCAAAAATTATAACAACAACAGCAGCAACAATAATACCAAAGAGCAAGGGTCGAGCTCATTAGCCAAAGATTTTGAGCCCGTTCGGACATGTTGGCAGAACTTGCATTTACCTATTTGTTCATTGCATTGTTGTCGAATTGTTTAACATTTAAAAATAATCTAACATATCATAAATCGTGTAAACAGCAACAGCAGTAACAACAACAACAACAACAATAGCACCAGCAACAACTGAAAACTGTGTGAACATATTTTTTTTCTGTCTTAAAATTGAAAAGTTGTTTGTCCAGCCGCCGTATTGACCATAACCATAACCATAACCATAACATACACACACACATACACACACACAAACACGCACACAAACTGTGGTAATCGGATGCTGCAAATAATGAACCGGTAAATGGTAAACGGATCAAAGCACAGCTCAGTTAGCATACTGAAAGAAACAAGAGTATAGACTCCAACTTGACTAAATTATGGCTACACGATCGTACCCATACGATTGATTCACGTTTTGTTAGTGTAGACTTGGTAACCGGACGCTGCAGTAGCGTCGAGCCGTTCAATGATGCTTAATTGCATTGAAAATTGATGCTAACGGAGCTGAAGTTGACGCCGACACTGATGCTGCAGCTGAGATCTGTTAGCTGGTCACTGCTAGCCGTTAATGTGCCTCCAATGGAGCGTTAAGTTGCAAGTTACCCGCGAGTGATAAGTCTTCACTATGCCACAGCGCCCGTTGCTGTTTTTTCTAAAACCACTGACTTTGTCGACTGTCAGCAGAGAGATAGAGAAAAAGTATTTTCAAAATATGCCCCACTCTCAACTTTTTTTTTTTGGCGTGTTGACCAAATAAAATTCATCAGAGCAAGTAGTCGCAACAGCTGCATCCCCCCCGATTAAGTGAATGCATAAATAATTGACTCATGAGCTTTTGGAAAATTCAAAATGCAGCAACTGCAAGAAAAAGATCACATTTAATTCAAGAATTTAATAGTCCGAAAGGGAAAAGCCAAAGTGAAATTTAATTAGTTTCTTTTTTTTTTTGTATTTGTATGATTTGATAGCAGCAGGCACTGCAGCGATTTGGCCTCGAATCGTCTCTCACTTACGCTTTCCTTGTGTGGCCTTTATATAACCACAACTCATGCGAATCTCTCAGCATCATCCAACAATCAAGATCCTAAGCCTCAACTTTGTCTTTATCTCTATCCCAATTTCAATCCCCCATCCGACATCCACACTGACCGCAAACTGCAAATTTGCCTTAATGATTGTGTGCCGTCGGCACATTAACTGTCATTTTCAATCAAATGGATTTCCCGCATTCCATTGTCCCGCATCTCTGGGAGTTGTAATACCATATTAAATGCAGCCCATTAATTTCAAGCGCTTTTTAAACTCTTGCACAAGGCACATGCACAGTTTCAGTTACGTTTTCGTATTCGAGCGAAAGAGCTGTGACGAAAGTTTGTCGAATTGATTAACAAGCTGAAAAATCTTTTTAGCTTTTAAGCAAATGTTTAGACACTTTACACAGGTGACAGGTGGCTATATCATTTTCTATGGATTTCTTAGAATCAGACGTGTAGAAATCCAATCGAAAATTTCATTATATGCTCGTAGGTGTTCTATATGATCATGTATGTACGTTTGTTTGTACCTGGTACCCGCTGGTGATGGGGTTCCATGGCGGGTGTGCTGTTTGGGGTTCAGGGTTAATTACTTATTATTGCTTGGCATGCTCGCTGTTCGCTGTGCCGTTCTGACAGATACACACTTGACTAAATTATGCATTATTTGTAGTATTATTAAATTTTGTCGGCTGCTTCGAGTTACTTAATATTTATTCTTCATAATTATTTTATTATCTACATAAAAGGAAGTTGACATCTATTTGATGTACGTCGAAATTTGTCATGCGTGGCTTGGATTGGAATGGGGTGCTCACCTTCATGGCTGACAAAGTCCGTAGCATTCATCAAGTTGCTCATAATGTTGATGTCTATATTAAATGTGAATATCTTGGCCCATACAATAAGGCTATTTGTCTTTGTAATTACTTGTTCCGTAAGAAAAATACTAGTTCGAGCATCCGTTTCGCTCAACAAAACGAATTCTTCTTCCTTACATTTATATTCATCTGATCGGCAACTTGTCTATTTAATAATAAGCTCTATTCGAGAATTTAATTAGATAGTCGTCTGGCCAAAGAATTTAATGTGTGTACATCTACACACACATACACTTATATATATACATTTATATCTATACATATATGGTTATTAGGCATGTGTCTTAACATTTTAGTTGCCAATTAGCTTAAGGAAGACGTGTCTGGGATTTAAGTTCTTGTTCTTTAATTGGCAGGTTAATACCGGAGTACATCTGATACATATATATTCTAAAATTACACACATTTGCTTATGGAAAAAAAATGCCAGCAATACATCTAGTGATACTCTCAGACTATATATGGATAATTATGATTTTAAAATAGGGATATTCGGAAGAAGCTCCTTATGGCTACACGATCGCTATACTTTGATTTATTTTCTTATGTGTTTGTTTGTATGCGGAATTTTGTCAGGTATTTGCAAAATGCATTTAATCTCCAGCAGCTATTCAGAGGTGATGATTGCACAAGCTTGTTGTTGTTTTTGGATTCCGTTGCTGATGCTGATGATAAATATCGGATTGATATTAACATTTTATATAGTTACTTGGACCGGCCCCGTGTCGTGTCTCTTGCTCATCGCACGATTTCCCAACGGAGCAATTTGCATGTTTAATCAGCTGTGGCCAAGTTTAGCCCATTGTCTTACACAATGGCAAAATGAAAAGAGCAAAAACAAAATATAAAACTCATACCCATTAACAAAATATTAAAAGCAAAACGAAGAAAGAAGCAAAACCCTAGTGGGCGTTGCGAACGTGGATACATATCGACATCAATGTAGCTGAAAATTCTTTTGCAGGCTGCTCACTTTATCAAACATCAACAGATCGATTAGAGCAGAACATAATCAGAAACCAAATGGGACTGAAGAGATAAGAACTACTCCCAAACTCATCCAATTGTTAGATACTTGAGACTCTCCGAGAGCAACCACAAAAAAAAAATAAAATTGTCGAAAAATTCTTAACGATTCTTAGTTTCTATTGCCGGTGGTTAAGTTTAGAACGCTGATGCTATAAGAAACAAACAACAAATCAAAAACAAAAAATGAGCATGGTCATGTAAAAAAAAGTCAATGGCTTTCTTATAATTAAACTGTTTTCTTCAGTTTCTTTTGGACGCCAAATTAATGAGCAAAAAATAAAAGTCTAAAAAATTATAGTCGAAAATTGCGTCGAACATATAATATTAAATTAATGGACACACATGTTTTTGTATACTCTAACAAACAAAAAAAAAAAAAAAAACAGTATACAAATGTGCTTTAATTTGCATAGTAGTTATTGCTTGATTTGAATGAATCTGAATTTTGACAAGATATTATTCTTTATTCATTTTTAAGTACTGGACTGGCGTCTTTATTAGTTTAAAATTTTAATAAGTATTTTTTTTTTTTTCATTTAAGATGACTTTGTAAGGGTATTGAAACTTAGATCACTGTTTTCTTTGTTTTTTTTTTTTTTTTTTGTTTAATTTTAAATCTTATTAAGTCATACATGCAAAAATTTTGTTTTTTTTCGCCTTTCCTAGCCACGTATCCTGCTTGGATTCTTGGCTCTGAGTCATTGTCTCGCTGTTGCTGTGGCTCGTTAGTTTTTGGCATCGGCCCTCTGCCTAATGACAAAGCGCGTTTCAATTAATCATGGGAATCATCATTATAGATAGACTCGCTTCTTGATTCGCCAAAGAACATTGAACTTATTGGGTGTCTTTGGAAAAGGTCTTCGCTACTACCTGATTAATGCGAAGATGGATAGAAGATAGAAATGGAAACATAATTCTATTCATTGTATAAATAGATAGCTCAGTGATTAACATTAAAATACAAAGTCTTATATTTACATTTAGTGGGTACTAAAAACTATGCAAACTCTAACTCCGAATGGCAAATCGATGATGGCGCACCCACTTAGGCCCTTTCTGCACGTGCTTATCAAGGCGTTTTTCATTTCGATATTCAATTTGTAATTGGTTTTTGGCTGCATTTTATAAACAGTTTATGTGGCATACCAAATTAAGTGAAATTGCCAACGTAATTTTGCGCAAGTTTGGCAAAAAGGCCCACAAGTATGTAGTTTGGATTTTGCTTTTTGTTTTTGTTGGTTTTGCAGTTTGTCTTTACATTTTGTTTAATTGATTCCCCTATAGGCAATGACACACATTGCCATAAAAAAGGCAAAGTCAGAGCCAAAATTCAATTCATATATGTATTATAGTGGCCTATACGTTTTATGGCTTAGAAACTGTCATGTCTGTGTGTACAAAGGGGCGTATGCGTGTTTATAAGCGACCTCAGTTATCACTCTTACTTAACCCGACTTATAAATGTGATATGTGATGTGCGAAGTGATGTTTAGAGATATAATTTTGATGGTCAATTTGGCTCATTGTCGATACAAAGCGGCTTACCAAAATCCAGGCCCAGAAACCATCAAGTTTTATAACTAAGCTTAGTAAAACTTGATTCTGGTTTTGGGCAGCCACTCAGCAACAGATGGAACATTATTGTACTTCACCTACGAAATGTTATACCATATTTGAATGTATATTTCACAAACATATTGTTAACTTTTACTTAACGTACCCACCCCTTCTCTCTCCCTCTTGTGTTTTGGACTTTTGCAGCAACAGCTAGACGTAAAACAACAACCAGCAACGGGAGCGACGAGAGCAGCAGTACAGATAAATCGGCAGTCCGAATTCGACTTGAATTATTGCACGCAACAGCGGCAAAGTCGGCAACATCGGCAACATCAGCGGCAAACCGCAACAAGACGCATATATTGCAACGCAGCGGCAGTACATTTTCCATTCTACAGCGAAAACAATTGTGAAAATCGCGTGGAAAACTGAAACAATAGAGAGGAGACTGCGATAGAAAATCAGCTAGAGGAAAAGCCAACAAACAAGCAACAAAATAGAGCACAGCAACTAATTTTTTTTGGTATATATGCTTCGGTTACGATGTCGTTGATGGATATTCATCGAAGTAATGAATCATTTTGGCGTTGTTGTTGCTGGGCTTTGCTATTGGTGCTGTTTCTACTTGTGGTAGAGGCAGCTCCAGGGACGATAACAGTAAGTGAAACGCAGACGAATGCAACTAATGGTGCAATTAGAGAGACAGTGGTGAATGCAGCGGCAACGCAGGCGGAGGTGCAACTTGGAACACAAATATACAATGCAACAGCGGCAACGATGGCTGCAGGCAGCGAAAGTCTACAAATGCCAGCAAATTCAGCGGAAATTTTGAGCTCTAGCGATTTGGGTAAGTTTTTCCTTACACACACACTTATAAATGCACACACTCAATGATTTGAGTGAAAATTGTCCGATACATTGGGAAAAATTGCCAACAATCCGAAAAAATCTATGCCAATTATTGACCAACTGCCACTTACAGGTAAAATAACAATCACCACAACCTGAACAAATGTAGAGACCAAGTGAAAAAAAAAAAAAAAATGGATGAGTAAAACTCATAAAAGCAAAAGAAAAACAAACAAGAAGAGAAGAGCCAATTGGGTAATGTCAATTAGAATTTCAATTCATATATATAATTCATAGTTACCTAGTTGCTCTCAAGAAGCCGGCAGGGAGAACAAGAGAGCTATAAAACAGCGATAGGCAATCCTTTCTTTTCCATCTAAAAGTTGAGTGTATGCTGCGTGCGTATGTATTTTTCCAATCATGAAGCACTTCCCAGTTCTGCAAGGGCAAATATTTGTGGTCCAAGTGAAGATAGCCTTCCTTTCATTTCGGTTAATACTATTCCATTGTTGCTAGCTGACGCTTGCGATACGTTGCAAGTAAGCCTCGACTGATTAGACTCTTTTGTCCATGGCTAACTCTGAGTTGGATGAAGATCAATCCGTTGGACACATTCACATTTAATTGTTATTTCAATTAAGTATTTTCATAAGCAATTAAGCTTGAGTTTTTGTGAGCTTGCTAGTTTTGACGTGGGCGCCGGAATTGTCTTTGCATATTGAAAACTAAACTTAAAAGCCAACTCCAACAGGTCGATAAGTGTTTGCTTTAGGCCTAGGCTTATGGCCAAGGGTAGGTCTGAAAACTTCAGAAAAACAATTAAAATTTGTAGCTACATTTTCACTTTATGAATATATGTATATGTTTATCTATGTATATGTACATGTAAAGTGGAGTGCAAGGCAGAGTTTGAGGTATTATATAAGCCCTATGAACCTTTTTTTACGTTTGCTAAACAAAAGTTAATGCATTTTGATTATTTTTAATTTATGCACATTAAAAATTTGTGTTTTTTTTGTTGTATTTTTTCTGGTTAGCCCAAACCAGCGATGAATGGGCATTATTTGGTTACGAAATGTTTAAATTTTATGCAGTTTTTTTTTGCTCGCTCTCTCTCTGTCGATCTTTTATCTGTTTGCTGGCTAGTTGTAGGTGTCGGGGGCAGACACTTAAGGCCAACAACTACAAGTGTTGACCAGCCATCGTACACTCGAAATCCTCAAGAAAAATATCAATATTGATGTGGCTCCTATGACTCTGGCTCTGGCTCTGGCTTTGACTTTGTATCTGCCTCTGGCTTTCCGCTGTTTTGCTGTTGCTCTGTCTCTGTCACTGGTCTCATTACATTTAACTCTGTTCATGTGCGTTGATTGCGTAAGCCAACCACATTTATCTGGCATTCGAGCGAAGAAGAGCCGAGTCAAAGCCCAAGCAAGCAAATCAGAAAAGTCAACAAAAAGTCTTTACATACAACAGTAACATCAACAACAGGTTGGCCAAGTGCAGCAAATCATTTGCAGCGGCAACAGTCTTTGCCGTAAACTTATATCAACTTGTAGATACACACAAAAGCAAAGTGGGCGTACTGCAAAAACAAAAAGTAAAGAAACTAAAAATAATCGTATATGGAAAAGATCTGCAAGAGGGTGTATGCATCAATCCAAACAAGGGTATGCACCAGGGTATTGGTGAGGAAAACTTTTACAATTGCAGTTAGCAGTTTTCTACAGAATCGCAGAATCGCGCATAAGACAAAATATTGTTCGAATTTCAAATTGTGAATTGTTTGCCGAAACCAAATTTGGTAGATACCAGAAAACAATTGCTAAGCTAAAGCTTGGAAAGCTATTTCAGCCACCCTTTACCTACAATCTGAGGCTGTGAATCATTTTTGAGAGAAAAAACAAAATTTCAATTGCTTGAATAGCTTGTTAGCCCTTTTGCTGTGCCTGAGCACTGTGCGTATTCAATCACTATAAGCACATCTTGTTATTGTTGTTCGTATGGCTTGTTTTTGCTTTTGTTGTTTTCACATAAATCTCGGAATGTTATGTAAATCTCTCATAGATCTTCATCACGGAACCAATCAAGTGACAAGGCCAAGAATTTATCTACATAAAATTGTAAATTTTTTTTATGTTTCACGCTCTAATAAACTTTGTA
Source organism: Drosophila austrosaltans (assembly GCA_035045865.1). NCBI lineage: Eukaryota > Metazoa > Arthropoda > Insecta > Diptera > Drosophilidae > Drosophila > Drosophila austrosaltans. The sequence continues at coordinate 667,262 of JAWNOQ010000207.1, read as the reverse complement.
TGATTAAAGTTTCCTGAAATATATTAAAAATCACTTTATATATTTTTCGCTGTTGTTGTTTTTCAACAATTGAATTGAATTTGGCAATACATTTTTTGCGGTTTCATGAAGGAAAAGGAAATAAAATGAGTAATTTTACTTTGGTTGCGGCTATTAAAAAAAGCGAAAAAAAACAAAACTCTTGGCGAATTTTAATTTGTTTGGTTGTTTATATAAAATGTTTATAATTTCTTTTTCATTGACTTTCGTTGCAAAATGTGAATGAACCCTTGGGCAGGCATTTTATTGGTCGTCTTTGGCTAATTTTCTTTTTTCCATTTTTTGTTTTGTGAGCGATTAATATAAAAAAAAAAAACGAAAATAAAAAACAGAAAACCCAAATGGTATTTCTGCTTGACCCAAACTCCAAATAAGAGATGGATAAAGGGACGGGGGTTATGCAATCTGTCGAGCTTTTGTATGATTTAGTGGAGTCTTCATTAAAAAAGTTAACTGCAATGGGATAAAAGAAAGCTGGCCCAAACTGACGACGCGTCGTCAACAATAACAGCAACAACAAATGTTGTAAAGTTGCGGGCGGCTTTGGCCTAAAGGCAAAATTTGATTTTAACATTGCGTAAAATCAGGTTGATGAGAAAACTGGATGCTACAATTGGTTGTGTGTAGTTGCTACTGCTGCTGCTTCTGTTTACATTTTGCTGATGATAATGAACACGTGACACGCCCTGTAACGCCTCAATGCACAGCAACAACATATACATTTTCTGTTTTGAAAATTTTTCAGTCTCGAATCGCAAACCAAAACAAATAAACGGAAGCCCAAAACGTTAAACAATAGCAGCCAGAAATACTTTAAAATAAATGTCACAGGCAAGTTGCCGACTTTAGTATACCCTGTCCCAAGTACTGCAAAGTTTGACATATACATATGTACGTATAGCTAGGACATTGAAGACATAGCTAGGACAAGAAGAGGACATCAAACAATTTCTTCGAAAGAACCTCAACACCAATTCATTTTGACCGATTTCGATCGATTCCAGAAACTATATTTTTATTTAATACTAACATTCGTCAAGATTCTTGTCATTTTTAGCGATTTAAAAGCCCTGTCAAAATTTTCAACATACTGGTTGACATTCTTGAAAGATTAGATATATAGATATTTGGATGTTCAATTTTTTTAAGTCGGATAAAGGATGGCCGACTTAGGCATAAATAAAATATGTGTGTTGCGCATGAATTTTATAAATTTTCGTGTGTTAAGAGTTTGCATAATATGAAAATAAAAATACAATGAAAATTACTTACACATGTGAAGGAAGCTTAATTGCTTCTGTAAATTAAAATCTACAAAAGCTGCAACAACTCATTATAACTACATATACTATTCGTCGATTTTGAGTGAATTACTATTTGGAATTCACATAAGGTTCGGTGATTGATAAGAAATAAGCGAAGGAAGGGAACTCAAATTAGTTAAGGAAAATGTTGCAGTAAAATTGCAAAATTTTTAACAGTTAAAAAATAATTTGTTCTATTTTATTCTACTCTATTCTATTCTTCAAAGTCAACAAAATGATTAAACAAAGCAAATGATAAATGGGAAAACATTATAAGATAAATAAGAAACTCCATCTAACTTACCAAGGCTCTAGAAATCGTACTAAAATTGTCTTTGATCAATACACAGAAGGGTTTCGTCATATCTGAGCTCCAAAAAAGGTCTCGATTTACGGCTCGCATTTTAAGAGTGAGATGAGGCTTCACTTTTGTTTTCGTTTTGTTGCCATTTCATTTGGTATTTGTCTGCTGCACATTAAAAGAGTTTGTAAATACAATTTTTAAATACCACCTTGGAAAAATCGACCAAAAAAGAAAAAGAAAAATAAAAAAAAAGCGCAGCGAAGACTTTCTCCGCTTTCGTTGCAGTTTCTGGCGCACACGTTCATGGCTATAACAAGTTTAACACCAACACAGTTTACAAAAAGAGATGCAGATGCAGGCAAGCAGACATGCAAGACGCTGATCGCATCGATCTCCACAGCATTTCTAATGAGAAATCGAAATACAGGCAGTGAAGCAGCGAAAAAAATGCCAAAACAACAAGCACAACGAGCAGCAGAAGGGAAGATTGGCCAAAAGGAAAGGCAACAAAGAAATAAATGAAACAAAGCTTGGATGTAGTTTTGAGTGCGTGACATTTGGCCATAGATGGCAAGGTAAGGCAGCTGTAACGGGAGTTCCAGTTCCAAATGCAATTGCAGTTAAGTTAGAGCTGGACTTGTGGGTGCAGGTAATGCAGGAAGTGCCGACAAATCGTCGACGGCAACGTGAGAAAACAAAGAGAAATGGCAAAGGTACCACAGAAAGCAAAAGCAGCGTCAAGCTTGGCGCGGATGTCAATGCGGAAATGCAATTGGCTAAAATTGTCGTGAAATGCCACGAAACTTTCTGTTATAAATTTAATTTAATTTCGCCTAAATGAATATTTAAATGGTACATTAAAAATATGTAATATGATCTTTCGCATAGCCTAGATAGAGAGTGTAGTTTTATGGCTTTCAGATTTCAAGTTAAATTTAAATCTGCCTCTGACAAAATGTGGACGAAATTCTGTGGCTTTTTCTTTTCTTTGAAAATAAACCTCTGAATAAATGAAGGACGTATTTTTCGGACTTTATTAGTTCAATCTACAGCTATGTGCAACGTTGCGTATGATTGACATTCGTGTCATTGCAATACAATTTTATCTATCTACTAGCTATTTATTGAGCTCGATTATATACATATGTTCCGCTCATTGAATAGATATTTCATAACTTTTTAAGTAATATGACAAATGAAATAAATACTGACAACAACAGTCGTCAGCAGTTAAAGTTCCATATCCATTTCCATTGTCAGTTGCGTGTATGTTTGTCAATTAGTCCAAGCAAGTAAACTGCCAGTCCAGTCACTGCGGAGCACCTACACCATTGATACCGCGAGAGCCGCTAGTTTACCCAACGGCCGTGTTAGTAATTAATTTTTAATTAAAAGCTTTAAACAAAACCCAAGATATGCGAATCATTCAAGCTTTATTATGACCCAGTACTCGCGTAGGTTTCAGTAATACACTCGGCGAAAACTTGTTTATATTCCAAAAATAATATGAGATAGAAATATCTTCTAGACCTTTGATCTATTTTTAATCCGTTTTGTCTCAACAAAAATCTGATGGGAAAGATAAATTTTACATTCTTGATTACACACTGGCATAAGAACGAATTAACTCGGCACTTTTAATTTTCAGTGCATCTATATTCGTATCCGTTTCTCATTCATTTTAATACAATTGAGTTTTCTGTTGATACTCTATTAATGAGTGCTTCTCATTTTTCATCTAGTTTGTGTTGATTTGAAGCTAATGCTTTGTTAGCTAATAAGTATTTATGAGAAGCAAAAGTCGTTAGATAATGATAAAATTTTGTGGTGTTTTAAAGGAACTTTCACTTTCAACTATAGAGTTCATTAACAAATTGTACAATAAAAAATTTCTAAATAAGAATCTAAAAATTTAATCTTTTGAGTATTTGGAAGCGTGCAGTGGTAAGGGCATTTCAAAAGCGTTGCTAATTTTGTCCACTTATATAATAAAGGCAACTTAGTAATAAAAGTTTGAGTTTAGCTACTTTGTACATGTATAATCCAGGTATCTACCTGAAGCTTAGTATCTCGCCTTGATGTCAACTTTTTTATATGCTTTGTGTAGGGGGATGTGAGGCCTCATTAGCCGGCAAATAATTTCGGCCAAGTCGCTACCTAGAATGCGCTAGAATGGACAATGGATGTCCATTTGGGCAAATCAAATTGACATCAATTAAATTTCGCATAGACATCCGAACAAAAAGTAAAGAGTGAATATAAGCAAATGTTGACATTAGTCACGCTGCCGCATTCATTTTCATTTACCCTCTCTCCATACCCCTTTGCTATCATTTTCGTACTCCCAAATGGGAAGATTAATCACATGGACAAGCTGCATAATTTTTGGAACGTTATGTAAGCCGAACGACTTGAATCTGCTCAGAATTTCGTATTCACAGTAATTTTGTCGATTGCGACAAAAGTTTAATTTAATTTTTGGACTCTGTCGGATAGCCACGACTTTCAGTAGAACCGTTTCTGTTAGTTGGCTTTGTTTCGTTTTGGTTGGCTTCGCGCAGGCGCAGCCAAACAAAGACGAAAAGAAAAAATCGTGTCTATGACCAAAATCAAATTAAAATTCCACAACGCATGCCAAGCGACGACAATGTTGCCGATGGCGATGGCCAACAGCAGCATGGCTAATGCCAAGAAGTCGCACAGGCCAAATTAAACTAGACATCATAGGGCCGAATTTAGTTTCAGCCGTGCCGTAGTTGCAATGCCCTTGTAGACTATGAAAATTTAGTAAAATAAATGCAATTTTACAGAGTTCTTTGATTAAAATAGTTTCAGTAAAGTGAATTACTCCTTTGGGTGCTTACAATCCCCTATATTTCGGCAAGTTTTGTGAAAAAGAAATTTATTTCCCAACCAAAAGAGTTGAGATTTGTTTTACACTCCTTATAGTCTACAAAATGTTAGGGGAAAATAAATAAAGTTTTAATAGTTCCGTTATGGTTTCCGTATTTTAGTTACCGGTTTGCTTCAACAACAGTTCTTGTCTATAATTAGTATGATTTCAATATTACTATCCTATAAGAATCCTGGTCTTTGGCGCTCACACTTTCAGCTATACCCTTTGCTGAGTCAGGGTATATTCTGATAAATAGGCGCAGCCAAAGAGCAACTGCGCCACCGACTGCGGCTGCTTGTCGTTTTCATTGAAGGCAAAACGACGTGACGGGGCACCGAAATGGCGGCGAGCTGTGTAAAAAACAACAAAAACAATGAGCTAGAGAAACAAAGACAAATCACTCTGCTCAGTGGAGGAGACGGCAACACCCGCAATGGCCAAAAAATGAAAAAAAAAACGGCAGCATCAACGCTGAAGCAGCGACTTGCCGCAAGTCTTTGTCGCTGGCTTTCGGTGTTCTAGTCACAGAGTCGTTCGAGATGCCAAACCTAACCTTGGCCTAAACTGCAAGCCAATGAACTAAATGTTTGTGAAAACAGCAACAACAGCAAATCGTTTTGGAAATGTAAAAATTAAACAATTGTGCAAGCAGCCGTCTTGTAATTGTCGGAATAATTCATGGATCCCCTCTATAATACCAAAGAGATTATGTATAGAACCACAAAAACTAACACTTTGCTGTTTTCAGTATGAAATGTTTATAAAAATCAACATTTTACACGCAGTATTGTGTAGAGAACCCTGCGCAAAGGCGATAGAAAATATAATGTAACCTAGAGTTGGGCTGGAAAACGCATTTATGCTCACTGATTACCAGTCTACAGAGACGAGTTAATAACGACAAAGTCGGTCTCCAGGTTAAATAATTGGCATACCAAACTGGTTTTAGTTTTTTTTTTGTACGCGATGAAGAGCTTGTTTATTTTTCACTTCATAGATTTGATTTTTCAACAGTCGTCACAACATGTCAATAATGTATTTCAATTCTTTTCATCTTTTATTGCAGATGTTGTTGGCGAGAAACCGACCACATATCGGCCTTCGGGTGCTAATCGGCCATCGTTAGCACCTTTAAATTCAGCACAGGATCGGGAACGTAAATTAATGAATGTCCTGGCTGCCCGCCGATCAGCTCTACATCGGGGAGGTTTTCGTACACGCATAGGCACTACTGGACGCAGTGCTATGTCCCCAGCCGTTGCGGCAGCGGCAGCCATTGAGACCACCTCAAAGGCCCCTAGCGATCCGCGTTCTGTGTGCATACGTAATTGCACCAAGAATTTCACTCGGCGAACTACAGCCAGTTGTATGAGGCAATGTGCAAATTTTACACGAATGGCCATGGCGGGATCTGGTTCTCCAGGAGGAAACAGTTCAGTGGTGCAGAGAGATAGAAGTTCTGTTAAAACAAGTGATCGGGATACCAATGAAATTCTGTTAAGTGATGAATCGTCACACGGTCTTTTTGTAGTAGCTAAGGAGCAGAATGATACACTGAATCATATAGCAGTTGGCACAAAGCCGCCCACTAATGGAAAACAGCGAGGACGAGGCAAGCCATCAATGGCCACAGCAACTTCGTTAGAGCAACGGGAAAACCTCGAGGATGAAGATGATGACGACGATGACGAACTGCAGCCTTATGTTTATTTTGGAGCTATGTTGCCCCCAATTAAGCCAGCGTCTCTCAGTATTACGGCAGTCGATGATGATGAACACCCGCGAGTGCTGGAAGTATCAGTTGCTAGCACCACCACAACCACCACTCAGGCCCCAAAAGAGGAGACCACAGTAAAGGCTACTATTTCAACCCGACGGCCACTAACAGCCGTAGAGCGAAGTAGAAGTCGATATAAATATCACATGCGAGAGCGGGGTGTGGCACCCCCAGCGCCACCAGCACCACCTGCGCCTCCAAGCAGTCGTACACGCTATGTAGGGTCTGGACGACCCACTGTAGGGTTAAATGATGATGAATTGGTTGTAAAGCCTGCATCAAGCGGTCGAAGAGCAACAAAGCCCACTGCCTCTTCCACTCCACTTATTATCACCGTGCTTAGTGCAGAAGAAGAGACTACCTTTAAACGGGTAGATGCCATGTCCACTACAAGTAGTACCACCACATCAAGTACGACAACTTCTACCACAACAACAACTACATCCACTACGACAACTACTACAACGACAACACCATCTCCACCTTCGACTACTGTAAAACCAACTACTACTAAAAAGCCCCCAACGACAACCACAATCCCGTTATCTACTAGCAGCAGCAGCACTAGTAGCACCACTGTTTTACCATCCAGTTTTACCACTGCTAAGCGCAAAACCATCATAGAAGAGGACACGGAACGTTTGCGCGCCTTAGGCCCGTTACTGACCCAGGAAGTAAGTGAGGATCAAGGAAATCTAATTATTTTTTGCAACAACAATTGCGGAGCAACACCACCAAGCACCACCACCGACTCGAATTCAAAGATTCTACGCACTACTGTACTAACGTCTGTGCGTTCCACTGTGAACCCAAGAATCTCCCCTTCGACCCAAGCTCCTGCAGTTTTTATAGGCGTACTGGAATCTTCATCATCTTCATCACAGTCCCCCCCACTGGATATCAGCTCTACGTCGATTGCCGACGAACGTGATGTGGGTCTCGAAATGCGGCGCATGAATCTGGTTACCCTAGTGCTAGTGGCTGTGGGCCTCATTCCACTGGCTGCCATTATTCTTTATCTGGTGCGTAACTATGTAGTGCGTCGAAGGGCTAAACAGGGTGAAGTATTCGATGTTTGTATAACTGACCAGCAGCCGATTAGTCCAGTGAAGAAGGTCGACTCCAAGTATCAACTGGAGGATGATGAAGATGAAGTCGATCATCCCCATCACCGGGATGCAAATTATAATCGATATGGAGACGGTGATAAAAGCTCATTGGCCAGCGAAGTTCAAGAATTCGACCGTAGCAATATCCGGCTGAAGAGTCTTTTAGGGGAAGGCAACTTTGGTCAAGTGTGGAAGGCGGAGGCTGATGATCTGAGCGGGCATTTTGGCGCTACACGCATTGTGGCCGTGAAGACAATACGCGCCTGCAGTGCCCAGGTTAGCCTCAAGGAAGAAGCAAGCATCATGAGAAAATTAGGATCACATCAAAATGTTGTCACCCTGCTGGGAGCCTGTGTTGAGAGCGGTAGGTAATTCCAGCCATTCGGGAAGCCATTTTTAACTTATTTTTTCTTATTTAGAGCCTCATATGCTGATCATGGAGTACGCGATGCGTGGACGCCTTTTATCTCTTCTGAGGGCAGCTCGGAGTGCCACAAACATTTTACCTGCTTCCGTTCCAGGAGGACGAAGTTTGGCCCCACTCTCACCACGTACTTTGGCAGGATTCGCCTTAGACATAGCCTGTGGCATGGAGTACATAGCCGGCAGAAGAGTAGGAACATCTAACCCACACAGAATACATTTTGTCAGACACTTTTTTATTTTAAAACTTGTCGATTTTCTTACAGATTGTTCACCGAGATTTGGCTGCCCGAAATGTTTTGCTTGACCATAATGGTATGTGTAAAATTTGTGACTTTGGCATGTCACTAGATTTGGATGCAGAGCGTCTTCGCAAAGAGCAAGAAAAGAATGTTGCCAATGATCTTATGCGACACAAATTCAAATTTGATTTTGGAAGTCGCTATATACTGCAGCATTGGCAGCACACCTTTGGTCAGGGCCAAGAGCCTCCACATCATACTTCTTCCTCTGAGAAAAAATCGCATGGCCATGACACCATAGGTAAGCGACATGCTTTGCCAATACGCTGGATGGCTCCCGAAAGTCTGCAATATCACATGTTCACAACCGAAACGGACATTTGGGCATTTGGCATTGTACTCTGGGAAATTGCCACATTGGGTAAGAGCTCGTAAGATCATTTTCCGTTTATGGAAATAATAAATTTTGTTTATGCACTTCAGGCTCCACTCCCTACAGTCAATTGACTGGTCGTGAAGTTATTCGCCGCATTCCACAAGGCCTGCGTCCTGAGCTCCCAAAGGAAAGCAGGCATGAATTCTACAATCTTATGTCCCGTTGCTGGCACAAGGAGCCCCACATGCGTCCATCCTTTGCTCAGTCGCGGCTGGAGATTACCCGATCGCTGCACAAATGGGTTGACGATGATTCCGCCGCCTCCGACTATATGGATGTGAGCGGTTTTAGTGAGGATCTCGAGCATGGTGTGGTTTACTTCAATCACCGCATCTCTGAGTTTGAATGCGAAATATGACGCTGACTGAATCAATTCACCCACCATCCGCCAACCACCCGCAACCGCACATAATGACCAAAAATACTAGCAACATTACCGTCGCCACCACCATTTAGATTTTTGTGACTCACCATTGTACCAAGTCATCTCACGTTTTTGTCTAGTAATTTTGTAAATCTCGTTATATTATTTCGAAATTTTTGGCGAGCAGTATTATTGTATTTGTATTTCCATTTCGATTGCCTGCGTCCTTGACAGTTTTCTTTTATTACGATTTCGTTTTGTATATATTTATTTTGTTTTTTTTTCTATTTTAAATCTTATTTATCATATAATGGCGCTATATGCCTAGTTAATACTTATTTGTCACTTAGTTCTTCTAGTCTGTATCTAAAAAGCAAATGGCAAAAAAAATAATATGAGATCTTTTCATTATTGTATTACCCACAAAATGAAAATAAATAAAACCCATTTAAAATTTGTATGTTTATGATATACATATGTAGATATATAGAATTGTACAAATATAATAATTAAACAGAAAATATACCATTTATATTTCGACAAAGTGGATTTAAGTTTTTGTCGCTCCCAACTGAGGCACGATAGTTTTATTTTTTTTTATCGTGCAGATAACAGCTTTCTATGTGTATTTTATATAATTTAATACATATATAAATATGATTACATATGTATGTATGGAAGCATCTTCTGATCGATTTGAGCAAAACCGATTCATGTGTCAAAATGAAGGCTCGATCAAAGACTTGTGCGTTTTCGTAGCTCAATTCTCTTTATAAAGGACAAGACCAATTCATTCAATATATGTATGTATTTACATAGCTTTTTATTATATTGTGCAGTTCCTGTAGATACATATGTTTAAATATGAGCGGTGCAGTCGGGATACTAAAAGAGAGAAAGCGAGAGAGATGCACATAGATTTGCATACAGTCCATTTTGATCAAAAAATTGAATTTTACCTTATCTCTTCAAGTCACAGAAACTACGACACAAATTAGAATCATATTACTTAAAAAAGCATTAAAAACATTTTGTTTGCAAATAAAATACATAACTATTTATTATTATAAAAATATCCAAAGTTATCGATATCTGTATTATCGAAATCAACGTTTCAATTGTTATTTGCCAGTGTTGCCACTAGGTGCGAAGACATTGGCGGGATTTTTCTTAAATGTTTGATAAATGGTTTTTGGCTTAGCCATTTTTATGTTCCATTTTATTTCAATATAGTTCTGCGTCAGTTCTGGGATTTTGAAATCAAATAAATTTTATATTACCGATGGCCCATAAAAATATATTTACATATTTATGCATATGAAATGTCTGCTGCGTTTTGTTTTAAATAGGGCTATTTATTCAACATTGTTAACTTTATTTTACATTCTCATCGCTTCCCTTTTTATATATAAAAGATTTTTTTCAGAGTTTTTTTTTTTTGTTTATTTGCAGCATATATTAACTGTGGGTGCTATTTGTCGATCGACCATTGATGGAATTTAGAAACTTGATGACCTAGGAAAACCGGAATATAATTTCGGAATTGGTATTGAAAATTCTCATTAATTATATTTAAAATCGAGCGTGTATTTATGCATATTTATCATTTGAATACTCATATTTAATTAATTCCATATTGATGAAGGAAAAGAAAAAAAATATTGCACAACTGCTGCAGTAAGGCGTCCCAGAGAGATTCCACCATAGCTGCACCTTTATAGTCCCGCAGGCATTGCACTTAACACGACTGCAACAAAAAAGGTAATAATCAAAATGCAGTTTGCAAATTAGCGAAATGCATTGCGGCTTTTCACTCTGTGCCGGTAGCGGAAAACTTTAAACTCATATGCAAAAGTTAAAAAGAAAAAAAAAATTTTAATAACAACAACCACAAGAGCAAGACCATCAAGCGAAGTTGATGGCGTCTGATTGATGACGCTGCAACAAAATTAAACGCCAGCGATGCGGTAATATTTGAAATGGACATTAAGACAAAATGCGTGGAGACGAGCGGGCATTGCGTGAAAATTGGAGAAACAGACTGCAAACGCAGCTGACGCAGCAAACGCCGTTTTGGCGCTGTGATTACCTATGAAAGTGTGAAGAAAATTTTTTAAATGGCAATCGAAAGTGCACCAGAAATGACAGGCAGCGGCGGAAGGTGGAACTGCCAGCGTAAACAGCAGCATTTACCATCCTTTAAAAACAACAACAAAGCGCAAAATAGCGAAATGAATAGAGGTTCACGATCAATAACTAAGAGCTGCATCGGCCACTAATATAAAGACAGATAAATAAATATACTGAGCAATAGTTGATGAAGTTGTAAAAGGTTGTACAATTTGAAAATAAAAAAATGTTTAATACAAGGAAAACTATTCTTTTAAGAGTCTGTTACCATTCAATTTTGTTTTGAAACCAAGAGTCTTAAATTTTTCAAACGTACAAAGAAAAATCAATATTTAAAACAGGCATATATTTGGTTAATCATTTATTTATAGGTTGTCCAGATTTGATAGTTCTTTACCACTGTGGCAGCGGTGCCATTAAAAGAGGCGGAGGCGCTAAGTCATCACCGGGGGCAATTTTTTAAAAACGAAAGTGTTGCCTGTCTCCGGTCATATGGCTGTGAAAATTGATTTAACTGTTGGGCCCCAGCGTGGCCCCGGCTTGACCTCAAGGGGGACTAGCGAACTACCTAGCTAATCTATCTAGTTACCTTTTAACATTGGCCCGAAGAAAACGATTTGTGCAAATTATAGGAGCTTCCGTTTCTATTTTGACCAATAAACGAATGACTTAAAACACAAACTTGGGGGTGAACTTCCTGTTATAGGAAATGTAAGTCAGCTAACGGCTCTATACAATACAAAATAGAAAAACAATTAAGCGAACTAGAAACTTAATGCAAACACGTAGCAATTGATGCCGGCCCGAACCGAACAGAACATATGCCAGCAAGCAGCGCAGCGGCGGCAGATGCTGTCAACAACAGCAGCAACAGAAGCCATGGAAGCAGCACCAGCCACAATACTAGCGGTAGCGGTAGCTGTTTATACAGGTAAAAACAGTTGGCGGTGAGTGTTGAGAGCGTTCAGACGTAGCAAGCGGCATAGCAGCTGAATAAAAAGCTGCAACAACAAGATAAAAGAGAAGTGTGGCAAAGTAGAAAATCGCTCTGCTTAGTTCGTAATTTGATTCGCGTTTTAAAACTGGGAAAATTTGACTAAATCATTTAAATCGGTAATAAAAAAAAAACACAAAAACTAAGTCCAAATCGCGACTGCGGCCGACAAAAGTGAAAATTGGCTGGGGGAAATTTCATTATCAGTTCTTTCAGTGAGGTGCCAACAGGAAACGAGGTGATTTCTTGTCTTGCTTATAAATAAATCATAAAAAAAAGCTTAAGAAGAGAAGAAGTACAAAAAATCGAAAATGGAATTTTAAAACACTTTTATGAGGTGTATTTTAGCCAAATATGTGAAATGGAAACAACTTTCTAAAAGAAACAAAAAACAACAACACTGCGACGCACAAAAATTTGAATTCTGTTTTTTTTTTGTTGTGGTTTTTTTTTATTTGTGTTTTTTCTTTATTCTTTACGCCTGAGGAAATTGTGTCAGCTCTTTATGTATGTAAGCGTGTGGAAGTGTGTGTGTGTCAGCGCATTTCAACATTAAGAGGCACCAAGTTTGTTGCCTAAGTCTTTCGTTTAGGGCCCGGCGAATTAAAATTTATTTTGGGAGTTAACGATTTGTCGATATATCAGTTTATATATCTATATTCAGAAATCTCTAATATCCAATCTCCCTGTGGTTTAGTGGTTCTGCGAGTTCGGTTTACTGGGTTAGTCGGTTAGCACCTAGTTGTGTCTCTGCTGTTGTTGCTGCTGCTTATGGGATTCTCTTTGCAGTTGCCACTTTCTTGCGTCTTTGCTGCTGATGTTTCTCTTATTGCCTGCGCTTTGATTTAGTTGTTGCTGTGCTTTTTTCTGTTGTTGTTTTGTATTTTGAGTGGCCTCGTTTCTCATTGCAACGCACGCAAATTACCAGTTAATTAAAGTTGGCTACAAAAACGAGAAAACAAAAACACTTTAAAAAAGAAGACGAATTTGCAGTGAAACTGCCTGCTTTAGAGCTGTGCAGCTGAACAGCTGCAACATTGGCAACATTTTTCCACCCACACGAATTTTCCAAAGTCTGGGAATCGCATACAGCATGTGGGAATCGTTAAAACTTATTGGTTTAATTTGATTTATGACACTATGCCGCTTTCCCAGCATCCCATGGCATTGTAACGTCGGGCATCATATTGCATCGCTTGGCATGTGCATCTTGGGGCATATGCAAAAGGCCACACAAAACCAGAAGCACTCAGCTCTTTCACTCGCCATTAGTCGCTGATGCGCAGGTGTGCGAAATAAATTGAAGCCATCCTCACGATTAGGCAGGGAGCCAGCCAGGAGGAGCATCCCAAGCTATTCAATTATAAAGACAAAGTCAAACAAACGACGCTCGCAAATTGTTGTTGTAAATGTGCCTTGTGTCCTTAGTTTGCCGCAATCGAGCTATGGTGATGGCGCTGGCGCTGGCGGTTGTATCTTCTCCTCTGTGTACAGCAAATGTTTATTTGGCTACCTTCTATTTTTATTTTGTCTAAATTGTCAAACATAGGCATACCCGCAAGATTACACAGTCACAGTCGAGACAGCGACAAGTTTTCACTTTTCAATGGCGCAAAAGGTCAGCAAGCATCTTCAACTGCCATCTATGCACCAACTACCTGGTGTATGGTAACTGCCTAAAGGAACAGCTCCTACTCTTTCCTTTTCCTTACCGTACAATTGTCTCCTCTCCTTTAGCAGGGTGTAGTTAACATTTAGATTTGTCGGATCCCGTGACAATGAATAGGACTTTCCTTTGCATTTGCATTTGCTAAAGAGTAAGGAAAGAAAATCAAAGCACACGAGTTTAAGCACAAGCATGAGGATGTCAGTAAATAATTTATAAAATAGCAACACAAAACTAAGTTCAAGTTTTTTTTCGCAACCTCTTCGAATGCCACAAAGCATTTGCATGAAATTGGCCTTTTATTTTCAATTGAAGTTCATAAAAAACAATAGATTTTTTATATCTAGACTGTTGTACATGGGAATCTTTTTTTTCTTTTCTTTCTATTTTATATTCCACTTATGTAAACGTAATGATAATGAACTAATGAAAGGATTATTGCATCCCTAATATAAAAATCATTTACATGCTTTCGTAGATCCATCAACCTTATAACAGAGAACTGGCTGTCAAGCATAAACCAGCTGAAAACTACTCTTACAGGTTGTTCAGCTGCTTCACGCCTTGTTGGGCAGACGACAATGATGATGGCAACGTCTTTGCTGTTTTCGCCGTCCTCTTTGTCGTTATATTACCTAAAGCCAAAGTTAAAACTGCGGTAACAACCTGGCCAAGATGTCGTCTTTTGCTACGGTGATGGTGTTCTCTAACGTTTATGCCTCTATTACAATTGCTATTGCTCATGTTAATGGCTTGCACTTTCAACGCGCTTCCGACCACAACAAAAACAAAGTTCACGTTATACGAGCCATTCGCTTTTTTTTTTATTAAGAACAAGCTTATTGAGAGAGTGTGAGACATAAATAAATAATGTTTTCATTTGTTTTTTTGTGGAAAATTAATTCATGTTTAATAACTGGGAGTGACTAACCCAAAGTTCCCGTCAACTTTCATTCGTTTTTTTTTCTCGTTTTTAGAAAAAATGAAAGTTAGCTGCCTCTTCTGGGCCTTTCTCAATTGTGTGCTGTATTTGGATCTAGTCAGTGGCACTGCAATCAATGAGGATGAGCTGATGGACTTCGATTTCGCTGACACAGCTGATGCAACTGACTGGCAGTTGGAGGATACCGAGCAGCAGGCTCACGAAATAACAAACAAGGTTGACAATAATATACTTGATTTTAGTGTGGACTTGGATGATGCAGAGCTGGAGAGACAGGTGCCGCCATTTGATTGGCGTGAAAAGGTTCTAAGGAGTGCTTTATCAAAAGCCCTAACCGATGAGGCACTTCGTCAAAAGTTTGTGGAAGTGATGCCCATATTAAGAGTTTTGTCATCACAACAACGGTTGGCTCTTTCGGCTTTAATTTCAGCCCAAATGAATGCAAAGCAAGGTCAAGAGCTTAGATTGGAGCAAGTGAGTATTTACATGTATATACTTAAATGTTAGATATATTTAATCTTTTTTGATCTTTGTCATGGTCATTGTCAGGTTCGCATGATGTTTGGTGACGACAAAAAGCTTCTGCTGCCTATTGTCTATGATCTGGCTAATTTGGTTAAGAATTCGGCACGCAAATACATAAATCTAGGTACTGATTTAGCGGCTGCTGCATTGCTTCATCGCCGGCAGGATAAGTTGACAGTTGAGGAAAGTGACCAAGATGACAACGTCGGCACCATTGATGTCACTTCAAAGGCTGACAAAGACGAGTCCTCTTCGCTCGAGGACTTTTTTGATGAAATGCAATCGGATGTTCTGGACCCACAAATGATCAATGAAGCCCTACAATCGCAAATAGTGCAAAACAACTCGAACCATGGTCAGGCTAAACGTGTGAGACGCTCTGCCAATGAGTTCATTCATAAGCTAACACGTTCAGTACCGGCCTCAGTCAGTGAACAACAATTAATGGGAGGACTGGCTGGACGAACTATTAAACTGAATACTACTGCTTTTCAGCAGCCCACTGATACAATTGTCGTAACCACTTCAACGTCTTCGCCATCAATTCAAACGGAACCCTATATGGAAATAGAGGATAAAGCATTTGCTGGCCTGAATGGAACTGAATTGTCTTTTAATAGCGCTGATCGGCGGAATACTACAATTAGCGAAGAGGATAATACAGAGCCTTTGCCCAGTCCAGAAGAGCTTATTGCAGGTCCCCGGTATCGCATGGGGAGTAAGCGTCCCAGTCAAAAATTGGCTATTAAGCGAAAGCGTGTCCAGTCTCAGTTACAGGCAGGCCGAGGTAGGCCCAAGACGTCAGCCAGTTCACATAATCCCGTTGTGGCTCCACCATACAAAAAATGTGAACGATTCACCAGCAACATGTGCATACGCACAGATGACTATCCGCTGTAAGATTCACAAAATTTAAAAGGGAATATTGAGTTAATATTTGGGTTCCCTACACGCACACACATTCACACAAACACAAACACAAACACACACACACACATCGTTTTCCTCCCCTGATCCTAGTCTAGTTTAGTAAATTGTTTAGCTTAAATAAATGTAATTTATTTAATTCACCTGCCTTGACCCGTGCACTTACATATCGTTTGGTTAGTGGTTGTTTGAAGGTTTCGGTGGTCGCTTTAATTTCTCCTCTCAGTTTTTTTAGCTTAATTTTTTCCCTCCCCACTTTCATCACAATCATTGAAATAGTGATCAGATAATGGGCAGCATTCGCCGGCATAAGAATGCCATGTCAGCTCTTCTGGCCGAATTCTATGACAAGCCCAACAATAATTTGGAATTCGCTGATGAGTTCGATGATTATGTTATAAACAAGAAACGGTGAGTGCGGACCACTACAGATTTTATTAACCCCAGTAAGAGCTTTTCAAATTCGATTCCTTTATTTTTGCCAGACGTGAAGACGAAGGCACCGCTGGAGGCATGTGCCAGAGTGTGGTGCGTTACGCCCGACCCCAAAAGGCGAAGTCAGCGTCGGGAGAATGGAAGTACATTGTAAATACGGGACAACATACCCAAACTCTGCGATTAGAGAAATGCAGGTATCTACATTCATATTTGCTTTTTATATAAACAATTAATTTTTATCCGACAACAAACTTTTCAATATTAGAGTCCTTCTCATTTCATTTCATTGTATTCCTGTCCTTCTCTTTCTATGCTCGTTTGTTTCATAGTAATCCCGGCGAGAGTTGTTCATATTTGGCCCAGACATATCGCTCTCACTGCTCTCAGGTGTACAACTATCATCGTCTCCTGAGCTGGGATAAGGTGCGCGGCCTACACGTTGACATTTTCAAGGTGCCCACTTGCTGCTCTTGCCAGGTGGATGGCTATCGCCAACAGTTTCCACCACTCTCTTCCATACAGGCTAAGGAATACTCCCCGGGTTCCAGTTATAAGTTAGACAATGCCAATAGCAATGGCTACAGTACCATTAACGAGGAAGATCTGGACTATAATGATGAGAGTGAAGAGGATGAACTGGGTTTGAGCTATGGCAATTACAATGGTCGCGATACCAATGAGTTGTATTCCAGTAGCAACAAAGTGCGCTCCAAGTTGATGGCACCAGGCAGTCTGGGTCCTTATCTTAGTCCACCAGATGACGAAGAGCAGTATTCAATTGGCTCTGCATACAAAAGTCACAAGAGCAGCAGCAGTAGCAATGTGAGTGGAAGTCTACCTCTGGCAAGTTCAAGTTCGAAAAAATACTACAGTCCAGTGAGTCGGCGCCGGCCGCAGCATACCGAGGCTCGCGTGGATTTGGATTTGGCTCCAGCTCCTAGCGAGCTACACACCGATCAAGAGGTAAACGTATTTGCTGGCCCACCGCTGGCTGGGGAAATGCCGCGAATACCCCTCAATCGCAAGCGTATTTATACCTCCACCCATACAGCCACCGCAACATCTGCCACACCATTATCTGGAGGAGCAGCAGCTCGCATACGCATACCTCAGACCACAAGCTCAAGTCCTCCCGCACGAACAGGACCTGCCGCAGATGGGGTCCCAACAACCAGTAGTGCCACCCATGCCCATCAAACAGTTGCATCATCTAACCCTGCCCTCGTCCAGATCCAACGGACCAAGTCGCGACCCCGCTTCTATGCGCCCCACCCGACTGCGACGCCCACCCAGTCGATCTCAAGCCCACATAGCTCAGCGACGCCTTTATCGACAGAGCGCCACGAGCAGCAGCATCAGTCAACGGCATTTCCCCCACCCCCACAGCCGCCGTCCGTCAGTTACCATGTGAACTCCATCTATGGTAGTGGCGGTGGAGGAGGTGGAGGCTATTATAATGGTACCAAAAGGGTTAATTACAATTACCATCCAATCATTGATTTCTTTGAGAAAAATAGACGGGCAGAGGCAGCTGTAACTAATGAGAGAGACTACGATACGGAGGAATCTCACTTGGTGGAACAGCGGGTCTACCCTGGAATGGGCATGGGCATGGGTGTCGGCAAAAACATTGCTGGCATCTATAAACACCCCATTCCAACAGCTTCGCATGAGCGCCGTATGGGATTTGGTGCTGGTGGTTTGGTCGGTGCCGGGCGGCCTGGCTTTGCAAATGACAATGCCTGGCAGCCAATGGTTGTGGACCAATAGAATAAGATCGCATGATTACCAATCCCCCAGACTCACTTCCCCATCCCCAACCCTCCAGATGCCCCAATTCTTAACGTATTAACATCGTTGCGACTGCTGCGTTTTCTCTGAATGCCGACCTAATTGCTTAGAAATTGTTTTCTTTTTCTTACCTAACTTATTATTTAAAACAAAACTAAAACCCTAAGTTATTTATTTATTTACTTTTTTTTTCGTAGTGAGTAGCTAGAAGTGTATGAAGACCCCTTCCAATTGGGTTTATCAGTTTGATGCTTGGGATGTTTTAGCAATAAAGTTAAATTATTACAAACCAAAAAGAATGTGTATATTTTAGAAACCGATTCCCTACACCAATATGAGCTGATCAAATAATGTTATTACACAATTTGGCACAGAAGCCCTAAAGTATGCAGTCATAAGTTGCCAATAGCCGAACTGCAGCACACTAAAACAAATAGTGTAAAAAGTCCGAAATAAAAAACTTTATATAGATTTTATACACAGTCTGTAGGCTTTCAATACTTTTCTATCTACATTTACTTTATTTACGTATGCATATGAACTGTATTCACACCATAGGAACTATGTTATGCCATGTCACCCATTTTGGCTTGTTTGCAAATTTTGTTGCATCTTTTGGGCGCCCACCTATCTATTTAGATGGTGAGTGTGCCATGAAAATTGATTTACTTACTGAAAATTTATGTCTTGAATTGAAACGATAAGATTACAGCTTTAAAAGGGATTTAATTTGATATCATTAATACCACCTTTCCCATTTCTTAGCATATTTATTGGTTTTGGCAGAGTTCAAGTTGAGGGTCAACTTACTTACTAATGAGATATACACACTTGAAAATTAATTTCAAACTAGTTTTTGACGACTCTGAAAGTTGCCATTGGCTAGCTGAAATGTGAGAAATGACTCTGCAGCCTGTTTGCATATATGCAAAGTGGGTTTCTAAAGCGAAAGAGGCACAATTGGTAACTTTGACCAGTTATAACATTTGCAACGTTGCAACGTCATTCGTGTTGCATTTTTGCCAGTTTCGCTTTCATTTGCTGCCGAAGCAAACCAAGGAGATGACGATGACGAAGACTTCAAAGAGAAACGAATGCAACTTCATCACTCCAACTGCATCCATGAAAGGCCATGGAAAAATTGGAAAAAAACGCTGAGGAAATTTTATAAAGGCCCAATGATACAAACAATTTCTGTGCAGTTTTAGAGCAGCCACTGACGCTAAACCAACCCGCGTGAAAGTGAAAAGACATTGTGGAGAGTGAGAGTGCAAAGCAAATGCCAGTTCATTTAAGACTAAGACTATTTCCATAATGACAGTGCCAAGAAGGTGCAGCGTGATGTCGCTAATTCTTTTTTTTTTAATATTTCCCTTGAGTAGCCTCAGTATTAAAATTGACGAAAAGGAGACAGAAAAGGAATCATCTATCGTCCAAACACTAAAAACGCCACTACCCAATTATCGTTTATCCAAGCCAGAGCTTAAAAAACCACTTCAGCGAGTGCCAGTTCATTTGCAGGATATTCGTCCAGGCTATGTGGATGACGACGCTGGAGATGTGATACGCATAATAGAGCCCCCACAGCATTTTCAACAACTAAAGCGTCTAAGACAAAGGCAACCCCAAGCGCCGCAACAAGCAGTTATGGTTTTGGAGCAGCCCCGTAAACTAAGCAGCAATCGCTCACCTTCCCAGTATTCGCAGTCTCCGAAAAGCTCTATGGGAGATCTTTTAACCCAAGAGACCCAAAATAATTTGCAACTACCCATGGAAATTTTGGCTTCGGTGCGAAAAACTGAGCGTCTGCTGCAACGTCAACGTCAGAAATTTCCCCCTTCAGTGCGTCAGCGGCACATACAACGTCAGACGCATACGCTCATAGCCCAGAAATCTTTGGAGAAACAACTATATCAGCGCGGCCAGCATCAGAGATTGAAGGCAGTGCTAAATCAAAGTCAGGACGTGGATCACAAACGCAGCAAGCGGGTAAAGAGGGAGGTGAATAAGATCAATTACGATATACAAAGGGGTCTTAAGCTAGTGGCTCATATTGGTGAACTATTGAAGAATGCCACCGTATATCTACCCGATAATTTGAAAAAATCGAGCCATTTCGAGATTTGTGGAAATGCTACCAACTGCGAAAATCGACGACGTCGGCAGCGTCTATTCAAGCAGTCAAAGTCAGCGGAGTTTCAATGGCGGGGGAATGGGGAGAAACAACAAAAGGGGCGTAATTTCCTCAATGAGGCACCTACAATAACAACGACAATCCAACCTACAATAATAACAAACACAACAACAACAACAGCACCGAAACCAACTACATCGTCATTTACCATTTCAACTACTTCCGCCACACCGTTGGCCAGTCGCCTGGTAAATTCACGCAAATCACCAAATAAAAACCGCATCAACAACACCAGTTCGGGTAATTCACAATCATACCTGGCCTCAGCCCGCCGCAGCAGTAGCAACCGTAGCAATAATGTTGCCTCTGCTGTGCTCTATGCGGATGTAATGACAAATATACGTAATTTGTGGCAGGAGCATGATCTTCATAAAGCCGAAGCCAAGGTCATTCAACCTGATCAGATTGCAAACAAACCTAATTATCAGTCATTGGATATGTATCTGAAGGAGCTCGATCACTTAGCCAAGAAATTGCCTTCTTTGAATTGTGAAGAGATTGCACTTGCCTGATTAATGAAAATCACATTAGATAAGTCTAATGTGAATTGGGGAGATCGTTTTAATTTGTTTTGTTAAAAAATATTATTTATTTATAGGCTTAACAAAAAGTGTTCCAAAAATAAAATTAAGAAATACATTTCATGCTTAATTATATGTTGCAAACTAAAAAAAAAATTGGTTAATTTTTTCTACTTTAAGTTTTGCATAATCGAGAGGAAAATTTCAATGGAGCCCCGTCAGCCGTCGTTTAGATTCTTTCTGCTGAGCAGTCAAGCATTTCATTTGGCTAATTACAACCACCTCAAGTCACAAGTTCTTGGTTAAAGCGGCAATTTAGATAAGCAAACTGGCAATTAACTGGGTAGCCGAAAAATAAACAACAAAAAAACTTTTTGCTTTCTGGGGTCTTAATGTGCGAAGCGCATTGTGTTAAACCCTGACCCCGGACAACATGCAAACATGTGAGAAAGTTAGCTGCTGCCAGAGTTTTATTTGGCTTACACCGCTCATCCCCTCCCTTCCTTCTACAAAATTAATAAGTCTATTACAAGGCGGAAGGACGGAAAAGGTTAGAATACACGTTCAAATGAGTTTGGATTTTTTGCTCTTGTTCTGCTTTTCGGTTAGACTGAGACGTCAAATTTGTTTTAGATGAATATATTTATATGGCTTACATAATAAGCTGACTAACTTGCCAACGAGTTTATCGCACCGAAATCAAATGCAAATAAGTTAGTTTAGCATTTACTTAAATAACTTTTTTTGATGGGGCTGCCTTTTGCTGTTACATTTTAAGCACTTTCAGTGATACCAAAAATTTTCATTTGCACATTCATTTTTGGCTCATACTAAAATTTTGTAGATCTTTTTTTATGGATTTAGAATGTTGCCCAGCCACTTTGACAGGTAGTTTTATTTGTGGGGCTCGTGTTAGTTTTTATCTGTATGTATGTTGAAGACGAATAATATAAGAATTCTTCTTTTGAAGGGAAATACCAGTTCAATTTTATATATTTATTTTTTTGCATATTATGTAAGCGAACAGATCTGCCAAGTGGAGAAGGAAAGCGCTTAGTTTTCAACTCTGGCAAATGTAATTTAAAACAAACAAACAATTAACAGAGCTTACAAGATGTTTACATATTGTTGTTTTTCCATTGCGACATTGACCCCTCTGGCAAAAAGGAAGAGGGGGATATTTAAGAAGAGGGAGGGGAAGACGCGATTTTAAAGCATTGTAATTAGCAGTCGGTCATGCAAGAAATAAGTAGAAGCTACGATAGGCCCACGCTTTATTGATAGTTGATGGTTGGTGGGGATAGGAGTGGGGGTGCTAGTGGGAGTGAGGCAGGCTTTAACGTATTGTTGGAAGCACACGCAGTTGCTTATTCGAAGAGGGGAATTTTCGTTAGGAAAAACTTTAGACAATTGTTGTGTCGCCGCTGCGCTTTGATGGCAAAGGTTGCAAGAATTATTGTGACCAATATAAAAGCAAGCGGCACGACTCCAACAGCATCAGTCAGTTGTGAGCCTCAAGTGGCAATTGTAACCAAGTTCCAATCCAATCTAAGTCCATCAACATGGTGCAAGTTCGTGTTATTAGCCTGCTCTTGGCCTGCTCACTGGTGGCCTATCTTCTGCCAGGATTGCAAGCGGCCCCAAGTTCGCGTCTGCAGGAGGATTCCACCGCAGATCTGGAAGCCGGAGCAGCCGATGAGAAAGATCTAGAAGGGGCTGCTTCCTTTGGCTACGGTTATTATAGTTCACCCTACCTGGGCGGTTATTATGGCGGCTACTGGCCACATTATAGTGGTGGCTACTACGGCTTGGGTGAGTTTGGTGAGTGGTGGCAGATATTTCTATTGAAAACTTTGGATGATCTTTTTCCTTTTATTGACCAGGCTATCCGTATTATGGCGGCTATTATGGACTTCACCATCATCATGGGCACTATGGACATTACTACTAAGCCCAATCATAATCAAATCTATGAGTCCACTGAAAGCATCACACAAGCCTCAATAGATGATCGCATGCACTTTAGCCACAATTTAATTGCACAAGGATAATTGCTTTAATTAAGCAACAAAAATTGCAAAAAAAATTATCGTACATACATTTATATACATATATATGTACATACATATACATATATGTAGTTTAAGGTTCTACATGTTCATTTGCAGTGTCATGCATCTGACAGACGGGCAACACCGACAACAACAAGTTTAAGTCAACAGATCTAACTGGTTGCTGCGAGTGGCTACTGTTATTGTTTCTTTTTTTTTTTTTTTTTTCTTATGCCTCATAAATGAACCGCGTCTCTATCACCTAGATAACCATTTAAAAATATATCATATAATTAGTACTGTAGTCTGTCGTAAAAACTTTGCAGTAAAATGTTGCTACAACTCGATTTAAATATATTCCAAACCACATTCAAAATTCAAATTGATTTCCAAGGCATTTATTTTATGGTTTAAACTAATTAATTGCCTTTTGGTTCATTTCAGCAATCTGTAGAATTTTAGGTAAAAGATATCAAATAAACGCCAAATAGCTGACATTAACCCCACCTACCCAAAATGGTTATCGCCGTTTGCAAATATATTAAACATACATATTTAAAATGGATAAAATCTTCTTCGATACGATACTGTGACTTTAGATATTTGGTTTACTAATCTAAGGTAATAGAAAACTGCATACAGATTTACAATGTGCAAGTAATGGATGGTTGACTTGGGATATATCCATGTCTATCCGCATTTAAGATTAGTGTAACATTTGTGCTGAACTCATACGACGGATTGAAATTTGTTTAGGCGTCCATTATTCGTCTGTTTCTGTCAAATGAACAAAACAATCCGCACTGAATTTCGTGAAGTGTGAAATGAACTAACCCTTTTAAGAATTGTATAAGTAAAATTAACTTTATTTCTTAAACACTGGAACGCCAACAATAGAAGACCCTCAGCTGGCACCAACAATTTATCTTCTATTCTGGTCAAATTTTGACATGTAGCCATCGGATATTGGTTATTTTCAGTTATCATTGAACGGCAACCGAAACGACAAAGCCGACAAAGGTCAAGTAGGTTTTGAACTTGGTCCAAGCCGAAAAGATAAACCGTTTTTAGCTGTTGGCTTTATGGTGCGATAATAACCGTTTGATTTCATTACGAATTTGCTTAAGCCGTCAAGCGCTGACAGCGGTTTTGCATAAATTTGCATGGCTAAAACGAGAAAGACGCAAGGTAGAAAAGAGATAGCAGAAAGCCAAGAGGGCCACAGGGCGAGAATGATGACATATACATATGTGATTAGGCAGTAGCCAAATGCAATGAAACAAAAAAGACATAAAGCTTAAAAATTGAAATTTATCAATGACCTCCAATTGGTTTTTTCTCGCTCTTTTTGATTTAGGCCAACATCAAGAACATTTTCAGTCCATTCATCGCGACATTTTGTATTCATATTTTTTTGATTGCCATTCATTTGGCTAACAACAATGGCGTTAAATTGGCTATTAAATTATCGTTTTAGCTTGGCTCTGCTGAAAATTTGGAATGTGTGTGTGAAGCGTGGCCAAATCCGAAAATAAAACTACGAAATACAATCATCAACATATTAGTTAACATTTGCAAATTTTCTCTAAGTTTGCAAATGACTCACTTAGTCGGCTAAAATGTCATTTAATTAGTAAAATATTTTATCAGAAAGTCAGAAACTTGTTAACCGCTGTTGTTCTTCTTGTGTGTTTGACTGTTTAAAGCTATTCAGCAGTAAATTATGCCAAAAACCCGAAACCAAATCGGTGACATTCATTGCACTTTCTCACACTCGTCGCTTTAAAGTACTCCATAAATTTGTTGTTGCCGGCTACTGATTAGGATCTTAAAACTATATCTAGTTTAACATGTAGTTCTCATACAAATATAATATAAAGTAAATAAGTCTGTGTTAGATATTGATACTAGGTGAAGTGCTAGGTTATAGGTTTTGCAATAAGTTATCATCTTGATATTTGTTAGTATGTATATGTATCGATATTCTTTTTACCTTAGACTTTAAAAAAAAAGAAAAAGGTTTTTGAAAATATTATCGTCTAACTGTGAAAGTTTCAATCGAAATTTAAATTTAATTGTATCATTTGCAGTATTAGTTTCTGAGGGAAATTGGAAGTTTGGGGAGCAGTAGATGGAAATATAAGCAATTGTGCTTGTGGCACGGTCATTGTATAGTAACAAAGATATCGTTTTAATAGATATTTGATTTCAATTATTTATACGTCAGTTGTTTTATAACTCAGTTAGACATTAATAGGATCATCAGCAAGTCGGAAAAGGTGTTGCAATTGCAACGGCTATGTGTCTCTAAATTTAATAATCAATCTATATGCAATGGGCATTAAGTGCTTAAAGTCAACTTAACTATAAATAAACAGTTCCTGCTGCAACAGGTTCCTATCTTAGGCCTTTCATTTCAAGTTTGTGTCTTAAGTCTTTTGTTTATAAAACACGTTGTGGCAACAACAGGTAATCAGTAAAACAAGCTAGTTCCTTTCATGCCACCAAGGACATAACCACCGAACGCACTTGAACCTGTCCAACCCCACCCCACTCCACTCCACCCCACCCCACCACACAGCATCTCAGTCCCCCTGTACTTGACCCTCAAAATTGGCCATTGAACTGGCCGCAAAAACTTGTTTACCGTGGTGGCAACAGTGGTTTCTTGAGGGTTTTTGCGGCAAGCAGTAAGTGGAGAGCGTCGTAAGCTGCGGTCGGCATTTTGCATACCAAAGGCATTAAAATTTTGAATTTAACCTTGCCCAGTGTTGATCTCCATGGGGCGCTAACTATTCATACATATATATCTATGTATGTACATACATATGTGAGTTTGGGGTTGTTCTGGCTGGTGCCTCTGGCAATAGCTCTTGCTCTCTGCTCGACTTGGCATAGACCCAGAGTTATAGGCAAGGGCAATCAATTGTTAGCGACCAGCCAAAAACGTTTCAAATGCATCCGAGCGAAAACTGCTCTGCTTCGCCCTGCTCGTAATTTAATTCTCAACCAAGACAAAAAGTCAAGCTCTTTAATTAGCTGTTAACTTCCGCAACATTTGCGTTCAAGAATATTATTGTATTTTGTGTTTTTTTCTGCTTTTTTGGTTTCTGATTTTGGTTCTGCTTGTCTATCCACCTTTCCTGCCTCTATTTATGTATGTACATATGTATATATCTGAGTAGTATTGTGGGTGCGTTCCAAATCTGAAAGTGATTTATTAACATGCTGACTTCTCCATAAATATTTTTGTGCTTTGATTCTTTAAGCCGAATCCGATTTTAATTCATAGACTTATGCATCACATGTGAGGAAATCTTTCAAGTACTAAAACCATGCATAAAATAAGCTTGTAGTGCGCAGGAAACTTTTGAACTCCTCCTCCGCAAACAATGAGAATAAACAGATTCTATTTCCAATTTCCAAAATTAAACAAGCAACAAAATCTTCATTATTTTTTAGACGGGAAGTTGAATTTCGAAGTGAGGGAATGAAATATGACCAAGTTTGTATGGAGTTACTGAGTCGAGTGGAAACAATTATTGCCCCAGAAGGCGCCTCTGATTCGGTTGATTCTGCTAACTGTGCTGCTTTTGATGGTGATGCTGTGCTTTTTAGAAAGTCTTAATTCCTGTAAGCTAAGGTCAACACCTGAGTCAACTTTCTGAATAAGAACGGGTTCTCATCTCATCTGCGGAACTTCCTTGTTTGTAACAGGATCAGGGTCCGTTACCCCTTTTAATCCCTCTCGCTCTCTCTATACACATTTCTGTTCATGTGTTGGCAGTAAAAATGATAATTCATTGTTGATGCCGATGATGATGCTGC
The DNA here is from genome assembly GCA_035045865.1 of Drosophila austrosaltans. Taxonomy (NCBI): domain Eukaryota; kingdom Metazoa; phylum Arthropoda; class Insecta; order Diptera; family Drosophilidae; genus Drosophila; species Drosophila austrosaltans. Next base: position 640,360 of record JAWNOQ010000207.1, on the reverse strand, counting down.
CGCTGCTGCGACCTTGAGACAAAAGTGCAAAAAATGTTTTGCAGCTGTGTGTAGGATGTAATTAACTTGAACTTGTTGTTGTTGCCGGTTTCACTGTCAACTCTGTCACTGCTGCTGCTGCTGCCTCTGCTGCTGCGGTTGGGCTTTATGACCGAAAATATTTGATGAAAATAAACCAACGCAATGCCCATCGGGTACTTTTCGGCTAATCGTTTAAACAACTGCCATAAATTTGTAAGCCGAAATCAATATGTCAGTTCAGGCATTGTCGCAAAATGAAATTAGATATTATTAAAATATTTTTTTTGAATACATTTACCCTAACAATTTGAAAGGGTTCCAACTATTATAGTATTACACGTGCAGTGTTGGAAAGTAATTATTCACAAATTTGATTTATTTCAAACTTACATAACCTACATACTTCTTTCAAGTGGCAATGGAAGCTCTTATAGTTGAAGCCACATTCATTGGTATCTTCTTATATACCTATTATAAACGTTTTCTATTTAGTGCAGAGTATACATAGATTGAACAGCATTTTAACATATAAACTGGAATTTTTGTTTCTTTCAATTATTTTTAATTAGTTATTTATTTATCAATTTTGTATCGTTTTTCACAAGTCTCAAAGCTTACTAAACAGTTTATTGAACTGCCGGCTGCGGATGATGATTGGTTTTGGGTGAAAATCATTAAGACTGATTCACGTTTGGCACTTGATTTCTTTACTGTCACCTGTTGTAGTTGCTATTATGATTGTTTACCTTGTGGTTTTTATTGACTGATTGACGGACTGGCTGACTGCATGGATGACTATTTGTATGCCGGTGGCAAAGCGTTCACAGTCGCTTGTTGCCTGAATTGCTGCCGAAATGCATAAAAACGACAAGTTGTTCTTATTATTTATGTGGCAAGTGTTTTATGCATTTTAAGAAGTTTTCTACATACAGTTGAAGCGCGGGAACATCCTAGTGCCTGTGTAGGTTCTCAAACTGAACTGCATACAAATAAGTGCACAACAATGTATGTATATAGAGAGGAACCTGGCCACTTAGAAGCACCTACAATAAATTGTAAAATTTTAAGTGTTTTTTTATACCATTATGCAGGGCTTTAAGAGGCTTAAATTGTCAAAGTATTTCAGTTTCTAGTTTAAATTTAAGCATAAAATAAAAATAGAACGTTTCATCAATTCAAGCCACATTTCATCTGAGCATCAGTAGCAAGTCATCAGCGACTGATTCGACTGCTCAGTTTTTAATTATCGTTTGAAAATAAACGATTTCTGTTCAAGTTGTTAATGGCATTTGATTATGATTGCTGCAAAACATTTTGTTGTTGTTTCGTTTTTGAAAAAGTTGAAATACTTGAGCCATGTTAGCAACAAATCGAACAACAAATGGATATATCTTCCGGTTTTTTACAATTTTTTTTTTGTTTTTCCGTTTTAAGTATTATTAATAATTGAATTTCTACTTATTTTCGACCAGCATCTTTTTTTGTTTTATTGAACATAATGATCGATCTAATTTGTCAGAGAAAAGTATTAAATGTTGAATGAAACAAAATATTAATTAACTATTTAGCAAGGTTTTCTTCTTTTTTTGAAACTAGAATGCAATCGTTACCACCAAAATGTGCTGCAGATGTAGGGTGGAGTTGAATGATTGATGGAACGAACTATTATCGCACCTATCAGCATCTAATGGTTGCTCACAGTCGGTGGGCTCCTTTCGGCTCGTGCTTTAGTTTTGACATGTCTTTGGCTCACTTTGTTAATTAATCGAATCAAGACCACCTCTCAAATAACTGGTCGGGATCTGATTCGGTTTCAATGTCATTTCTTTGAGTAAAAAGTGGTATGCTTTAAAATAATATGGTGTTTAGGAATTTTGGATATAAGATAAGCCAAAACATGAGAGGATATTCTGATATATGTAATGCATAAGAGATAGAGTTCAATTTAATTATGTAATTTGTTGCTACTGTTTAACACTCCACAACTTGGCAATGGAATATTATAGAAAATCATCAAAGAATCTGTCAAGGTCAGATCTAAACAGTAGGAGACGAAAATGTGCCAAAAGTATCTGTAAGTTAAGACGAAGATGTTTTCATTGTGTCTATTTTAAGCATAAGAAAGTTATTTAATCAGACACCATTTCCATTACCATTTCCCATTCGTTAACTGCTCTTGAAATTCTCACAGCCGCAGTCGCAGCTCCAGCAGCAGAAGCAGCTCAAACCCAGCTTTTCGGCCGATTGCTCGTCTGCGTCTTCGGATCACTTCGCTCTTATAAATACTCCGTGTCGTGGCTCAGTTTTTGTTATTTGCTCGAGTTAGCGGCTCGTCGTATTGCTGCTGTTTTTGTGCGTAGTCGTCGCGGTGTTTTTTTTTTGTCCCAGTGGATTTTTGGTTGTGTGAGATTTTGTGTGTGTTGACGTACAAGTGGGTAGCAAGTTGCCATAAATAGACTTTATAGATATAGAACACTCGTTCAATTCAATTGATGTAAATTTTATTTTTAGCTGGTGACACGAAAAACTCGTTGTTGCATCACGGCTTAAGAATGAAGATGGTGAGTGATGAAGTTGTTACAAATTGTGCTACTAATAATATCATAACAATATTGATCAAAGAATGCAAGAAAGGTTCACACTGTTTTTCTAAGGTGCAGTTGAAGTTGCAGTTGGCTGCTTGCATCAAGCGTCTGTCTGTCTGTCTGTCTGTCAAACAAAATTGCTCAACCAACAGCCGACCGACGAACAAACAAACTAACGACAAATGTAAAGTTTTTTTTTTTTTATAAACGACAGCGAAAACAAACACAGACAAACAAAAAAAAAAAAAATTCGCATAAATGACGCTACAATTGAAGAAAATCGGTACAAGTACAAATAACAGAAAACTGTTATACCGAAAACAGCTGTCTGACGCCGACCTGCCGCAACTTTGTACAACTGCATTAATGACGAACCCTATCTAACTCTGACTCACTCACTCGAGGGCCATTACTACTCCTACTATTTCTTTCAAGAGGGGTTACCTTAAAGTTTCAGACCACAAACAACAAGAACTTGCAAGAGACCGACCTTCACTTGCTCAGTAAAACTTAAATTGTACAAATCCGTATAAAAGTAGAATAGAGTTAGTTGGTTTTTGGCATAATTAATAGTACTTTAATGTGTACAAACTTTTGAGATAACCCTCTTGCATTATACTCTTGAGTGACTTTTGACTTGGTGACCGGAAACCGGCCCATATTATAACTATAACTACTAACTATAACTATAATATGATGGATGCTCTTCACGCTTGCCCGTGTTCTTGGCTAATGTTGATTTGGCAATACAATATAGAGTGGCAGAGTGGTTTAGTTTAAAGTTCACATTAAAGTCCACTGCTTGAATGATTCAGTAGAACAACCGCCTCAACTCAATGTGTTGAGCAATTGTAATTAACGCTTAGATTATGTTGTTTTTTTATTTCCTCAAGGTCGTTGTCACACATTTTGTCTGGAATTTCACACGCCTCAGTTGTGACAATTAAGGTGGGTGGAGGTGGTGATTACGCATTGTTGTAAAAAATGACTCGACATGATTTGTTTTAAGAGATTCTTTTGCTTTTCTGCTTCAATTGCCATGCTCCACTTGCATTAGGCACACCCTTTTGTTACTCACTCCAGCCACCCCGTGAGGTAAATACACCTACAAAGACAGAATTATGACACTCGTAATGACACAGCAATTTCTTAAGCACTTTTATGAAAATTAATGTTTGTGTGTAATTCAACTGTGTATTGTGAAATTTTATGTTATTTCGATTATAACTGCAGAAAAACGGAAACGAAATATTTCTAAATATACATGTAAACAGGAAGAATATTCCATCATGCAAACCGAAAAAAAAATATATATACATAATATATACAATTCTTAAAAACACAAAATACAATTCCCAAATTTGTAATAAAAAACAAAGTTATTTAGTATATCCATATGTAGTCGAAATCAATGCCTTATGGCGGACAAGACATCAGCTAAAATGCGCCATAAAATTGGCGACAAACTAACTTTTTGAATTTGTGGTGTCAAAAAAGTTGTCGTCTGAGCAAGTAAAATTTTTTATCAGGCACAAAAAAAGCATTTAGCAATTTCTAGATTTGCTATAATGTAAAAACGATTTCGATGATTTTAAATCTGAAATTGTACGAGGATTAGACCAGCTCATCAAATGTTATTGGCAAAATATTTGCGACCTGACAGGCTGACAAGTCTTTGACTTGAAAAATCTGCCGCTACGATTCCATCTGACAGGGTAAAGTGGCATATTTCATTCATTATTAATCAAAAAAAAAAATAAAAAAAAATAAGAAAATTGCGTGGGCGTTTTGAAACTGTTTTTGCTGTTTGCTTTGTTGTGTTTTCCATGATCTTTTATAAATTTTTTTTTTTTCGATTAGTGCTTTGCCTTTTTATGCCTTTGTTAATGGTTCGACTTTGTTTATTATGGCCTGGTTGACTTGAAGCGCACTCAGTGGAGTATTTAATGCTGTTTCATTTTATTTTTAAAATTTATGTGTTTTAATTTCAGTAATTTAAAATTCCGGGTTCCAAAGATTCACAATAAACAACAACAACGAGCAACAACTTTAATGGAATTAGTTCCTAGCAAATTGATAGTTTCACATTTAAATAAATTAAAACGATAGTATTTAATTAGCAAAGTTCTTTGAACCGGACCGGTTCGACAGTAAAAACTGCCACTCGCAACTACATATTTGTCTTACATAAGATATTAATTAACACTTTTGCCAACTGTTTAGAAAACTTTGAGACGCACTAAAACTACTAACATTTGCCACCCATTATTTAGCCTTTATGACTATCATTGTTATTTTGTCCTTACGAAAAGAATTTTAAATTTGATCAGACGTTTGTAGCGGACTAAAGTGCAATATCTTCAGTATGTCTTTACATGCATGCATCCTTTTTTTTTGTAAAAAGAGAATCCAAAAACGGACTAACCTTACCGTTCCACTTCCTTTTGAATTGTTGTTCAAATTTTTTCTCTTTTCACTACACTTGCACTTACTCTACAATCACACAAAGAAAGTTCAGTTACGAGCCAAGGGCGCAGCTAGGATCTTATTTTAGGGGGCGGAACTCATTTCGTGACATGAAACAAAACATAAATGTTAAACTGTTCAAGCATCTGAATGTATCTATGTATGTAGTTCGAAATCTTGAAGGGGAGCAGAGGTCAAATGCCGTCTTGCTCCCTTTTTGCTACGCCCATGGTTCTAAAAAATCTACCATCACAAATGAACGCACATGCCCCGTTTATTTTTCTCTCTTTCTCTTTCTCTCTCTGCCTGTCTATCCTTTTAACACAACACCGATGTATGTATTTGTTCATGTGTATGTACGCATGTCGACTGCGAAGGAGGCGTGGGCTTCGGCTGCTACTTTTTTTCAGCCACATGTACCGTTTTTCTATGCCTCTAGCTTTTGCCAGAATATTTTTTTAAATCTTTGACTTAACATTCTCTTCGAAAGGAGTTTAAAATGCAAACACCGATTGCATTACCTATTTTCCATTTGTTCTTTTGTGCAGTTTAAACTCATAAAAGGCAAGATCAAAACACGAATTTGACAGCACTTGGGACAACCGGTAAAATGAAACTGACAGTGAGAGAGATTTCAAAACTAGGCCTGCTGGAGCTGAAACAGTAGAGAGAGGCAAAATGGAAAGAGAGCAACAGTCTATACAGTTGAAGAGAGAGAAAAATGCAATCTACTCGATAAGCATCTCTTGAACTTTGTCACTAAAACATATTTTCCATTGGCGAAAATACTCAATGGCAGGCAGTAACAACAATAAAACAAAAAACTAAAAATGCGCTTAGGCGTTTTAAATTTAAACAAAGACTTAAATGTTTTAAAAGGCTTCTACCTTCGTTTAATTTGACTCATCCAGCGTGTAAATATACACACATCAAAATAGTCAAAAATGGCAATAATTTTCTTTAACAAATGACCATGAATGACCTAAGCCCACATTAAACCATCAATAAGATAGCTTAGATAAATGTCTTAGTGTTTTATTTAAATAGCACATCCATTCACTATAATCCAGAGGGTACATTCAACAAGATCACAACAAGATTTACAACATGAAGATGGACTAGAGCCTATTTTAAATATTTAATGACTTTTGAATTTTTATTTGCAGCAACTTCAACTACTGTTTCTAGCTCTAGGTATCCTAGTCGTTCAGAGTCAGGGATACTCTACACAGGTAAATATTTAAGGATTACAGGAAATCAAATAGAACCTAATGCTGTTGTATTTGTTGTATTTTTTTGCAGCAGACTAATGGTTATGATTATCCCAAACCAGTTGCGCCATTTACAGATGGGTATTTGTACCCGACGCCGAGCGTTCCTTTTCCACCACCACCACCAAAGGTTATTGTGTCAAACGGGTACTCGTATCCTAAGCCAGCAGTACCTTTTCCACCACCAGAGCAGCCAAAGTATGTCCCACCACCGCAGCAACAGGTCATTCCACAAGAGCCAAAATACGTTGCACCCCCGCAACCAGACAAGGGTTATTCTTATCCGAAGCCATTGATACCATTCCCACCCGCACCTCCACAACCTAAACATGGCTATGATTATCCCAAGCCGGCGATACCATTCCCACCGCCAACAACTCAACCACCACAGATATATCTACCGCCTGCAGCTCCTACTCCACCACCGCAGCCGCCCGTTCAACATAAGCAAGGTTATGACTATCCCAAGCCCGTGATACCATTCCAACCTACACCTCAGAAGTATCTGCCTCCGGTAACAACCACAGTCCAGCCGCCACCACCTAAATACTTGCCACCTCCTCAAGTAAAAGAAGGTTATGATTACCCGAAACCAGTCATATCATTTCCACCGCCTGAAAAGTATTTGCCACCAGTGACTTCTACATTGCCACCACTGCCCAAGCCTACGTATCTACCTCCTCAATCCCAACCCAAGGTAAAAGGGGGCTACGATTATCCCAAGCCACTGATACCATTCCCAGCTCCAACAACGCCACCATCACAGAAATATTTACCACCAGTGGTGGTCACTCCGCCACCGCCTCCAAAATATCTTCCTCCTCCTCAACCCAAATTGGGTTATGATTATCCAAAACCGAAGTTACCTTTCCCACCTCCGACAAATCCACCACCACAGAAATACCTTCCTCCTGTAGCAGTCACTGCTCCACCACCACCAAAGCCCACATACATCCCCCCCAGTCCTCCCAGTCCTCAGCCTCAGGTTAAGCAGGGCTATGATTATCCTAAGCCAGTCATACCTTTTCCAGCTCCCACAAAAGCTTCTCAAAAGTATTTACCCCCTGTAACTCCGACTTTAAATTATCTGCCTCCTCCACAAACAAAACAGGGCTATGATTATCCCAAGCCATCAATTCCATTTCCACATCCAACAAATCCTTCGCCTCAGATATATCTACCTCCAAAGACTCCGATTGTGCCACCTCAGCCGAAGGCCAAATATCTGCCTCCTCCACCTCAAACGATTCCTCAACCCAAACAGCGTTATGACTATCCCAAGCCAACTATAACCTTCTTAGTTCCAACACCTTCTCCACCGCAGAAGTATCTGCCTCCAGTGGCTGTCCCCCAGCCTAAACAGGGTTATGACTATCCCAAGCCATCGATCCCTTTTCCAGTTCCAACTCTTAAACCAAAATATTTACCTCCAGTAATAGCCACTTCTCCACCGAAACCCGAATACTTGCCTCCTCCACAGCCGAAACATGGTTATGACTACCCAAAACCAGCTATTCCATTCCCCCCACCAACGAGTCCTCCACCGCAGAAATATTTGCCTCCCACACAGCCCACATATTTGCCTCCCCCACAGGTGAAACAAGGTTATGACTATCCCAAGCCAGCCATTCCATTCCCCCCACCAGCACCCAAAATTGAAGAAGGATACTCTTACCCAAAACCGGCAATTGCATTTGATTTTTAGACCCTCATTTCAACCTCCCTTCCCAATCTAAAAACCATCACTGAATTATTGAGGCGAATACCTTCAATTACGCATAGTGATGCTCCTTAAAACCCTACAAAATATAATAATTGTAATTAACTGTAATAATTTAATTTAATATTTAATTCTAATGATCTACCAAGGATCCCCACTTGTGGATTCCCCAATCGAACTTTAGTCATTAAAATATGTTTATTAAATCTATTGTATGCCGAAATAAAACGACGATGTGAATGTTAAAACAAAACAAAAGGTGTTTAAATCTCTCTTTTTCTCCAATTTAGGCAGATACTTTGAATGTTAGATAACAAGAAATTGCCCTATTGCACTGCCATAAAAGTTACTAATATTGTCGGACACATGTCAGCCAACACACAATTTGATCAAACATCAAGCAGTTTGTGCTTTCTATTACACATTCGCAATGGATAGTATCCTAAATAGAAAAATATGAATGCACAAATTGATTGCGACCAGAAAATTTAGCATAAACAGTCTTGATTCTATGATTACGGAATGAGTTGTATTGCCATATTTCCCGTTTCTATAATCAGACTAAAAGTATGCTACATTTGTGATCCGAAAAGCAGGCTACATATGTTTCCGGGTGGGAAACGGAAGCAAAGTGCAGAAAAACTCACACTTCAGAAAACTTCCATTTTGACTAGCAACGCATTTGCTGAATGTTAAATTGATCTCTAAATTATAAAACAAGTTTCCGAACAATCACCGAACTAAATATAGAAGGCCGGACGAACTTAGCCATGCTGAAATTTGTATACCCTTTTCGATTCTTAATTATTGATTAATTATATTTCAAGGACTGTTGAGTTTTTACCCGCAAGTAGAAGTTGTGAGTTGTTTCTCATATATATAATTTTAGGTAAAATTTAAATATGTGTATTAAAAATCAGATAAAAAATTAATTTCCAGACTTTAACGCCAATAAATGGGTTATTCTAAGAAACTAATAAGAGCATAGATTTTCACAATCTGACAAAATTTAATTGAACTAACGGTTCTTGAGACGTTTTTTAGGCTGTAAGCCTGGCATCTGTTAGCAAATTTTAAAAGGTAAAAACCATTTCGGCAAGATTTGAAAAAAAAAAAATGGTAAAATCACAAAAATTGGGTAAAAAATGAGAAGATGCGATTGCTAGAAATAAATAAAGACATACTCTTTCAAAATCGAATAAAATTGGACTTAATACGAATCCTGCGAAGTTCGCCTAATGGCAGGCTCATATGACAAACACACATATTTAGTTAAATTGTACATCAATGTCTCCGGCAGTTCCCGTGTTAAAAAACTATACCACATTAAATTGTTTAAAACTTGAGAAATATCAGTTACATAAACTTAAGCAGTATCTTAAAAAAATATTTAATTAATATAAACTTAAGAAATCAAATTTTTTTTCTAGGGACACCATTTTAAGACCGATTGTTGCTATGATAGGTTAAAATAGTCAACCGGTAATGTCGTCCGATCAGGATGATATCGAGGCAAAAGAAAGCATGTATCCATTTTTCAGACCTATAGCTTTCATTCGATCGAAAGAGATGACTTTGATGTTGAAAGATAGATCGACATGGCGACATCAATTTAGCTCTTCGTACTAACGGGGAATAAATGTACTCTTTTTTTTCATAAGGGTATAGAAATCGATTTTTAATCGACTTGAACTAGTTTCATTAAGCGATATTGCTCGTGTTTGAAAGGCACTTGACAACAACTTGTTTAGAGTTTCGGTTTAGTTGTTGCTAACTGCAGATCTTTTTTGAACATGTTTTCAAATGGGTAATTCTTTAATTTTTATTAAAAAACGTTTTGCATTATTTTACAAAAAAATGATTTATTTAATTCGTTCCCTAACAATTTCCATACAAATTACTGAAACACTTCCATACGCCAAACAAAAATTTGGCTAAAGATTGGGTTTTGGTTATGGTTCTGTTAGGGGAAGCAGAGAAGAGCCTCAATATCTGCGGCGACGGATGACACGACGACGCTGGGTTTTGTAACGGTAACCATCGGTGGCCGAGAAGGAGTGAGCTGGAGCAGAAGCGGCTTCCTCGTAGTTCTCAACTGCAGCAGGAGCAGCATAAGAAGCGGCAGGAGCTGAAGCGGCAACGTTGTAACTTTGAGCTGGGGCGGAGTAAGACTGAGCGGGAGCCGAGTAGGAGACAGCTGGAGCTGAGGCAGCAGCGGAGTAAGTCTGAGCTGGGGCAGAATATGAAGCAACTGGTGCAGAAGCGGCAACTGGAGGCAAGTACTCGCTGCTGGGAGCAGAGGCGGCGCCCTGAACAGGGGGCAGATAATCGTTGGATGGCAGGTGGCTCACATCACGACGGTGGCGACGGATGACACGACGACGCTGAGTCTTGTAACGGTAACCATCGGTAGCCGAGAAGGTATGAGCTGGGGCAGAAGCGGCTTCCTCGTAGTTCTCAACAGCAGCGGGGGCAGCATAAGAAGCGGCAGGAGCTGAAGCGGCAACGCTGTAACTTTGAGCTGGGGCGGAGTAAGACTGAGCGGGAGCCGAGTAGGAGACAGCTGGAGCTGAGGCAGCAGCGGTGTAAGTCTGAGCTGGGGCAGAGTAAGACTGAGCTGGAGCGGCATAAGAGACAGCTGGAGCCGAAGCAGCCACACTGTAGCTAGCAGCTGGGGCAGAGTAAGACTGAGCTGGAGCCGAGTAGGAAACTGCTGGAGCTGAGGCAGCAGCGGTGTAAGTCTGAGCTGGGGCAGAGTATGAAACAGCTGGAGCTGAAGCAGCAACACTGTACGATGGCTCTGGAGCGGAAGCCTCTACTTCATAGCTAGGAGCCGAGTAAGAGGCAACTGGTGCGGAGGCGGCACCACGTCCAGGGGGCAGATATTGGTTGCTGGGCAAATGGCTGACATCGGCGGCAACAGCGGCGATAAGGGCGCAGATCAACAACAATTTCTGCAAAAAAAAAAAAGATATTGATGAGATGATATCCTAGCTTCCGTCAAAGGATATTTTGTAAGTCTCTATTAGTACCATTTTGCTAGCTTGCACTATTGGTCCAGTTGATTGTAGAATCCAAATGGAAGTGATGCTTTTACCAAATTTCTGCCGTATATTTATATGATTCTAATCACCGGGTTTTGGCTACCAAAATTAGCATTTTGCATTTTGTTTCTTTTTGTATTTCGGTGATTTTTTTTTATTTTTTAATTTATGAATTTGTATTTGGAGACACTGTCACTATAAAAAAATACATACCCATTATAGTTTTTTTTTTTTTTTGCAATCAGGTTTAGACGACAAGTTTTTTCTTTTTCTTTTTTTAAATTTCGTTTTTTTTTTATTGGTTTTGAGCTGTCGCGTGTGCCAGTGCCGACAATGAATCTAATCTCGCCAAATTGATTATTGGTATATCCATACCTAATAGCTATAGCCCATCTGTTTATAGCGAACCATCCCCCTACTTATCCCGGTAAAACGATTCGTTACCAAATTGCCAATGAACTGTACATTTAATTGCCGAAATCTCTTTAATGTTTGCGCCATCAGGTTCCATTGCAGATCTCCAGCGGTCTTGAACTTGAAACTCGTTTGATTAAATGATGTTTAGATATGTTTTCTAATAACTGCCAGACAATCTGGCAGCTACTTGAACCGATAGCACACAAAATGTTGCCTACTTTAGGGGTACATCGCAAACAACTTGTAAAGCTTACAATGAAAGATATCATTTTCCAGAACAGATTACTTTACTTCAAGTAGCAGGAAATGGAACAAGTTCGGAATAGAGGAGGAAACCAGTTGCTAGCTGACATTAAAAATAGTTCTGAGTTGCCCCAATAAATTATGCACTGGGTGTTGATGTCATAAAATAGCCTACAATAATATGATGTTTGACAAGTAGATACGCGATACTTTTATTATCCCATCCAAATTTAAATAAGTTAAAATTTTTAACAGGGCAAGATAAGCCAAAAAACGTATACTTAAATTAAATTAAGCCATTCGTCTTAAATTAGCCTTAGATGTCATATATTAAAAGACATTTTGACAAGAAAATGAAGTAAGCAAGTCGTCCCTGCAGACATTGAGTATACCCTGTACCAACTAGTTATATTAAATCAAGTTCGGCAGTTATATTAAATCAAGATCGGCATCAACTTAATTCAAAATTCCTTTTATCATGCAGCAACAGTTACCCCATGCTATCTCGCTCACTCTTGCCAGCCAGTGTCGTCCTAAGCGCTTCAGTACAAAACGCATTTACGTATATCTTCGATATTTATTGTCCGATTTCGACTAAATTTAGTCAGATGATGCATTTTGACCACATTGTTTGGTGTGCCAAATAAGAATGTGATTTCTTTAAAACTTCTCTAGTAAATCGTTTTTTCTAAATTGCGGGGGCGGAAGTGAGCGTGGCGAAAATTTTAAACTATCTTAATTTGCGTAGACACCAAACAAAAGTACGAAAACCCTCGAAATCGCAATCAATTCAAAACAAAATTCCCTTTTACATGCAGCAGCAGCGAACGCATGCTATCTCGCTCTTTCATATCAGCCAATGTCGCCTTGGCAGTTCAGTACAAAATGCAAATGGCTATATCTCCGATGTTTATTGTCCGATTTGAATAAAAATTGGTCAGTTTGTGCAGTTTGACTATATAATTATGTCTACCAAATAAGAATTGGATATCTTTATATATATATATATGCAGCTCTTGTAAATTGATTTTAAAATTTTCTTTTTTCATTTGCGGGGGCGGAAGTGAGCGTGGCTAAAATTTGAAACAAACTTGACCTGCCTAGGCATAAGACGGATGTTCACACCAAATTTGGTAGCTCTAGCTCTTATAGTCTCTGAGATCTAGGTGTTCATACGGACAGACGGACGGACAGACGGACATGTCTCAATCGACTCGGCTGTTGATGCTGATCAAGAATATATATACTTTATGGGGTCGGAAAAGCTTCCTTCTGCCTGTTACATACATTTTAGCGACTTTAATATACCCTTTTACCCTATGGGTGCAGGGTATAAAAAGAACTTGATATTGAATATTTCTTTAGTTAACTTAAGCATTATGCGTATTTTAGCAATTCAAGATTTTCAAACCCCTCTGCTTCTTATACTATTTTACAATTTTTTTCACTGGAAGTCGAGACTGGTAAGTAAGCTAAAAGCATGTAAAAATCCCTTTAGGATAGGCCTTTTTGCTGTTGTTGCTGACTCAATCCACTTAAGTTGAATTATATTATGATAATGGGAAGGAAAAGAACAAATGGTAATTTTCTGCAACTCGATTTATTTACTTAACATTCTAACTATTAAAGAAAGCGATTAAGAGTAGCATCTATTGACTAGTAGATCTAGCCGACAATATATGTTTCTGTCTTCATAGCTTCAGCATCTTTAAGTTTTAGGTATGTAGATGAAACTCTTTTATCAATCTTTTAAGATGATGTGATTGAGCCTATAAGGTACACAATCAGAATAATCGGAACAAATACAACTCCTTTTTGCGTTAATAAAGACAATTTTCGTTTTGTATGGTAATATTGTATTTCTTGAGTGAAAAGTGGAAGTGTAATCTAATAATAATGTCCGCACTCCAAAATGAGTACAAAACGATCACGGAGTAAAATAAATCCGGTTGGGTTTAATGACGACGGAAGACACGACGCTTCTGGGTCTTGTAGCGGTATCCATCATCGGCCAGAACAGCAGTCTCGACCGAATTGCCGACTGGGGGCAAGTAATCATTGGAGGGAATAGCAACCTCGACGGCTTCCTGAACAGGAGGCAGGTACTCGTTGGAAGGCAAGTGGCTCACATCACGACGGTGGCGACGGAGCACCACACGCTTGTGGGTCTTGTAGCGGTATCCATCATCGGCCAAAACAGCAGACTCAACTGGAGCCTCAACCGGGGGCAAGTATTCGTTGGAAGGGGCAGCAACCTCGACGGCTTCCTGAACAGGGGGCAGGTACTCGTTGGAAGGCAAGTGGCTCACATCACGACGGTGGCGACGGAGCACCACACGCTTGTGGGTCTTGTAGCGGTATCCATCATCGGCCAAAACTGCAGACTCAACTGGAGCCTCAACTGGGGCCAAGTATTCATTGGAAGGGGCAGCAATCTCGACGGCTTCTTGAACAGGAGGTAGGTACTCGTTGGAAGGCAAGTGGCTCACATCACGACGGTGGCGACGGAGCACCACACGCTTGTGGGTCTTGTAGCGGTATCCATCATCGGCCAAAACAGCAGACTCAACTGGAGCCTCAACTGGGGCCAAGTATTCATTGGAAGGGGCAGCAATCTCGACGGCTTCTTGAGTAGGAGGCAGGTACTCGTTGGAAGGCAAGTGGCTCACATCACGACGGTGACGACGGAGCACCACACGCTTGTGGGTCTTGTAGCGGTAACCATCATCGGCCAAAATAGCAGACTCAACTGGAGCCTCAACTGGTGCCAAGTATTCATTGGAAGGGGCAGCAATCTCAACGGCTTCTTGAGCAGGAGGCAGGTATTCGTTGGAAGGCAAGTGGCTTACATCACGACGGTGACGACGGAGCACCACACGCTTGTGGGTCTTGTAGCGGTAACCATCATCGCCCAAAACAGCAGACTCAACTGGAGCCTCAACTGGGGCCAAGTATTCATTGGAAGGGGCAGCAATCTCGACGGCTTCTTGAACAGGAGGCAGGTACTCGTTGGAAGGCAAGTGGCTCACATCACGACGGTGGCGACGGAGCACCACACGCTTGTGGGTCTTGTAGCGGTATCCATCATCGGCCAAAACAGCAGACTCAACTGGAGCCTCAACTGGGGCCAAGTATTCATTGGAAGGGGCAGCAATCTCGACGGCTTCTTGAACAGGAGGTAGGTACTCGTTGGAAGGCAAGTGGCTCACATCACGACGGTGGCGACGGAGCACCACACGCTTGTGGGTCTTGTAGCGGTAACCATCATCGGCCAAAACAGCAGACTCAACTGGAGCCTCAACTGGAGCAGCAACTGGGGCCAAGTATTCATTGGAAGGGGCAGCAATCTCGACGGTTTCCTGAACAGGAGGCAGGTACTCGTTGGAAGGCAAGTGGCTCACATCCCGACGGTGGCGACGGAGCACCACACGCTTGTGGGTCTTATAGCGGTAGCCATCATCGGCCAAAACAGCAGACTCAACTGGAGCAGCGGAAATCTCAGCGCTTTGTACTGGAGGGAGATAGTCATTGCTAGGAGCAGCGATAATCTGCGACTCTTGCACCACGGGAGGCAAATATTCGTTTGATGGCAGGTGGCTGACATCGGCAGCCACAGCTGCGATTACGGCAAAGGCGATCAGGAAAACTTTCTGCAAGAACACAATTTTCAATTCAGTTTAATTTAATTTGAGGTTTTTCTTGCTTAACTTAATACTTCAATCATATTTAGCGAAACAATAAAAAAAATTAAAAAAAAAAAAAATCAAGGCGTAGTAGTCTTTGCGGTAATTGTGATTTGGATTAAGCTTGTGATGTGGGTATCAGTAGTCGTACCATCTTGTCCGTTGGAATTGAGCTTGTTCACTGCAGTAAAACCGAAACTCTAATGAAGAATACGCAGAACCTTTTGGTATTTATACAAATTCTCTGCTTTAAATTACAGCGCTCAAAACTTTGCTTCGACGCCGCTGCTACCGCTGAAGACGACGCTTCCGTCGCGCGCTGTAAATTTGCACGGCTTTGCTCTGCACGAGTTCCTTCTAAGCCCTCTCTTTCTATTGACCATTCGCTAACGCTAGCTTCAGCAGCGACGCTTACAGCAACAGCAGCAACACCAACAACTCGAGAGAAGTTGAAGATCGAAAAGTTTAATGGCCAAAATCGTTCGCACGGATTCTCTTAATTGTTTTATTTAATCTTATGCAAAAGATTTGATGGACATCAACGCTTTGGCCAAGTCGATCGCTCGCACTCACACACTCAAACATATACATATGTATACATATACCTACATATACTCGCACACACAACATCAGACCGATCTGCCTTTAGTGTGTTGTTTACACCTCTTTTTTTTGTTGGCTTTGTTTCATTCAAGCCGCCAACTCGCGCTCGATTTAAATTCAAATGATGAGTTATATGTTTCAATCAAATTTGTTCATTTCAATAATATTCATACCGAAATACTCATATACTTATGCGTATATATTGTATGTACATATACATATATTTGTACATACAAATATGTATGTGTGTACGTATATGCGTCTTCTTTTTGTTGTCATGTGGCTGGTCACCTCACCGTTCATTAATCACTAAATAGGAACTGCCAAAATGCGGCATTCAATTAAACAAAAAATAAAAAGATATACAATTTATACACATTTGTATAAAGACAGAAACATACATATATGATATAATTATTGGGTTTTGCGTTATATTTGGGCAAGTGCGTAAAATGAATGCCGGATATTGTCAATATATTGAACACAATCGAACCAATATTAAACTATGTTTTCTAATCACAAAACATCAAGCCAAAGCCATTTTAAAACTTAGCAAACTCGACTACAAATGAAATATAACATTTTCCATAAATATCTTAATCAAATTTAACGAAATCCCAAAATGAGTCAATCCGCAAAGAAAATTTGCAGGGAATTCAATTCAATTTAAAAAAAAAAAAAAAAACAGAAAAAAATTAATTTTGCAATAAACATTGCAAATCTATTTAAACTCGTTTAGTTGCTCCGATATATCATTGATATTAAATATCATATCTTACATATAAATTTATCTAATCTGTTCTGTGATTTAAACCAAGTTTTAAAAGTAATATTTTAAGGACGAAGTCAATTTTTCTTACTAAAAAAAGGAACTCTTTGGATATTAAACTAAATTTATTTGATAAAGTTTCAATGTACATAGTTTATTCAGCTGGTGATTTAGCTGCTGCAGTAGCAAAAATACTAACAGCTTTACCAATTGGCATGATTAATGATCTTGATCATAAACATGATCCCCTTCAAACTGATAAAATGATACTAAAAAATAGCCACAATGCAACATAAAAAACTCAGACAACCGTAAAACAAGGCTCGTTAGTGGAGTGGCGCTAAGAATTATTTAATTGGTTCCGTTAAATCGAAGGATAAGTTTAGATACTGTTCCCCAATGTTGATGACTAATGCCGCTCAATTCTTGGAATTAAGTACAAATAGAGAGTGAAGTTTGTTTGAGATAAACACATCTCCATAGATCTATCTGAAGGTCATGAAGTCATGCTCGGTACATGCCAGACTTGTTGGCACTTGATCATCATAAAAATGATGATGATGATGATTATTGTTATTTTGGTGATGACGATATGATGAATACGTAGGTGTAGATACCGATGCAAAGTATAATCGTATATAACTCTGTTACTCCATTTGCTACTGCTAATGCTGGTATATGTCACGCGCCAATGAAAGTTGGGCTATTAAGCTAGCTGAGAAACAGAGCAATCGGGGCGATGAGAGAAAGAGAGAGAGAGAGACGCTTTTATTTTGTTTATAGTACCAGTTTAGCTAATTGGCTGCCTCTTTAAATATTTTTTTAGTTTTCTGTCTTTTCTTCGATGCATTAAAATTTAGCGTTTTACATTTCTAGTTTTTGTGTTTTTTAGTTCAAATGAATCAAAGTCGCCGCGCAATTCAATTCTATGTTTCATTTCCTGTGCACTAAAACAAAAAAAAGACGAAAAAAATGATTCGCAAAACTATCAAAACTCAACAAGCTCCATTTATGTCTTTGCTAATTTAAATTATTATCTTAGCTCTCGATCTGTGGGCCTCCAAAAGTTCTGGTCTATTCTATTTTACTATATTTGATTTGATTTTAGTTCTGGTCCAGTTGACAAGCCAATAGATCACGACTAACAGGCCATCGCATCATGCTTATCATCATTGCCACCAGCATCATTACTATAATCATCATTATTATTGTCAATATCATCATCGTCGACATCATTATCACCAGCAGCAGCCGGTTCGAACACTTAAAAGTGCCATTTCGGAATTAATGTTTATGCTGAAATAGCAAAAATATGCAAATTGGTGAATGGCAATCGCAATCTCCTCAACTGTCCCCTTAGAATCGAAATGAAAAAGTATCATAATGGGTATTAAAAATAAAATCGAACAAAAGCCATAGACTCAACCAACCAAAAAAAAAAAAAAAAAATAAAATCAAAATTGTCAACCAAAACAACGATCACTATTTTTAATAAGTCCACGCGAGCTCAAATTAGCCCAGACCGTTAAAACAACAAACTAGGCAAAGTAGAAGAGCCTTTGCCGCATCCGATATTCTGACCATCTTTCATCGATTCGGTTAGGTCGACTAATTCCATTGCCCTGCACGTAGAAAGACTTTTGTGTTGAAGGTAGCGCCCACCAAATTCGTAGTGATCACATGAAAATTTTAGAGTGGAGACCGCGTCGCTCTGTCTAACGAAAACCATTTCGCTCTGCCTTAATTTATGCAAATTCTATTCTAATTAATATTATTTCCATTTCCATTTGGTATTCTTATATTATTTTTGCCTATCTTTAAGAGCTTAACAGCGCGGCAACTTCTTTCACGTGGCAGCCTTTCCTTTGTTTTTTTTTTCCCATGCGCGAGTTAATTTAGTCTTTTATACCCTCATCGGAAAGGGTATTAAGTTTACAATTGGCTAATATTTGGAGGGAAGCCCTTTTGGGTAAACTAATTAATATATTTATATTTACGACTGCAAGAACTTTATCAACTTTTTTTCTTAAATGTTTCTGCAATTTGAGAAATATCATCACTCATACGACATGTCATCCACATCCCACTAGAATTGTTTCGTGTAACACTTCTTCTTATAAGGGATGGAATTATATCTTAACCTAAACCATTAGCCCTAGAGAATAACTACATTGTATAAATAGTCCATGGACAAAAGCCCAAAAGCTATAGATGGCAATAGTTATGTCCATTTTGCAGTTTGAAATGCAAATGCCGTATGGATTTGATAAAATTAAAGAGTATCCCATATTCTGTAAAAGCAGCAATCACTTTAATCGTGTTAAGTACACGTTTTAGCCTTTTTTATGATAAATTAAACTTTTGGTTTTTGTTTTTGTTTTGATGCTCTTTTTCATTTAATTTAAATGTATGATAAATCATTTTGAGAACCGGTTCTATCTACTACTCGGCGAGCGGTGACTAGAAAGTGCCACCACTACCGCATCTTCTTTAGCTAACACAAAAAGTTTGAGGGAGTGGGAACAAAAGTAAGAGAGAAGAAGTAATATGGAGTGAGAGATGGAAGGTAAGCACACTTTTAACACGCGGCTTTATAAATAATTTGGATACGCGTGGCAACCAAATCGAATAAGTTTCTTTTTGCTTGGCAAGTTCCTTTCCTTTCAATTTGATGCCCATCAACAGATTGATGAGATGACGATGCTGAGAACTTTGAGAATCGAAGTGCTTGAGAAATTAATTATTTTGCTTGTAAAATCAGGGATAGCTTTAACCCATTGGGTTCTCTTATCCATTGGACCGTTGATCTATGTTTAACAAATGACGCAAGGTATTACACGAACATGCTGTAAGTGATGGCCAAGGGTGGGTAATTTTAATTTTTTTCTTTTCTTGCTTAGATGATGCGCCACTTAAGCGGGGCGTAGACAATTAAGGAAAAAGAAGCGGGCGTTCGGATCATTGAACCCAAATGGCAGCTAGCATCTCCAGGTATCTAGAGATGAATATACTCAGTGGCTTCAAATTTGCAAAATTTATTTCTGTAATCAAACACTGAGCCGCGAGCAGCCTGGCCTGGTCTGGTTTAGTTGGCTCAATCTCTGACGCTTTGTTTTGTTAATTTTATGCAAAGCTCTCCACACACGTTGGTTCTTACTCATGGATCTGCTTTACCATAAATTATTTTAATTTAATTCTGCCTGTACCCTTATTTTATTGCCCGTGCAAAGTTTTGGCTTACTTAAGTAAGCGACTTGCTATGATTTATGGGTTAAAAATTAAGAGCTTTCTATTAGCTGCATTTTTTCTCTTCTTATTTTTTTCGATTTTTTTCATTTTGTGGCTTCTACGGGGTCAAATGCCGCCTCAGATGGTCTATAAAGATATAGGAGTGAAATCAATGCAAGTTTCATTAATTGGCCATAATGATCCATAATGATTGCGTATTGTTTTGGCTTTAATTTGCATATGCATACCAAAATGTATCAGCAGTTGTAATGGATCTGTCTGCTTGAGAATGGCCAATGGAAAGCAGTTTCATATTGATTTAAAAGTTCGCATTCAAATATTGACATTGATGGGCAAATATTGATATGAGTGGGAATGGTTACGTTTGCCAAATTTCAACAAAACATACGTAAATCACCTTACACAGCTGCTCGTGCTGGTGCCGAAATTGACTCTGATGTTGGTTTGCCTAGGCAGGTCACTCCATCTGATGGCTGATCCATTGAAATGATTAGTAATTTTGTTTTTGTGTTCCTATATTTTGGCCCCCTCTCAATTTCTGTCTGAGTCAAATGAAACAATAGATTTTAGTTTTATTTTGGTTTTTGATTTTCGGTTTGTAGTTTATTGGATTTGCATGAGAATCAAATCTAAATTATCGCATAAATTTATGTTGACAATTCATTCGACTTTTCTATGTATTTGTGTGATTATTTGCTTGAGTGTGTGCGTATGTGTGTGGCTCTTCCTTTCTACTTTACGAGGAAAAAAATAAAAAAAAACTTGCATGACCTGTGTCTCTATCTATATATCTATTGTGCAGCAAACTTGTGTTTGTTATTTTAGTTTTTTTTTTGTTTAGCTCTGAACTAGTTTCCTACTTAAACAATGAATTTATTCATAAAGCTAAGAGGCGTGTGGGTAGCTAATACTTATAATCCATGTCTACAAAGAATAGACATACACATACTATGCATACATACATTCGTGTAAAATCAATTTAAACTACCATTAGGAACACGTGGCGTAAATGTAATACATATGTATGTATATGTTAACGATAGTTTGCCCCGTCTAAATCTTGATGGTTTATAATGAGCTCCAAAATGAGAAGAATTTAAAAAACAGAAAGTAATTTATTTTACCTAAGCTTAGCCAAGGGTAGGCTTTAGAGCTTCTGCCAAAAGCTAAAAGCTTTAATACACTTTTAAAAGGGAAACGGAAATTGAATCCATTTTGCCGCCATCAGACTAAAAGTCTGCTACGAAAACACAATTTTCTGATTTTGTCTGCTTTTATAGCAAATGCTGCTAAGTATGTTTAATATATTTAATACAAAAAATGTAATTTAAAAAATTCAATATTCGAATGCATGCTTGGGCTTTTTATAGTGATAGCCATCTGCTCGATAGTCCGTGTCATGTTTCGAGGCAGCTGCTGCCGGCTCTACGCTATAACTAAGGGAGGAAGCCGATGCTTGGATTCCATGATGGCGTCTGTGGGACTTGGACTTTCTTTGTTTGGGCTTGGCATATGAGACCTCAGGTGAGGTCCCGGCTAATCCAAATCCATCATCATCCAGATCATTATCGTCGGATACTAATACAGTGCGTTGATTGCCCGATACAAGAGTGCTATGATGTCCATGATGATTTAGCAATGAAGTGGGATCACTATAGAAATTGCCATCAATTATGTTGGTATCCTGTTGATTACCCAAGGCATTGGTTGGCCCTTGTAAGTGAGGTTGTCCGAATACATTGCCATTAAGAACATTTAAGCCCTGATAGTTGGGACGATTGCGTTGACGTGCATTAGTCAGACGTGGAACTTGTCCAAGCGCCAATTGAGCACCCAGCACTGGATCAAATGGAGCAGCTGCTGAAGCTTGGTTAGCACCAACTAAGGAGGGATCAAACTGATTTTGGTTTGGTCTTTGTGCAGCACCCAACTGGGCTCCCAGAACGGGATCGACTTGGCTTTGAATGGGTCGTTGACCGCCGGGACTCTGTCCTCCAAACGAAGGGTCAAATTGGTTTTGTAAAGGAATTTGTGATGAGCCTGGACGTTGTCCGCCAAGGGAAGGATCAAATTGACTCTGTAAGGGCGCTTGGGCCGAAACAGGAGCTTGACCTACAGCTGGCCGTTGAGCAACTGGAGCTTGGCTCCCAAGAAGAGGATCATTTGGATTTTGAAAGGGACGTTGAACGCCATATGAGGGATCAAACTGATTTTGATAACTACCAGCTTGGCCAGCGCCAGACAGTTGAGTGTTAAAAGAAGGATCAAAAGCATTCGGATTAGATAGTCCTTGTCCTGCGGCTAGTTGAGCACCACCAGCAGCTTGACTTTGTCCCCCCAGAGACGGATCAAGGACATTCCTATCGCCATAACTTCCCGGACGTGAGGGCCTTTGTGGCCTTTGCCCATTCCCAAGTACTGCCAGTTGACCTGCAGCTGGTGGTGAATTGTTTGGCAAGTTGCCAGCTGCAGGAGCTAAAGCACTTGCAGGCAACTGGCCACCGATAGGATCCGCAGTTCCACAGCCTGGTGGCTGATTGCCCGCTGCTAGCAATTGACAATTTTGCAAAGGAGCTACCGCACCAGTGGGCAGTTGCTGGCCAATTGGAAGATCTGGTCTGGACAGGGAATTTAACTCCGAGTCCTGTGACTGTACATTAATTTGGGTATGAGTATGAAAAACAGAATTGGGAGCGCTGGCATAAAGTATACGACTGGGACGATGGCGTCGATAGACAACTTGAGTGGCAGCAGGTGCAAAAAGATCTGCATTGGCGTTATTGTAGTCGGAGCGAATATGCGGCTTGCTTTCCTTATAGTGTATGTGTTCCGTTTTCACCTCGGGCTTCTTATCATAGTGGTGATAATGATCAATGCGCTGCTTTTTGGGCTCCTCGTGGTAATAGTACTTTGGCTCGTCGTGTTCTTCTTCCTTATGATAGACCACTCGTTCACTGGTATGCTTCTCTTTTTTGTAGTAAGGCTGTCCCTCTTCTTTCTCATCCTCCTCTGGGGGAAGATAATGATGGTCGCCATTGTCATCATCATGATGCTTTTTCTGATGCTTGGGATGTTTCTCGGCAAAACATGCCACCATCAAAAGACTCAACAACAAAATCCTGATCAAATCCTGATGAAGTAAAGTAGAGATAAGTAAAATGGGGCATTTCTTTCACCTTGCTGAATAATCACTCACCATTGTCTTAAGACCAGTGAAGCTTATATTTTCTAAGTATCATCTTTTATACCAAAACCAAAAAATTGAATGTGCATCGGAAGATGCATCGTCATCCCAATGCCAATCCAAAAATGTAGACCCGAAACCTGTTATCGGGCGTGAGAAATTCATTCACCGCTTTGTGTGACCCATTTGTTGAATTGAATGCCTGCAATTAAAATTCAAATTCTCCACCAATTCAGTATTCTAACAATAAGATGCCGCAATCACAAGTCGTAAATTTCTCCAAAATCAGAGCGTTTAAATTTATGGTCCCAAATGAACTGCATAAGCCGCCTATGACATTTCAGGTATAGCCTCTCTAAAAATATATTTCAATATCCAAACTGATTGTTTGACGTCTCACAAAAATCAAGTCCTTCTAAAATCAGTTTTTTGGCCTATAGGGTGAAAGGGAATATTAAAGTCGCTAAACACATTTAACAGGCAGAAGGAACCATATCCGCCTCTGTAACGTATAAACATACGTTCTTGACCAGTATCAATAGCCGAGTCGATTGAGATTTGTCCGTCTGTCTGCATGAACATGAGCTAGAGCTAGACCTACCAAATTTGCTTTGTAGACTTAGTTCTTGAGTATGCAGATAAAGTTAATTTGAAATTTTTCCCCCCTCAATTTAGGATCTATTTTTGGTACAAAGTATGCTTAGGTAGGTTCTTCGAATATAATCTCAGTTAGAATCCCGACTTTTGGAGTTACTTTCTTCAATTTTGTAGTTAAATTGGAAAGCCTTCATTTTGATTTGTTCTCCAGTAAAATTTTAGCTAAGTTGAAGTAATAACACACATTTAGAGATTTTGTTTTCAATGCATTATATTTGTTTTCGGCAGATGTGGTTATATTACTTAGGCACGGTGTTTGTAGACACGACGACGCACGGTTCTGTACTTGTAGCCCTGTTGGCTGGCAGCGGGTTGGTGATAATCGTAGCCAGGAGCCGAAGCAGCAGCCTCAACGCCAAAATCAGCCTGGTAAGAAGGAGCAGGCGCAGATTCGGCGGCGTGGAAGGCTGGTGCTGGGGCTGGTGCAGGTGCTGAGGCAGCAAATGACTGAGCGGGAGCTGGAGCAGCAAAGGACTGAACGGGAGCAGAGGCGGCAACATGATGTTGAACTGGAGCTGGGGCTGGAGCATGATGATGATGGACCTGTGGGGCAACTGGTGCAGGTGGCACATAAGTCCTCACGGGGGCTGGAGCCGAAGCTGCCACAACTGGAGCAGCGGGAGCTGGGGCAGCAAATGACTGAGCAGGAGCTGGAGCAGCAAAGGACTGAACGGGAGCAGAGGCGGCAACATGATGTTGAACTGGAGCTGGGGCTGGAGCATGATGATGATGGACCTGTGGGGCAACTGGTGCAGGTGGCACATAAGTCCTCACGGGAGCTGGAGCCGAAGCTGCCACAACTGGAGCAGCGGGAGCTGGGGCTGCAAATGACTGAGCAGGAGCTGGAGCAGCAAAGGACTGAACGGGAGCAGAGGCGGCAACATGATGTTGAACTGGAGCTGGGGCTGGAGCATGGTGATGATGGACCTGTGGGGCAACTGGTGCAGGTGGCACATAAGTCCTCACGGGAGCTGGAGCCGAAGCTGCCACAGCAGGAGCTGCATAATTGTAGCCCGCATCAGCGGCCACACACCCAACCAAAGCCAAAGCCAAAACAATGAATTTGTGCTAGAACGATTTCAACGCAAAAAAACAAAAAAAATTAAGCAAAAAAATTTTTACAACGAAACTATAATCCACATCAGCAGGAGTTTTGGCAGATGTTTCCCAAGACCTTTACCATTTTCAATCAAGTCTGTGTGCTGATAAGCCAAATACTCGAATAATAACTTTGAACCGCAACTCCTTTACTTTTATACAATCTGCCGAATCTTAAGCGCCAAACGGAAGTGCTGCATACTATAAATCACTAAAACGGCAGACTTTTTGCTTGTTTTTCTGTTTGCGAATAAAAATTTGTTTAATTAGGCAAATGCCTCGGCCAAAAAAAACACAGATGTTGCTGCTATCACTGTGGATTTTGACTGCTGGTGGCGTTCAGATTATAAAAACGCTCATTTATTGTTGTCAATAGGGCAAAAAAAAAAATTCATTCCGCAACAACAACATTAGGAGCACAAAAAAAAAGGAACAGTAAGTTTAATTGAATATTCATAAGTCCGAATTAACTATTTTTTGTCGAAGGCAATTTATATATATATATATATAAATATACACTTTCATACATACATACATATATGTTTATATATGGATAAGAATAAGGTAAACCTGATTTTAAAATAACTGGGTTTATGCTTTTATTTGGCTTAGTTCTTGCAGTTCGATTTCGATTTAGTTATTATCATAATATTTAATAATCAAACAGTAGCCACACAGTTTACGGGATATTTATTTGGAATTTAATCT
The DNA here is from genome assembly GCA_035045865.1 of Drosophila austrosaltans. Classification (NCBI taxonomy): domain Eukaryota; kingdom Metazoa; phylum Arthropoda; class Insecta; order Diptera; family Drosophilidae; genus Drosophila; species Drosophila austrosaltans. The sequence goes on along the minus strand of JAWNOQ010000207.1, from coordinate 614,642 downwards.
CTAACTTAGACCAGTTAACACACCATAAACTAAATGCTGTGGGAGTCCGGCAATGCTAATGACTTAATGATTTTACTTGATTGATTGATTAATCATACGTTTCCCAATGTAGCGCTAAAGGCGTTTCAAGAACGACCACAACCAGGTTCAAAGCAGTTTAAGCCAAAAAGGTTATTGTCTTCTAATGACTTCAAAAGTGAGCTGCTCAGACTTTAAGATAATGCGATATATTTAAAGTTTGTGTCTACTTTTTTTATATACATTAATATATAGCTGATAGTGTTTTCTTTTTTTATTTTTTTTTTTTTAATAATGCCTTCTTGTCATATAGCAATATGCAAATCAGCAGATTTACGTCAGGCATGCAAATTTCATCTGGTTAAACATATTTCAAATTCTGCATTCTCATTTCTATTCCATCGGAATGAATTAGCATTAGAATATAGTTTGCGGTAAACCCACAAACCTGTTGATTTGTTTGTTAAGGAATGTTTTTCAATATATTTATATTTTTTATTTTTGTTTTACAATTCATTTGTCTCCTCGTATTGTTCGCTCAGCGATGATGCAGCTCCTATTTGTGGTGGCAGATATGTTCGTTGTGGTGCAGACAGATTTTTAATCGACACGACTTGGAGTGCTGGACGAGGTTGCGATATGACTCTTTGGGATACTGGCGGCAAGTAAACTCGTTCAGGTCGCACCACGGGCTGAGCCACTGGCAGTGGCCGATGTATCACCACGTTTGGATGCGAAATAATCTGAACAGGACGGCTTATCGACACAGTTTTATGTGGAGGATGACCAATCGGCAGCAATTGAGGAGCAGGCTGCGATAGCACATGTACAGATGGACGCGAAACCGAAACAACTTGGCGCGATGGAGGTAGGTAAAGGGATGCCGGTCGTATCGCAGGAGTCTGCACTTCGTCTTGTGGTCGGTATATGGCAGAAGGTAGGTTCTGAATTTGCCTTACTGGTGGCAAATACGTCCTTGCGATTCCTGTTGTACTGACCAAGCCCACCAGAGCTACCATTATAGCCACAGAGATTGCGTTCTATAAAAAGTTAGGAAAAAAAAAAACAATTTAAAAAAATTATTTTTAATCTATCATCATTTTTTAATTTAACTCACCATCTTGTTGTCTCTTCAAGTCCAATTATTGAATTGTAATTTAGATGTCGACGTATTTGGTATTTATACGACATTTGCCACTTGCTCCTCCAGTCTAAAAATCTTTATACAATAAAAATTAAAAATAAACAGACAAAACAAAAACTTCCACGCGTTCGGTTTCAAATTTGGATTGAATTTAACTTTTACTGTCCGCCTTATTGCATCATATTAAACAATATTGGGGAATTATTGGAAGCAGTTGAACAAGTCCATCAAAAGCCATTTAAGTTAACTGTCTATTGTATTTTTTGTTTCGATGCTTTCACTTACTAAACCAGTAATAATATTAGATTACTATCTATCATTTCTTAAAATGGAGTTCTCAAATTTTTATATATACCATCACGTCATGATGGTACGGAAATATTTCAAAATATGTAAGGACAATCAAGACAAGCAATGGTAGTTGACTTGATGATACCCACTAGTTGAAGTTAAGAATAAAAACTTAAACTAAGTTCCTTTTATTCGATGTATCGTTTTAATCAAAATGTAATATTTATATTTAATTCAATATTGATTGAAAAAATTTCCCTTTCACTACGCCCATGTCTAAATGCTTCACAGTGGGCTTAACAGTTGTATGTTATTAGTCAAGACTCGAACCATAAATGTTAATGAAAAAGTTGCCTTTTCAAGTATCTTTTTATTTAATTAAAAATCACTTTATGTAGATTTTAGTGATCTTTTAATAAACTCTAATTTTTTAATAATTTGTTTTTTTTTTTTTTTTTTTAGCTTGCATTTACCAGTGATCAATTAATGATATCAATAAGGCTAAGCTCCATCTCAAAAGATCAAGATTAATGGTTGGCATTAGGTTGTACAAAATATAAATGTGTGTAAATGTATACACACTGTGAATATAAAAAGAGAAAGAGAACTCTATTCAGTTTTTAAATGCATATTCGTCCATTTTTTGATTAAGAATACAATATTTAAGAACCAAACTTGTTCTTAATTATGCCCAATATGAAATTTATTAACACTAAATTTTCGAAACATTCCCCAAAAAACTAACTAATAGAACCGGTCCGCGAAATGGTAGAAAAAAATAGGTGCTAAGATGTGAAGTGATGGGGATACTTATAGTTCCACTATAAATATATATGTATACATACAAAACCAAAGTCCTCCGTTAAGGTATTTATAGTTATATGTACATACATACGTAAATACTGACACGCCCTATAAACACCACTGTATAAACAGTTTACGATTGTATGCTTCAAACTCGTTTACTGTTTTATGCCATTTGCAATAAATCGAGCCAAAAATTCATCCAATTAAATACAAGCAACGAAATTTGCGCGTGTTTTACTTTAACGCTTTGCTTATAAGATGAAGTAATCATAGCTAATTTTATAGCAGTTTGAGAATTCACCTAAATGCCGGAAACTTACAGTTAGAAATAACTATGGCGCTCGATTGTTGTGGATCAAGTCAAAGCAAAACTAATGCCTGAATCCCAACTGTCGTCGATGTACAATCATTTATATAAGTATACATACATACATGTCTGTATACATATGTACCGAAAAGAGATAAGTTAAGATACGTTGAGATGAGTAAGGCCGGTCAGGGACACAACCATCTCTGATTTTTCTATGAGTAACTTTTGGTAGTTCGTTAACTAAATGACTGCTTAAAGGCTATCGCCCATGACGAACATCATCTAGCTAAGTATGAGAATATTAAAATCATAAATTCTAAGAAACCAGATTCCAGTTTTATATTGTCGCTGCTTCGTTTTGTTCTAAGATTATGTTATAAAACCACAAACAAAAACTGCGTAAAAACTTATAAAAGAAAAGAAAAAAAACCCCCTCATAAATAATAATCAATAAAAACAAATCTATGATAGTTATACCCAAAACTCGCTGTAGTTCAATGCTCCAACCGATCAACATGTAAGCCCAGTGGGCCACGTAAAACCAGCCAAGTTATGCTGATATTTAAAACCGGGCTAGTTTCGGGTGAGCCCAACGCAGCATCTAGCCAAGCCATATCACTGGACATGAACTGGATCAAAAGACCATTAGCGATAGATTGAAGGATGTTGGATTTATCATATCGATTCTATTTCGTAACCAAAACTGTCTAATAATCTTCTCGATTACCATCATCAAAATAAAGTGTTTTTGGTTGCTTATATCTTCAAATCCAAACAAAAATTTCAAACTGAAATTAAGAATGCAAATAAATACTAATTAAGCGTACCTGTTTTCCAATTTTGCGAACGAGAGATCGATTTATTTGTAAAGTAAAAGTGAAGCATATATTATTGGAAACTTGGGAGCAACGAAACGGGAATTTCGCTGTCAGGCAATGGGTCAGAAGTAAACAGGAAATTTGGCAAGCGGATGACCTTGAAAAGGCTGACTAAATCTCAAACTGAATCCAAGCAAACGAAAAGTGGCAGAGGTCAGTTATGATGATGCATTCTAAACTGGTTTAAGGGCAACAAAACAAACAGATGTAGTACAAAGTAAAGTGACCCTGAAACGTTTTCATTTAAGTGAATAGTTGCCTCCTTGAAGGCTAAAGGGAGAGTTTGTGTTCCGTCGTGATATTATACTAATTGGGTGGGGTTCCTATTAATAAAGTATTTCAAAAGAATTGTCCTAATTCTGTGTGGTTCCTATTATTAAAGTATTCCAAAAGAAATTCCCATAACAGCCGAATAGAATATTTGAAACTTGAAATAATTTGTTAATTAATTTTTTTCGCGCTTATATTTTGGTTTTTACCTCTTCCGTCAAACGATAAAAAGATTTAAGTTAATATAAAAGGTTTGTCCAGACATAAAACTTAAGGCTAATTAAGGGACCATTGCCTATGGGCCAATCAATATGCACCAAAAAATGTAATTCCCATTTGGCCAACAATTGATTGGCCAACTAAATATTCGCAAACTCTGTAGAACAAAAGAGACAAACAAAATCTAAAAACTGTTCACGCATGCGGGACTGAATCCCGTTCCCAAAAAGCAATCCAAACCATCTATATTTCACCGGTTTTTCTTGAATTTAAATTAAAACTTTTTATTATTATTTTACTCCCGCTCCTCCACCTTCGCCACTCAATCTCCTTAATGCCTCACTCTTCCCCAGTTAAGTTTTGTCTGCGTGGTTGCTTTTTGCATTTTGTTTTGGCCTTAGTTATGATTTTAATATTATTGTATTATACATATACATAGATATAGCCCGTTCCACTAACTACCCCACCACGTTCTTCCCTATCACGCCCAACAAATTTATACATATCAGAGCTAAAACCCATTTACGGCTTTTCGCATTTTGTTTCTAATTTTGTCGTCTGTTTCATGTCATCGTATTTCATTGTGTTCAAATGTATAACGCCTGGGCGATCTCTGACGCTATAAGTGGGAGAGAGATGGCTAGGGAGAGGCATGTAGAAAGAGAGGAAGAGCGAGAGAGTTAAATAATTTTATAGGTTCTGACTGGTTAACGTTTTAAAGCCAAACAGTCAAGCAGGTTCGTTTTGACGTTTTGTCTTTTTTTTTTTTTGGGTCGCTGTCGAGAAGCTTCTGCCGAAGATGATGCTGACCATTATCATGATCATCCTGAGGTGCGCCGAGCTGATCTATAAATATTTTGGTGGTCTAGAGCTTCGACACAGTCGCAATTCTACATTCGTTGTGTGGATTTGAAGCTGAGCAAAAATGGTAAGAGCCGTGTGAATAAACGAGGATAAGCAGCGACCATGACCGTGAAACATATATAATCAATCTTAGCGATCTCATCTGTTTGGACTAAAGCAACTTTTTATAATTTGCATTTTTCAGAAATTCCTTATCGTTCTCGCCCTGGTGGCAGTGGCAAGTGCCGATGTCTCGCATCTCTTCTCTCATAGCAACAATCTTCAAGAAGATGGCTATCATTACGGACCACCCGCCCATCCTTTAGTAATCGATGTGCCTTATGTGCACGAGCCCAGTGTACCCCAAGTGATCTACACACCACCCCCACCACCACCACCAACACCCAAGGTGTACCGTCCACCAGTTACAACACCAGCTGGAATCCTAAAGGAAGATGGTTACCATTATGGCCAGCCATCAGTGGTATTCGAAATTCGGGTAAATACACCTCCTTCCCCATCAAACCTATCTAAGCCAAATGTTAAATATATACATCCTCCACAAAAGGCTACTCCTCCACCACCACCACCACCACGACCCACACCAAAGGTGGTTATCGAAAAACCAAGCAGGCCAACTGTTGAATACCTGCCTCCAGCACCAGTCAAACCTATTTATAACCCACCACCACCAGCCCCAGTAAAGAAGGTTGTTTACAATCCACCCCCACCACCACCACCACCTGTTAAGAAGGTTATTTACAACCCACCCCCACCACCACCACCCACCCCGAGAGTGATCATCGAGAAGCCAAGCAAGCCAACCGCTGAATACCTGCCTCCAGCACCAGTCAGGCCAATTTACAATCCACCTCCACCAGCACCGGTTAAAAAGGTTGTTTACAACCCACCCCCACCACCACCTCCACCAGTTAAGAAGGTTATTTACAACCCACCCCCACCACCACCACCAGCCCCCACCCCAAAAGTGATCATCGAAAAACCAAGCAGGCCAACTGCTGAATACCTGCCTCCAGCACCCGTCAAGCCTATTTACAATCCACCCCCACCAGCGCCAGTTAAGAAGGTTGTTTACAATCCACCACCACCACCACCACCAGCGCCAGTTAAGAAGGTTGTTTACAATCCACCCCCACCACCACCACCACAAGTTTACCATCCTGAACCCAGTAACATTGTTGCTTCCCATCAGGGATATAGCTACCCCAACGATCCCCAGCCATCCTTCGAATATTAAGCATTTGACGCTTTTTGTAAATAAAAGTCAAGGGATGTTCTTGTAGTATAAGATTCCTATTTTTTTTTTCGCGAACGAATTAGTGTGTAATCGATGATTTGGATCCTCATGAAGACGAGGACAAAATCACCGAATATGTCATTGAAATAAAATCAAGATATCAAACTATATCAGCACTGACTTTCTATATAGCACATGTACATAGGTATTAAGCCTGAACGTGTACATGAAACTGTACAAACTTCCTTGTCATTTTTTTTTTTTAATTAATTTTGTTTGCATGCAGAAGAGAGCATTTCTGATCCTACACAAAATATCGTCAACAAGACATATATTGTGTATTCTTAATCGACATCAGACTATTAAAGTAAGGGCTACTAGATATTTTTTAAATTGTTACCACGCTCACTTGCGCCCCCGTCTTTTGACTTTAATGTATACTTTTACTCTATGGCTACAGGAAAGTTGCAAAAGAGTTTGGATTTATAACACATAAAGGTATTTCATTTGTATAGGGTATGCCCGGGTCGGGTGGGACAAGACATTTTAAATTCTCACATACTTTTTTGGCATTCGAGACGCATTCTGTTTAAATTATAGAACTTAAATCAAGGGTATGAACATGTCCATGCCCAATAGTTGACTATCATTTAGTCATTTTAATACTACAAGTATGCAGCAATTATTATTAAATGCTCGGTAAATAAATAGTGTATCTCAAAATGAAAATATTTGGTGTGAAACACTTGTCCTGCTCCAAGAGGTTTAAAATCAACTTAAATCCAAAGGGTACATAGAAATACCATAAACTATTAGCCTATTTATTGGCAACGCTTTGCAAATAGCCACACGAATCCTATAAGCATGCAACAAAAGTTTTCTTTACTATTAAAACACTAACATACATATGTATGGAATACTTAAAGGCTCTTCAATATACATCTCAAGTTCATAGAACAATAACACTCATCTTCTCTAATCTGAACTGACAAATTTCAATATTAAATTATTAAACCTAAAAAAAAGAAGCGAGTTCTATTTGAATGTTAATATGAGTCTCAGGCGTACTCTGGCAAACATTTACATTGCCAAGTGGGTCAAGTTTTGTTTTATTTTGTGAATAAATAAGACAACAGTTAGCCATGCCCAGCTTGTTGAAAGTGACATATGAGAAATGAGACAAACTGTCAAATGCTGAAAGCCGATCCTCCAAATACCAAAACCTTATTGTTGCCTAAAAATTGATAAACAAACTTTTTAAAGTTGGTTTAAGATTAAATAATCAGCATGGCATGGACAAAATAAAAGAAAAAATATATAAAATAAAAGTGTTTAAATTGTCGCGTACGAATGCAATGGCAATGGGAGAAAATACCTGGTGGAATAAGCTTTTTGTGTAGACTGGATTGGTAGCAGTTGCATTATTCATTTACTCTGCGCTTGACTGGCTGTCAGTCAACTAACTTTTTTTTATATAGAATCATTAATATTGAAGCAAATCGAATTAAAGACAATATTTAAAGCTTTAAGCAACTTCACTGACTGAACTGAACTGAAACTGACACTTGACCCCACAAAACAAGTCTTAGCCTTGGCAATGAGGCTGGCGTCTGTGATTATGGTGATGGTGTTTGGAGTGCTCGAACATCTCCATCTCCATCTCCATCTCTATCTCCATATGAATCTAAGATCTTCGAACTCCAATCTCCCATCTACAAACTCCGCTTCCAACATAGCTGTAGCTGTTTATTTTTCTAGGGCTGTTGTTTCTGTTAATGGCAAAGTCATCGTCTCTTAGCAATTAATAAAGTGAGCCGAAAATGCTGGGGCCAAGAAACACATATATGTAGAAGTATAAATAGTTTGAGTCTTTATGCCGGCGCTTGCATTCGTTCGCGTTACTCAAGCTGAAAGCATTAAACCTCCAACCAATTCTAATAGAATCACCTTCAAAATGGTAAAACAAATTATTTAATAACTTCTTCTTTATTTTTGTTTTGTAACATGTGCAATATATTAATTTGTTTTTGAAGCAAATGCTAAACATAATTTTAACCATCGCAATAGCAGTCACATTACTGCCTGGCATTCAATCGGATGTCTCCCAGTTGGTACGCTCGGGTAACGGTTTTGTCTATGATGTACCCAAGGTCAGTGAACTCGAATTGGAGGTGAATAACGAGTTTCCCACAGGCGAAGAATTCCCCCAAGATGCCATACCAGTAGCTCCATCAGATGCACAGCTCGGCAATGCCGAAACGGACGAAATACTCATTGATAATGCTTCTGAATCCGAACCAAAATTGAGCACCAGCAGCATCCATGGCTATAAATACCAAGTGCCCAGCAAACGTTTTAAAAGCTAAGATCAATGTCGATTTTATGTCTTTTATTTTTTTTTTTTTGCTTATTTTTTCTGATTTTTCTGTTGTACCAAAGTTTTGTAAGCCTAATAAAAATAACATTGAAATAACTCTAACATTGCGTTGATGTTGCCTTTCACTTAAAAGCCCTTGAGCTAAGGCAAGAGCTTAGAATCAGACTGAAATTCTTTTTAAAAAAATATAAAACCTTTTAGGCTGAATTTGGAAAATCCAAATTTTTAGTTTAATAAAATTTTAAGCATAGATCTTTATTCTATTGTCTGTTTCAATACGATTTTGATTTATGTCCAAAGTCGGTTTGTAGCTGTATAATAGATCTTTCAATTTTGACTTCATTAGCCAACTGGTTTCGATATGAAGTTAAGCTGGCAATTTTGTTTACAGACTTTGAATAAGGCCTTTTAATTTGTCAGTTGCTCATCGTTTTCATAAATTCGTACATAAATTATGCGAAAAGTGGCGAAATGCGAGCAGCTACCATCAATTTCTAATTGATTTGACAATCGATCAGCGGGCAGTTCAACAACCCGCATAAATTAGCTAACCGAAAATCGGAGATGTCTGATAAACAACACAAAAAAAGTGATAGTTGATTTTGTCTGAGGAATTCTATTTTGGTTGCTGCTGCTGCCGTGACTACTTATCAAACTAATTAGTTGTATGTTTAAGCACAGAGTAATTAATCATGGCTTAGACTCGGAGCGATCCAATTTTAGTTCTCACCCTAGTGCTGCAGCGTTGGCGTAAGTCGAGCAAAAGTATCTACTGCTTCCGCAAGCTTAACGTCATTCCAGCTGAAGAGAGGCTTAAAGATGCCCCCACAAGAAAAACAAAAAAAAAAATTAAAACTCAAAACGACAGCGACAACTTTATTGTTAGTCGATTATTATGGGGGCCATGAAACTGACCACTCACCAAACAACAGCAGCGAGATAGACACCAAACTTCTTGAGTGTGCGCGCGCTTCGTAATTATTATAAATGAAGTCCAAATGATTTATGACAGCAGCGCGGGGCGCGCTTACAGCACTTCTGCTGCTGCGGAACTAAAATATGAATATGAATTTCATGTATGCTACGAGCCCTCGGTCAACATCGGAAGCATATGACACAATAACCGCAAGAAACTGAAACTGAAGCCGATAACTGAAACTGAAACTGAAACTTAGACTAAAACTTAACTGAACTGAACTGGAACCAACACCAGCGTGTTGGGTGCTAAGTGACGCCGTTGATGAAAAGTCGTCGCGGTGGATGCTCGTAAAAACAAAAAAAAAAATCTTTAGTAATCTTTAGTTGATGCCCTGACGACGTTTTTAACACCCTTTGCAAGAATCTTTCGCTTCTCTATTAATTATGGGCCAACCTTTAGATTTTTTATTTTATTCCGGAATCAATTTCGATCTAAACAGAACTGATTCGATTAAAACAAAAATAAGCAAGTCCTTTGGTTATATCTAAAGCTTAAAGTTGAGCTTATGAACATTGTTTATGAAATCCAAAATAAAAACAATCTCGCACATGTGACTGTATTTTTCTGGACGTTTTAATCCGAATCTAGAAAATATGTTCTCCAAAAGTGAACTTGGACAAACTTTGTTTATACATTTGCAGATATAACCATTATTATCGTTAGAGTATCTAGAAAACAATGCGACTCTGCTGGTCGACGATTCGGAGCGCTAATAATGCATACAAACATCAATAGTTATATCGATACACAAAGAAAGAATGCCATAACCGCCGAACCAAACTAAACTGAGTTAAGCTGAACGTTTCGGATCGATTTAAATAATAATAATTATTGGCCTTTTGAGCCATGGACATTCGTCCAGTGCGGACGAACTGTTTTAGAATTTTGACTATAAATAAACAGGTGCCCAGCGTGTTAAGCAATCATTTACGAATCAAGAGCTCAAGGTGTAACACACTAAAACACATAGAGAACCAGACAAGATGGTAAGTTCCCCATTTAACAGTACTTTTACATCCTATGGACTGATTTTGATTTGGTTGCAGAGATTTTTTATACTGGTCGCTTGCCTAGTGGCTCTGAGTTCAGCTGATGTCTCGCACTTGTCAGTGGAAGAGCTTTTGGGGAATCAGCATAGCGAACATGGCTATGGTTATGATTATCCCAAGCCTGTGGTACCGTTTATAATAGAAAGTACCACAGAGGCACCAATACCGGTGCCTACATATCTGCCACCACCACCACCAACACCACCGAAACCAGTCCCAACATATTTGCCGCCACTACCGACCACCACAACAACAACGACAACTACTACAACGCCAGCACCAAAGCCAGTGCCAACGTATCTGCCACCACCACCACCACCACCACCACCGCCATCAACCACAACCACAACGACAACAACCCCACCACCCACGCCAGTTCCCACTTATCTGCCACCAGTACCCACATATCTACCTCCTGTGGAACCCATCGTGGTTGAGGAGATAAAAGAGGAAGTGGATCATGGCTATCACTACGAAGCGCCAGCTAAGGCTTTCGTATTCTAAAGAGAATAAGGAGATAAGATATCTCTCTTCTCTCTCGCCCCGACTGTGACTGATGACCCGGACTTTTGTTGGTTTTATCTCGTTGATAGGTTTATGCAATATATAGTTAATTCATGTAAAATAAATCACTTTTTTTTTGTTTGTTAACCAATAGTTGATCCCAATTCAAGTCAATCACCGCCACTTGTCTGTTTTATCTCATCGAATGCATATTCATTAGCAATTTGGCTTAAATGTGCAGTCCACCAAAATGGGAAAACAGAGACTGAACACACATGCCGATAATTGTTGAAGAAAAGTGTAAAGAAAACCACGCATTAGAAAACGAGAGGGCAGCCAAATTATAGCTGGCCTTTGTCTCAAAAAGAAAAAAAAAACCAAAAAGATAATATTGATTGCTTCCCATCTAAAAGCCAACGAAAACAAAAATACACCAGTGGAAATGCAAGCTCGAATTGATGTATAAAAGACGAAACCTCTGGGGAGATAATCATTATTTCGAGTTCACAGCAATCAGCAGCAGCATCGATCAGGCAATATGGTAAAGAGGATCATCCTTAATATAGAAATATCCATATTGCTTTACTGACAATTTTTTTTATTTTTTTTTTTTTTTTTGTGTTATCCTAGAAACCCTTGGTGGTCCTAATAGCTCTATTAGGCCTGAGCCTAAGCGTTCGAGCTGATGTCTCCCATTTGTTGCATAATTTTGGCTTAGATGGAGGTTATCCACCACACCACGATCACCACGATCATCACGATCACCATGATCACCATGATCACCATGATCACCATGATCACCATGATCATCATGATCATCACGATCATCATGAGCATCACCATGAGCACAATCACTTTGACCCGCACTCATCGCATGATCATCACGATCTTCACATTGACTTGCACTATAATCCTGAACCGCTACAACAGCAACATCATCATCATCATCATGAGGTCCCCAGTGGATATAGTTACGGAACTCCTAAGCTCACCTATTTGCCAGCAGAGAAACCACGCAAAAAGTATTTGCCACCTAAAGTGTCGCTGCCTCCACCACCCCCTCCGCCTCCGTCACATCCAAAGGCCACATATTTGCCACCACCCAAAGTGGAAGTGAAGTATCTGCCTCCTGAGCCACCAGTACCCAAATATCTTCCACCAAAAATACCCCCTAGTTTGCCGCCACCACCACCACCACCCACAACCAAGCCGATCTATCTGCCTCCCGCTAAACCAGAAGTTAAATATTTGCCTTCCCAGCCTGCAACCAAGTACTTGCCGCCCCAGCCTGCACCCAAGTATTTGCCACCTCAGCCTGCACCAAAATATTTGCCCCCTAAGGCACAACCCATACTTCCACCGCCTCCACCACCACCAGCACCAGCTCCAAAGGCCAGCTATTTGCCACCACCAAAACCGGAAGTTAAGTATATACCACCTGAGTCTAGTCTGGCCCCGCCAGACCCACACTTCCACATTCCCATCCCTTCGTATGCTCTGCCTCTGGATCCGGCGCCGAGCTCGTTGCCATTGGAACATTCCCATGAACATGATCATGGGTATCATTATCAGCAGCCTCTGAGGCGCTTTAAACTCTAAGCCAACAAGAACTACCACCACTAGCACTACCACTAATACCACCACAAACACCCACCAGACAGAACAGTTTAACAAAACCTCATCAACAAACCACCTGCATTTTATTTTAAGTTTTCTTTTTTTTTTTTCTGTGCAAATAAAAAATCAATTTTAAAACCAAAATTAAATTCAAAACAAAAAAATTCGTCAATCGACTTACGTCAGTATCAAAGTCAAACCAATCAATGGCATTTTATCCCAGAGTCATTTACTATTAACATTTACAAAGATTATAAACGAAAAGGGTCGGGAATCGGCTCTGACCTTCGAGACTAAAACAATAAACTGAAAAGTGGCCAATCAACCGAAATAGCCAACGCACGCGCTGCACCTTTCAGACCCATCATCACCTGCAGCGTCCGCAGCCATTTGAGACACATAATTATGGTCTTTATGAATGAATAATGATCTATTATAGCAACAGATCCGTTGTTATTTATGTGTAGTATTGTGTGTATATTGTGGTGTATTTTACAGAAACAGTGAAACAACAAACTAAATGGCTAATTGCCAATTGCAGCCGCCAGCCAATACGAACATGATGATGATAGACAGTGTTGACCTCTTTCAATGTTGGATCCAAGTTAATCCAAATCTGTAAAAATGGTCATGGACTCAAACATTTCCCCTTTTCTATTTCAAAACAAACTTTGCACTTTCCAATTAACGTAGCTGGTACCAATATCTAAACGTAGCTGGTACAGAAATTGATGATTGTAAATCTAGAATCCCAAATTTCCTCAACTTGAAAATTCTACTTTCTTTATACTAAAAACAAATTGGAGTTAAATATGGTATGTGTGCAAGAGAGTAGCCGGATTCGATTTGGTTTTTTGTAAGCCGGTAATCAAATTAAAATTTGTTTGGATTTCACAGACCTGTCAACGATATTGAAATATATCAAAATGCTATTTATTTGATTGAAGTCTCTCATATCAAACTTAAGGTGACTGCTATTCAAACATGCCTCGACAAAAAATTCTCGCAGACCAATCCATCAAGATGAAATGTACCAATTACGAGTGAAGCCACTCTATCGACATTGTTCAGTTTTCAGGAACAATTTCGTAATGCTTAAATCTATTTTTCCAGGCTTTATTGTTTAAAAGATCCTCCATTTGAGCTTCCGCCTATGAATTGGCACATATCGCGCTTTTAATATGCAATGTAACCACTCATTGGTATATCGGTATAGCCATGGCCATAGCTAACTCAACCAAGCCTTATTTAATTGATAGTTCAGTTCGGCCCATTGCCAAAAAGTGTTTCAAATATAATCGTATGAAGCTATGCATAAAACGTCTATAAATGTGGCTCCCCCATTCCACTTTGGCACTAAAAACAAAGCCAACGCACATGATGATTCGAATTTAGAGATTTTTTCTTGTTTTAATAGAATTCCGAGGGGTGAAATAACTACTAAATGCCGCTCAACTGACAGCTGGCGTCGGCGTTAACGGCGACGACGACCGCTTTATAGCGGTGAACTGGCTCGATCCAACTTGATTCTGTACGTATAAATAAAGAAGCACTTGCCGGAAACTGTATCATTTGAGTGAAGCCGATAGGCGAAGTGAGAACGTTTGCAAAATGGTTAGTGATACTCTATACAACCGATTCTAAGCTTTTCCTAATTTCTTCTAATATTTTCTCTTCTACAGAAAGTTCTGGTTGTGGTTATGTGTAGCTTGGCTCTGGCAGCCGCTGATGTATCGCATTTATTTGGACATGATCACGATCATCATAATCATGATCATGAGGAGCATCCGGGCTACAACTATGACCCACCGAGTATACCCTTTGAATTGCCCACACCAGCCCCGGCTTATTTACCTCCTGAGGAACCACCAGCACCAACTCCTGTTTACCTGCCCCCTGTGAAAGTCGTTACCCCACCACCTCCCGTTTATTTGCCTCCTCAAACGGTTAAGCCAGAACTTCCAGTGAAGCCAAAAACTTCTTATTTACCACCAGCTCCGCTACCAACTGTAAGACCAGTGGCACCTGCTGTCAGAATTGAAACTCCCAAGCCGGCTTATTTGCCGCCTCCACCTCCTCCACCACCACAGCCAAAATCGGAATACTTGCCCCCAGCACCAGTGTCCACCTTTAAGATTCCCGTCCCATCCTATGCTGCTCCTCTGGACGAGCCATTGAACACCTACTTGCCGCCACAAGAACCACACAGCAGCGCTGAAGACGGCTATCACTACTATGCTCCAGCCAAACCCTTCCTATTTTAACACTTTAGCCATTTTTTTTTTTTTTTGCTATATTCTGCCGTCACTACTATATATCATGTGTGTATATACTTATCGATGTTTTGAAGTTATTTATTTGTTAACTGCACTAAAAATAAATTGAGCTTACTCAAAAAGACACACATCCTGCTCTGAACTTGAACTTGGCTAGGGGGAAAATCCTATTAAAAGCTTGACCACGAACTTGTCTCAACTCAAGTGCCATGACAACATAATTACGTGTGCGTACATTGGATCTAAATATATCCAAAGCAAAAAATTAAGCCAGTTTCAGTTTCATTCATGTCCACATAAGCGAGGGGATCAATAAAAGTTCGCATCGTTGTTCCCCATCTTACTTGGCACTGAGGTTTTTTAAAACCAGTAACCACGTTTTAAAAAACAATATCAAAAACGATTTGGCAACGAAACTGAAACATTGTATTTACCCTCGCAGATGATCAATTCGGACCTCGTTTCAGGTGAGTTATGCTCTTTGGCCAAAATATCAAATTGGCAAATTCCACATTTGATTTATTGGCCATGGATCAATGAGTAATTGAATCTGATACCCAAAACGATTTAAGCTTATATTTAAACGCTAATTTTATGGCTCGAATGGCTTTGATTTATGACACATTCGAATCGATTAAAAACAATAGCAGCCCATTGTTTTTTTCTAATCTAGTGAGGTGTGAAAAAAGCCGTGGATCATCCGCTATTCTTTTAACGCCCCCGCCAACTTTTCGAAAGTGAAATTGATACAAACAGGAAACAACCACAAAGAGTCAAAAAAAAAAAAAATCTAACTAATTTTGGCAATCTTCCTCTAAATGTAGAATGTTTAAGCGATCAAACAACAAATTAAATTGAATTTATGCAAATGACAAAGAACTAGTTCTACCGCCCTCTCCAGAACCAAAATAACTTCACCGTCATCCAATTGGAGTTCAAATTTGTTATCAAATGTTATGCAAATTAATTAGATTATTACGTTTATTTGCTTTAAATGATTTATTTAGCAACTGTTACTGTTGTTATCGCTGCCGATGTCGTTGTGGTTTATAGAAGCTTAACGTTTAATAAAACATAGCCATAAATTAAATCTTCATCGGTATTTGCTTTTTGAAAGTGTCTTCATATATTCGTGTTGACGTACCCATATGCGAGAATCTGGAAGTTGAACTGACCCCGGGCGGTATAGCTAGTTTAGCTTTTAACCAACGCGAAAACAAAATAAAAACTAAGCATTTGTTTCCTAGTTTAATGCCCGAAATTGATTAAAACTAAAAACAAACAACTAAGGCTAAGGTATAAAATTTAGATGAGACACCAAGAACAAAAATGTTAAAAAAAATACCCAAAGCAGAATGCTTAAAGCGAATTGTGAAGTCAACCCCCAAAAATCCTTATGTAATGTCCTGGGTCCTTAAAGTTAATTTAAATATAAATTAAATTTGATTAGTTTGATACAAAAATTATGTTAAGAACTACAATTTAAAATAAACTCCCTCTCAAACTCTCTCAATTACGAATTCCGAATATAAACCTTTCTAAACAGAATTAGTTGTTTTTTATATAAAATTCAGCAGAGAATTATTCAGAACTATAAACGGGCGCTTTGGTGGAGATAAACGATGGTCTTCTTTTAGGCAAACTTAAAAAACGCCTAAAATTATGCCACGTAATATTTCCATTTGGTGTTGTGTTATGTTCATTTCAAATCTTTTTCAATTGGCACGTTAAAAAAAAGGTGAAATTTAAAACCGAATAAGGTAACATTAAAACAGTTAACGGATTAGTAAATGTAATATCAAAACCACTTATAAAAAAATGATATAAAATAAAATTAAAAAATTAATATGAAATAAAAACCAAAGCCAAGCCATTATTAAAACATAATTTGTCATAATCAACACTTTGACATATTCCGATGTAACATTTTCTGTTTCTTGATTAATAATCCAACATTTGGCCAGGGTCAGTTCAATAATTGCCACTTGTCTGGGGCTTTTAGGAAGTGTTGCATCTATGAAAGACACAGTTTGTCATAGATACGAGGGCTGTTTTAAAAGTCAGGTTTTCAACAAATTTCATTTAGCGTGATACATTTTTTCAAAATTTTTAATTTCTTTCTAATAGTAAGTTTCTCAAGAGATGTTTTTCTTGTTACAGCTAGCTTGTTATATATAGATTTCCGTGATGCCAATTTCGACAATAATTTGTTGTTTTTTTTTTTTTTTTGGACTAAGCATGTTGGCAAAAATGAGAAACAGTAAATTGACTTATTAAACTGCCCTCGAATATACTATACATAATTACCTTTGAAAGGCTGCAAATCAATAAAAACGGCTATCAATTCATCAATCAATCAAACGATCTTCATATTGATGGTCTCTTGCTAACTCTCTCACACCAGACACCAAACTAAATCAGCATTCTAATGACTTTTAAATCAGATTTGTTTGCACTTTGTTTTTCATTTAGCAGAAGCATCTTCCCAAATTAGTAAACCGGTTGATTTAATGTATTTTGAAAGTGTTTTTTTGTTTTTTTTTTTGTTTTCGGTAGACTTGTTGTTAGTTTTGGTTCACGACCCGACAAGAAGCGACTCATGCAGAAACCTGCATAAATAATCATACACAATTTGTTTTAAATCGCTCTCACAATCGTAAGAAGTTATATAATAAGCTTCGCAAGTTGTCCGACTACAGTGCGATGAAGAATCTTCATTTAAAGCTTCCGTATGCAAATGACAGTATGTACAAAAACCCATACACTTATTACCAAATATATATGGCCACAAGCAGAACTTCCATAATTGCTGTATTATTGCACTGCATTATTTGGTGAAGACACGATGAAGCCAATAAATTTACATTATCTCTAGTATGCGTAAAGGCAGTTCAACTTTTAACTGAAGGCTTAAATTTGATTGGTAGTGAATAAAAAGTTCTTCGAGTAACTGTGCGTGTTCAGGCAAATTCGTGATTAATGGTATTCCACTCAGGTCCAAGATGAGAAAATGAGAACGAATTTTATACAATTTCGAAACATTTATTGTACTTTGATGAGCTGTGAATATGATTATTATTGTTATAATGAAATAAGACCCCCTAAAGGCCTTGACTCAATGAATGAAACATTCAGTAGAAAAGTGAATAGAAGATATGGTGTTTGTTTTGTTTAAAAAATAATTTACTTTTATTTATTTACTTTACTTTTCGCAATTCAAAAAATATCTGAATACTTTTGATTGTTTTGCGCGCATAGAACATCATTTGTCTCTTTGTACTTTGCTGTTTTCTTGTTTATCGTTTATTCATTCTTTCATTGCATTTTGTTCGTTCGATTCGTTCGTTTTTGATCGCATCCGACGTTGAAAACGACTTTGTTTAGAATTTTAGTTATAGAATCGATAGAGCATAGTTCGAAATTGATTAAGTAGTTGGGTGCTTTATGGTTTTATGTGATTGGTTAATGCTAGTTACAATTCCAAGAAAAATTCGGTTGTGGTGCATATTGGTGGTGGTGGTGGTTGTGGTTGTGGTTGTGATGCAGATAGAGTTGAAAGCGGGGACCAGAAACGGAAACGGAAACGGGAACGGGAACAGGGTATGAGAAGAGAAAATATATTTTGGTAAAGTGAATAAAAAGACGGCAAAATATGTGTGTATGCAAAAAAATAATAAAGAGTGAAACATATATTAAATAAGGTTAGACAAATTTAAGTACTAAAAGTCGCCCTCGAAATTGTTCTTGTTTTTTCTCAATAGCGACAGGTTTAATAGCGACGAAGACGGTAGAAGCGTCTTACATAGACTGGACGGCGGTATTGGTAGCCACTCCTGCTGCTAAACGAATGACCGGGCAGTTGCTGTTGCACCAATTGGGGCCCAACTTGAGGTGGCAAGTACTGGGCGCGCTGGGCAAATATGGGCTGCTGCTGGATGAACTGCTGATGGGCAACGGCAACAGGACGGGCAACTGGACGAGATATTACTGGACGGGCGATCGGAACTGGAGCAATAGCTGCTGGAATTGGTGCTGGAGCCGGAGCATGAGCAACTGGCGCTGGTTCTTCGATGTCAATGTATTCCGGCTCTGGTGTGGCTATATCCTGTGGATTTGGGCCCTGTGTAGCAGAATCCGGCAATTGGGCACCAGCAGCAAAACCCAAAAGGGCAAATGCAACAAACATAAAAAATTTCTGACAGAAACAAAACAAAACAAAAAAAAATATTTTTTAGTACTTTTAAGAACTTTTTTCCAACTATTGTAAAAATTTTATTTTTAGTGCCACTTGAGCCTATCAAAGCTCGCACTTGATTCGTTCTGTTTGGGTTTGGGTTTTTGTCTTTATTATTATAGTTCAACACTAGCACTTTTTGTTGTTGTTCTTTGTTGAATTCCTTTTGAAGGATCATTTACCATTTTGTTATGTTAATTTGTTTCGGGTTTTTTTTTTTCACTTTACAAAAATATCTCGATCGGTAGCAATCTGAGCAATTTCGTCTTTAAGAAGTTCAAAGCACAAATGATGATGAGCTCGTCAGTTTCTATGAAATTTATACTATATCTGGGTATGGTCCGGTTCGTAGCTATGTGGGGACTTGAGAGAAGAGAGAGAGGCGACAGCGACGACGACCGCCAAAAACCCGACGAGAAGATACAAACAAATGTTTCGGCGGTGTTATAAATAAAGTTACCAAAAAAACAATAGCAGCAACAACAACAACATCAAATTTAAATCAAAATTTTAATGAAATAAAAACGATGTTTGTTGGCCAGTTACGACTAGAAGAAGGGACAGTCGACAATCACTTTTTGTGTCTTTGGTAATGTCACGAGTCATGACGAGTCGCACGAGTTAACTTACAATTCAAGCTGGACAGCTAAAGCCGGAGCTCTTCCCTATTGGTACAACGGCTATACCGGCTCTCCATTAACAATTCGCCACTCTTCCATGCATACCAACACCATCTCATTTCAAGTTCGTTGCCTAAGTCTTTTGTTTTATTCCTGTATTTAAGGTATTATGTTCGCCTAAAGAATTATTCCATTATATTTAGAATTAATGGAATAGTTATAATTACCACACCCATTCAAATCGTTCGATGAAAACTTGTATCTTTTATCCGATTCAAATTTAAATCATGCTGACCGAAATCATTGTTACTAAACAGAATGTTACTATTGTTACTGCATATAAAATTGATTTTATATAATTTGAAATCTTAAGATGGCACCCAGAACTGTTGTAAAATAGCTCATGTCCACTACAAGTCTAACACCATGAATTGACCTTAATATAATGAAAATTAGATCAGTTATTTATTCTGTTTACAGATATTGATTCGCTTATATGTATATGTATGTACATATGTCTCTTGCATATCTGAGTTCAGAAAGAGACCAAACAAATAGTTTTGTGAAACATTTTTGTAGACGGCTACAGAGAGTATATCGGCCATCGAGTCTTTTCGGTTTCGGTTATTTTCGCATTTGTATAACACTTTTGTTAAAATAATATTTTCTTTCTATTCGATTTCAAAAGCGTTGAGTGCTTCAGATTTGTCTAATTATGCAAAGTTCTGGAGTTCTGGAGTATTTTACGTCAAAAGGTGGAGGAGAAGAGAGATACCAACTTGGAGATTTATTGGCTTGTAAACAAGAAAAAAAGAAATATGAATAAAAATGAATTTTAAGCTGATTTCTAGTTGTTGCGACAAGCAGCTAAACGTTTTGATAAACAAAAACTTGACAATCATGTCAATTTTGAGGAGATTGTCTATGCCCATCTAAAAGTCTACGTCAACGTCTACACTTGACCTCAGCAGAGCAAATTTAACGGCTTTTGGGCATACATCATTTCCGTTTAACCAAAATATTACTCGTTTTGTATATTTTTTGTGTGGGGAAATACATTCACCTGGGCCCCATCACATAAACCAATCAAATAAAGTGAAGCAGCCACTTGAGAGCGCCCAAATGCAGTGCCAATAAAAATAACTTTAATAACAATTTGTTTCTCTACGTTATTTTGTTGGTAGTTGTCAAGGTTACAAAACAAAACCAAACCAAATCAAATCACAGGAAATGCCAAAATCAATGATAATATAGAGAACGGTGATCTTTTTTTTTTTTGAAAGTAAACAATACTAACCAATTCTGGATCATCCAGAACAGAGCATTTTTAAACTAGTCTATAAACTTTTTGATAGTTAATAAATACTACAAGTTGTGACATCATTTTTGCCTTTCACCTGTGTTTATGTTATTGATTAATTGTCAACATAAGACACATCGGAAATACAAACATACGTACATATATGTACATATGTATATGAGAGTGAACATTTTTCATGCAATTTATTGTATTTTGTTTGTTTTTTACGGTTATTAGAAAATTTAAAAAGTAATTAATAATGCTTTTGTTGGCATATTATGTTTCACACAAACGAAAAGCAGCAGCAAAAACAATCATAAATCTGGACTTAAACGGACATCATTTTGGCCACTTGGCTATTGCGTCAACGCATTTGACTTGCAAAATGTGTCATTTGAATGACCTATACAACAACAAAAAATAACAGAATCGGAATATAAAGAGAAGACAAAAGATTTGTTCAATATATATATTTGAATATACATCACTGACAAGGGTGTGGCAGATTTATGTCTATATATAGAGGAGAAGCTCTGATTTAAATTTAGTTATTGTTCCTCTGTTATCTGTTCAAATATATTCTTCATATTTTTTATGCTCTTTTCAGCAAAATTCGATGTCCAACACCGGAACCAAAACAACTTTTCCAAATTAGCATAGACCGAGTACCACAGAGGGAGAAAGAGTAATAAAATTGAAGGGGGACAGAAGATAAACATGGCTATCTCTTAATTGAATCAAAAGCCATAAGCCGATTCTCGGATGGGAATTAAATTAAATGCCGGCAACGAAATCTTCTATATATTTATGACCATATCATTAGCAAAATGCCTGGCCAAGCCAATTAACTGCCCACACTTTTGATAAAAAGCAGGCAAAGCAGCCCCAAATCAAATCGATAAGATTTAAATTTAAAGATATATAGAAGCCATTGACCGATCACTCAGTGGAATTCCTTGAATTCACGTGCCCAACTAGGCTTGCCTTGGGCCAACACCTTCCTTTAAATTATGATGTCTAACTTGGCAAAGACCAAAAACCAAGAACATAAATCTATTAGATTTAATAGGTAAATTTGTTTTGCTGGTATTTACAAGACGACTTGCTGTTGATAAGGACAAAAGATTCCCACGTTTTAGCATAAATTTGTTTATATATAATATATACATACGTACATATGTACATATGTATATTGTACGCATATATGGTATTGGATCGAAGGCACGCCCCATTGTTTGGCTGCCGGTTTATTTAGCATTTGAATAGTTTTCAGCGCGTGTTAAGAGCTGAGACAAGAGATCATTATGATTTTCGCTATCGCTGGCTGCTTTATTGTTTTTCCATTCGTTATGATTTTCCTCACAACCAGTGAAATGTAAACTGCGCAATGTATGTATTTAATGTACCTATGTAGTCTGCAACAGATTGACCTTCAATGCAAATTAGCCCAGGCACAAAATGGCCTCTCGAATTCCCATAGTGTTATTTGTCAAGTGTCGGCACAATGCCTCGTAAATTTCTGCCATGCTTCCGCACATTTACCACCAACAGGCGCAATAGAACCACTCGCACCAAGTTGCTGCCAGTTAATGTCGACATTATGAATATTCAATAAATTACGCAAAAAGTATAACAAAAACAAAATAATAATAATAAAGATGAAAACATAGAAGTTCTTATAACAAAGACCAAATACTCTTCAATAAATACCAAAAAAATTAAGCATTTTCGTCTCAATAATTTTTAACCAGATAAAATTTATACATATGGAATTTTGGCTCATCTTTCCTAAAATCAAATCTAATTGGAATTTTATCCGTTCTCTAATAACTTTCTGTGCTTGGTTCATGAACAAGTGATTATGCTTTATTTTGAATTCGTGGATACCTTTAAATAGTTTAGGCAGAAAAATATTTAACTGCAACAACACAAGCGCAGAAAACGTTTTCAGACACTTGAAGAGATTTATAACTGCTTCAATAAATTATTTTCTAAACAGCCATTCAAACAATAAAATGTTTCCGCCTCTGCATTTTGGCTAATGAGAGGAAAAATACTTTATTTTTCAATCAATTCAATATTGACCTACTACACTTGTAGCAGTCCAACAGAACTTTCCGACATTGATTGATCTGTGAAACTTCGAGAACTTTGCGGAAGAGTTGTCTGGTCAGTTTGCAAATTCAATTTTCAGCCAAAATGTCAATCTGAATTCATAGTCAAAGCCGATCTTTGAGACACACGGCGGCAGACACGCGCAGTGAAAGCCGCACCAAACAGAACATCAAAGTTAATAGGTAGCATAAATTAATTATTAAAATTAGTAGCCATCGACGAGAACTCTATCTAATCATTTATTTAACTAAGTAATTAGTTTTTTATCGCTCTTTTCATAATTTGCCACGCAAAAAAACAAAAAAAAACACAATAGAAATATAAACGGAGGAAAAAAGCA
This sequence comes from Drosophila austrosaltans, assembly GCA_035045865.1. Taxonomy (NCBI): domain Eukaryota; kingdom Metazoa; phylum Arthropoda; class Insecta; order Diptera; family Drosophilidae; genus Drosophila; species Drosophila austrosaltans. The sequence continues at coordinate 591,193 of JAWNOQ010000207.1, read as the reverse complement.
ATAGCAAATCGCCTCAGCTACAATTTTATGACTGACAACGACGCGTCGTCAATGGCTTGAAGCCAGTAATTTGTGAACTTTTTGCAATATTTTGGCAGCATTTTGTCTGACAGCTCGTGCCGGTGTTAAAATCGCCACCAAACAGATACCATTCAAGCGATCCTCCATCTTTTTTCCACATCTTTGGGAAACTTAAATAAAAGTATTTCATTTATTGGAAATGGATTGCATTGCTTAGCTGGAAAGTTGCCGTCTAAAAGAAGTTGACTTTGTTTGTCTTGGTCTTAATGGCAATTTTCTCAAAATTTGTGCACCTCATTAAGAGCTGCCGAATGAATATTCATAGTAGAAATCAATTAAGTAACCAATCAAAAATCAATCAAAATGGAAGCGAAATACCAGCATCATAAGTAAATTAAATTTTCATTCATAGTTTGAATTCGTTTGTTGGTGGGTGACAAATCTAGTTCATAGAAACAATACAAAACATAATCACATGACACTGATTGCTATAGTGTTTTTGAATACCTCAATCTACACTATAAAAGGTTTAAGTTAAGCTTCAAGTTAAAATATAACTCGTTCTGATAGCGGAGCGGAGCCGAGCCGAGCCGAGAGTAAATACACGCGAAAGAGTCGATTTAAATGTTTATATTTATATGCCATTTGAGTTAATTTGCACAAATGCAAATGCAAATTATAAAGCTTGAATGTGGCTGTTGGCTGGTGGCTAATGGCCAGACTAGAACCAGTTATAGCCATAAGCCAGAGCTGACCTGGCAGAAACGTTGATGACTATGGCGAGAAGTTCTTAAATGGTCCCGCCGCTCTGTCTGCCAAAAAGATGCTGTAAAAGTTCTTTTGCGTCCATTGAATATATGAACGAAAGAAACTTGATTATGTGGATGATTCAATTTCGATCCATTTGTGACTAACTGCTGTGACATTGTTTGAATGCAGCTAAATCAGTTGTTGTTCATCTATTGATTTAAATGAGTTGTTGCTCCTTTTGTTTCTATGTCTGCATCTGTGTGTAAGGCCAAGGTTAAAATTTGTAAAGAGATTGTAAAGATCGGTTTAACAGAGCGTTATTTCTTTTTATTTTCATTTTCAGATTTGCGTTTTTTTATTTTTTTTTTTTTTTTTGTATACCCATTGTGGCTGACGATTGACTGAGGCTACTTTAAGTTGCTTGTGTGTTTAGACATGTATTATGGATTTGTTTGACAAGTTGCTGTCAGCTAAGGCCTTATGGCCCACGACCCACATTGACAGAGGCATATGCAGACAATGGCTTAAGCCCAAAGAAAACAAAAAAAAAAACCAACAACAAATGTTCCAAGCAAATAGAGCCAAAAATAGACGTGCCGTTAATTGCTTCACGCTCGCCCGGTCAGAAATTTGTTTGACAAAAGCCAGGCCAAGTCAGCTGAAAACTTAGGCGCCAATCGCCGTCTTCATAGTGATCATCATCCAGTTGTTTTCATATTTGTCGCACACTGCATTGTATGCCTCCGCTCATTTGATTAATGTTTTGCTTTTTGTTCATTTCTAATTAAGTTTTAATATCTTAACAAAATGCCTTGATTTTATGTTAATCCCATAAACTGGCTAAAGTAATTTGAAAACATTTACAAACATTTTTGGCAATTACGCTAACCCTTGCCACCAACCCGCTTTCCTTTTTAAATCCAATCTAAACCTTAAGGCTAAATTTAAACTAATAAGATACCGCACTATCGTGAACGTAGTCAGATTTTAATTTAGAGGGTATCCATTTATTTTAAAAATATTTCTACTCTTGCCCTATTAGTGCTTATCTCTGGGCTTTAATAATCATTACATTATACGTCATTCCAATCAATTTTCATTGAAGATTGGTTTCAACCTTGGCCGAACTAACATTGGTTGCCCTCCCGATACGCCCATGGATATCGTTTTTGCGACCCAAGTCTAAATATCTGGATTGGCTACAAATATAATTGGCAATTTCGGCTGCTAAACGTTTCTGTTCACGCTCAATCATAATTCGCAGCTGCCAATTGTTTTTTATACCCTGTACCCATAGGGTAAAAGAAGGGTATATTAAGGTCGCTAAAATGTATGTAACAGGCAGAAATATACATTTCTGACTCCATAAAGTATATATATTCCTGATCAGCATCACTAGCCGAGTCGATTGAGCCATGTCCGTCTGTCCGTCCGTCTGTATGAACACCTAGAGCTACCAAATTCGGCTTGTAGATCCGTCTAGTGTGCAGACAGATCAAGATGGTTTCAAATTTCCGCCCCCGCAAATCGGAAAAACGTATTACTAGAGCTGTATTTAAGATATCGCATTCTTACTTGGCACACCTAATATATATATATTATAATAATATATATATACGCAAACTGCTCCACCTGACCAAATTTTGTCGAAATCGGACAATAAATATCGGAGATATACCTATATGAGTTTTGCACTGAATTGCCATGGCGACATTGGCTAGCAAGAGTGAGCGAGACAGCATGCGTTTGCTGTTGCTGCATGTTAAAGAGAATTTTGCATGAAATTGATGGCGATTTCGAGGATATTCTATTTCATTTAATATAACTAGTTGGTACAGGGTATACTCAATGTCGGCAGGGACGACTTGCTTGCTTCATTTTTGTTAATTTTTTGCTGTTTTTTTTTTTTAATATTATTTTTCAAAACATTTGATTTATATGCCATCACTTGGACGCTCAGAAGGTTAACAGTTGTTAAACATTTATAAAACTATTGATTAATTTATGCGTTACTTTCGGCTAGCATATGACTGGTGGCCACAGCAAGGGGCGGTTGCCGGCAATGCAATACAAGCTTGCCTATATCGGTCAGTTGTATCAGGAAGTTGTAGTTTGTTGTTATAAATGAAGACATTAAGCAATACGGGATTCCATTATCAGTTTATATTTGCATAGGCAAACATATTTATTTGTGTCAAGCCCCGATCTATAAAATGATTAAAGATTCTGCATTGATTAAGAAATAAATTAAACAAACAGTATTAATGGTATATAAAAAATTTCAATGGTTATTTTTGAAAAAGAAACCAAAGGGCGAACCTTCAACAAAATTAATATTTCCCCTTGGTACGAAATTGAGAGAGAGAAAGATGTATAAATTAAATAGAACAACCTTCTAAAGTTGTAGTTATGAGCAAGTTCGATAGACATTCCCGTTTTGTAACTTTATCCAAGGCAACTTGGAAATTGATTAGTTTCAGCGGTATGTAACATGGCAATGGCAGCGCTATGAGTCAGAACCGGTAATAATCTGTTGGAAGAAACATTTATTTTATTAAGTGGTCATAAAAAATTTATAACTTAAAGCTCGGCTCCGCTCAGCTAAGACTTCAACCACACTGAGTAAATATAAATACATTGGCCCACTCAAGCGACACGGTCACTTGCATAGTTTGGGGCTGAATCTGAAATTCATGAAGCTAATATGTAATATTCATATCGTCAGCATCTTTCAGTTGCATGCGTGAATGATTTTTAACTGAAGTTTTTCTTGGGTCTTTTCAACCTGTGCCGTCTACACAAATCATCGAGCGCAATGTTTGGTCAAAAACATTTAGGTGCGTTTCTACTGCAGCTGCTGTTGCCCTTGTTGGTAGATGCCACTTTATTTTTTGTTAGTTTTTTTGTTACCATTTGGGCGAAACAAGATAAAAAAAATGAGATAATGTAAGCCAAGGGCAATTTCGTCTTTGATGGATTTACAAGGGGCATTTGCGTTTACGTTATGCAGAATTTCGCTAGGGGCTAATGTTGCGTATACGTAATATGGCAGTGGAAGCAGCAACGGCACCGGCAGCACCTGTCCACTTCTTTAGCATTAATCATTGGCTTCTATTATGACTTTATTATGGAATGTCTATTAAGTCATAATTATTAATTTGTCAGTTAATATTATTTTTTGGATTCTATAATGATTAAAGAACTTTTGGAAAAAAAAGATGAAAAGATTTCTTATAGCCGCTGGCTAACTGTTTACTAATTAACAGAAAAATAATAATTTCGTTTAAAATTGTTTAATATTTTATACTCGCATTTACATTTGCGTGCTTTGAAGTGAATGACTGAGCCGGAATATTTATAACTTGTTTTGGGAAATTACACCCGGATGGAATGAAATGGAATAGATAGAGATGAGATAAAATAAGATGGGGATGAGAACATCGATAAACAACGATATGACAACAAATAGACAAATGTCATTACGATTGAATATGGTAAGATGAACTAATGAACTCGTTCTTTCGAACAAAGAGCTGTAACAATGCGTGGCGAATCGTTTGACATGCCGCAAACAACAAATTTATGTAATAAATCAAGCAAACAAGCAACTTCAACTTTAACTACAACTACAACTACAACTAGCTGCAGCTGCAGATCAAGAAAAATGAAAATCAAAAAAATCAAAAGCAGTAAGAAAAATATCATAAATCACACCCAACAGAGACTCATAAGAGGGTTTCTTGAAAGGTTGCTAAAGTTTTTCAATGTTTTTCATTTTTAAAAATTATTGAATGAGATTTTGTCTCAGATTTTGTGCAACTGATTTACAAAAATATGAAAGCTATTAGCAAATTGTAAGTACTTAAGAATAAAAAAATTTGTATTATATATGCTAATCAGCTAGTGACGGTTTTCGGCAACTTGTTAGGTAACCCACGTATTCGTTAAGACGTTAATCAAAAGCCAACTGGAAACTCTAGGGCTAGACTTTTTTTTCTTTTTTTTTTCTTTTTTTTTTTTTCTTTTTTAGTGGTGGTGGACAACAGAATCGAAGGCCGAGTGAATATACTTATGTAATTAGTAGCAGACCCAAAACCAGGCCCAGACCCTCCCCCCAATACTCCCCGTCCTCTTCTCTATTCTCTTTTGATGGAAAAGTTACTAAAAAATTGCACAACCACCGCAATTGCACTCACTCACTTGGTGCAGTTGATTTTTTGGGCCTAATGAAGTTGCCTTGGCAAACTCAATTTATTGACTAAATGACTGATGAACCTAAAGATTGATTGATTGAGTAACTGACTAAGTGACTGACGACAACTTGTGGGAATTGAGTCGTTCAGTCACCGTTGACGTTGCCGCTCCTTCTCCTCGTTCATATTTATTTTGATTTTACCATTTTCTCGTTGGCACCTTGAATGGGCCAAGTATGGCGATCGACTGTTCGTTGGATCGATGGCAATGTTTGATCGTTATGGGTTTATATAGTCATTATTGCAAAAAGCAAATATATACTATACTAAAACCTGGGAATGCTTACAACTGCTTAGCTTGCTCTCGGAATTTCCGTCAGGCGCCAACTATCTATAACATATGATTGATTTGACCTACCAAAACCACAAGCAGCACCAACACCACCACTAGAGATTCCCCCTGTCAGTCTAATCAAAATGCAATTGCAACTGCGTGGCATGCACTTGAACCGTTGATATTTGGTATCTGCCGGCTATAATGACCGTCGCAATGAATCTTGGACTCGTCAACAGCTTGTCATAGAGAAGGCCAGAGATTATGGTGCCGACAGGCGGCCGTACATCGAAAGTGTTTAATTGGTTTCGGTTTTTGGTTCTGTTTGTTGTTTTTTTTTTTTTGGCGATTTATTGGAAAACAACGCTATATAAAAAAAAAGTACATTGGAGGGGAATAGTCAAGCTAGGATTACATAGAATACTTATTGTGGTGGCAGAGAGATAAAGATTGAGAATTTCAAGTGCTTCTCTTGCTTAGAATGTAAAGGGAGTATTCGGCTTGTTGTAGTTGTAACCATCGGGACCCAGGGAGCCAGCTTCTGGTGGACTAGATGGTGGTTGACCATAATCAGTCGTGGGTGGTGCAGGTGATGCTGGAGGACGTGGTTGATAAGTGGGTCCTGGTGGTGCTGGAGGACGCGGCTGATAGGTAGGTGAGGGTGGTGCTGGGGGGCCTGAGGGTGGAGGACCATATTCAGGAGTAGGTGCTATTGGAGCAGGCGGTGCTGGTGGACGTGGCTGATAAGTGGGCGCTGGAGGAGCAGGTGGTGTTGGTGGACGTGGTTGATAAGTGGGTCCTGGAGAAGGTGATGGTGCTGGTGGACGTGGTTGGTAAGTGGATGCTGGAGGTGCCGCCGATGGTGGTCCATACTCGGGTATTGGAGCTGTGGGTTGTGGTTGAGGAGGAGCCACTTCATTTTCACCTGACGGTGGCAAATATTCGCCTCCCGGTTGTGGACTAGGCTGTTGTGCTGCTGGTGGACCCGTCGGTCGGGGTTGTATTGGTAAAGGGGCAGGGGGCTGGGGACGGGATGGAGGACGTGGCTTGGGTTGATCTGGGGGCAGATATTCTGGACCAGGCTGTGGTGCAGAAGGTTGAGGCCGCAAAGTTGGTGAGGGTGTTTCTGAGGGCCGAGGTCTATACGATGGCGGTGGTGCGGGTTGCGTTGGTGGTGGTCCATAAGATGGGGGAGGACGCGGAGGTGGCGCTGGCTGAGTTGGTGGTGGTCCATAAGATGGTGGAGGAGCCGTGGGCACAGGTTGAGGACGAGGTGGTGTCTGAGATGGTGGTCCGTAAGATGGTGGGGGTCGTGGTGGTGGTGCAGGCTGCGTAGGTGGTGGTCCATAAGATGGAGGGGGTCGTGGTGGTGGTGCGGGCTGCGTAGGTGGCGGTCCATAAGATGGTGGTGGTCGTGGTGGTGGTGCAGGCTGCGTGGGTGGTGGTCCATATGAAGGGGGAGGAGCCGTGGGCACAGGTTTAGGACGAGGAGGCGGTGGTGGCTGAGATGGTGGTGGTCCATAAGATGACGCAGGAACAGAAGGAACAGGTTGAGGACGTGGTGGCTGTGTTTGTGGAGGACTATATGATGGACCGGGCGCTGTCGGAAGCGGTCCTGGAACTACACCGGAATCCTCGATGCCATTGCCAGAGGGTGGTGGCGGAAATGGAACTGATGGCTGCTTATAGTGATAGCCATCCTCTTGTAGATCCGTATCCAAATGGGAAACATCCGCTTTAACGGCGACAATTAATGCCACCAAAGGTAACAAAAGGCGCTGGGCAAATGAGATGGAACCACATAATCTGTTATATGTTATAGCTTTTAATGCTAGCCAGGGCGAGACTCACCATTTTAGCGACTTTTCCGAGTTTTCCACACACTCACGAACTCGATTACCGGTTTCACGAATAGTATATCCACTGGTTTTGGGCTAAGCTGAGCGACGACAACGACGTCTTCGTTGCAAAATCAGAAAATCAAATGATGCCCAAAACGTTCTCCCTTGGCGAATTTATACCAAGCTCGTTGAGATGTGCCAAAGTTTAAAGCCAGCTTTTTGAGCTGGCCAACGAGTTTTGGCTCAGTCGGAGCAAGGGGAGACGACTCAACGACGCGTCGTCATCGTCATCGTCGTCATCGTCATCATTATCATTATCATGATCGTCTTCGCCGTCGTCATCATCTTAGCCGTCGTTGTTGTTGTCGTGATGCTGCAACCTTTTTGCCAAGTTGTGCTGATGCTTGGTAATCAGCAGTAAGTCAATAATAGCGCGTACTAGTTAGATTTTTTTGTAGGGTTTATTTAATAATACTAACAAATTATGGGCTAACCAGGAACCACTCAAAGTTTATCAGCAAATAGAATCAGAAGCAGACACATGAAATGCGTGGGGCGTGAGAACGATTAATGTGTGAAATTTTTAGATATTTTCCATATTTTTAGACAGTTTCTGGCATGAGAAATTGTGAGCTAATCTGATCGAATGGCTGCCTGGTAAAGTCATCGTGCTAGGAATGCTGTATAGTTACATAAATATGATCATCAAAACACAGCAACCCCCAACCTCAGCTCAAACATTGACTTCGACTCTATTGATATTCATAGCACTGGACATAGTTGGCGATGCTGGAAACTTATTCCAGTTGACATAATCAATTCTTTACAGTGGCGTAGAAAAGTAGTAGATTTATCAATATTTCAAATCTAATACAGAAACTCGATTGCAACATTTTTTAAGACTACATATATATACTATATACCCTTGACCAGAATGCAAAGAACTCCCAGCAAAATTCTTCCCACCTGGCTTCAAAGTATTAACTCAACGGGGTAGTTACAATGTAATTGGTATATATCTTTATATCCTATATTCTGGCATTCTAGCCACTTCCATGCCTAAAAACGATTGAAATTACAGCTTATTCTACAACTGTCAATAGCAATTAATTAGTTAGCCAATTAGCCAAGTTCAAAAGGTAAATAAATTAATTAACTTTGAATTTTTATTGGTTTGTCTTTAGGTGAAGCATTTACAAATCTTTCTGTGTTTGATTTATTCATCTTAAAACTTAAACAAAAAAATCCGTACTCTAAGTCGCAGCGCCGACTTCTGAAATACCCTGTACCAATTTTGAGTATTACTCCAATTGCCAAAGTTACAATTCGTTAGTGATGGATTGCTGATCCTTAATTGTTAACACAGAGAAAATTGTCGGCGTACGGACGTGCAGACAGAATATGTGTTGTCCAAGAACATATATATCATTAATATACATATATTGCTTTTGTTCCGACTGTTTTTTATTTGGCAACTTCAGAGTATATCGCATCTTTGCCTTATGGGGTAATGAGCATATAATTAGTTTTTAGTTTTACTTAAACTTAATTCGTCGTAACAATTGGAAAACAGTGGTTGTTGTTGTTGCTATTGTTATAATCTTAAAATTAATTAGTTTTTCTTTAAATTTAAAATTATTACAAATTAGATAGCTAAACGTTCACACAATTCCGCTAGTTTCGAACAATCGTGTTGCTTATGTTGCTGTTGCTGTTGCTGTTGCATTTGCAGTTACTGGTGAAAATTTGTTAATTTGTGGTGTTGTTAATTATATAGATTTTTATCATGTTGGTTTTTTTTTAACCGGTTTTCTTCTTCTTACTATGATCGTGATGGCTAATCATTGTTCTAATTTTAATGCATTTTATCAAGCAATTATCATTTTTATCGTTAAATTGTTATTTGTTTAAAATCTAAAAAAACTTGTTTAATTGTTTTATGTTTTAGTTGCTTTATTGTTGCGTTTGCAATGTTTAACCTTTATTTTCGCTTTGGGTAAAATGTTTCATTTACTTGCCGCGGTAGATTTCAATAATGCGATCCTGATCGACATATTCAAAGATATGTGGAGCATCCATTAGAATGCCAACAGTGCCGGCAGTGGTGACTATAAAGAAAATGTACAACTGCAAGCGATCGATGACCATGGCCACATATTTCCAATCCTCGCGAGTCTACAAATCAATATTATAATAAGAAGCACAGGCATTGAATCACTTGTTGAATCAAATTGCTTACCTGTATATAGAGATCTTCGTTCCGCAAATGCTCGGCTATGAACTCCACTGCCTCGGTTGCCTTGCTCGCCTCCGGCGACAATAGAATGGAATCCGAGGACTCACTTTCCCGCCTGCAACCGTCGCCCAGTCCTAATTCAGCTCCACTGTTCACTTTGCGATTGATTTTGCAGTTGGGATGATGCAAATCGGAGAGTTCCATCACTTCCATTTTGGATTGTTTGCCACCAATTGCGCTGATATGCTTAGGCAGTTCGGCTGGTGAGCCATACGAGGGATGTGGATGTGCTGGCATACTCATACCAGGCATTTCCATCATCCATCGTAGGCGGGTCTTACGCGGACGCTTCATAAATAGAAAGGCTGGTAGATAATGCAAAAATACCGAACGTATCCACATTGGCATACGGTGAGTTCGAGGCCCTCGGAAATTCCAATTGATAATGATAACCGTTACCAGAATTGACACGGTATTCATGATAAAAGTGAATAGCAGATATTTGGCTATGAGCGGCAATACCAGCGAAGTAGGTGGCAAAATTTTGGATACCAATAACAGGAACACAACCAGTGACAGCAAAATACTAATGCCCAATGTGACCTAAGTAGGAAGAGGAACCAGTTTGACCACAAAGTTGACTTTACATTGAAATGACCTAACCCTTAGCAGGCAACTCACCTTCTCGCCGGCCTCGGCTGGCAAATAGAAAACCAGCACACAGAGAAATGAAATCAATACTGTTGGTAATATCAAATTGACCGTATAGAATAATGTTTTACGCCGTATTATAATATAGAAGGTGATGTCCGTCTCTGTGGGATGATTGCTATCACCCTCATAGACATTTAAATAGGCTGGCACCTCAATGATATCCCAAGTTCCAGACTTCCAGTAATCCGATAGATCCACAAAGTTCTTGTTGTTATACAAAGCCAGAGAGACTTGATCACCATTAAACGTCCAGGAGCCGAATTTCATAATGCATGTTTGCTGATCAAAGGGGAAATAGGTGACATCAATGGTACAAGAGCTCTGATAAATGGCCGGCGGAACCCACAAAACTTCACCCGTGGGATAAATGAGCACGTTCGACTTGTAGCGCACCTCGTAGTTGCCATCGGCACTGGGGAATGACAAAGAAAATGAGGCCAATATTAGTTTGCTATTTCAAATCCAATCACTTAAGTGGATCTCTTCGTTGAGACAGTTGCAGTAAGTTAGAAAGAGAATTTAGTTAGTTACTCACTTATTGAAGAGTACAATGTCCGGTTTCCAAACCTTATCGGGCGGCAGTCTTAGTACACCAATGCCGCCGTAATCAGCCTCATCCCATTGTAGCTGATAGTCGTACCAAACCAAACGTAACCAAACGTTTGATTTCATAATTTGATTTTTCTCATTCTTGTGTGGAATTGGTATAGTTCATGGTATATTTTGTATTTTTTTTTTTTTTTTGATATGATCATGGTGATGAGAGATTTTTGGTACGATTTGTGTTCATATGCGGATATGTATTAATATATACGTACGTATATATTTCAGATGATTCGAATTGAATCGAATTTTTGCGTACGCATCAAAATTTTCAAAAGAGAGCGAGTGAGAGAAAGAGAGAGAGAAAGATTGGAGGGGTTTGGAGGGGAAGGAGGGATACAGTAGTTAAGTCATTTTGTTCTTAATTTGATTAGAGTTAGTATTTTGCTAAGTCAACTGAATTGTTTTTGCTTTTTTTTTTTTGTTTTGTTATCTTTTGGTTTTGTTTTTACTACAAACATACATATATGGTACATAGAGACAATTCAAGGCACAACGTGTAGTACGAGAATAATCCTAAAAGTTTCCAATAATCTCGAATAACTTCGTAATTGTTCACCGTCCATTCAAAATGAAGATAGCTGACCCAGTTGCTTACCGACGGTTAGACATTAACAAGGTGTCATCGATTGAATTCAATGAAAAGAAAAAACAACAAGTCCTTTTGCATCATCATGAAGAAACTTTTGGGATTACCCTCGCATTCGAAAAATTTGTTAGTTATGTACAATTTTAATTATTTACAAAGCAGTAAAGTAAATGAAAAACAGTTGGCACCCTGTGTGCATGTGTTTTTGGTGGTGGGCAGCAACGAAACTCAAAAACTTTTTTTTTGTTTTTTGTTTTTTTTTTTTTGTTGTTAACAGAACTTGAAAGTACAATTATACACGCTACTAAAGTTTTAGTTTTTCTGAATTTTGATTGAACACTTACGACATTGATTAGCTGTACGAACGCCAAACCAAATCTTACTCCAACTTTTTGTGTCATATTCTGTACGGGTCGTATGAGTTTATTGTAGCCTCGAAAGAGGTCACGCACCAGGCGCTCTTCATCTTCGGATGCTTTGACTAAAATTAACCAAAAATAATCAACCGAATATAAACAAACATTATTTTGATAACGATAAACAAAAATGGGGAAAATCCAAAAAGCGTATAAGGGAAATTCATAAATAATCATCACGACGAAATGGTAATTGAAAATGTTTTTTTGTAAGTTTGAAAAAGTAACAGAAATACGGAGAAACAAAATGGTTTAAAGGATGAATAACGATTTTCTCTTTTTTTTTTTTGTTTTTTTTCTATGGCATTTTTCTGTGGTTCAAGTTTTTTGTTGTTGTTTCATTCTTTTAATGATATTATGATGACATATAGCTTAGAGAGACAGAGATAGGTGTAAAAATAGATGGGTAAAGCGAGAGACAGAGGTAGTAATGTAGATAACGATTTTTAATGATTAAACCGATTTCTCACCGATTTCTTATTTTGGTCTTTGGAATTTTATAATGGGAAAATATAAAGAATGACCAGATAGTTCGATTTGTTAAATGAATTGTTTCTTTGTTTAGTGTTCGTTCAATAGAGTCTGTGATACGCGTTCATGGTGTAAGGATGGATTTTAGGGTTATACGCCGCATATAAAACTTGGAGGTATTCTGCCCTAAAACTATTAACTATGAGTGAAACAGTTTTCATCTTTAAGGCAAATACCTCTTGAATACAAAACAAACAGTCCTAGAGCCTAACTACCATGTATAGGGACGTATATATATATGTATGTATGTACATTATATATTCGTCAGTGCTGAGTGTGTGCAAAAAGATTCCTACATATCTAGAAAACTTATCTAAAGGATCCGTTGAATTTGCTAACGAAATGCCACACTAATTGATGAAAGAGATGACTATAAACTTTGGGCAAAATTATCCGAGTGGAGGAGAGAAAGAGATAGAGTGGAAAAGAATAAGAGATGCCTCTCTCTCTCTCTTTCCCGCTCTTTCTCTCTTTCTCTGTGAGTCTCTCTCTCTGCGCAGTTGCAGATAGAAACTGGGATGCTGAGCTCCCATGTCCACATGGCTTTAATTTTTTTCTCCTTTTTTATGGCCTGTGACCGGGTTATCCTTGTCTACTTATGTGTGGATATATGGAGCAGAAATTGCAATTGCTGTAGGCGGTTGGGTAGGGGTGGCTTTTGGATGAATGATTGTGCACATGTATATGTTTGTATATGTATGTATATATGTATGTGTATTCGTACTTTAAATATGTATGTGAATGTTGTATGGGTACCTAAAAGTTAAGTACACGTTTCCACTTTTGTGGGGGAGTTTTATCATTTGACTACAATTATTATAGTTTTGGCTGATTATTCTTTTCTTGGACTGCTCAGAACAGAAGGAGTATGAATTAAGATTCGGCAGTTGATACAGAAATCTCTTATTTTTAGTCAATTCGTTTTTTTTTTAAGATTTCGTTTGCTGTTTTTTTTTTTTTTTGTTTCTTGTTTGGTTTATTTTTATTTTGTATTGTCATTCGCTGTGTGTACCCATTCTGCGGCGCCTAAGAGAAAATTTGCTACTACTATTTTATTGTTAAAAGATAAATAGTAGGTAGAAATAATTTGAGATTACAAAATATCAAATAGAAGGTAGATATGGAGAAGAGGACTGATAGATAAAGTAAGTATGAATTTAGGTAAGTTAGTTGTAGGTAAATGATATTGGAGGAGTCTGGGAAAAGTTTTACCGAGCGATAAGTAGACTAAAGTAGAGCAAGAGAGCTATATGCAATATATATATTAAAATATATATAAATAGTATATATATTTTAGCAGCGATAGATAAAGATAGAGAAATGATTTTGAGGGGGGTAGTGCTACAGTTTTTTTTTGAAATTGTTCGACAAAATTCTACTAAAGTTTTTTTTAAAAAAATTGAAGAGTTAAGTGAGGGGGAGTGTAGGAGTTGGCTGGTTGATTGGGTTAGCTTATTACCTATATATATGTACATATATATGTGGAATACATAAAGTATATATATGAATTTATATATATTGTATGTATATGTATATATATAAATATGTGGCAGATATTTGGATTAATTATTTTAATGATAAGCGCTGTACATGGTTGGATCTTTTTGCAGCATAAGCAGCGAGGCTTTGGCAAACTCTTCAAAATTTTTTTTCATAACGCGTTTAGTCGGTTGTGTAGATGTTAGTGTCTTGGCTAATAAGCTATATACACAAAGACGTTGAGGTAGAGGTAGAGTGATACATAGTTGAAGAATTGTTGTATTGGAGAAGAAGAGGCTGCGGCTTGGTGGTGCAAATTTTAATGAATTTGTCAAAACATCGCTGCTAGGGCTTGTTATAAAATTTAAGAAAAAAATCAAATCATTGCTGGAAAAGAACTAATAGTTTTGTTTATCTATTCGAGTGTTTTACTTTTTAGTTTGTTAAAAGTCGATCATTTATATAACCCTTCGAATTTTATAACTCGACTTCCCCCACACACGCACACATACCTGTCATCAGGAGCATCCCTAGGATGCTTATTAGTAACCAGGACTTGCTAGTTAACTCCATGACCGATCGCTTTTCCGTCTGGTCTACTCTGGTCTGGCTGGTCTGGGGTCTTCCCTTGAGCCACGAGGTAGTTATTTTTCTACTTACAATTATTAACTTGAGACATCGTTCTTTAATTGTACATGCCCAAGCCCACGCCCTGTGGAACAAGTTTTGAAGTAAAGTTTCTTCGAATCGCGAGAGGTCACTTTACCTTCACTTTAACTGTAATTGATTTCAACTTTTGCAGTTCTATTTCTTGTTGAGATAATTTTTACTAGCTTTAAAGAATTTTCTTCGATTTTTCGTTCAGATTGTGCGAAATATTACAACTTTTGCTTTCGCAGTTTGGGTGCGGATTAAATTGAGAGCTCCACTTTTAGAATCTGGATAAAAAATCAATGGGATGCGCGCAGCATCATCTGAGAGGGCAAAGTTCAAAGCGCAAATGCGGATAAAAGACAGAGAGAGAGATATAAAAACTGAGAGACAGCGAGAGAAACGGGGATAAAGTCAAAATTCTGGGTTGGAATTTTGTAAACAAAAAACCGAAAACAGCTGTTTACAATTTTGTTAACACCTCCCTCCTTAGAAAACGCAGACCAACCACCATTACTCTCTCTCCTCCACGCCGGAGCAGTTAGCATTTAGCTATACAGAGTGACCATGAAAGGCAATAGGCCAAGTTCTAAAATGTTTTTGCTGCTGAATTGCCTGTATGCGATTTATTTCCGCAAATTCGCTTAATTATGACAAAAAGTTTTTAATTAGTCACTAACACTCTTGAGCCTATAAACTAGACATGAAAAACAAACTAACAACAGGCATCGCCTTAAAAGGTCATGTGGGCGTTTTGTGTAAAATTTTTTTTCTTTATTTTTTTTTGCACATAATCGTATTTATTTTATTATTTGTGGCACCTAATCGCCGGTTGTCAGTAGCAATATATAAAAATGTTTATCATTAATATGCGGCAATAATAGACGGGACTCAAACGATTTAAAAATACTTGGAAAACTATCGTTAAAATAATCGTTTTTAATGCATTCCAGGTATGACCCTGCATGGTGGCAAAAAAAATTTAATTTTTTATTAAGAGAAAAATAAGTCAGCATTGAAAAAGCACTTATATAAAAAAAGGGACTTTTAAAACGATAGCAAATGTAAATGTTAAGCCCTCCCCCGCTCTCCTGATGTCAAAAACTGGGTATGTAATCCAAGTGTAAATGTATACGCATCATCGAATGCCATAGACCATCGCTCAACCAACTCTTCTAAAAAGGTAAACGCAACATTTAAGAGATGCCGCAAACCCAAACAAACAAAAAAGGGAGGAAAGGAAAACAACAAGAGTTCAGATGAAGGAAGGCACACAGATTATGCATGCCATATAAAACCGCGTGCTAGACGTTTGGTAATGAAAGCATATTTTTGCATTGTTGATGCTGGATGCTGGGTGCCTCATGATGATAAGTTTTATGTGCAGGCATGACAGCGCAATACAATGCACAAACCAAAGACGAACAACGAAAGACTCTGGCCACGAACGTGCAAAAGTTATGAGACATGTGTGTGGTGACTGCTGAAAAATAGAAAAAAAAAAAAAAAGAAAAAAAAAACAGCAACCGAAAAAAAACAAACGGCAGCTCTAAGGTCGACTCGAAAAAAAAAACTCAATTTTGTAGCTTTGTTCGATGTAAAGTTGCTGCAATTTGGCTGCCATTTTGGTGTCACCAGAGGGGCTGATAAAAATCGAATGAATCAGCCAACCAACGACAAAAACAACGCCAACGCGCAAAATAAAAAAATTATTATTTATTAGTTATTTTAATTTTTTCTTTACATAATTATTTCAGCATTTGATTGAAACACTTTTTGGGGCGGGCAGCTGTGGAAATTTCAAGGTCGCTACGTGACGTTAAAGTTATGCCCCACAAATTGAAGGGAGAAAGCAAAATTGGGCGGGGTAAAAATAATCTTTGCACGTCCAGGCGTACAAAATTTGGAGTTAAATGTACAGTTATTTTTTTTAATAATCAACAAATACAGTTTGGAATGTTAAGTAATTAGATATTACTCTATATTGGGATACATTAACTGTGACAGTTACGTGTAAGAGTCTATAGAGTAATTATAAATGGAAATTGGAATAGTCACCATAACGGCATTTTAGTGATAATGACTTAATTGATTATGGTATATTAAAGAAATAGGCAAGACTATTCTAACAAAGAAAAATAGTTGAATAAATATGTTCTGAATTTGTACATTTCTTTGCGGATACATATGTGAATCTGTGTTCATTTCCTATTGTAAAGAAACTTTAGCTTGGACGAAGTTAACTTGGCCAGATCAGGTTTAGTAGCAATTAGAATGTCTTTAATCTAGCGGAATTCCGTGCTATCTGTAAACACAGCTAAAACAATGAAAGTTAGGTATCTTTTGCGTTTGCTAATATTTTTTGTTTGTTTTTTTATTTATTTATTTTTTTTTTTAAATCATTAATAAATAAACATCAGTTCATTGTATGCAAAATTGCCTGTGAAAACAATTTTGCATTTGTATACAAATCTAATTTGCCATCATAAACATTTGGATTTGTTTTGTCTTTTTGTTTTGTTGGTTTCTCATATGTAGCATGGCTTTATAAATTAATTAGCCAAGGCAATTTTGACTTCTGCAAATCGCAACTAATGATTCCGTGTTAATTTTTACACTCAAGAATCTTTTGCAAATAATAAAACAACAGCAGCAAGAGCACCAAATGAGCAAACTCACTGACAAACAAAAAACAAATATTGCGCAATTAGCAGTTGCAGCAGCAGCAGCAGCAACAGCAGCAGCAACAGCAACAACTACAGCAGCAATAGTTGGGCAATAGTATTAAAAGTCCTCAACCATATTAACACTTTGGGCAACGTTTTGCGGCGCGCCGCAGCTGAAAAATTTGTGTCAAACTCGAACAGCCAAGTAGCAACTACATACATACATACAACAACAAAGCGAAAATCACGACTGAAAAAAGCAAAGCACATAAATCTACCATGAATATGACACGCAAAACACTAAATGGGCATGCAGCCCATGAGGAAGTGCCACAAGTGGCACAAGTCAAAATGAGAATTTTAACTTCCTTATGCTTGCCACATGCGTCTCTGTCTGTATGTGTGGCAGAGCATAAATTAGTCCATAAGCAGCCATCAAGTGCAACCGGACTATGTCCACATGGATGGAGCGGCCTAAAAGTATACTACAAATGCAATGTGGCAGTGCTTGCGTGTAGGTTCATACATAGGAAAAGCTTGTTTAAATATCGGAACAGATTGAAAGCAACTTATAATATGCTAAACTTAAAACTAAACGTGTTTAAGCTGCAATAGCTATATGAATCCGTTGTTTAGTACTTTATTTGCCATTATCCTTGGCAAGAACTGGGTCGAGGTTTTCTGCTATGACGCCTTTCAAGATCCCTCGCTTGTTAGCTACTTTTATTACCAAATCCAAAAATTGTAGACATTCGTATAGTTAATCAGATATGTTCAGCCAAATAGGCTTCAATAAATTGTTATATGATTGATATGATTAAAATTGTTATATGATCTGATCACAATGAGATTTCAAAACCATTTATGCATTGTAATTGTGTAAAGTAGAACATAGCAATTGATAAAAAAAATCTTATGTATTTATCCAATTTGAAGTTGGGATAAACAAATGTAAGCCCAACAGACATTCTGAATAAACTTATTAACTAAAGTAAACGTTAACTTATGGGTAGAATTTTGTGGTAAGCTATTTACAAAACTTTTTTAAGAAAACATTATCTTCGGATATGCTATTAATCGATTTGCCCCTTGTGTGCTATATAGGAATCATAGAGACTTGACTCCTTACGCCGCTTAAGACGGGAACAAGCAATCAGAAGAGTGACTGTTAGAATGCAGAGTAAAGCGGAGCAACTCGCCGTAAGAGCGGAAAACGTAGAGGTCTTAAGACACGTCTGAGGGGTTTGCTGGGGCTTAGTTTGTCGATGGGCGAAGATATCATCGCCATCATTCTCTCCCTCTTGAAGAACACGCAGAGATTGAAAAAGATTTACGTTCTCCGAGAGAGAAGCCTGGGCTCCTGGACTTTCCGTTGGAGTTACCTCCTCTTCGAGGGTATCTGAGAGAGGAGGCACAGATATATTTGTGGCTGTCTTGTTTGAGGTGTCACGCTTGGTAACCGCCTTCAGATTCCGCCAGTGGCATGGTTGACTCTGCAAGTTAAAAACGAGTTAATAAGCTTTATTAACAAATACTATGAATAAGATTAGAAATGCTCACTGGACATCGTCCATGACACATGCGCACATCGCACTCAATATACAGAGCCGGCGATCCAGTAAATCGGAAAGTCTTCATGTAGGCATAGACTTGCGTCTCATATACACCCGAATCCGACCATGATCCTCTAAAGCGTGAAATGAGTTTATCATCGACAGGACA
This sequence comes from Drosophila austrosaltans, assembly GCA_035045865.1. Lineage (NCBI taxonomy): Eukaryota > Metazoa > Arthropoda > Insecta > Diptera > Drosophilidae > Drosophila > Drosophila austrosaltans. The sequence continues at coordinate 572,447 of JAWNOQ010000207.1, read as the reverse complement.
TCCTTGATGATCGATCAGCTGTATGCGCTTATTAGCTCCATTATGGGCATAGCAATCATTTACTACTATATCGAAACCATCTAAACAAAAGAAATATAAGTAGACAATTTACCTTGGGTATAATACAATTTATTACTTACCATATTTACTTCTCATGTAAATGATAAGAGTCAAAGGATCGCCAACACGCACTGGCCCAGTGACGCGGGGACCACCTATGCCATAACCATTTTGTATCTCCATATAGCATTCTGGTGGACTTAGAGTAAAGACCACTGGATTGCCAGTGGCCACTCTAATAAAAATAAAAGGCAACAAAAAGAATAGAACTAGACTATTTCCAAATTGAGACCATTCAACTTACTCTACGTCAAGGAAAGGGAATGTCACTGTTTTCCAAAAGTCATATCCATATTCACATGTGACCTTAAAGTGTTCATCATACTCCTCTTCAATCAATGGATTATATTGTACTGTCACAGTGTTCCACATAAAGTTCTGCGATATTGTTTTATATTTAGTGATATAATAGAATAAGTGTTTTTCGATTAAGATCTTACAGTGGGATTTTTTCGACTTTCTTCTTGCAGGGAATTCTTGCCTAAGGTTCCGCAACGGTTCAGCTGTATATAAAATTCATAATAATCCCGACCTGAACCATTGATATACATGCAATCGGGATCGTAGGCATATCCAGCTGAGTATAGTAAGCCGCTAAATGACCCATTAAATCCTATCCGGATCTTCATGAAGTCATCTTGACATTCGGCCTCAATATCTACGAAATGGTAATATAATAAATAAAACTCTGAGAAAAGTGAGTTCATCTCACTCACGCTGAACTCTGGTGGCATTATGACCATATTGTTGATAGTCCTGCTCCCAGTATTCCTCATGCCATTTGTTACCATCATAAGGAGACACGTGATAGCCACCAACATCGTTGCCTGTGGGCGCACCACTCGAGTCCACACCAGTTGAGTCGTATGCCAAGTGAACGGGATGGCCAACTCGTTGTGGTATATATCCCGAAGAATCAGGCACATGATCGGGCTAAAAACTAGAGCGGTTGAAATATTTCCGAATTGCACTATTTTACATTTTGCCTCACCACATCATGCTGGAGCTTGTTGCGTTCCACCGTTGCACTGCTACGGTTTGTTACATCTTTTGGAAACTTCTTAGATCCCACCAGTCCGGCGCGTTTGCTAAGCTTAGAGGCCTGAGTTGTAGGTCCCGATATATACGATTTGGAGGACAGGGCAACTAGTTCTTTTTGCGATTCCTCCCCCAATGGATGCTTTAGACTGCGGGTAGTTGGCGTTGTAGTTTGTACTCGACCTCGGCGCAACAGTGGCGGAAGGGAGGACAGTCCTGATGGTGGTGCAGCCTCAGTTGTGGTGGCCACACCTGCCTTACTCACTATGGCATAGTCGGTGCTGGTCAATTCCAGGCAATTGCTTAAAGACTGGCAACAATAAACGAAAATCGAAAGGTGCGTTATGAGTGTAGGTCGAAGAACTGCTAACTCAGCAGCAGAAAACCACATTCTTCGTTATCTCTGTGTGTTGCAACATATGGCAACGTCATATCCGTTAGTTAGGTCCAAAAGATTGGCCAACGATTGGTTACGGTTCATGTGCCTCTGCCATAATCAGGAAGTTCATTCTAAGAATGCGATTTAACTGTTTAATATATTAGATTTTCCATCTTTCCATTTTGCCTTTATGCCATTTTCGCTTTGTTCTCGAACCACTTGGGCAACCAAGAAGTAACCAACTTGGGCAACAGTGAATGTTCGTTTTTTGTCGACTGTTGCTTGTTGCTTGTTGCTAGTTGTAAATTGTTTGTTCTTGCATCTTCACTCACCTGCAACATCATCAGCTGCAGCCCCAGCATCAGCAGCATTGTGGCAAATCCTCTCATCTTTAGTTCCCAAGAGCAACTGTCTACTGGAAATGATATGTAAGCCATTCAATATAACAACATAATCAGTTTTCAGGGTCTTGCCCAACACATGACCTTGCTAGTGGTCACTCAAGTGTTTTCTGTTGTACATACATCAGTTATACCGAATGCGTAAAGCAGGCAGGAAGGAAGTATGTGGTTCATAAATTAATTGTGGTCAATATGCAGTGGAAAACATGGCCAACAAGCATAAAATGAGCCATAAGATGGATTTCTATCAAAACGAAGCCCAAATACCCTTTTGTTGATCCAATATTTTTCGGTTTTATGTATGTATATGCCATATTTAGTTATAAGAAATAAATGTTTAACATAATATACATAGAAGTATATACATATATCTATCATTGTATGGAAAAGGGAGAGAAGGGGTGATGGCCCAAATCTTACCCCGGATAGCACTCTATACCAATGACGCAAATATTGGTTAAAGTCAGAACAATAGAAGAGCATTTATTGCTGTCAGGCGTTAAGGTCAAAGGCATAAAACTGTCAGACGCCTGCGTTTTACTTCTTGTTATTAATTATAAAGCTATGGACCATCTATCCCCGCCCCTTTTCTACCTCCTCCTACTCCTCCATCTGTTCTAAGTTTAAAGTTACAATTTGATGACTGTTTAATGAATGATGCGATTTAGTTTCGTCTTCATTTTTAACTCCATGCTCTTCTATATACATATGTACAAACATAGGTTGATGCTTCTATATTCTCGACTTACTATGCCCCCCTAACAGACCAACTTAGGCAAAGGAAAATGCTTGGCTGGTTTTACGCTTAGCTGTAAAAACGCACGCCGTTTGCTTAATTGTTGTTATAATTACTTTAACTTCAACTTGTTTGTTTGTATTCGTATTTTTATTTTGGGTTTCATGTTTAGTTTACTGATTATGCAATGGTTTTAAGTTTAAAGTTTTTGGTTTCGGTTTTTGGCTTTCATTATTTTTTTGTTGTGGTTCTTTGCTTTATAATTACTTTTAATTGTTGTTGTGGTGTGACCTTGAGCCGTTTCTTGGCTTATACCTTTGCTTTTTGGCCACCTTTCTGTGGCTTGAACATAAATTGGATTTGCTAACGGTACAACATGAAACACAATAAACAGTTAGCTTAAATATTTCAATAAAAGACTTCTAAATTTCTATTTATCAAAGTTCATCTGATCTATATTAAGATTTCCCATTACAAGTAGGATCTACTTTGTCAACCACATTTCCAACATACATACATAGATACTTCCTGCAACGTAACTCGTCCTTTAGGTTTCATATTTACTTTAATAATGTCCAGTATTTACACAAATAATAATCAATGTGCTTACCTTTTGCATAAAGATCCTAAGGTTATATTACTGTTTCTGCAATGCCTTCAGATTTGTCTTCTTTATGGTTTAATGGAATGAATAGATAGTTTTCGAAGTTACTTCTCCATCTACTTCACTACTCGACTTTGCTCAAACAGATTACTTAATGTTCACACATTTTCAAAAAAAAAATTGTTTCAAGAAAAAATTAAAAAAAAAAAAAACAACAACATAAAACACGATGTTGACCTATATCTTATGACTTTTCACAAACTCGTCCCGGCGTTCATTAAACTTGACGAGGCGTGCTAAAAGAAATAGTACAAAACAGTTTCTCTTTCAATATGATAGCTCTGTTGATTTTTTCTTTTATTTCTTTTTTTTTTTTTTTTGGTTGGATATTGCGCGATCTTTTTCTACGTCATTTATGCCATTTATCAGGTGGTTTGCTTTACATATTACACGTCTTTTGGAAAAGTTTTGTTGGTTTTGCGTTTTTTCTTTGGTTTTTGTTTTTGGCAGACCGAAAAATCACTCAAGTGCAACTTGCCAAATAGAATCACAACGAGCCGTTGGTGGATAGATCTGAGAGGTTGCCCAATCTTACATAATATGGCCGGGGCCCTACCACTAGAAATGCCGCCGCCAATGTGCCTGATGAACGGACGAATAGTATGCAGCTCTTTGCGTTACGCTTAGGTGTGAAGCCAAGCGCAGCTGGTGGCGGATCTTTATAAAGTTTTTCCACCACATCCACAGCCATCCATCCATCCATCCATCCATTCATCCACATGCTTAGAAGTGTGGTTGAGAAAAAGAAGAAGTTAAAGAAGAGCTCCCATAAAGTAGTTGGGTAACTTTATTGTACCATTCTCTTTATTTACTTTCATTGCCATTAAGCCGAGTTTGCGGAAGTGCAGCAGCAACGATAGCAGCACCAGGAGCTGCCGTTTGAACCCTTACCTTTTTGGCCAAGGTCAACGCCTTGCATTTACCTTTAACTGTAACTGTCTTTTAATTACATTTTTGCCAAGATTTTACCAAGCGTGTCTGTCTTTGACTGTGTGTGAGTAAGTGTGTGTGTGTGTGTGTGAGTTTTATAAAATACAAATTACTAATTATTGTTTTTGCTTTAACACTTAAACGGCATTTAACCGTATCTTGTGAAAGGCGCCCCCGCCTCCACATATTGACCCTGGGTCTGCGCTAGTGGTATGCAAGGGCAGCGTTTCCAGTAACTGTGACGACTCCTAGTTCATCCAAGAAAAACAGCACCAAAGGTGACCCACATTTTACGTGTTGCCATAAACCGTTTTCAAAACTTATGTCTACATCATTTACAAGGGTTAAAAAATAAGTTTTTACCTTTTAGTGTTGCTTGTTGTATCATGCTAAGGCAATGCCCGAATACAGATGATACATATCTAATGGCAATTGTTGCCCAGTTATGCTTAGGATCCGGTGTATTTAGCAATCTGCAATATTTGATTTTTATTTAACTTATAACATTGGGAACTATTTTTTTAAGCAACAACACTATCTTCATTAACATAAGAGATATGTGAGCCAATATTTAGGCGATGTGTAACACTGATCGGATTAAATCTTTGGAACATTATTAAGATAAACCGAAAACGAGCGAATGGTCAAAAATTAACCGGCTCAACAGGTTCTAGAGGAGATGCCAATTCTTTACGTCTCACTCACTTTCATACAGATTCTCCTGAATAACAGAAACTCCAGAAGCACTTCAACAATGATATTCAGTGAAACGCAAATCGAATTGGCGTCTTTTTTGGTGGCTTACATACATATATGAAATTTGTGGGTATACTAATGTAAGACAAATTAAAATCTTGCCCTTTTAATGTTGCAAGTCTATCAAATAGCGTCGGTCGGTGTCTACAATCATTGATGTAGTCACAATTGGACCCAATCTGTTTATATTTGTGTTGGGTCACCTAATGAAATGGCTCTGCATTGAGCTGCTTTAAACGATTGAAAACAAAGGAAATTTAAGTTTTAGCTTAGTCATTTTTATTGTATTTCTTTTTAATATTTTATACTTATTTTTTTGTTCCATTTCTTTCGTATATTTTTCACACTTTTTTCATACGCGCATTGGTTTTTCTCTTTTCTTTTTTCTTCAACAAAATCAAGCATACACATTTACAAAGATATAGAGTTGATTCCTCAATCATAATACATTTCAAAAAAAAAAAAAAAAACAAAAATATTATATCATACATCGTACATCAGCATACACACAATCGTACATCAAGATCCCTTGAATTTTTGTAGCGTTTTGTCGATTTGTTAGATTTAAAACTAAATTTTAAATATGCTTTAATCAATTAACACAAACATTTTCCTTACTAATAATATATAATCGTGGGTGTGCTTTTCTTTTTTGTTTAAATAAATAATATTAGATCTACTGTAATTTAATATTGTTGTTAATTCTTTTTTTTAATTTTTTTTTTTGTTATTTTGAATCATTTTATAATTTTTGTTTTGTTTTATATATTTTTAAAACTTTTTATTGCATTTTTTGTTTTTTTATTTTCTTTTCCTTTTTGTGTTTAAATTGAAACTGTGAACATTTAAAATCTACAGATTTACACCGATAATTAATATATATGTATATATATATATATTGTTAGTTTTTTTTTTACATAATTTTTTATTAATCTTTTTAGTGTTACTAAATTTGGATATTTCTTTCTTTCTTTTTCTGTTCTGGCTAAAATACTAATTAAAACTGTTGCTGATCTTGCCATGATTGTTTAAAGAGTTTATACACATATATTTGTATATATGTATATATAATTGTATTCCTTCTTGTTTAGAGAGAAGGATTGGGGAGGGGGCTTAGTAGCAGCATTTGCGGTTGTTGTTGGCGCCACTGATCAATTTACAGTGCTGCATGTCCGACCGACGAGGCCGATTGGCCTTGGCCTGGAAATCGCGAATCTTGTTTGAACGTTTGATAGCGCTGCGGCAGAGCTGCTGGTGCTGCTTCTTGTTGTTGCTCTGAAAGGTATCAAGTTGTGTGGGATTAGAACAATGAATTTGCTAGATGAGTGGTAGGACGAATTACCTTCTGACTTTGGCGTGCCAGAGTCTGCTGCTTCAGCTGAGCAGCCGCATGGCGATCGAAACGTGCGTTGTTTGACGAACGCTGCTCGTGCACTGCATTGAGAGCCTCAGGATCTGGTTGTGGCTCATTTTCTTCCTCCAATGTTTCCTGCTGCTGTGGCACTTCTGCTGCCCCGAGATCAAGATTTACAAAACTTTCAGTGCCCTCCTGAGTGGACCTAATACTACGATACACAGACATGCTGCAATTTGACAAAAATTCAAGACCACTTAGTGAAAAACTGTTCAAAGTTTTTGAGATTAGCACAAATTGGATGGAGGGTAAGCATGAGGGGGGGTTGAAGTAGTTGTGTTGTACGTGTGTTTAATAAAGATCACCAACCTTGGATGCTCAATCAATAGATTCTCAAATGGTGATGTTTCCATATTGATTGGCCCAATCGAGGTGAAGCATGGTGGCGGTGTTACGTACCAGGACTCCTCCATTAGCACGCCATTGCCATTAGCTTGACCCCCCTGTTCACTGCCACAAGGTGACGCTGGAGCCGCTGCCACATACAGTGACTGACTCACATTATTGTCAGGGTCAGATACTCCTGCACATGGTAGCACACTTCTGGGCGGGCTTAGGGTTGAGATGCTTAATGGCCGATTTACGCGCGACCGTTGCATATAATTGCGTTGCTGCTGCGGCCGCGGCCCACTGTAAAGGGAATGCGAATTGATATGCTGACGGCGGCGTGCCGATGATCCCGATGCATGGCCATGGCTGGATGATACTGCCTTTGGCTGTAGCTCGACCAATGGAAGCTCCTCCTCTGAGTCGCTGCGCGGCAGGGAGTCCTCCTCTTCGTCTGGAAAAAGAACTGCGTTAACACCCGTTAGACAAAACAGTTAATCGATAAGATTGTTTAATTATATGTATACATATGTATGTACATATATTACCGTAACACATAATACCTTACCTTCTTTCTCGACAATATACCATTCGTCCTCGTCGAAATCCTCGTCAATGCTGTTACTTCCGCTGGGAGTAAGTAACTTCGTTATGGATGGCTGCTGTTTGTGTTGCTGCTGTCGCTGTTTGCCACGGCGATTCTTGCCGTTTCCTGCGCCACGTTTACCGTTATTACTACGAACAGTGCCCCTATTATTGCCCGCTATCGATGGCGTCGATGAGGTCACCTCAATTACATCTCCAGCGGCCTGATCGTTGCCTGAATCGTTTTCAGTATTGTTGGTGCTACTGCTGCCGTTGCCGGGACTATTCGTTACTTCGCTTTGAGTTGACTCGTCAGTTGCTTGCGCTCCAAATAGAAACGTTGCGAGACTGCTAAACATTATACAATCCACTCGGTCCTCGGTGCTTGCTCGATGCAATCGATACAACTTGCTTATTGCTTAGTGAAGTTAGTGAGATCAATTTACGTTAAGCTTTAGAGTTTTGTTAATAGAGAGAGATTGCTTATAATGTTGTTTCTTGGATGTTGCTCAGTCTTTTTATTCGCTTATTTCTACTGTCTTTGTTTTTGTTGTGGTTTTTAGAAGAAGCTAAAAAAGAAAAACAGGAGAGATACGAAAGAAAAACGTCAGAAAATTGTTCATTCAACAAATAAGCTTAGCAAATTGTGCGCATATTACGTAATCGGGTAGATACACCCCCATTGTATTTCCCTTTGCTCAATGGGTCTTTAAGATGCGTGGGCGAACAACGGCAAACTGTCTTTCTAACGGGGCGGTTACTTAATTTTCTTTAATTGTATTGCCCCAAACATGTTCTTTAAATGGAACGACTAATTTAAGTCATATAGTTTTTTATACTATACAGTGTTGCTGACCCAAAAACAGAAGTTCATATATGTACATATGTATGTATGCATGCAAATCCCAGCTAAAGACGGCAATTATTTTTGATTAGAAATTTATTATTTTCCATATTGAAAACTATATTACAATTAAATAGACATTGAGCTGCACCCGCTCATGTGCATGTGCCAAGCATATGATCAAGGCAATTATATTACATGGACATACTATTCATATGACAAATGTACAAGTGAGTAGCCTCTCTATATAATCTTGTATATACACGTATTGGTATATACACATATATTAATATATATATATAAAATTTGAATTGAGCTCATGCTATGACAATAGGAATATATGTATGTGTGTGTGTGTGTGTGTGTGTGTCAACTGAATTGTTTGAAAACGTTTGCTATTTCCAGTTTCAAATGCAGCTGATAAACAAAACTGTGCCAATGGGCAAAGCAAAGTGGATTGGAGTAGAGTGAGTGAGTGTGTGTGGTGTGGTTCAGGATGAGGATGATGGTTACTGCTTGCTGCCTGCTGGTGAAATTATGCATGAATAGAAAAACTGAAACACTAAACAAATGCAATGCAGCAACAATCATGGCCAAAACGAACCAAATGAAAGACAAAAGCCAACTGCACTGGCAAAGGCAATTGCACGGCCAGGTAAAGCAATTTGCAATTTGACCGCAAACAAAACGCAAAAAAAAGTGAAGTGCACACAATACGGGGCCTATAAAGAGGCAAGTGAAATCTGCACAACAACAAACGGCAAACAGGCAAATGGTTTTGATGGAGTGCATAGCATACGAGGAGGCAAATGTCAGGGAAAGCTGCCTATCGAGTTTAATGATGGGCACAAACTCTACTCGAAATTCTACAAACATACTAAACAGTATCTGAATTCAAGCATCAAACAGCTGAAGCTGAATGGTGCATGAATTCCAATAGGAAGAGCCACATTCAGAGCTTTCTATCTTTAGAATTACTGCAATGCAAATCGAAAATATTAATTAACGGCACTATACTTTAAATGTGTTCCTGTAACATTTCGTATAGCCTTAGTTGAGCAAAGAAAATTATATATAAAACATTTGACTTTGACGTTGGCATTCATAATCGTAAATATGTATGGTTATATATACGTATTTGGACATATGCATATACATATGTACATACATATATGTTTAGATAGCTATTTACAAATGGTGTGAATAAATATTTATTTGCAATATGAATGGCACAATTACAGTGATTATTGCAGTTACCCACATTGAGGAAGTCCGTCCATGTATTTGTCAGTGCAAGAATTTTATTTTTGAACACATCGTAAACCGAAATCAGAATAAATCGAATGCCATTGGCTTTTACTTTTTACACAGATCCCCTGCCCCACTATGACGGCTGATAACACGCCGAGGGTAAGACAAAGGTCAAAGCTCAATCTGGACCCTGGGCATTGGCTTGGCTATGTATGTATGTACATACATATGTACATATGTATACTTGGGGCATACATTTGATTTTGCAGTAAATTATTTTCACTTTTGTCACGCAGAAGCTAAACAAATGTGACCTTGGATTGATGTAAGCAGGTCTGAAATACATATTTCATATATACATACATACATATACATATGTATGTATGTATACCTGTACAGGTATAGCATATATAAAGCTCTTCATACTTAGTCCTACATCAAAAGATTGACAATAAATTGCAATTGGCTGTCCGTAAATTAACACAAAGTCATGAACATACATATATAGTTGAATATTTGTCGATTATATAAGAAGTCTAGATATACAAACATATAACCGGATTCTATTGTATATACATATATTCACAAAAGCAGGAAAGTTTACCGAAATAAAACTCTCACAATATTGTCCAGTTCATCTTACTCTGGTCTGGTTACCTTTTTTTGATTATCATCGTTTCTAATTTACTGATAAGTTTATGCACTCTTAAATACTATACGATAAGCCACACGCTAGACTAGCCGACTAGACGGCGACATTCTCAACTATATTAACACTAATATACTACATACATACATACATGTGAATACATATATAAATGTATATACATTTATATGTACAGCTCAAAAGTCGTGAATGTGTGTTCCAAAGGTTTAACACAAGGGGCACAGAAATAGGGAGAGTCGCGCGGGGATAATGAACTTGAACTAATTTTACTGCAATTTGTTTAACAACTAGCAAACTGATGAGAATTGGAAGCCATTTTTGCAAGTGCTAACTAACCATACTAGAGGGTGGTAGTAAAGTCGGGAGCCCTCCTATATACCATATATGTACATACAGATATGTTCAAGCATATTTGGACAAATACTATTACTACTTTTCTATATAATTTCGAAAATTTCATTCATATCAATATACTATAGCTATATAGCTGCATTAGAAATAGTAGTCTATAAAATATTTGCAATTATCAGATATAAATCTATATAATTTTTATTTACGAAACTATACGAAATTTGCCCACTTTAGTTGAGATGCCATAAAAATGAAATCACCAAACAAAGAAGCTTTGTATATCTAACTCAAATATACATACATCTGAATGTATATACTATACGTATGTACATATAAATATATAGCTTTATAGGTAAGTATACCAACTACCCATACATCTCTATATTGAATATATATGTATGTACATACATACACACATACGTAGAATACAATCAAACGCTATTGGCGTAACTGATTAGCTTAAAGCTTCCTTTGTTTTGTTGCCATTAGTTTGTTATTTTCGCTTTTCTTTTATTTGTTTTTGTTTTTTTTTTCGTTTTTTTTTTTTGCCAAATCAAAACAGTTTGCCCACTCCGAAAAGTTATCTTTGTTAACAGGCCTTTCTTTCTTTTTTCTTTAGAATTATGCAATAATTTCCCAGTGACGTCAGCTGCAACCTTGAGTGGAAGAGCGACGTTTAACTATATGCTAGAATGCCTTTTTTCGCTTCGCTCTTATAGAGAGAACACAAAAGTCAGTCTTACTAATTGCACTTAATTGTTATACCATTATCTGGGCAAATCAGCTGAGCCCAGCTGATGATGAAAATGATTTGCGTTGCCTCACCTTAAAACACTTAATATACTGTTTGTAGTTTCTTAAGATGTTGTTGCTGCTGCTCTTGTTGTTGTTGTTAACAGGTTGAAACAAAGAAACCGAACGTAATGTCTTTTTTGGGGAAAAATAAAATAGAGACACAAAGATGATGATGAAGGGAGGCACAGCCAGAGACAACAGTTCAGAAAGGTGCTGCTAAGTCGACACTCGTTTGCCAACTGAAAACAGAAAATTTGTTTGAACGGAAGCGCATTTGAATTTCAAAAGCGCACGAAATGAAGAACCAACAACAACAAACAGCTACAAGCTACAGCAGCAATGGCGAGAGCGTATCTTTTTTAGACCAGCAGAGCCAGTATATGCGAGGGTAGGCACAAAAGTTCTCCCAATAAATAAAATAAAAAAAGAAAAGGGGTCATCTTGTATCTTTCAGTATAGTCCATCGAAAAACTTTACAATTTGAAAATAAGAAATAAGTTCAGTCAATTAATCCAAATGAATGGCACACCATTTAGAAGTTGTTAGTTTACAAAGCACTTTTTAGATAATAATTCATTTTTATATGCAAAACTGGTATTTAATTAATCTGCACAAAAAAAAATAACATTAATATGTGAGCCGAAACAATATCGAAATGCTATACCACTCATATTCACAGACGATCGATTTGTTTTTGTAAACTGTCAGCTAAGCCCTCGTGTTTGTTTTGGCCAAGTTTTTGCTTATTAAATTTTAATTTTATTGCACTCTCACATTTAACAAAGTCTGACAAACTTTTGATGTTTCTTTGGTATATTTCTCTTTGTTGCTGTTAATTTACCTACGGCTCTGCCGCTCCAAATAATATGAATGAACAATAATTTAGTTTTTCTTGGGTTTTCACTTTCCGCACTGCACTGAGCGTTGCGTTTGCTTTCAAATACCAAAGGCGAATGTCAGCCCCAGCAGACGTAAGACAACAGCTGAGCGTTGGAGCGAGAGAGGGAGCCCAGACGGATAGAGAAAGAAATAGACAGGCAGACAGACAAACGATCAAAGAGCGAAAGAGAGAGCGTATCTAAACACATAATTATGTATTTTTTAAAACGCAAAAAGGCCCCAGACATGGGCCAGAGCGCGGAGAGGTGAACGCCAAATTTATGCTCTGCCACCAGCTGAGCAGCATTGAATGGGGCGATCATACCCAAGTATCGTGATTTTTTGTTTAACAACAAAAAGCAAAGCTCTCTGTCCGTCTCTGTGTTCCGCTCTTTGGCTCTTTTGCTGGCAATCAGCTGCTGCTCTGATGTTGTTGCCCGCCTGACACACTTTTGGTCCCCCTCGCATAAGTTATTGTATATACATAGACGTACAAATATATGTACATATACATACATATATATCTGTTTAGTTCTTTTTTTTTCATCTATCTGCCAGACTCAGTGGCTCTTTGCTGAAAAAGCTAACACAAAGAGAAAAGGAAAAGGAGGAGGATGACGAGGGGGGGTGGTTAAAGAGTTGCCAGAATAGTTCCCAGCTGTCTGCTCAAAGTCCAGATATATATATGTGAATATACATATATGTATGTATGTACATAGCTAGAATGAATTTATTAGCTATGAAGTTTGTGCCAAGTCACGTTGAAAAGTGCAAAAACTATTCAAGGCAGCAATCAGTCAAAACGCATAAAAATGCTAATCCATATGTTAAAACAAACTAAGATTTTTGCAATCTTGAACCCTGAAGTCATTTTAATTATATAAATGAGCTAATTTTTAATTCAAAACTTATGGGTGGGCGTCGATTAAGCCAGATAGTTATGGTATTATGCAAAGTTAACAAAATAAAGTCTATTGCCTTTAAATTTCAGTTTTCATTTTAAATATTATTATTGTGTCATTTCATGCCTTTATTATACTTTCTTTATGAAATAAATAATTTTAATTTAAAAGATTTCAGATTTTTGTTCTTCATCTGTTCTTGATCTTCTTAAATTCTGCAGAAGAAATCTGATGAAATATTTGAGTTTATTTAAAAATTTTAATTCTTCAAAGCGCTCGATATTTATCAATGTGAAAGTCTGTGTATTGAGAAATCTGGCAAAAACTAAAATACAACCTGATGGCCAGGTTCAAGGTTAGTTGGTTGTCTTTTGCTTGTATCTTATACATACATACAGATATGTATGTATGTAGATGTACAAATGTATATGCGTTTGTATTGGTCTCATCAGCCTGTTCTCTCGATATTTTTAGATACATTTTATCATACAACAGCTGACAGGCTCGGCGACAAGTTGTAGCTCACAGCTGTGGCTACAAAACCGAGAACTACAAACATGCATGCCTACCTACACCAATACATAATGTGTACATAATACAGCTAAATACATACATACATACATCCATGTATATAACCCATATGTATGTACATACATATGTACACATTCATATCATTGGATTTTTTCATAACAACATTTCTGGCCACACGCGCACACCCAAGGAACAACAATACGTGTAGGTATATTATATATGTATGTATGTATGTATATACACACATACCTTTTACGCAAATCGGTGGAACACAATATAAACAAAATTGGCGTCATTGCATAAAAAAGAAAACAAAAACAAATCACTGCGACAGTCACTCGACAACACTTTAAAGTTTAAACTAAAAATAACAAAGAGAATCTATGTATGAACATATGTATACATATGTACATATGTATGTATATAAACATATACATATATATGTATATGTATGTACATATATTATAAAAAAAATTTCAAGCATTTCTTTCTTCCTAAAACCTATAAATTATAAGCATCCATGTAAATAGTCTGGAAACCACAACAAATGTTTGGCATTAATCTAAACAAACATCAAGTGGGACCAGAAGAAGGGGCGGTTCAGCATCAAAGGGCTCATATCTGGGTTACTGCGCATAAACGAAAAGCTAAGTACGAACAAAACACAGCTATGTACTACTGACTGAAACCCCCCATCTCCGCCTTCCCACAATCCACCCAACGGTTCGATCGAAGAGGGGAAACAAAAACAGGAGAGAGGGAAATTTTGAGAGTCAGCTTGGATCGAATTGCGCATCAAACGCGAACGCCAAAGCATTGCAAGAGCTCCAAAATGCGACACTATGTGAAAGCACTCTTGTACTCCATTTTTTCCAATTTTTGACCAAGGAGTGTGACGAAATGTTTGATTTTAAAAATATATGACTCGTCGATATTGTACCCTATTTAACAATCCTTTATCACGTTTTAAAGTTCCCATCCGTTAAGACGAAATGAGTGGCTATATTAACAATCTTACTTATTGTCTTTGAAATTCTTATTATGGTGTTAGCAAGCTACTGTTCAAAAATAAAAATGATTGAGACAGTTTTGTTCCATTGACACATGTATGTATGTATATATATATATATATGTATATATATGTATATATATATAATATGTAATATGTACATATGTATGTATGTGCGTTTTTATAATTACTCACAGTAGAGATTGGGTAGGGTTGAGTGTTGTTGCTCTTGCTTATCAAATCGTTCAATCGATGATAAATATGGCAAACAATGAAATCAATTAAAATTATATACGAGAATTTCACGTTCGTATACCTGTAACTTTCTGGGGATTGGGGCTGCGGTTGCACTTTGCCTCTACAAGTAATAATGACATTTAGATGAGCTTTTTATTCTTTATATATGTATGCATATACATACATGTACATGTACCTTAACATGTATTCAAAATTAATATACATATAAATGATATGATCATTTACTTGTATTAAACGTAATTCCAATCGACGCAGTTTTAATATCTATGTATACACTTACATACATACATATGTACATGATTAGTAAGATTTCGCTGGGCGACGACGCATTAATTTTATCACTTTGTTTATCAGTGACAGAGTTTCTCTCTTCATGTTTATTTACTATATGCATATGCACACTTACAAACATACATACATACATATGTTTAGCATACGTTTTAAGGTATGGGCCAATTGGGTCAGACACTCAGTCAGTTAGCCAGTCAGTCAGTATAGTAAACATTTGCCAATCAATCAATTTTACAGTGGAATCGGAGAACGCGCCCTTCTATCGTCAATTGCATCAGCGTGTAAGACTCTTATTGCTTAGCCCCATAACCCCTAAGGCAATTAAAACAGCAATTTTAAACGACGTAGTTAAATCATATTTTTTTTTATATGTATGATCATTCGAATTGAGACTGATAGAACATTGGCTTTTAAGAGGCAATATTTGCATTGGGCTTTGCAGTTGCCTACTTTTAGGGGTACAAACAGCAGTAGGGATACTTTACATTTGAATAGCATTACAACCCATGCTACAAATGCTACCAACTCAATCTTGATTGAGCTACAAAAAACGCTATCACCAACTTGTAAACACACAATCGATTTTGAAATCTATTCTAAAAAAACCCCGATAAATTGCCTTTCTATTACTTACCCTCTTTTAGAGAGAGGGAACTCTTGTATCACATGGTAAAAATAGTAGAGAAAATCTCACTTGGTGTTACTATATCTGAAATGTATCCCCTACTTTCCAATGAACTTCTCCTACCTTTCTCTCGCCCTCTATCCCTTCGCATCGCTCTTTCCTCCATCTGTCTCTTTGGTGTATGTTGTTTACAAACAAAAATGTTTGACCTGCGCAGTTGCTAATGAAGGTCTACGTCGTTGTCGCCTCACCAACTTGAGCCCAGAGTCTCCTAGTAACCTTAGGAAATGTTTTGGTTGTTAACTCTCTTTCCTTCTTACTCTCTTTCGCTCTCTCAATGATTTTCTACTACAATACAGATGTACATACATACATACATACATAGATTCATACAAAGATGTATACAGTATATATATATATGTACATCGATAAAAGTAACAACTTCCGCATAGAAATAACTTTGTGAGGGAAGGAACAGAAGGAAGCTGGAAATTCTTGGTTTTTTTTTTGTTTTAGTCCCTCTGGTTGGGGTCACCTTTGTGCTATTTGCACGGTATTATTAGGACTCTATTTTTGCATCGATTGAACGAGGGAATTTTTAATTATGGGCCACGTCAGTAACATCGCCACAGTAACATTGAACCACCAAACTCTGAGAACTGCGCAGTATGCAGTCAATTTAAATTACTGGGCCTACTACCTGGATTCGTTTACCACCCCCAAAAAGACTGCAACTATGAAATAATTATTTCAATATTATGTTATTTTTGGTTTTACTGACTAAATGACTACCTTGCATAATTATTGCAGTCTTGACTTTCCTAATGGTTTTCGAACTAAGTTACGTAAAACTTTCTATTTATGACCTCAATGTCACTTAGCCATTTTACGATCTGCCAGGGGATTACCTACATTTTGTTGTTAGTGCAGAACCGCCTCAGGTAGCACTGCTAAAGGGCAATGGCAAGGGCACAACGGTAAATTCCTCTAATGATTATTTAATACCGAGACAAGACAGGAGTCTAGACCAAGACTGTCCGACTGATTAACAATTTTGGTAGATACGTGAACGATCTTGTATGGTTATCCGGCGCATACATATGGAAAGCAAGCGAAAGACAAGTAACATCAGCTGTTTGTCTACTATACATAGAACTCTTAAATACATAACTAGCCATGCTTGATTTATCCTTGTATATGTATGTATTTAGTTGGCAGGCTCGTTCTGTCTTCTACCCAAAAGACAATGGTTGTCCACTGCTTCAAGACCTGTTCTGCACTTTTTTCTTCTCTGTTTTTTCTTTTTTTTGTGTGTGTGTGTGTTTTTTTTTTTTTTTGCCTTATGATTCACATGGGGTTTTTTTTTTTGCTTGATTCAGGGCACTGTGTGTGTTTGTTTGTGTGTACCTCGTACTGGATATATTTTAGGTAGCCCAACAAAACTTATTTGCGGTTTGTAAACAAACAGAGAAAGAGAAGCACATAAAAACAATGGGACTTGCTAAATTCAGAGTTATTGCCATTTCTTGATTACCAATAGAAAGTATTCAAAAGCTAATATAGGCTAATACATACATATATCATAGTAGTAACTATATTCGACATTCTCTAATCCATTTGCGTTTTCATTTGATAAGTATCTATTCAAGGATATATTTTTATATAAACTAAATTTGTCAATCTTCACTGCAGATTTCTTTCAATAAATTTTTCTGATTAACAATAGAATTTGGTATATACATATATGTATATATGTGAATATACTATATTAGAATTTATATTTATATTTTCTATACGGAAAAAAGGGTATGCTATGGTAATGTTTCAGGCCAAGTTAACTAAACTGAAAGCCAGAGAAAGAAGCTATGTTGACAGCCCATGTGCAGTCTTTCGTATCTATGCCCAAAACTATGACTAACAACACTACGATGCAAAGAGTACGAGAAGTTTAATTTTAGTTTTCGATTTAGACTTTTGATAATGATCGCTCTACAATTGCGGAAAACGTGATGTTAGTCAAATTTATTGCTATTAGATGGTAACAACAATGTGGAGAGGAGAATTCAGTTTAAAGAACTTTGGAGGCTCTGACTTTGTGAAAAACACACATACACAGTCACAGCACGGACACACACACACACAGACGCACACTCAGACAAACACTCACACCATTGCAAAAAGTGTGAACTCTGTGCGGATGCGAAGGTGCAGATTTTTTTTCTCATTTTTTTTGTTGTTTTTTCTTTTTTTGTATGTATCGCTTCGCTGCACTTTTGAATTGTATTAGGTATATGTATACATGTAAATATATACCAAAATTGAAAATATAATTATGTATGTAGATACACAGGTATATACACTCATACATACATGTAAATACATATGTAAATACATACATAAGTAGGTATGTATGTACATACATATACATATAAGAGTTTGTATTACTCTAACTTCCGCAAAGAATGAGGGTTAAAACCCGAAAAAAGGAGGAAGGCCTTGGATTCCCTTGCTTACCTTTGGATTTTCTAGATCGATGATTTGAGTGCACCTTCTCCGTTGCAAGCGTACACAATTCTTGTGTTTTCTATTAACTTAATGCACAGTTTTTAAGTTTCATAAATGTTTATTTGTTGTATATATGTATATACATATATGTAATATATACATATATATTCTCGAAGGGTGGACAAAAAAAAGCACTAGATTTTACGTGACGTAGTTTGAGTATCGTATCGTATGTATGCTAACAACGACTGACGGCGAGCGAATGACGACGATGATGATGATGGCCTATGGCTGAGGGTCCAAAAAGAAAAAAAAACCAAACAACTGGCTACCTAGGCCTGTCAGCTTGCTCAGTACTGGGTTTTGGTATTGGTGTGTTGGTATTGGTGTATTGGCATTGGTGTTTGTGTTGTTGGATTTACCAGCTCAGCTGAGCTCGACACACTTACCCTGTTTTTGTTGCTGCCCCCATGCACTTATGCGCTTCCATGGACGTAACAAAAGTCGAGCGTGTTATTTAACCAGTTTGTTTACAAAAAAAAAAAAAAACAAAGAACATTATTTCTACGCCCATGGCTACACACTATTTCATTCTCTCGTCTCTCTGCACACAATGTTCTTGCGCCTGTGCGCGAGAGAGTTTCTCCGTTTCGATACAAAGTAACCGCTGAGGGATGTTTGCCAAAGTTATTAGACTGCAACCGAAACAATTTTCGGTACTTCTCAAACAAATTAACGATTACTTTCCGATGTTAATCATTTTTATGATCAGTACATTTTCTCCGTTAAATAAAGTAGAACTAATCTGCGACTCAACTTAACCAATACATACATAGTTGATGTATTATACCGCTTCCCGAAACTACATATGTACCTCAGAAACTTTAAATTCTTACGTCACATAAGACATACAGAGTATTCCAAAATCGTTATTCCAATTTTCTACATTTATTTCTTGTTTTTATGCCACAGCTGACTTTGGATTTGGAATCATTGTAAAAAGCGAAATCATATCCGTGATGTGATTGACCGAAAAACATATCCAAGATGACCAAAGTTGGTATAATTAAAACCAACACAAAAAGGATCGGCGTCTTCTTCGTATGTATGTATGTACATATAAACATTCGTTTAGTTGTTGACACTAATCATCTCAGTAGAAAAATCATATTGCATTCGAAAAGGGGAAAATAAACAGACAGGACCAATTCTGGGCACATCGAGACATTTTATTGCATCAATTTTGCACTAGCGACAAAACGAAATAACTTTTTAATCGAGAATTACTGGTATAAAGCTAAATCTCGCCTTTAGCAAAGAAAAGTGTAGATGAATTTCAAATTTATTGCAACGCTGATAACAGATTTTAAAAACATTGCTAGGCTAATTTAAAATTTTTAAAATTATTGCCAGACCGAAAACAGCTCTAATGAATTTTATTTTTAATACAAAATAATCGCCTTTCGATCCGTTCGATGCGATCCTAATAAGCCAAATGCTTGTAGTTCTGATGACCAAAGACGGAAAAATAAATTTAATTTGCACATTAAACTTCGAAAAGTTTTCTTTATGGCTCTTCCAAACTTTAAAGTTTGGTTTAAAAATAATACTTTTAGTCCATTAATCTGGCAAGTGTTTTTTTAACGTTTAGCAACACTTCAGTTTAACTGCAACATTTCCACACATTTTTGCACTTTCCAACCCAAAAATATCAAGTGTACCAATTATTTTATAAACAAGATTTTCTGTATTGTCAAAATATTAGAGTAGATTCATTTTTTTATGAATATAAATATAAAGTAGAAGACTATCGATAGCACTCACCATCGATGACTTAACCGCTTTAGCAGGTGGCAACTCTGACAAGAAAATGTAAATAGAGAAAAAAAAAAACAAACAAGACAAAACGAAAATATTTGGTAAATTGTGAATTTGAAACGCAACAATTGGATAGATACGATAACAAAACAAAAGCGCACAAGGAAGAGAAATAGAAAATGGCTGCGGCCAGCAATAATGAGATGAGTGGAAACGGCGTGGAGACTATGATGATGATCCCCAAGCAACCGCAGCAGCAGCAATCGCAGCCGCAGCAGTCGAAGGGCATAATGATAACGCCGCCGCCGTCAATGATGCCGCCCACGCCCACCTCATCACCGAATACACACGGCGAGTGGCCAAATTTCAATCCGAACAATGCCAATGCATTCCATTTGAGCCGCGATCGTGGAGAACACTTCGCCTTGCCCCATCTGCCTCCGTTGCCAATGAATGCAGAGAATCTGCCATCGGTCAGTCGGAGCTTAAAGATGCGTCCTCGCTATAAGCGAAGGCAATACTGCAGCTATGGCAACATTTGGCTGAAAACGAACGAAAGGAAACTTCGGACCGCCGCCTCCACCTGCAACATTGAACTACTTAATCGCATACTTGAGGATGGCTTCAATCCCAACGCCGCCGATGAGTACAATCGCAGTCCATTGCATTTGGCTGCCTGTCGTGGTTATATACCCATAGTCCAGCAATTGCTAAAATATGGAGCCAATCCCAACGTCGTCGATTCCCTGGGAAATACTCCTCTCCATTTGGCTGTAATTTCGGCCAGTTCGAATAACTTCAATGTGGTTGTGCGTATTCTGTTGCAAGGCGGCGCCAGCGTTCACATGTACGATCGGAGTAATAAGACCCCATTGGAGCTGGCTGAGGCCAAGTTGAGGTTGCTGCGCAATCGTTATGATCATCCCACACCTGAAACCGCCAAAATCTTGGAGGATATGTGCATGTTGACCACCTTAATTTTGCGCTACATGGTCAAGCAGCAGCGCGAACTGGAGGATCTGTCGGCGCTGGAGCAACGTCTGCAGAATCTAAGTACCAGCGAGGATCAGGAGCAGGTCGTTTCGCAAACAGCCGACGAGCTGTTGGCCAGTGTCGAGCGCTTGTCCATTAACAACAAGTAGAGCCTGTGGCTTAAGAGGGTAGGGGAATGAAGAAGGGAAGCCAGACTTAATTTAATTATGTGTTTTGTAAGTAAGTTTGTTTTATACCCTGATATAGATAAACCGAAAGTAGCGCATTGCCTCAAACCCAAATCTTGACGAATGATGTCTTTGAGACATCCATCAAGTGACTGTCGCATTATAACTATTGTTTGTGTCAATATTGTACAGATTTGGGATAAAAAAGATTAACCTTATCTTCGCATTGCGCTAACTTCCCTAGCTGTATCATGGGACAATTACCGACACAACTCGATCGGATCCCAATTTAATAACACAGTCTAATCTACAGTTTCCTTTCATTTTTTATTCTTCTTGCAGTTTGTTTAACGTTTCCTAATTTGGCTGCCGACACACACAAACAATTATTTCAAGCGATCTTTTGATTTTTTTAAATTAAGTATTTTTCATTTAATTTTAAGCTTTAAGTTTAGCGCGCCAAAAACAAAATACTTATATAAAAGCATATGTAATAAATACCAACTTATAACAAAAGCAAATGCTTAACACTCGTTAGCATTGTAAAGTGTCTATTACATCATATTAAATATTAATATTACATAAAATGCGTGTAAACATCCTCTCTGAACAATAATAAACAAAATGGCTATTCGACTTACAAAACCATGAAATCGACGGCGATTCAATTTGTGTTCTAAATAGGCAAATTAGTTTAATACCCGGAAAAACTACAAATATTTTAACATATTTTCGAATTTCAATCAAACAATTTATTTGTAGCAAGTTTTTCATGTAAATGTTGCCCGTGCATCGATTTAAAGTTGAAATCAATTCCCATACGTATATTGCAAGCAAATCATAAAAGACATTTTGTTGGAAAATCTTTATCTTGATTTAACACAAATGACCTTGATTCAAATTGACTTAAATTTATGATCTGTTTTACATCCAATGAACAGACATTAGGAAATCTTTGACTGTTAGTAAGTTGCTATTGGTAATTACCAACTATGAATTGAATAGAACCACTAGATAACGTAATATGGCAACGTTGTTCTGCCAAACGGTGCACTATAACCCTGGTGAGGATTTGCAAGTGTTCACTGCGGTTGGGTGCATATGTGCTAGAAATAATTATGCCTCTAAACTTTTAGGTATTTACACAAATAAGTAAGATTTTATCTTTTTGATCACTAAACCAAATGTAGGCCTGAAAATTTAGAATATATGAAGCATATTTATTTCTCACACATTAACTATGGAAAAGAGCGGGACTGACGCAGTGTAAAGTATTTGCAAATCAGACTCAGACAGTCATAAATGCTCCAACGTTGCCATACTGCGTTCTGTGGAAAGGCCAGAACCGTCAGGCAACGCTGTCATATTCCCTCTGTTTAGTCCAATATTGCAATGTTTCTTAAAGGAATTATCGCGGACGGAATATTTACAAATACCTTCAGTATAATCCAAACCACTAATTCGAATTGCCGCTAGCTCTATCTTAATAATTAATTATTATTTTAGATTCTAAATCAACACAAAGCACAACAATATACAAGAAAAAATATTAATCATAAACAAAGCTGTTTGTTAAAAAGTTGGACCCGATCACAAAGGCAGCATGATGCAAATGAAAGAGTACAAGGAGGTGCCGCAGGATGTGCCCCATGATGACGCTGATGCAGTTGTTTGTCAGCCACAGGCAACTGGCAATGCAGTTATGAGCGACGGCGCTAATGTAGGCGGAGGAGCCGTTGGTGCGTAAATACAATGTCGATGCGCTAACTGAACATATACTGCATAATATACACACATACATATACGAATGTTTGTACATATGTACATATGTATGTATATGCAAATGGGCGTAGACAATAGCGTAGTTCTTCTTCTCGACTTGAAATAAATAACTCATTGTTTCCTTGCAGAGAACTGGATGTCCATACCCGTGGGCATGCCTAATTGTCCGCAAGGTCTTGAGTATTTGACGGCTTTGGATCAGTTGCTGATATCGCAAAAAATCGAAAAGCTGGAACTAATCACTGGTTTCGAGACAAAAAACCGTTTCAAGATCAAAAATTCATTGGGCCAAAATGTGTATTTTGCCACTGAGGAGAGCGATTGCTGCACCCGTAACATGCTGGGGCGTTCCCGGCCATTCGAAATGAAAATTTTGGATAACTTTCAAAACGAAGTTCTCCATTTGCATCGGCCATTTCGTTGCGATATTCTGTGCTGTTTCCCCAATTGTTTGAATGCAGTGAAAGTATCTGCTCCGCCAGGACAGGTTATTGGCACAGTGGAGCAGGTTTGCTCGTTTATGAAGCCAAAATTCAATATTAAAAACTCATTTGGCGATATTGTGCTGACCATTGTAGGTCCTGTCTGTCCATGTAAATGCTTCAGTGATACCAATTTCAAGGTTAGCAACAAGTGGCTTGTGACGTCATTAAATCACGGATAATTTTTTGCATACTCTTACTCATTTTATATTGGGTGTGTCTATCTTCTCTTTGTTTATTTCCTCTTACTCTCATGCCATTTTAGGTATTCAGCGTTAATAATGAGCAAATTGGGAAAATATCCAAACAATGGTCTGGATTGGGACGTGAACTATTTACTGATGCCGATTATTTTAGCGTTACCTTCCCGCTACATCTGGATGTACGCATGAAGGCCCTAATTTTTGCAGCACTCTTTTTAATTGTAAGTATTTTTCGGCAACTGACTTACGGAATAGTAGGAAATCGTGTAACTAACAATCTCTTCGTCGCTTTTTTCAGGATGTTGTTTATTATGAGCAATAAGCTAAAAAAATGTTGAAATTATCGCACATACCAACCATACACTACCACTAAGATACCCAAACACACGCACAGAAGCAACTCCCCGTTGTATATGCCGACTGCTTAGCATTAGTAATATAAAATGATTTGGAATCTCCCCCCTTATACCACAAACATGTACTCTGAACCTGTTTGACCCGGAATTTCCCTCACCAAAATTCTGACGCACAATGCATTTCCTTTTATAGACTGTACTGTTATATATACTTTTTTGTAAGTTTGTTATCTCTCACATTCAATGATAGAGAGAGATGGAAAAGTTTGGCTGCCCCTTTCATTTTGAAACGCTTGGCATTTAAAACGCACACATTGAAACTGACCCACAAAAGGAGAGACATAAGAGATCGGAAGAGGAACCGATTAACGTAGATTGAGAACGAGTGCCTTACGACATCCTAGTTATTGTTAACTTATTAAAAAACTGTCTCCTGCCACCAACTTCTCCGCCACAGCACCCAACCATCTACTTATCTATCAGTCGGAGCACAGGAATACTAACTGCAAAAAAAGATGTACTTATATACATATATTTTTATATGATCTACTTAAAACAAATATCGAATGATCTACCTGCTATGAAGTAGGTACTTCGAATAAAAATTTTCCACTTTTTTTTTAATATCCTGCTTAAATTTCAAAATTTATACTCGAATTTTAATTCAATATCGGAGAACAAAACTTAAGGTCTCAAAGTTTTCCGATTTCTATAACTATTTTCAAAGCATTTTATAGATATATATATTGATCTATAAAATATATATATGGTTTTGTTCTGACATATTTTGCATTGTATTTCAGTTTATGCTGTATATTTCTGTATAATAAAGAAAAATTATATTTTATACAAAAAACGAATATCGTGTGACCCTGACAATATATATTTATATATACAAAGGAGTTAAGTCCATCAATTGTTCTATTTTCGAGGTCAGTCATGAACATCAACCAACTATATGCAATTGGAAATGGAATGCGGTGGAATGTTTTTAATTGTTTTTAGCAAAGTATTTTGTCTTCTCCTCTGGATTCGGAACAATCTAAAACGGCAGATGGGCATGTATTATTATTCCGTAGCGTTGTTATCTACATATATTCCTGTTAGTAACTCACCGTATCGGCACCGGGTTTCCAACCAGCCGGGCACACCTCACCATGTGTGTCGGTGTATTGGAATGCCTGCACCAGACGTATTGTCTCGTCCACAGACCGACCCACGGGTAGATCGTTCATTGTAATCTGACGCAATAGTCCTGTGTGGTCAATAATGAAGAGACCGCGCAAGGCATGACCACTAGATTCCAGATATACGCCGTAGTCTTTGCTAATTTTGTGCGTCAAATCGGAGAGTAGGGGAATCTTCACGCTTCCCAAGCCGCCCTCCTTGCGCGGTGTATTTATCCAAGCCAGATGAGTGAAATGGGAATCAACGCTTGCAGCTATAACCTCCGTGTTGATCTTGCGGAATTCATCAATGCGATCAGAGAACGCTATGATTTCGGTAGGACACACAAATGTACTGTTAATTAATTTAATGATTTAGTTCAGGTATTTTTTGCATTTACACAGATACTGACAAGTCAAGCGGGTAAAATAGTAGGACTACATATTTGCCGAAATATTGAGATAGAGATAGCTGGACAATTTCCTTGTTGACTACAGCCGTTCCTTCAAATTGGGGCGCCGGCTTGGAGACTAAAAAGAGAAAGCATTGAGCTAGAAGAAACGAGTTCATGTGTTGCATGGATATTTTTAAATGTAATCTTCGATATTCTCAGACTTCCGTCGAATAAAAAAATATTGGACTCAAGCCTTTCATCCTTTAGTTAGTGTTCCAACATTCGTCAGGACTGATCACGAAGATGCTTACGTATACAATATGTGTGTATTGCTCAGTTTTCCAAATAAGGTATTTTTGTATTGATTTCGGAACTTACTGACTGCTTTCGTGTATTGCAACTGATGATCTCCCTTGGGCTCTTCGGCTGGATAAACTGAACCACCGGCAAAGGAATAGCAGGATTCATTGTCCTCAGATTTGGCTGCTAGTGCCTCAGCCAGGAACAACAATAAAAGCAAATTGAGAGCCAATGACTTTGGCGACATGCTGCAACTGATTTTCTAAAATAGAAGATCCACGTAAATACGAATTAGTTTCATTTACTTTTTGATTTTAGACTCTCCCCCTTTTGATTTGAATAACGAGAGCTCTAAGCTTGGGCCACGCAGTCAATTTTTTAACTCATTCAGAGAAAAAGGGTTCGGGAAGGGGAGAATTATCTTCAATTGTTGGTGTTGTTCCTGCCATGATAAGCACAATTGGAAGCTTATCAATCCGAATTGATAGCCATAAATTTTATAGTTGTCATTTCAATGGGCCAAAAGCAGCAACGGCAGCGGCGGCAACAAGGCACGACTTCCTCTTCCTTCTTTCAGTATGTGTATTTGTATTTCCGCACAGCTGTGTTAAAGATGTTCCCTCGTCACTTGCCCCCACGTTCTTGAACTATTATTTACTGTTTTTTTTCGGTTATTAGCCTTTCTCTTACCCGCTTGAAATCGAAATTAAGAATGCCGGCTCGTTGTTGTTGCTTTTAGCTAAAATAGTGCTTAATAATGGGATTTTGCGCCGCAGTATTTCCCCCCTATTAGGTAGCTTAGAGATGGGTGTAATGGCGGGGGAAAGATAAACAATCGGATGTATTTAAATGTATCACGTATATGTTCTCAAATATAAATATTATTTGAAAGTTTTAGCTTTGTTTATAGATGTTGCTGTTACACGTATTGTAACTACATACATATGTATTATAACCTAATAAGCATCATTATAATGAACGAAACAAAGTTTCTTGCCACCCCTCTTTTTTGCTTTGCTTCTTGTTCTTTCTCTTTTAGAACCGTGCTGTCCTTTATACCAGCTCATTGGTTCTATCTCCTTCATCTACTTACTTTATTAGTTCCAGTTCACTAGTTCCATCTCTTTCATATTCGTTCCTGCCTCATTTTGGCGCGCCTCTCTCCCTGTTTCGTTTTGCAATCGCCGGTAATGAAGTTCACTCGCTGGAAGTTTTTTTTAAAATATTTTTAATTTGACATCGTCAAGTCGGATATAAGATTACAGATGTTTTGTTTTATATGTTTGGTTAGCATATTTAAAATAAAAAGGTCTTTGGCAACCGTATCAGTGTGCTGCTTATCCCGTGTTTTTTTATTTGTTTGTATGAGTGAAGTGTTTTTCCTTTAAGGAAAGAAAAAGTAAATAAATTATGCACAAATATGCACATACATAACATGTGCAAGTTCATTCCCAAAGTCAAGCAATAGTCAACAGGTAAAGTTTTGGCTCGCTGGCTGGTTTTGTACCAAATATGTGTGTTGTCTGAGCGAGAAAGCGAGCGAGAGGGAGAGAATGAATGAGGTGAGTAGAAAACTCCCTATATATACTACCATTTCCTGTACAAAATACATACATATTTATGTATATACGATCTGGCCGGCTTGGACAAACACAACAGACAAGCTTTGGTTAAGAATAGGTTAGTAATCTTTTTCCCATTAAATTGAGTACGCTAACTTTGGAAATTTAATTCACATATCCATAAAGTGTGCAATTCGATCAAAGGAGAATTGATTGAAACATTTCAATTTTGATGTGTTTTGTACTTAAGCTCTATAAACTTTATTAAAATATATTTAGGTATATAAATTGCTTGCGCTTACAAATTAAATTTTACGCCTGAAGTTAAAACAACATGTATAGTAGTAGTTCATGTATATATATAGGTCTACGTATGTTTACTTGCTACGACAAATAAATATATATAGATATTCTTTATCTCTCTTAAAGCCTAGTCTCGATATTGATTCGGATTCTGCACTACAACAAATTGAGCAAGAATTACATATGTATCTTATGTGTTATTATTTTCCATTGTGTCTCAATTGCACATAAGAGAACAAAAAAGTACAGAACATAATAGATGGTTTGGTTGAGAAAATATTGTGATTGGTTGGTTATAAATAGGTTGTCGATTTGTTGTTGAAATGCACCTTCCTTAATCTTTTCGAGTTGTTTTGGAGTAGTAGTAGCATGAGAATTAGCTCTCCCAGGCCTCGTCTCGCTGTTTGGCAGCTAAAAGTTTTCGTTCTGGGAATATAAACGTCAATAAGTAATGAGTTAGAGCAATATTATGGATGTGTGTGCGTCGTCAGTTGTGTCAGTCTGATCTGGATCTCACCTTTGGCTTCGCGCAAAACACGTTTTTCATTCTCCCTTTCCTCTGGTGCAGTCGGTAATTTAACACCCAGAGCTCCAGACACCAGACGTCTGGCCAAGGCCGTACAAGTCTCTGGTCGCTGGCGATATGGTTGCAGTGAGGTGGCTGCTTTTTTGGCCTTCAAACGCGACTCCAACGTGGCTTCAGCCAGGGGTTTAAGTTTGACAAAGGGATGACCCATAGTTAGAACCTCAGCAGCTCCATTTTGAGGAAAAAGAATTAGGCTTAGGATTAAGAATACATAAGATTGATCACTTACCAATTCGCGAACTGCTAAACACAGCGAGAGCATGAGTATCGTCCACCCATTTTATATCGAATCCAGTGCCCTTGTATTGCGAGAAAAGCATAAGCAAGTCGGGAGTTTTGAACTCCACCGGAAAATTGGACACCTCCAGAACATGCGGAAATTCCTCCTCGTTTAGTAGTGACTGTTTGATGTGATAAACCTGTAGGCGAGGATGAGAATTGTTACACAGAAGTGGTTTGTCGATGAGTAAGTATGAAATCTTACGCTATAGTCCATTTTGGGTAACTCTATTTTACATTTGCCCACTGATGTAGTCAACTCCTGCATAATTTTTGGATCCAAGCAATCTCCGCTTTCATCAAACATATTTTCCCAGTTATCCTCTTCCTCCTCGTCATCTTCGGTGGTACTATCGGCAGGTGGTAGTGGTACTGGTGCAGCCTTTTCCGCTTTTGGTTTGATTTCAATCTTATAGGGTATCTCCAGAACATCAGATATAAAGGTTTGCTTCATGATGCGTCGATTACTACGATTGATTTCCTGAAATGGTCAATTTATTCCCTATTAACGGACCTGTATCACAGAAAAATCTCTGTTCCTTCTCCATTTATTAATAAGAGAAATATACCTTTGAGGCACGTTGCAGTTCTTGCACATCATTATCACATTTGATGGCATTTTCAGTGGATGCCAAAGGATTGCTGGACGCATCTTCGATGCGTAATGTTGATGGCGTTGCCGGCAGCTGTTTAGTACCATTTTTGTTGGCCATTTTGTGACGTTGATTGCTGCTCATGATCTGCGAAAGAAAAACGAAATAATAAATGCGAAATTTTTTCGCTTTGTTTTTAATGACTTACTTCTTTATCCCTATCACAATTGCAAATGCTGCTGCGGATGATTTCTATTGCTGCAGCTTGATTCAATTGAGGTTCTGTCACGCTCAGGGTTGGCTGATGGTCTATCACAAGCAATGTGGCCGAAGTCTCCTCGACGGTCTTCTCCACAATTTTCTTAACTCGTTGCTCCCTACGCTTTGATGATTTCTTGGTTTTTGGCTGGTGACCGTTGCCGTTGCTGCTGCTGTTTGTATCGACCGCTTTGGATGAAGTTATGTCGGCAACTGTTGCCGTTGCAGTTTCCACAGCGGTGGTTGCTGCTGCTGTACTTGTTGCTGTTGTAGTTGTTGTTGTTGGCGGTGTTGTTTGACTGCGTCGTGCCCTTGGCACATAAACAGCTCGGTCGGGACGGCGTTCACGCCGAATGGCGGCCGCTGCTGCTGCTTGTTGCTGCTCTCTGCAAAAAAAAAAAAAGGCAACCGATTAGCAAACATTGAGGGAAGTCCCAAGCTCCACCTACCTGTTTGGTGACGATCCCGAGGTGGTTGCTGGGCCTACAGCAGCTGTTTCCGCCGTCGTTGCTAGTTTTGCTTGGTCGTTTATCGTTGCAGTTGACGCCACCGTTGCGCTTTCTGCCTCCTCACTGCTATTTTTCCTCAATGCTGGCGGTCTATACAGATCCACCGAATTTGATTTGCTTACTGGTTCATACATATAGTGCGTAAAAGAGACGGAAGAAAATGGATTAGCTACAGCAAAATGTTGGCAAACTCACAAACTAAACTATTTGTTTGTACGTTTATGAAGTAACGCATTTGGCTAAAAAACAAATTTAAAATTTGACAAAAAACACTCAGCGATTGACCCAATTTTTATCTTATATTTTGCTTTGGCTCTCGATTCGTGAATGTCAACACCGAACGCAAGCAACAAGTGAGCGTGCGCAGCGACGCACGAGCGAACGACCAAACGACCGACAGCCGACCAACCGAATGAATAATGATGCAACAATCACATCCAAAGCAAAGTAAAAAAAAACAAGAGAGTGGCGACCTTGAATGAAAGAGCTGCATGACCCCTTGGACGCAACGCTAGCTGTAGCTACTGCGTGACTTCGTTTTATGCAGCTTTTGCCGGCATTTTGTTGCGTTTATTTTTAGTAAAATATTTTTAATTGTTATAAATGTTTGAATGTAGCACCTACTCTAACCACTTGCTTGACTCGACAAGTTTCTGAATTCTCTTTATGAATCGATTTTATCAACGGGAAGAAAAAGAACCGAAAACGATTTTCTTTACAACAGATCAATATGACAAAAAAATTGATGTATGTATGTATGTATGTACATAAATATGTACATAGTATATGTTTGTAGGTAGACAGAAAAAGGGAAAACATTTTCCAAATCTGTCTTTAATTATTAACATCGTTAATTTATATTATTATTTACATATCTTAATTACGGCTTTAACATACGGGTTTGAAGGTTTTTTTTTTTTGCCATGAATAGTATTAGGAAATGAAACGTACCTTTGTTGTTTTTTGGGTGGGTGAACACAATAGTTATCTTGCTTTCCTCTTTTTTTCTTTTTTTTTTTTTTATTGCTTTTGTCTTTATTTCCCTACTTTTCTCACTTTATTACTTACAAGGTGTCTCGCTGATATGCTTCTTAACGCCCATTTTACAGAGCTCCGTTACACGTTTTCGGTTTGCGCTGTTGCTTCTTGAATTGCTGCGCCAATTCTTTACAGTTTGATTTTGATTCTGTTGCTGGTTTTTGCGGCTGCAAAACAAATGGAGGTGTTAGAGTAGCGTTAAAATGGATGTTGTAGAGTTGGGGATAAAGAATCCAGTTAGGTGTTGAGATACTCACGTTTCAAAACCGTGCGGATCGATGAGCTGATTGCGAAAACACAAAACTGTGCGACGCTGCGGCCCTTGCCCCACTGAGAATGTAAAGAGATCGTATTTTTGTCGATAATTCTCACATGTTTGATGTATGAGATAACGGCGATAATTTCCCACAGGTGGGAATAGCAAAACACTGCGAGAACACGAAGCAAAAGAGACAGAGGGAGAAAGAGAAAAATGTAGAACAATTTTTTGATGAGGCAAAACTGGTTTTATGGGCCTCTCTAACAAGTTACAACAAGCAGCTCCGATCTTCACATGCAAGTTTGTATGTGGGCACGCATACATACAAAAAAACGCGATTGGTATATTTTCGAAAAAAAATATTATTATGCAATCTCAGGACGGGGTGGAATATTGTAATATTTATTGCTCGTTTTTCGTTGTTTTCTTTTGTTTTTGTTGTTTTTTTTACCGTTTATTGTACGAGGCTTAATTGTTTATTAAACGCGACATGAATGCTTAAAAATCGGTGTTAGTACTGGTAGAGCGTGCAACTGTAATGCGGAAAAGCTGCAGCAAGCTTTTCTTTTGCCTGTTGTTGGTGTTGATGAAGCGGTAGCTGCAACTAGGAAAACTGGTAACTCGTACTACACATTGTTTTTGGTTTTCCGCGTTGCTTTTTTTTTTTGCTATAACAGAAAGTTGGTCACTTGGCGATGGTCACGTGATTACAGTGTACTTGTCCCAACAGACACCACGCCATTAATCGGCACCACTCCTATAACAAGCAAATCAATCCCATTTCCAAATTTAAAGAGCATTTTGATTATTAATTACCCTACGATATTTGGGTTCATTCTAACTGTAACCTCATAGAGTAGATTAAGTATTTGCAGGGAAATATCAGTATAATATTTGCAAAATCAATAATCTTTAATAACCTGATGAAAAAAAAATTAAGTCGACTGTAAATATGCACGATATTCAATACTCATAGTTGACATATTTTCTTGTCGGTTCCATTTTTTTTTTTTTAAATTTTTTTCATATTGTACCGCTTCATTTTCCGAAATCCTGGTTCCGCGTTTGTAACGTATTCACATTTTTTATGCGCTATATCTTGGTTGTCCTGTTCGTGCGTTTTTGATTAAAAGTTCTTCACGACAGAATCACGCGAACACCTCTAAGCACTCACGCTCACATACAGCAGCTGTATGTATGTATTCTCGTGGCACAAAAAAAAAACAGGAGAACCAATGTTCTGATTCTAATTGATTCTTACCCCGAACTCAAGCGTTTTTTTACAAACAACTCAATGTCACACGCAACATTGTGAACAAAATCTTGATCGATTAAGCTTAAGCTAGAAACAAATGTTAAACGTTCGCTGCACTCCAGTTTATTAAGCAAAAATGCGACACAATAAAGTCGCCAACACAGAACAGAACCAAAGCAAAGTTGTGGCAGTGCTGGCAGCTTAGGCTTTTTGTCTCCGATAAGTTTTTTTGTAATCGATGTCAGTCAGTGTTGCGATTGTAGCAGTATAAGTCAGCTTCATTGTAGTATTTGTAGGCAAGAATCTTAAATATTATGAAATAATACAGCACAAAAAGTGTAACACGTATTGCTCGTGCTTAATTTCAAGCTACAATACAAAGTAAATATACAAAAACATATATCGGCCCGTTACATTAATCTTATAAATAAGATAAAATATTTAAGTTCTAGTGTACAGTTTGTTCTCACACTTATATTTTTTGTTTGTTTATGAGCTCGAATTCTCTATTAAGAGCTAAAATTCTTTGATTTTTTTCCGCCATAGCCATAAAGCCATCAAACCCGACAGCTGCCAGGTGATTTTGTATCGATAGTTGTCAGTGTTGAATTTGAATGACTGTCAGTGGGGTGTAGCGTAGTTTCGATTATTATAGCGGTAAATTTAAATTTTTGTTTCAACTTACAAAAAAGTATTTAAATTAATTGCAAAACAGTGTAAAAAACAAGTAGAGAAACGTTTAACAATTTCTTTTCAAACATGTGAAGCCCTTTAAAGAATGCAATTTTGAATAATTGAATACTTTAAAAGTGATGATGCGCTAAGAGGGAGTGGGAGTGTTTAAGGCAAATCGGAAAAGGTCCTAATTGCCAATTTGACACTTATTCAGTCTCTGCATTGACAACATGATGAAGGTTTATTTTTTGGTGTTTAACTTTTCTCTTTTCCGATTGCTGTTACTCTCTCTTTTTTAACTTTCGTTTTTGATTTCAGTATAAATCTTCTTTTTTTTGGCTTTTGACACTTTATGGCCCAATTAATTGAGCCTTTGTTAGCCGCACGGGCTAAATCATATTTTGCCAGCGATTTCAATGCCGTCAGTGTCCTTAAACTTGGGGCCATATACACACATTTATTTCATCCGGTAAGTATACTATACTTGTATATCTATGCGCAAAACAAAAACTACGCCCCAAACCAGCCACTCCCCCCACATGGATGCGTAACGCCCTTTCCTGTCATCTCAGTCATAAAATGTCCTTCCATCTAGCAATCTCTGCAAATTGTCCCCGTTTATTTCGCCTGATAATGTCTCAATAAAATCTGTCAACCATTTGACTACACCTATGTAGGTGTATATATGGGGATGTGTATGTGTTATTACCCATATGTAAGTGTATTTCATGTTTGGGCTCCGAAAACTATTTTGTAATTACAAGAGATATAAATTTTTATGCCCAACATTTTTGTTGTTGGCTTTTCTTTGCTGCTTTTGGCCTAAATATTTATTTATGAAATTTTCCATTGGGTAAATTTTCCATCTCAGCTTTGATTTTTGTCGTCAGCGCTATTTTAATTAAATAGTTTTCTGCGCATTCCATGCAGTTTCATGAGTCGACATCAGCTGCTTTTAATTGCAGATGCTTTTTGGGCTCAAAACAGATTTGTAGTTAATGCGATTTAGCCTATACAATTATTTTCCAACTTGTCGTTAGGGGTATTCACGAAGGAAATCGACAAGTAAAAAATGAGAAAGAGAGAATAAAAACTAGAAAAATAGCAGTAAAACGGCGAAAACAAACTGCAAAAAGAAAAGATTGAAATTGAACGCTCCAATAATAAACTGAGAGAAAAGAAAAACTTATAACGAGAAAAGAGGTCATCAGGTAAATTAAAAAAAAAAAAAAAAATGTAAAACACTGCACTCAGAGAAATGGATAAACAAGAAAGAAAGGAGACAAGCAAAATTCAATTGAACGCTACATACAAATTGTCGCTTTTCCGATATCTTGATGACCCCTGTTTTCCCATTGAAGTGGTAAAAGTTTTTCGCGATGTTCTGCTGTAGTCAAGTGAGCTTTCTTGTGGTTTTGCGTAATAAATAAAGTTTTAATTGCCCTGACTTTTCATATGGAATGGGATAATAATATTAGCAAAAAGATATTTCACTTGCCCACAATTTCAATTAAATATTTGTCAGACCCATTAACACATTGCTCGTCTACAACCAAATATAGCTACCATTTCCAGTGACCTCATCTGAAATGCCAGTCACACGGTAAACCAAATCTATGACGATTCCCATTTCCCAACCCATCTTTTTTTTATTCCTTATTCCCCTTCTGTTTAGAAGGAGTATAAGGGAAGAGGAAAATTATGAGAGAGTTTTTCACTTGTAATTAGGTGACAAGAGTTGAGTTTAGTTATTTAGTCTTTGCCCTCCATTCACCGGTGGCTTTCCCCTCCTCCCCTGTCATAAACTACGTGACTTTGCTGCAAGTTTAATCGAAAGGCATAAATTTCTTGGGGATAATCAATTTATGGATTCTGCCACATGCCACCTAAATTTGAAAATCCCATCAACCAGACGAAAAACCAATTACAAATGCGGCGGCAGATTTCCCTCTATCGTCTTCTTGTGTGCTTTTCGTTTTGTGTTTCTGTCTCTTCCTAGGCTTTTCCTTTATCGGAAAAAAAAGGCTCGGCTGCATGGCTTTTCCCTGTTAAATCGTATGCGTGAAATTTTACCGAATTAAATTTCAGTATCCAGACGACACCATTTCTCGCACCCCATCCTGCTTGCCTCGGTGTCCTTTGCATTCTTTCTGGATGACACCTCCCCACTTTTTACCATCCTGTTAGCTTGTCGTTTGTTTTGCGCTTCAATTTGAATGGCTTTTCCCTTCTAATTTCCTTTATCGAATTTACGATTTGTTGGTCATGTCATCAACTCAACGACGACGGATGCGGATATATGAATCTCTTGAGCGGGGGGTTAGGTTAGGCATTTGCAAATTATTTTCTCTTTCTCATACACACAAACGCACACAAAACAAAGATTTGTATTTTATTCTTTAGGTTGGGTTCCATAGGTTGAGCCAAAATAAATTGTTCGAAAAAAGGACAAAAACGAAAAATAAAAATCAAGGCACAAATCTAGGATCCATTTGGCAAGAAAGCCAAAGATATACAGTGAGTGTATGCGCTTACAATTCCTTGAATAGTGAGAAAGACTAAAATCGATATAATATGATTTTGGTAGTTTGTTAATCGGTAAATGAACTGAACTAAGCAATGCATTTTACGGGTCAGGTTCGACTTGAATGCTAACGGGTTATAAAATAACAATAACAAAAAATAAAATAATAACAAATGCATCGGTTTGCCAAAAGCCTTATGTAACTATTTCCAAAATGTCATGGGCCGTCGTATAACCTTTTGTGCAGTCTTTTTTTCTTCTCTTTCCATTCTCTCCTCGTGTCCTGCTTGTCGCTGTATCTGCCCACGCAATATCTTTTACGTTGCGTTGTCTATTTGACATTTACAAAGTGCAGCTGCTGGCAACCAGCGGAGGCAGAGACTCCAACAAAACTCCAAGCCCTACCAAACCGAACAGAAACGAGCCCCAACCCAACAAACCGATGACTAAATCTATGTATGTATGTATGTAGGTGTTTTTGTGCGTGCGTGTGTGTGTCGTAGACAAGAAAGGATTCTGTAGTTAAGTTGTGAAGAGAGTTAAGCAAAAAACTGAGAAGAAGAATCAAATTTGAACCAAATACTATCGTTTGAATACCCGTTCGTTTTATTTCAAACGGATCCTTTAAAGTAAAATATATTTTTCATAAACAAAAAAAAAATGAAGCAAGCAAGTCGTCCCTGCCGACATTGAGTATACCCTGTACCTACTAGTTATTATATTAAATAAAGTCAAACACCCTCGAAATAGCGATTAATTTCATAAAAAAAATTTCTTTAACATGCCGCAACAGCGAACGCATGCTATCTCGCTCACTCTTTCCAGCTAGTGTCGCCTTGGCAATTCAGTTCAAAATGCACATTCGTATTTCTCCGATATTCATTGTCCGATTTCGACTAAAATTGGTCAGAGGATGCATATTAGCCACATTATTAGGTGTGCCAAATAAGAATGTGATTCCTCAAAAACTGCTCTAATAATTAGTTTTTTCTGAATTGCGGGGGCGGACGTGGGCGTGGCAAAAATTTTAAACTGTCTTGATCTGCGTAGTCACTAGACAAATGATCGAACAACCTCAAAATCGCAATCAATTCAAAACAAAGTTCTCTTTTACATGCAGCAGCAGCGAGCGCATGCTATCTCGCTCTTTCTTATCTGCCAATGCCGCCTTGGCATTTCAGTACAAAACGAATATAGGCATATCTCCGATGTTTATTGTCCGATTTCAACAAAATTTGCTCAGCTGGTCCAGTTTGGGTATATAAGTAAGAATACGATATCTTGAAAGCAGCCCTAGTTATCGTTTTTTTTAAATTGCGGGGGCGGAAGTGGGCGTGGCTAAAATTTGAAATAAACTTGACCTGTGTAGACACTAGACGGACGTTCACACCAAATTTGGTAGCTCTAGCTATTATAGTCTCCGAGATCTAGGTGTTCATACGGACAGACGGACGGACGGACAGACGGACATGTCTCAATCGACTCGGCTGGTGATGCTGATCAAGAATATATATACTTTATGGGGTCGGAAACGCTTCCTGGAACTTTGTTTTGTTTTTGGATATTTTCTTTTTTAGTTTTGAATAAAATTTATTGTAATACGCCTCTATGGATAGAAAACATTCTAAACTATTACTTAGCATTTAAAATTTTTTAGATTCAGCTAAATTAAGTAGACTTACTTGAGCTTAAAGTTGAGCAAAAGAAAAAACCGAATATTAATGTGATTCACTGTATGTGTGTTTGCGATTATTGTTTAAAAATTAGCTTCATCGTCCCAAGAGCTTTGCATTTATCTTTGGTCTCTGACAACGGTACAAAATATTTCAGTTATAACGATTTGTTTTACTTATTAATGCTAAATGTACTTTAAAGTTTTTTGAGTAACCATTAAACCTATTAAGTTTAAAGTTTAAACTAATGCGGTTCGTTAGTCGCCTCAGTTATATTACATTTTTCACGTAGAAACAGTGGGATATGTGCTGCCTGTATTTATTTAATCAACAACATGCTGGCCACAGATACACAGGTAAATTTTATACACCCACACACAGGTACAAACTTACAAACGACAAAGCCATCCACAACATACGCTTAAAAATTAAAAACCAAACCCAAGCACCAGCGGAGAAAAGCAAATGGCAGACAAATGGGCGGTTCTTTGGCGTCTCCGACATCTCTGGGGATTATCGGCGGGGCAGTTTGCAAAGACACCAG
This sequence comes from Drosophila austrosaltans, assembly GCA_035045865.1. Classification (NCBI taxonomy): domain Eukaryota; kingdom Metazoa; phylum Arthropoda; class Insecta; order Diptera; family Drosophilidae; genus Drosophila; species Drosophila austrosaltans. The sequence continues at coordinate 534,469 of JAWNOQ010000207.1, read as the reverse complement.
AAAACATAACATTGGCATTGAATTAATGAAAGCTGCAGGCGTAGAAATAACAGGATACCCGTACGACCCCCCACAACTGACAACCACCATTACCCCTCTGATATGTCCTGCCAACGGGTTATTCATGTGCATGACTACATGTGTATGTATGTACAAGTCACTGCCTCACTGCTTCTCCAACAAACACCCTCAAGGGGGACACACATAATATATATAAGTACACCGAAAAACATTTTGTCACATTTTTAAAATGACTTTCAGTAAATAATACCCAAAGTTAATAAAAAGAACAGGTAACGCATCCGGACAAACCTCCTTGACCATCACTAAAAGTAAAAAAAAGTATAACCAAAATTGAAATATTTTGGTAATTGGAATTGGTAAATTGTTGACTAAACAAACCAATTTTATAACTTCGTTATTAAAACCTGCCGACTTGCTATTGTCAAACTTCTAACAGTGTATTTTACTTTCGTACAGAACGCAGAGCTAAAATTGAACAACTTTTGCTGTCGAACTAAAATTTCTGCACTGACAGCCTGCTCTCGCCTTTGCTTTTACCCTTACACTTTTCGCTATGCAATAATGGTGGTTTTTACTGTTGCTGCATTTACGGTTTATAACAGTAGCACCTAATTTTTGGAGAAAAAAGGTAGTCTCTCAATAATGCTGTACGATCGCATTACTCGAAATACACTCATATCGGATAGCTTTAAGCAAAAAGTAATTGATTCAAATTGCAAAAATGTACAAAATGTTCTATCCTGACAAACAGTTTATCAAAACCGATGAAGTGGTGCGTGGTAAAAGTCATTGGACTTACCGCAACAAATTTCTAGTCACGTCCCCAAAGAAAAATGAAACAAAAGGGAAATTCCTTTCATTCACACGCGTTAATTGAAAAGAGCGCGACAATGTAGCAGACAAATTTCGTTTCGCAATACACTTACCGACCGTTTGTTGTAAACTGCTTGCATAAAGGGCTGCAAGTACATCAGCTTGGGTAAGCTAACCAAAGTTTACCAGTTCCAAGAATATTTGATTTTGTTGACGCAGGGTATAAAAACTTCGTCGTAGCTTGTCCTTTCAAGACTGAGACTTTTGGCTTTTTTTTTGTATTATTTTACGCTTGCTCTTGTTTTTATCAAAAAATTCATTTGACGTACAAAAAAAATATAAGAAATGATGTATGTATATATAGGAGTAAATATGTATATAATAATAAATAAAACCGATTTGACCGTTATCATAAGGCAACAAAAAATTACAAAAAGCCAATGAAGAGGGTCTAAAGGCAAAGCGTTGAAGCAACCTATGGCGATTTCAGCTTAAACTTACTGGACAAGGGAACGACGCGTTTGTCGGTCATGGCGTAAGTCAGGGTCTTCAAAAATGCCAATTAAAATTATAAATATTCGGATACAGCAGTATCTTCTTGTTTGTATGCATATCTGCAGACCCGCATCAAAGTAAAATTCAGTTGGTAGAAAAAAGTTACGTAAAGAGAATTGACCATAAAGGAAAACGAAGAAACCGTATTTAGTGATAAACAAACTGAATCATACCCTTACAACTAACAGTACATTAATTTGCATTGCGTTTACACTTGTCGTTTTCCCTTTAACAATTAGGCGGATGCAAATTCTTTTTACTTTTCTAGCAAAAGGATAAAAAGCTAAATAAATAAATAATAAAAGTATATATGTACTAAATTGTCATCGTTTAGGGAATGCAGTAGTATTAAAGTAAAGCTAGTAGCTGTGACCTTTGTAGAGCTAAATTGTAAGTATTGTTCTGGTTTTTACTTAAGAATTCATTTTTTCTGGTGCTTAACCAACTTTTCCCGATTTAACATAAATATGATAATTAGCTCTTGCTTATGATTATAAACATTCTAGGTAAAGGTTTTTCCTATTGTCTTTCTCGGATTCGAATTAAAAAATGTTCACAAAGCAAAATAAAATTGTTAAGCCGTATCCTTTGATTTATTTTTTTTTTAAATTTTTTTATTACTACCGCCAAAGTAAAAAAATATTATTGAAGCCCATTTAGAAGCCTTTTATTTATGTCAATTTTTACAAAACTGTTCAGAAATTTTCCTAAGAAAAATTGATATACAAGTATTTAGCTGGTTTGCTTCACCATTTTTTCTGGCACATTTCTCTCTTTGACTTTCGAGAAAAAGATGAGAGAAAGAAATTGTTCCATCAATTTTCATTTAATTTTTCACTTTATGTGAAAATTCTCATAAATAATAAACTTGACTCTTAAGTACGTAGTTGGAAACTTTTTGCTTTTTAGAAAATATTATATATTTTTTTTTCGAAATGCCATTAAAATAGACAATGACAATGATTTTGCTTTACTTCTTTTTCCAATTTCAATTACAATTGCTTTTATTTCAATTTATGTACAATTTTCCAGTTATTTTACAGCCATTGTTCCAGCTACCCCCTCAAGCTGGTGCCCCTGCCATGCGGAGTCTTTTCTGCTGCTGACAGCGTTATTTTATCGAGTTTTCTTTTCTGATTTCTTTGGGGTTTTTCTTTTCTTTCTTTTGCCCTGGCCATTGTGCCATGAAAATGCTCGCGTGATTGCATTGTCTTGATTCCATCTCAAAAGATACAAAATGAAATTCAGTGGAATTTTCAGAGTCTTTTGAATTGCCAATGCACTTATCAAATTGTCGTTTGTCATTAAATGGCAATTAGCCAATGCCGCAGCAAAGTCAACAACAATCTGTCGAGGATTTGTCTTTATCCACGTCGCTCGTCCTTCTTGGCTTCCCATACCACGTCTCTCTTCTTTGCTCTCCTTTTCAGAGAACAGAAACTTTTAAGCGGAAACACGCGCCTGGCCAACTGAGCTGAACTTCATCAGCTGATGCCCGGACAGGAAATGAGCAAAACTCAAATTGACTTAAGCGTTTCAGCTTGGACTCTGCCTTTCTCCGAGCCTCTGCAATCCTCACCACATCCATTAGCTTCAAGTCATTGACACTCTTCATCTTCATTCTCATTTTTATCCTCCGCTGTCTGCCCGCTCTGTCGCATGCTTTACTTTAGCCAACTTTCATTGAGTGGAAAGGAAGGCAGTGCTAAAGTAAATCAGCTTAGCTGTTTTTTCTTGACGCCTCTGAATTCTCAATCTTCCGCCTTCACCCCATGGCCTGCCAAAAGTTGTAAAGTCTGACAATTTTTTATGAGTATTTTTTGTGGGCAATTTATTTTTATCAAGTATGCGGCGGCTGCCTTGCCATACGATATGAAGCCTAAAAGACCCCCTTTAAAATCAAATGCTGAAAAGAAACCACAGAATAAAGTCTTCCACATTTCCTTTGCATTATGGTTTAGACACTCTCGGTTAAATAGATACTAGTTGTTAAATGTTCTGTTTTGTTACCCATTGAGCAAAGGGCGGGTAATTCTTACTGCATTATTGGCTTGCCACATGTTTTAAAATACTTGAATTAAAAATAATGTGCTAACACGTTTGGAAGATACGTAAAAATATGTATATTGTGAACGTATTCATCCACGTTGAGGTATGGAAACTTTAAGCCAATTCACTTATGTAACTGCATTGACTGCCTGAAGGAAGTTAAACTCTTGTGAAATGCACAAAATCCTGGCAGTCAATAAAGTAGCTGGCACGTTTCTCCTATCCTCCTTATAAATTGTGACAACAAAAGCGCAACAATCGCTTAAACGTTCACACACACAGGAACACCAAGAACTGTGAAAGGCAACCATTCGTCATGAGTGTGGTGGTTATGGAGTGGTTGCATTGCTCCTGAACATTTCCCTTGAATTATGAACATTTATTTCGGACAATAACAAGCTTGAGTACGGCTAAAGACGCAAGTTAAGCTATATATGTACATACATACAGAAAAAGCTATAATCATACATTTGTATGTATATGAATATACAGTAAAAACTCCAATAACGGGCACTTTTTAAAGCGGACAATTTCTCGGTTGCCACAATTTTTGTGCATTTTTCTTTAATTATATATGTATAATATACGTAACTTGTTTCCACCTCATTCAATGATTTATGTATATTATACATTTCTGCAATCTCAAGACAATAGTATAATCAAATCTGTATGAGTTTCATTTGGATATACATTTACATATGTACATAGATATGGATATATATGGATATGTACATAGATTTGTATGTAGATATGGAAGTTGCAACTGTAAAGACCCAATAATTAGGAGCCGAGTACTTTCCGTTTGTAATTAAAGCCTAAAGTTAAAAAAAAAAAACAAAAAAAAAATTCAATACAATAAGCCCTAACATTAGCTTCTCCTGCCTGCTGCGCCTTAATGGCCAGTGCGGCAAAACTTTAGCTGTTTATTTTTTTTTTAGCTCAAATTGACTTCTTGCATGGTTTTGGCCCGCCATTTACCCTCCCATGCAGTTAGTAAGCTAAGGCTAAACAAAACGACAACAGAAAACTAAGTTTATTTTTAATTTGAAATTGAACTGCTTGAATGAAATGGCTTCGGTCGTGAACTACAAAAAAAAAATAGGTAAATTTCCTCTTAATAATTTATTAATGTTTAACATAGCAGATTACAGATTTTGCATTATCTATTTCGAGATGACAAAAACGGTAATAGGTCCGACAATTTGGGAATAAAAAGATCTGGTATCTGTTGATACAAAAAGGGAACTTTGGATGCCTTCTCCTGGGCCTGGCTAACTTGATCAAGGGTACAAACGCCAGTGCCCACCAACAAGGTTTGAAAGCCACAGTTGTACCCAAACTGTATATCAGTGTAAGTACTAAAATAGAATTTATGCACATAATAGAGAGATTTACCCAGAAGAGAAAAGAGGAGACTGGAAAACTTTCTTACTTATCGCCCACCATAAGGGTCTTTTCTGGCTTGATTAATCCTTGACGAATGAGATGGCAGCACATAAAGGGATTAGGTTTTCCGCAGGTTAAGGGTGCCCTTTTGGCCACAGCTTCAATGGAAGCGACCATAATGCCGCCGCTGGGTGCAAATCGATTGGAAGACACTGGAAATGCCAGGTCACGATTGGTTGCCATAAAAAGTACGTCGGAGTCCAATAGATAGCATCCAGCTTTCGTTAATTTGAGAACATTGAAATCTTTATCCATGCCCACGACTATAGCACCGACTTCACGGTCCAATTTTAAATGCTTCACATACTCCAGCATAGAAGTATCTGTTATCGTTTCTTTACCAAGGGGCAGACTCTGTATACCCACAAGTTCTAGTTCATCTGAAATTCCTTGGGCACCAACAATATAAACTTTCCGCTGAAAGTTCCTTTCCTTGAGATAGCGAGCCACTGCCTGCGAAGACGAGAGGACTTCATCTTTAGCTATGACTAACCCCATTTTCTGAGCTTTCTGATGTATGCCTTGAACCGAGGTTGCCGAGTGATTTGTGCAAATAAAGGCCTTCTTGCCCATTGCCCTCAGAGCATTGAATGTCTCTGGAACTCCAGCTATAGGCTCATTATGGTTCCAGATTACACCGTCTGCATCAAAGATAATCGTTTCGAACGTTTGTAGCCATTGCTGAATGCTGTATTTGCTAAGTGTGAGAAGCTTGCAGCAACCCTTCTGCACGACATTACGATTGAAGACCACATTCATTATGATGTTTGCTCAACTAAACCTATAACTGAATAGTTAGGAATGAGGTACAAACTAAATATTTGGGATAACAAAACATTCACTGGCCTGCTTGAATTATTATAATGATACAAAGAAAAAGGAATTTCTTAAAAACTCTGTTCTTCTCTCTCTGTCCTTCAGCTGATTGGTTTTCTGGCATTATATTGGCGGACAAATTTAATTGAAGACCCTTGTAAGCTATTTGTTACATTGCCAGTTGGCAGTGTGTCTATATGATCTCAGTAGAATTATTTTCCAGCTGGTTTTGTCAATTGAGAGTGCTGGCCGAGTGGGCGTGTTGCAATTCTATTTGCTAAACTTTACACATTTTTAAGAAACAGCAAAACTAAATCGGAAATATATTTAAATATGTAGAGGGTGAGGTAGGGGCAGAAGTTTTAATTAAACGTCATGAAAAATGACCAAAGTCAAGCTGCGATTTGTCCCATCTATGGCCAGTTCCCAATCCGACTTCCATTCCATTCTCAATCCCAAGTCAATTCCCTGAGGGTCCAATTCTGTTGAGAACCGTCAACTTTGCCTTCAGCTGACAGTCAACCAACGCCCTATGCGGCAATTAAAATGGCATTTAGCTTTTTTGTTGTTAATTTTGTAGCTCGGACTTTTAGTTTTCCTTCTATACTTGGTACAGGGTATGGAAAAAAACTCCAAATCCGGGATACAACGACTACGATTTTTATTAGGATCTGCAGAACATGTAATGAATTGTAAATATTTAGATTTCTGACGCAATTTTCTTGTTATCTTTAGACAGTACAGGGTATAGTTAGCTTTGCGCATCGTTTTAGTGCTCAGATGTTGTTTGTTTTAAGCATAAGGCAAAGCCGACACTTGTCCAAAGTCACAGACATTTGAAAATACCTTGGTCTTAATTCATTAAATCGTATTCGGCTGTTAGCTATTGGGCTCTTTCGTTTGAATTGCTAAAACTAAAGTCGTGTCGACCTTAAGATACCTTTGAGTAATAAAATTTGTATTTTAAATATCATGATTGTCAATTCACTTAAGGTGACAGCTATTCCAAAAAGTGCTAATTCCTAAACGTTTTACACACATTTTTAGTAATATTAATTTACCCGGCTCAAATATAGAGTGTTACAGGGTGTAGAAACTTGAAAGCTGCCACAATTCGCAGGCAAATTGTCGCCTTGTAGTGCAGAAGTTCCGAGAAACCCACCATTTAAACCATGCAAAGGATGGTAACAAAATGTAATGTTTGCTTGGCTGTCAAGAATAATGTGCGCAATCCATTAATACTCGTAATCTGCACATAATACCCCAAGAAATTTACATATTACAAATATTCGGTCAAGGGAAGATATTTTTTTATCCCCGCTTTTGTAAGGTTGTCAGAAGATAACCGAAATATTCTATTGTTATTAAGGTATTAATAAAAATTAAAACTTACGTATTTCAAAAACGTACGAAAATTTTTGTTTAAGTTTTTATTAACCGTACATATGGTAAATAAATGCATTTTTCTTTCTCCGCTTGACTAGGCCACATGCCAAGTCTTCCTGCCTTCCAATTTCGGCCAAAGCCAGTAGGTAATGAAAAACAACAAACGAATTCCACTTAACAAAACATCGAACAAAAGCCAAAAGTAGCAAAATTGTGAATTTGTTACACAAAGTTTTTCTTGACTTCTTTTTTTTTTCTTTCTTTTTCGTTTTTACTTTGTTAGTTGTCGCTGACCTGAAACTTACCTACCCACTTTGTCCCTTTCCCACTCCGTTTTCGAACGAAGACAACAGAAACTTTTTTATTAAGTTTAGAAGACCAAGTTAATTTCTTTGGCCTGGGGCCTCTGTTTTTTCCCTAATTAATATAGCTTGAAATGCGCTCAGGAAAGGAACTTAAGAAAAACAAGAATCAACTTGATTTATATGCTAATCACTGACTGAAGAACTCACAGTCGTCCTTTACTTTCCCCTTTCGCTTTTTCCTAACATTTCCTTTCGAAATCGAAATTTTTTCCTTAAATCAAATTAAAGTGTTGGCACTTTGACATTATCAGCAGACAGCCATTCCGCAGAAACAATTGCAAACTTTAAATTATCCAATATACATATCTGTATAAGTCATGCTTTAGATAGAATCATCAGCTGCGTTTCAACTGGGTCAACAGGCACTCCATTATATCTTGGCTAAATGGCCTTGATAATGAATTGCGTTTCCCTTTGTCTGTGTATGTTATGCAATAGTTAAAAAGTGGTTTGCATACTTTTTTATTGGTTTTGTTTTGAATTATCTTCAAATGGTGACCGTAAAGCTTTAATCCTCTTGTTAAAAACTCAAACTCATCGCAACGGCCAATCTAGAATATTTGCTTCTCAAACTTCAAAAAATACCTTCAAGATCAAGGTATTCAGTTAGATAAAGGAAGAAAGACAAAAATAAGAACGAGTGTAGTAAAAAAGTTAAGTTTTAACTTTTAACAAATATGATTTTCGAAACAAGCATAGAGCTTGCCTCGTTAATTAAAGTTTTTTTGAGTACTGAATGATGGTGTCACAAAGTAGACATCTCATTTAAGACAGTGGAGCAATACTTAGCAAAATTAAAATGTTTTCCGTCTATAAATACTAAAGCGTGCTGCACAGATATATACAATAAACATCTAGAGACAGACACACACAGAAGAGAGAGAAAGCATAAGAATGAAAGGAAGAAATGGGAACAACAAGAATTTAGTTGGCTTGCAAATTTCAATAAAAATGCCTGAAGTACGTACAAGTTGGCTAAGATAGTTGCATAGTCGGAACGTGCCGCAAACCAGTCAACTAAATAGCAATCAGTGTACAATCTTTGGTAAGGTAAATGCAAAATACGAGCTTAAGCCACAAGACACCACCACTCCTTACCAGCCCCAAGATATTCTTTTACAACGCCAAAGCCCAGCAGCCGCCTTAGGCCATGTAGGACTTTTGTTGTTAGTGGTTCTTTTGGGTTTTCGTTAAATGTGTGTACATTAAACCAAATTGTAATACAATAAAGTCTCGCTTATTTGTGGGAAATTTGAAAACATTAGTTTGACAGTTGAGTGACTTTCTGAAATGACGGTTTGAAATAAAACTCTCCAACACTCAACATATAAAAGTCTCCAACACATGCATATGCTTCACAACTATCGGGTAGGTTAGAGTGAAGGTTACACAATTCATTGATGTTTACACAAATACCAATTGACCAATGTTCGTCTTCTTAATATTTATTATGAGGATTCTGGATTTTGGCAGACTAGAAAGCACATTAGACCCAGTTTTCTTGTAAAGCTGTGTATAATTTAAAATTAAATCTAGTCAACTACAGGATCATTATTAACTCGTTCTTGAAAATGTTTCGTTAATCAATAACGTAATCAATGGCATTCATTAATTTATACCCGGAAACTTAACTTCACCATTGTGATGTAATTATATTATATGTATACGTATGTATGTATGCCACTTGAATAATTTGACATATAGTAATGTCAACAAAACAAATCAACTATCATTCAATACCATAGCGAAGCTAAACCGAAACTTAAGCCATCATTTCCGCTTTATGCCATAAATGTTGCCGCCGGCTGGTCTGCTGCCGTTTTTTTTGTGTGTTTTCGCCATTTTTCTTTTATACATAACATGTTTGCTTCTACTCTGGTTGTTGTTGTTGCACATTTGCATTTGCGTGTAGGACAATCGCTGCCGCCACAATTGCCGCCCGTTAAATAAATCATTTTTCATCTCCCCTCACGCCACACAAACAGTACACCGCCACATGCGCATATAGGGAAATGTTCAGGCCTGATTTACAAGCGAAGCGATGACTCAACTCTGTGGCTACATCTTTTCTCTTTAAAAAATCCGTTACCTTGCGAATGTCAGACTACAAGAGAGAATTATAGTCAAACCAATTGGTATTTATTAAGCAATATTTAAAATATTTTTTAAAATCAAAGTATTAATTGTAAAATGTTCAGATTTCCAATATAAGGTGTATCAATTCCATCGCCAATTACAAATCCGCACTAACATATAGTTTACTTTGAAAAAGGGAAATCAGGATAGAGTCTTGCATTTCTTTGAGCTTCTGTAGGTATCAAATAGTCGTGCCTGCTGCAGGATGGCGGATTATAGGAAAGCGCGATAAATGCTTGGGGCAAACGAACACTGCTAAAGTTTGCTAACAAGCGTAGCCACATAGTACATACATACATACATACATGAAATTCTCTTCTACCCTCATAGCATTCTGTCTAATCAGTAGCCACTTGTAAGTGTGTACACGAGGGTTACTCGAACAACTTTGCGTAGACAATTGTACTCCTGTAATGTTATAGTTCTGAAGATATAAAAAGGAAAGAACAAAAACTTCGGCTGCCTTTATTTTTTACCGTTAAAGTTTTAGGGCGGCTTTGTATGATACAAGGACACCTACAACACAAAGTGGCATCGTGTGTTTGGACCCAGTAAGCGTTTGGTATACACTTAACGCTGTTGCCATTGATGACAATTTAATAAAGCAAATTGTTGGGCGAAAAGTGGGTATTTGAATTAATCCAGGCCTAACATCCGCATTCACATCCGCCAGTTCAGCTCTGCTGCTTCCTGCTTCTCTGCCTATACCGCCGCCTGTTTCGCCAAGAACAATCGTTAATCAATTAAGTTGACGTTTTTATATGATTACTTTCATATCGAATGTTAGTAGGTTATGTTTGGTGGTCTTTTAACCGATGCCCCCCACGCGCAAATATAATTAATGATCAAGTGTCAATATAGAAAGAGCTAGTAAGAGGAAACTTGAGTAATCTCAAATGCATTGGATTATGTAATGCGGCATATTCAATTTCATTTATATAACAATGTTGCCAGGACAATGACGCTTTCCCTTCATTGAGTTCCTTTAATCATACAAAACAAAGATGAGGACTAAGTTGTTACACTTGAAGGACAATTTTTTCCATTGTTTTTTATTTCCACCCGTTTATTTGGTCCCTTCGTTAACCAGTTGATGGAATTTTCTTGTTGCTTTTATTTTAGCTAAAAAAATACCATCACTACAAAAATGCCAACTGCATGTTTTTCATATTCTTCCAAGTTGTTTTCTACAATTATACATATGTATGTTCTTTGGCTTGGGGGCATATATAACCACTACAAGATATTTATGGCAGTCAATGATATTGTAATCAAACTTTTCATATTTTTTTGTGACTTCTGTTGATTCTATTTCAAAGACAGATTTACTTGTCGAAGAAGAAGAACTAAGTTCAACTCAAAGTTAAAGTTATGTTTCCTGTTAGAGATTTTATTGTATGTGTGTATGAATAAATCAAATGCAACCAATGTTGCGAGTTATTTGTTTAGGGCGTCTGGGCTGTCCGGGCCATCAGTCTCATAAATTCTATGCAAACTATCGGCAAAAACTTCTACTGGCTTTGCGCCCGTACAATTTATGAGGAAAGTGCATTTATCTGTTAATTAAAAAACAGAAAACACTTTAAATGCTGATTTATGTACGACGCAAGCTAAAGCGGCGAACAATGGACCAGCAATGAATAGTGGTTAGGGTCCAGACTTGGGCCCCTGGTGCTTAATGGCCAACATTTTTATGTGCGAGCCGCTAGATTGGCTGTCGGAAAGTGTGTGCTTGTGTGTGAACCTTGAGTGCTTATTTGTGTGTGCAGCCCGCCAATCTGTCAACTGTTTTATGCCGTCTCGTATCTGTGTAAAAAAGGGCAGCACCCTTGAATCTTTTCTTGAAGCCTTTTTCAGGCTAGGCAATATATTGAATTTAGAAAAGTCCCCCAGACGCACTACAAGGAGATTGGAGGTTCAGTTGACAATGTGGGCACATCAAATATAGTATATATTTTTATAGTTAAATGGGGCAGGTACCGTTAGAATTCACATTGTAATTAAATATATGGAGACAATATGTATTTATCGATTGGGGTTTATTGTAGTAAAATTAAGATGATTTAACTCTTATTAGTTTTGCGACCAAATATTTGAGATCATAATGTGACCTCCTCCGCTCGGATTAATTAGGTCATTAATTGTTCTTTAGTGTATCAAACATTATGTTCTCTGTGGGAGTCATTGAAGGGAAATGCAAAAACTCCATCATATTCTCTTCGATGTGTTGCTGCTGGTCGTGGTGCGGATTCTCGTATGGGTCCTGGTAAGGGTTTTGGTACACGTCCTGGTACACATCTTGGTATGTTTCCTGGTAAGAGTCCTGGTAATGCTCTTGTTGGTTTAGTTGCTGCATCTGTTGGAGTTGCTGCAGTTGGCGCAGTTGCATTAGCTGATCAGCTTTTTCCTTTAAATGCTGCTGCTTCTTCGCCATATGTCTAAGCAGGGGTTCCACTGTACGAATTATATTCTTAAATTGTTCACTTAAGACAGAGGGTAGAGTTGCCAACATATTCGCTACTACATCATTAAACACTGCATCGACATTGGCTTTGTTGTAGTTGCAATCCAGTTGGCCGCATAAATATAAAATGGTTTGCAAGTTTAAAAGTAATTCTCGAACAGCCAGTATGCTCAGGGGTAGGTGACAGTTCTTTTCAGCCATCTTCATATCCAACTCGGCAAAAGAGCGAGCCTGCTGGTAGAGCTGGCTTGGCGGTAGAGATTCCATATGCTGTGTTTGCATTGTCTTGTTGTATGTGTACAAAAATGCATGGACTGTTTGTAGAGATTCCAAGATATCTCCATTAATATGATACAAGGTTATCATATTGGACGCATAGCGGCGTTGCACTTCTTCCCGTTGGCCAGCTGATTTGGAATCGCGACGATAGCTGTAGGCCAACATTGCTGAAGAGCGCACAGAACTGGGCAAGGTACTTAATTCGAATTCACTATTAATTGTAGCTATATCGTGAACAGCCTTTTTTTTGATTTCCAGAAAGCTTTCAATCTTAATAATGGAACTCAGCAAAGACTTGCTGTAAGGACTGTTTAAATAGTTCTCGTAATGGCCTTTGAAAGAGTGAGTGGACTTTGGTTTTTCCGTATCAATTTCCTGCATTATAAGGGATAGAGCAAGGCTCTTAGCTTCTTGTACTGGAAATATACCATAGTCAGGCACATTAAAGAGTTTTGAATTGCCTTTGAAATTGAATTCAACCAAATAAGTACTGTCTTGCGGTTTATGGCCTACAAGAAGACCATCACGTAGTCCCAGTCGAACAGAGACCAACGGACGTTTGTCAGTAGGAAGTTTCTGAAATATAAATGTTGTTACTTTACCACCTATTGTCAAGGGCAGAGGAATGCGCCGGGGTATCTCGTCTAAGTAGTCAAAATGCTCTAGTTTGTTAAAAGTGCCCAGCTGCAGCTCACGTATAATGCGTCGAGCACGCTCCAGTTCCAGTCGTTCCTGATTGATAAATGACGTGGAGAAGCGTCTTGCCTTACCCATGATACGTCGTATCAATTGCCATCCTCGACGTGGCAGGAGTCGAGTTTTTAACTGTGGGCAGAAATCATAGATAAAACGATTTACATCATAAGCAGCGGCAAAGATGGGCTTATCCACAAACGATTCGAGGAATTCAAACCACATCCAGCGGTGCGCTGATAGGTATTGCAAAAAGTTATATAGTCGACGCCCCTCAGGGTTGTGAGGCGGAGATGGAAAATTTTCATCGATTTCTTCTGAATCACAATCAAAACCTTGGTGATTTTCCTTTTCCATTGCGTTGGGAATTTCCATAGGCGGGCCCTTCCTTTTATTAAAATTTGGTCTCTTCACAAAAAGTTCATCGTCATTCCTCTTCTTAAATTCATCATCCATCTTGAGCTTGATAAGACGTTGACGTTCGGACATCGTTTTAATTGTGCCAAGACCAATCCTTGCTAAATATGGTGGCGTCGAAGTTAACGGTATGTAATTGGTGCTTGATAGGGTTAAAGTTGCTGTTGAGGTTGTTGCTGCAATTGCCGTAAAATCCGTATTCTTATTCGATTTTATTTGAAGAATATAGGGCATTTTGTGTCTCAGTACAGCCATCTAAGTTATTCAAAAAGCATGACATATGGTAGTCGCTTTATAGAAACAACGTTACCTGGTTTTGTCCGCTCTTCCTCCTTCACTCTTAGTAGCCTTTTTACATGCAGTAATTCGAACTTGAATTGTTGAACATTTCCTCTGCCAAAGACAATTGTCAAATTTTATAAATTCCCAAACTGTTTTTAACGACAACCCTAGCTACATATATTAGAGTTGCCAATTTGCTTTAAACAAAACCAGTATTGCAAAGGTGCAAAATATGAATATTATGAACAAAAGTGATATTCATAAATATGCATTTACAACTCATGGATTAAAACATTATGTTTCGTTTTTAAAGTTTTTAGTAATAGAAGCATTGACACATTTGTTTTTGCTTTTAGTCTCACATCATTTGATCTAGAGTGTGTTCAAGATTATGCCAATTAATGGGCTTTCTCTGCTTGGCTTGAAAAAACAAGTTAGAATACGTTCCAGCAAAGTTGCTCTCACCTGATCAAAACACCCAAGCAACGGGTACGGCAATGGTTATCACGATCGAGTTGGTGATCTGTGATGGAGGTGGAGTGTTATGGCATTTCAATGGTATAATCGATGGTGCCGCCGATACATTTAATCTGCTGTCTGCCACTGGTAAACGGACATTTCTTGCAACGAACAATTCGGCAACGCTTTCCACCGATCTGGCCAAGAAAGCCAGTCCATGTGGCATTGTGGTCCGAGAGCATGAAGTCCTTACCTCTTCATTGTCCATAGCCAATTTTCTGAAGGTCAATAATTTTAAGAAGAAGGCGTATATTGTGGGCGAGTCGGGGATTGTCAAGGAACTGGCCAAAGTTGATATCTGTGGATTTTCTAGCCGGAAAGAAGGTCAGTTGAAACCCATGCATGTGCATAAATTTGACTCCAAATCTAGGGGATGAAAACGTCTTATTTCTTGGAACTTGTGCGGATACCGCTTATCCAGTTGCGGGAGCCATGCTGGCTGCTGTGAAGGCAATTACCTCTCGAAAACCACTTTTATTGTTCAAACCAAATCCTTGGATGGTATCGCATCTACAACACGACGGAGTTATTAAGCCGGAGACTACGCTTATGATTGGCGATACGTAAGCATATTGTGATTGTCACTTAGGTGGTTAAAAAGGTGTGCAACGGATATATTTTTTGTTTTCACTTTAGCAAAAAATGTTAATTTCTGTTGCATTCCTTAAAAACGGTTCTTATCAAAAATTTCACTTTTGCCAATGCCACTTTCTTTTTTAGACTCTGCAGACATGATATTTGCCGACAATTGCGGCTTTCAATCTCTGCTTGTTGGAACTGGCGTTAACACTTTAATGGATGTACAGAAAATTCGTGAAAATGGGGATAAGAAAAAAATGATCATTATTCCGGACACATATTTGCCTAGCCTGAGAGATTTGCAACAATTCCTTTGTTAGAAGTCTTGCTTGCCATGTTTTTGCATAGAAATTGTAAATTATCATTGCTTCAATTTGTGCACAAAATCAATATAAATACAAGCCAAATACATACCCATACCTCAACCCACGCCAACCAGCCATTTTACGTATCTTTTTTTATGTGTCAGCCACAAATCTTAGGGCCTGTCTGCTGGCCGTTTGGGCCCTTGTCAAAAGTTGAACAACTGCAGTCCCAATAGCAACGGCTCGACACATCATCACCATCATCATTGCCTCCGTCGACCCGAAACCGACTTGTGTGACCGAGTAACCTATCTATCGACCGACCGAACAGCTGCGGTCTGCTATGGTTTGCTTCTCATTTTTGCTCCATTGCCTCTTTTCTCTCACTTGCGTATTCTCCTCCTTATCCCCGGAAACCACTTGAAATGCTGACTGAAGGACTGATGCTACTATGCTGCCATGGACACGCCTCGGGTGCTGTGCGTTAAGCGTTTTTATACCCTGTACCCATAGGATAGGAAAGTGTATCAACATACTTAACATGCACTTATGTATGTAACTGGCTCCGATTAACTTATTTACCTAAATGGATTTAACCATATGTCCTTAGAAATTTTGAAATAAACTTTCCTTGCCGCATTCATATGTTCGATAAAGAAGAGTCTTTCGTCATTTTCTTTAGATCGGGTAGTAGTTAACAAAAATAAATAAAGTAACTTTACTGACGTATTTTAGTTTATGAAGTTTTTAGTTATACTCCGGATTTTAGAGGGTGTCTTTGCGTCGTGGACTTAATTTAGTGTTGGCTTTTTTTTTTTTTTTGCCATCTGTTGGTGGGAAGCCTAAAAATATGGCTTTAAGCCATGTGCTGCTTATTTCTGGCTTCCTGTGGCAAATATGTATATATTTTAACGTTTAAGTACATATCCCAGATAGTTAGAGGGTAGCTCAAAAAGTTTTCTGCAATGGCAACAATAGAGTGAAGTTTTAATTTCAAGATTATTTTTTTTTACCCTTTTACTAATGTTTCTCTCTTCTTTTTAAAACAAAGGCAGTGTTGAGAAATATGTAGGGGTTGGTTGAAATTAAATTTAGATCAGAGTCTTTCAGAAAAATTTGTCAAAACTTGTAGCACTTTCCATTTCATAAAAGTTATTTTTGTCTTAATTTTTCAAACTAAGTTTCTGAAAAAGGTTAGAGAAATTTTTGTTTTTATCTAATAAAGATAAACACACTCGTGCATACACTTATAGTCCGTGAAAATTTATAGTCATATATTTGTTCCGAGTGAAAAGAAGCAAAATTTTTGTAGTAGTGGTTTTCGGCGCATGAAATGGATGACCGTTATTACCAAAAAATCCTTGTTAAATGTTGAGTATGTTAAATAATAATAAATCAGCTGATTCCAAGACCAAACCGAAGCGTTCCACAAAGCTATGGCGCCGACATAATCATAAAGAGGATATTGTTTGCTTCTGCATGACATTATTCGCAATTGTCTTGGTCACACAGATAGGCTCTAGTTTTGCACAAGATGCAACAACAGCTCCGCCTCAAGATGACAATAGCACGACGTCTCCTTCCGCTGCTGACTTAGGAGAATGGCGGGAAGGCTATACGGGGCATGGTACAACTCATGAACAGTTGGGACAACCCCATTGGTCTGCAGTGGAGTTTACGCCTTACAAATCAAAAACAATTTATTCGCAAGCACCGATAAGTGGTGACTTGGCTTTGCAACCTGTTTTTAATTTCTCGCGATTCATATTTGATGCAATAGTCACAGATAGTCCAGGGCTGCCAGCAGGTAAGTAATGCAGGCGGATAGATTTGATCCGCTTTTACTTAAATTTTGAGACTAGATTGTCTTTTTTTGGTTTTAAGGATATGTTGTGCTTAAGGACAATGATACACTTGCCTTGGGTCCCAAAGTGGAAGAGAACGACTGGGCCGATCTGATGGCCAAATATTGGCTAGTGCTTCTCTGGATTTTATTCCTCCTTATCATTATTATTATCGTACCTTTCATAGCGTAAGTGACTCTGTTCTAATTTGATTCTAATTGCAATTCAATGTCACTATAACAGTTTAAACTATTTACGTAACGAATTCTCTGAATATTTGGTATATATTTCTGTCTCTTCATGCAAAAATATTGCCTTTTTTATAGCGTCTGCTATTGTTGCTTCTGCTGCTGTCGACGTTGCAAGCAAGGGTGTCCACCCTGTGATGAGCGTCGAGACTCTCGAAGGCGCCTCTGCTGTGGCATTTGTTTGGTGGTACTCATTCTTCTTTTGCTGTAGGTTCAATAGTTCCGTTTTTTATCGGTCATATCAAAACTCATAAATTTTCCGCTTTTAGTTTGGCTCTCCTCATTGCCTTCTTCTCGAATAGACTTTTAGATCATGGTCTACAGGACTCGACAAATACAATTCGCCGCGGTAGTGAAGACACTTGCCTTTTTATGAAGGATGTTGCGGATAATATCCGTCATTTGCTCGTGTATAACTACGAAGAACTAGAGAACCATATGATTGATCAATTAAATAGTGGGTCTCATTTAACTTTTACTTTGTGCTTTTGCCCCGACTAACACAGTGAATAACCTCCATCACAGATGCTCACAAGCACTTGTTTCTGGATCTAGCGGATACATCAGAGAGCAATGCTTTAACCGAACTGGAGCGAATATTAGATAACATGCCAAGAGCTTTATTACTGATGAGGCAAGTGGAACAGTTGGAAAAGGAACTGCGTTTTATTGCTTCCCAATTAAGAGATAGCGTTCGCGGAATGAAACGTGACATTAATTATGCAGCCTCCAATCTGTGCGGCACAGATCACTGCATAAGAGTTGTCAGAGATATAGATATTGAATTTATTGATACATCCATTTGCTTGCATTTGGACGGGCTTCCCAACACTACTCTCTATGTGGAGGGCATTGAGGCTATCATGAGGAAGAAACATTATGAAATACCAAAGAGAGGATTGACGCGATTGTTAGAAATTAATACCAAGGTGCAAAAGCAAATGGAGCAAGTTGGTCCCCCTCTTGTACAGAAAATTAAGAAGGGAAGTGAAACATTTCTTGAACAGGCCAACAAAATTGGCAGCATTGTAAATACGGTGCTAAGTGATTTACATGTAAATACGCTCCACTCGACAAAATCGTTTGAAGATGTATATGAAAAGTTTGGCACTGGTCGAGATCTAGTGAATATACTGGTTTGCATGTCATTGTTAATGGTAAGTGATTTGCACGATTGAAAATAATCAAGTAAAATCGCAAATATAGCGCATATGTAATTAATTATGGATTTCTGCCGTTCGATGATAGGTTCTAATTATACTAATTATTGCTTTATCTTGTGGATGCATTGGACCAGCACCGACTGTATCTGGCATGGGCTTCTGCAGCAGAGGAACTGGGGCGATGTGCCTGTTATTGTGAGTAGGACTCCATGCACATTGTATTTGGGAATATACAAAATTGTTTATTTTTTTTTCTATTTTTATGTCTTTATAGTGTTATTCTATTGATCTTCTGCGTGGTGTCATTCATAATATTAGTTGGTGTTTTCTATTTTATTATGGGGCTTGTTACGTACGAAGGGGCCTGTGCCCCACTTCATGATAACGCGAAGAACAGCCTATTCCGGGAACTAGATTCGACAATTGATCTCAATATGTATCGCGCACCCAGTACCGAAGATGAAGATCAGAGTAAGGTTCCAGCGTTTCGATTATCGAATGCTATAAAGGGTTGTACGGCGAATAAAACTATTTTTGAAATTCTACGCAAACATAATATGTATGATATCAACGATTTGACTCGCTTAAATTTGTTGGATTTCGACGAGCAGAGTGATGATCATGATCTATTTGAAGAAGATCTCTCAAATATCACAATATTAACATCAGAGGAGAGAGTCGAGCTGATGAATATGCGTGAAGCAAATCTATCGTCTTATCATAGTACCCTTTATACAAGCAATATGTGCAGCAAGTTTATCCCAATGTCTCTAAACAGTCTCGCCGAGCATCTTAGACAACTATCAACAGAACTATCTTCTGAATATGAATCAGCCATTTATGCATTCTACAATGAATACAAGCATGCCGGAGCTTACAACGATAGATTTTACGAAAAGCTCAAGAACATCCACAATAGAATGGTCACAAAGTTGATTGAAATCGACAAGAGCATTACGTATGACAATTTCGATTTTGCTGGATCCATAAATGTTTTGGTCTCAGCTGTTGTACGAGCAGAGAAGTTTATTCAGGATCGGGGCAAGCAATTTATCAATACGGTGGCCAAGAATTTAACTCAAACCATGGTGGAACATTCTGACAAATATGTTGAAATGGTTATCAGGGAAGTCAACGGTAATGTGGGTCGATGTGATCCACTGGCCTATATCTATGATCGTGGTGTTGAATACATTTGCCATCGAATGGTCGATCCGATTGTAAGTTTTATTAAATCTATTTGATTCCAATTACCTGATTACTGATTCGCCCTGTTTGTTTCTATGTAACTCGATTGACTCTATTTTTTTTTTCTACGTATATCTAGAATGGCCTTTGGGTGGGAGCTTTACTTGGAGGTTTACTTTTATTGCCCATACTCTTAATAGCTCATCGCCTTATGTGCTTGTATAAGAAAATTATGCCAGAACCTGTGGCTGCCGCCGTTGTTGAGGGAGGGTGAGTTCAATTTGATGTAAAATTTGATCTGGATTTTATCAGAGTTTTACTCAATTTATATTTAGTTGTCCCGTTTGTACGGGTGCCCCGTATGTGCCACCAGCCGTAATTACTTGTGGTGGTGGCCAACAGGCATATTGTGAATGCTTGCCGGCAACTGGCCCGAAACGTGGCGGTGGCGGTGGTGGCGGACAGACTGAAACGGCGAGGTCAACCATAGTCCCAAATTCAAGATCAACAGAGATAACAGGGAATCAGATCTATTCGGAAAGCCAAAGTAAAAGCAAACAAGATTAATATTGGGAAACATGTCAAAATAAATTTACCGTTTTTGTGACTTTCTTTGCACTTGCTGTATTTTATATATGTATATATCTATTTTTTTCAAGTGACCTATGCAGCAATCCAAAGCGGTCAAATATCTGTTTTACGCAACCCTAAGATCCTATATCCCAAGAGAACTTTTAATCCGGCCATTTTAGACAGACGACACATTTTTCATGCTTAATCCCTTGATAGTGCTGTTCATACATGTGCACATCTGTACATATATATACGAATGTATAGCGCTGTAGCAATTTATTTCCGATTTTTGTCGTTGGTTCCCCATTTCCACTAAGCACCATACAAATGATTAGCTTTGTTTACTGTGCTTTTTGTTTTCTAACTACTTACAACGACGTTCAAGGCTCATTGGTGCCAAATGTCGACCAAAAAAGCTGTGCGATGGATATCCGCCCACACAATTGCCCATGCACACCGCCACAAATTACTGGGCGTTCAGAGTTAATTATATATTTGTGTGTGTAAATATGTGTATTCGAGATGTATATGTTACCCTGCTTTTGCTTTGGTTTACTACTAATTTTTGTGTATGTGGAGATTGAAATAAACAAATGCGTTTCTCAGTTTTGTCCGTTTGTGTTGAGTTCAAATGATCAACTCAAAACCTGAAATAATAAAGAACAAAAATTCAACGGTAAGGAATAAAAATAGATCCAGATTAATAAGGAAACTGAACTGCTTGCTCATTTCTTGATGAAAGACTGAATGCTACTTTAGATTTGGTGCTTGGATAGCTAATTTATACTTTACTGTTTCCAGTAAAAGTACTGGGCCAGTAAAATTTGTTTTTCCATTGATTTGTGTTTGACGAAAGCCACAAATTTAAATTAGTTGACACAAACATCACAGAGTAAACACTGTCATGAATAAAATAAAAAGCATTGACAACGTGAACCATTTGTCAAAATAATACCCTGTGCGCCATTAAAAACGTACCAAACCTTTTTAACAAAAACTGCACTAAAAATAACTTTTTGTAATTTTGTCTTCATTTATTTTTCTACTGCGGCGAAATGGCAAAGCTATTGACATTATTTCCAAACTCATTTATCATCGATAAGTTTTGTGTTACGCACAAATACAATGGAGAGCTTACCTATTTTTTTATTTTATCGTTTCCCCTAAAATTGCCGATGACAATGAACAAAAATTGGTCAGCTTAGCTTATCCGATAATTATTTCAGCCTACGCTTTTGTTTATATTTTCCATAGTAAATTTAGTTCCATTCAGTTGTCATTATTGTGTGTAGTATGTTGATGCCCGTATCTTACAATTAGCATGTCCAAGAAGACAACTAATCAGAAGTGTGCTTGAGAATACCGCATTACCCCTAAGTAAACACCTTTAATAAAGTCCTATGCTTGCCTTCCTATAGTAAGGGAAGACAGGATTCCCAATGTAAAGAAACATATTCCTGTGAAATAACTAAGATAAACATAATTAATGGCGCTAGACATTTGAAAACTTTGTGTCTTTGTGTTACCCTTATATTCTAAATATTACTTTGGTGTTGTCATAATTACCGACGTCAAATTTTCAACTTGCTAGGCATGGCAAGTTGACTTAGTGATTTGTTTTTGATTTATGAGATTTGTGCATTTCGTTGGGCTGTGCAGTGCTTTCAGCAATCTAATCCTGTTTGTCTC
This sequence comes from Drosophila austrosaltans, assembly GCA_035045865.1. Taxonomy (NCBI): domain Eukaryota; kingdom Metazoa; phylum Arthropoda; class Insecta; order Diptera; family Drosophilidae; genus Drosophila; species Drosophila austrosaltans. Next base: position 512,636 of record JAWNOQ010000207.1, on the reverse strand, counting down.
TTGTAAATTAAATTTCAAGTGTGTCAAATTCTAAATATCTTTTTGCATATTTGCGCATTTCATTTGCATTTCAATTGAAAGTAAACTAAACATAATTTCGGCATTATTATTATTTATTTTTAAGTATTATTTTGCTCTGGCAAGTGTTTAAATTGAGTGTTTAACGCTAGAGCTATACAAGTTTAAATCTAAGCTATAACTAAAAGTAATTAATTTATGCTTTGCATAAAAATCAATATATATGTACATACATATAGTATCACTTATATTAAACATATACATTTATATATTTAGGTTTAATTTGGGGAAAAGTAAAGTGAACACCTGAAAATGTCTTTTTCCATTAAGGTTGCTAACAATGTTTTTATTTTTACTTTATTTATAGGTTTTTTTTTTTTTTTTTTTTTTTTGTGAAATTGAGCTAATTTTTCCTTTTATGTTTCTTTTTTTGTCTAAAAACTTTTTCTTCTTTAACAGTTTGACATATTGAAAACGGGGGGAAAAAAATATATATATTATGAAGTGCTGAATTCGTCAGAGAACAGAAAGAAAATGAAGTAAAAGTTCAATTAACTTAAATCATGCCCAATCAGTAAAAGCAAAGGAAAAATCATTTATCAAGCTTCCGTTGATAGGCGATGCAAACTGTAAAGGCTATAAAATTAAAGGTCGAACAAACTTTACGCTAATAAATAAAAAGTTTGAAAAGTTCAAAAAATGCTTTTGCTATAAGGGATCGTCGGGATATTTTGTGGATAAAGTTTGTAGTTGTTTTTCGTGTGCTTAATTTGCTACGAAATTAAGGCAAATTTAATTGATTAAAACTATGTGGCCAAGATGATGACTCGGAGCAAATGAAAAAAATTCTTGAAATGCAATCATTGATGGAAGGATTCTCTGTAACACAATAAATCAAATTGCTGGTCAGTCAATAAAGCCCGACCAGAATGTAGATTAGTTTGTTCTGACATAGACCCTACAATATTCATTTAGTAAGAGAGTCAGTGGAAAAAGTCGTAACTTTGTCGGTTTCTAAAGTTTCCAATGGAGACAGTTGGCCTTCTGGGGTTCCTACGGATAGCTAAAATAACTAAACTTTGATTAATTTAAATTTGAAACTGTAGATATTATATATAGATAGATAAAGAGTAGAGATGAAGAATTTGGAGTAAAAGGTAGGGAAGAAAACACTTAATGCTTATCACAAAGTTACGCTACGCTTAGAGCGCTTAGTTTTCAATTAGAATACCTATACACTTTACAGAAATACATACATATTTGTAGCTAGCTTATTTTTTGACTACATCTAGGCATACATAGTCTCAAAATCCCGATGAGACATGTCCGAGCTTTTTATTATCCACGGATGTCCAATCGTAACCGAGTGCCGTATTATTATTAGTTGCCGAACTCGTAGTTGTCGACGCCGAACGTTGCATTTCACGGGCGGGATAATAGACCACTGGGCCCGGCGAGGGAGCTCGATTCCGTTTGATTTTGACTAGACCTGGGGAGCCGGACACTTGGGTTAATCGTACATTGTTCAGCGATGTATTGCCGCTGCCTCCGCCACCGCCCGTAGCCACCAGATAGGTAGTGGTTGTGCTCCGTTGAGTGCCGTGCCTGGAGAAGCGACCGGACGAGCGATGGTTGATGGTGCCGTCGCCGTTGTTCGATATTGAGCTCTCGTAGTGTATAAGATCCGGTTGGTCACGACTCAGGCGTCGTTTGAAAAAAATGAGTAAAAAAATGCGCTTAAATTTTTCGCCAAATATGATATAAATAAGAAAATTGACGCTGCTATTGATCGTTATCAGTAGATTTGAAATTTTTGTTACTTTGTGATCAATCATATGATAAAAGGCCTCGGATATGTTAAGAACCAAAGGCAGAAAGTTGAGCATGAAGAAGACTATGACCACGCATAGTAACATTGTGGCTAGGCCAATTTCCCGCTTTTCCGATCTCGAGAGCCTCTGTCGTTCACGATTCGCCCGCTTCACCTGCCTGTAAATAAGGCAATTGAGTATGGCCAGGGTAAGAAAGGGTATGATATAGTTCACTATCAAGTAACACCAATGTATATACACATTGATGTAGGTCAGGTCTCTTCTCAGTTGCGAAGGTCTCACACAATGCAATACAATATCCGTGTTGGGCAACTGATATGTCACTGTCAGCACTTCCCAGAAACGAGGCATATTGTAGGCAAAGGCGAAGCACACACATACAATAAAGTATATTTTGGCCCTGCCATAGGTGCACAACGCACGAGCTCTTAATGGATGACATACCGCCACATAACGTTCCAGCGTCACGGTAAAGGTCATATAAATGCTGGCCGTTTGGGCTATCATGCCGATGGGGAAAATAGCTGGCGATATAAATGGATAAACGTAGTTGTAGTAGCCAAAAAATTGACCAGTATACGGATAAATTGAGGGTATACCAAAAAGCAACATTGAGGTTATGATAAGCATGGTATCGCAGCGTGCCAGTCCAGTTAATAAGTAGTTAATGCTTGATCTCATCTGTGGTCGGGACAATATGATCATCGATATTACATTGCCGAGAATCCCCAAAATGCATACTATATTAAGGATAACACCGCAAACCCAAAACTCAATGCGATTATTTTCCAGCGTGGGATTGTAGGTATCTTCGCATATCTTTGTCCAATTAACATCCATACTAAGATCGTCATCATAGTGCGGGTACATGAAATCCGTTTGAGTTTCACTGTAATTATGCGGTGCCATGGATGTGCTACCATTGATCAGAATTGTTGATGGCGTTAAGGTGGTCTCATCGTTCAGATCATAGCGCATGGCCTCATTGGCTGTCACACTATCCAAGAATTGATCCTCATTAATGGGACTCAGCTCATAGTCGGTGGGTGGCAAGAGTAGCCGGGCAGCAGCCGAGGAGCTCATTTTGGATCTATGTTACTTTTGCTGGCATTTAGCAACATTTATTGTCAAAAGTTTTGCCTTAAACATAAATTCTTCGGCCGGCATATAAATTGTTCTTGGTTTTGGGTCGCCACACCTGAGAGTCGTTTTTTGCTTTTGCGCACTGTAAAGGGCCCTTTTCCACGCCTCGTTGACACTTTAAGCTGCAAAAGAGGAAATGAAAAATACAAGGTGTTTGAGTACAAGTTTTCTGTTGCTGCTTGGTTAGAAATGACTAGGTATAAGTTACTTAGCATCTTTCTTTAACAAAATGCAAAGTTTCTTTTTCAAGTAATACCGTATCATATTATTAAAGCGTGTCAATTGAAAAGTATCTTTTTATAAATTAAGCTAACTTTGTTATTCCAAAGTTTGCAAAGTGTATATTTTTCTATCTACATCGCTCCACAGAAATGAGTACTACTTCTTCTTTTACATCAACTAGCTGTATAAGGGTCATCAAACTTAACTTTTTAATGTGAACAACACAACAATATTAGATTGTATTGGGTCATTGGCTACAAAGTGACAATTCATTGCAAATAGATATAATATGTATAAACAAAAATAAAATGGAGAGCTATTAATTGTTTAATGGTTTCGGCTAAATAATGTTTACTATGGCATTATACACTAATTACTTTTCAATCTTTGATTATCTGAAAAAGTATAGTTTAATTTAATAAATTGTGTTCCAGTTACATTCTAATGATTTTATTAAGTTGAGTATTTTCCCACAATTGTCGTTGTTGTTTATTTTTGTATGATAACCTGAATCAATTAACCGTTTAGGTAATGTCCTTTAAACATTGCCATTTTTGCTCTTATTGCGTTGGCATTGCTGTTATTGGTGTTGAGTGTAAGTGTCGTAAAGTCTCGTTCTCACAACTCTGGACACAAAAAGAATTTCTCTACCCGACACACACACATCACATACACACATTCACGCATCAATCAATCAAGCTTAAATAGGTAAATTCATGCCCCATCCACAGAAAAAGCCCTCTAGCCCAACCTACCTATGACTAATCTTGCACAGCGCAGACTTCTCTGGCAATAGGCCATAAAAAATGGGTAAACAAATCAGACGAAACACGCGTGCGGTACAATTAAGTATTAATTGGGAGTGATAATACACTTGACGAACTCAGAATGGCTAGCATTTTAAAAAGGAGATAATGCCATTTAAGTTGATATCGAATAAAAAAACAAAATGACGACCTGAGTTGATCTAAGCAAGAAAGTGCCTCAAAGTTCTTTACTTTGATTGAAATCGGATAAGCCTTGAGAAAAGTACGAGAGTAGCTCAGACATTTAGTCAGTAAGTCAGAATTTAATCTCACTGGAGTGGTGAGACACTTACCTATTTGTTTCTGTCAGTGTATTACAAATTGATTCCCTGCTCTGACATGGCATGTGTTGTAGTTAATATGTATTATGCATAATCAAATCAATACTACATTCTTGATTCTGATTTTGGCTGAATAAAATTTATGACTTCATTAACACAATGAAGCAAGCAAGTCGTCCCTGTCGATATTGAGTATACGCTGTATTCTGTTTCATTTAATATAACTATTAAATGAAATAGAATATCCTCGAAATCGCCATTAATTTTATGCAAAATTCTCTTTAACATGCAGTAACAGCGAACGCTGTCTTGCTCACTCTTGCCAGCCAACGTCGCCTTGGCAATTCAGTGCAAAACTCATATAGGTATATCTCCGATATTTATTGTCCGATTTGGACAAAATTTGGTCGGGTGGAGCAGTTTGTATAATTAGGCGTGCCAAGTAAGAAAACGATATCTTTAATACAGCTCTTTCGGGGGCGAAAGTGGGCGTGGCAAAAATTTGAAACAAATTTGATCTGCCTATGCATTACACGCATGTTCACCTCAAAATTGGTGGCTCTAGCTCTTATAGTCTCCGAGATCTAGGTGTTCATACAGACGGACAGATGGACGGACAGACAGACATGTCTCAATCGACTCGGCTGTTAATGCTGATCAAGAATATATAAAATAGGGTCAGAAATGTATATTTCTGCCAGTTACATTCATTTTAGCGACTTTAATATACCCTTTTACCCTGTGGGTACAGGGTATAAAAACGAGAGCACAAAAAGACCAAAAAGGAAAGAAAAAAAAAGTCCACTGATATGCCGCACGTTTAGTTGATAGTTGTGGTCTGGCTACATTAATTCAGATAATGGCTGGCACACACAGTAGCGATGACTTATGTGGCATATGGTGTACTAGGGGTAGAATCCAGAAATTAAATTAAAACTAGAAGGGTGGGCTAACTTCGGCCGTGCCGAAGTTTGTATACCCTTGCAAAATGTTATTTAACAATTTAAATATATACACATTTATAATGTGACAAAATCATTAGAAAGCATATAAATCAAGTCAAACCTACATTAAATGTTTGTAGCATGAGAAAAAAAAGTAATTCGACAAAAAAAATTTTTTGGCCCGATTGTTCCTATGGGAGCTATAGCATATAGATGACCGATTTGTCTGAAACTTAGCACAGACATCCGATCGGGATGATTCCGAGATATATGCCTGCAGCCTGGGTGCAAAATTTCAGCTCTGTAGCTTTAAGGGTCTCGGAGGAGAAGCTGTTAATCCAGACAGACGGACAGACGGACATGGCTATATCAACTCAGCTCGTCGTGCTGATCAAGAATATATATACTTTATATAGTCGGAAACGCTTCCTTTTATGCGTTGCAAACTTTTGACCAAAATTAATATACCCTTGCAAGGGTATAATGAAAGCTTTTAATTCGAGTCACACCTTTTGTTCATCACCTTTTATTGTATGATCGTGAATGCTGCTCTGGCGATAGCGTGCGGGCAAATCCAGAGTTACTGGTTTTCTACTAATTACTAATACAAAGATGTCACTTATGGTGTTATTGTGTATGTTTTTATACCCTGTACCCATAGGGTAAAAGGGTATATTAAAGTCGCTAAAATGTATGTAACAGGCAGAAATATACATTTCTGACCCCATAAAGTATATATATTCTTGATCAGCATCACTAGCCGAGTCGATTGAGCCATGTCCGTCTGTCCGTCCGTCTGTCCGTCTGTCCGTCTGTCCGTCTGTCCGTCCGTCTGTATGAACACCTAGATCTCGGAGACTATAAGAGCTAGAGCTACCAAATTCGGTATGTAGATCCGTCTAGTGTGCAGACAGATCAAGTTTGTTTCAAATTTTTGCCACGCCCACTTCCGCCCCTGCAAATCGGGAAAACTTATTACTAGAGCTGTATTAAAGATTTCGTATTCTTACTTGGCACACCTAATTATATGCCCAAACTGGACTAGCTGACCAAATTTGATCGAAATCGGACAATAAATATCGGAGATATACCTATATGACTTTTGCACTGAATTGGCTGGCGACATTGGCTGGCAAGAGTGAGCGAGACAGCACGCGTTTGTTGTTGCTGCATGTTAAATAGAATTTTGCATGAAATTAATGGCGATTTCCAGGATATTCTATTTCATTTAATATAACTAGTTGGTACAGGGTATACTCAATGTCGGCAGGGACGACTTGCTTGCTTCATTTGCTATGACTATGTGAGACTTCTGCTACGGCCATTCGCTTCACTCTGTTTTTTGCTATTCTGCTTCCTGCTGGTTTGCATGTTCAGTGGTCAACAATTTGTGGTCATTGTACCACTGAAATGAAACAAAATCATCAGCCTTTTCCTGCTGCAGGTGTTACCAGAAGATGTCCGGCCATAAAAAGCCAACAGTACTGGGCATTGTCCTGTTAATGTGATTATAGCAATTAAAAGATCAAAAACTGGAATGTGGCTTGGGCAATATCCTCCGGTTTTTTGGCCTGTGTTTTGTAGCAATTATAATTCGAATTAGTTTTTATGCTTGCCGACCCTTTCAGACCACTTGGCGTTTGTTCGCTTGACGACTTGCACGTGCCTGCACACACACACATTTATTTTTATAAATATATACATACATATATATGTACATATGTATGTTTATACAGTTTTTATGGCTCCAACATTGGAAACACACAACCAGTCCTAGCTATTGCTTGACTCGAGTATAGCCAATAAATTCCTTCTTTTCCTTTCGTTGCCGCTTTTCTGTCATGACATGGCAGAGGGTATTAAAAATTGTCCATTTGGTTTGTATCAAATTAAACAGAGCATTAGGCATACATATATAAGGAGCAATAAAGAAATTACTATAAATTTATCCTATTGTCATTTAAAAAAATACTTGGGTATGCATTTCTGACTTTTTTCGTTGTCCCGGTAATATCAAATATTCCGTTTTGTTTCTTTTATTGTTATAACATTGAAAAACTAAAAAGTCAATGACTGGCAGATTGAGATCGAGAGATGAGATCTTCAAGGGCAAAACAAGTTAAAGACTTTATCGAATTTCTGCTGAAAAACAAATTGCATTCCTTTAAACCATTTTCATGTGCTAATTGCTTTCAAATGTCAAAATAATTGTAAAAAACAAATGTAAAGAGATTATATGTATGTATACTGCAATGGAAGTGTTGATTAGTTTCACGTTTTATATAGTTAATCCATATCAAAAGAATCATTGAACTTAACTATTATAGCTAAAATTTTCATTTAAAATTTTCAATCGGGCGCGCTGGTTAATGTTTCAGTCAGTTGGCTAACTGTGGCCGCCAATTTGTCTGCATATTCTAATTGCTAAACATATGAGTTTGATAGCTCATTGATTATGGCTACTTTAATCAATCGTGAAGATATGCGTCCACATGTTTATACCTGTACCCGTAGGGTAAAAAGGGTATATTAAAGTCGCTAAAACGTATGTATCAGGTAGAAGTAAGCGTTTCCGTCCCCATAAAGAATATACTTATATTCTTGATCAGCATCACTAGCCGAGACGATTGAGCCATGTCCGTCTGTTCGTCTGTCCGTCCATATAAACACCTAGACCTCGGAGACTATAAAAGCTAGAGCTACCAAAATTAGGGTGTATATCCGTCTAATGCATAGGCAGATCAAGTTTATCAGATCAAATTTTTGCCACGCCCACTTCGGCCCCCGCAATTTAGAAAAAAACGAATTACTAGAGCTATATTAAAGATATCGTATTCTTACTTGGCACACCTAATTATATAGACAAATATCCGAGATATACATAAGTATTTGCGTTTTGCGGTATTAGCAAGAGGCAAGGGTGAGCGAGATAGCATGCTTTCACTGTAGCGCCATGTAAAAGGAAATGTTTTATAAAATTGGGCGCTATTTCGAGGGAGTTTGACTTTATTTAATATAATAATTAGTTGGCACAGGGCATACTCAACGTCGGCAGGGACGACGTACTTGCTTCATTTTCTGTGGTTTCGGTTCCAAAAATCAGAAAAAATGCCCAATTCAACTTTTTATTCGGATTTTTTTTTTTCAAGTTCAGGTAAGAAATTCTTTAAGTTTTTTGTCGAACAAATTTAAGTTTTATTTTTTTATTTTGATTCCTATCTATAGCTATTTCCTTCGCCCCCAGAGATTTTCATCTCCCACGCCACTCTCATACGAATTTCGACGCACTCTCATAGAGCTGTTTTCCATTTTTTCTGAAATTTATTTAATTAAAGGCATCAGTATATTAGTTTATTTTTTTTAGCTGAACTTTCTATTTTGTGTTTCACATTAACATTCGAAGCCACATACATAGGTTTTTATATAAACTTATAATTATTCATTATCAGTACTTTGACCAAACTATGTACATACATATGTACATACATACGTATTTGCAAACATACAAATTTTTATTCAAAAGAGGGAAAGAAAAACGAACGAAATATGAATACAACAACCGAATGTTGGACTATATAAAACTAAATAAAACATATAAAAAACGGAATGTTGAAAATGAAAACAGAAAATTATAATTATTACATATACATGGTACATATGTACATATATGTCGGCGTGCAAGAGTGAAAGAAAGCAAAAGAAAAGCTAAAGAGTGAGTGAGCTCTTACGATTTATTTTTAGTTGACAGTTTCAAGGCTCTTTTTTTCACAGTATGCCTGTGTGTTTGCGAGAGTGTATGTACAAACGTACCAACAAAAAAACTGAAAAAAATGCGACTGGCCTGGCTAGGGTTGTGGCGTGTTGTGTTATGCCTGATGTCTACTGCCTTAAGTTACATACTTATGTTAGTCATTTTGCCTTTAATTGTTCAAAATTCAAGCAATTCATTTGCCTAATGGTCAGCTGCTCGAGCTGCATAAAGCAGCTTATTTATTCGGGGCAAGTTGAATATCTTGCCAAAATATTTTTTATGCGCCTTTGTTGGATATCCCTTCCATTTGCTGCTTATCCTATTGTTGGTTGGTGCGTATGTGGCGTAAACTTAATCATTAAGACATTAAGTGGCAAGAAGCATTTAAGAGCGAGGATTTTGCAGCAGATGTACCAAGCATTTAGCTCAAGGATAAGTTCTACAAAATTCCTTATGGTTTGCTTTTAAGCTCACTTTACACAAATCAGTCTATACATATGTACACACACAACCGCATACTAGTATTCATCTAGCAATTTAAGACTCGACGTCCAACTGAAAATTATATTCTTTTGCTTTGGTTTTAATTTGTCCTACAGGCTTACAAAAGTTTCTCGTTTTCTTTACTCAGATTTGTTACAAGATAATTAAAATTGCAACGTGCTTAAGTGTTTTACTTAAATGTCATTTACTTGCATGGATAAACTTATAATTGACTTTTGTTGTATTATTTTTATTTTATTGGTAAACTTTGATCATGTTAAAAGTCATATTTAGACTCACTTATTCAGAAATAAAACTATTCCGAATTATATAAAAAAACATTTTATAAAATATATTTTTAATCCAATAATTCTTTATTAAAATACCAATTATCTGGGAACTGCAACCCAATACTCTTGGCAGTAAAACGGGAGTAAAGTGTAATAGTCTCATTCAGTTTATGAACATAAAACATTATATTCCTATATAGAATCATGCAATTGTCATAACTTATGCTTAGTGTATAGATAACTATGTAAGAAAACTAAACAATTGCTTTCTCTAACACAGATCAGATAATACAAATTTTATTTATTTATTTATTTTTATTTTTTTTTCTAAAAAAAGAGAATTTGAGCATGGATTAAAGAGTTATGAGTCTTTTGAAATAAAGTTTATATGTTTTTAATGTATTGAACTATATATTCATACATGTAAAAATTTATTGCCGTTGTTATAATTACTATACTTTCTTGTGCCACTTTTCAGTTCGGAAATACTCAAATGATAAATACTCGATTGATAACCTTATTGACGGCGACAATGATAAAGACTTTCTTTTAGCCTACCTCAAGGCTTTTGACCACGAAACAAAAAAGTAATAAAAACGCTACTTGACATGATATTTTCTTAAAAAACATATAATACTTTAAATTTAACATTTTAATATCATTTTGTCAAAAAATGCGTTTTTTTAATGGGCCTTTTACTTTTATTTATTTCGTTTACCTTGGAGAATTTTAATTTACAATTCAAGTGCAATTTGTCTGGCTTGATTCCTGTTGCGGCGGTATGTGTGTGCGAGTGTGTATCAGTCAAACAGTTAAGCTTTTCAAGTATTCCGCAGTCGCTTCGATTGTTCTTATGCTTTCAAAACAATAAAAAGAAAGTCTCTGAGGATCTGACTGTGTCTCCCACACTTCTTAAAGTTAGTTCCTTTGCTTATCATTATAGCTAAGCTGGTATTGGTAATGTAAACATACGTATACATATGTAAATAGGTGTATGATATCACTCACACGTGTTAGCAGTTTGCAGATATAGATGTACATATGTAGATAGATCAAGCTAGTTCTGCCTGTTCTCTTTGGTCTGATCTATTTGCTTGGTTAACATGCCTAATTTGCTGATATGTTTTCGCGCATTTTCGTTTTTTTTCTTCTGCTCTGCCTTTTGCTATTAATTCTTTTGTCAATTTGTTGTTGCTGTTGATGTTCACCACAATATATTTATTATATTTATTTATAAATTTATGTGGCCACTGTTATACATATGAAACGTATTATGTATTCATTTATTTCACTTGTCTAGGCCTCTCAAAACATAATTATTTGCCATTTTGTTGGCTCCCTTTATCACATTAAACTCAAAACAAAAAAAAAAAAACAGTGAAAAAAAGGTTATTAACTGAATTTATTTGTGATTAATATTTGGAAAATTAGTTGAAGGACCGAGCTTTTTAACCCGAATTTCGTTCGATTCCGCTTTTGGATATGAATACTTCGGTTGTTGATGGCCGACTGTGCCCCTAGCTAAAATTTCTTTAGTTTTTCCGGCTGGCAACAATGTTGCTTTCGAAACATTGGGCATGCGCCATCATAAGCATTACCAAGAATATCAGCAACAAACTGTCATTCCCAACATGTTGCACAAAAAGAATTTTTTCACTCAGCTGTTTTTTGTTCATTCATAAAAACGAAATCAGTATTTAGCGCGTATTATTACTATAGAAAATGAAGCTGCACGCGGCAACATTTTCATTTCACTTTGTTGCACTTGTGTGTGAGTTGAGATTTTTCTTTACTTTTTTCTCGCTTTTTTCCTTTTATATTGTATGTATTTCGTGTTGACAGTGTTTAAACACTGCACAGTGTTTGTATCTTGCCTATTTATAAAGCTAAGTAAATGTCAGAAAACGACGAGCAATAAACAACTCAATAATTGAGCAACAGACAGAGGGTCAGTCATACATATAGATAATCAACATACATACATAAAAGTTAACAATAGATAGATCATTTTTATCTGCATGGGAGGGGGATGAGGATGTTGTTCATTTTACGGTACTGAGCTCGAAGTCAACAACGAAGAAAATCAAGACTGTATGTTCTTATGTGTGCCTTAAGTGTAATTTAAAGTAAAATGCCAGCAATTTTTCTTTAATTACATCACTTTTGCCTCCCTTGACTGATAAATTTAATAAGATTTGTTTCATAGTTGTTGTTATTATTCGGTATTTTGCGACAATGTGCCATAAAAAATCAATTTATTCAACAAACTAATCATTGGCCTAATCATTATTTTTCAAACTTTCAGTGCTGGCATGTTGGTGGCTTTACAAATGGCAATATTTCCCAAGCGACTACAACAGTTTTTTATTGTCTACAATAAAAAACTATCTGCAAAATCAAATCATGCAAAAGTTTAAAAATAGCTCTATGACTATTTGAATATTTAAATTATTTTTCGGTCTCCCTTGAAATCGTTTTTCCAGCATCGAGTGTTGTTTTTGTGAAAAATTTGTTTGTTTGCTCGACGTTGCATATGGCGCTTATTTGGCTAAACATATAAAAATTGGTTAAACATTCTACCAATTTGTCCCTGAATAAATTTCATATTTTTGTTGCCAAGAAAATAGATTAACGAAACAATGATGTTAGCAAGAGAAAACTTAGCTATGGTCACAGTTAGAAAGAGTTGACCTAGAGCAGGTTTTTATAAAAATTTATAAAAAAATCTAATCTGCTCCCCCAAAGGTTTTTCTGTTTGCTTAAATTTCTTAATAAATTTCTTGACTACAAAGCACCTATTTGTCTTGGCCAACATATGGTTATGACTGCATCATAGCGATTGCAATTGCAATTGCCAGTTTTACTTAACTTTTAGAAAAAACCAATTTGACTTTGGCACGAGCATAAACGTTGATGCCAACGAAGTCTTTTATCCTGTGTATCTGTCGGACTGTCGGAAAGTGTCGAGATGTTGCAGCATGTGCTCTTGGTTTTACTTTTTTCCCATAACTCATCTTGTGAAAATATAACAATTTTTACTAAGATGCTTTTTTGGCAATCGGCGGAAAAGCAGCTGCAAAAAACTCCTTAAATAAAAATATAACAACATTGTCTGCATTTGCGTTTAAGTCAGTTTTCGTGTCTTCTTTTGCGACAAGGACAAGGACAAGCTACTTGGCATGACAAGAGACAACAAATACTGTAGTTCACCTAGATCCTGCTTCTTTAGTATATTCAATGTCTCTACTGAAGTAAGTTTGCTTGCCAGCCTGTAGGGCCAAAAGCCACTGAATCCGTATTAAGTTTTTTTTTTCGGTTTCCAATATACTCAGTGACATTGGGCGGCTAGAGAAAAAATCTACTATTGTCCAGTGTCTCCTATTTTTCCCACATTTCCTATCTTTATCTCTAACTCTATTTCAGTTTTATTTTCTCTATCGGATGGTATTTTGTTGTATAATTGAGTATATGAGTGGAGGTTGTGTATTTGTATTGTATTGTATTTAATAAAATTAGTGACCAAGCCAAAAAGGAAAACTCTTTTGTGTGCATCATGCAATTGATTGAAATCATCACAGACACTTACGATTTCACACACGCACAAATTGTTTTCTTAGCTGGCTATAAAAAATAAATGTGTTTGTGCTTCTGTATGAACGAATACTGTCAGTCAGACATTCAGTTGGGCGCCAAGACAAACATAAAAACGAAGAGGAAGCCCTTTATATGACAACTACAACAATACAACTGAAAGAAAAGCATCAACGAAAAAATAATATTAGGAATATAAAAGAAAAAAGAGCCGAATCAGACAAAAATCCTCTAAACTTTTAATATTTGCTTTTGCCTTTTTACACATTTCTAAGGCTTACCAGCACATGTCAAGTCACAAAAGTGCTTCATTGAAAATACCAAAAAAAAAACGGTTGAAAAAAGATTGTATAAATTAACATTTAGGCAAAGAATTGACTTCAATTAGAGAATAGGAAAAAAAATCAAATTACGAATTTGTCAAATCAGATGGCTGTAATTGAAAATCGCTCCATTGATATTCAGTTTAATGCGAATATTGATCTAATTGTATTTTGTCAAAAACCCAATTAGTGTATAATATTAATATTAATATTAAATATTAATCTAACTTCACGGCTTTATTCCACTGTGTCAATCCTCCCATTGGCCAAGTGCTTCATCATTGTTGCCTGGGTGACTCAAACCGCAACGTCACTTGCCTTTCGTGCCTCAATGACCTTTCTGCTTGGTTGCTTGGTTTATGGTTTGTTTAGGCGTGGGTGTAATAATTTCATATTGCAATACAATAAAAACTTGGTACATCATGTGAACTTGGCAACTAACATAACTGCAGAGTTGGTAAGTCTAAACTGAGCCAGACTAAACTAAAATGTAGTTTTTGTGTTATATGAATGACCGGCAAACCAAAAACAATAAGCTGCCACATAAATAACATATTTATAATCATAAATCGTATTCTTTTGTGTTTCCCTTCTTTGCCATTCTGGCTATTTGCATAAATGAGTGGAGCAACTAGGTCATTGTTTGCTTGTCTACAAAGTTTTCGTCACTCGCCAACCCCCTTACACTTTGCGCATTTTTAGTTTTATCGCTCGAAGTCATCATCGTCACTCTCGTTATTATCATCATTATTTTCAAGGAGTCTGAGCTGAATCGTCCTGCCGCCAGCTATTACTGTTAATGTGCAAAAATATGTAGATATAATTTTTATGTTTATTACATTTTTAACCAAATACCAAATCTGATGGCAAATTGTAGTATAGTTGGACTGTGTTAGCCTGTTAGAATAGCAAATTGCAATCGTTATCATAACCAAAACGGCTAACCGTTCCGTACAAAACGTAGCGATACCTCCTCGATAACATATAATATTCAATTGGATTCCCTGAAAAAGTTTGACCAAAATTCTTAAACTGCCGTTCCCCATGTAAACGCAACTCAGCAACGTTTATTATACATGTTTTGCAGCTACAAATATAATGCGAGTGGCCTTGCCCAGGCAAGCAATATGAACTGCGAAGTGGTCTTCGCCCAAACAAGGAAAATTAATTTTATACGTTAAATGGCTGTGAGATGCGCTACACAAAAAATACATAGGTGCTGCTGAAGAGTATGTACATGTCTTAAGAGATGCAACATATTTGATTTTTGGATGTTGGTAATACTAATATATCCTTTCACCACTTGATGGCTGTAGGGTATTAAACCCAAAACCTGAAATCAAGCTCTCTGTGTTTATCCTCACTTTGACGGTGCTGATTATTGGCTCTCCTAGCCGTCATATCCATGCGGCTGGGTTATCAAACGATAAATGACAGTTTTATGATTTCAGCTTACTTATCAACTAAGCTACGACGATGACGACTGTTTGGCTTTTCATTGTGCTCGACCTTTGTGGTTTTTGTTTTGGTTAATCAAAAACAGGTTACTACCTTTTCAGTGGTGGGATATGGCCAAATCCTTTGAAACAGCGATGCCAACAGCAACAGCAGTTTGAAAAGAAGGACCCGAAACGGGAGGGGACAAGAAGATAGAGAGAAAGGTGGTGTGGTAGAGACACCGTCAAGTGTGCGCTCAGTTTACTTCTTTTCAGTTCGCGTCCTTTGGCCATAAATCAGCTAGCAAGTTTTGACGGAAATTCAAAACGTCTAAGCCAAGTAGCAACGGGTTGTCCCTGATGAGTTTCTTGTCAAATTGCTTTAAAGTGCCGACCCAGATAGGATCCTGATAAAGTTTTTACACAACTTTTTACTTGGTTAACTAATTCGGTTTGCCCTTATTTAGTTAAGTTTTTCACAGATCATAAAACACTTTTCCATCAGCAAGAGAAAGAGCAACAAAGAACACAAGAGTGAATCAATAATTTATATGCATGTTCCGGGTATTTGACTCGTACATATATGTGTCTGTATATGTGAAATTGGGTATGTGTAGAGTATTGGTAATAAGAGTGTCTAAGCCACAAAATATGCACATAAATAAATAAAAGTTCATGTGAGCTTGGCCAGTCAAATTCAAGTCAGAAGTTAAACACAATATAAGCATATGACTAGGTCATTTTGTTTTACGCTAGAACGTTGGCAATCGAAAACAAATTGTACGAGGGTTCCTTTTTATATTTTGCTAATACCACATAAGAACAAATTTTTAATGTTGATCAATATATATATTTTCATTCCTTTTGAGACTCCTCCAAAACACCTTTTTTAATTGAGTGATAAGCTATGAAATATCCAACAAGATCGCCAGCGGAAAACCGTCGTCTATGTTGGTGCTTTCAAAAAACTAAGTTAATCGACATATTCTTGTTGGGATAACCCAACAAAAGTTGTGAAAAATAATCCAACGAAAACCCTCTCGAAAAATATCTATTGTTTTTACCCAATTGAAATTTTTAACCTATTTTAAACAAAAACTAATTGTACATCAAAAAGTTGTGTGTTAAAAATGTCAGTTTATTATGGCCTTGAGATTAGTTCTGCCAATTCCCGATAAATAAATAGCAGCCCCCGTAATGACAATTGTGCTTTTTGTGTGCACATTTTATATCCTTGTAGATTGTATAAAAATTGGTCAGATGTTTGTAACGCATAGAAATTACATTTCCGACCCCATATAGTATAAATATTCTTGATCAGCATCAATAACCGAGTGGATCTAGCCATGTCCGTCTGTTCGTCTGTCTGTTTCTTCATTAGTTTTAGACCTTAAATTTTAAACTACATGGTTGAAACATGGAATTTTAAGTTTCTTAAAGGATTATGTTGGTCAATTTTGAAAATTAATAAAACGTGAAGGTACCTCATTAAAAATAAGCAATTTTCTTCAGCAGGAAGAAAAATTTAAAGAAACAAACCAAACAAACACGAAAGACCAAAATTTCCGTTCTTATTTGGAAATGAAAAACGAGATAAAACAAACTGTGTATGCTTCTCTAAATGTCCCAGAAAATTATCTGGAAGATGAAAAATAGGAAAATGTAGTACTAACAAAAATAACTGATTTCTGCAAATAAAAAAATATTAAAAAACAAGAAAGTTTTCTCTTTTCTATATAAGGAATTTTCTAAATAGCGAAGACATTTGCGGATTCGTTATAGAGAGTTTCGACTGTATATAAATTTATGTTTTTTTGTTGGATTTAAATTTAAGTTGTATCCACCGTACACCAATATTGCACCGGATTGGATAATTATTAAGGTTACAAATCAATTATGATTTTTAAAAATTTTTTTAACACGCACACACACACACACATACATATGTATGTACATATGTACATGCAAAAATTTTCAACACGCGGTGTGTGAGAGAGACAGAAGCATTGTGTTCTTGCAGAGAATTTGGAAGAAATTGAGAGAGCGAGATGCCCTGCGCTTGCTATCAATGTCGAAATAGCGGTGGTGTAGTGGGTATAGATCAGTCGCAGAATTGCCGAAAGTGCTGATTCGTTTTATCCTCTGCACTGTCGGTTGCGTGAAGAATTTAATTTTTTTTTTTTTTGCCATTTTTTTATTTTATAAATGATTTTTATTTTGTTTTTAGCTAAAGTAAAATAATTAAGTAGTCTAAAGCTGCAAGGGTATACAAACGTCGACAAAGCCGAAGTAAGCTTTGAAATTTTAAGTTAAATTAAGTAATTTCAATGTACTAAAAATATAAGAATAAGTCACTATTAAGTATGGATGATTTGAATTAGAATGAGCAATCGAGTTGATAGTTTAAAGGCTAAACAAGGAATCAATTATATGTGTTCTTAGTGTCTTCTTAAGGTTTAACAAGAATATACCCAAATTCAAATAGACGGTATTCAGTCGCTACTAAACTACGAAAACCGCCGCAAAACTGAAACAATTTTCAAACTGAACAATCAGCACCTACAAGTAAAGTCACTGTGAGGAGAGTCAGTTCGTGCTTCCTGCTCCCCCTTGCTTTCTTTTATTCCACTTCCTTTTTGGCATTCCGCTTTTAGTTGGCAACGAAAAATGGCAAACGGAAGTTGTGCGCAACGAGCCGACTCCTGACATTAGCATAATAAAAAAACGATATTGCGCACGCCAAGCACAGTAACCCGGTTTCGGGATACCCTGCGCCAAGAAGCCTTTCCTCGCCTTTGAGCTTGTCTTGTGAATCAAATTTAGCACGGGCTGTCCCCGCGACTGTAAATACAAATGCGTTGTTTGGGTGCACTTTTTGATTTCCAAATAAAAAAACGTTTGTCACCTAACGACATTAGGCCCATTCATGACTACTTTTTGAGTCACTCTGTTATATGTGTTGGCACTATGGCAGAAGGACTAGGTATAGAATAGCTTTCAATTCGGAGCTAATACGGTAGAAAATGAGAGAATAAAAATACTGGGAAAAATTTTTCATAAAATTCTGTTACCAAAAGCGGAAACATGTTTATTTTAGATCATTTCACTTGCTGCCACTGCTGCTCCATCATAATTATGTGCCAAAAATTGAACAGCAATCATATTTTCAATAATCATTTGTTGCGGGTGGGAATATTTTTAAAGCAGGAAACTCGCCCCCGCAAGAAAATCTACATAAATTACACATGTTACAGGCGGAACATTTTCTGGCAGACATTCTCGAGCGAGTCGACTGACTGACTGTTTAACGAGTTTGCGGAATTGGAGGAAGATTAGATGGGGAGCAGTAGGATTGTGGGAGTACTCAGTGTTCAGCTCGTCGTAAAATCAAATCAACGGTACATTAGTTGTGCGTATTCATGTCACCCATTTCAACAGTGGGCTGAACCTTTTAAATCTAAAAATAAAAACACAGGAAAATTTGCACATGACATTGTTCTCAGACCGGTAACTTTTTGTATAAGGGGTGCTGGTCTTAGTTTTTATTAATACAAAATCGCTGAATTTTCTATATTTGAAAAATAAATTTTTTTTTGCACATTGTATCGACTCATGTATTGCTGTTTTTTCGCATTGCTACCCCACAGTGCGATACAATTTATAAACAACGGACCCCCTCCAAAAAGCAAAATGACTTACGAGATTCGTAAAGATGCCATAGGATTCCATAGGAAAATAATTTGTCAGATGAGCGAATGCGAGATGCTTTGAAGTCTTCCTTCGCTTGGCATATGTACATATATATATAAATTTAACTAAGACTGTTGTAATTTATTTATTTGCCATGCCATGATAGGGACACATTTTCATGGATGTGAGACGAGTTTTTCTTTTGGCAGTTGCTTGGCGTATGCCTGGTAAGACCTTAGACTCTAAAACCAACCCTAAAGTATATAAGTGGCATATACGTGATGGGATCTGTTCTACCCAAGGTTGACAGTCATGGCAAAGGGTGCGAAAGTTTAATTCAATTAGCTGTGAAAAGGCTCAGGTAGGTGGTGGCACGTGCGTAATTGACACGGGTCAGCGACTAGGTGACGGTTTAAAAGTTCACGAGAACTGGGCCTTACGCAAAGCAGGCCTCTCAACTGGTTTATCTGTGGCTATGCAACGTATATCCTCGATTTTGCCAAGTATTTCCACCTTCATTTCGCCAAGTGGTCGCTCCAGACGAACAGGCACCAAATCATCGCGACCTTGGAATAAAGTCTCACCCGTGAAATTCACGTACTTTTGCTTTCGTGCTCCAAGTAAAGTTCCCATTAATTTGTCCGATATATTGTTATATAGCTCAAAGAGCTGACCAAACGGCACACTAATCAATTCCGATTCCTGAGTTATTTCGCCCTTTTGATTTATCAACTCGCATAACTGTAGGATTTCCTGCAAAGACTGAACCTGAGCCTGCAGAGCCCTCTGTTCCGAGCGACTGCCCGAAGGCGCTCGTCCGTATTCTTCCTTGAGAAAAGTACGCTTGGGCATATCCTTCACACTGTAATGGGTAAACGGATTGATTTTCTGCCAGTTTTGGTGGTTCTCGACCTGCTGATTGAACAACACAATGCGTGAGGAGACAGAGGAGTCCTGCAATGACGACTCCATTACTAGTATTTTCCATGCTTATTGACCGCTTACCCACTTACCTCACTGCCCCTGGTTTCATTGGTGGCCATACCGGAAATTTGGAACGAAAGTTTTTTTTGCCTTCGACTCAAAAATTTTGAAAAAGCCAAATGTGAATGACATAATTTCAAACGGCCTACCATAAGTCATCAATAAAAAGGCTGCCTATCAATAAGTACTAAACCAACTCATAATTGTGGGCTATTAATGTTTAATTAATCAGCGTTCTAAATTTAATTTTTAATCGCTTAAAATCGAATTTCATCAAACGACAAATTTCCCAATGGATAAAACAGCATCCATGTGGCAAATGTGGCGAAAACTGCCATCAAACCTAGCCCCATAAATTTGTGGCTTGGCCAAGTAAGCGGAAGTATTTTGAGCTTACTCAGTTGTTGCGAAGGGAAGGCAAAACAAATGTCCCAGAGACAGCAAACAGCCAGGCTAGGGACAGAGTCAGCGTCTGAGAATTAATGAAAGAAAACGACTAAAATAGAAAGAAAAACTTAAAAACGAGCAATACCCCAAAGCAAATAAGACGAAACATTAATGTACTTTCCCAATGATTTGATTGGCATGTAAAAAATTTTGAGGTATAAATCAATAAATACAACTGTTTTGTTAGCTTTAAGTTTTTATTTAACTTGTTTATTTATAAAGCTAATTTCTGAATATAAATTACATTCGCTATTCATAGTCAACAGATAATTCGCATAGATATTCAATTTAAAATTACCCAAAACGAATTGAACAAAAATGTCATTGCTGAGCTTGGCTATGTTTTCCCAAGACTTTTCTTCGTATAGAGTAATGCAAATGGAAATCTTACCAATTCTGTTATGTGTATGATTGTGAGTGGTGGTGGTGGAGCCTAACCGTCTAACAAACGGCAAAATGGCGCCACTTTTCCATCCGCCAAGCAATAAACATTAATGCGCAATTAATGTTCGAGTCTGTTTCTGTGTCTGCCTTTGACTTTGACTCTATATCCTGCAATGGTTTAAGTCCTGATACCGTTCTGTTTGGTTCTGCTTTGTTTTGTTCTACACTGCTCTGTACTGCCTTGTACTGTTTTGTGGTAGTGTCTGCACTTGATTTCTAGTCTTGGCGACTTGAATGAGCCTTTTGGTTTATTTATGGACTTGGCTGTAACCCTAACATGAAAATCAAGGACACTTAAAGACAAAAATCAGAACTAAAATAAACTAAGTAAGTTTTTGGAGCGTTTTGCTTTGATGTCTAACGATGAGCTCCATTAAGCGTAGGAAGTGACGTTGTCATAGCAGAGTATTTAGGCAGAGAAAGCATTAAAGTTTAAATTAAATTTGCAAATTTGTCTGTAAGGGTTTGCCGGGAAACCACCACAAATATTAAATGAAGAAACTAATTTGCCTTAGCCAACTTGGGTACACCCTGTAATAAGTATTAGCGCAGGTTTGTTTGTTTGGTTTATCCCCAAATCAATTCTTAACTTAACTAAGTTTGATCCAAGTTTTTTTTTTCTCATTTTATCGGTATAGAAAATATATTGGTATCCCTAAAAATGCATCATTTATGTTAAACTAAAGCAACTTTTGTGTGCACCCTCGTATACGTATATTTATATCGATATTCATATAAATTTCCAACGAATCAATCAATTTTCTTGTAAAACAATTTCCATAAAATGCATAAAATTGTTTTGGGTAAAAG
Organism: Drosophila austrosaltans; assembly: GCA_035045865.1. Classification (NCBI taxonomy): domain Eukaryota; kingdom Metazoa; phylum Arthropoda; class Insecta; order Diptera; family Drosophilidae; genus Drosophila; species Drosophila austrosaltans. The sequence goes on along the minus strand of JAWNOQ010000207.1, from coordinate 491,141 downwards.
GAAAATCGCAACGCTTGACTGATTTTTATGTGCGTGGCACGTTCACAATAAATTTTCATGCAAGCTTCTCATATTGGATTTTACAAATTGATGCTTAATCCCCCGCCTTGGCCCCCGGTATAAAGACAGACAAAATTTATATGTTGTCTGGTCTTAACACCTGCTTATTTTTGAAGTTTCCTAAAAATAAAGACAACAGCTAACGACATAATCTGAACTGGAAAGATAGATGCAAGAAAGGAGTTTCGCATTTTAAGTCAACTAAATGTCATTTATTATAACCTTGACATTTACTAAATAAACAATTTATTTTGTTGTCTGGCGCCAGTCAATATTTTAGATAAATTGAAACGCATTAAGCAACCTTTTGTTGGCTTGTCGGCCAACTACCAACTGTCAGTTGCACTTTTTCAGCTTCATTTGGCAGATTTCAAGGTTTGCTTTATGCACGATAGGTTCATAATAATACACTTTTAGCAGCAACAATGCTTAATATGCTAGAAACGAAACCATCAAAGCAGCTTTTGTGTCCTGATACAGACAATGACCCTCCACTGCAAAAGAGTCAGACAAAATGAAACGAAACAAAAACTTCGACCAAAACTTAATCAAATCAATACTAACAGTGGCAACAACAACATCATCAAAAAAAATATATATATGTGTATAGCAAAATATCCTATATAAAAAATTAGCTAGATCAACAACAAAACCAAAATGTATTAAACAAATATGAGAAATACATATGTTCATTTTTGTAGCTTTTTTATCAGGGGGCGCAGAAAAGTATGCAACATCAGGCGCATTCATCTTACATGGCTGTGGGTATGTGTTTGTGTGAAAAATTGTTGGATGTTGGTTGGTTGTGTCTGCCATTGATTTGATTGACAGTTTTATTGACACTTTGTTGTTGTTGATTTTGTTTTTCTTCTTATTCGCCAAGGGTTTTATGACCGGACAAAAGCCTAGTATAGGACGGCCTTTAAGCTAACAAACGTTTCATAACCCAAGAGATTAACTGTCCTAAAAGTTCAACTCCAAATAAATATAGAGAGGTTGAATATTGATACTCTTGCGAAAAGAAGGAATGCTACAGAAAAGATTCAGTCATATCATCTAATGTCCATAACTTAATCAGTTAGTACAACTGTTTAAATTATCCTATTATACTGATTTATATAATTGTTAGATTAGAGTTTTTGGTGAATTGGTTTATTGACCTTGCAGTAATAATTTGCAAGAGTATAGGAACTGCGATATACCCAAAAATCAATAACAAATCTTATTTACTAATTTTGAACTCCACTTGTGTTAAAAGAAAACAATAAAAATTGTTTTTTTTACGAATCAAATTTATGACAGCAGCAAACGATGGACACTTATGTATATGTAGTAATAAACTTTAAATTGCTGTTTGTTGGAGTTAAAGTTTTGGTATCTGCAATTACTCTGGAATGGACCAGCTAATTGCACAGCTCTCTTATGCTCTCTTTTTATAGAGGAGTCAAATCGGAACTTTTGGATGTACAAATAAATGCAATGAATTTTCATGGCACTCGCTCTTGTTCGTAACAATAACAAACACAAAAAGAGAAATGAGATGGAGGCAAGAGAAGTTCGAGGGAAAGGCGAAAGACAATGAAAGAGTGAGACGGAGAGGAATTTTTGCCATAAATACGGCTATGATATTTTCTAGGCTTTTGTGTTCTGCATTAATCCGGCATAAAACATGCGGCTAGCCTTATGGGCTTCTCCTGCTGCTACTGCAATCGCAGGGCAATTCATCAGGCTTCATTTTCACTTAATCGCATTGCCATGATTCGCACGCAATGCCGAATATTACTTTCTTTTATTTAATTTTCATTATGGTGAACTAAAATTGCTTTTCGCCCTCTTGGTGACTGGTAAATGGGTAAAATAAAAAACGCCATTTAAATATGTATGGCATGGCGACCGCCATTTTGGCTTTTGTTGTTACCGTTCCCTTGTACGACTTAATTATATATTTGAATTCCAACTGTGGGTTGCTGGCTCTCAATTGGATATAAAAAAGAAGCAAGCAAGTCGTCCTTGCCGACGTTGATTATACCCTGTATTTAGTAGAGATATTTAATGCAATAAAAAAATCTAGAAATCGGTATCAATCTAATTTAAAATTCGTCTTACATGCAGCAACAGCGAGTGAATGCTATCTCGCTAACTCCTGCCTGGCAATGTCGCCCTTGGCATTTCAGAACAAAACGCATATACATATATCTGCGACATTTATTATCCGGTTTCGACTAAATTTCGTCCAGGTGCATTTTGGCTATATTATTAGATGTGCTAAATAAGAATACGATATCTTTTATATGACTCTTGTGGTTTGATTTTATAAATTGCGGGGGCGGAATCGGGCGTGGCTAAAATTTGAAACAAACTTGATCTGCCTACGCATTAGACGGATGCTCACACCAATTTCGGTAGCTCTAGATCTTACTGTCTTCGACATCTAGGAGTTCATACGGACAGACATACGACATGACTCAATCGACTCGACTAGTAATGCTGATTCAAAATGTATATACTTTATGGGGTCGGAAACGGTTCCTTCTGCCTGTTACATACATATTAGCGACTTAAGTATACCCTTTTACCCTACGGATACACGATATAATAATATACCCTTTTACCCTATGGGTACAGGGTATAAAAAATTTTAAAAATAATGTATTTGGGGTTTCTCTTAGGTCTACATTTATGAAACATCGTAAAGAAAATTATGCGGTTCACCAAGTTTTCTAAAAAGAATGGCTACACGAATGAAAATAAAATATACATACAAATTATCTCGAATTGAATTCAGGAAAAAACCCGTATCTTGAGATTAATGAATCAAAAATAATATATTTATTGGCTGAAACCAGAGGGTCTAAATTCTAATGTTCTAATAGTGTTGTATTGTTTTTAGAAAAGCAAAGGTAACAAAGCGGAAGTGTCATGTGTTTACTAGATGACTATCTTAGCCAATATACCAATGTTGTCCCCAAAGGTAATTTTTACTACGAATGATGTTTGCCTATTTGTATATGTACACACGGTCGTTTAAACGTTCATATTGTATATAATAGAAGTCTATATAGTATAAAAGACGGGTGCATAAAACAGCTTCTTTGTAATCTTAAATCCTTGCAAGCGTGAGAACTCATAATGTTTCTAACAATGAATCCTCAATTGTTTCAACGCCAAATAATTTTGTAATTTGCTCAATAATATTTTTTTCCCTAAATTTACGCAATGTTACTTGGTTCCCCATTGATTTATTGTAGCAAAGGCCAATTCACGCCAACCACGCAACGATTAAGTACCACCATCTCTCTGCACACACATACATACGCAAAAGCGTCATAACTAAGTGACTAGCTGCGTGTGTGATGGCATTTTCATTGTTGTAGGCTTACGCATTTAAAACGGCTTCAAAGCCAGCGCCCTCTCTAGCTGTAGCTCCAGATCCAGGTTTTATGACCTCCTCGGTTTGCTTGTTTCTTCATCGTCGTTATCATCATCATCCGAAAGCGAAAGAAAAACATTGATTCATTGCAAAGTTATGCAAATTGCCCAGTATTCGCTGACTGCCTGGAGCTGACTAAAAATAGACCCAATCTAAAGAAGGTATTTTCAAGCTGTTGATTAGCTTCAACGTGAATTTCATTAGCCTTAAATAAATTTCGTTTTTTGCCTTTAAATTAAATGGCTAATTAATTTTAACGCCGCCCTGATACAAACTTGTCTACACTGAAGCAAATCTGCTAAAAAAGATGACAATTTGCTGAACTACAAAAAAAATCTAAGTTGTTTATTCATTGAATTTACTTAATTGTATCAAGTCTTTCTCAAAGTACTTTCACACAGTGTTGAAAATATTGTCTTCCAGTATAAAATTCATTAGTTTTGCTTACAAGTTTATGGAACTTAGATGACAGTTTTGGAATGTCGATAGAATGATTGACTTATCTTACCTTTTTTTAAAGTGTAGTTGTTGATTGCATCAATAGGACATTTGTACATGATTTAGCCTGTTTATACCCTGTACCCATAGGTATGTAACAGGCAGAAATATACATTTCTGACCCCATAAAGTATATATATTCTTGATCAGCATCACTAGCCGAGTCGATTGAGTCATGTCCGTCTGTCCGTCCGTCTGTCCGTCCGTCTGTCCGTCCGTCCGTATGAACACCTAGATCTCGAAGACTATATGAGCTAGAGCTACCAAATTTGGTGGGAATATCCGTCTAGTGTCTACACAGGTCAAGTTTGTTTCAAATTTTAGCCACGCCCACTTCCGCCCCCTCTCTACCTGACCAAATTTTGTTGAAATCGGACAATAAATATCGGAGATATACCTATATGAGTTTTGCACTGAATTTCCAAGGCGACATGGGCTGCCAAGAGTGAGCGAGACAGCATGCGTTCGCTGTTGCTGCATGTTAAAGAGAATTTTGCATGAAATTAATGGCGATTTCGAGGATATTCTATATCATTTAATATAACAAGTTGGCACAGGGAATACTCAATGTCGGCAGGGACGACTTGCTTGCTTCATTTTTTAATGCATCTAGTTGGTACAGGGTATACTCAACGTCGGCAGGGACGACTTGCTTGCTTCATTTTTACTTGCAACGTGCCTAGGCGTTTGATATCGGGTGTTGTTATATATACAAAGCAATTGTCGGGGATTAAGGGAAAATACTTGCTACTTCACAGTGGCACACCACACACAGGGAAACGCCCATGCACATATTAACACCCACATCCACCAACCCACCCACATACAACTATTAACAATGGCGTGCAAGAAGCAAAAACATGTTGGTTCAACCATTTTCTGTTCAAAGAAGGAACTTGATGACGTGGCCAACAAAAGTCCTTCATGCTACATAAGCTAGTCGATATGAAGGTCAACATAACAAGTCAGACCCTGAGCTACTTTTTAAATCATAGGATAAGGAGGAGTGACTCTGGCACGCACCAGCAAGCTTAAACATTTCTGCGGTCATAAAATTGCATTCCCTTTGGGCTAACTGCATTGGGCAACAACTTAATCTGCCACTTCTACTTGGTATTGAGGAAACCAAGAGTGAGGCAAATGATTGAAGACTCAGAGACTTAAATGTGAAATGTAATTGCAGCGATGAATTACGGTACGCTTGACCTATATACAAGTCGCTTTTCTCCACTATCCAACAACAAAAGCAATTACTTCTGCATGTTTGGTCAAAAAAATAAAAATAAGAAAAAAGAAACAAAGACCCTTTGTGCCTTTTGTGCCGTCTACCTTCTAATGAAATCCTAAAAGGGCAGCTTGGAAAATTATTGCAGAGCTGGCAATATTCTCAGCCATCTTGCCATAAGTAAAAGCACAAAAAAGTAGTCAATGTGTTTTTTTTTCTGTGCTGTTGTTGCTGCTGCCTTTTCTGCTACTTATTGGCCATAAAATCTTTGATACTTGGAAATCTTCACAACTTCGTGTTGTCATATATGAATTTACGCATTCAAACAGGGTGTTAGGCTCAGGCCTGAAGCTATCATATGTTCCCTCTGCTTCAGGATGAAAAACAGGCCCAGGACCTCGACAAGGCTTGCCGCCCCCACCATAAATCAAATGTCACTTTGAAGTTGTGGCCCAAGATAAATGAAACTATGTATATGTAGTTATTTTTGGATGAAAATGAAAATGTTTTTACCGCCGCGAGCTGTAAAAACAGGAAACAAAAAATAAATAAATGGGAAGTGGAGGCGAAGAACATGCCAAGTAAAACATTCTTGCATACCCTTCGTGACGGATATTTTTTTTGTAACTTTACGCTTCTCCTAAGCTTTGCAACTGAGATTGCAGCGATACTTATTTTTGGCTTCAGCGAAATTTTGATATCCTTTCAAGTTTGTCTTTTGCTTAATGATTTTTATAAAAAATGTTTGGTGTAGTTATCGATAATACCAAAAGATAAAGCTTCTGGTGAAATATCGGTTTTGTTAACTTCAACACAATAGGAAAACTAAGTGTGATAAACTTTTAAGTAGTATTAATATTTTATGAGGGTATGCCAAATTGAAGTTTAAATTGTTAAACTTTTTGGCGCCAATCTCACATTTGTTATTGTTTGCATGTTTTGGAAAGACTATGGTATGGGAAAATATATGCAAAATTTTTTGTTGCATATCTAAATGAAGCATGAATTTTATTGTGGGCAAAATGTTTTTGGCCTTATCGCAGTCATTTAGAAAATTCATATTCTTTGTCCAGCTACAAAAATTGAAATACCCCCTAACCCAAACTCGAGAGAAAATTTTATGATGTCATTTTTAGGAGAAAGAGCTCAACTGGCGCCCACATTGGCCTGTGTTAAGAGTTGTTTCCGCTTCTGTGGCCATCATCAGATGAGAATAAAAGGGGGAACGAGAGAAAAAGACGGGACAAATGATAATAAAAATGTTGCTGTATAAAGTCAAAGTGTAAACACATCTGTGACATGTGTGGACCTCAACCAACAGGACAACTGCAAGCACAAGACCGGGTACTTCAGCATAGCCTGGCCTGGGCAAGTGTAACTTAACTTAATTGACTTGGCTTCTGCTTTGATGAAGTAGTTTAGTTGTATTGGGTTAATCGCGTGGGAGCGTTGATTCTTGGCTTCCTGGTTCACTCGGTTCCGTAGATAAGGCACGGAGCAGAGAGACATTGGTGTGACTGGCATCTTAATTAATATTACTTAGACGTCAATTGTAGGGGCTAGGCAATATTGTTGCTTGTCCTGCGCACAACAAGTGTTTAAGCAACATTTTGTGCTGTGGCGTTGGCAACATGCCTAGACTTAGGTATTTGTTGACGTCAGATAGAAAGTGTGCACAGTCTTGATCAGCACATTAATAATTGTGTATGAGACACAATATTTTCTTCAAATATGGTGTTTCAACAAAAATAGAAAGTTTTCAGATTTGGATTTTCACGTTATGTACACACCTAATTTACTATTTGTAGCCTGCGGGTAGATGACAATTCAATGCTTCAAAAAAATTTGTATTAAATCAAGAGCTTGTTCGTTTATAAATTTTTTTGTTGTTTATGTCAATACTAGGACAGACTTCAAGCTAGTTTATCGACGAAATAAAAAATTAATTGAATGTGTTTCTAAGTTTAAAAAACATTTTTAAGTTTTTTTTTTTTAAGAAGAAAATGCATTAATGTATTACTTCACTTGGCTGACTATAATTCTATTTAATTTAGTTATTATTTTTTCTTAAATCGAAAAATATGGCATATATGTATGTATATGTACATGTGTATATTCGTAAAACCTGTCCAAGGCGTCTTCTCATTCCAAAGCTTTTGTAAACAATTTTCTTTATACTGTGTTTTTGACGTTAATGTAAGCACATCAGATATTTGCTTTTCAACTGTCATGATTTAAACAAATTGTCTTTTTGTTACCTGAGGGTTGCGGCGCCTACCGCTGAGCGTTGCAATAACAATTAACCCACACAAGAAACCCAAACAAGTGAATTTGAAGTGTCCCGCCACCTGTGCAGACAACATTTCGCCATTTGCCTTAAATTGCGCATAAATTTTATGTTAATTGTCTAAAAGACATGAATTCAACAGGACTCATGAAACGCACACGCATGTTTTTTAAAATAACTAGTAAAAGATGTTGGAAAATTACACACGTACAGAAAATGCTTTCTCTTTCTCACGTATCAACGGTTTTGATCAGTGGATTGACTTAAAGTGCCTTGTTACACCAAAAGCCATTGGCAGAAACATGTAAGCACCGTCGTGAGAAACTAACTTAATTGTTGCTATCATTTGAATCTCCTAAATATTTGCAGTTAACTATAGAAAGTCGGTAGTAATTCCATTCTGATTGGACACATAGGAGCACGTGGGCTAAGTTGATGTCATAATAAGCATTTAATTAATGCGACCAACGTTTCCCATCATTGAGGACAGGACTGAACTTATTTCCATATTAATTGGTCATTAGTATAAGTGGAAAATGTTTCTTCTCTTGTTTGGCCTAGGAAAGTGCATTAACATTCCATATTACGCATACGCAATGAGAGTTTTTATAGTTGGTCATGTAAAACTGTTAAACTGTTTTTGTTGCGGCTTGTGAAATGTTTTATTTCTTGACGCAGCTTTCGTATTTGGCATCAAGTGTTAATATCTAGTCTAATGGTAGGAACCACAAATTTTCCCATAAATCAAAGTAGAAGTTGAAGTGAAAGTTAACCACAAAACTTTTTGGGTCCTATCAACAGCAGCTACACCAGGAGCATCAGGCGAAGTAGACCTAAAGACTAATGAGGCGTGAGCGAATCCTGGCCATGAAATTAAATATTAATATTCAATTAGAAAAATAATTATTGATTATTCCTCTGGGTTATCCCACAGTTGTTTGCATTTGGGCAGAGTTTATTTAGCATTTTGACTTCATAAGGGGCGATCACGTTGTACGGTAAACGCTGCGGGGACCAAAAAAAAGGATAAAAACAGCAACAACTTGACTCATTTTCATTTACTTCATTTACAACCCAGGCACGTTACGGCTTTTTATTACAGCAACATGTCCTGCTTTTATAGAATGAACTATCATTTCAGTGGGCGAACGAGAAAAGTCAAGTAAAGATAGAAAGAACGAGAGAGCAAAGTGTGTATTAAAAGAGAGGAAGAGACACAAAACGAAAGAAGAGGGGTTAATGTAAAGATTTCTCAACTATGTAGCCAGCCAGTCTGGATCTCATTTTGAATAATTTAATGAGCTCCTCATGAGTGGCGGCGGCTATGGCGGCAAATGCGCAATATTAAATCCAAGCGACCGCACATATTTCATACCCAAACACACGCACATGTGCTATAACCATGCACTCTCACTGTCAACCTTGGCTGTGTGGCATTTTAATGCCGTTTTAATTGTTATCACTGTTTGTTTATAAAATACACAGGCGTAGCCTGCAATCTGACAACAATGTTGGTGGCTTTTAAATATAAGCAAGCAAGATTATTGGTAGGCTCTACTGATTAGTTTTAGAGTATAAAAAAGGTGGCAAGGAGCAATTTAATAACCTGTAATTACTTCCTTTGTGCTTATTTTTTTAATTCCTCTCTTTAATGGTGCCAGGACACCCATGCTTCATATATCAACTGCATGCCTAAAGAACGGAAGGAAAAAACAAAACAAGAGCGAAGAAAAAAACAGCAAAGCGAGTTAATTTATTTTTACTGCGCCTGGTTGCCTAGCTGATTTTGTTTATGTATTTTCCGCGGCATATTTACAAGCACGAAACGCAGCAGTTGGCAACAAAATTGACGATAAATCAACTGATAATGTCGGCACATTCAGTCAGCTAAATGCTGGAAAATGTCATTTGGGTTTCGGTTGAGGGGTTAAAAATATATTTTGATAAACTTTGGCTATGTTTAGATTGGGTTTGCGATGAACGCGTGAGCGGGCCTGAAATCAAAAGTTAATGTTAACCCCCACCAACATGCCAAAGTTGTCGTTGTCCTTGTTAAGTTTTTCTAAGTAGTAAAAAAAGGTCAAGTGGGTTAAAGTTTTCTTTGGGTTAATCAACAAAATTTGCCTAATGTGTGTGGGCGTGGGTGCGAGTGTGCGTGTGTTAGTTGTTCTCTACTCATGCATACGAAATGAGCAAGGGCACATTGGTGTTCGACTCGTTCAAAAACCTTTGACTCAAAGACCTCTTGAAGATAATAGAGAATCGCAGCACTTTTATTGAAAACCTTTACAACATAGCATTTTAATTTTGCTATTTAAATATTAGAATACAACTCTGTATATACCAAAAAGTTTAAAGTTGTATTTGCTCATAACCTTTTATGTCCCTGTCATTCGTTTGGTTCCTTTAACAATCCAAATTTCTTATGCCATCACCACCCAAAAAGAATGCCATATATGATGTTGGCATGTTAATGTTCGTTATTCCATTAAAAACAAACACAGCTGCATCTTACATTGAGTGGATGAGGAAGGCGCGCAAAAAGTGTTCTCTGTACATAATCCATAAATTTGTAGAGTTTGGAATAACATATTGCATTACACAAATATTGGGTACATTTTGAAAGCATTAAAATAAATCTCTTTGTTATTGCTGGTCGTCTTCTCGATGTTTCTATATGTTTTTCTTGTTCTTAACTAAAAGCCATATTCATATCTTGCTGTATCGGGCTGGTAGTCTACTTATTGCTGCTTTGCACAATAATATTATATATTTTATCAAATGCTGATTCTAGGCTATTAATAAAGACATTGCCTTCGGCCTGATTCTTATAGGTGGTAACAATTGCTCCAGCAAAATCGTTTTGAATGGAGTAGCTGAAATCAGAACCAAGGAATAGCTTGTAAATGGATTAACGCATTAAACTGAAAAACTTACCCAATACCTAGACCGTCCTTGACTACTGGGCCAAATGAGCCTGCTAGTAGGGCATCGGATCCCAAGGTAGAAGTGCTGATAATGTTATGGTTGATTCGTTTATAGGCTTTAGTCTCGTATATTTCCGGTTGGGGTAGACCCTCCAATTGTGCGACATGGCGCATGGCGAAGAGATGCCGATCGAAGCCCTGTCCCATTGCTGCCTCTTTGGTTAGCTGTCCGTGCGTTTTGCTGCATTTATCGATCATGGATCTTAGCTCATTGAAAGATGGCTTTGACTTTTCCGGTTTTAAAACAGCCTCGCAAAAGGCTTGGGTGGCCGTAGAGCATGGTCGCATAGTCTCAGTGCGACCATGGCGAAACGCTGCAGTGCTGCAGGACTCGTAAGTTCCCACATATTTATTAAAAGCCTGGCGATAGGCAAGCTGAAAGGATAATTGTATAATGGAATCGGGACTCAGGCCATACTGTTTGCATGTTATCTTGTTAATGCGGGGGTATTTTAAAATGTCCATTTCAAGGCTATTCACAATTTCCGAGTTCCTTACAAATGCATCGTCTACAAATGATTTGGTTTGGTGATCAATATTGAAGTTTATCGCTCGAACATTCACGCTATCATCGTCGGCAGGAGTGTGTGCAGAATCAGTAGACACGAAAGGCTGTTCCGTCGTATCTTTGTATATTTCGTTAAAGTAGCGTAGCACAGCTACACCGTCGCCCCAGGAGTGTTCAAAGTGAACAGATGTAGTACCATCGGCACTGATTAAAAGGGAAATTGACTTGTCAAACCACCTGTTTGTTGCCTTGCCTCCTAGCAAATGCTTAAGCAAAGGAACTTGGCGGTCCTCTTGGAAGACGCCGTCTTCTGGTGAGTCCAGGCATACGCAGAACAACGATGCATCCACTTCTTGTTGCAAAACATAGGCGTTATGTGAATTGCTCATCAAATGGGTCCTGGCTTCAGCCCACTCATTTCTTTGGGAAGAGGTTAGAACACCCAAGGGCAACTCGGCAGCCTCCCGCTTGTCGTCCAGTTGGACTATAGCTTTAAGCCTGCCGAGAACAACACTTGGACTTTCTATGCACCCACTTGAATCGAGCACATTCACTGCATACATATTACCTCTTCGCATTACAAGAATATGCTTCGATTCCGGTGAGTGCACCAGCTCATCTTTCCCCAATTTGGGTATACGTGAGGTGCCAAATAGTTTGTTGTACTGGCTCATATCCAAGGGAAAGGCCTTAAATGCGTACGAAGCATATGTGGCAAATGCTTTGGGAGCCACCTTCATCCAGCGACGATAGTTAGCTGTATCGCTTTTTTTGGGGTTCATATGGTAGACCTCTGGTTCCAGGAGATCTGTTTGAAGTGATCTCCAAAAACGCAATGAACTTATTATAAGATTTGTCGTTCTGACCAGTTGCTCTTGATACTGAGAACGTGGATCGCTCTTCATCACGAGCAAAGGATTATAGTTCAGAGGCAAGGAAGCTCGATCGGATAAATACATATCGAACCAGGGCTGAGAAATATAACTTGTGTGCTTATTCTGATCGTCGATGCTTTTTAGCTTGCCATGCAGTTCCATTCCAATCCCCTGGCGAAATTGTTCCACCACCTGTTGCGTATGACCCAGCTCCGAATGCGTAAGTAACGGTTTGACAGCGGCCAGAAAACGCTGGCAGGTGTTCTCTAACAGTGGTATAGGCAATCTCGGCAAAGATTGTTGAAAATATAAAGTGGGCAACTTGGAACACTAAAACATTCGAACAAAAATTTTAATATTTGGACTCTTTCTTAGGTGTTTCTCCTACCTGAAGATATTGAAAATGCCGGCCATGTATAGTTGTTGTGGTTGACGAGCACCGATTTAGTCCTGTTCTGGCAGTAGCATGCACTTTTCGCCTCAACATCTTGAGCAAATTCTGTTTATTTTAAATTGAATAATAATTGCAAAAACTGCAGCGTTTCAAAGTCCACAATCTGCAACAAAAACATTGACGATAAACGCAACAGATGGAAACAGTGGTGCTACCTTAGCCTGTTTAAGGCTAAGTCAAATAATAAACTTGAAACCTTTGCGCAGTTGAAAGATGTATTTTCCAAAATTAATATGTAGCAATTTACATATGTAATACGTATAAGCGATATTGTTTTTACTATAAAAACGTGACATCTCCAAATGGCTAAATACTAGATCACAGCTGATCGGCTATCGATATGCGATCAAAATCGATTCTTCGATAGTCGTTCCAATGGTTCGCGCTTAAAAATTAAATTTAAAAAAGAAATTTGTTTTTTTTGTATGTGTATATATATGTATACATACATTTGTGTACATATAGGTACACAACTATTAACCATTTGAAATGCCAAATGAACAGAGTGATTGAGTAAGTTATTTTATCACAAACAGTTTTGATACAAAAATTGTTTTTTATGTCAATGATGATTAATCCAGAAAAGTGAATAATCGCCAATTGTGTTAATTTGTTTGTTTTCCTTAACTGTCTGAGTAGATGGACGCTCTGTAAAATGAAATTCTCTTTAACTAAATTCTGGCAACCTAATGGGCAATTACCATTCGATTACTATGGCTTGAAGGTGGTGCAGGTGCGTTCCTTAAGCGTTCTTTCACCTTTCGTCTAGAAGTAGATAAACACACTCTTTACTAAAATGGTCTCGACTGGACTGGATGGGTATTTATTTGTTTGTTCCACTGTTTGCATTTCAAGGCACGGTCAAGTGCCGAGCACGAATTTGCAAGAAATGCAAATTCGAATAAAAATTTCATTTTTATGCCTTGTTGAATTTAACGAGCAACCTTTAGCTGCTTATCGATTTCGGTTTGGCATTTGCACCAAAGCTGAAAACATAGAAGACAACACCATAAAACTTTGCACCCGCAATTCTTCAAATTAAGCAAAGTGCGCGGGTGAAGGTTCTTTGGACATTTACATAAAAGCCAAAGGCGCGGATGGGGTGCTGATGCGGATGGGTTGCACTGTAATTGGGCAAAGTGAAATTGCGTTAATATTTAACAAGACAAATGAAAGTGCAGAAGTGAAGCAGATAACTCTGGCCCAGAACGGATGCAGATACAGATGAGAATGCGGATGCAGAATACATATACAGTGTCCAATTCAAAGTCGAAGACAGCACTAGCTTTGGGGGTCAAATGGAAAAAATATGCGAAAACCATTGGAAAAGTCAAGGGAAAACCCTACTAAATTATGAAGGTCGATCAAATGGGTCAGAAAATAATAATAAAGAAATAGCCATGGGAATTGCTTAAGTTCTGATTCGGGACTTTTAATGTTAAATGTTTGCTATAAAGTCAAATTGACATTCATGTGAATTCATTATGTATGTATGTATGTATACTTAAATTAAATGAGCGAAATGGAAAGGTTAACTTTTAATAATTCAATTGAGTAACCTTGATTCATTTTATTTTTCACTCTTGGTCAGTTTTAATTTGTGCGATTTTCAAAAGATTGATTTATTTATTTATAATTTGCATCAAGAAACTGCAACTGAAATCAAATTTTAGTTTTTAACATTCTTTAAGATATTTTATGCGAATAAAATAAATATACAGCACAATAAAAAGTTCACAGATATTAATAAATTAAATTAATTTGAAAAGAATTTCTGATCAAAATGACTATACCACATTTTTCAACTGTATAAAGATGTAGAACACGCAGTCAGCATCGAATTCACCGAACTTAAATTGATAACTGGAGTTATCTTTAACCCGATCGGGTAAAGTTTGATAGGATAAAACACTGTCTGCGTGTGTGGGTAAGAAACTATCAAATTATTTTTGGACATACAAATGTATGCGCATGTGAAAACTAAAGCTCATTAAAAGAAAGCTGATAAAACTGTAAACCGTTGAATTCTGTTTATCCACAGTAAATCTTTGTACAGAATCATCAGCTCGTTCCAGATTTTTTTCTGAAATAGAAATCTGAAAAGATCTTGGTGGGTTTTAGGTGCAACTAAATGTTTTAGTGAAATGTACTGTTTATGTTAAATGGTGTGCATATTTCTGTCCAGTAGCCACCTTTATCCCTTTCCTTCATAAAATAAATTTTGGCCATAATTTTCATATTTATCATATTATCCCCGTATCTTTCTTCCTCTCGTTGGACATTATTAATGAATGGATATTCATAGCAAAATTTCACCCGCTGTGTAGATTTATTAAATTCAAAGAAAGAAAAGGAAAAAAAAAAAAATATATATATATATATAAATGTATAAGTATATATATGTTCCATTTTTATTTTTCTGCATTTTTTCTTTCTTTTTTATACATATATATGTATATATGTATATATATATATATATATACCTATATGTATGCACATATATAAATAAAAATACAAACGTTAAAGTTAGACGGCGGCTCTTAGTTACCCTCCACCAAGGAAAGTATTAAATTGGCATTAAAAAAATGGGCTTGGACAAGGGTTTAAACAACGTTTGAATTGTATCCATATTCGACGAGTCGATATGGATACGTATTTATATATTTTCATATGAAATTTAAAGTCTCTGGCAGTGTGTATGACGACTTCTTTTAAACGAAAATTTGTATCAAACAAACATGCCCTTTGATCTCGGTGGTTACACGGTATCAGAACAAAAACCAAGCTCATTAACAAAAATGAGAAAAACTCAACGGTTGTTGACACTTTTGGTTGTTGAAAGTTTCAACTGTCGCCACCAGATGCGGAAAATAACTACAATGAAAGTGAGAGAAAAAAAGAAAATAAAAGCAAAATTTATGTGCAAAAATCAACATTTGTTTTAAGACAATGAAATCAAATCCAAATTCGAAATATTTAGATTGGCCCTATTATAGAAGATATCCTCGCAAAATAAATAAAAATACCTCGCAGATGTACATGGGAGAACAATAATGTGTAGTTTCTCGTAAATATCTCTATTTATTTGGGAATTGTGTTCTGGCTTTTCATTTATTGCCAATTAGAAACCCAATTTGCGGTCAAAGCAAATTATTCTATATATAGCCCTGGTTCATACATGGATAACAAGATGTATGCAAATGAGCGGGAAAGTTAGCTCCTTCTTTCTTCTTTTCTTTTTTGGGGTATATTCCACAAGGCAAATCAACAAATGAAGCTCCTACATGCATACACACACACACACACACACACACACACACACACACATTATTTTCATGATGATGATGATGTTGATGATTTTCCTAGAAGGTCAGATAAATTGCCTTTTTCGGTGTGCCCATCTAGCAGGAACAGCAGCAATAGCACACTGAATTCATTTTTCACAAGAAGCAAAACAACAACGGAACAAGAGGCACATTAAATTGCTATAAAGTCAACGCCATCGCCTAATTCAAAACCGTCGCAACTGAAGCAAGCCGAACCGCTATGAGAAGAAGAATGAAACATCACTCCCTTAGACGACATGTAACTTTTGTTTGTTATAAATTAAATTTTTCACGGCTCAGGGAGCGCTGAGCTCAGCTAAGCAACAGTTTTTGTGTATGTGTGTCGGCTTTGTTTTATTTACCCTGTATTTCTGGGCTGAAGGTACATTAAGATGAAAGTACCACATGCATAATATTATGTCCGGAATGCATATCTTGCTCCTTATGTATTTATTAATTAGCTATCGCTCAATCAGTAATTTGATTATTATGAGAATCTTTTTTGATATAAATAGGAATAAGGCTGGCATCATTCCTACCAGTTTACAGGGTACCATGCAGCGCTGGTCGCGTTTGCACAAATGGAATTTTTCGTTCTAATTACAAGGAATTTAGCAATTTGGCAGCCGTCTGGCAAGACGTTGTTGGCCATCATCAGGCAGATTGAATTGTTGTTTGTTTTTTCTTCTGTTTTTCCATTTTGCTTGCGTTCCGTGCCTTCTGAGCGTTTTGGCGTAATTTTATGGTCAGCAATTAACAACTTGAGAGCGCTGCGCTAGAAAGTAGGCAACACTTTTACACATATGTCGTGCTGCCAGCCATTAATCAAGATGGCGTCCAAGTAGTGTTTTTGGGGCGGTGTGGGGTAAGCGATGGGTGTGGCTCGGGATGGGGTACATTTCTAATGGCCTGTTTTTACGGCAATCGTAATGTAATCGAAACGAAACGGAAATGTCTACAAATAAATCACGTTCACATAAATTATGACAAAAATTCCTTCAATTCTGCTTCGTCCTGTTCCCTTAAAATAACAAAATGGCCGCCAGTTTGCGTCAGTTACAGCAAAATCATGCGTCATTTTTGTTGTTTGTTTGCTTTAACGTTTAAAATGGTTTTCGCGCTGTGAAAAAATTAAAAAATTAAATTTCATTTTGGTGTTGCTCTTGTCGATTGACGTCAAGAACGTCCTTACTAAGGTTTTTGAGTGTGTGGACATGCGAATCTATCGCAATGTCAATAAATGCCAAATTTTGTCCTGCGGCAATGAATAAAAGAGCTCGGAGTATCCATTTTAGCAAATTCAAAATAGCAAATCATTGGAAAATTGGGAACCTTTTCACAAAACTAAATCAACAGATACATAGAATAAAAGAAAATGTAGCTAAAGCTTGTTCATACTTATTATTTTGGGTTTCAACATAAAAATAGATATATCAGATGACAAACAGAAAAACGAACAGAGCTGGAATGAGAGGAAATATTTTTTTAGGCATACACTTTATCGATTCTCTTTCTTTAACCTAGTAAAAGAGTATATTCGTTGTGGCAGGATGTATAAGTAAGTATTTCCAAGAGAGCAAATAATCTGTATATTTGATTGACATGCTGACATGAAATAGAAACGACCATCAGCGCGTTTCGATTAACTGGAACTTATCATTCAACAAGCTTCCACCTCAATACTCCCTATGAACACAACGCCCTATATGCCCACCGTGATTGAAAGGAAAGGTACTTCATTTTTGTGGCAACATTTATAAGCCGTAAGAGTAAAGATTGTATATAGCCGTCAAAGCTGAATTTAACCAGCCCTTTTTTGATTTTTCAATAATTGCATTCATTATTTACATTGTGCATTCGAATACCAATTTCATTTCCGTAAAGCACAAACACAATAAAAAAAAGATGAGGGAAACGAAAGTAACGTTGGGTTTTCTGTCACGAAAAATGATGTATTCAATGGACGGATCCAGAACTGAACGGATCTGTGGGTTCAAACCGATTGACTTGTCCATGCATTAATTTGCATACTTTCCATTTTCCTGGCGGTGGCTTGCATTGCCAGACGCTTTTGTATTTATTTAACATCAACTTGTCCGAGCTGATTGCAGGTCAAGCATCTGCTCACTCACAACAGATACACACTCACTGGCACTCATGAGATTTAAATTGAGTGCCCTCCATCGTTGGTCAAGTTAAAGGACTGCCTATCAATCGTTCTAAATGAAATGCATGAGTTCATCGATTATTAAATTATTTACATGCAATTTAATTGGCACTGGAAAGAATGTTTATGAAAGCTATTTGCACGTTTGCTTTTTTTTTTTTTGGGATGTTCATTTGTCAGGATACATAGAATCTATATTCGGTATTATTAATTATAAAAAGAAATATCTAAACAAATAATCTAATTTGACGAAATTCAAAAGATAAAATAAACTTTAAACATCATTTTAATGTCCACAGGCATTGCATTTCAATTTAAGTTGTGGAAATAAGTTAAAGGTGCTAAACAACAATGAGTTACTCTTTTATAAGAGGCGAAAAATATTTCTTATATTGTTATATCGATTGTTGCTATGGAAGTTGGGAATGTATTATTTAATTTCAGGTTGTCTGGTTTAAGCTTTGTCGTGGATCTAATAGAAGGCCTTCCGCATAATATTACCTTTTAAACCTTGGAAAAAGATCAAATTTTTTGTGGTAACAACTCCATCATATATATGTATGTATATACATTTCCTTTTTCACACATATTTTGAAAAACTTTTCGTTTCGTTTGCCTACAGACAATTTAAAAGTTACCATCAGAGGGACCAAAGAAAAACGTTGCTATATTTAGTATTTGCATTACTAACTTTATCTTACCATTGAGTAGAGAACAAATGTTATTTATTCACCACCACCATATTTCCCCTCTTCATTCGCATTGTGTAAATGGGAGAGGCAAGACTGCGTAGCTGCGGAAAATGCGCGCTGTCTGCAACTTAGTCTTAATTCCCATGAAACTCAAATGAATGGATGCTCAGAAGCCGCACACATACACAGAATACACACACACAACACACAGACACACATATGCATAACTGAGGGCATCAAGTGCCATTTCGCATGAGTAGGTTGAGCGAAATTAAAAAAAGAAAAGGAAAAAAGAAAGAAAAGAATTGCAAGTAAACTTATACAGTATGGCAAACAGCAACTGAATAATATGTAATGCTGCTTTACTCCTTACCAAATAAAAACCAAGTCAGAGAAGGAGAGAGGGAGAGAGAGAGAGAGACAGAGCAGCAAATGAAATTTTACTTGGCCAGTTTTGAAACCATTAACTTAAAGTTGTTACTCGAGAGAAAATTCATTCACAATTGGTTTACTGATACTTTAAAATGCTTTCCACCGCCTTATGTTGATGCAAACTTACTAAAAATCAGAAGAATTAGGATAAAAGGATTCCCTATTTGTTTTCAGATCAAAAACACATACCATATTACAACGGCAACAATTTACCTGCAGCTTGCTTTAAAAAACTCAAAATATCCTGATGTTTCTATGATTTGTTGTCATACGACATCTTTAATTGAATTGAAAGAAAGTATCAGCAGCTGGCTGTTGAATCATTAACTTTTAATGTAAAACATAAACATTTAATTTAAGGATTGAAAAAGCTAAAAAGCGAAGCACAGAAACGACAGTGCATATGAGAGCTATCAAATTGTAAGATTCTCCTATTAAAACTAGATAGTTTTCTGGGTAGTCTGGGTAGATACCCAGGGTTGAACATGGTGTAGTATAAGGATACAAAACGTAACTTCTTAGTTACCTTGTATTAAGAGAATCTTTTTCAACGATGTGGAGGTGAATTCAATATTTTAATTCAGAATTTCAGAGATACTCTCAAAGGACTTTTATTTCTGTTGCAAGGCAAAACTAACCCAGGCACGTAGCAGTATATGCCTCCTTCATGAGTTTGTCGTTTTTTCGGATCAAAGGCAGCAGAAAACATATTAACTCCATTATTGCCAAGACAGTACGGCTAATAGAGATAAAGGCAACACAAAAGGGAGAGTTCGCATTTCCCTGTTTTCAAGGACAGATTTGTCAACATTGTCAGAATTCTTTAAGTAAATGGCCATAGATGATGATTCAATGCTTTACCTCGCTTCATCCCGTCTTGTGGCTGTTCCGTTTTGTTTTGTTCTGTTCTGTTACTGATTACCCGACAAATGTCATGGGGACGCACACAAAGCACAAGCAAATTGCGGCAAAATGGCATAAAAAAGAAAAGGAAATAAAACGAGGCGACTTGCCGTTCCTGAGGGAAAAATATATATTTGTAAAGGCAAATCTATAGATAGATAAATATATATACATACATAATTTAATTTATATATATACGTATACACATACATACCTACATATGTTTACTTATATACATATATATATCGTACTATTTGCTATTAGTCAATATGTTGGCTTGATTTCGACTACGTGTGCAAGCAGCGCCATCAAGCCGAAAAAGATACGGGCCAGCTTTCCTATTGTATACATTCTTATTGCTAAGACATGTCTACCCGTCTCAAGGTGTGTGTGTTTCTTTTGATACTTATGATTAAATATTTTGTGCTTAGAATTGGCTTCATTTGATTTGTTTTAAATTTGTTAATTTTGTCATTGTTAAATATAAAGTGCTAATGCTAAATATTATTTTTATACCCTGTACCCATAGGATTAAAGGTTATATAAAATCGCTGAAACAAATGTTATTGGCAGAACGAAACATTTCCGACCACAAATCACATATATATTCTTGATCAGCATCGTCAGCTGTGAACTCTTATATATCGGAAACTAAGAGCTAGAGCAAACAAATTTGGTGTGAACATTTTATTTATTTATTTATTGTCCTACTTTTTGAAGTAGGACAATAAATACCGGAAATTCACTTAGGGAATTTCATATTACATTGATAGCGATTTCGAGGTTGTTTCACTTTATTTATTATTTCTCTGTTTGGTACATACTATAAATCGGTGAAGACGACTTGGTTGCTTTAATATTAAAAAGTTCGCTTCAACAATGGTTTAAGCTAGTGAAAATAGAATCTCTTATCGTATATTGCGTATACGCCACGTGTAACATCGAATATTTATCATCATTACTACTGTCGTTTTTCGGCATTTTGTCGCCTTTCTTGCATATCGAGACAAATTACTTTTTTCTTTGACTTGACAGAGGATGGTGTAAATGACGAAAAGTTCTGACAGGATGGGACAGTAAGATAGGTGACAAAAATTGTGTTTATCCTGTGCACTCGTGGGCAGGTAATTTATTATACACTCCTCAAAAGAATTAAGGGAGCAAGATAAAAACACTTTTGGAGATATCCTGAATTGATCATAAAAGGTCCTTTTTATCTTTAATCAAGAATATCTCGACAACGAATGGTCGTATTGGAAATCAGAAGACAGTTTTGGAATCTGCAATTTGCTTCAATTCCCGTGTAGACATTCCAGGACGAAGTCCTTTTTTCCCCTCCAATACCCCCTGCAAAAAGTTAAAAAAATCGCTTTTTTTTCGCTTAATTTGGAAAATCGGCTGTATTACTGCTAATATTGAGCAGAGAGCAACGGTCTTTTTTTTTACCTTAATGTACCCTTAATAACCCTGTAAATTTTCAGATTGATCCACGAAACCGTTATTCCGTCCTGATCAGTCAAAGTTTGAAAAGAAATAAAGGAGCAGTATTTACACATTGTGTAATTTTCTTGATATGAAAAAACATTTTTTCTCTCGAAAAAAATTCTTAATTTTTCACCAGTTACTGCATGAGTTCAAACGAAAAAAAATGAAGCAAGCAAGTCGTCCCTGCCGACATTGAGTATACCCTGTACCAACTAGTTATATTAATTAAAATAAAATATCCTCGAAATCGCCATCAATTTCATGCAAAATTCTCTTTAACATGCAGCAACAGCAAACGCATGCTGTCTCGCTCACTCTTGCCAGCCAATGTCGCCTTGGCAATGCAGTGCAAAACTCATATAGCTATATCTTCGATTTTTATTGTCCGATTTGGACAAAATTTAGTGAGCTGGTCCAGTTTGGGTATATAATTAGGTGTGCCAAGTAAGAATACGATATCTTTAATACAGCTCTAGTAATACGTTTTCGCGATTTGCGGGGGCGGAAGTGGGCGTGGCAAAAATTTGAAACAAACTTGATCTGTGTACACACTAGACTCATGTTCACACCAAATTTGGTGGTTCTAGCTCTTATAGTCTCCGAGATCTAGGTGTTCATACGGACGGACAGACGGACAGACGGACGGACAGACGGACGGACAGACGGACATGGCTCAATCGACTCGGCTAGTGATGCTGATCAAGAATATATATACTTTATGGGGTCAGAAATGTATATTTCTGCCTGTTACATACATTTTAGCGACTTTAATATACCCTTTTACCCTATTGGTACAGGGTATAAAAAGACAACAAAAATTTTTCAAAATTTTCCAAAAAATATTTTTTGAATTAAAATTTTTTTTTTTTTGAGTAAATTCATTTTTATACCCTGTACCCATAGGGTAAAAGGGTATATTAAAGTCGCTAAAATGTATGTAACAGGCAGAAGGAAGCGTTTCCGACCCCATAAAGTATATATATTCTTGATCAGCATCACTAGCCGAGTCGATTGAGCGATGTCCGTCTGTCCGTCTGTCCGTCTGTCCGTCTGTCCGTCCGTATGAACACCTAGATCTCGGAGACTATAAGAGCTAGAGCCACCAAATTTGGTGTGAACATGCGTCTAGTGTGTACACAGATCAAGTTTGTTTCAAATTTTTGCCACGCCCACTTCCGCCCCCGCAAATCGGGAAAGCGAATAACTAGAGCTGTACTAAAGATATCGTATTCCTACTTGGCACTCCTAATTATATACCAAAACTGGACCAGCTGACCAAATTTTATCGAAATCGGACAATAAACATCGGACATATGCCTATATCCGTTTTGTACTGAAATGCCAAGGCGGCATTGGCAGATAAGAAAGAGCGAGATAGCATGCGTTCGCTGCTGCTGCATGTTAAAGGAAAATTTTGTATGAAATGGATAGCTACTTCGAAGGTTTTATTTTTAATGTTGGTACAGGGTATACTCAACGTCGGCAGGGACGACTTGCTTGCTTCATTTTTCTTTTTTTTTTCGAAAATTTTTAAAATTTTTTGTTGTCTTTTTTTTCGTTTGGAAAGTAGAGTCCTAGACCTTCAAAATGTTTTTTTTAAATCTTCGCTACGATGATTTTTCACAAAGATACGGTCCGTCAAAAAAACAGAAAATATTTGGATTTTTATCTTGCTCCCTTAATTCTTTTGAAGAGTGTATAATCAAATTTAACTTCTTTGTCTCACAATATTTCTTTCCTATTGCAATTTTTTCGGTTCTTTTTGTTGTACTTTGTAAGACAGTCTATAGTTCATAGTTTGCATATTTTAATACCCTTGCAGAGGGTCTAGCCAAGTCGAGTCGATCAAGCCTTGTCCGTCTGTCTGTTTCTTCCTTTGCCCTATAATCTCCGTCTCAATTCGGATAATTATTGCAGATATAAATAAAAAAAAATACAATCTCTACATATTTAGTAAAAAAAGTTAAAAAAAATCTTCTACACACAGTGTGTTCTCTTGCAGAGAACAAAATGGAAAGAGTGAGATGCCCAATGCTTGCTTTATAAGTCGAAATAGCGGAGACAACGTACATTTACCAAAAGTGCGGGTTCAACGAGATAATAGAAATAATAAATAGTAGTTCTAGCTTTTAAATTGAAAAAGTGTCTCTGTTGTTAAACAACATTTTAACAAGTAAAATTAAAGCGAGAAATCTTTCAATAGACTCGATAAGCATAACAAAAGGCCTGGTGAAATGCTTAACAGTTTCCTTCAATGCATAAATTATGGATGTCCTTGCTTAGAAAGGACACACACAGAAGAGAAATACTAGCACAACAGAATATTCATGTGCTTAAATAAACCGAAAAGAAAGAAAAGATGTCCCTTTTTCTCTCGGCGGAAAGGCATTAAAGTGGAATCCAACGAGGTTGAGAGAGAAAAACACAAAGAACAAATATACATTAAAAATATTATATAAAAAGCATAGCTGAAACAAAGATGTTGATCAGCCTTGAAAAATATAGAGAGCCAAGACAAAATTAAAGTGTTGAAGAAAAAGCTATTTAAAGCATCGGCAAATCGAAACGACTCTAAATGATTAATAAAATTGATTGGCAATGCTCAATGGGAGGAGGAATTTCGCCTAGCCAGCTTGTTATCAGTATGAGCAAACAGGGGCATTTAATGCCCGAAATGAATTATCAGACAAGCCAAAACGATGTCCATGAAATCTAATGGGTAGGCGAGCGGTTGGTCAATCTGTGGACACTGACTGACTGCGGCCAAACTGACTGCAAATATTGATTGACTCGCCAAATGTTCTGTCAAAAAATACGAAAGCAAAGACCCAAGCAGAGACACAGTCAGATGGACAGAGAAATATATATATATATATATATATATATATATATAGAGAGAGAGAGAGACACATATGTAGATAGCAAGAAAGGGAATCAAAGAAGAAGAGAGGAAAAAAAGGTCTTTCAGCCACAGTTAAATATACTTGCTTTTATTTTTATTCTATGTTTTAGGTCTATTTTTGAGTGACATTTTGAAGCAAAAGAAAATATTGTCCACTTGTTCGAACCATCTGCAAATCAATCATATGAAATGTTAAATAGGAATCCAAATGCCTATTTTTATTTTGGCACTCACCGACATCAGTGTTGGCAGGGACATTTGCATAAACCAGGATACATCCAGACGAAAGGAACGATTCGTTCGCATTATCATCATTTTAATGAGTTGCCTAAATTCACTGGATTCCTCATACCAGGAACACTCGTAAAATGCCATTGGAATTTGCTCGCTCTTGAAATAAACGAAACATTTATATGAGAAAAAGAAATCGAAAGCAAGGAGCAGGAATATGTGGCACGACCTACAGCTGTTTGAAATCGTTGGCCGTTATAGCAATAGACGACAATTTGATACCCGGATGCTATCAGGTACATAATCATGCGCAACAAAGTTATTTTGCTTGAGCCCTGTACATAAAGGAAAAGGATATTAGGTTTGAAACAGAATTAAAGCTCACGATTCGATGTCATACTAAGCCAATGCTCATCTGAAACAGTGCCAATCCCCAACCAAACAGACTCAATAGAAACTGGGTAAATGTTATGTGACGGAAGCAATCATTAATCTCCGCTGTAAAACTTACAAAAGAAATAATACCAAAAGCTAAAAAATAAGTGGTTTTGATGCATATATGTATCTATGAGATTTCGAAAATCATTCTCACACAGCGATATAAATTACTTACCTAGCCACTCGCTGATACTGATAAATGCAACAACGGAGATACTGAACTCGGCGTTCTGGCGGCAGAAATGACGAAGTAGAGCATTCAATCATATGGATGAGTGACCTCATCAATCCAATGCTGTGCAGGCAGAGCACTATGAAGATACCATCAAAACTAATGGCGCCTATTCAGTAAGAAGATAGTGTGCTGTATTTTGCATCTCTCAGCAAGCTTACTCATCAATCAATTTGAACGATTTAAAGATACATTTAATAACTACATGCTCTCTAAGGTCGCAGCAACCTCTTTTTCCTACACTTGAACAGCTTTCGTTTTCATATTTTAGAAAAAGCGTCCCTTCAACCAAAAGTCTTTCACAAAAGAACAACAAAACGACTCACATTGAGATACTTACACATGCCACAGATATAGAGGGAACAGGACTCCAAATACATTTGTATATGATAGTAGGGAAATGACAAGCCCTTATGCTCCCAAGCTGGGTACAAAGCCGGCAGAGCTGCTTAGCCAAAAGACTCAATTAATTACAAATGATGCCCATATTTGTATGTAAACATAGGTGAAACTTACGAAGGACAATATTAAATCCTTGGGGCTGGGTGAAATTACGGTACAGGTTGATGGCAATTGAATTGATAAAATAATTGCTGGTAATACAAATGCAGCAATATAGATAGATCAGCAATTGCCGACGCGTGTTCCTCCAATAGCTTTGCATAATGTCGTCAATTTGCTGTCGTATCATTTTAGCAACTCGCAAATCTAGCAAAGATATAGAGAATAAATATGTACAAACATACATACATGCCTTGTTTTGCCCCATAGAAATATGTGGAAAATCTTACCAGACATAACCACAAATAGCTCACAGTCCTGCAACAATTCGTGGCAACGAGCGCGTTTAAATAGAACATAAAGCCTCTGGTGGGAAAAAAGAAAGAACCACATTTTGGCTATGGACGTGAGAAACTGCAGGGCAGTGCTAATGGTCTGCACAAAAACAAAAATGAATGAACAAAAGTGTCAAAATTTAACAATTTGTATGCACGTGCAATATCCTAATCGCACTTAGTTACCTCCACAATGCGTGGTATGTCTTGAGCATAGCGCACAAACATCTGCCAATGTCCGTATAGTGAGGCCAAACTGCTTAGGCTCAGTACAATTGTCCAGCTGACAGATATAGGTGGATGTAAAGAAGTTACATACATTACATAGTACATGGACTTACAGTCTTAAAACTTTTCCCCATCTTGAAGACGGGTTCATTAGATTAAAGCCCACCGTATAGGAAAGACGAATCATTTCTCTGATGCTGTGGTAGTTGCGTTGCTTTACCTCGGCTGCCTCTTCCGTTGAATACATTCTTTTACTAATTGACGGCTAATTGCCGAAATCAGACCATTTATAAAGTTATTGCAAAGGCTCTGTCTGAAGAAGAGGGGGGGTGCGGCAATAACAGCAGCATTAATTATGCAGCATTAGGTCACACGAAAAATGAGACAACGAGGAGTCAATTGTCACGCCCTATTACGTAAGTTGCATTTTAATTATTGAAATGAATGAAAATAGGTTAAAGGATTCATTAAATGGGCGTGCACCGCTGGTTAACTAATTTGTCTCTATAAATTGTAAGTGTAAGGACTATTAACCAGAAATCCTAACCCCAAAGGAAATTCTTATTTTACTACGTTAACTTCGAGAGGAAATTAAATGTAAATAAATAAATATAAATGTATTTTCAATTCATATTATAGTCAATGCAAAAAGGTAAGCGTTTTGCATTTGAAAAGTTTATTCTTTGCAGCAACCCAAACATTCAGGGTTCTGAACATGTTTTTTGGGCACTTATCAACACTTTTGTCGTAAAAGCTTATTTAAGCTTTTGTAATCCAAAAGTTCGTTCCACTAAGAGTTATATTGGGCTACAGTAAAATGACAATGCTTAGAAACATGTTTAAAATCTTGCCTATTTCAATATCTATTTTCAAGTATATACCAGTGAATAAGCTAAAAAACATGAAAGAGGCTGACTTAATCCGTGGTTATCATTAAAACTAGAACATTGCGTATTGAATGGCTGCAAGGTTTTTGAGTTGTCGGAATACCGGATATTTTTTATTGGAAGGAAAGAACTCGGTTTATATTTGTATTAATGGGTGGTATCAAGGGTGTCGACTATCGGACTTTTTTTTTATCATATCTTTGTGGTGTTGTTAAACATTTTTTAAGCAAGTGACTCACAGACTATCTATATAATCGTTTAGTGGCAAAACAGAGCTGTAGCATTATGCATATTCTGAACTTAGATACCGACTGTTTCGGTCATATATTGAAATATCTTCAAATACAAGATCATATAAATGTATCTCAGGTGTGTTCGAGACTCCGACAGGCGGTTCAGCTATGGGCTATTGCTCTTTATCCAACATTTTACATCGATGAAATTGTGACTGACGAATTTAATCTCAATACATTACGTCAACAGCTAATACTGTGTGGTATAATAAGTGAAGAAATACGAAAACTTGTCATAAATATAAATCATGCTGATTATCATTTTTATAGCAGCAAAGAAGCATGCCTTCTTGACAATCAGTTATCTATGGAAGAAATGAACCATCACTTCTTGACTATTTATCGCCAAAAGGGTCATGAACCGAAAGAACTTATTCCAGTTGAAGGGTTTTGTAATGCAATTAGGCGGATGCAGTTTTTGGAGAGTTTGACAATCAGCAAAAACTCATTTTTTTACGTACCGAATCCGAAAATTATAAACGAAATAATGTTGGCTCTAAGGGATTTGCCTAACCTGAGATGCCTTACAATCAGAACTAAACTTGGTAAGCGAAGTAAGAGGAGTTCGTCACACAGAGAACTAACCAGGCTGTTTATTCATTTTGCAGAAATTAATATTCAAAACCTCTGCGAAATTACAAATATAGATAGTTTGCATTTGGAGGGCTTAAAAAGAACTGATGATCTAGTAAATTACTGTAAATCAAATACAAATCTTCGTGTTTTGTGGCTGCATAACTGTAAAATTGATGGAAACCTATCCGATATTGTTCCACATTGCCAGGCACTAGAGGAGATCTCTTTTCGTTTGGATAAAGATTCTAATGCATATATACAAATGGCCAATCTAGGAAACCTTAAAAGTTTAAATATTAAGCCTTTATATGATGTCAATGTGTCACATCTTTTAAAGGCCTTTTCTCAAAAACAGTTGCAGACCTTAAAATTCATTGATACTGTCGTAGATTTCGATAGTACCCAGCAGATTATAAAAATCGAAACATTGAGAGAAATTCAACTTTTGTTTGATGACCGAAATGCAGTTGAGTTGTTAGCTCAATTTACAAATCTTCGCGTCGTATGCTTGACATTTCGTGGCAACGCCACAGACTTTTGCATTCCATGTCTTAAAATTCTTAATTCAAACAGAAATTTAAAATGTGTGCAAATTACTACGGACTTGGGTGAGGAATTTCGAAAAGAAGCTTTTAGATTGATTAAAACCATACGGAATGCAAAAGAGAAAAAACCGCTGCTATTGGAAATGCCAGAAGTTGAGAAACTTAGCCACGATGAAGTATGTACAGATTTCATATGTTTAATTGTGTAAACCAAATGGTAGTAATATGTATTTTTTCAGATAAAATTGTTGGATCAAAACTATGTGACCTTTAATAAGCTGCCATTTTTTCGAACTAGGCTCAAGTGAAAGAATGCTTACCGTTGTCATATAAAATATATAGTCTTAAGATTAGATAACAAGTTATGTAAAATAACGTTATAACATAAATATATTTGTTTGTTGTTGTCTTTATTTAGATGAAATGAAGAGATTGCCACAGTTGGATTTAGCTAAGAGGAACTTTCTTTTCTTTCTTTTATGTTTTTGCTATTGTCTCAAAAGACACCCAAAGAAAAAGAAAGGAAATTTAATTGATCCAAATCGTAGGGATTGCTTTTCTAAAATTAAAGGAGATTTCATACCTGTTACCAAACCCAAAGAAGAAACTCTTTGCCGTATCCGTCATTTTGTTGTTATACATAAGCCGAAGCAAGTTGGCAGGAATTGAGAATAGAATTAACTTACCGTGATAAACTGAACTTCGCCTAAAGAATAACCGCTAATGTTACTTTTTCTTTATGAAATGAAACTTATCTTTTTTAAATGTTGATCAATGATAATTTTTCTTTCCAGCGCCTTTTCAATTTGAACTAAGTCTAACATGACTTGCTTGCCTACTTCGGCATCGCTTTTATTTTTTGATTGTGTTCAATTGAAATCAATAAGAGAATATTAATCAACATTTAAAAAAGATAAGTTTCATTTCATAAACAAAAAGTAACATTAGCGGTTATTCTTATATATATATATATATTATATATATACGTATATATATATATATATATATATTACCCTTTTCTCATCAAAGATTTTAATACATTTTAACAAATATTTTTTGTTTGTTTCTTTTCCAACGATCGTCACTGATAGACTACAATAAAATGTACATATCGTTTAGTAAATAATTTTAATATTATAATTAATATTAATAACATTTTGCATTTGCTGTTAAGTTCTCCTTGGTTGGTTTAATTTTTTTACTTTTTACTTTGCTTTGCTTCTGTAATCTTAATTTATTTGCATTTGTTCATTAAAAAAAATATCCCTCAAGCAGTCGGATACCGACTTTGAAATACCATGTACCAAATATGGACTTCAACTTTAACTTAAAATGCAAATCCTCAACATTTTAACACCACTGACGGCCAACATTTAACTAAACTAATATTGTATATATGTACATACATATATTAATAAACTATGTACCTAATTTTTAGGTTTTTTTTATTTTGACTGCTATATTGAAGAACAAACTGGTGGACATGCGGACAAGTTATATTCGGCTAAGCTGTAGATGCTGATCATGAATATATAAATATTTTATTTGCAAATGCTGTCTGTTACAATTTGTTACGTACATTCTGGGTACTTTAATTTGTTATTTTTTCCAATGGGTACAGGGTATAATAATTTAGAAAAATAGTAACAATTCCAAATGAGAATACATAAATATTTTGTATGCAAAAACATTTTTCTTTCCAGCGCTTTTTCAACGTGAACTAAATCTAACATGACTTGCTTGCTCACTTCTTCATCGCTTTCATTTTTTGATTGTGTTCAATTAAAATCAATAAGAGAATATTTACAAAAGCCTATTCACAATAAAATTTAGTTTGCAAGCTTATGGAATGTGGCTACAATAACCAAAGTAAAATCTTTTTAAAACCGAAATGTCTAACAAACGAACGCATAGGTAAGGTTGATGCTGCTGTTGCAAGAACTATTCAAAAACAAGAATTTTAAGTAAACATACCGCTTAAAAATTTACATATTGTACTACATATTTCTTACAAGATAACATTAATTTAATTCTCCTAGATGGAGTTTTTTTTGTTTTGTTTTCTCAAAAAGCGGACGTTGTGTTTATCTTTTGTGTTAGTTTAGCATTTGGTATATAAAAAAAGTTTTGTGTTGAATTTACAATGTACTTTTGGAGTGCGATTATGTGTCGCTGTGTGAATGTGTATGTGTGTGTGTAGGTGTGTGTGCTGTGAATGTGTGTTGGTTGTTGTATTCATTTTACTGATATGTTTCTAAGAGGCTAATTAGCATTTGACGTCATCCCTCGAACATTTTTGCAGCCCTGCAGCATATTACATTCAAATTAACAAAAGTTTATACGCTGAACAGTTCAGGGCCTAACAATTTTCAAGCTTTTTAACAATTTATATACATAAGCTTTTTTATGTATTTGTAGGATTAACCTTTAATTTTTTAATAAATGCTGGAATTTATTGATCTTTTTTTTTTTGGATTTTTTTCTTGTTTCAAAACTTTTGTTTTGCGTAAAAATTTGCACATTTTGTTAGCCAGGCGTAAAAGTATGCTTAGAACTTTCATCAAATGCTTGAAATTTTTTTGTTCGTGTATTTTTTTTTTGTATCTTCGATTTGGTGAAAAAAGTAAGTAAACATGTACATAGTTAGCAACAATACCAATGGAATGATTCAGTACAAACATCGCGAAAAGTCAAGGGACAGGTGCACTTACACAAAAAGTAAAGTAATTAAATCTTGTGATTTAATGTAATTAAATAATTGACTAAAGCTTTATGAAGGTTAAGATTGAGTGATTTGTTGCTTACGTATTTGGGAAACATAAAGTCAACAATAAAATGATGATACACGACTAAATTACTTGGAGTAGATCTAACTAACTCACTTAGCACACATACAAGCGCACACATTGAAAGCGAGCTCACAAAATATCACCTATATATGTATGTATAAGTATGATGTATGTATATATATATATCTTTTTATATACATATGTAAATAGATATATGTATATATATATATCAAATAAAAATGAAGAGGGCTATTCCTTTAGTCATTGCTTCGGCACTTGATACTTGCATCTTTCTGTGCCTTCTTTAGAACTTTTGTTTTTTGTACAATAAGATTGTGTATTCAGATCAAGGAATATAACTGAAATTAAAAAAAAATACTTATGTACGTTTGCGGTGTTTGGCTTTTAACTCTAACCAATATAAAAGTTGCGGCTAAACTGGTTAACTGAAATTGCTTACCAGGAGGGTTTAAGCCAAACCCGTTTTAGTTTAGTTTATTTTAAATATAAAATTAATTTAGGGAACAAAAGGGGATTATGCAATCGGCTGACAAAATATCGAATGAACTAATGCCGGTAAACTAAATACATTTAATATCATTAATTTCAGTTGCATTCTTCACATGGGAATTTTTGCTGAATGAATTACCCTCATCGTATTAATTATCATATGCAAACAAAAATAAGTTATATTAGTTAGTTTTCATCAATTGGAACAACTAATGTCATAATTCTTTTAGCCCTAGACATACGCATACATATAAACGAACGTTTGTGTAACAATTTAAAACTACGTTTTTGTGATTTTTGGTTTGGTTGCATCGGTTTTAGTTTCTTAAGCGAATTGCACGTATGCATGGGGCTTGGAGTGGTGGTGTTGCAGCGGCAAAAAGGAAGGGAAATGGGAAAGGTTAGGGAGGGGAAAGGTGGCAGAAGAGTCAAGAATCATGTACATACATATGTACATATGTATATGGTAAATGGTGTTGGATCGATCAATTTTATAAAGTGAATGAACTTCTTTCTTTTTGGCGCTTGATTTGTAAGATAGTTTTCGAGCTAAATTTATGTATATGTATATGTGTCTGTTTGTATGTAAATATGCTATGAATCGTGATTGCGATTGTTGATCAACATACATATATACGTTTATATATGTACGTGTATATATATATATATTTCTTGAGTGTATATATAAGTGGCATTTAAAATATGAATATTGTTTTCTCAGCTTGGTTTATCCTATCGACAATTTAGGCTTTTTTGGTGATTTCGTCTATGTTATTTAGTATTAGTTTTATTATAATGTACTTTTAGTGTTTTTTTAAGCATTAATTTCTGCGCTTTGTTACTCTGTAGGCTGTAAATAAATGTTTGCTCTATACATATACATATACATATGTATATAGTTCTGTGTAGGTAAGTTGAAGGATGCTCTCTCTTCTATATATGTACATATACATTGTTCTTCTTGTTATTGTAATTATTTCCCAATTCGCATATATTTTTTTTTTTTTACGGGGAGAGGAAGGGAAAGAGGTTTGCATTCATATTACTTGCTTTCATGGTCTTCATGTACGGCCGCTCGAGTCCGTCCACTTCATTTGCTTTCTCCTTTCCAATGTTTTTGTTTTTATTTTTTTTTTTTGTTTTGTATTAGGTTTCGGTTTTGTAAAAATATTCAACTTGCTAATTCCATTTAGACTAGGATACTGTTCATTGCTTTTATATAATTCACATTCCATTTTTGCTAACTTTGCTATCACTTTGAGTTTTTGTTCTTTTGTTTTGGTTTTAGAATAACTAAGTACTTAGCGATCTTTTTTGATGTTTGTGTTGTTTGTTTTGTGTGTATGTTTTTCTGTGTTTGTGTTTACTTATTGCTACGTGTCCTCACCACCCTGACAACCGCTGCTTCTATCCTTTACTTGGCCATCCTTGGCATTGGATCCCAATGCCGTGTTCCTTGATTGCAGCAGAGCTTGCTGCTCGTCGTTGGCCTCGTTTTCACTTTCACCCTCGCCCTCTGCTTCGACCTCGGCATCGTCACGATTCTCACTTTGGGCGGGATAAGAACTTAAGGCTCCCTCCTTTGTGGTTCCACTGCAAAAGGGTGATGTGAAAGTCGTCTCCGAGTCTGGGATAAAAAGGAATAAACGTTAGTATTGTCATAAACAAATGATTTTTAATTGGTAAAATTCCGATTCGGCTCTCCGAATTTTTGATATCCTTGCAAATACAGTTAAATGAAGCTATAATTTTACTTTTAAACTATAATTTTACTTTTGAACTTTTGAATAAGATTTATTTCCGTTTTGAATCCGCTAAACGAAATAAATTCTTAAAATTTGGAAAGATCCCGTGAGTTTGAGGTAAGTTGTAAATATAGAAATTACAAAATTGATTAAATGTTTGTATGTGGTTGACGAACCAAATCTTCGGGCTTCTTTCGCCTTCGTGATTGTAAGTATATAACAATCGTGGGGATCCTTTTAAGGGGTAAGTCTGAAAAGATGCTAAAAGACCGTTTGCACCTATAAGGTAAATACGTTCTGGATTACACTTGGTTCGCAGGTTTCACTGGGTCATGTTTAAAACTGACAAGGAAATCTAAATCCACTACGATTATTCTAATCCGATATTTAAAGCTGTGTAGGTGTATGCGTGTGTACCTATGTGTTTGCGTGTGAATATATATGTGTTTGTGTTCAGAAACAAAGGCCAACCGCTACAGCTGTGTACAACAATATCGATCAGATGGTAAAATTACAAAATATTCGCACTTGTCAAAGGTACACCATGACAAGAATCTTTACAACAAAATTGTGATTGAGATAAGAGCAGTGCTGTATGATGGGTGGTGTATGGATGGGGTTTTGGGAGTATTATTTTACTATTCGATAATAATATCTCCCATTCTCCCCGCCCATAGGTAAGTGCCAAAGTATGTTTCATTTAATTTTCGATACTAACAAATTGCCAGCATTGGCAGGCTGCACTCCATATTTGGGTGGCTCTGTGTATCAGGTTCAATATCTGTGACTGTGGATTGGGATTTGGAGTCAAATGAAGTTGGTGTATAGGGGCTTTCAAAATGCAGCATCGAAGAAAGTAACTACGGATCGAGCGAGATGTTAAATAGATAGGAAAGAAACAAAATAGTTGTTTTTGGATTTTCACAGCCAAATATCTGGATTACTCAGTGATGTAATAATATTGGTAAATAATATCTCTGATCAATAACCTACCCAGACTGCTGTCCCCAGTTTGATGTCCATCGCCCACGGATGTGGATGTCTGCAACTGACCAGAGGTGGTGGCATGTGAAGAGCGAGCTAGTAAAGGCTTAACCTGACGTAATGCCTGCTCCTCAGGATAGCGGGGCATTTGAAACTTGGTGCGATTAGATTGCAATGTCGCGGGTCCTGAGCGTTGTTGTATTAGGGTACGGTGCCTGAGAGGTGGTGGGGATATAGACTTAGATAAAACTGAATGAGGTAATTTATTCGGTGAGTAATCGCTGCCGGATTCGCCCTAAAAGCGAGAAAAATATGAATTGCAATGTGTTGGTCCAGTTGCTTATACATATATGAAAAAGAAATTCTTACCATAACTGTGCCGTTGTCGGATACGCCGGAACCGGACATATTGTCCGCCAATAGACGCTCACTTTCGGGATCGGACAGTATTCGTGAGACATCAGACTTGTTTTTCAGTATCGATTTGGAGCGCCTGTGATGCTCCAAATTAGGCGAGGCATCAATCGAGTCTATCGATGAGGAATGCTTGCTCTCGAATTTCGCTGCATAAACAACATCGATTCAAATGAACAATTAAACCCATTTCTTCTTTTTCTTTACAATAAAAACCTACCTTTGGTTCCAACATTTTGTATACCAAACAAACGCTGATTGATCAGTTTGGTGGCAGTGGCTAGACTCTTTCCTGGCATAAATACCGAACGCTTTTTCTTTTGGCTGCTGCTGCTAGAGCCGGCTAAATTGCTGCTGCTAGCTGGACTGCCAGAAATGGCGACGATGTCCATGCGCCCCGATCCTGCCATTAAGTTGTTATCAAGCTTTGTGTCCTCGAAACGTGCCCTTGGCTTGGCACTGGCTCCACTACCGGAACCCCCTTTTAGTGCGCTTGACGCTGGCGATGTGGCGGTAGTAAAGCTCTGTTGGAAACGCGTCTTTCGATGCTTTGGCACTGAGTTCTCGTTTAAGCTGACACGACTGCCGCGCTCTTGGACATCGAAATTTTGATAAACATCGTCCATTGGACTTAGACCGCCCGCAGCAAGATTTCTTAAAAACAGAGCATTTTTTTTCAAAACGTCTTTTAACATATGTACGTGTGATGATTAAATATACCTTAAGGCTGTGTCTCCAGAGGCACTCTTTTTGACTTGGGCTCGCAAACCTGACGATGACACTGTCGAAGGCAGGCCCACTATGAAGCCCGTTGAGCTGCTTATCGTCTGATGATGATGAAGTGCGCCCTCTCGCTCGAGCGGATTTATGTAGAGATTATCCATGTCGATGTCCAAAGCGCATGATTCGTCATTGAAGTCAAGAGTGAGATCGCCCTGTGAAAGAAATGGATGCGTCTGGCAGCTAGCATATGTATCCGAGCTATCGACACTGGCCAAATCGGCGTTATTGTTGTTATTTGTTCCGCTGGAAAAAGTGCTATTAAAGTTGCCGCCAAAATGCAGCAGATTATTGGCTGCTCCGACACCTCCAGAAGCCCCTCCAGTTGCTCCCACAGTGGTTGTATTAAAGTTGTTATTAAAATTGTGATTGAAGTTGGAACTGGTGATAGTCGCGCCATAACGTATTGGTGTATCCGGCGGCAAAGCAATTGTGGTGGATGTGGTAGTGCCATACGATGAGGAGGTAGATGACGATTGAGAAATGATGGGCATAACACTCACACTGCCGCTGGTACAGGCTGTTGTTGATGGTGGCAACAGCAAAGGCGGGGGCGGCGGGAGAGACAGCATGGGAGGCGGACCCAGCAAACCGAATTGATTGGCCTGACTATTTGCTGCTGCCAGACGCATCTCCAAGCAAATTGGCTTATGGAAGTCGGAAGTTGGAAGCGAAATGACGCCCTCCGCATCTGTATACTCCTTGAAATCCTGCAAAAAACGTGAGCAACGAGTGAAATGCATCGAAACGTATGAGAATATTGGCCCTAATACCCGATACCTTCTATGTTAAGTGCTGGACACAAGTGACTGAAACTTAGGAAAAACAATTTAAAAGAAACATGCGACTATTTAGAAAAAACTTAAACGTGCATTAAAAGAAAAACGTACAGAAACTGATATCTTCTTATCTCGGCGTCAAAGGAATTAAAAAACGTATTTTAAAAAAGATTTTTCTCGGAATTCGGTTTTTTTTCTGTGGTACTTACCATGGCAATCCACAAAAAACGATAAGGCTAATCGATATTTGAAAAAATTCTAGCTTCTAACGTAGGCGCACACAGATTGTATGTGGTGTGCTCAATTTTTTTTAATTTAGGAGCTAATATTTTCATATGCATTAGATAGAGATCAATACATTGATTTGTTGTTTTATTAAAAGGCTTTTTATCGAAGCATTTAGCATTTTGTAACATGGATTTGAATAATTTAAACAATAATTTTATTATAACAGTTTTTGTTGTTGTTGTTGGTAGATTTATAAAGATTTTTACTTGGATTATACATATACAGATAGAGTGGTATGTATATAGCTACTGTTCAAAAACATCTTCGGAACTGCCTAATAGAACAAACTCAAAAAAAAAAAAAAAAACTCGCACCAGAGAGAAACCTAATTTGTCTTAAAACATATCTTTAGAAAGAGAATGCTTCCACAAGGTATAAAAGTACTTTACAGAATTATTTAATACATACTAATATAACGTCTGAAAGAAATTATCAATTATTTTGGCCCGACGTTACAGTAGCAAAACGTTACTTTAGAACGAATTTTGTAGAATCAAATAGTTTATTAAATGGTTAGGTTCCCAGCAGATTTTGAACAGAAGTTATACAGTTTTAGGCAATTTGTAATTACGTGCTTCAAGTGTGTATGAAATAAGAAAAAAAAAATTTACTGGAGAGAAGAAAAAAAAACAACAACAAGATTTATACTTTCATCAAGAACTTAAGCTAAGACATACCGTAATTTGAGATAAAGATTAAATAAAATAACACATGCTGCTTTTTGGTATTTGGTGTAATAATTAATTAATTAAATTCTTAGAATTTGCTATGTCTTTCTTAA
The DNA here is from genome assembly GCA_035045865.1 of Drosophila austrosaltans. Classification (NCBI taxonomy): domain Eukaryota; kingdom Metazoa; phylum Arthropoda; class Insecta; order Diptera; family Drosophilidae; genus Drosophila; species Drosophila austrosaltans. The sequence continues at coordinate 453,574 of JAWNOQ010000207.1, read as the reverse complement.
GCTTTTACTTGCACGTCACTCACGAATCGAATAAATTTTTAATTTGTGTATACTGATTAAAGCTAATTAGAACTAGATTTATAATTTTAATCGCAATTTGCTGTCTGCAGTCTGCGATTTCAGTGCAGTTCCACATTTTGAATTCGTTTTTTAAGTCAACATTTTTGCATGAGTTTTTTTTTCTAAACGCTATTCGCGCGCAATGGAATACATTCGCCTTGACATCCTGGCAAACCCTTTAAGAAAGAAAAGAAAAAATGAAAAGAGAAACAAGAAGTCAAAAACGTCAAAATAAAATTGCCATTTTAGCTCAATTCGGCTTCGGCCGGTAGACAAAACCAACAGAAACCGAAAAATCAAAACCAAAGAAAAAAAAAACCAAACCAGAAAACAAATATGAACCGTTGTCATATGAGATACAAATACAGGACCACACACTCTGAAAGGGGACTTTGTTTTTGGTTGCATTATAGGCTTTTGTCGTTGGATCTTTACCAATATTTATCCCGTTGGCAATTATAAATAGTATATATCGATAATGCCTTCTTCAATCATGCGCTTGAGTGCCATGTAATTTTTTGGCGATGGCGGCGGGCGAGCCAACCTCTTGATGCTATACTCCCTGTCATGAAACACACAAATGCGATCCTGCAATATGTACACACATATATACACACATATTTTAATTAAACATTGATCCGTATAACATTATGATCCAATTTTTTGCGCTTTCTAGCAGTCATATCCCTTATATGAAGGGGAGGAAGTTGGGAACCAGGAATAGGAGGTCTAATTCAATACAGGGTGCGTCTGAAAGATGTTTGAGCTATCTGAATGATTCCAAATTTGCCACGGTTTTACACTTTACAGTCTTTGAATGCTGTGTTCGCGCTATGTAGATAATATATATACAATATCTATGTGTTTTAGTTTTTTTTTCTTTAAACAGGCCAAACCAAGTTCGAACAGCAACAAACAGAAAATTGTGCAAAATCGAAAAAGCATGCGATTAAATCATATACATACAGATACAGATGCAGATACAAACACAGAAAGCATCTAGTCAAACTTTTTTAAAATGTTTAAGCAGATATTGAAGCAACAATTGGGTCGATTGACTGCTAATCGATTTTACCTTAGTTGTACAAAAGCAGCATTCGAATTCCACGGGGACATCTTGTTCCAAGTTATCCATCCGCTGATTCTGCAGATTCTCGAGCGCCACTTGGCGTCGCAACTCAGCCACTTCCTATAAAACAATATTTGGGGATATTTGTTTGCATAACGTAAATCTTTCCAAAAAAAATATATAACAATGGCAAATATAAATTTTGAAAATAATAATAATCATATAATAATTCAAATATTAATGGTAACAAGTTATATAGTTATGTACAATAATTTGTAATGACAAAGTCACCACAAGTGGCATGCATTACAAACACGAAAAAATATTAATTTTTTATTATTAGAATTATATTTTATATATTTGTAATATATGTATATGTTGGTATATATGCATACGGAGAAGTGTTTACATTAGAATATCAGAAATACTTCAGCATGCATGGGGGACTAGATGTAGAAATCTATTTGGTACTTAAAAATGAATAGCAAACCCAAAAGCATGATAGACGACATTGCCGCGTATGGACTGAGCTGTTGCAGTGTGTAAAATTGCTAAAAGTTTGCGGGCAAATCAATCACAAAAGACATTCACAACGTTCACAATAGTGTTTCCAACTTTATAGAAAAAGAAGTCGATTAAATAAAATGTCTGTAGGATGCGTGACATGATTTATTATTGTCATATCATGCCAAAAGCAGTTCAGGTAACTTCCATATACATGGATTTACAATTGACAAAAATTGTTCACAATGTTTTAGTCATAGCAGTCTGTTGGCTATCAATCGAAATTATCGTCTAGTTTGTGTATATTGCTTGTAATTTTCGAGACGAAATTTCCAGCTGCCCAATGCCTTGCCAGAAAGTTCAAGTCTCAGCACTTTATAAAGACTGGTCAAAGTGTGCCCTAAATGCGCCAAAACAAACTGCTTTGTTTGGGTGAGTAGGACTCATATAGGTCAAATAAAAGTTTAAGCCAACTTGTGGAATGCCGTGGTCTAGTTTTAATATCTGTGGTCCTACGCGCTTTGAGCACACAACAGTATCCCATGATGAGAACACAAGTCGAAGCGAGCCCACCAGTGAACGGCGATTACTACGACTATGTTTATGCTGATGACGATAAGATTAATGATATAGAAAAGAGCCTGGAGGGTATAGATTATCAAATACATATATATTTAACCATTAAAATTCATATCTCGTCAGTTCCCGGAGTGGCGGCCGTTAGTGTTAATCCCGATTGTGAGCCCATACCGTCGGCCACTGCTTTAGTTTCTAGTGTGGAAACCACCTGCCTTCCAGTCAGCAATTCAAAATCACCTGGGACCACAAAGGGACCGGTTGATTTAACCACATGTAAACTTCCAGCGTTGACCATACCAACGTCACAACCTAAACCACCACCTGCGTCTACAACACCTCCAGCTAGCATTACCACTGTATTCTCCTGCGATAGAATCTTCATGAATGCCGCTGAGCAGCTTCAGCAATTGGATAACTTTCAACAGCAACAGCGAGCTGCCGATATTCCTGCCTTGGCTCTCTCTGACGGTGAGCAGCGAAGCAAAGAGTTGCGAACCCTTGTCCAACACTTGTATGTCGCACAGGCTCGTGTTCAGCTGGAAGCCACTGAAATAAGAAAGGCTCAGGCGGTGGCCTCAACGGCGCAGTCACAACTCGAGGAGTCGTCGAATCATGTGCGCAGTATCACCGCAACTCTGCACAACGCTCAGCAGGAAGTGGCTGCCGCGGCCATTAGAGCACAAATTGCTCAGCTTCAGTTGGCGGCGCATGACCAGCTGCTGTTTGCAGCCCGACAAGATGTAGATGCGTTGTCATCGCAAATGGTTGGCCTGCAAGCGGCTGAGGGTATTATTCAGCCGAGATTAACAGTGGATTTGCATGCTCTGCTTGATAAACTAAAGCAGCCATTGCAGCAATTCGATAGGCCAACGGCAGTGCCGCTCATTGTCACCCAACCGCCAGCATATACTCAGCAGGAACAACAATCATAGGGTATAGATATAAGCGGTGGTGTCGACGCTAATGGGCGTTCTGGCAGTGGAGCTGGTGAAGTCGTAGCACAGCAGCTACCCAGAACTTTAAGTATAGAAGTGCCAGAGAGTAAGGAATTGAAATTGGAGGAGATGGTCAATATATACACATAAACTACATACACTTTACTATTGTAGTTGCAGTTAAAGTTGCGTATATTTTTTTTACAATTTAACAAGTTCTGGCTATGTATATATCTATATTAAAAACTTGAAACTAAATTTTTGTGTATATGTATGTTTGCTATATATGTGTTTATATGTATTTATGTATGTATAAGTATGTTGTGTGTATTTTGTGAATGGAAATTTTGGGTCTTCTATCCAGGGAATGCAATCGAAATCGTTAGACAGTAATTACCGAAATCTAACTGCAATTATACAGCTTTAACATTAGCATTTACCACTAAGAAATCAAACAGATCATTTGTATATATATACATATGTACGTAGTTGGAGTATCAGATCAAAATATTGCGATACAGATCTCTAGAACAATTTTTATGATACGGTTTAATTAGTCTGTTTAACTATGCTTATCCGATATTTTGGTTGCATTCCCTGTACTTAAGGAGAAATATGTTTGCGTAGAATATATAAAAAAAATTTAAAAATTGATGCAAATATTTGCGTAGCGATCTAGGAGCTATATTACAGTAGTAAATTTTTATGCTGAATGCTTTTGGGATACATACATATAATTAGATATGTATTGTACATTCGGTAAATGCAAATTTAGTTATTGCTGGAATTTTTGTGTCGCTTAAAAGGAAAAGAAAAAACTTAGCATTTTATATTCAGCCTCTGCAACAATCGAATTTCGTATCTTAATCAAGTCAAATCGAAATGAATTTACGATTATTAGTTATATTTAAAAGAATAGTAGCAAGTGGCAAGTATGCATTTATAGAGTATAGAGTAGAGTACAGAGTATAGAGAGAGAGAGAGAGTAGTTTGAGTTCTTGTGTATACTTTGAATGTACCTCCTTACTGCGTCCCCGTAAAATCTAAAAGTTGAAATGTGTTTGGGGTTAAGCTTAAGTTTGCTTGTTTAAAAAGTAGTTTTCGATGTGGGAAATAGGTAAATGAGACTAGAAACTACAAACAACAAATCAGGATAGAAGGTAACTGATTCGACAACTGAAAAACTGAATACGTATATACTAAATACTATACATAGAGAGCAGGTGAAACTGAAAGTGACATGTCTGGGATTTCAATATATTTCAAAACCAATAAAAGAATCCAAAGAAAAAATAGAAATGAAAATTTATACTATACTGAATTAAAATTTAAAAATATGAAATAAGTTTTATAATTATGTTTCATATATTTTAATTAGGTAAAACAGATAGATAGATATTTATTTGGATTGGATAATTGAAACATTTAGTTCCAGTTAACGGCTTCACATTTACTAACAGTTATAAAGTTACGGTTTAAGAACTTTAAAAACATTAAGATATACAAGATATAGTTTGCTTCGGACTGCACACGCACAATCACTCACATACAGACACAGACACACACAGAAGAACACTTACCCCAGGCGTTATCATCATTTGTATAGGAAGTCCCTTTTGATTTGAGGCAATGATCATGTCGTCCTCGGCTTGTCCGCCACCTCCATCTTCTCCACCAGCAACCTCCTGTGTACTACTGTTGCTAGCTGTAGCCGCAGCTGTTGCCGCACTTGAGGCTGCCACCATGGCCAAGTTGTTTGCCACTCCATCGCCAGTAGAAGTTCCTCCTGCGACAGTTCCACACGGCATGTGCATGTTTTGAGACCTTATCTGCTGCTGTTGTGCCTGAAGTGCTTGCTGCTCGCGTCGATAACTCTCCATGGCCATCATTGAGGTTTGTCTGGCATTCGGATTATCAAAGCTATAAGGTGGCACAGCATCCTGCTCAGAACTAGAACCGCGACGCTATGAGTGAAATATGGCATAAAAATGTCAGTTAATTATTTAATATTATCAACTTTTCACGACCATAGCCAAGTAAAAAGCTTTGTGAAATGAAATTGGAATGAAAAACTAATCCTTATTAAATGTCTAAGAAAGTTGGGATACACCGCAACAAAAGCGGGTCGGTCGGTCGGCATTTTCCATGACGGTAATCTTTGCTATCATGTGGGGTGAAACAATTTGTTTTTTTTAATGCTTACATTCTTTAGATTTGAGTTTCGCAAATTAACTACATGCTCGTAGTTCTTATAACAGCCGGTTCCAGTGGTTGCTGGATTGCGATCGCTGGTGGATTCACCTTCGGTACTATTGCCATCCGTTTGGGAGAGATTGTGTCCTGTGGGTGATCGGCGTAGCGCGTGGGTTAAACGGTGCCAATTTTTTAGTGATCTTGTGTGACTTTCGCGCTTTTCTGCATTTCGTTAGTGGGTGTGGGTGTGTTTGTGTGTGTGTAGGTTTTGTGATTGTTTATTGTGTTTGTGAGTGATGTGATAATGTGTTCATTTGGAGCAGATATTATTCAGTTTTTTTTTTACGTTGGCATATTGTAGGGGATTGATTTTATTGTTTGATTGTTTTTTGGTGTTGGTTCATTAAATTTTCAGTTTAAGTTAGCACACGCAAAAAGCCATGAATGCATTTTGATGCCATTTATTTGTTTGTTGTCCGTTTGTTTTTTGTTTCATTTATTTCGCATTTGTTTAGCCGACAGACATCAGTTAATGAGTTAGAACGGGTTTTGGTTTTTTTGGTTTGTATTTATTGTTTCGCAAATGATAATTTTAAACAAAAGAAAAAAGGAATAAAAGAAAATATATATAGGTATAAATTTCATGAATGTCGTATTTTTCATTTTGTTGTTGTTGTTGTTAATAGTTTATCGACCGTGTAACGATAACAACGACGACGACGAAAAAAAAAGGCGAAGTTGATGTCTAGATATCAGTTAGATAGTAACGTACAGTGAAACAACATTGATCAACAGTCAATTATTGTACTTTCGTAATTAATTTTACTTAATCAACAACATTAATGTTTATGTTTTTTATTAGGTGAGACTACTACTGGATATATCAACTATTGGAGCATATAAGTATGTATGTAAGTAGAGGTTAGTTAGTAGTTAGTAAAAGTAAAGCATAGAATTGGTTAGAAGTCACATTAAGAAATAATAAGAAACAAGGAAAAGTTTTTAATAATTGATATTCTCTGCTTTTCATTAAGCATAAATTATATTGTTAACCTGATTCTGTATTTATATACTTAAGCTTTCGTTATTTAATGAGGTTTCAAAATCTAAACCAAACTTACGAGGGTAATTCTAAAGGTGCGAACATCAATAAATAGTGTATTAACTTTTCATAGAGACCATTCGAGCAGAACGGAATATTCATAACCAACAATGCGATTAAATGAAAGTTTTGACTAGAAATTCTCCTATTCATTTACTTTTCATCAACCTTTCAACAAATGAACGACACAGAAAACTTATTACAGATTCCATGTCAGAGAATTGCTCATATTGCCCCTTCGTAAAATTATTCTTGTACATTATAACGACTAGTTAAACGACAGATTTGCTGCTACCTTAGTGTTGTAGCGCTACCCTCGCTTATGAGTTTGTGTTCTTTGTGTTTGCATGAACTATGATAAGGCGTTTGTGTAAGTTGTTTCTAGGTTTTGATGGTTTGTGCTCAAAGCTACTCGGCAAAACAAATGTACGAAACAAAGGACAAAGTTTGCATATTCAGATAGACTGACTCAATATACAAAAGCACATTTCATGGTCATTTACGCAACTTATGTTCATATGATACATATAAAAAATATGTATGGTACGGCACATAAATGAATAAGAAAGATAACAATAATTAAATGAGCAATTTGATCATTTAAGAATATGAGCACAAGAAATGTAAAGGATATTTTCTTTGTTTCTGTTCATTTTGAATTTTTTTTCTTGTATGTTTTCCTTTCGACGTTTACTTTCGAGCATACTCAAGTTTATTGGCAACAATGTCGATTTAGGTTTACCTTCTTTATGTTGTTGAAGCAATATTTGCTTCCTTGTATGTATTTTTATATGTATGCATAATTGTGTATACGAATGTACGATTGGATGAATCAAGAGTAGAGCAAAAGCAAACGACATTCTGTTTGGAAGTTATCAAACATTGATCTAGATCTAAATGTATTGTAGGTAAAGGTATGCATAAATATATATAAAGATAATAAGATGTAGATAGGTAGGCACAAAATTAAAAGAATTTTTACAGCGTTTTAGGTTTTGCTTTTATTGCTAATTTCACAGACACACAAAAGTTATTGTTGCTGTTGATCGGTTTACAGTAGTACACAAAAGTATGAGTACAACCATGACAATCAAGTACTTTTTTTTATTAAATTTTTATTTTCTGTTTTTGTGTTTTTTTTTTTTAGATTGAGATTTTTTTTTTTTAATTGAGTAAGTATTTTTATAAGAGAGTATGCATTGTTCATATTTTTTATACACATGGCTTTGAGCATTAAGAGCGCACAGTTTCTGTATAGACATAGAAATTATAGTTTATTTGGGAGAAAGGAAGTATTGGGGAGTAGGGAGGGCAACATGCAGCGACACATAAAAAGGAAAATTAAAACTGAAAATGGAGTTTGGTTAAGGACAATACACACACACACAGACAGAATAACAAAATACTTGTCGATATGAAATAAAGATAAAAAGTATAATCTAAAAAGGCACATAAAGGCTTTCATCTGATTAGACACAATTTTCTTTTTATATTTCTTTTAGTACTATGCTATTTTAGGTGTCGGAAATGACCGCAAAATTAAGCATAAGAATAACGATAGAAACTTTTGAACTCTTTTTCTAAAAGAAACAAACAACCAATTTAAATTCCAATTATATATAATATAAGGTTCAACTGAAATCAGGAATGAAACTGAAAACGGAAGAGAAATCTATTATAACTGGATGTTACATTTTTATATTTTTTAAATTGCATCGTAGTTTGTATGTAGTATGTTTAAGTTTGTTTGGCTTAAAACTATTATGATTTTCGTTGTAACATTTAACAGAAAAAAATATTATATTATATATTTTTCAACTATATTTTTGTCTGCAACTAAAACTAAGCTTATTTAGGCTTTAAATAAGGCATTTGTTTGGTTTTTGTTTTCCAGGAATTTTTTCAATCCATACTTCTTAGGAACATTTAGCCAAGTTGTCTGTTGTCTCTACGTATATGTTAATGGAACGAATATATATATATATATATATATATATATATATATACATATATATATTATTTGTATGTATACGTATATATGTTTGTACAATAACTATATATATATATATATATATATATATATATATATATATATATATATATATATATATATATATAATAAATATTGTTTTTCTTTATGCGCTCTCGCTAAATTATAAACTAAGCTTATGGTCTCTCTCACAGCTAGTTTGCTACAATAACTAATATCATAAATAAGGCTGGCCGTTGTTTCCTTTCATTATCATTGAGTTATCGATTTTTGTTATTTCTCTTGTGGCGTTGAGCTGGCCTCTCAGTACTACAGTAATTTTTATATGTCTTTAACTTTGGAGGGATTTTTAATTTATTAATATTACTTGCTCAGTAAATGCCTTGGATTTTGCTCTGTCACTACTTTTAGTAGGATAGGCCTAATTAATAACTAACTTTTTTAGACTGAATCAATATTGTGCTTACGCAGATTGTTTGTTCTTTTTTCCTACATCAGATTTCATGGTGGCAAAGCTATTAATCCACACACCCACACATAAGTCGCACACACCCAAAAAAAAAAAAAAAAATACTAACTGAACTAAGTAAATGGAAGACTTTATCTAGAACAATTAGGAGCTTTTGCCAATGTATTCGCTAAGTGTCGGTTAATGAAGTTAGTTCTTGAAAGTTTTGCTTAATTCCTATCCAAATACACTACACAGAGAAAAAAATTAATAAAAACATTTAGAGAATAAATCAATAATTGAACAGATTTTAAATAAAAGATATATTTAAATGTAGTAATGTAATACGATATGTATAAGAAACAGATGATATTGACTCTTCTCTGTGTAGTTAAACAAAAATTTAAGGCAAATTGTGTTAGACAAAATAATAGTTAAATGCATTGTAAGTCAAGCCAAACATAACAAATTGACACAATCAATCGCAGAACATCAGCAAAATTTTAGCGGATTAAAATATGCATAACATTTTGTTTTTCTTGAATTTGATTTTCTGTTCTTTTCAATTGTATTTTCAAGTGCTGATGTCATTTAATACGGGGAAATAAAAATTAGCAAAACTTTCAATACGATTTACGCAAGAGGGGGAGAGAGTGACACAACGAAAATTTTTTCGGTAGAACACGTTGCGTATGCGCAATGCAATAAATAAAACATAAAGATATGTAAGTATGTTTGTGTGAGTGTGCTAGTGTGCATTGACTGCTCATTTTTTTTTGGTACAAACCAATGAAAACTTTTAGTACAAACTGGTGAAAACAGTTAGTACAAAGTACAGTACAAGTACAGTACAAAGTTCAATATATAGAATGGATCGAAAGTGTCGTTGTGCTGCATGATTTACATACTTTTAGCGATATTAAGAAAATGAAACCGTTGCACTCTTGCGAGTATGTAATAAAAGCATAAAAGCATCTTGACCCTATAAAGTATAGTTTCTTGGGCTGGCTCTATAGTCGAGTCGAACCATTGTCAAGAACAAAATTTGTGAAAGCAGACGGCCAGTCTGATCTACTACTTATGCAGTATTTACTCTTGTATAGCGATGCGGTTAATTACTGCATTCGGTAGAATTCGAGTAATATCAACAGGTACGATCATCGTAAACACCGTAGGAGATTACAGAATTTTCGTCACATTGTAAAGTACGCGAATATAATTCCGGCCTGAATGGTGTGGTGTGTGTGTGTGTGTGTCAAAATGGCACCTAAAGCAGTTTACATTTAATCACAACATACAATTATGGCCTAAACGGAAGTTCATACATTTCTAATTCCTAATTTTTTGATTATATAACTTATTCTGTTTCAGATACCGTTTTCGCAAGCATTTTGGCTCCGCTTATGAACAGTGTTAGCTAAGAGTTACATTTATGTATAATAAGGAAGTACTTTGAGTTTCTTTTCTTTCCGCTTTCAATTTTGAATTTGGCTGGAGTCTGTTAATGTGAGATAATGTGTATGTTTGTGTCCGTGTTAATTTGTCTGTGTCGATGTGTTTTCAGATTACAACAAGCTGTATTTTAGTTTCATTTATAGGACTAATTTTATACATAGATAAACAATAAGTTGTTATTTCATTTATTGCTAATTTTATATTATGCTAAATTTGCTGTTGTTTTTGCTTGAACTTGGGAGTTAGGGGTTGGGTTGTTGTTGCTGTGGGTGTTGCTTGGTTGCCTGTTCTAGCGGCTATCTTCATTGTCACTGGAGCTATTTTGCTGCTGTGCATCGCGCTCCTCCAGCAGGCTGCGATTTAGCTCTTGAATGCGAGCCGACAGAGCACGACGGCGTGGGGTGCCGAATGAAGGCAAAGGTGGTGGCTCTATCAAAGTGTTTTTTTCGCCTGGATTCGTTTTTGAACGATGTGGGGTGAAGTTATAGATATTGGCGAAACACACACATGTTTATATAAGATTTTTGTGGGTGTGTGTGTATATGAGTGAGGTGAAATTGTTTCGTTTTCATTTATTTAAACGAAAGTCATAAGTGTAAAAAAAGTAGAAAAAGAAGAGCAGAGAGAAGAACAGGTTGGTTGTAGGTTCATATTGAAGCTTACATTTTAGAGAGAGTAAGAGAGAGAAAGATTTTGAAAGATAGATGTATTTTTAGACGTTCCAAAAATACTTCTGTCTCTTTACCTTGTATTGGATTGGTTTTGATTTCGATATTAATTTTTTTTTTTTTTTGTCTAAATAACAAGACTACAATTGGCTAAGTAGAATGGGTATACAATATGCTTTGATGGCTATGCAATGTGTGTTTTTTATATAGGGTATGTATGTAGTAGGTGTATAGTTGATATGTAATCAGCACTTGAAAATTTTCTAAAATATATTGATTTTTTTGTATGATTTCTATGTAATTTTAATTGCATTTTTTTGTTTCTGTTATTTATAATATTCAAAATGGAAAATCTAGATTGAACATTCAAATTTGTTTTAAATATAAGAAGCAAGCTTGGCTTTTAGATTTAACTTAAAAGGAAAATGAGAAATTTCAATTGTTGGCGCCAAATTAATTTGCACCAAACAGAAAAGAAAATGTTTAGCTAATAGATGAATTAAGCATGTTTGTAGAATACGGCAAACTTAAGTTTTAACTATAAGGCAATTTGGATTACTTGGAAAACTATTCCATTTTAGCTTTTCAATACCTGATGCCGAAATTGTTTATGTTGAAACATATTTTGTTATGTCTCGATATGGTATGTACAAAAGCCTGACTATTACTATTTATATGTAAAAGGTACATACTTTTCGGAATAAGCGGAATAAAGAATTTGAAGCAGATTGGTAATTACAGTGAAGATAAAGCCAAAATCGTAAAGTGCTTTTTAATTAAAGCATTTTTGGCTCTGGGCTTTTGTGAAAGGCTACAAAGAGGATATAAGTATGTGTGTAAATATAAGTTCAGTTGGAGGTCAAGGCAGAAATACTGGTACCGGGTGTATATTGATTATGGGCAATACGCAATGTTAGTCACCTGGAGCGCTTCGCACATCAAGGGTCTGCCTGCCTATATTGGGTGTACTTTGTCTTTTACCCTTGGGGTGCACGATATTTGTTTGCTTGCCTAAAATAAAATACAGGACAAATGAGGAAGAGGAGGAAATATAGTATTGACAGTTCAGATCAGATTTAGGCCTAGTTTGAATACAGTTAGTTATATGCACGATCTATAAGCTTGTGTCGTATTCAGAGAAGGTGGAAGAATGAAGAGTGGTACTATATTTGCCTTCTCACTTATATCTCGGGCTAGGTACAGCAGTAAAGCATTTGCCTAATTGACCATTTGTGGGTTAGGTTTCAGTGTACATATCAATGTGTGTGTGTATGTATATGTTAAGAGTGGAGCTCAAGAGAAAGCCTAAGGGCTATAGAATCTTAAAGCTATATTCATTTTGCTTAACTAGTTTACAATTGAAAAATATGGTCGTTAAACTATCAATAATTACGTCCAACAATTTCTATCTTCATCTTACGGCTTAGCAGTCGTTCTTATTCTTATCAAAAAATAGTATTTACACGCATGTTTTTTGATTTTTCTTTTTGTTATTGGAGAATAAGTTAAGTAAATCATATGGGAATCCAAAGAACAACGCATGCAAAAGGTAAATAAAAAGAAGCTAGAATTAAAAAAACACAAAAATAATGATGTGAAAGGAGAAGGGATGTGGAGTTATGGCCAGAACACTAACATTGAAAGCAATTGCATGAAATCGACATATAAATAATCGACTAGCGATTGATATCTACAAGTGCATCTACACATATTGTAAAAATTAAAGATTACGAAAGTTACGTAAGCAAATTTAATTGATAGATAGATAGACAGATAGATAGATAGAAAGGTAGATATATAGATAGACAGGTAGATAGGTAGGTGGACAGATTGGAAGGATGAAACGGAAGTGGTGGGGGAAGGATTAAAATTGAAAGTTAGCTTGGATGTGGACAATCTGGAGGAACGGCCACTTACCTGTGTCAACAATCACATCGATGAGATCCATGGATTTGGCGAACGCATCTTTCAGATTTATATGATGGAAGGAAACAATGCTGCCCTCGCGTTTGGCTCGATCGAGCGCCTCTCGCCTTTTGAGGGCCTTCTCGCGTCTCATCTGATTCTTATAAAATTCAGCAAAATTGTTAACGATGATGGGAATAGGCAAAGCGATTACCAGAACACCGCATATGCAACACACAGTACCAATAACCTTTCCCAGTGCAGTTGTGGGATAGATGTCCCCGTAGCCAACAGTTGTCATTGTAATACCCGCCCACCAAAATGTTTCCGGTATTGAAACGAATTTTGTATCCTTTTCATCCTTTTCGGCAAAATATGCCAGCGAAGAAAATATGAGAACGCCCATGGCCAGGAACAGCATTAGTAGACCGAGTTCCTTATAGGAGTTACGCAGCGTAAAGCCTAACGACTGCAGGCCCGTTGAGTGACGGGCCAGCTTAAGGATTCGCAGGATGCGCATGATGCGAAAGACTTGCACCACCCGGCGCACATCCTGGAACTGGTCCGTTGCATTCTTATTCGTTTCCAATAGAAATAGTGAAACAAAATATGGAAGTATTGCCAATAGATCGATTATGTTCAAGCCACCCTTAAAGAACTTCCACTTATCCGGCGAGGCGCTAAACCTAAGGATATACTCTAGGGTAAACCACGTGATACACACGGCCTCAACCATTGCCAATTGCGGATTATCCTGTGGCGTACCATTGTCAATATGTTGTAGTTGTGGTAGGGTGTTCAACGTCAGGGCTATGGTAGACAGGACTATGAATAGTATGGATATCACTGCGATAACCTGTGAACGGTAAAGATAAATCGAGACTTTGTCGAGACCATAATTCAGCAAACAACATCACAACGATCAAAATTACGATAATTATTACGTTTCAATTAATTTGTTGATATGGCTAATTTAATTAATTATCAAACAACAAACAGGGTTACAACAACGCAATAATAATGAGCGCCTTCTCCAACTCTAGAAAGATGTCCTACCATTCCGTGCATTCATCATTCATTTGCAATTATTTATTTAGCTTCTTTCTCGTGGGGGGGAAGGGCCGAAGTTGTTGATAAGGGATCACTGGTTATCTGATTATTCTCTGCCATTACAACAGGGGTCAATCAATGAAGAATTGGCTTGATACAGACTGCACAGTCGACAGTTTAAATTTTAACCAATGATAAATACATGTATATAAGCCACCCAAAATCCAGATCTACTAAAGTGGAGTTTGAAGACAATGCCAAATCTAATTAACATCGGTCGTCTGTATCGTTAAGCTCGTAGAATTAAAAAGTTATTCCAACTCGAATAAATATCAAGGGAAAGCGAAATCAGCTAACGGTACTTAAATTTTGGATTTTTCTGCATTTCTGTCGCATTGATTTTGGTTGGGTTTTAGTTGGGAAACCATTTTTTTGTTATTATTTTTGTACTTTTCAAAGGCTGCAGTACTATATGTGAAGTATATATTATTTATCGTAATCCTTCTTGATCATACAAACTGAATAATTAAATCAAACTTTATAGTGAAATATAAATTAGTAAAATTATGTATAAATAACTTAAGTGTGAAATTAACTTGTTTCCTTTTATTTCAAAATTGTTTTGAGTCATAGAAGCGAAAGAGATATCCGAGAACAATTAATCTCTAGACTTGTGTATGTGTATCGCGTGTCAAATGTGTGTATGTGTGTGAACTAATGATCGATTGGTAGTGGTGTGTAGAGACGAGTGCGTGTACTTTGTAGTTAAGTATTAGGTTTGTGGGTTTTTGTAGAAGTGGCTATAAGGACAAAAGACATGACGTAACACAAAAGCCGCAACAAACCTACACCTACATAGGCAAATACTTTCTAAAAATATTTATTTAATTGTTGTTTTTTCAAATAAGAGACGCTACCATCGGGTCTGCAGTCGACATTTTATCTTTCGATCTCACTCGATTCATTTGAGATGCATTTAAACGATTTTGTGTTTTCAATTCGCTGTCAGTGTTTAATTGTTAATCTCCAGTTTAACAAAAATAAAACCAAACGAGATAGGTAGGACTATACTTTTAAATAAAAATCGTTATTGTTATTGTTCGCTCTAGCAAATTACTGGTAGATAGGAAAAAAAAAATTAATGCACAACTTTCGTATCAAACCATTAATATTGTTACTATAGATAAAACAAAAAAAAAAAATAAACTCCAATTTAAACATCTTTAATTATGATACAATATTTAAAATAGGTTAAAGGGGAATACATAAACAATTTTTAATTTATTTTAGTTAAATATTTAATGTAATTTACTAAACAAATTGCATATCGCATTTAGGGGAAATGAGACAGATATAAATGAATTTTTGACAGCAAACGCAATGCAATTTCAATGCCAAAAGAGAGACACACACAAAGAGAAAGAGAGACAAAGAGAAAGAAAGAGAGAGAGAGATGAGGTAATTAGACAGACAGAGAGAGAGAAACGTAACAATGGCCATCTGATTGCCATATGGGGTCACATTTGTTATGTATATATGAATGTGTATAAGTATGTGTATGTCAATGAGTGATGTTTGATTTGATAGGGACTGAGATAGAGGCATCTCAGATATTGCCTGTTATATTGAAAATTGCTTTTCATCTAAATTATTGCGCATGGTGATATGCCACACCTCTCTAGCCCAGCTTGCATGTATTCATATATGCACGAGTTTGCGGGTGGTTCGGTGTGTGTCATTTAGCCCATAAATTTGTGTGTGTCCGTGTCCAGATCTACCATAGTAGGCCACTGTACGCAACCACGCAGTTCTGGTCGGTAGGAATCGATTATATAAATTGTGGGTAAAAGGAAGAGGATAAAGATTTGGTGGGGAGGAGGAAATTAGCCTCAATGGGGTAGGTGAAGTTGGACATTTGTTTGGAACTTGGCATTCGAGCTGTATGTTTTGAGGTTTCAAGAGATATTGAATAAGGCATACATAGGTTTTTATGCAACTACTATTTAAGTAAAAATTATGTACTCATAGGCAATGATTCATTACATAAGTGGAAGAATTTATTAAAAATTAAATAGTAGGGATCATAAGATGAATTAAAACAAAACATAAAAACTAATTTAAAAAGTCTTTAAAGATCGAATATGATGTTAGAAGAAACTGAAGATATAAATGTTAGACAAGTATAGACATACAAAGAAAGAGATAGAATTGGAAAAGGCGAGATATAGATAGATATGGATATAGAAAAAGAGGCAGTGAGAAAAGGGAGTGTACTCATAGTCGCTACAATCATATTTTGATATTTACACTATGTATTTAATGGCAATTGCAATCGATTGAAGTGGTCTTCGGGAAAGTTAATTAAATTTCATATTACCAGCACGAACTACTTATCGAGGACGGTATACGTTATTGTAGGTTGGCGGATGTGGGTGGCACAGGGCGGGATTATAGAAAAAAGGTTCACAACTTTCTACTGGATGTGATATCAAATGTATGATTCGAGCTGACTTTTTACTGCAACTTACGCTTTAATTTGAATTTCGATATAGAACACAGAATGCATTGGATAGGGAATGTTGAAAAACAATAATTTGTGCGAAATTGTATTTTAATTTTATGTTTTTTGGAACCGCTACCATTGCTGCTCAGTCATGATGAAGGGTAAATGGAGAGAGGGTCGGGCTGGAAAGGTTAAATGTAGGTTAAAAAAAAAGTTTTTTATGAAGTTGAAGGTAGCACAGTTTTACATTTTGATTTTGGATTTTACGATTGGATTAAACAAAAACTGTATTAAGATCCAAAGGAATAAAGAAGAACAACTTAAAGTAAAAAGCATTTGACGACATTGAAACACAAAATTGTTTTATCTATATGAAACAAAAATTGAATTAACTTTCCTGAACTAAGCCTAAATCCATTTAAAATACAATATATATATATATTGGTATATAAATACATATACAAATATATTATATATAAATATATTTAGGTATATATAGATACATATATATACAGATTTATGTACATATATGGCAATTTGTAGTGATGAAACAAAACACGAAGTATAGAAAAGGGAAGAAGAAATCAACAAAATCCAATACACATCGGTACAGGTTTATATACCCGTATAAAGTATGTAGATATATGTATGTATGTAGGTACAGTCAACTATTATTACATGCATTGGATATATTGATAAATTTATAGTTTACAAGGTACACATACAAAATTGGTCTTTACAAAAGATATAACTACAATAAAATATACATTTACGTACAATGGTTAAAAATAAAAAACGGGTGCAGAAAACTTTGATATTGCTGGGTAAATTGCGAGGTGGATTACTGAGTGTACCAATGCCATCTGCAGTTAAGAGGTGTGTGTGTGTGTGTATGTTTATATTTTAGTTAGGTGTCTGAAAATAATTCAACTATTCGATTTCCAAAGTTTAAAAGGGTTTGTGGATTGGTATTTAAAACATTCAGTTTGGTTTGCTTTAATGCTCTTTTGGTCGGTTATAGTTTCGGATTCGGTTTTGTGTTGAGGAGGGACAGGGTGCATGAGTTGGTTCGCATACTTTGTTCGACTTACTAAAAAACAAACAAAATTCGATACAAACGGCTATTATAGAATTCAGTATGATCCAACTAC
Organism: Drosophila austrosaltans; assembly: GCA_035045865.1. NCBI lineage: Eukaryota > Metazoa > Arthropoda > Insecta > Diptera > Drosophilidae > Drosophila > Drosophila austrosaltans. The sequence goes on along the minus strand of JAWNOQ010000207.1, from coordinate 435,962 downwards.
GAAATTCTATATCCTAGAAGCATACAAAATGCAGCAAATTTGGTGGGTAAATATTTTAAGTAAAAGTTATTTTTTAAAAGTTGTTCGTTAACCAAGTAAGGAACAATAAATTGAAAAAATAAAAATTTTAGTTGGTAAATGGATTTAATATCACATTTGGCCCGTTTTCATAATAGTTTAGGACTCCCTATTGTTGGGTGAGAGGTGGAGGAGGGTTTCTTTAAGTCTTAAATTCGGTTGTGAATGTATCTACAGAGTCATATATGTATGTATGTGTACTTGTGTATTGGTGTGGTTGTGTTTGTGTATATAAAGTAGTTAAAAGAAGAAGCTTATAGACCAATATAGTTAAGGACAATTAAGATCAAAGAAAAATATAGATTAAAACACAATAACATTTCTAGTTACACAAATTTCATTGTACGCAATAGACGACAACAAGAAGACATTAAATATCGACAAATACGCGACTATATGTACATATATACACATACGCTGTACATGTATTTTATATAATCACATGGCAAACGGAATACTTTAACAAAAGAAAAACAAGAGCACAAAAAAAGTAACACCTAATTAAACAACGTTTTAGCTTTTGGTAATTAATCCTTGCAGAGAGTTATGTAAAATCTAATTTTGATAATGAAATGAGAACATTATATAACCAGCGTGTGAACACACTGTAGCTTTAATAAGAAGTTGAAAAAAGACTGCAAGAGCATTGAATTTTCGGTGTGGCGAATAAGTTTTAATGGTTCGGCTAACGTTGTTTAATTTTGTGTTTGTAAACAAACAAAATATTAAATTTTCTGTTTGGCTGTTTGTGTTTTTTTTTGTGAGCACGCGCTTTTTATTTATTGTAGATTCGAATTCATTTCTTTTCTGTTTTGTTTAAGTTTGTGTGAGTTTTAGTCCCTTTCATTAAGGATCTCAACTAAAGTATTCTATATATCTGAATACGATACAAGTCTTTCCTTTCTTTTGGTTCTCATATTTATCATTTCGTTTGAAAAAAGGATGTGTTTAGGCGGAGTATTAAAAAGTAACTAAAAATATACAAAAATTAAGAGGTCTGTTTATCTTTAACTCCTGAGTGAGTTTTATTTTAATGAAAATGAACAGAAATAAATATACATAAATACAACTGGCAAAGAGCTCTGGAAATTTTTCATTACCTTGTAAAAAAAGAACAAAATAAAAATTCAATTTTGATATGGCTTCGACCATACCTCACATGTAAATGTAATATATGATTTTCATAATGTATGAGTTTTTTCCCCAATAAGAGAAACATTTAAAAGTGTTTGATAATTGAATCGACAGGATTATCGAATTCAAGCAAAATGTATTAAATCAAATTTTGCTTGCCTTTAGATATGTGAAATAAAAAATACATAAGTCAAATAAAAAATTTTAACTGAAAATCGAATGAAAAATTATTGGAGATGCACCCAAAATATGCTGTAATTATTTCCATTTCTGCTGTAATTAGTTCCATTTTCTTAATTTTTACTCGCTGAAGCTAACAAAAATCGGCTGCATATATACAAGCTAAAGCAGAGTATATATATACTTATTTATATATATGTATATATACATTTATGTGTGTATGGGTTTGTGTGTATGTGATTAAATTAATATATATTTATGTATATATTAATTTCACGATAAGTAAGCTAAGCTGAACACACAGTTGGGGTTTTGGTATAAGAGGAGCAAGCAAATTCGGCGAATGGAGTGACAGTGAATGACGGAAAGTCATAAAAATATCTCTAGTCAACTCGAGCGCCACGTCCAAATAGTGCCCTAAATTGTTGGTTAACGGGTTTGCCTATGCTTCTAGAAAATGGAAATGTATTACAACACTGATTTGGCCGCTTCTCCCCAAAGCTCTTTATTTTACAATATTTCGAGGATTTCTACAGCACACCTGCCGCCTGGTCATATCGCTTATTGCCCATTCCCAAACATTGTTACAGGGGGTGTTTTAAGGAGTAAGAAAACACATTAGAGATAAAGATAGAGAAAAAGATATTACTTCACCATCATCATCAACAATTAAGAGATATATATTAAATATGTAGTTGCACAATATACATATATATTTAGATATATATGTATATAGGTATATATAAGAATAAAAAGATATTGGTATGTATTATTTTGTGAGATACTGTGTATGATTAAAAAAAGATTGGATTAGAAAACGATTAGTAAATAATTTAGTTACAACAATTGGTTTTTTTAATTGTTTGCTTTTTCATATATATTTGGTTGATTGGTTGTTATTTGCTTAACTCTAACAAGGTTCTCGTTGGTGTCGATGTCACGAGACAAGAAAATGAAAAGAAACAATAAAATAAATGTACTCGACTCTAGATAGGGTTGGGTATTAAATGGATAGGTATAAACATTTGAAAAGCAGGTAAATTATGTAAAATAAACGAAAATCATAACAATATGTGCTGCATACTCTTAGGGCCATTATCCAGAGCTTTAACATTTAATAAGTTCTTGTAAATATAAAGTTGGCGAAAGCCAAATTTCTTCAAAATTCAGAGAACTCACTACAATCAACAATTAGCAGCAAGGGAGAAGTGTTACGGAGCGCGCACGTCACTGTATATACTGTCCTGTATGGTCTTATAATTGTTTAGTTCACAGTTTGATTTGCTGGTTAGACAAAGCAAAGGCAGATCAATTGCATCAGATTTTTGTTATATATATAATATTTATGTATTTGTAATATATCTCAATATATATATCAGACTTTTTATCTCAGCTGTCTTTTATACAACACTGGGTAGTTAACAGCGCAGATGCAGCGACAACATCAGCAGCAGCAGCTGAATTAGAAGCAGCAAAAATATATTTTTTACAGTTTAAGCACCAGCATTAAAGCTGTTGAATAGAAACAAATATTCTTAAGGATTTATTTTGGTATGAGTATGAGTTCTTCTCCAGTGCAAGCAAAGCGTATTTTATTTCTTATTTAAAAATAGGTGGAAATTGGATTGGTGATGTTTTAGGCAACGTTTTGTACAGCATTTCCTTTCAGTTAAGTTAGAAGAGTTTCTCAAAGATATTTATTGCTATTATTTTTACACTATTTGGATTGTGATTTGCTTGATCTGCTTTAATTAATAGAATTTGAAAACTCTAATAAGAGCATTATATACGATATAGAAATAAGAGTATGATGAATATTTTTGTGTTTGTGTATATATGAATATTTATATATACATAACTATACATGAGTATACTACACAGTGATGCAAGCCCAGAGGGCTTAATAGTGTAAAAATAATATGGATTGTAGTTTAAGATTGATTGTACAAATAAAAATTAAACTATAAGACAAAAAAGGGAATCAATGAATATACATAGATATGAAGGCGATATCCAATTCCGATTCGTAGTGGTGTTCCTGTGCCGGAAACATTTCCGTCTTTAAAATTGTATATTCTACACATAGAGAATTAAAAATGGTTTGGCAGAATAACGAATCGGAATGAGAAATAAACTTAATAGACATTAAAAAAAATATAAACAAAAGGTTTTTACAAAAAGTTTAACTATAAAGTAGAGAGAGGGATAGAGAGGGGAATAGAGTTTCTTACTCTTGACATTGCCACAGATTTACGATCAACACTGTTAATAATACACTTGAATACGATATTGACACATCAATAAAGGATAATTGGATAGATCTAGGAATATGGTTAATGGGGAGGGGTTGGTGGCGGGTTGGATGTTTTAGGAAAAAATGGAAATGATTTAACTTACCCGCGCCGCAAAGCTCGTGTTGGGCTTTTCAAGCAGTTCCCACAGATATTTCTGATATTCAGCGCATTTACCTTCGCCAAATTCCTCTTCATCACGTTGGCGCAGCGACTCAGCTTCCTTTCGCATCTCCTCATGAACATTTTCCTTGCGCTGATGGTACTTGTGCTGGCAGCACGATTCAAGATATAGTTCGTCAACGCCCCAATACTCCAGATCATCACTAAACGCAAGCACGCACATCTCATCCACAATGTGCAATTTCCCGGTGCGGTAGAAATTTAATATCGAGCTAAAGCTCTTTGGATGGCGATCGAAAAAGTATTCGTTATCAACCAACGAGTAGTCATCGCATAGCTCAATGATGGCCTCGTGAGTGGTGCACTCCCTTAGGCGGCCCAGTCGTGTGTGCGGCAGCCGTTCCAGTGTGCGCCAGAGGACCTCGTGCTTTACGCCACCCACATTGATGGAGACGCGACTATTTAGCTGCTTCGACTGGGCTATCATGAACGGCTCTGGCGGCGGTATGGAGGACATGGATCGGGAATGTGTCCGCTGGAGGGCGCCAGTGGTGTTGCTGTGGCTAAGGCCCGCATTGGAAGCAGAGCCACCGCCCAGATTAATGCTGCCTGTGGCGTTTGTATGAGGTCCGCCAAGGCTGCCACCACCTGGGCCGCAGCCGGCTCCGCTACCACCACCACCAGACACCCCACCTCCTGCCCCCCCTTGGCCCGCCAGAGTTTGCTGGGAAGTTGTGGGATTTGAATGCGTTGGTGATGTAACTGGGAATGGTGCGTAACGAACTTCCTTGCCAATGGCTCCGGTACTGATGCTGGTTGTGCCACCACCAGTTGCTGGATTAACTCCTCCAGCAGAAGATCCCAGACCGAGGCTAGCTGAGGCGGATGGGCCACTAATGTGGCTGCCATCAGCATAATCCAGGTGACGATTGTTGAGGATAAGTGGGCCGCTGGCAACATTTGGGCTAATGTTATAAGCACCACCGCCAGCTGTTGTGAGAGATCCACCGATGCAACCATATGAACTAGTTCCACCGGTTCCCATCGCCCGCTCCCAATCGACATTACCGCTTGTATCGTAATAGGGCTGATTATCGCCGATGTCGGCAGATGCCGCAAGTTGCAATCCGCGGGCAATTGCCTCGTGTTGTTGTTGCTGCTGCGTATGCTGCTGCTGATAGCGCAAATGCTCCGAACTCTGTTGTTGTTGCTGTAGTTGCTTCTGTTGCTGACTTGATTGTTGCTGTTGCTGTTGTTGGCTAGCAGCCTGTCCATCTTGCAATTGCCCGACCATTTGTAATACTCCATTATTGTTTTGAAGCGGTGTTGATTCACCCGTTGCCCAGCGTACCGCCTCACGGTCCCTGTCGCGTTCGCCGACCATAAGTCTGCTACAGAATAAGAGAAAGATAAAGAGAGAGATCGAATTTAGCATGGTTTTTAAAGAGAGTCGTCTTATCTTAAGTACTTACCGCTACATCGCGTCAATGTTTGTCATTACAGCCTCCTGCTTCGTCCTACCTTGTGCGCACTGGCTCACTTTATCGCCCAAGCAATTGATTTTGATTACTCCCTTTATCTAGAGATTGATAAATCTAATACTTAGCAGTAGCCTCTCTTCATCAATTGTGGTCTGGCACTGAATTGGTTTTGTCTGCAGTTGTCGTTTTCATGTCTGAACTTCCGTTAGTGTGTGTGTTTGGGTTTGCTGGTCGTTGTATTTAGTCCTATGATCACAGTAGTATTTCTTGGTTTTTTTTTTTTTTTGTGGTGTAACTGCGGCTGGTTCAGGCGAAAGTTGGCAGCATTTTGTGAGGGGGTGTGGTAGTTCAACTAGCTGCAAACAGAAAAAAAATAATCTGATTATCTTTGGAGCTTCATCAATTAATTATGTACTTATGTACTAGAGTCTACTCTAGTAACTAGACATATTTATATTTTCTTCGATGTTAGCGACCCCCCACCCAAAAATTAGGTATAAAATTGTTAATATTAATAATTAATTAAAGCTACACGGCCAGTCATTTCATAGCCAAACAAAGCCAATTTCGATTAAGTAAATAGATGCAAAACTATCCTGCCAAGGTGCTTAACATAAAAACTGCGCGTTTACGAAAGAAATAGTTCAATCGATTTTTGTTTTATGTTTGTGGTTTAGTTGTGCCCGAGCTTCAACAATTTTTTTTTTTCCTTTTGCCGCACCCACTCCGTTCAACACAATTTAGTTCATAAATCAATAGTTGTGGACGGCTGATAAGATAAATGAATCGAATAGGTTCCCCTTTCGCATTAACCCTTGCGGCCTTCATCGTTTTTAAAAGCAATCACCAATATTCATAGCACACTTTTTTGGTTCATAAATGCCAGGTAATTATCTCATAATTACATATATAGTCACACATGGGGGAGCTGGGGCGGATTGAAAATGAATGAGAAAGGCAAAGGGCCAAAAAAGAGTGGGGTCAGGTCTATGCAGTTCACAGTTGTTTTGCTAAGTCGAGGTCAGAACTTTGCCTTAATTTATTATGGTTAATTTACAAATGCCCAAGGCTAAGCACATAACATTTTCCCTGTGTTTTCCTATTATTATTTCTCTTTTGTTTCGTTTAAATGCTGCAAAATCAAATGCGCACATGCACACATGTATGTATGTATGCATACATATATGTCTGCACATTCATATATACTGAACTGGCTATTTTTGTGGGTCAGTTGAAGTGTTCGACCTTTGCTCAATCGCAATTTCTGCCGCATTGCAATGAAATTTAAATTTTTATACCCCAGCGGAAATGCTTGAAGTAATAAGCCTAAACTGGGTAGACAGTAGTTGAATAATGAATGGTTTTTGCTGCGTGTTTTGGTTAGAAAACAGTCATGCCATATACTTCCTCTACTCAACTTAAACCCTATAAAAAACAAAATATCTTCATATTCTGATTTTGTGCACTTGCTTGTCACTTCTCTTCATTTTGCAACATGCACGAACGAAAATTATTGTTATGAGTCAAATTAAAAATAGTTTTGTAGCATTTTATTCCAGTTAAATTGTTATTTATTATCCATTGGCATGGGGCTGCCCCTTCGGCTAGTTAAAAGCACTTAATTAACAACATTTCTGGCGAGCCTCAGACTCAAAATATTGCATTTTGTTTGATGTATGTACACGACAAATTGTATATGGTGTAATATAAGTTTTACACACATATTTATATACTGTTATATTATGTAAAGGAGTTCATATATTGTAGACTAGAGCTCATTTGCCCATTTAACAAGATTCAAAATTAACAAATATCTAAAAAGCTCATTTCTGCCTTGTCGAAGTTTGTATAGCTTTGCAGTTTTAGACTCTTTGATTACTTTTTTTAAACCATCGGTTAGAAAATAATATGTAAGCGAAATACAAATAATAGATACGGCAAAAAGAAAAAAATTTTGTTTTTTTTTACCCACTTCTTCGATAGTGATTACCTCTTCTGAACTTGCTAAATATGCACATCTAAAAAGGTTATCCAACAAGTGTCAACATATGTAGCTTAAAATTAAAGGTCTAAAAACCATGAACAAATTGCAACGGTGATGCTGATTAACATTATACCATACTTCATGGGATTGAAAATGTATATTTATCTATGTAACACACATCTGGCTATACCCTCTGAAAGGGCATAAAAGGTCGAAAGAATGATAAACTTGAGATACATAAAATTATTATAATTTTATAGGCATTCAATATAAGAACATTTCTTTGGTGAACCCATGGGGTGAAGGGGTACAATAAATTCGCCAAAAAATGTGTGTAACTGGCAGAAATAAACATTTCTGACCCCTTAATCAGCATCACTTTCCGAGTCGTTTGAGACATGTCCGTCTGTCCGTATGAACACTGAGATCTTGGAGACTATAAAAGCTGAATTTAGAGCCATTTATTTTAGTAGCCAATTTAGTTAGTAGATCCGTCGAATATGTACGCAGATTTGTTTGAAAGCAATAATGTAGACAAAATTCATCATCTCTCCAATTCGGACAATAAACATCGGAGATATTCTATAATGTCGAGGGCGATATTGGCTGGCAAGAGTAAGGTGTTGCCGCATGTTGAAGGGATTTTTTTATTAAATTGATGGCGGTTTTGAGAGTGTTTGACTTTATTTAATATAACTAGTTCATACTGGGTATAGTCAATGTCGACAGGGAAGGCTTGCTTACTTCATTTCCATTTTTTTTTTCATTCGCGTGCGGCAAAAAAATGTTTCTTGTTTTGTTTGCAATTGTTCGTAGTGAAAAATTAAAAATCAACCACTCACAAAGTTGTTTTCTGCTCACTGCCTGCTCCATGCAACGTGTTTGCTCCAAGCTCAACAATTAATAATTCTTTTCTATGGCTCTATATGTATGTGTGTATGCATATATGTACATGTGTTTGTGCCTGTGTGTGTCATTATTACCTTGGAACCTGTTGAGTTGCCTTGAGGCAAATGCAATTCATTTTCCATTTTAATTAGGTGAGACCTTTTCGTTGTTCCAGCTAAGAAAGTTCTTCGAAGAATAATTTCTTTTGACAGCCCCAGACCATAGTGCTTCATTAACTTTTTACCAAAGATAATAAAGCTCCAAAATTATATTGCAGCCACGAACAGGTAGTCTTTGTGTATACACACATACATATACGTATACTGTGGTGCTTTACGAGCACTGGCTCGTAAACCCGAACCATACATAATTTGTGCTGACAATATGTGAAAAATTACATAAATGGCATCTTAATTGCCTTCAAATAGTTTGACAACGCCCCCGAGAGTTCAGATAGGGGATGCCAAATGACGGGTGATATTGCGCATTATATAAATATGTCCATACATACATACATATGTATGTAAATGTTACTCAGGTTACGCTTACGTAGAGGCCATAAACAATTAATGACTCGGACAATAGCCATAGACAACATTACCATTAAAGAGCTGCCCAATTTAATGACAATGCTGAAGATTTTGCATGTATGTGATTAATGATTTCTTTGCTTCGACCACGCTAATTAAAAAAGAAATTAGGTAAAGATTGTGTAATATAATTTTAAGTATGGTCTACACCAGCTCCAGAGTTTACCCAAACCACTCTCACGGCTATTAAAACTATTAACTGCGTTTCATATATTGGACTAACTTTGAAGTTCCAATTTGCACTTGATGCAAATCAGGCATAATCACATACCAGAATTCTATTTAACAGTTAACTAGTCCCTTTAAACATAGAACTAGAGTACTGTGTGGTATCAGAGCAATACGACTACAGCAACTACAATAAGAGGCAATCTAAATATGTGCATTGTAAAAGCGTGTCAATGTTATAATTATTATTTTGGTGATTGTTGTTGTTCTCTAGTAGTGTATTGGTTGTTGGTGAGGCCGTAGCCGTAGCCTCAAAATGGAGAACATTTTATCGTCGACTTTTGAGCGCCATGTTGCCATGTTGGACCACTGTCTTAAAATTATGGAGTTATTTTGTTTTGTAGCCACTGAAAACAATTCAGCCAAGTCAAGTGCATTTATTTTTAAATGTATTCGCAGCAGTTTCAAGTGTTTTAAAGGGTTGCGGCTAACAATGCGTCAGCGGCGAAAGACTAAGAGATGGAGGGAGAATGGGCATATGTGGTGCTTCTCCTTACTTCCCTAAACGACGCCAGCTACATCCGGTACCAACCACATCCACCCAGCCAGCAACAACTTTTACTTGCTTTTATTTCGTTAGCTACCGAGCAAGAATTTTGAACAAAGTACCAACTAGTCACACTCACGCACGCACCCAATCGCCGTTCTGAACACTTTGCACTCGCTCAAGGCAAGTTACTTAAAACGCTTTCTGCTCTCATTTCTCTCTCATTCCAATCCAAGCCATATTAGATTTTGTTGCTTTCATTTTTTCCCGAGCAAATGCGAATTATTGACCATTGGCATGCAAACTTGTCTTGACCAAGCCAACGATTTGGCCTTGGCTAACATTTTCGGTTCTATTTTTGAGCTTATTAAATGAGTTAGTAAGCTGGCGTGTGGGTGTGGAGCACTAATGTCTTTAATTTCTGTCTGCATTTAATCAATTGTTGCACATGGCAACCAAAATCCATAGCCTTTAGCTCAATGCACATACAGTGCAGCATACAGCACATTTTATAATATACATATGATCGAATGGTTTGGTTAGATTTATGTGTATTTATTATTTATTATTGAACCATAGCAGGAAGTTAGGAATTTCGAAGAGAGAAAGTAAGTAATGTATGATTAGCTCAGCTTTCAGTATTTAATTTATTCTTACTTCCGCTTCTTTTCTGGCTTAAGTTTGGTTTCTGTGTCCTGTTTGTTAGCCATCTGGCGTCATAATTAAACCATAATAAAACCTGAATAAAATTAACGGGTCGTTACAAAAAATGAAGCAAGCAAGCCGTCCCTGCCCACATTGAGTAAACCCTGTACTATTAAGTTATATTAAATGAAACAAAACCCCCTCGAACACCCTCACTCTTACCAGCCAATGCCGTTTTGCAGCTAGTACAAAACGCACATTTTATATTTTCGACATTTATTGTCCGATTTGGACAAAATTTGGTCAGCTAAAGCAGTTTGGCGATATAATTACGTGTGCCATGAAAAAATACGATACTTTTCATACAGCTCTAGTATTCGTTTTTTCAAATTATGGGGGCGGAAGTGGGCGTGGCACAAATTTGAAACAAACTTGATCTGCCTACACACTAGATGGATCTACAAACAGAATTTGATAGCTCTAGCTCTTATAGTCTCCAAGATCTCAATTTTCATCGGACAGACAGACGTACACGTCTCAAACGACTCGGCTAATGATGCTGATCAAGAATATATGTATGTACATATATACTTTATGGGGTCAGAAATGTATATTTCTGACTGTTACATACATTTTGGCGACTTTAATATACCCTTTTACCCTATAGGTACAGGGTATAAAAATATTAGCACGTTCTTTGAAAATCGATAACATTCATATCCAGTTGGGATTTTAATTTTTGACTCTAATCACTTCAGGGTATGGCATTTGCAATTTAAACCTTAAAACGAATGAAAAATTAATGAATAGATAGATACATGGGATATATGTATGTTAGGTCGGAGCGCCGACTTGAAAATACTCCATGCTAAGGTACCTATGCTACCTCTGCAATAGAAAAATACATACGAGACTTAAAAACAAGTAAACACTCGGTTTTATATGTTCCAGTTCAAAAACTAACATAGCAACTTATAAAGTATTAATAATGAGGGTTCCAATAAGAAAAGGTGTCCAACAGAAGGCCATTGGCCGTTACTGGTTGTAGTCGTTAGTCAGAAATATTTTCAATATGAATGTGTGTCTGCTTATTGATTTTCGATTATAAATCATTGTTTTTTGAATCATGTCCGTCAATCCCAAGACTGCCAACCTGTTTGCTGTGCGTGTTTAGCTTAACGAGGCGAAGACACTCACTCGTATTTCACATCGACGCGACTGAATAATGCATACACAAATCATATATAATATTTATAATGCTTTGGTCTGCTTTGCTGTACACTAGATTCCACTTTTCGTTCTGTGCTGTACTGCGATTTTATTTATTTATTTCGATACTTCCAAATGCGTAGTATGAACATTTATTAAATGACCTGAAAACATTAATAACAAACATAAAAACAAGCAAAAAAAAATTTTTCAAAAACACCTGAGAATCATTTGATGTCACATGAAATGCTTCAGCTGCCCAACCACTGATAATGATAAATGACCTCCAGCAACAGATAAAACACCCATTCATTCTGTTTCATTTGAGGCGAATTCAATGATGGCCAAGTTCTTTGGCTGTTTATTTTTAGACCCTCTCCTCTCTGTCGGCCAATGTAAAAACTTTTTTATTTATCTTACTTGATTCTTGCAAATTTCGCCTGTGATTTAGAAGATATATAATAAAAATACATTCTGAGTAGTAAATCGCTTAAAATTCCACACGGGCCAACTTTTCCAGAACAACATATGCACCGATTGTTTGAGTGAGAGAGAGATAGAAACGCGAGCAATTTGCTAGAAGATTAATTGCAAAACTAAAAATAGTTTTTCGTTTGAAGAGTTTGTGGAGCCTGCTGAGATGATGAGAAAGTGCTGGAGGCACCAATGTGTAGCTTGGAGCATTCGCGTGCCTTTTGTAATTAGTGCTTAAGAACAAGAGTTAGATTTCGACCTCGCATTCTGTCTTAGTTCGCGTGTATAAATGTGTTTTTATTATGATTAGCACATGTTTTCAGCTAGTCTTTATACATAGATTGTCAAATTGGCTGAAAAATAAGCGTTTAACAACTAAGAGAGTGGTTTCCTCTCCTCAAAGAATATGCAACAGCAACCTTTAATATAGTTAATACCTTATTCTGTGTATTGTACTTACTGATCAAATCATAACCCAAATGCATAAAGAAGTTATGTAGAAATGAAGCAAGGATCTTCTGTACCAAGTAGAGATATTTAACATTGTCGAACACTCTCAAACTCGCTACCAATCAAATATAAAATTTACCAAATATTCCGAAACAGCAACCGCACGCTGTCTCGCTCACTTTTCCAGCCAATATGGCACGCGGCATTTCTCCTGTATTGTCTCCGATATATATTGCCCGATTTCGACTAAATATGGATGATGCATGCCCACATTATAAGGAGGGCCAAATGATAATGCAATTCCTTCAAAACTGCTCTAGGTTTTCGTTTTGTTTTTTTTTTATACCCTGTACCCCTGGGTATCTGGAAAAAACCAATTACTAGAGCTTTTATTTAGCATACCAAATTATTTAGCCAAACTGGATCAGCTAACCAAATTTGGTCCAAATCGGTCAATAAATATCGGAGATTACGCCTATAAGTTTTGTACTGAAACGCCAAGGGCGACATTGGCTGGCAAGAGTGAGCAAATTTTGTATTGATGGCTATTTCGAAGGTTATTTTTTAATGTTGGTACAGGGTGTACTCAACGTCGGCAAATTTGAAACAAACTTGATCTGCCTAGACGCTAGACGGATGTTCACAGTAAATTTGCTAGAACTAGCTCTTAAAAAACTACTTCATCTAGTTGGTTTACAGTTTATTACGCTTTCCCAGTTTCCCACTTTGCCCGTATTTTTTCCGCAATTTTTCTGTTTGTTTTCTTTTTTATACCCTGTACCCATAGGGTAAAAGGGTATATTAAAGTCGCCAAAGTGTATGTAAAAGGTAGAAATAAACATTTGCGACCCTATAAAGCATATATGTACATATATTCTTGATCAGCGTCACCAGCCGAGGCGATTGTGACATGTCCGTCTGTCTGTCCATCTGTCTGGATGAACATTGAGATCTTGGAGACTATAAGAGCTAGAGCTACCAAATTCGGTTTGTAGATCCGTATGGTGTGAACGCAGATCAAGTTTATTTTCAATTTTTGCCACACCCACTTTTTCCGCCCTAATTAAGAAAAAATGAATAATTAAAACTATATTGAAAGCATCGAATCCTTATATGGCACATCAATTATATCCAAAATGTTCCTGGTGATCAAATTTAGTCCAATTCGGGCAATAAACATTGGAGATATAGCCATATCCGGTTTGTACTAAAACGCCAAGGGCGACATTGGCAGGCAGGAGTGAGCGAGACAGCATGCGCTCGCTGCTGCTGCATGCAAGGCGAATTTTATTTTAAATTGCTGGCGATTTTGAGTATTTGCCTACATTAAATAACTCTACTTGGTACAGGGTATAATCAACGTCGGCAAGGACGACTTGCTTGCTTCATTTTTGCATGCGAATGCGTTCGGAATAAATGTTGCCGCTGCTGCTGCCGACGCCCAGGAATGCGGCACAAAAAGTAAATCTTTGAACTCGTAAAAATCGATGAGCGCACGCAAATAATTTGTTTACGCCTCACACATTCACATGTGCACACACCCACACTGTCAGGCAGAGACAGGAATAGAACTGCATATACGGATTCAGAGGGAGTAGAAATAAAAAATTCTTTTGTTGGACGTCGTTGTTGTGTTATCTTTACTACAACGTCATTAAATGTTTGCCAAAAGAATGAATTAAAACGGTCTCGCTGGTGTTTTCCTCTTTTTGCTATCCATTTGATTTTGGCCTTTTGCTATCCATTTGATTTTGGCCTGACGAAAATGATGATGACAGCAGTATCAACAGTAACAAGACTCGTTACTCGTTACCGCGCTCTTAGGTGGACCACGCACAAAACGATGTACTTTCAAATTCAACAAAACAATAAACAATTCCCTATACGCTTTAGAAATGACAAACTTTTCGAAGAAATTTTAAAGTTTTGAAAGATTTATTGTAGTTTTCTACTAAAAATGAAGCAAGCAAGTCGTCCCTGCCGACATTGAGTATACCCTGTACCAACTAGTTATATTAAATTAAGTAGAATATCCTCGAAATCGCCATTAATTTCATGCAAAATTCCCTTTAACATGCAGCAACAGCGAACGTATGCTGTCTCGCTCACTTTTGCCAGCCAATGTCGCCTTGGCAATTCAGTGCAAAACTCATATAGGTACATATATCTCCGATATTTATTGTCCAATTTCGACAAAATTCATAAATGTCCGTCTGTCCGTCTGTCCGTCCGTCTGTCCGTCTGTATAAAAATTTAGATTTCGGAGACTATAAAAGCTAGAGCTACCAAATTTGGTGTGAACATCCGTCTAATGCCTAGACAGTTCAAGTTTGTTTTAAATTTTTGCCACGCCCACTTCCGCCCCCGAAAACCGCGAAAATAAATTACTAGAGCTGTATTAAAGATATCGTATTCTTACTTTGCACACCTAATAATATACCCAAACTGCTCTACCTGACCAAATTTTGTCCAAATCGGACAATAAATGTCGGAAATATACGTATATGAGTTTTGCACTGAATCGCCAAGGCGACGTTGGCTGGCAAGAGTGAGCGAGACAGCATGCGTTCGCTGTTTCGCATGTTGAAGAGAATTTTGCATGAAATTGATTGCGATCTTGGGGGTATTCGATTTTATTGAATATAAGGTACAGGGTATACTCAATGTCGGCAGGGACGACTTGCTTGCTTCATTTTTTTAAAGAAATTAACATTTCTGTATAAATTTTTAACTTCCTTTTCTTATTTCATGTATTCATGTACAGTTTGGTTATAGAAAGGTATACAACATTAATAAAAACTGATATACATGTAAGGAATAAACTAAAATCAATTGACGACCTGCATTTAAAATTTATCAACTATTTGCATAGCTATTTATGCGTGTGTCTGTTTTGGTCCCGTTACATATTTGCTCTACTATTTTGTTTATTTATCATTTATAGGAATACAAATGGTATGTTATTTGGATGGGCAGGTGCAGGTAGGGGACATGTGCTGCTAATTTGCATGCAAATAAGCATTCGACGCATTTGCAGAAGTTTGTCTCTGTCTTCTATCCTTTTATATCTCTATTTCTCATTTTTCCTTTCTTCAACATTAAAAAGAAATCTACTATCCAAAACAAATTGAAGAAATTACTCGTTCTACGCAAATCGCTCTCTTCTTTCTAAAAGAGAAAGTTTGCAAGTCGTTGAAACAGAATACCTTTAATAATTAGAGTGTCCACATATGCGGTCCATACTTAAAAGCAGTTAGTATATTTCTCCTGGAAAAAGAGCCAGAAGTGTTCTGTTGGCAACTCGAAGTGTTATACTTAAAATATACGTATACATATATATGTACAAATAAAAATATGTAAATGCTATATATTGAACATAAATACAAAGGCAAGTCACAGTGAGAGCAAATGAAAATCATAATATTTCCAATGTCTCCGAAGGCGGAATGTGAGCGCCTAAGCATGTTTTTGGGCTTGCACCCATTCCCCTTCTGCTGCTTTCCGTTTTTTTTGTTCACAGAGTTTGCTACTGTTAACTGCTACTTCTTGGCCCTTAGAGCCCTTTCAACTCCAAAGAGAGACTAAGGAACTAAGGAAGAGAGAGAAAAAGAGAAAGAGAGAGAAAGCGGAGAGTGGAAGACAGTAAAACTCTCTCTGCGCAAGTTACTTTCCAGTTAAAAGCCTTGGACATATGTATTTACTACCAATTTCTATAAGTTGCTTGATTTTCATGAATGCTGAATCTAGGCAATTTCACAATTTCAATTTCCATTTTTAATGACGTAGCGAAAATATGAAGCGCCCTTTGTCATCTCAGCACAAACGACATTCTACCCGCACTACCTCTAGATGCTATGCGCAGTGTTTTCGGACAAAAAAGCAGGCCATAGCATATAACTCAACCAATGACGTCATCAGTTTTTGTATAGACTCGTAATGAGGTTGTTTGAAGTATTTCTACAACAGGGACGAGACAGGACGACCTACTTTGAGTTCGCATGTACGAGGCAAAACGAAGTTGAAATTGCCTTCGTGCCTCTAATGGAAGTGCGATACTGAATGAAAATTGGAAACAGGATAAAGCTCTCCCAATGCTCAATGCTACTGAAACTTAGTTAGTTGGTAATTCGCATATTTTTTCGGGCTATATTTTACGTTTCGCTTTGGTTGCTTTTGTGGCCGATAAGTCCGTGTGTACCCAAGAGTTCATCTTACTAAATGCAAATGTTGTATGGGTTACTGAGAGTGTGGCGACAGTTGAAGGCTCATTGACGAGGCCACCAAAATGTTAAATTTGTGTTCTCGGCATGAGGTTGAGTACGTTTCTCTTTAATTTGTTTGTGTGTGTTTTTGTACAAGGACTATAGACCGCGAACAACAGACAATTGGACAACGGACTGTGGGGCAGCAAACTTGACCACAGCTCAAACCAATCCAATCTTAATTTAACCGCATTGCGAGAGGCACTCCTTGTTGTTTTTCATGGTACTTCAAGTTTACCAACAAGGTTGTATTGCACAGAATAAAATTTATTATCTAGCTAGTGTACACAAACATATCTACCTTTGTGCTCCTGCTTTTCTGTTTGACCATCTATCGTCTCCTCATCAACATTAACAATATCTTAACTATTAAAAAACGAGGCAACCAGGTTTCTTTTAACGATCTCCCTAAGCCAGCGTAAAAGTGTATGAAGCAATATGAGGGAAGAGTATCTTACTTATAAAAAGCTATCCCTTGATAAATCTTCTATGGGCCTTGTAAATACTTTATTAAACTCATTTAAGTGGGCCAAACGTGATTAAGGTTACGGGAAGAAAAAAAAATTTTGTGTTTTTTAGTAACTGTAGTACAGAAATATCTGTCATTAGCTTAGATGAAATAGTATCAATGCCGCGATAAAGGCAAGAAGGAAATTTAAATTTAGACAAAAGTTTCATTCGATTATCCAACCCAAACTCCCTTCTTTCAAAGAGATTGGGAAGAGAATACTTGTCTAATACCATGGCTACTATGTACTTGGCTTTTTTCCTTTTTATACCCTGTACCCAAAGGGTAAAAGGGTATATTAAAGTCGCTAAAATGTATGTAACAGGCAGAAATATACATTTCTGACCCCATAAAGTATATATATTCTTGATCAGCATCACTAGCCGAGTCGATTGAGCCATGTCCGTCTGTCCGTCCGTCTGTCCGTCCGTCTGTCCGTCTGTCCGTCCGTCTGTATGAACACCTAGATCTCGGAGACTATAAGAGGTAGAGCCACCAAATTTGGTGTGAACATCAGTCTATTGCATAGACAGATCAAGTTTGTTTCAAATTTTTGCCACGCCCACTTCCGCCCCCGCAAATCGCTAAAACGTATTACTAGAGCTGTATTAAAGATATCGTAATCTTACTTGACACACCTAGTTATATACCCAAACTGGACTAGCTCACCAAATTTAGTCAAAATCGGACAATAAATATCGGAGATATACCTATATGACTTTTGCACTGAATTGCCAAGGCGACATTGGCTGCCAAGAGTGAGCGAGACAGTATGCGTTCGCTGTTGCTGCATGTTATAGAGAATTTTGCATGAAATTTATGCCGATTTCGAGGATATTCTATTTCATTTAATATAACTAGTTGGTACAGGGTATACTCAATGTCGGCAGGGACGACTTGCTTGCTTCATTTCTTTTAATTCTGTTTATTATTGGTATTGTTTGGTTTCATGCTTCATTTCTATTATTTCGAATTTCTACTTTTGCTTTTGCTTCTGCCATTTTTATCTATTATTAATTTGCTCGGCCGCAACAGCAACAATAGCGGAGGATGGGTGAAGGGAACTGGAGACTCCACTTAATGATTTTTATTGTATTGAATTCTCATTTCCTGCCGTTTAATATAATATCATTTGGTTATTTTTGGCATAAGGGCCGAATGGAGTCGGCTTTGGCAGTGGTAGATCAAAAACAATAGCAACAATAATACTGACCCCTGGCAAATGTTTTATGTATTATTTGTTGCCCTTTTTTTTTGTTAACTTAACACTTACTTTCTATTAAAATATGTTTTAATTGACTTCATTTCCTTTTTCCATTATTGTTTGATGATTAACCAAACGTGTGTTATTCCCGGATTTTAGCCAAATTAAACTAAAACGCTAGTAGAAAATCACTCAGTTGAATCATCGATTTTATTAACTAAAAACCTCTTACTATTTATTCTATTATCAAATGAATAAATTGCTGTAATGTGTAGTTAAAGAAAGTTTAATTATACATACTTGGTGAATTAGGCAAACGCGTTCTATTGATACGATTTCGAAATATGCGCCAAATGTATTTTAATAAAACTAAAATAGAATAAATGATCTTTATAACAGTATAAGAAGCTTGGCGCTGCAGCAATTGGTTATTTGTTTTATTAAAAGATGTAAGAAAGAAATATATTTGAAAATGGAGTTTTTGGGCCAAGAAAAAGTTCATAGATAGCCTTTCCACTTATCTCATTATTGCGGTAAAGAAGTATAAACGTTATCTATCCAATTTCTTAAAAAGCAGAGGAGGTTCCTCGACGTGTAAGGGTACAAATCCTCGTTGTTTTAATATTTTTATGCAGATTATTTGACTTATAATCTTGTTATTATAACTAATTGCAAATGACGCACCTACTACGTTTTATATTTTTTCTGTTTCCAGGACCTTGTCTTGCTTTTGCTTTTCTCTCAATTTTGCTTTTCAAACGCATTTTCTGGGCCAACTGCCAAACAGAAAAGGCAAATGGGCCAAATAGAATAATAGACATTATTTCATTTGTGGCTGTCATAGGTTTCGGTGCTGTTGTTGTTGACATGTCTAATGACAACATAAATGCGCCAGCATTTAAGTCCACCAACTGCCTCGACATTGCCAACAGTTTCTCTTTTCTTAATTTTTTTTATGTGACAAAAGTCGTAAGGTCGCGAAAGAGAAGCAGTCATGGCCAAAGAAATGAGAAAACTTTTCCACAAGTCGTCATCAAATATTTAAAGATTTTAGTATGTGTAATGTTTCATGCAAAATTAAAATTCATTTCTAATCAATCAAAAATAAGAGCATTCAAAAAGCAGCAGCAGCGGCTACAATGTAAATCTCGAGAACGTGTGAAATACGAAAAAACTTTCCGAATTGCTTTTGCTAATTTCAGAGAAATTGTAATGAATGCCCATATGTTTCGGAAAAAAAACACGAACATTGCTTAGCGGATATATGTACATACAATATTTTTTTTATAAATAAATAAAGAACTACGATTGGCATTTGTAATGACAAAGACAAACATGTTACCGAATATCGATTATTTCGTTATAATCAGAGGCAGAGGTAGGGAAGGTCCTCATCGGAAAACAGTGGAGGGCACCTCAACTAAACGTTATCCGTTTATAGTTTGGTGAGTTTAACTGGTAGGTACATATAAGTATATGTATAAACAGTGCGTGGAAAAAAGCATTTAACTCCCAATTAAAGGCACAAGTAGCTGCAACTAAAATTGAGTATGTTACACTAATGACGCATACGAAAATCCTCCTAACTGTTTATCAGCAGACCTTCGGAATATTCTACCCTATAGATGAATTTGTAAATATACTCTTCAGTAGTTCTCTGCCTCGAGTTCAAGCAACAACGTCAAGGTGGCTCTTCAGTAATGATCCAATTTCAGTTCCGTTTTTATTTTTGCAGTTGTTTTAAAAGCATTAATGGGCTGCTGTTGCCGTCGTCGTCGCCCCTGTCGAAGCTACGTAGGCAGCGACAGATGCTATTTGTGTTCTTGCAGCGGGTACGTCTCTCCCACCCCGCTTCCGCCATCGGCCGCCAGTATGTTTAATTAATGCTTTAGCTAGAGCATCGAGCCTCATACTCTTCTCCACTTTGTTTTCAAGTGGCCGCGCATTTCGACGCATAATTTTCTTTTCTTTTTGGTAGTGGTTTATGGTCAATCAATGGAAGAACAGCTGATAGATATAGGTACATTAAAACACATACATGTACATAGGACAAACATATTCTATATACACAAACATATTGCGCATGGTCGTTGTAAAATCTTGTTCATGAAATTTCAATTAAATTTCTAAACTTTTAATGTGTGTACAACAGACCATAAAATGTTAAGAGCCGACAAAACCTTCAGACACCGCCCAAAAAATTACAGAATATCCTATTTTGTCTTTAACAGCAAGAGGCAATATGCAAAAATTACTCCAATAGATCTTGACTCAGTTGTTCTCTTATTTATTATAACTATATATTTTTTCACATTTGATTTTTAATTTAATTTAATTTAATGCACTTGGCAGCTTTAAGTGCGCATTACCCGAACAAACAGGCCATAAATTCGTGTAGTTGATGCCATAAATGATACTTTATAGCTACTTTTTATTGGCCTGTTTCTCTTACATTGCCTTGCCTTGTTTGTTCTCTGGCCGTCTTTATGTTACCCCCCTCGTCAACTTCTTTTACTTGAGTTTGTCCTCGTCAAGTTTTTGCATTTTTGTTTTGCCTTATTTTGTTTGTATTTGCGGGTATTCGTTATTTGCCAAATTTCCATGCAAACGAGGAGATCGAGCCCCATGGAGGTGTAGCGGGACAAAGAAGACTGTTACAGAGTCTGTGGGGGTGCAGGGAAAGTAGGTCCGTATCTGGTGGGTTCGTCATGTATGCAAAAACAGCCAACAATTTTTGACACATAATTAAGTTTTAATGTTCAAACGCGTTTCAATAGCGATCCCAAAAACATAAATCCATTAAGCGGAAACAAAGGGGAGTGATAAGTTCAAATAAAATAGGATAAAATGCTAAAACTGGGTCAGCCCTCAATTCTATGCTAACATTTCCAGCACATGCTATTGTAGAGGGTCGCCACGTCCATTCGAAGTTATTATCAATATCCGTAAAAAATATATGTATGTAAGCAAAACTGGAAGAGCCTAGAGGTTAGTTAAGATGGTATTATATTATTAAACCTATAAAGCTCTTGGTCTTAACTTGCTGTATATTAGATCAGTAAGTGGGTTATCGTATGTGGTGATCGATTTGGGAAACTTTTCCAATTACCCTCGATGGCACAGCAAAAAAATCAATAAAGCCCCACAATAATGCCATAACATAAACGTGGCATACAGGTGTCCCCAACGAGACATACTTAGCATAGGTACCCATAAGCTGCTTAAGCCTATATTTTCATTTCTACGACAACACCACCTCCACCCCCACTGCATGAAGGGGTACTTCATATTTTTCATTTCTAGCTTTTCAAATGTTGCACAAATGTAATGCGTACATGCAATTTTAGTTAAAATTACCAAAATGACACAATCTAAACGGAAATAAATTGTGAATGCACCGTCTGCGGCAAAGTGAGGAGCAATATTAATGAGGAGAAAGTCGACTTGGACTACGACTAAAATAGATGCAACTAATAAACACAATGACCTTCTCTTTTGCTCCTATTTCTGCTGCTGCTTTCACATTTGCCTGCCACAAACAGTTAATGGGGAGAAAAAACTTTGCTTTCCAAACCCAACCCCGCATGCCTCATAATGCCTTGGCTTGTTATCAGCTGCTGAGGCGCGCACATTTTTAAATTGATGACGGCAACCCCAGGCAAACCAAATGGCTGGCGTTGGCTGCATTTCTTTTTGTGTGTGTTTTTTTTTTTCTTTTTGCCTTAATGTTGTTGGGGTAATGTGAAAATGAGTTTTTCCTAGTTGTATAAATAAATTTTTTATCTGAAAATATATGCGCGCAGAGCAGAACTGGTATAAGAGACGCATGAGAGGTAAGGTGAGGTGCACGGCGACAACTGGACTGCCCAAAGAGCGGAAAGGCAAAAATTATTGCAACAATAAATAATTGTACACTCACTTGCTCACGAATGTCTGTATGTACAATGTAGCAAACAATATTGATATACATATATGTATATGTACATATATGCAATATAAATGTGTATACATATACGTACATACATATAAATTTATATGTATTTAGGTAGATCGAGTGAAAGGCTTGAGTTAGTGTGAACATATGTTTTCCATAAACAATTTTCATTGCGTTATGGAAAATTATTCCTACGTAGCCACTATGAATGTGTTTGTACATAAACAAATACTACAAACAACTTTCAAATTTGTTTATACTTAACCAGCGAAGCGATTACTGAATGGCCAATGAGAAGAAAAAACAAAAACAATAGGAATATGTATGCATGCATGTGAGTGAGGATATGTATGTGAATGTAGTTGTTGATGAGAATTGGGATTGGGATAAGGAAATGGAAGTGAGAAAAGGGAAAATTGCTGCTTCTCTCGATGATGCGTTTGAACATACAGACAGAAACAGCAAGACACATTCGTCACAACGGCACTACGAATTTAAAATGATTAAGCTGAAAATAATATAAAAAAATAAAAATATTTATAAATAAACTTAAAGATAATTGTTGTAAATAATTAAAAAAAAAAAAACAGAAAAAACAAAAATGAAAAGGCAAGCCTGAAAGCGATGTGAGTAACAGTTTATTTTGGTGTTCAGTGTTTTTGACTTTTTGCTAAATTCAAAATAAAACCCACACAAAGGCAAAAAAAAAAAAACAAAACAACATTTTAAAGTTAAAGTGGGGATACCGACATACATATACCCTGCAATTATAGCAATTATTTTCGCCATTCTTGCCAGAACACACATTTATCATTCCGCAAAATCTTTTTTTGGAGTATCATCTACATCTATCCTATATTGCTATATCCCGCGATATGAACAAGAATAACAAAAAAAAAACGACCGAATTTGTATCGGCGGCTAGTCAATATTCCTTCTCGTTGTGTAGATACAAGGTATATAACACCAGGGGCGGATCTTTGGCTAGATTTTGGGGGAGGGAATTCTCTAAGTCTCAAGTATAAGAGTGTTTTGGATTTCTTCAAAAGATTGCTGAAACGTTGTGTCAAACATTTAGTAAGATCATCAATATCGTTCGATGTCATGTCCTTCATCTTCTGGGAAGCAGTGAACATAATTGGAAGCCATCCAGAACTTCTCGAGAAAATCGATTTTTCAAATCCTCTATAACGTTGTCCAGAAGAGGAATATACAGGGACACTCGATAGTAATCTTCACAATTAGATGTGTCGTAATTCTCACGTTTTGTTTGCTTACAACAAATTCTTGGTTTTTTCACTTCTATATTTAATTCATCTGTCAATCCTTTTGCTGCTGTTTAAATTCGATTGAAGTTTTCGTTGGCTTTTTGCCTTGATCCTCCAAAACTGTAAGTAAATCCTCTATTTTTTGAGAGGCGTTCGTCAAATCCATATCTTTTTTCTGAAGAGTTACACTGAGGGGGCGTGTCAAGGACAAGACTTCAGTTAAACAAAACAGCCTACTGATAAAATCGAATGAGCTAAGAGCTGGAAGAAGCACTGTCTCTTTACCCGCTGTTTCTCTACTTCTCCATTTGCTCACTTTGGTCAACGCCTTCATAAATCCACGACAAATTGAAGAACAGAATGATGTCGTTCGACCCATCTCGTATCGCATAAATTTTTGAGCTTGTGTCCGAGAAATTTTGATTTGGGCAATACTAATTATATACATAAGTGATCAAAGTTTAATAATGTTAAATCACCTGAAAAATTTGATTACATGTAAAGCAGACACAGATGTGAAGATATAATAACATTTATTTTAATCTGAATTGTTGTTCAGCATACTAGTGAAATACATTTATTTGACGAATATTTTATTTAAGAGATTATGAATTTGACTACCCGAATTACATTGCAAAAAATTCACATAAATTTGGTAATAGTGTAATATTTGTCAAATAATTTGATATTGCAGAAAATCAGTATGAAACTGATCCACGCAAAGAATTATCTACACATTGAAAAGAACAGAGTTCAAATTTCTCAACTGACTTGAACTTTTGGGTGGGGGAAATTTCCCCTGGTTCCCCCCTAAATCCGCCCATGTATAACACACAATCTCGCACACCTAGAGCGTACGAAGAGACAATGATGCTGCGGTGCAGCATTGCCAGCTATTTTTGTTGGCCCACATATCCAAGATCTCTTCTCTCACTTCACGCTCGCCTTGGCTCTCACGCTCTCTTTTTCTTTCTATGGCCTTTGGTTCGCGCGCTCATTAAAAAAAAATTATTTTTAGGCTATTGGGGAAACCACCTGATAAATAGGCAGAATGAAAATTCTAATTCATACGCTTGGATCAAAATCGAACTGCCTCGACTTTCATTTCTACATATTTCGCATCTGCCTGTAGATATTAACTTAATAAATTCTAAAATTGGTTCAAACAAATTACATAGCTTTTCCTGCTTTATCCATCTTTAGAAATAGTTAATGAAGTATGCAAGTTGGACCTGCCGACATTTCTTGTGCCTGCACCAAGTAAATGTTAAATGAAATATCTCGAGATCGCCATAATTTTAATATAAAATTCCTCTAACATGGAGGAACAGCGAAGGCATGCTATCTCGCTCACTCTTGCCAGTCAATGTCGCCCTTGGCATTTCAGTACAAAACGTATACACTGCGTTTCACTTGAATAGCACACTTGGTTTGGTGTATTTTATTTGATTTAGTAATTTACATTTAATTTAATTTTCCTAATAAAAGTTTTTTTAATGAATAAAATAATATTTAACACAGTTTAAGGCAAAGTGAAACGAAATTTGTGCACTATTTTTAGGTTATTTAGATTTAAAACCCTAAAAACCCTAAACTTGAAAAGTACTGAACATATTTCCGATTCCTTTATTTCAAATAAAAGCTGAATAAATTAACTTTAAAGTTACACCAAGATAATTTCATTTTAATCATTTGTTTAAAAGCTATTGTCCAATAAAATGCATGAAGCCAAGTGTGCTGTTGAAGTGAAACGCAGTGTATATATATGTATATGTTGATTGGCCGATTTGCATGTGAAATTTCCAGGTTAAGCGTCTATCAAATGTTATGCCAAGGTATTTTACTTTGTCGCCAGTTGGTATTTGGGTGTTTTGAATACTGACAGTAGGACAGCTTTCTCTCCTTAAGGTAAAGGTTATATGGACTGAATTGTAGCTTTGAAGAGGCCTCTCTAGGGCAGCATATGTGGCCACCGTAATGGCTTGGTCTTTAACTATAGGCATGTCTGCGGTATATATGTACATATTGTATACAGTACAGGGCGTAATACGCTTTCTTGTGGCACGCCAGAGGAAATTGCTGCGATGGCAGACGACTCTTCTCCACAGCGGACGTAAAATTTTTTCGAGTCCAAATATGATTTAAGAAATGGGTAGAATGGAGTTGGAGGGTTCGATTTTAATTTATATAGCACTCCATGATGCCATACGCGGTCAAATGCTTGTCTTACGTCTATAAACGTTGCAGAGCAGTATCGGTTCTCTTCGAGTTCCGTTAAAATGCATCCGGCTAGTGTGTGGCATTGTTCTGGTGTTCAATGTTCAGAAAGAATAACTGGTCTTTTCTTTGTTAGGTAGAATATAAAGTTGTCTGTCCGTACTCATTGAGCTTGTGATCGATTATGTTTTTCCAAATTGAGGTTCGTTTTTTTTCAAAATGTTAAAATGTTTCTTGTTGATTTTACTCCAACACTTATGGGGTCGTCTAGTGTCTCGGGTGCAAAAAAAATTTTTTTTTTAATCTTATCCTTGTGTATGTGTAGTATACATGGGCAAAAAAAAGGATTTTTCGAAATCGAAAACCATTTAGAAGCTGTTGAGCTGCATTTTGTGGGTCTTTACTTTACGGAGTACTTCGAAATCGACAAAATATATTGTTTTCAAAAATATATAAAAATAAAGTATTGTATCGTTAAAATCATTTGTTTTTATACCCTTGCAGAGGGTATTATAAAATTGGTCAGATGTTTGTAACGCATAGAAATATACGTTTCCGACCCCATAAAGTATATGTATATATTCTTGATCAGCATCAATAGCCGAGTCGATTGAGACATGTCCGTCTGTCTGTTTGAATCAGGATGACAGCCTCAAGTTTTAAGCTACATGGTTGAAACATGAAAAGTTAAGTTCCTTGATCTATGAAGTATGAAGAGAATTAGTCGGATCGGATAATTATCACCGGAGCTATTAACTAAAACGTGGAGGTACCTCGAGTAAAATAAGCAACTTTCTTTGGCAGCAATGAAACAAAAACAAATTCCAAGAAATCTGCCGTACAAACACAAAAGACCCGAGTGCGAATCCGCGCGGCACCAAATAAGAAATACATATGTATATACATATATAAAATTATTGTTTTTTTTTGTTGTTGCATCTAAATTCAATTTTTACCCATACACCCTACACAAAGTTCGAACAAGATCGGATAATTATTAAGGTTACAAATCAATAATCAAATTTAAATGAAATTAAATATATTTTAATGCTTACGCACACACATACATATGCAAAAATTCAACCACCACGCGGTGTGTGAGAGAGACAGAAATATTTTAGTTGTGTTCTTACGCAGAACGAAATTGAAAGAGCGAGATGCAATGGGTTTGCATATACATATGTATGTCGAATTAGCTTACGCCAGCGAAAAAAAGATTGGTGGCACGGTGGGCTTGCTGTTTGGTGGTTCAATGCCCGGTGAAGAAGTGAAAATTTTTAGATGTGTTTTTTTCTTTTTTGTTTTTTTTTTTTTTGATTTTGTTAAACATTTATACCAATTATTTTGTTGCAAGGGTATACAAACTTCGGCAGAGCCGAAGTTAGCTTCTTTGATATTTTTTTTTAATTGCATAAAAAAGCAGCCCTCACGCTTAATGACCTTCAAGCGATTTTTTGTAAACAAATTAAACGGTGGTTTTTAGCCTTTAGCATACACAAATGAAACACCAAGTTTTATAGAACAAAGAAATAATCTCATTTATACAACACCTACATACTTTTAGTCGATACATACTTAAATTGTAGTTTAAGCTGTATTTTGAGTATAACTTGGAGTTGTTTGAAACGAGACTTGTGTAAAAGTACAAGCTGGGGTATTCCTGGCGAGGTGTCTTAGTACTCCTCGCTTTACATACAAATGTTCAAGATGTAGCCCAGCGCACACTTTGTCTTCCCAGTGCTAAGAACAATAGCTAAAGTCAAGCTGTTGAGCGACAACAAATGCATGCATTCATGCATGCTTTTCACACACATCTACACATTTGTATATTTTCGTCTATGAGAACCTGCATATCTAAAGATACATACATATATTCACCGAGGAGTAATTGTCTTGTGCCTTTTGCCTGGCTGCACCCACTCACACATTCTAGCTCTGGGCACAACTAGACAATCTACTGCAGGCTAAGGGACATTACTAAAACACTGCAATTTTGCATAAAAAAGGGGGAAAAATACTACAAAACCGGTTTAACCGGGTTCGACCGTGTAGAAGTTGGTATACCCTTACAAACTTTCCAATTGGCAATCCAACGTAACAAAACAATTTTAGTCACACTTTATATTGATATTAAGCCATACCAAACTGTTTGTTTTTATCGGAGCCATACGATATTGTCGTTCGGTCCGATAGCTTTTAACATACAGCTGCGGTAAAAATAATAGCACCATAGAGTGTTGCCAAGTTCAAATTGTCAAAAGTTTGAAAAAAACAATATTTTTGATTAGTAAAATTATTGAAATTAATTTAAAACTCTATCAACATATTTGTAATAAGAAAAGATCCTGAATTTTTGGCATTTTTTTTAAATATATTCACTTTTTAAGTTTTTTCAGTCAAAATAGGGCGGTAAAAAAAATAGCACCAATGCAGTTACAGTAAGGAAAAGAAAAAGTTATCCTTGAAATAGAAAGCAAAATTATTTGTAATTCATTAATATGGTTTTCAACTAATGTGTTAATACTTTGATGAGTATCCTTTATTGACAATTATGGCCGCACAGAGCCTTGGGATAGAGTCCACTGAATCCTGGCATTTGGTCCTCGGAATCTTTCCCCAACTCACTTTTATGGCCATCCAAATGGCTTCATTACTTCTCGAATTGCAAGTATTATCTTCTTATTTTGACATCAGTCCACAAATTTTCAATTAGATTGAGATCTGGTGACTGTGGAGGTCATTCCATAACGTTGATGGTATGGTCTGCAAACCACTTTTTGCCTTTTTTGGTAGTGTCCTTTTGGATATTGTCCTGCTGGAAGACTCATTTTAATGGCATTTCATCCTCTGCATATAGAAGCATTACTTTCTGAAGTATATTGACATAAACGTGTTGATACATGATCGTTTGAACCCAATATATGGGATCTACGCCTTAATAGGAAAAGCTCGCCCATACCATTATACTGTAATCTCCTTGCTTGATCGTTTTTCTTTTATACATTGGTGTATACTCTTTACTTAGTGGTTTTCTAAGATAAATATGAGACCCTGTGGGTCTTTATAACACAATTTTGCTTTCATCGGTCCACATTACGTTCCTATCATTTTTACCGGCCAACTGGCTTGTAGGTTTGCAAACTTAAAGCGTTTACCTGCATGTGTTTCGGCCAAAAGTGGCCCTTTTCTTTGACAACAAGCGTTTAAATTATTTTCTCTAAGTTGAGTATGACTTATTTCCACAGATACAGTAATATTCAAATCCTTTATAAGCTCCGTTGCTGGGTAAAATGCGTCCTTTTTGCTCTGGCATACTAATCTCTTGACAAGTAATAGGTTTTCGTCCTCGAGACTCCTTTTTTGGGACAAATTTTTTGGCGTTACTGATTATTTTGTGAAAGCAGTCTAGTAATCGACTTACTTCGGCGGAGATTTTGCTCTCTTCGAGCACTTTTTAACAGTTATCCTTTTTTCATCACTGGAGTCCTTTCCATGGCCCATATTTTTATGAAACAGTAATATAATTGATACCTTTTTTTTTTATTTCCTAAAGAATCACTAGTTCTAACATATTTGTCAAGTTTCCAGTGTTAATTTACTCTCAAAACTTTTTTTTTGACAAAAACATGTGGTTGGTGCTATTATTTTTACCGCGCAATTTTGGTTTATCCTTTCTATTTTGCCTTTTTTAAGAAGAACCGTTATAATTTTAGCTCTGTTTTTTGCTCTCTCAAATCAGAGAGAGTCCAATTAACACAAGAGAAAAAAAAATTTAAATTAAATTCCTTTTAGTCGAGTTTTACTGTCAAAAAAAGTGAGCTGCTTGCAGTGGTGCTATTATTTTTACCGCAGCTGTACATCCATACAAAACTTGATCAGAAAAACATTGAGAATAATCGGATTATTAAAGACTATATACTTCTTATATAAATGTTGCGTTGCTAACGCAAGTTTCCGTTGCAAACTTTTGACCAAAATTAATATACCCATTTTGCAGGGGAATAAAAATTGCTCCCTACTTTGAGGCGTAAATTACATAAAATGTCAATGTATTCCATAAAGAAAACAAATTGACTCACAATTCCGTTAGCTACCTCCTCGTTTCTCTTTTCATCGTTTTATTAAGCAATTCAATTAAACTTTAGACCCGCTCTCCAAGGTTCATCTAGTCTTCCACATCCACGACACCCCACCCCCCACAGAGAGTTGAGTCGTACTTTTTTCAGTGTGGCTAATCGATACATTGCTCCTCGACGGGTTGCCTGCCGCAATTGTCAATCAATTTGATGGAAATTATGTCAGCCCCCAGTCTAAGCTAATCGGCAGGCCGGTGTTGATGCCGCCTGTCAACCGGGAAAACACCAGGATGTGTGGACCACAAACCAGCCACACAGCCGCACACCCATTTACATATATACTAAGAGCAAAAAGTAAAGCAAAAAAGATTCCAACAGCTGCAGTGACAACTGTTTCCTATTGCTCTTTCATACTCTGGTTCCCATTTTAAGTAAACAGTTTTTGATAATCTCACTTAAAAGTCAAGCACTTTAAGGCTAAAGAAAAAAAAAGAACACCAAAGAAAAAATGCGTCACGAATGTCGGCAATAATGACGAGTATGTCAAATGTTGTTGATGACTGTGTTGAGTATGATTATACAGCCAAAGCTTAACGCTTCAAGTGTTCTTATGCGACTTATATATACACACACATCAGTGCTAGAGCATACAACAAGAGAGGCTGACAGAAGAGAAAAATACATAAGTGGTTTATGCGAGAATTATTTATGTGTATTGGGAAACTAAGCAACAGTTTTTACTGTTTGTAAAATCTAAAAGATAGTTACCAATCCTTACGGAGAAAATCTGAGAACATTGGTAAGCTACTGTACTACAGATTATTTGAAATCAGAGTTTAAGAGTTCACTTATTTAACGTTTGGGCTTTTCGCAAGCATTGACACTGTATAAACTCGCATTTGATAATCTTAATAAGTTTGTTTGGTTTATTTCACTTTGAAACGCACTCAACTCTACTATCCAGCTAATGTGATACAATGTGCTTATAATTTGTTTTTTATTATGGCTAGTCCTATAAAATGCCTTTTGAATTTTTGCGTGAAAGATTTACTATCGACAGTATTTTATATAGCATTTATTTATTGATTATTATTCATCGGAGGGAATAAACATAGGCAAAAAATATCAGCCGGAAGTTTTCCTTCATTTAAAATCACTCAACAAAAACAATATGATAAAACGGATACGAATAAAGCGTTTAGCTTTTCCTTATCTTTTTTCTCTCCCTCTGCCCAAAATAAACATAACTTTTTAATTTTTACGACAAGTGCTTTCATGAAGAGTACTGAAGAATTGGTTTGTATATTTATTTATAAACTTTTCAGTTTTATTGATTTGTTTGTGATCTTTTCCATGTGTATGCGAAAAGAGATAGAGGTATTCTTTTAAGCAACACTTTTTATGGCTGATGATTTGCTAGTGATTCAATTAGATTTTTATTCGTTATTTGATTGGCAAAAACTAAAGGCTCGTACTAAATTTAATTTCGTACAAAAATGAAAAAGGTCGTGTCATCTCTCATTATTTATAGCGCTCAACTTGGGGGGCCAATGCAGCCCAAAGAGGTAAATTTAGAAAATTGTTGTCATAAAAACACAAGCCACGAGACATGTTTCTTGGCGAGGTGGCTTCAAAACATGCAGAATCCATTTGCGAGAAGACAGAAACGAAGGCCGACAACGCCCACCTGGCAAGTAGAAAAGAGATACTTAGACAGAATCCTGCGGCTTGGCTGAGTGCTCATTAAATAGTAAAGGCCACCACAACAGGCTACAACAACAGACAGCCAACCAGCAGTCACACATAACTAAACGGTTCGCTTTTATCATCCCACCACCTGAAATACAGATAATCTCCATTTACACCTTCAGCTCTATCATTAGCCGACAAAAATTGTTATCACGTATTAACGTACAAACAAAACAAATGAAGAAATAATTATATTCACGTAAATACAAAATAATATGAAAACATATTAATACTGTACATCGATGTAAAGGGCACTAAAATAAAAAAGTGAAGTCATCAAAGTTTATTTTATATATTTTTAATCTATTACCTTGACTTCAATTCTAACAGAAATATCAATAAAAGTCAATGTTTGGCCCCTTACCGGATCTGAAACTATTTCTTGGATATTGCAGCGTTTTTTTTTTTTTTGCCTGGCGCTAAAAGGGCGAAAGCAATCGAGCAAACTGTCACAATGTAGGAAAACATCAGCAGCTGAACATAATACCATTTTATGTCCGTACATTTTGGGTGCAAATATTTATAATATCTATACATACATATTAAATTTATGCGTTGAGATACACAGACCAAAACACAGCACACACAGAAGGCGAGGTGTAAGAAAAATATGTGATGTATGGCATGTGCTGTATTGTTTTTGGAACTCTGACGTGAAGTATTGCTTCCGTGTATATCGTTTTTAACAAGATCGTTATGTCAAGTACCCCTTTATATGTCTAGTAGTGGGCAAAGAAGAGAAAGCTTTAATAAATTTATTCTATTCAAGATTCCTAATCACTGTAGTGCCTGCCTTGGGCAAATTTACCTCGACGTGCCCTTTTAGCTTGCTGTGCAGCATCAGCCGCAACCATAAATAAACTAGAAGCAACAGTAATGGAATAGAATGGACATAAAAGCTCATTCGTTCGCTTCACTGACATAATACCCATAATATCCGCGTGGCCGTAAGCCCAAAGAAGCTGCTCGCTGAAGCTTAAACCGATTTGACGACGCCACAGTGGGGCCTCTGCCCGGATAGCTGACCAAAAATCATTTTTTTCACGATCGCGTTGGGCAAAAGTGAAAAATGAAATCGACAGATAATACTTTAGAAGTTTTGGATCCAAAATATTTTTGAAATCCGATAAGAAAAGTGGAGACATTTCTCATGTGTGAAAAAAATGTACTATTTTTACAAAAAATCGCAACATTGAAACTTAATATTGGCCGAATCAAACAATTGATCTTGAATATTTTTACTTTATTCGAAAAGTGGATCAATTTTTAGTTGTTTGTTGTAAAAAATTGAGTGGAATTGAAAACATTCAGTAAATTGGAGACGTTTCAAACATACACAAAATTTTCGCATTTTTTCAACTTTAGTGGAGTAGAATTAACAGAGATACACCTAGATACACGATGAAACCATATACATGTTATAGAGGGAACATTCACCTATCAGACCTATGTACATATATAGTGCAGTTTTGCGCTTTTTTGCGAAAAAGCCAAAAAACTAATGCAACCTCGCGTTTAAATCGCGTTCCAGGTACAAGGAAGAAGAAGAGCGCATGTAAATTTGGCAAACTGTTATTTGATATTTACATATTTATAAAGTAACAAAATCATTGGAGAGCATATTAAACAAATCAAACCTACATCAAATGTTAATAGCTTGAGAAAAAAATGTAATTCGACCAAAAAAAAATTTTTTATCCGATTGTTCCTATGGGAGCTTTAACATATAGTCAACCGATTTGGCTGAAACTTAGCACAGGCATTTCTATATGTACTAAACTTCAAAATAGAAAATTTTGGGGCAATCGCTTTTTAAGCACTCAAGTTATTGCTCTAAAACTATATTGCTGACCGATCGTTCCCATGGGAGCTATATGATATAGTCAACCAATTCTGACGAAACTTAGTAGATATTTTAGAAAGTATATTAAACTAATAGAATACAAATTTCATAGTATTCGATTGAAAAACAACAAAGTTGTGGAAGCTTAACTTTGTTCTCGACCTATCACTCCTATGGGAGCTATATGATATAATTATCGGATAAGGATGATTTCGAGATATACAATGCCTGCAGCAAAAAGAAGTCTATGTGTAAAATTTATGTAATTCAGCTCTGTAGCATTAAGGGTTTTGGAGAAGACCAAAATTAATGTACCCTTGCAATGGTATATTTTTTTGCAATTTAAATTAAAAATTAAAACAAAACACCAAAAAATCTTATTTATCTTATCAAATTCGAATAATAAAGATCGTTTGTCATCAAAAAAGCGTTTTGTTAAGTGAATTTTATGGGTCAAATATGCCTAGAAATATTTTTCAACTTTGACCTTGACTATCAGAGCAACTCGAGCACGTGGTACCTCGGTAGTAACTCCATTTGAAGCTTAAACAATGAGCTATCGAATGCTTTTTAAATTTTGAAAATCGCTTCACTACTTTAGAAGATATGATTTTTGATAAGCGAAATGAGCGATGGCCCCACTGTGCGACGTAACTTTAAGGCAACATTACACAAAGGATTCGTATTTGGAGTCGCTTCACTTCACGTAACTATATCATGTCTCGTCTCGTCTCATATTTATATTTCTGTGATCTAACAGTCGTTTTCCAAAATGAAAATAATAATATTTTTTAATATCCTTTAGGTACTTTTGATCTGGCATCCCTTTTTCCAAATAAACTTTGCAACAGGGTTTCCGGCTAATTCATTACCCTGGCTTTGTATGCTCCTGTGCATCTGACAGTAACAAGTTCAACAAAAAAAAAACGCGCTTTTAACTTTATTAAGACATGACAAACATACCATACCTACAGCTGGCATATGCCTTAAAAGACTTTTCGCTTAATTTTTTGAACAACGACAAGAAAAAGGCTTCACTTAATTGAATTTCAACGCCATTAAAAAGAATTATACCAAGATCTATTTATGTACAAGAAAAGTGTTGGTAGGAAAGTGGTAGGTTGTCAGAGATATCGCCCAATAGGGGTTATTGGGTGAGTGGGTGGCGATGGTCGTCGTCATAGAGGTAAAATGTTAAGGCACTTATCATCGTCTTGGCAGCAATAATGAAGTTCTCACCATTATCATTATTGTAACGCTGATGACGCTAATGGCGGCTGCAGCCTTAAGATCGTTCAAGTTTCTTCCCTCGAGCCACTTTCTATCTCCTTTTTATACCCTGTGCCCATAGGGTAAGAGGGTATATTAAAAACGCTAAAATGTATTAAATAGGTAGAAGCAATCATTTCCTACCCCATAAAGGAAATATATTCTTATATATCCAAATACGTTTTGTACTAAAATGCCAAGAGCGACATTCGCTGGTAAGAGTAAGCGAGACAGCATGCGTTCTCTGTTGCGCATGGTTAAAGAAATTTTGTATAAATTGATAACGATTTCGAGGATGCTTAAATTTTTTGAATTTCTCCTCTTGGTACAAGGTATGCCCAATGTGGGCAAGGACGACTTGGTTTCTTCATTCTATGTTACAGTCATTTAATTTTTCTGATTTAGCTAGTCTGTATATCTGTTATTAAGCAGAAGTCAATAGACCATACCAAGTGTAGTTTCAACTGTGTTTAAAAAAGAGACAAAAAAAATGGTCCTAACCTGTAATACCTATATACATATATGGAATTATTATTTCGAATACAAATACCGCACCATAGATATGCATAAGCCAAAACATTTATAAGCAGTTCGGCATTTTAATATTTCTCCTTTTATTGTGTGTGCTCTGGCTACTTAAAGACGAAATGTTTTTTATCACTGTTGTTTCAGTAAAAAATGTCATTCGTTTGGCATTTAGTCACCCGAGAAACAAGTTAGGGCAATTAATTTCACGTCGTTAGTAGTTGGTTGTTGCTTGTTAATCTTGCACACTTCTTTGCTAATCACTCAACATAAACGTGTTACCACTCAAATCAAACTAACTGATCTGAGCGAAAAGATGCCAACAAATTGCTCAAAAGAAAAGAATGGCACACAATTAATCATTGGCCGCTTTTGGCCATTTTCAGCAATGCAAATTTGTTTTGTTGGGTAAAAGATTAATCGCACTAAGAATACGCCGC
The DNA here is from genome assembly GCA_035045865.1 of Drosophila austrosaltans. Classification (NCBI taxonomy): domain Eukaryota; kingdom Metazoa; phylum Arthropoda; class Insecta; order Diptera; family Drosophilidae; genus Drosophila; species Drosophila austrosaltans. The sequence continues at coordinate 400,425 of JAWNOQ010000207.1, read as the reverse complement.
GTTAAGCATATAATCGCTATGAAATTGTTTTGTCGTTTGGCGTAAAGCAGCAATTGGCACTCAATTTGCAAATGCATTTTCACTAAAATTTTTGTTGGGCTCAAGCATAAATAATGCATAAGCTCCAAGTAAGGCTCCCAAAGTCTGTGACAGGATGTCTCGTCCTCGTATTGTCCCGCCCTGTTCAACCTCCAATTCATTTTAAAATAAAAAATGTGGCGCGCTGCCATTTCGCGACGACAAGATACAAGCCTAAATAAAAGAAATAAGAAAAGGGGAACAAGGCACAGAAGTTTTTACTATTTTTCTCACACACACATGGAAATTCAATTGAATTTTGTTTGTTGTCTGCGATTTAAGACAGCACTGGGCGAGCCGAAAAGCAGGACCTCCCACACAAAGTCATGCACCTGCAGAAGTTGCAACTACGAAGACTTTTCAACTTTCATGACAGGAGAAGGACCAATAGCAATAGCTGGACTGGAACGAGGGGAAGGAGTAAGCGAAACAGCCTTGCATGTGTGCCAAAAACACTGTTGAGAAATAATATTATATAGATGGAGAGACTCCTTGACTGCTTTGTTGTCATTGATTTTTTTCGCCACTCAAAATAAAACTTGGTATAGCACTTTTCGTTTCAATTTCGGATTCCTAGACCGATTGTCTTTGCATCGTATTGAAAATTTTTGGAATATATCTACAGATGTTGAGACTGCTAAATGTTTTTCCAACGCAATCAAAAAGAAAAGTAAAGACCAATTTATATTTCTAAGTTAACAATTATAAAAGTTTGATGGAATTTTGAACACTAAAGTTAGTAAATAGACACACGACCAAGAAGTTTTTATCTAATATTTTACGCTTTAAAACATTTATCTCAATCACTTTTTTACATACATAGAATATGTTCATATACAATTTAGTCCATAGTGTAGTTTTTGACGCTGTCACTCTATGTCATATGCGATTCGGCTGCTTGCCAAATATTGATTATATCCCTTTGCAAACATGAATAGAAATGCGCTTCACTGACTTCGCTCAAGTGCTGTCCGTATAGAGGGATCAAGAGACAATAAATAGGTAGAAACGACAGTCATGCCAAGCTAATGTAAAGAAACCTCATCTCCAGTTATAACAAGTTATCTGAGCAACGATGCTTAAATGAATATCAATTGAAATTGAATTGCATTGTGAAAAGAAAGACAGCATTAAATCGCAGGTTAACTCCTGTCGATCCTGCTAATGGTTGTTAAATAGGCCTAAAAAACGGCTCCACCATTTTGTTTTTGGAACATAAGCTTTTATCTCTGCACAGAAGAAGAATAAAAAAGTAATTGCACGGAATTTCTTTTGGTTACCACTTTTATCTAGATTAGCAACTAGTTTGTTGATTAAACACCTGAATGGATTTTTTATGATTGGAAAAAAGTAAGTTTTCCGCATCCTCTGAAAACGCAATGCACTTATCCGCCTAAAATGAGGGTTTTAATCAACAAGTCATCAAAGGAAAGGCTCTTTTCACGCTTTTTACACAAGATTCTAAGCCAAAAGAAAAATTTCCTGACCATTAAGAAATGCATGCACTTGATTGTTCACTCATCCCTGGAGGAAATTTAATTTGAATTGCGTAGTAGAGACCTGAACACTTTAAAGCTTACCTGGTGCACCTGCAAAAATTTGATTCTAGTCTGCTTTACTTTATTTTTACTGCTACTACTACTACTATACGCTCAGACTCATAAACTGTTTTGGGCTAGTAACCTTATCATAATATTGCCGCACATCACTTTTTGATTGTCATTCAACAACAGTTAGTATTAACTAATATTCGGTGTGCTTATCTACGCACGAATCAGTCCTAGCCAAATACCTATTAAATCCATTTGACAACATGCAAATATGTTTGCTTAGGTTGCGTAATTATTGTTGATTATTTTTTTTTACCAAAGAATTGTCAATTCTCCAAGTAACCTTACAATATCTTGAAACCTTCTTATTAAGGAAAGCCTAGCTTGTCGAATTATAAATTGTAAATGAGTTCTTGTAGAATATCGATTTAACTACAATAGTTCATAAAATAGAATGCGTTTTCATAACTCACCAGCTAAATAGGTAGCGATATTAGGGCTTTTGACGGTTTCATATAAAGAAACCAGTGTTTCAGATATAGTCAGAAATGATTCTCTTATTGCATTTTACTTTTCAATTTGAAGTTTGAATTTCTTTAAGAAAAAAAGCAAAAAAAAAAAACTGTCACAGACACTCGCGCAATTAAACAAAATTGAAACATTGTTGACTTTTGGTTTAGCACAAACACAATCACACAAAGTATTAAATACACGCAAACAGAAGAAATCAGAGGACTTCGAAGGAATCAGAATGAAAATACACATAATTCTAGTCCGCACCAATAGCTCATTTCTTGTATTTCTTTTACTATTATTTCTATTCAGAAATACAAAGTAAAGAGAAATACAAACCAATCCAGACAAAAAGAAAAACTAGAAGGATGGGCTAACTTCGGCCGTGCCGAAGTTCGTATACCCTTGCAAACTGTTATTTAACAATTACACATTTATAATGTGACAAAATCATTAGAAAGCATATGAAACAAGTCAAACCTACATTAAATGTTCGTAGCTTGAGAAAAAAAGTAATTCGACAAAAAAAATTTTTTTGGTCCGATTGTTCCTATGGGAGCTATAGCATATAGATGACCGATTTTGCTGAAACTTAGCATAGACATTTCTATATATACTAAACTTCCAAAAACCAAGTTTCGTGACAATCACTTTCAAAACACCCAAGTTATTGCTCTGAGACTATATTCTTGACCGATCGTTCCTATGGGAGCTATATGATATAGTCAACCGATTCTGATAAAACTTGGTGGATTTGTTTGAAGGTGTATTAAACTTATGAACACCAAATTTCGTAACAATTGATTGAAAAACAACAAAGTTATTGAAGTGTAATTCTATTCTTGACCGATCGTTCCTATGGGAGCTATATGATATAGTCATCCGATCGGGATGATTCCGAGATATACAATGCCTGCAGCAAAAAGAAGCCTGGGTGCAAAATTTCAGCTATGTAGCTTTAAGGGTCTCGGAGGAGAAGCTGTTGATCCAGACAGACGGACAGACGGACATGGCTATATCAACTCAGCTCGTCGTGCTGATCAAGAATATATATACTTTATATAGTCGGAAACGCTTCCTTCTATGCGTTGCAAACTTTTGACCAAAATTAATATACCCTTGCAAGGGTATAAAAAGTTTAAAACTTATTCCATTTAATGGGAATTTCACCTCCCCTCCCCCCGTAACGTTTTGCCTTCTTCCTAAGCCCCTCTCGCCGCGTTTTTGCCGTCATTGTCCTTTGGCATCAGCATTATGGTAATACATATACGCCAGGGCGGCTAGGCCATGAATTCTATGAAATTTACAGAAGCTTCTTCCGCCTATCTGTCTGCCTTTGCTTTTCGGGATATTTATTCCCTCGGTTTGCCTGTGAGTGCGTGCGAGTGTGTTTGTGAGCGTATTTTTATATATATGTGCCTGGTGGAACACGCCTTACTTTCTTTCACTAGTCCTTTACGTTTTTCGTATTCACTTCCACTTAAAAGTTCTGTGAAGTAATTTTGAGGACAATTTCTGCTCTTTCGACTTTCAGTTAAATTGTTTTAATTATTTAGTTTTATTTGCTTTGGGAATATAGTAGTTGTGGAGAGAGGGAAAAAGACAAAGGCGGACAGAGGAAGAGCTCTGCTCTATCTGACTTTGTGTGTTTGTGTGTATGTGTATTTGGGTGTTTGGTCCGCTTTTCACAATTTCCAGCACAGTACGCTTCAAAGTCTAGCCACGAACTGAACCAGCAAACGAACCAAACTCCAAGCTGAAGTAAAGCAAAAAACCTGAAAACGAAAAACACGAATGCGAAAAGCGAGCAACGTTAGGCGAACAACGAAAAAACGAGCGGGGAGAGAAACAAAACTGAAAACGCTTCCAAACCAACAAAATCCTTTTTAACGAACTACGGAACGGAATGTGTTATTTTGGAAGGGAAAGCATTTTGGAAGGAAGCGACAGCTCTCAACGACGATAAGCTCTCTCTTTTTCTTTCCATCGTTCTCTTTGTGTTTCCTTCCTCTTATCTCTCGCTGGCTATCTCTCTCCTGGTTTTGTGGTTTGTTTTCTTTGCGTACGTTTTGTCCACATTCTTTTCTCAGATTGCTGCTCCTGCGTATTCTGCCCTCACTTTATCCCGACCTCAATCACGCACATACTCCCAAAAACTCCATCAAAGCGGAATATTGTTATGTTAGCCGAAATGAAATTAGTTATTATTCTGAGGCAGTTGTTTTAAAGATTAATTAATGTGAATATGTTTGGGTTTTCAGCAATTTCTCTATTTTCGAAAGATTTTTTATTAGCTGTGCTTCTTTCGAAAATTTATAAATAGAAGCTACAGCCTCGCCAAAGACAAAAAAATGTCGACAGAAACATCAGCCAGACAGCATCAAGTTCAGGCTGATTGAGGTGAAGAAGACGGAGGCGGAGACAGAAAAACGAAGACGGAATGACAGAACTGGCTAGCAAACTTTTGACCTTAGTCAAGTGAAAACGTGACAAAATATGTATGTATATATATGTGTGTGCTTGTGGGTGGAACTCTGAATACGCATGTTACTTAACTGTTCATTTGCCTAAGTGACCAAGTTCCCGTGCGGCTTTTCGTTTTAAGGTTTTTCGCTCTACACTCATAATTAAAATTACACCTAACACAAGCATTAGCATCCACAGCCGAGTTGACATTCTTAACTTTTTTCCCTTTATTATTGTTTAATTCTTCCGTTGAGAAGGGATTTCAAGTAATATGCAACTGGGTCAGTAGTTAATGATCTAACGGATCAAATAAAAAAAATTCTACATAGGGGTCGTAAAACTACTATTTATATACAGGGTATCTCTTGAACCCAGTTTAAGTAACATTTTTTGTTGAAAAGAATAATTTATATAACTGCAACATTTTTGGCTAGTTACAACTAATGAATGAATTATGAAGAATAACCCCCTTGCACACTACTTTATGCACCTATAGCCCCATTTTCACTTTAGCCATTTCTTTTTCCCGCACGAAGCAAACCGTCCCTCAGTTATGATTTTTGTTCGTTTTTATTTTTATGAGTATTACGACGCCACTTTTAGGTCTGACTTTTGGGCCTTGTTTTCCCGTCTTGTCGCCATGGTCGAGAAAAATCCCCCTCTTAATCATCCCCCTTGAGAGCTCACTGTCAATCATGGCTTTTAGATTTTGGGGTGCCCTAAAAATGTTTTTGTTAGATTTTTGCTTCAGCTTAGCAATTTATTTTGTTGTTTATCTAGTTTTTCCCAACTTCTGAGTCCCTTTTTCCTTTTTATTATTGCTATGCTTTTCCAATGTCTCCACTCTTCCTATGTCTATTTGTATCTGCTTGTTGGGGCAAAATTATTTATGTTTCATCAGTTGGTCCCAATCTTGACCAAAATCAAAGCTGAAGCTGCCGCAAATATTTACGAATTAAAGATGAAAAATCAATTGATTGGTTGCGATGAGCAAATTTTCTGCACTCTTGCTTCAAGTCAAATGAAATTTGTATTCTCCTTATTTTAAATTTTCTTGCTATACACATAATTTGAATAGGTATATCTATATAGTTTATGTATTCTTTCTTTCTGCTTTTGTGCCTTTTGTCACACTTGATTAATTTTGCTTGCTTTGCTCAGTTTTAATTTTTTTTTCATTTCGCTGATTTCTTAAATTTTCTTCCTTTTTTTTATTTTTATTTCTTTTATTTATTTATTTTTTTTTTTTGGGAATTTCTACACATATTTTTTGTCTGCTCAATTTGCTTGCCAGGCCATATCGTTTTAACGATTTCTTATAGCACTTGATTTTTATCCTTAAACTTACACTTTTTTTCTACATATCCTTTTATATTTTCAAGGTTAGGCACAGAAAAAAAATCTTAATATTAATTCACTTTGCTGTTCTGGTTCTCCGCGTGAATGATTATGTTAAACGTCAGCCCTTTTGCTTTCCGTACTGACAACAACACGAAGAATTCCCCGACAGTACGATAGATAAGCGACAAAAAGACTAATTCATTTACCCACAGACACGTCCGTTTTCAGCTGTGGTTGTTACTCCACTGAGCGCTATTCGGCGTCAGCTTTTCCACGATTGAAAAGAAAAACTTTTTCCTCCACCCGCTCTCGCTGTTGTTCTCTTTGCATATATGTCTATGACGACGTCTATTTCCATGTCTATGGCTGTGGCTGTGGCTATGGCTTTGGCTGTGTCTGTGTCTGTCTCTGTCTGTTGGTCTCTGGTTCTCTTTTCACGCGTTAATTTTTGCATGTTTTACTCAATATCTTTCATTCATTGTAAAGTTACAAGAACTTTGGCGGTCCTTTTTAGTAAACTTTTCAGTTACGAAATGTTTTTTTTCCTCTTTTTTGTTCTCTTTTTCTCTGTGTGGTTGTTAATTTAATTTAAAACATATGGACAACACTTTTATGTAAGGTTTTTATCACACATTGAAGCTGAAAAGGACGAACGTGTAATAAAAAAGTTTCGATTTCATTCATTGCCAGCAATGAATATAAATAACCATGTTTGTATTTTTCGAATGGAAATGACGACAAAATGAGGAATCACATGGCGCATAAAAAAGCAATCTGATTAAAGAGTCAAAGAGTAAATCAATAAAATGTTGATGATGGTTCATCAGGAAAAGGAAAAACGTTAAAGTTTCCGATTAGTTTTATTTATATTTCATCACATCTATTCGAAATTTTAAATTTGTAACTGAATATTTTCTACCCATTATCTACACGCGTGTCGACATTATGACAAGCTTTTAGCTTCGCACATATGTATTAAAAGCTTTAAGCACAATTTTGTACCCTGTACCCATAGGGTAAAAGGGTATGTATATTAAAGTCACTAGAATGTATGTACCAGGCAGAAGGAAGATATCGCATTCTTACTTGATAATACAGCCGAAATGCATCAACTGACAAAGTATGGTTAAAATCGGCCAATAAATATCGCAGATATACGTATGTATATGCGTTTTGTATTAAACTGCCAAGGGTGACATTGGCCGGAAAGAGTGAGCGGGATATCATGCCACGATAGAAATAAAAGGTAGTTTAGGAATCTAGAATTTTAACTTATTGTAGCTCTCAATAACTTATTTTAAACATTACGGTGTAATGAATTAATTGCAGGCAAACACGTAAAAATCCTTGTTATTATATAAATATAAGTTGTGCCTGGTAATTTGGTTATTTAAACTACAAAGAAGAGCAATAGGACAGTAAGAAATTAAAGAAGTACGCTTATCGTACCTTTAGTTATATAAAGACTCCGACGATCTAAATGAGTAGACTAAATGGGCTTAAATGGGTATATACGTACTTTCGAGGCAAACACAACAACAATTTTTGATGGTTTCATTAGCTAACCATCCATTGATGGGCGCGATGCTAGCGATCGCCACGCAATAGCTTGGCTAGGTAGAGAGCTAGCTGGCCTCTTATTAACAATTTCGTAATTGACCCCAAGCCCTAGTAGTGGCTGCCCAGTGATGAAGATAGTGCTGCCTAGTGGAACAGATGAGGAGTAGAAGGAGGGAATCGAAGGGGAGAGCATCATATAGAGCCCTACAATAAGTTGCGTATTTTATATGGTCTCAATACCTTGGATGCAGGCTTTTTTTGATTAATGAGCAGCTTAAATGATGCCGGGGAAGCCAAATCTGAGAGCATTTGGCCAGCCATCTGATGAAGTCACTAATTTGACTTAAAAACGCATTAAAAACCATTTTCGATAAGAGCTCCCCAAAAGCGGCTGCCAAGAGATTCAGGGTTTTCCCGTAGTTTTCTACACGCACATATCTGTGATGGCGGGGAATGCCGTGATATACTCCAAGTCGTTTTGTGAAAGTTGTGCAAAAAAAAAAAACAAAAAAATAACAAATCAAACAGATACTATAAAAACTGATTTTAGTCAACACTAGAATGCCCAAAGCTAGAAAAAAGAGTAAAGAAAGAAATAGAAAATTTATCTCATATTTAGATGTACATAGCAGAGATACTCTACATATACCCTTAATGACTATGTGATATACAAAAACGATTCATTTTGATGCGACACCTCCCACAAGTGCGTGGGGCTGCCACTAAAAACATCTTCTGAGATGGTGATAGCGGTGGCGTGTCTAATGCTAACACCCATGGCGATAGTGATGCTGATGATGTTAGTGTCAATGGTCAATGGATGTGTTTTTATTTTGAGATTGGCACAATGAAACAGCAGTAGAAGCAACAAAACCCAAAATAAAAAAAAGAGATAAAAGCTTAAAATGACCTTCATTGGCCATAAAAATCACAAAAATGAGCAGCTAACTAATGAATATTTGCCTATTGCCAAGTCATATAATAAACCAGAGGAGCGCGCTAATTTTGGCTATGCCGTTGGCTCTACACCCTTGCAAATACATGTTTTGATTGATCATCGTAGCGAAAGCTTCCAATATCCCTTTCATTTTAATGATAAATTTAATAAGTTATTTCGATGTACATACATATTATGTTACTGGCTCCCACAATATCTATTTGTATTGTATAAATGAGTGCAGGAAACTAATAAATCTGTATCTAGAACAGTTTGTTGGTGATCTAAAATAAAAAAAAAAACTTTGGGAGCCAGTAACATAATATGTATGTACATCGAAATAACTTATTAAATTTATTAATTTTTTTTTTGAATGTCAAAAAGCAATATCGATCTACTGTCCCATATAACGCGAGGGTATAAGGAGCCTGCAAAAAATTAATAATTTAAATAGATTCACTCTGTTACAGTTTGCATGTTGGTGATAATATAAGACATATAATAAAAATTGTCAATAAATAAAATAAAGTCGCTTTATTGTTTGTTGGTGCTGCTCACATTAATGTTGGTGATGAACTTCCGGTGGAAGTTATACATTCATAAATACATACATACCTATCACCCATTCGCATTATATTCGTATTGTATGAGTGTGCATGAATATGAATCACAAAAGTTCAGAGGTTGCAGCGCACCAAAAATTGGAATGTTTCGCGACGAGGTAAAGATGAGAAGCCGGCATTATGAGTGCTGAACCTGCCGAACGCTTCAAGTGATGACGTCTGACGGAGTCACCATCAATCCATGTGACTGGGGCTTGACTGTGACTCTGGCTGTCTCTACGTTGGAGCTTGACTGTGGATATGGCTGCGACTCTTGCTCTCCAGCTACGTCTGTGCTTGGGTCTGAGACCCATGTTTGGGCCGCTCGCTCAGTTGGCTACGAGCTGCAGCCGTGAGCATTGGCTAGCGCGTGATACGGAAACCGCATACCGATACAAAAGCCCGAAAACCGAAAAATCTTTGCCTAATGTTTTTTTTTTTTTTTTGTTATGGTGTTTTTATACGTGTTAAGTTTTTTAATTAGACAAATTTACAAGTGAAAAAGGAAAAAACGACCAAAAACCAAACAAGAAAAGAGAAATTACACAAAAGCCCAAGAAAAAAATAGAAACAGAATAGAAGCTAAAGCCGAAGTCGAAGCAGACACAAAGACATTGAATAAATGTGGATTGTCGCGAGTGCAGTACGAATGTTGTGTCAGAATAAAAAAAAATTTGATTATTCAACTTAAGATAAATAAAGAAGAAAAGCCAAAACACTCATTAGCCCAGGTGAGAATATAACAATGCAATTCTTTTAATTTAATTTCATTTTCAATTTTGGCATTAAATCAAATTATTAAATAAAATAATTACAGTAAAATAAAAACAAAATTGTTAAAAATACGAAAAAAAAAGAACAGCAAACAGTTGCATTACCATCTTAGATATACGCAAACATTGATTTTTTATAACATTTTTTTCAAAAAAAAAACCAAAAAAAAAAAATAGAAAGAGAGATAAATAACACACACAGCACATGTAACCGAAATTAAGAAACCTCACAAATTAAATCAAATGAAACAAATCACAAAAAATATAAGAAACAAAAAACATACAAAATAAACTGCCAAATGCAGACAAGAGTAAAAAAAGTATCACTTTAGCCTTGAAAAGTCGTGCTTAATTTCTCAGTTAAACTCAAGTATAAAATATATGTTTAAAAAATTATAATGAAGACGATCTTTAGCTATCAGACCATTGTCTTTTCGGAACAAACCATTCGAAGGGGGGAGTGGGACGGTGCGATAGGAATGTGTGTGTTTGCTGCCAAATTAGTGCCAATTTAAGTTAAATATTTTGGATTAAAATATAAATTAATAGGTGAAAGCTGAACTAATTTATCTTCCTCTTCTCAGTCTGTCCGCGGTGGTATAACAACATTTTTAGTTTCAATGTGATGCAAACTCCTTTTGCAGAGTCGACATAGGAGCCGATAATATTTAACGATTAAGATTTGAGAAGGATTTTCTTAAAACGAACCAAATTCTATCGTCAATCAAAATAAATACATATAACTGACCTGATCGTTAACAAACACAGCGTGCTGCCAATTTAGATTTGTTTGGTTACTTGAAAGATCATTGTTTATTTGTAAATTGTCTTACCGATCATTCATTTGCAAGTTATCAAATGCAATATATAATCAATGTGTGCTATAAAAACTAACCGATATCTTCGATTCCAAAGGAATAAAAATTATTCAATAGACTAATATCAATACTTATAACCTATAGTAACAATGTCCAAAGGCACAGGCACAGTCAACAGTGTATATATATATAAATAAGATAAAAAAATCAATTTCAAACAACTTCTTTTGGCCATTTTATGATTTATGAGTTGACCCTGGTTGGCGCAACTTTTCGAGGGGAAATACCCATTGCGGGCGTAGGTGTGTAACGATGTATGAAATGCAAGTCGACTCCATTAGCAGATGACAAAGATTTCAAATGGTTTGCCATTGTCAAGATTATTGCTATTTGTGCGTACAAATTAAAGGCAATAGTGTCAGCGTTGCTAAGGTAAACGTTGATTGATTAACGGCGAAACCAAAAAGACTCAAAAGATTCTTGGATACTGTCAGCGATCCCGGAAATCCTAGTACAAACGGCCGGCCCATGACGGACAGATCAGTTGAGCAGGTGTTGAGACAATTCGCACTGTTTTATTAAAAAATTTTATTTCAATGAAATGTAATGAATGAAATGCTACAACAGTATGTTCTCGTTGTTGGAAACCAACTGTTGGCAAAATATTTATCTGTATCACATTCATACGAAATTCAAATCCGGTTTGTGACTATTGTACTCTGTTCCCATATGATAAAATGGGTATATTTGTGCCGTCTGCATGTTCCTAATATTGGCTGAATCTAGACAAACACTCAAATCCACATTTGTCAGTCAATGTTTTTATAAGCCTGGGCCGTAAGCTACCAGTAACATTCGTAAATCTGTTGTGAAAACTTTTCAGAACAATTTTGTTGCTTGTTTCCACGGTCCCACTTTATTTTTCTGAGGATAGTTGCCAAACTTTATATACAGTATTGTTTATGTTATACAGTTTGTTTATGTTATGTGCGTGTCTATCTCGGTTTGTTGCTTTTGATTGGAAAATCTTTCATTTAAAATATATTATGATGATGATAATAACTATTTATAACTTGTATCTGCTAAACTAATAAAGGTTAATTTTCACATTTTAATTAGGCATTCACTAAACTTTCAGGGGAAAAAACCCACACTCTACATTTGCAGGTAGCCAAACTATGTTTCTAATGATTATCTTCTAATATCTACATTAGCATGCATTTAATTATTGTCATTAGCCCAGAATTTAAATGTTCAGTTGACACGCCTTCTTAATCATTTTCATTTAGTAGCACAATTGAATTTGCTTTTACTCTAAGGGGGCGTGTCTTTTTGTGTTGAGGGTCTGGGTACCAACATAGTTTTCTACCTCTTTGTCTGTTTATTACAATCGATGCTTAATCAAGTGAGGGTTAATCTACAACAAAATTTTTTGGTCTCGACGTGAGTAGCTGCCTTGTCGACACTTCGCTTTCACTTTTAGCAATTTATTTTTGCAATTTACGAGATTGTTTGACTTGACACGGAGGTAAACTAACACGAACTTAACCTAACTCCACTGAAACTGAAAACTCATCGTCTTCGGGCCAAAAGGTAAATAAGCTAAGAGCATCTTTTAGTTATGGTTTACTTGTTAAGCGATGCAAAGAAAATTGTTCAACGTATTTACTGACATTTGCCATATGAGATTAGTCTGAATTCATGTTCATGACCATCTGACAAAGCTTTTTTTTGCTCTATTTGATGTTATCTTGTTTTCAATTTAGTTTTCTCTCCAATGTTGTAGACTGAATCAGATTGTGCGCTTCTCGGTATTTGCAAATCAACTTCAAATGCAAATGCAAACCAAATCACAAAAAACCAACAACGAATGAATTGACAATGACAAAAAGTATTAAACGACTTCACACTTTGGGTAGTCATAATGGGATTCTCTTTACCTATGTGGTGAGTATGAAAACTTCCTATAGACACACTTATCATATGCGTGACTTCAAACATTGCGTCTCGTATATTCCATAGATATTAGCTTGTACCTCAGCAGCTCTCAGCTCCCCGCCACCGCCGCCTTCATGCGGTTTATATGGAGCACCGCCTTGCCAATTTTTACCAGCGCCACCGGGACAGACGCCCAGCTGTGCCCGGCCTGGTAAAACCTATTGCGAGCATGTCGACAACTATCCCACGTAAGTTACAAAATCCAAATAAATTGTCCCAGCGGTTTCAAAAATAACCAATATAATGGCCTGAAAAAATCGAATACAATGGTTGATCCAAAAATTTCTGCTTATTGTTCTATTTAATTGCGGTCGTTTAGGAATATTAACTTTTCTGTGAATTAAACTATTCACAACACCTCAGAATACCCTACTATGTGGTGGCAATTTAAAAGTAAATAAAAGTGGTTTATTCCAATTCATTTATCATCATAACAGGTCAGCTTTTTTGTTTCCTAGCCAATCAAACACTTGAGTGTTTCTTTTGACATAATGGTTATTTTACTGATTATTGCTGCGTAATGTCTACTTTCGCCATGCTTTTTATACCCTGTACCAATAGGATAAAAGGGTATATTGTCTGTCCGTATGAACACTTAGAATTCGGAGGCTGTATGAGTTAGAGCTACCAAATTTGTCCAGTATATCTGTCTGCCTGTCAAGTTTGTTTAAAATTTTTGCCATGCCCACTTCCCACCTCACAAAAATGAACAACTAGATTTTAGTGGGAATACATAGGAGTTATAGGTATGTACGTTATATACTGAAATTCTCAGTGTAACATTGCCTGATAAAAGTGAGTGGGATAGCATGCGTTCGCTGCTGCTGCGTGTTAGAAGTGTTTTTTTTGATGATGTCGACTTCGAGCGTAATTGACTATATTAAATACTAAGTTCAGGGTATACTCAAGGTCGGCAGGAACAAGTTGCCTGATTCATTAAAAAAAACCATAGTCGTGCCAAGGGCTAAAACTCTCAAAGAAATTTTTTAAGTTTGTACAACTATTGTATTTTTGGGCGCTTTGAATGCATGACAGAAATTATGATGAGTTAAGAGGCAACAAGAAGCAAGTGGCCTTAGCTAAAATATGTGTATGTTTCTTTATCCCTTTCCAGAAACATTTCGGCATACCTTCGTATGTTTGTAAATGTGTGTGTACATGTGTTATCAACGTCATTAACTGCATTTCAAACAAAATGTTTGACCACAAGACAAACCAAAGTTTAGATTTGAAATGAAAAACGAGTTTTTTTCTTTCAAAATTAACATAGGCGAGAAGACTCGAATCTATTGTGGAGGCTTTTGGTGATGCTGACTAGTGCTGCTGCTTCCGTGCATGGCTTCAGTCTCGGCCAGCTAAGGGGGAGCTCCTTGACCTAATAAACTTGAATTGACAGTTCAAGACACTTGGTTTGCCGACGTCGATGACGACGAATATATTTTATGAATGCTTTGGCAAATACTGACGGGGCGATACTCTAATGCAGAGAGTAATATGATGATGCCGCTAAGCCGCCCAACTATTAAATCTCATCAGTGGAAGAGTATACAATTGAAATTATGAGATAACAATATTAGCGCTTACTTGTTTCAAACTAGTTTTCGTGGCTATATTTAGACAATTTCTTTGATTTAAATAAAATGTGCATTACTTACTGATAAGTAATGTTAATGCCGTTGATAAGCCTGGCGCCGTCTCAGCAATTAAATAAGCATTTTAAATACTCAGGGAGTTCAAAATTCGACATTGCACAATTCTAAAATCCAAACCAAAACAGAAACTGTATGCAAACGAAATTTCGGTGTAGGAAAACCCAAAGTATCGTTGGCCCTTTGGTAAACGGCATGTTGGACTCCATCCTAAACACCACAACGCTGGATAAGAAGCAATTGGTAACGTCGATTTTTAATTTACAACCGTGCGTATTTTTGTTTTTCCTTCACGGCTGTATATTAATTATGAAACCAATGTTATGATAGGTTTGGGCAATATTTCAATTTCCAATTTTCAAGCACTTGTCAGCCAGTCTGTCAGTCTGAGAGTTGACTGACACAGCTTGCATAACAATAACAGCTACACCGAGTGTATAACACACACTTTCTCAGCAATTCAAAGTACCAGTCAAGCAAAAATTTTGGTTTCTTTTGGTCTTACATCATCTTAGCTCGACAGAGCAAGGCACTCTTCATGATAACATATTCATTGTCTTACTTTCGATCCCATCGCAGATATCTCATCAAGAGTCTCGTACGCAAGTGGGGCTATGAAGCTACTACATTACTGGTGGATGAGACATGGGAGGATTTTTCAGCCGTAGCGTGGTATGATACGCCTGTCTTCTATGATCCCAAGTCTATATTTCCGCCACGAGACTTTACCAATCCGGACTTTAATGGCTACAATTATCAGACACCATTTGGTAATGCACCTCATAGAGTTGGAGGAGGGAGTGGAGTGGTCGCAGGAGCCAGCAGCGCCATTGGTAATTCTCTGTTCATGAGCAATCCTACCACTGAGCCTCCTACGTGAGTAGTTATTGCTAATAATACTAGCCACCAATTAGTATATTTAAATTTGTAATAGCAAACATAGAAATAATTCTTGAGAGACTCCATTTAACTCTCTAATTATTTTTTAAAATTTCTTGGCAGACATAGCAATAATTTAACATTTTTAACCAAGTTCTGTATTAAAAAAAACTCAAAAATTTACTCAGATATTTATTCTATTCCCCTACTGGAACGGGTCAACGTGGAAGTCAGCGAAATCCTACTAGTGCAGCTGCTAGTTCTGGTCAGTTGTATTACAACAATGCTGGCAAATCAACTCCCTATAATGCCACGCTTTGGCTAAAACGATTAGTGCGAGACCTCAGTAAACAACAAAAAGCAAAGGAGAAACAAGGAGAACAACTGGAACACGAAAAGAAAAAAAAGGACCGGGAAAGGGAAACACAGAAGGAGCGCAGCAAACGCGATATCTCGCTTAATATGGATCTCTTAGATATTCTCGGCGTCGACGCCAATAAAAGCTTGCAAATTTTGAAAAAGTCACGCACCAAACGACAAAGTCCTGGACGTTCGACACTCTGCACCACCACATCTCAATTTATAACGCCACAGGCGGCATTAAACAGTCGGGGCAATTGGATGTTCGTGGTGAACGAGCAGAATACGGCTCGTCAAATGGTCAAGGCGGAGTTATGCGCGTGAGTTTTAATTATTTTTATTCGTAACAGTTCTGTGGCTTAAAGCTCGAAAATAGCATTTGTAGCTCAACAACTAAATGTTACAGCTTTTTTCAAACGCTTTTAAAAGCGCCACCTATGGGAAAACGTACTAAGTAGTACCAGCTCTGTTAGGTAACAGTGCTGAAAGTATCGCTGTTATTTAGCACTGCTAGAAAACGTTAAGATTTTGAAAATTCTAAAATCACAAATTTAATCAGATTTCATTTTAATGACTCGGTTTTCTTTAAAATTGTCGTATAACTTAGGACTACATTCTTCTCTGCCTTTTGCACAGTTTGTCCCAAAATTGGCTTAATAAACCCGAATCCAGAAGAGAAAAAATGAGATAGGACATACAGCATAGCTAATTTTTGCAATAAAATCCAAAAAAGGTTGGAGAGTTTATAAGCCTCTTATTTGTCTACTTTCCTTTTGCATAACTATGCGTATCGGTAGTGTGAATATGCTTATCTTGCACAGTCGTTTAATCAATGTTCTCATTATTTATATTTGAAGTGGAGGTATTTTTGTACCCCTTTTTAACACTTGTAATTCAAGTACCAAGGTGTTGCTACCGTTACCTTAACCACCAACACCATTACAAGAGGAATTCATAGCAGGGCAGCAACAACACACAGGTTTTCTAGTTATACAGTTTCCCTTTTGCGTTCGCTGTAGATTCTCCAGGGGTCGAGGGCACGGTGGAAGTTGCACGGCGAGTATTGCTTGGACTCTACAGTTATGTGTATTTTTGGTGCCATAATTGCGGCTAAACGAATTATAACACGGCGATGGATGGGAGGTACGACTGCGACATACCAAAGGAGCCAGTACCCTTCACTGCACACCCTTTTTACCTTCGTACGTTCTTTGATATATTTAACTTCCTTCCCCTTCTTTTTTGAGATGCATGTGCTCTATGCTATTCTACTCCAATCGAAACCTTTCAACAGTTGCAGGTAAAAGCACAAACAAAAGTGGAAAGTCGAGTGACATAGTCATCCGCCTAGTCAGCTTACTCGGGTCTTTCGGACTGACGGACTACGCCTGCCCTTAAATAATAGTCGACTTTCTCATTTACTAGCGACCCTTTCTTCTTCCTTCGCGCCCTCCTGATATAAATGATAAGGATATTTCGCAAAAGTTACCCATTAAAAAATTGAATAGAACAGAACACGCTTTACAATCCCTCTTTAGAATTTCATTAAAAAACATTGTTTTGACCCATATGCTTATAACTTATCTTATGACTTACAAAGTACCCTTGGATGCCCAAAAACCAACTATACCAAATATAATATGAATGAAAAACTTAGATAGTTACCAATCGCTTCTCACTGAACTCCTTATCAATTAAGTACGATTCCCGTTTTAACGGGTTCGATAAACTTTCAACTCTCTTAGCCGGCTGAGCCTTTTTCCCTTCTTCTGGCTCAGGCTTATTTATTGGCACAACCCACAACTAAATTTCGTACAATAGTTAATTTTCGAATTTTATTTGAATTTATGTTGTTGTTGTTTGTAAATTTTTTGTTGCTTTCGGTTTATATCAATTTTCCTGCTTTTAGCTCGAACACCTGCTCGAATCTTTGTGAGCTGCCGAATGGCTACAACTCGAGATGCGAACAGAAATTCGTACAAAAACGTTTAATTGCACTCCAGGGCAATGGACAAAATCTGTATACGGATACATTTTGGTTTCCCAGTTGTTGTGTCTGCACGATAGCCGCCAATTAAACTAAAGCTGGAAATGTTAACAAAACCGCTACGCAGATAGAGGAGGAGATTGCGACCAGGACTGGGAACGAGAACGATACCGAGACCAATCGTCCTGTCATCATAATAAAGGATTTTATGCAATACATAATTGATTACTAAATTTGCAACAACACGCACACTTACACAGATACATACACATACACACACACTGATACACAAGCACACTCTCATAAATACTGTACTCTAGTTTTACAATTAATTTAAAATCGAAAAGCAAAATTGGAAATATTATTCAATAAACCGAAAATGAAATATGTAATTATAATGGCTGAAAAAAGAGTAGTAATAGAAGTGGACACTTTCCAGAAGAAAAAGAATCTACTGAACAGATGAACTTGAAAACCAAAACCCTTTCAATTTGGCTACCAGTAAAATTACCTATTACAAAGTGAAATTGTGTGAAAAGTTCAGGAGGACTGCGACAAATCATTAGTCCATCAATCATATAAGCTGTTTTTCATAATTTTGCTAGGCCCTGCAACTTGCGAATTCGAAACAACAAAAAAAATTGACGGCAACAACAACAGTAGCTACAAACCAATAATAAAAACAACAACAACACCTGCTGCTGTAGCTGCTGCTGATGCAATTGCGTTCTATAAATCCAAAACAATAATGGTAGAACAACATCAGGTGTCAAGCGCATGCAACGCAACCGAAAAAAGTGCCTAGTCATGCATTGTATTGGATTGGACGATGGACGGAGGATGGACAACGGAAGAAGAGCAGGATGTCTGCGGAGGATATGGGATGCCCTATTGATTTCTCCCGGGCTGCTGTGCTAGCTAAATGATGTAAATACGTATGTCTGCCTTGTGTCTGTATCACGCTTGCAGGTTTGCTGATGCGTATTATGCGTATTGCATGTTGACAAATAGGAAGGAAGAAAAGAAGGAAATACGACAGCTGGATGGAAGACAGCAACTTCCAAGTTAAAACCATTGCTCCAAACTCCAATTTGATTAAAGTAAACATGTACAAATAAGAACAGAAAACTTTAATAAACTAAATAAATGTTTTTGTAATTTCCATAATGTGAATGTGTACTTATCTATTACTCCAAAGCCAGCATTGAAAGCATTGATGGTATCAACTTTTTATATTAGCGATATTCATCGAGCTTCCAAAGTCGCCTCGACAATGTTGTCTGTTGTGGATATTTGCTCAATTTTCTCTTCTTTATATCAAGTTATTGGGCCTAGGCCAAGTAAAAAATTGGGAAGACAAAAAAGAAAAAAAGAACTAGCACAAGTTGGTGGACAAAACCCACCCATTGTGAGTCAACAGAGAGATCTCTCTCACCCCTCTAGCTCGTTCAGCCAGGGGTTATTTATCCATTGTGTGTGTGTGAGTGTGTATGTGTGAGTGTGTGTATAGTGTTTTAGCAATGATTACCATCACTAAAAGGAAATACGCAAAGTGAAGAATTGAGAAAAGTGGAGAAAGGCGATGAAGCTTATCAGGTACATCAATAAGGACCACAAAAGTCATTGACAAGAACTGAAAGAAATAGAAATAGAAATTGTTACAATTAAAAATAAATATGTATATGGGAAAACTGCTTGCCAGGACAACAAGTGAGCAAAACATGCTAAAGTTGGCAAGCGGTCAATGTCCAGAGATCTCTCCAACTACTCAAACCCAAATGAAGAGCAGCTGAAGTTACTGCCAGAAGAAGAGCAACAATAAATATGAACAAACCAACAAAAAAAATGCTGTGCCTGCTTGTTAACCAATATGAGTGAGAGAAAGAAAAAGAGAGACAGAGGGAGAGAGACAGATAGAGACAGTGACAGAGAAAGGGAGGGGAAGAGTCCCTGGGCAGACACCAAGGCAGGGAGATGGAAAGGGAACTAAGAGTAGTGCAAAAGGAAGCCAGCGGCGGAGAGCAATAATAATGCAGCGCATAAAGAAGAAGAAAAAAGCAACAACGCCAGCTGAGCCAGCAGCAGAAGGCAAAAGCAGCAGCAGCAACAACGTTTGTGTATAAAAATTTAACATCTGCTCCTTTCATGATTTCGGAAAACTCAAAACTCGTACAAAAACAGCAACAACAAGGGCTGTAATGGCACAAATATAAATATGCGATAGTATTAGTGACTCCGTTCTGTATGAGAATGGCTATATGTATGTATACATATACATATGTACATATATTTATATATACGAGTACGTTTGTGTGTGTTACTGCTGGCTGTTAATGCATTCGGCTTGCTTTACTCGTATTACATGCATTTGCCTCAAAGAGATATAGTAACGGAGATGCCAGTTGAGAGTTGATGGCAGATTTCTTCCTTTCCTTTTTGCAGAAGTTTGCAGGACTTTTTCAGCGTGGAACTCCATGATTTTTTCTTTTGTACAGGGGTGGATCCGAATCAGGAAATCTTCTTCGTATCGACTCCATTGCAAATTCCTGCGGCTCTATTACAAAGATGTCTATTTATTTCCTTTTTTAGTATTAGCTTTTGAAGACTAAGAAAGAGGAATAAGATCGGCCTGCAGTTATTTATTGATAACCTTTAAGAAATATAAAATTCATAAAATTGTGTTGTTGTGTTGTTATTTTTAACGTATTACTTTTCTTTTAAATATTCTGCTATTACAAAAAACTTATATTTGTATAATAAAAAAGTTCAATAAATTTATTTGACTAAGAAGAATATAAAATACTTTCATAAAATTTTCGTTTTTTTAAAGAATTAAATGCGTTGTGGATGTCCTTTATCGTACTGACAAAGGACACGCATACTTCGAACCAAAGAAGTACAAACGAAAAGTTGCAGGCAAAAGTCGAAGTTTGGATATATCTAACTTGCAGATACATATAAAATGATACAAATACTGCACCAAATACTTTACATGAAATGAACTAACGATGGGCCCACTGAAAGGAGCCGGCTGCATCTTGTTTGTGCAGATGTAGCTACATATATGCGCCATGGTTTCCATTTGAGTGTGTGTGTGTGATTTTTTTCGTTTGTAGGACAGGTCAGTGTTCCCTGCGAGCATAAGGATACGGCACAAGGGTTGTGTTTGAGTTTTGGGATGGTTTTCCATTACGCAATGCAAATAACAAGCTGACGTTGCGTTTTCCAATTCTATTCCCGCTCTGTGTCAGAACCAGGCAACAATGCAACTGTCAAGATTTTTTGTTTATACATCCACGTGCAGTAAAAGGATCCTAAACACAACAAAAACAATAAAAACGAAAAAAGAATTTTTAGCTGAACAGCACACAAAGCTCGACTAATAGTTAAGGTAAAACGGGGTCCAAAAATAAAACAAAAAGTGAAATGAAATCAACTGACAAATAGAGCCAGTACTAGCGACTGCACTCGTCCACTTTTTTTTTCGCCTCCAACTCTTTACAAATTGTAGCACCGAAAAAACCAAACAGCTACAGAAAGTACATGGCCAGGACACAGCACACTCAACCAGTTCTAGAGTGAGATTCAAATAAAACCAACAACATTCTCTGCGCTAGGCAAAAGAGAACCAGAAAACAGTTCACAAACGGAAAACACTTAGAAAAAAGCATCTGAATTAAGAAAGTTGAACAACTTATATATATGTATACATACAATAGACTTTGAAATAGGTTTATTTTTTTTGTTGTATATATGTACATATATATAATAAATATATATAATGTATATACCATAGGTATACAATATATAAATATGTATATACATACATCGAAATTTGATGGGTTTTAGTAAAAAAAAATGGCGTCGAAGGATAAGGCGAGCTTTGCTGTCGTGTCTTGGCGGAGTGGAGCAAAAAATCCCATGGTTCTATTGTAAAATTGGTAAAAAATATGCCAAATACCATTACTACTTACTAACTAAAAAAAACAACATTAATAAAAAAATTTTGAACATTTTTCAAAAAAATATGGTATAAACTGGCATAAATTGATACATCGGCCTTTTGAACAATTTATTAAAAAACTTAGAATAATTCTAGTAATTTTAATTTTATTTTTTGTGTTCCATTCTAAGATATATGTAAAAATATTAAATCCAAGAACTGAAATCATTTCACGTTTTTTTTTGACTTTTTACTCGCATTTAAAGATGAAAATGATATGTATCCCTATGTGCTCGCCACTGTATGTAAATTCTTCTGAGATCGAGTACTATTTGTATGTCAAGATTACCTTACAATAAATATTATGCCATAAAAATCGTGGGAGAACTTGAAAGTAAGATTATGATTCATTCAGCCAGAATGGTAAAATATACAATTAGAAAATATAGGACGCATATTTTTTTCTTGTAATATATTTTAGTTGTAACTGTTTATGCTATAATACTATAATCCTAATTAGTTGAAAACGGAGATTTCCGTAATATTGTTTGGGGAGATTTCGCTGAAGTGTAAATTTCAAAGTTTCGCAAACTAGGGGAAAAAATGTTGTTAATTGGAACAACTGTACAGGGCCATGTGCATCAGTGTGTGTACGTTTGCGTGTATATATGTATGTGGATCTGTGTGTGGGTTTGTGAACAACCCAATTCAGGACATGGACACAACTGCAACTGCAACTGCAACTTGTTGCTAAAAAAAATTTTAGACGAGCTCAAACATGTGTAATAGTCACACTGCAACATGTATGACTGTAAAACGATAGCGAACTCGAACACGTATGACTGTAAGTTTTGTCGCCATTCATGTCGAGCAGTCAGTTGTTGTGTATCCTTCGGATTCGAAGGGTGAAAAATCCGCATTCGTTAGATATATTTTCAATCCTGCATATAAATACAAATAAAAACATTAAAACTAAGTTGCACCACTTGCCGTTAGCTGTTCTACAGATCAAAGAAATTATTTTTTAGTTGAAGAACAAAAGGCAAAAAAAGTGAATATGGTTTTTATTTTTTGATAATATGTATATTGACTCCGTGCTATAATTGAGGGATGCTCAAATGTATGTGAGACAGAGGATCAAGGATATTAATGTCAGTGCTACCGACAACAGCCTCCGTACCAATATAAACAACGGCTAATTTGTATTAAACGCATCTCCAACCTTTTACCTTAGGTTATTTTCGTTTCGCGTCGGCTTCTGATTTTGTTTCGCCAATTTTTTTTCACTCCTATTTTTTTTTTTGTGCATAAACCGTGTATTTTGAAATATATTACATTTTATAAAACTATCGCAGATAGCAGCGGCAATGGATTATTAACGGTTTGTACACTCTAGTTTAATGCAATCGGATTTACTTTTTTTAAATGCCAATGCGTATTGCACTTTTTTAAGTTTCTTCCCGTTTTAACAAACTCAACATGTCAAAAATCTTGATCAGTATTTTATAAATATTTTATAAGTTGTTAGGAAGTTTTTCACACACCAGTCTTAAACAAATTAAAACAAATGAAGACCTACAGAGATAAACTTGAAATCAAGAAACGCATAGAATACCCAATCGTGCTGAAATAGCAGCCATTACAGTATTTCCCAAGATCAACAATTATATTAGGTTGTGTTCAACTTTAACAACCGACATTATTGATTATGTAACAACTATTGATTATTTAAAAAGTCGTGCTAATATACAGATTATTATTCTGTAATTTTAGATAGAGATCCTTTAATAAATACTAAATAATAGAGAAAAAGCTTGTTGGTATAAACCAGTATACGAAGCGTTGACCAATCAGTTGAAATTTGATGGGAAATCAAAATAAAATAATGGTATGAAAGCATAATCTTGTTTGATTGCATTTTGACTATCAGCAGCAGTTGAAGTTATCATTTGGCTAACTTGGCAAAATTTTGTTGAGTAACAGGACATAAGGACCTGATATAAAGACAACACTTTTTGAGTAACTTGAGTTGCATTGAATCTAAAAAAAAACCGCCGCCTTTTCTTTAATAATTAAATTTAAGAATTTGGTGATCAAAAAACAATAACAAACAGTCGCCAAAAATGCAAGCACAACGAAAGAATCAGATAAAACACCAACAAATAATATAGATATGGAGGTTAAACGTATGGCAACAGTTTCCAAACTGACAAGGAAATAATGTACAGAAATGAGTAATGACAATAAATACAAAAACTGTTGCTAGCATTGGTATAGCATCATTTTGTATTTGTATACATATATGTATATACATGTTTTGAATATATACAAATTTATATATGTGAAGCATATGTGACAAGCGAACGTCATGAAGTTAAATTAAAAAGCAGCAGGCTAAAGCTGAAGCTGGCGCTGACTCTGGCGCTGACTCTGGCGCTGACTCTGGCTTTCTGAAGATGCCATTCTCAGGCACTGAAAACGTGCCAAGAACGTGAAGACAGCAGCAACAACAATAAGCAAGACTCACATCTACTCGTAACTAACAGTAACGTGCGTACGCCAAAGTCAGCTACAAAACTTGAAGACACACAAACTCACACATATGGATGAAGAACAAGCAGTCAGGCAGGCAGCGGTTTCTCTTGGCGCGCTCAAAACAGAAGCGCCAAAAATACAAGAAACAAAGCTAAACTGCAAAAAAGAAACCAAAATAAAAGCAGAGGAACAAAAATCGCAAACGAAAGTAAATGCAGACAGGCAGGCGGAAAGGGGCAACTGCCCACGCCCCACAGTGGGCCAGAATTTGAAAAAAGGCAGCTATTTAGACTTTAAAGACGTTTGTTCAAGACTACTAAAAAATTTAGCAAAGTTGGATCAGCAGAGAAGAGCAGAGTATCCTGACCTTGGTTTTTTGATTAAAAATGCATCCATCGAAATGTTATCTAAAATTCTCTTTCTTGTTTAGTTGTCGGTTTGAAGTCGATTCTATTAAAATTTTAAAAGGGACAGTCAAAAAAGCCGCCCAATCATAGATTTCTGTTAAGTAGGATTTCTTCTTTTTTTTTATACATGGAAACTAAAAGTATGTATGTATATTTCATATACTGAAATGTGGCAAGATACCAAAACATTCCGAGAGTCCCACTGTGCCACGCCGACTCCAAAGCTGCCTTGACATGGCAATAAAGAGAATTTAAAGAAAAATAAATAATAAAAAGCAATCAAATTGAAGGCGGCTGGCAGTAAGCAAAAGAAGTTCAAGTTCAACAACGGACAGCTAAATGTATTTGTAGGCAATGTTATTGCTGTATCTGCATCTGTGTATCTTTAAGTCATGACCAAGGCAAACACACATGTGCTGCCAACTGGCCGCTAATGTGGCTGCTGCATTTTTATTTCTGTTGTTTTATGACTCCGCGTTGCAGCCATTTGTCCATCTCAGGCGATTACCCCCAATGAATTAGCAGCCCATGTTTGCTATAAATAGCCAAAGACACGCACTTTGTTGCAAGTTCAGTAACTTACACAGACACACGCAAACTCCATCAGAAACACACACATACACAATATTTTTTTCATTTTCATTCATAAAATACATCCCGAAAAAAGCGCGCAGGTAAAACGAAGAGGACACGCAGTCAAATTAAGGCTTTGACCTAGAGAGAAGCAAACACACAGGGTTACCCGAGAACCCAAACACTGAAATATACCTACAGGTAAAGTAACGGCAATGTGCGTGACTTTGAAAGTATGTGAGGTAAATGACAAACTCGTAAATCTCAACACACGCACACACACGGTCATATTCAAGTGTAGTCAGAGGAAGCGGCAAGCCGTGCCTCATGCTCCAGCTCCTTGCCTTCTCCATCACCATTTCTTGCTCACAAGCATACATATTTTTGTATGGATTGTATGCATAAACAGACGGAGTCATTTTCATTCTTCTTTTCACATGCCTCCTTGCATGGCTTCAGCACGTTTCATTTCATCCCCACCTGCTTCCTCACACCTCAGAAAGCTACAACTCAATTTACACGTGACACACAGAAATATGATGGCTAATTAACTCATTTGAATTGCAGGAAATATAGTACATAGTTGGAAGACGTAAACTAGAAACTTTTAGATCAGATATAATTTTGAAAGTAATTTGGGATTGAAAATGGTCATTACACTTATGATTGGCAAATCCTTTCAAAACAAATCACTACAAGAACGCTAACAAAAGCCAAATATAAAAGCAAAATTTTAAGAGTAATATTAACACAGTTAAGCACCACTGCTCCATTTTTGACTCCAAATGTATAAGTGTGTCCTGGTCAAAAACGTTTTGATAATTTAATAATTTATTAAAAAATAAAAGAAGTGTGAACTGTATCCAGGGACAAAGGGATAAACTTGACAAAGTCAAAAAAGGTTTCTTTTGTAAGCAATTTATAATATATAATATATATATAATATATATACACCAAATTCTCATTATACCCTGTAGTGAGTACAAGGGCTTCATATGAAATGTGAAATTCGCCATAAACCAACCCCTTTAAATGTTCCTTCATCAGTGAAAAGAGAAAATGAAGAGGGAGAAAATTATCTTCACTTACGTGCAAGATATTCCACGATGTGCAACAAAATACTAGAGGAATTTTTAATAAAGAACATTTTAAAAACAGTTTTAGTTTCCCCACTCTCTTTACAAGTCTTTTAAAACAATTTTCATATGAGCAGTAAAATTGTAAACTAGCGGAGAATGTGCAGATAACATATTAAAATATTGCACGCAAGTTGTATGAGAGAAAAAAAAGGAGTCATTCCAGTTGCACAAATGAATCCTAGATACTACCGCCATCTTTATAGATAGACATATAAATATATGGATGGACAAACTGGGCACATAGAGCATGTAGCGTATTACATAGGAAACAGGACCCCAACTGGCTGCACTTCTGTGACACAGACAAATAAAAGTCAGTTGAGTTTTAGTACAAAAAAAAAAACTGCGAACAGGCGACAGGTAGGTGAATTCCCGGGTAACCTTTTCTGACATGCGTGTATGTGTAACCTATTTAATAGGCAGACCAGTATACTATGTGCCTAGGCCCAAAATTCAGTCTGCAGTCACCTATATTTTGTTGGGCCGTCTACTTCTCCTTTCATTCCATTGCTCAGTTCCTCCTTTCCTTCGTCATTCCGACTTTGTATTCCTAATGACACATTGTTCGGTGCAATCCGACATATATATATATCAAGTACAAACGAACATTGTACATAAGGCTTGCTCAGTGCTGCGTGTTTAATTTGCAAGTCCAAAAAAAAAGTAAAATAAAAGGAAAAAAATGTAGCGAAAATTCTACTGAATTATCGGCATTGTTCTTTCTCTCTTCTTCTGCCTTTTTCTGTTTCTTTCTGTGTTTATTTATATTTATTTAGCTTTTCCAATCGTTCATAATATTCAATCTAAAGTTGAGCATAACATAAGTTCAAAGATAAGATATGGCAATTCCAAATTTGATTACCTAATCGGCTATGCGATTTACAAAAACAAGCATTTATGATACGTCACAGAAACAGCAAACCGGAAATGAGAACAGCTTTGGGAGCAGTGGGACGAAAGCATTTCCGATTTAAATAACAAAAAAGCCACACAAAAACAAAAAACAAGAAAGAGGTGGAGATTTTAGGAGTCGGTATAGGGGGTCGTGTGAAGTCTGTCTTGATTTATCCTCAGATGAAGAGTTTTTCGAACAGGCAAAAACTTCTTTAATTGCGCACATGTTGGCCTAATTTTACCACTGCATTGCGCGGGATCTTTATCGCGCAACGTCAAGCTTAATACTCGTAACTACGATGAACAAAAAGTGGAAACGCGAAACGGAATCGCAAAAAACGGAAAGTGCAGCAAATTGTGGCAGCTGCAAAAGTTTTTTGTTCAGCGATTTTTTCATTTTTCTTGTTTGCCTCGTTTCTGCTATATTTTTCTGCTGCAGGTTCTTTTTTGTTGGCCGTTGGCCTTTTACCGTTTTATTAACAGGGAGGGGGAGAAAACAAAAGAGAAAGAGAATTGAAGAAAGAGAGATAGAGAGAAAAAGAGAATTGAAGCTAGAGATAGAGGGAGAAAAAAAAGGAAGAGAGAAAGAAAAAGGAGGGTGGCTTGGCAGAGACCCCTCCAAAAAGAGAACTAAATTGCAACACGCGAATTGCAGCCAGTCGACAAAATAATCAGACTTTAATTGTTCGTTCTGCAACAATGTGCAAAATCAAGAACGAATATAGAACAGAACATAAAGCAGATGAGTCAGGAAATCGCTTGACAGTGCTATTTCTTTTCTCTTTCAGGCACCTCAAGGGAAACGCTTAATGCGTTTCCTTGCCAAAATGTTGTAACTGTGCATCGTTTGAAGTTATCGAGATGCACAAATTCGTTCGCCATCAATGTTAATAAGTTATGAAAATTCTCACATACTTCAACACTTAAGTGAAATTTTGAAAAAAAAAAGAACAGAATAAGAGAAATGAAGCAAGCAAGTCGTCCCTGCCGACATTGAGTAACTAGTTATATTAAATAGTTATATTAAATAAAATAGAATATCCTCGAAATCGCCATCAATTTCATGCAAAATTCTCTTTAACATGCAGCAACAGCGAACGCATGCTGTCTCGCTCACTCTTACCAGACAATGTAGCCTTGGCAATTCAGTGCAAAACTCATATAGGTATATCTCCGATTTTTATTGTCCGGTAAAATTTGGTCAGCTGGTCCAGTTGGGGTATATAATTAGGTGTGCCAAGTAAGAATACGATATCTTTAATACAGCTCTAGTAATACGTTTTCTCGATTTGCGGGGGCGGAAGTGGGCGTGGGAAACAAACTTGATCTGTCTGCACACTAGACGGATCTACATACCGAATTTGGTAGCTCTAGCTCTTATAGTCTCCGAGATCTAGGTGTTCATACAGACGGACGGACAGACGGACATGTCTAAATCGACTCGGCTGGTGATGCTGATCAAGAATATATATACTTTATGGGGTCAGAAATGTATATTTTTGCCTGTTACATACATTTTAGCGACTTTAATATACCCTTTTACCCTATGGGTACGGGGTATAAAAACACCACATAATACCATATGGGAATACTCAGGCTCATGGGCAAATGAGAGCCCAATGAACTTTTTGAAGCGCAACGAAATGTTGGCAAAATGCAAAAGGCAAAGGACGTGCAAAAAAGTACACCTGTGCCGTAAACAAAAAACTTTATACAGAAGAAACGCGAAACAAAAAGAAAAATATAACAGCAAAAAAAAAAAAAAAGAAACAAGAAAATGACAACAGTAAAAGGAATTCAATTCGGTAACGGGGATCGCAGCAGGGTACCCTGTAGCAAGTGTACCACATATAGAAATCTGAAATGTAACGATGCTTTTTAACATCTTACTATTTTTAACGCTAAGTATTTTAAGATATTATTTTGGTGACAAGATATGATATTTTATAAAAGAACTTTTTTCGAACTTACCATTTTTAAGCCTTGGCTACAGGGTATAAGCAGGAGACAGACAATTGTAATACGCTTTGGGTGTATGTGTGCTTGTATGTATTCCGTTTGTGTTTGTGAGTCAAAGAAACTTGGCAACATAACTTACATATAAGCAACAGCAGCAGCACCAACAGCCTCAGAGCATCAGTGGCAATAAAAAAGTGCAAAGTGAGTGTCCTTTACATTTTTTGCCACTTCCTGCCGCCTCTGTCGTATTGGACTTGGCCAACGCCGCTCATTATATAGTCAAAGACCATAATTACGTGTTGAAGTTGAGAAAGAAACAAGCGAAAAAACTGAAACAGAAAAAATTTAAAGTGAAGACAGTGCCAGTGTCCAGCTAAACTGGGGGATTAGAAGGGAATCAGAGGGAATCGGGATTTTACATAAAGTTTGTAATATTGTTTACTTAAGTGTACTAACTTTATGTCGATTACAGCTTTCAACCAAAGGATTTGATGAAACTTGCAACAACCCAAATACCAACAACAAACGACAATTTTCGACCAATGAAAATTTAACAAATTATTGGCTAATAATCAAAATTTAAACCTTTTAAAATGGAAACCAAATATTAACAACAACGGAAAAATATTATAAAGCATATTAATATAATACTTATATGTACAGAAATATATATATATATATATATATATATATATATATAATAAAAATAACAAAAAAATGAACTTAACGAAGTAATGTTTAATTAATTTTTAAGTAAACCAACAAACAAACAAACAAACGGAAGACAAAGATATTTCAATTTTAAACCTACAATTTAAGTATTAATAAATATTAATGAATTCAACAATATATACACATAAACAAATCAAGAAATATTAAACTGCAACTATTTTTATATATACAACCCAACGCAAATCAAATTTTAAATGAATAAATTTCAAAAACAACCAGAGTACAAAAATTTTATTAATTATATGTATATCAAACAACAAATATAAAAAAAATAATTATACAAAGAAAAAAAAACAAAAGCAACAATAACACAAACAAAATACAAATTTACAAGTTTTACAACAAATACAACCAAGTCAAAGAAGTCTGCATAAATTACAACAATTTATCATAATTTTTGCATAGCTGCCGTTTTACAACACGAATAGAGTACAAAAAGATAAAAAAAAAAAAAAAAAAAACTCAACCAAAATAGCGTTTAAATATTCAACAGCTTACAAATTTTAAAGAATCAATTTAATAATACCACTTTTACAAAAACAACAGCAATTACAATAACAAGTATTTATAAAGCTATATTAACTAAACGAAATTAAGCATCAAACAAAAACAAATTTACCTAAATAAATAAACATCACTAAAATACTTGTACACACATACAGAAACACAAACAAATAAGCAAAACCAGTGAGTTCAAAATATATAACAAATACTGTGGCAATTTTAGTCAAAAAACAAAAAAAGATAACGAAAAGTGGAAAATTAATTAAAAACTACCTCAGAAAGAGTTCAATTGAAAAAGGAGTTGAAAAATCCACACATGCACAGCCAGAGGGATAGAGGTACTCATACATATTTAAAGATACAAACAGACAAAAAACAAATTTTTCTGTACGTACAAAAGAACGTTCTATTGACGAAATTTCAGTACAAAAAAAACTAGCCAAGCGTTTTACCGTGTTTCGTTTTATCGGTTAAACGTTATCGGTAACTTCCTAGAATTTAAGTGGCAGTGCCAAGATCTGCGTAGCCATGCCCCAAAGCGTGCTTAGATGGCGTCTTCAATAATTGCCCAAAGCAGCAGCAGCAGCACGAGCGGCCCTATTGACAGCAGTAACAGTGCTAGCAACAGCAGCAACATTATTGGAAGCAACCCATCGGCCTCTGTAACAAATCTTCACAACACGCATCTTAATCAATTGAGCAGCTTAAGCCAGCACTACACAACACCGTATCATACTCACTATCAGCAACATTATCAGCAGCAACAGCAACAACAGCAGCAACTTTCTGATCAACAACAGCAACTTCGTTGGGATTACTATGCCAGGCAGCAACCAACGGCCACCGCCACAAGCCAAAGCCAAAGCCAAGCCAACGGCAACAGCAGCCAGGATAGCTCCACAGTTCCTGCTCCACTGGGTAGCAGTAACAGCAATCATGCTAGTGCTGGCAATGGTAACCGGCATAATGATTCCAATGCCAATGCCCTTTCCGCTGCCACCGCCGCATTAGGCAGCAGCAACAACAGCAACACAAATTCCAACTCCAATTCAAATTCTAACGGCAGCTATACGCGACCCTGGGAAATGGAGTCTAAGGATAACAGTGTTGGCCATAACCTAAATGTTCAACAGCAACAGTCGCAGCAGCAGCAACAACAACATCTGCCCGTAAAGAGCGGCTTTGAACCATTTTCAAAGCTGCCGTCATTCCAGAGTCAATTCCATGGCTATAACGAGCAAATGATGCCAGATGGCACTCCCCTGCCTCCAGCTCCCGCTTCTGCCGCTGCAGCAGCAGCTGGAAATGTCCCACCAATGAGTTCCCTACAAACGGTTGCCATGTCCCCGGCCAGCATTTCCGTTAGTTCACCGGGCATGATGAGTGTTGGCTCACCGCTTACCCAACTCTCTGGGATGCAGACCAGCATAACGCCCCCCTCTGGGAGCTTTACCCCTCTTGGAGCTCCACCACCGCCGCCAAATGCATTTCATCATCATGTGCTAAATCCACATCATCATCCGCATCATCATCCCCATCATAGAGGAACCACAGCTGGTTACCCATTAGGGCCAGCGCCATCTTCTCCTTATGTCGATCTGCAATTGTATCAACCACTTACACCGGGATACGCAGCAACTGGCCTGCAAAAGAAGGAATCAACAACGGCTGCCAGTAGTGATTTTGAAATGCTAATCAAAAAAGATGAATTTGATCTCAGTGGGAGCCAGCAACAGAATGTGGGGCATGTTCCACATGGCTTGCATACGCCCTCTTCGTATGATGGTAACAGCCAGAACAGTTATCCCCATGCTACCACCACACAGCCACACACGTCGACACCGACGCCTACACCCTCAACTACCACGCCCATCAAGGTGGACAAATCTTTGCAGTCACCCATTGCCCGCCTGGAGGGCAGAAAAAAAGAAAGGCGGAAACACAGACCTAATTCTCTTGAGTCCAGTGCCGAGAGTGAGGCCAGCGGCATGGACGTCGACCCTAGTAATCCTGGCCAAGTCGATGCCGTCTCTAGTACGGCCAACTTTAAGAGTCCCTTGAGTGCTTTGGGAATGGGCGACAGCAATGATGGAACCACCCATGCCAATGGCTGCGATAAGCAGGTAAGTCTACAAAAAAGAAATTATGGGGGCAAACGCATATCTTGTAGGAGTGGAGCACTGGCAACCGCTGCAATTAACAGGAGCCATCTGGTTACCCACACCCACCTCCACCCGCCACCCTTACCTACCCCTACCATACACCCAATGCCAACCACTCCACTTCTTCCTGCTCTGTCTTTCAGTCGAAGAAAAAGCGTAAACGCTGCGGCGAATGCGTTGGCTGCCAGCGCAAGGACAACTGCGGGGAGTGTGCCCCCTGCCGGAACGACAAAAGCCACCAGATCTGCAAGCAGCGGCGTTGCGAAAAGCTAACTGAAAAGAAGGTAAGTCCTGGAGATCACACCAAAAAGTTGTACACGTTTACTTATGCCGTAGTGACTACGACAATTCGGTTTCGTTCAAAAAGTTACTCAATGAAATTGGCAAGCACCTAAAAAAATTAAATCTGCTAACGCACAGTGAAACAAGTAACCAAATTATACAAGCAACAAACAATATAGGCAACCTTCACGGAAAACTGAATAATTTTTTCACATTAAAGGAGCCATTTCTTATTTGAGAATAATGTTTCCAAGTGAAATTTTTCTTTTTGCCACATTAGTTTTTAAAATTAAAGTATTAAACTATTTTGTAAAATTTTTCAACTTGAACCACTACACTATATTGTCCATTGACCAGAGACATAGGAAACAGGTTTACTTTATTTACTTGGATTTCCGTTTTGCAACCCGCGGAACTGGCTGTAAAAAAGAACTCGCGGTTTTTCGCTCCACCAGTCAGTCACTCAAGATTTATGTCAGAGTCCAGTGCAACAGATGTTTCGGTCCAAGTGCAAATGAATGCGGCCGCTTGTACGTCTTCCAGGTCCAAGTTAATGCCCATTCCCAATTAAAATGGTGTCTCCCTTTCATTCACATTACCTGAGGAACTAATAACCTACCTATAAGCGTTACTTGGCCCAGTGCTTCTCAGTATTTTCCTGTGTTGCTTTCCATATATAGGAGGACACGAGTGTGTGTGTATGCTTAAGTACTTTGCGTATGTGCACTTGAGTGCTCCTACAGCGCATCCGCACAGGGCCATAGCTTCTCGCTGATGATTCCCATGCGACACCCAGTACTTGCACCAAACTCGTCCGGTTTGAAATCACTTGAGATAACTGTAGGATGAGCGTATCCTTTGGGAGTTATGTACATGTCGTCGTCACTTAAATTAGGTATTCAAGTGTTTTTTTAGAAGCTAATGTCTTTGTAAGTATTACGATCTATGATGTCCTTGCACTTAAAAAATTATTTTATTTCTACTAAGTGCATAAATAGTCCCTAATTTGAGTCATATAAACCAACAACGAATTAAATACCACAGCCACATACAAATATACAAAAATTCGATATAATAAAATAGGGAAAGTTAGACAGCTTTCAATGATTTAAATTTAAAAAAAAATTGTTCAACATGATTGAATGAAATATTAACGGAGGATCTAGTGACAACAACATGATCATTGCCAATACGCCATACGAAATGAAAACACCAATATAAACGATAATAACAAAATAAAGCAACAACGACAAGCCCAACTGCAATAACAATGGAAAAGCAAATGTTGTTCGCAGCCGGAGCTGAAGGAGCAGATGTTCACGAGTTACAAACGCGGCTTTTGATCACACACATGCATACATTTATGGGCCGACAGGCGCACACACAGACACACGCATACGTAGTTATACATACAGATACAAAGAGACAGAGAGATAAATAAATAACGACGACGGCGGCGATCAACGCCGGCAGCAACGCAGACAGCAAACAGGAAACCAAACCAACAGCAGTCAAAAAGAAGAAAAGAATACAGTAGGACAGAGACGGAATGTGAAAATGAGATAGAGCGAGCGGCAGAGAGACGGAGAAAGACAGAGGGAGAGTAGGCTGGTCACACACAATTAAGGTTGACAGGACGCGTTTTTGAGCCTGCCAGTGCTCTATACACAAATACACACATAAACATGTACACACACAAAGACATACATACACAAACACACACAAAAACATATATACACACTGAAAGGTTGTCAAACAAGAAAATCGCACGCAAACGATCGACATCGGTGATCAGCAAACAGCGTTCAGCTGTCCGAAACACACAAATATACATATATACATACATAGATAAAGTTGTAAATTTTTGCAGGCAGTCAACAACAAAGTTGATATGTCAATATAGACTGAAAGATATGAGAAGATAGTCGGCTTGGCCGGCAATTTTGTTGTCGACTCCTTCCGCGCTTCATCAATTGACGCTTTTTTTATATATTATATTTCTTTTTGCTTTGGCGTGATCAACGTCATCATCACAATCATAATCTCCTTGATCATTTAATGTGCTTCTCCAATACATACATATGTATACACTTTCGCATACAATTTGCACAGATGATTACGAATCCTCGTGGATATTCTTTACGGAACGAGTAACTATACACATATACATGCATACATATGTATGTATGTATAGTTATATATACGAGCCAAATTAAAATTGGTCCTGGTTTACCGGGTATTGTATCTACATACAAAAGTAACACATTTGTTGCGGATCAGTGCACTTTTGTATATTTTGTATTACTTCTTGCTATATGTTAGATAGCTTGATATCAACTCTTTTGCTTATAACCAATCCGTTTTTAGCAATTTCCTTGGTCCTTGGGCTATCACACAATCAGCCCAAAAGCCCCAAGTCATTAACTTGACTATATGAACGGCTTGGCGAGTCCAGCTTCGCCACATCCGCTAAACACCCACCACCTACCGCCCGACGTCTTCCAGGATGTGTGGCAATTTCTTTATTCGTACATTTTTCTTATTTTTTTCAATATGCAGGTTTTTATGAACTTTTTCATTAAAATATTTTTTATACCCTTGCAGAGGGTATTATAAAATTGGTCAGATGTTTGTAACGCATAGAAATACGTATAGATATACGTTTCCGACCCCATAAAGAATATATATTCTTGATCAGCATCAGCAGCCGAGTCGATTAAGACATGTCCGTCTGTCCCTCCGTCCGTCTGTCTGTTTAGCCAAGTGTTTTCGAGCTTAAATTTTAAGCTACATGGTTGAAATATGAAAAGTTAAGTTCCTTGATCCAGTATCCAGACCAAGTTTAAAAATTAGTCGGATCGGATAATAAAACGTGGAGGTACCTCAAGTAAAATAAGCAATTTTCTTTGGTAGCAAAGAAACAAAAACAAATTCCAAGAAATCACACACGCACATACATATGCAAAAATTCGTCACCACGCGGTGTGTGAGAGAGACAGAAACATTTGCGTTGTGTTGTTGCACAGAACGAAATTTAAAGAGCGAGATGCCATGCTTTTGCTATATAAGTATGTCGAACTAGTTTAAGTGAGTTTAGTGAGGATGGTGGCGTAGTACGCAAACATCGGTCGCACGATGGTTCTGTGTTTGGGTTTGGTGGGTTCGATTCTCGGTGAATACGGGAAAATTTTTCTTCTTTTTTGTTTTTAAATTTTATTAAACATTAAAACCAATTACTATAAAATTTTTGTTTTTAAATTAAATAATAAAACAATGAAGCTGCAAGGATATACAAACTTCATCAAAGCCGAAGTTAGCTTCTTTGATATTTTTTCTTGTTTTTCCTATCTACGACATAAAGAAATACGGCAAATATTATTTGGCGAGAAGTTGCCAAAGAAGGAATTGCAAAAGAAAAGGAATCCACCCCAGAAAAGCCATCTCAAACAGCAAGGATATTTCGTAGCCTATTTTTGGTTTGAGTTATTCAGTTCACTTTTGGGGAGACTTACAAGAAAGAGTCTGTTTTTCATTTCTCTTTTCTTTGCCTTTTATGGATTGTTTTTGGTTTTTAATTTTAACAAGAACTTCATCAATTCCAACAGAGACAAGCTAGTAAAAAGTTATCCAGAACTGAGTTTTTAACAACTTAAAGGTTTCACTTCATGCATACCAAATTTTTTCAGAGCACATGAACACATATCCTTAATTCTGCATTGTGAGTGCAATGCTCCTACTTGAGCCGACATACACATCCTTTCGTTCGTGACATACTCTCGGCAGTCGTCCAGGTTCTTTCCTCCCTGCCTGAGGCTGACTGGCATACATCCCCATAAACCGTTCTCAAAGGTAGCTCACAGTTTTGGCACGTTGGCAACAGGAGACCATAGTATAATGCTTAAATGTACATACTTGTATATATATATAAATATATACATATGTATATATGTATATATTTTATACATATATTATTTATGAACACATGAGATGTGATATTTGAGCTACAACAACAATGTAGTGAGCGTTCATGATGTTCGATTAATGATAATTACGAGCTTCATTCTCGTCATACGTTTGTCTTGTGCAATCCGATACCTTCTCGTGGTCGTGCTCCTAATAGTATCCAGTTGCAACAGGATTACTTTACTTCCCTTTCTCCTTCAGTTGCAGCTCCATCTATAAGTCTCCGCTAAGTTTAATGCCCTCCCTCTCTTCCTTTCATTCTCATTCAAGTTATCCCTTTAGTTTTGTTTAAAAAAAGTTGGCTATATTTTGTCGTTAATAGTTTTTACTTGTGGTAAAAACTGATATCTTTTCCTCTGATTATACACATTGCATCAATCATTCAATTTGTGCATTTGTAATTCAATAAGTCTCGAGAAATGCTTGAAGGCATGCTCGGGCTCCGCCGACACAGAGTTTAATGCTCTAGTCCAGCTGGCAAAGACAATTTTTTTCGAATCCAAACCCGAGTCCTGCCCGAAATCCAATTGAATGAATTTTTCCTTTTTATTTTAATTCCTTTTTTGGTCGAGCATCTGCATCTATGTGTGTATATATTTTTGTTCTTCTATCCACTCGCTTCTATGCACATCTGTTCGCATTGTTTCATAGACGACAATTAGATGAGATTCCTAGACTAAACCTTAATCCAGGAAATACGCTCACACACATGAACACCGAATAATATGCCTCAATATATATACTCATATTAATATGGAGATACGAGATAAATAGACAAATCGAAAAAAATATTAGAAATGAGAACTGTAACTTTTAAGCCGCTTATACGTTTGGCTTTCTCCCTGTTTTAACTGAAATTGAAAACTTTAAAATTCAAATTAAAACTTCGCATTGTTTTTTTAATTTCCTTTTTTTTTTCATTATTGCTATTGTTGTTGTTGCTTCCGATATATTAATGGGCGTTATTTGAAGTGTTTCATTTAATGCAAAATAAATTATGAGAGCGCAAATTGCCGTCCTGACAGCCAATTATTGGTCTTAATTTTAATAGCCCGACTATTCGCTTAAATCATCAATAGTATGCATATCTGTATGTACGTAAGTTTGTATATGTATGTATATACAAATGTATATATTTATCAGTGTATCAATTATACACCTAAATAGATTACATATAAAATGGCTTCATTTTCTCGCCTGCCCCTTTTTATTGAGTAATTTTTTTCTTACCTTCTCTGGAGGATTACATAACATTATGCAGTAATTTTTCTTGATTGTCATTATTATTTTTGTTTTTGCAAATTATAATAACACAAAGCTACTTTTTTATTTACATATCTTCAATTTTATGTTTTTATCTCTGTTTCTTCTTCTATTTTGCAGGAACCAAAAGCCAAGCCCGTATGTATATATTTTATTATCATTCCTATATTTTATGAATATTTTATTAACTTTTAAGATTCCACTTATCCTCCCTTCTCCTATTACGAAAGCGTACTATACAAATGTACATCAGAGTTACTGAAACCGATTAAAATTTGGGTCTTTTGTAAATTGTCTGATGCCATTCATTCCCATTTCATTATAACAACCCATACCTTACTCGAGTATCATGAGTGGGAACCGTTTCCGAACCTTCTTTTATACCATTTTCGTAAATCCTGTCATTGGGGCATTATTTTTATCTAGCCCAGGGACATTTGCTTTATCTAGCCCAGGAATAGGCTATAGTTCACCAATGCTTAGGTTTGTTTGGACTTAACCATTGATATGTTCGTCCTACTGTATTTTTATTGCACTAGTTTGGACTAGTTCCGAACTATACCAGTTTAGCTTGCCTGTGGTCTGGCTTGTAGAAGCTAACAGAATATGCTAGAACCGCAGGGTTTTGTATAGACCAAATTACACATTTTACTATTTGGTTACGATAATTAAAAAATTATCCACATTTCCAAAAAGTTTGTTCTTTTGCTTCCGTTTCGCATATTCATCGATTTGACTCGCAGATACTAATTTATTTTCCAATATATGTATGTATGTATCTCTCTATGGATGTGTTTGTATGTTAGCTTTGGCGCATAGTTTCGTTTAGTTTTTTTTTTTTTGTTTACCAGCAGATTCTTTTTTCTTTTTCAAACCAGGCGCATAAATTAAATAATAAATGTATGTGTATATTTGTGCTTTTGTGCGTGTATGTGTGTCGCTCTCGACGTATGCATGTGTCTTTCTGTCTGCGCAATTGAATGCTGTAGTTGTTGTTGTATTTATGAAAATAATTTTGCTCTGTTCGGATAAATGATGGGTTAGTTCTGTTTCTGTTGCTGTTTCAGTTTCTGCTGGTGGTTGTTCTTGTTGCTGCTGCCGATGTTGTTGTTGATGCTGTCGCAGATGCCGTTCTTGTTGTTGATGCCGTGGCTGATGATGACAATCATTCATTTTGTTGCTCTACACATTTATATAAATCTGCACTGATTATAGTGCGTTGTTAAATTTTAATAAATAAATTTTCACATCCTTGTTAAGTTTTCGACTACAACAGTAACAATAGCAAAAGCAACATCAACAACAGCAAATGCAGCAAGTCCAGCAAGCAACTACAAAAACAAAAAACTAAATCCAAACAAATTAATATTTCATAATGAACATTGCGGTTTTTTTTGGTAGTTTTCATAGAGACAAGGGAGAGACTAAATATCCTTGGGTATAGTTGAAGGATACAAGTGCCACAAAGGGCCACACCTCTTTTCTAAATTTAACTTATCTTGCTCTTTCTTTCCCTTCCGCTTCTCACCGTTTTAATTTGAAAAACTACGAGAAGGGTGCAAAAAAGTGCAGAAGTAGTGCAAAAGCAGAAGTAAATACATACTCTCATAATGATGACCAGGGTGAAAATTTGGGTTAACTACCGCCAGCAGGTGCTTTGCACCTTGATAGATATGGAATTAAGAATTTTATGTTGTTGGTTTTGTTGCTTTTATTGTGTATTAATAAACAACAACTAGAAAAAAGCAAGCTCTGGTCGCTAATTGCCACAGCAACAGAAAAACAGGGAAACAAACAGCAAATGCATTTTTATTTCAAGGATAGAGCAATAGTAAGAGAAAAAATGGGCAGCTCCATTAAGAGTGTGTCCAAAAGAAACTAAGCTGTGTTTGGCTTAATGCAATAAGATGTTTCAATCATTAACTCGAAACTGTCGTAAAACAATAAAAATGCTGTAATTCTCTTAGGTACATTGGAACCATTTAAATTTTAAAATTCACCAATGAAGAAATTATATAACACTTGTAAAAGTTGATGCTTAATGTTTACAATAAAGAAGAATAGTTTACTTTCGATACAGTCCTTTGATGTCTACAACACACCGTGCTTATATTTGAGGTGAACCCTTTTTGCCTTTGCATTTCTATTTTCGAAATGCATTTTACTCACCCTGCGCTTTTTATTGCCCATTTGGCTCAATTTAAATATCAACGATGCATGGCCGAAACGGCAGAGGGGAACTTGTCCTCGACTTTCCTGTGTAACTGAGTACAACGTGCAATGCAGCACATTTTTCAGCTTGACCGATTCGTGTGACCCTTTTTTTTTAGCTCTAAACCAACTATGCAGTAAATTTGAAGCAAGAACAGAAACAACAAGCAGGTACATTTACTGCGCAGCTCAAAGGGTTAAATGCAGCCTATTGGCAGCATATGTATCTATATCTTTGTGTATTGGCTTAGAGGGTCAGCAGGTTGCAAGCACAAATATATTGCAAAAAACATACCAATTGGGTTTTAAAAAGTGGAAAGTGTAGGCGACATTTTCTAACATGCTTGGGCTCATTTTCATCACAGTCTCCTTTTCCCACATATCCAATCAGAGCTGTTCTCTATGCCATTTTCTTTCCTGGTTCCTGGGCTCAATCAAATCCGTTAAAGCTCAAAAATAAAAAAAAAAAACAATTTCAATTTCAAAAATGTAAAAAATAACAACAACGAAAAATGAGAGAAAGGGAGTAAAAGTTTTTTGCTTATAAAGTGCCTATCAGGCAATATGAACAGCAACTGCCATATCTTTTGATTGCATTTTGACAACAACAACAAGATAAACTTGGCATGAGACTTGGCATATTGTTACAAAAACAAAGACAAGGCACTTTTGGAATCGATTTTTGATTATTTTTGCTTATCATTGTTGTTATTTTTTGCTGTTGCTGTAGCTGCCAACCTTCCACCTCCTCAACTTTCACTTACGCCTCCCACCATCAACCCCATGAGAAAAAGACCAAGAACCCAGGGAAAATTCAATTTAATTTCCTTAAATATTATTTGAGACAATTTCGCTTTAGCATTATCGAGCCAAGAAATACAATTTTATAATATTTTTATATTTTACTTCTTTCCGAATATATTTTATCGTGTTTACTTTCAATAACTTGTTGCCACAGCCCATTCCGTTCCGCAGTTCCCCATCCTATCGCCATCCCGAAACGATTTCAATTCCGCGCATAAACCTCAAAAAAAAAAAAAGATGGAAAAAAGAGAGGAATTGTTGTATTGTATTTGCCCTATTTTGTTTTATTTATAGCTGAGAGCCTTTCGCAGTGCCGGCAGTGCTTTGTTTGTCGGCGCAAATTGAAAATATAATTGAAACAATAAATTTTGCTTTGCGTAACCGAAAAAGAGTTAGAAGAGCACACAAAAAAGAGTATCAAGAGAAGCAAAATGTATTTTCCGTTTTCAGAGAGAAAATCAATTGAATTTTCTTATAAAACTTGTCTGAATCTTTGACCAAAAGTTAAGTCGAAGTCAAAAAAAAAACATCCCTTAACTGTAATGGAGGGTGGTTTACAGACAGCAAAGGCAAATACAAAAAATAAAAAGGAAAAAACACTCGCAAACACACAGAAACTGGTGAATGAAAAAAAGAAAAATTAAAGAAATGTTTTCTAAAAACTTCACAATGCTTGTACTTCTGGTGAACGTGCACATAAAATTTGACAAAATTCACAGCACGTAGCTCCAGCTCTTAGCAATGGAACAAAACAGAGCTAAAACGGAGCAGGACTTTGCACTTAGTACGTATATATATACATACAAACAATTTAGCGCATTGCATTAGAAGCTGGGGGCAAAAAGTTGCACTGTAAGTTTTCTAATTGCAATGGTGTGCAGCTACCGCCGTTGCCCTTTCCTTTTCCTTCACCTTCTCCTCCTCATCCTCGCATCTGCTACTTAGCCCAAGGGAGCAGAAACAGTAGTAGTCGCACGCAGGTAAAACAAACGGCAAGCATAAAGTGTTGTTGTTGTTGTTGGCACCATCATCAGCTATGCAAACAAAATACGCATAAATATGCACACGCATCCACTCAACACCAACCGGGGAAAAAATACATATTGTACACGCATACAAGCTAAAATATACATATACATAGGTGTGCAAACACCCGAGCCTTTCAACATGTACAAGCAATGTAACTCCTTAGCTCTTACCACATGCCACTATCCACTTGCCACTTTGGTTTCTTTGAAACTCTGAGCTAACGCATATTGCGTATACGACATGCAGTTCAACATAATCTCAACTAAGTGAAAGAAAGGGAATACTAGGCAACGCATTCCTATGGATTTTCAGATGAACTCTTTTTACCTCTACTTGAGATTTGAAGTAAAGCTGATGTTAGAAAGAGAGGGTTGCAAAAATGCGTAAAGTACATATGTATATATACATTCCGGCTTCATTCGGCTGCTTCAAGTAGTTTGTATAAATATTTGCAGTGGCTAAGCATAATTTACATATACGTATGTATGTAAGTGCTGCCAACGTCATCACCGTAAAGAAATCATGATTTTACCCTAGCTATATGCATCGGCCAAATTGACTCGGTGCAATTTCTGAGTCGGTTTTTTGTGCCTTAAGCCCAACAGTCCCAAAGCTATAGTCGCCTTTGATAAATTGCCAGTGCTGCCGCTTCTTTCGCTGCTGCTGTAGATGCTGATTTTGTTGCTGTGGTACTTTCTTTAATTATAAAAATTTTCTTCTTTAGTTGTGATCGAGTGAGGTTACAGTGCTGAAGGGTAAATTAAAAGTAGAAGAACATTTTCTGAGCAGGCGCTCAAAAGCATGCTACACATTTTGCCTTTGACTATGACATACATGTTTGCGTGTGCAGAAAATTATACGTGTTTGTATGTATGTATGTGTGTGTATATATATGCACATATATATACATATATAGGTGTATATGTATTGGGACGCGTTTAAACAAATTGCAAGCTAGCATTTTATGCTACCAAACGGAAAATGAAGAGCTTGGGGTCAGATTGAGGGGAATGTAAAGCAAAAGGCGAACAACAAAAGTTTAAGAAAAAGAAAACTGTACAAATAAAACTTTTTGCTTTCGTTGGCTTTCCCTGCTTTGGCAGCCGTTGCAAAAGTCCTTGCCAAGGGTAAATGCAAAGTTTACACAGCCAGAACCATAAACAGCGCCAAAAACGGAGAGAAAAAGAACGAGATTGCATGAGGGAAAGGGGACCGTAGCGAAAAAAAAAAACTGTGTGCGAAAGTAGCCAAAAAGATGTTGCAAACAGCAAAAAGAAAATGAAAAAGAAAAATACCAAAGCGAAAAGAAGCACATAAAAAGGGGGAGAATGAGAGGATGCTTCACTTTGATTTGTCTCCAAGAAAAAAGAGTATTAGTGCGCGCCACGAGACGCCAGAACAAACTTCATTGAAGTTGGAAAACGCTTCACTGCACTTGACTATTGTTTTGAAGTTTGAAGCGAGTTGGAACCCGACGGACCCCAAGTTCGTCCTTGCCAGCAAATTTAGTTGTTGTTTTTGCCACTGGTGCTGGTACTGCTTCTGCTGCTATTGGCGTTGCTGATGTGAAACTTTTGCCTTTGCATCTAGGCAGGCAACATCTTTAGGTATCCTTGCTTTTTGCTATTCTACTTTGCTATGCTTCTCCCTCCCGTTTTACACTTATTCCCACGTTTGTTTTTACTCTCGTTCCCTTTCTCTATCTTCTTCCCTTCTCATCATCATCATCGCCCTTTGCATATTTAAACGCGAGACTCGTGCAGTTTGTTCTCTTTCACTTCTCCTCTTCTCGTTGGTTCTTTCCACTCCTTTTGCATTTTTTATGTGTTGGTAGGTCATTGCACGTACAAAAGCCACTTTTACTGCGGCAAAAGCAGCAGCAGCTGGCAACTGGCAACGCAAAGTGCATCTACAGCAACGGCAG
Source organism: Drosophila austrosaltans (assembly GCA_035045865.1). NCBI lineage: Eukaryota > Metazoa > Arthropoda > Insecta > Diptera > Drosophilidae > Drosophila > Drosophila austrosaltans. Next base: position 356,590 of record JAWNOQ010000207.1, on the reverse strand, counting down.
CAAAATCATCAACTGCGAAAAAACTTTTCACGCTACCAAATAAAACAACAAAAGTAACAAAAGTCCTATGAATTTTCCTTTGTTTAAATTATTTTATACATCATTTTTCCAACGAGATATGCGAATTGTGTGTCAGCTCCTAATAGTTATTGTTTCGATCTCAAATGCACAGACTTTCATAAATTGTCCTTCTAGGATTAATTAAAAACCCCAAAAAGAGACAAATTCTTAATGTTTCCTTAATTTTACCACTTCCTTCCTGAGTACTAAACATTCATACCGGCCACGTCTTAATGAAGGATAAACCACGGGCAAAAACTGTTCATAATTCGACTGAATGTAAATTTGAAGAAATTTTGTAGTTTGAAATTAAAATACTTCTATGTTCTTTTCCAAATTATTTTTTATTTAACGACGAGAAACACCGCGTTTCAAGTTTTCTTGGAAGTTTTTGGTGCAAGTGCTAAAAGGAGGGAAATTTGAGTGGAAATTGAAGATATTTCCGAGTAAGAGCAAAATGTTAAAATGCCGGAATGCATAGATCATTCTTTGGATTTAAAAGCGACGAATTAAAAATGAATGCGCAAACCATGAAAATGGCCGAAACTGCAGCAAAGAGATTGTGAGAGAGGGCTGGTGTAATATGTTGAGATGGAGCATTCTGGTGGCATAGGGGTCTTAGTCCAGGGTTATAGAGGGAAGAAAGAGTTTTTATGGCCATGGCCCAACCTGGGTTATTTTGCTGCTGTTGCTGCAGCATAGAGGCACATTTTTATCGATTTTCCTTGCGATGATGATGGCAAATGCAGGCGTTGAAATTTTTTGCAACCCCATAACGAACAATTTTGTATTTCTTTTTTCTTTTTGTGTTTTTTTCTTTCTCTCTCTATTTGCTTGCTAGCTCACTCTCTTTCACTGTTTCTCTCTCCTTCTCTCTCCCCCTCTCTCTTGCATTTCTATCTCTTTCCCTCCCTTTCTTTTTCTCTTTCCTCTTTGCAGGCACGCACTTTTAGAAAACACCAGAAACAAATGGGAAAAACTGAAATGTAAATAGAAATGTAGAAGTATAGTGCGTGCATGTGTAAAACTGTTAGTATGTATATGTGGATGGGTTGACAGAAAAGAGAGAGAGAGAGAGGGAGATAAAGAGGGAGGGTAGATTAAGTCAAGGAAAAAAATTTGCAATAGGGGTTGAAAATAAATTGCTTTTAATTTGATTTCAACTCAATTAAATTTACGAAATTGAATTTCAAATTAATTTCTTTTCTATTCTCTGTAGTTATCTTTTACCCATTTATATCACTTTCTTTTCCAAATCGGTTAGTCTTGGGCTATATATGTATGTACATACTTACAACTATACACTTCCACGTACTATGTACCATATACAACTCTGTTGACTTATGTATATAGAAAATGGTTGGTCAGCTCTCAAATGTAAAACTATATGTTTTATTCTTTATTACCGATTTTGTCAGGTTATCCGAATCTGCACAGATGGGTGTGGTAAGAAGGGAAAGTTAATAGTTGTTACCGTATCATTTTTTTTACCTAGTCCGTGAGAAAGAATCCCAAATTATTTGGGAGAAGAGGCCAATTAACCAATAAACATTTCAATTGTGTTACAATAATGTTTATTAAAATGCTTTGATTGTCTTCCCCCTTACAGGAACTTTGCCCACATCCCTTTCTTGTCACTAACCCATTCACTCATTTGTTCTTTTCTTCCATCACCTCGATAAACAGTCAAACACTTTCTTTCCCCCCTTTGTTTAGCTGGCTTTGAACTTGACCTTGATAAAAGCTTTGCAGTGTGGTTTTTTGCACATAAATTTTAAAATTGGTACTTCTCAAGGGGCCGTGCTGTCCTTCCCCCTTATCGTGTAAACGCTCATCCCTGGTCCCTCCATATAAAGCACACGCCCAAATCAGAGAAAAAATGTTGCAATTGACATTGAAAATTTTCACATCTAAATTACTTTGAAGCTTAAATTTTTGATGACGCATTTCCTTACCCGCCCCCGAACACACACAAAAGAAAGTAGTACCACAGATAAATACAAGTACAACATAAATATTCTTATATATACATATGTATATACATATATTTCTATATAAACATATATTTAAAATACGTGCATAGGGGTGGCTTCAGTGCCAAATAAAACTCACCCTTAACTGGCAGCTTTTCTGCACAAGTCAACCCCCAATAAAACGCAACGAAAAAGGCTCGCAATACTGCAATCAAAGTGGTATATAAACCATAAAAGGAAAGCCTGAAACATTGAACAACCCAGCAGGAGCAGGCCATGTTGCCTCTATCTATGAATCATCAACACCTAAACCCAGACAGACACAGTTAGTCACCCAGTCGACGCTTTAGTCACGCCATCTCAATGAAAATAACCTTCAAGGACGAACGGAGGCTAATCAGAAAAGCTCTTCCTGTATCTGTCTTTCTCTCTTTCTCTAGCTTTGCCTCTCGCCACGAAAATGATAATCAAAATAAACCAAGATTAAGGTTGTATAGAGGTATAACCTTGAAGACCTTGACTGTGGAAATCGATTCGTATCCCTCCGTTCTCTTGTCTTCCCCACTCTTTATTTTGTCCCACAACCGGCATAAATAAAAAGGGTTGCAGCCATTCAAGTTGAACTAATTATTTTTTTTGGCACATTTCTAGGCAAAATGATCCGGGTCAAGGTTGTTTAGCTTTATAAAACTGCCGGTTCACAGGGTCAGGGTTAGAAAGGGGACTAAGTAAAAGCTTCAATGCCGTTTCTCAGAGGCACCTACAGGAATCACGCCTACATACATAGAAATTTATATATATGTTTTACTATACATATGTATATACGACTGTTATTTTGGGGATAACAGCAACAAGTTGGTAATATATCAAGCCGAAGGGTTGCGAAAAAGGCCTAACAATACACACACAAACACACATGCCCAAGTTTTTTATAGGTCGGCCATCTCAGTCATTATGAGGGGCTGATTGCTGTGCTTTCTTTTTGACTGTTTTGTTTGAGTGTTTTTTCCCCCCTATCCTTTGTCATCCCTTTTTACGCCCCCAACTTGTCTGATGTGTCATAAAACGAGCAACAGTCTCTGGGTAGGTCTCTCCCTTGTGTTTGACTTTAACTTTGTTGGGCTCCTACTATTAAACCAATTGGGCTAGGTCAGTTTTTTTTTGTGCGTGTGGCTTTTGCGGTTAACTTGGGTGCTGCGTTGTTCGGCTGTTGGCTGCTTTTGGTGGCTACCTGTTGTTCCGTCGGCCTTTTTGAGCAGCTCTAAAGCACCTGCCTCATCATCATCAAGAAAACCTAAATAATAATGCCAATTAAGTCAACATGTTTTTTCTTGCTACTTTATCAGTCAGCAGCGGCAACAACAACAACAACTACAATGTTACAAGCAATGACAGCAACTCAACATTAACAAAAAGCGTCTATTCAATTTAAAGTATTAAAGAATTCACTTAAAAACTTCAAACTCATCAATTGTCATCAAGGAACATAAAGAAAAAATATTGTAAGACGAAATTATACAAAAATTAGAAGGATTGGCTTATTTCAGCCGTGTTGAAGTTCGTATGCCCTTGCAAAATGTCTTGTCTGACAATTATATACATATAATGTAACAAAATCATTAGGAAACATATACAAAAAGTTAAAGTTAAATTTAATGTTCTTAGCTCGAGAAAAAAAAGTAGTTTATTGAAAAAAAATGTGTTTGATCCGATTATTCCTATGAGAGCTATAGCATAGTACCAAACTTCGTGACAATCGCTTTTGTGACTACCTGGTTGTCTCTAAACTATATTCTAAATCGATCGTTTCTAAAGGAGTTGTATAATATAATCAACCGATTCTGATTAAACTTGGTGTATATGTTAAGAAGTATATTACACTAACAAACAATAAATTTCGTTATATTTGATAAAAAAAAACACAAGATAATTCTTGGTCGATCGTTTTTATTAGAGCTATATGATTTAGTCATTCGGTCGGAATGATTCCGAGATATACAATATTAATATACCCTTTCAAGGGTATAAAATATGTGGATCACGCATGTGATGTGTGATTGTTATTAATTAGTATTAAAGCTAACATCTATTTTTATCGTTCCCGTTTCTGTTACCTCGAGAGTCTCAATGTTAAATGTTTGGGTAGAGATCAACGCACTTGAAGTGAGAAACTTTAAAATAATACATTGTTATAGATGCCTCAATTTCAGACAAGAACCCACAAAGCATTTGTTCGTTTTGCTGTTGCATTTGATATAATGGACTCCCCTCCATTTCAAAATGCCAGACCAATCATAGAGCCATTCAGCCATTTTCTTTTACACGACGTGCTATTTATGGCTCTGTCTCTTGCTAAGAACAACTGTACTTGCAATTAGAGCAATGTCAATGATCTCCCTATCTCCCTCAGTGCCTGTCTGCCTTTCTCGCTCTTATTCAAAGCGTAACCATACTGCCACCATTGTATCAATTTCCACCTCAAGCACTGGGTTTCTGACTAAATTTAGATCAACCAACCCCAAGCTTCAACAGTTTGTGTAATCCCAGACAAAAGCAGCAGAGAAATGACATCGACAACGAGACTCCATCGTCTCATCGTCATTGTCATCCTTGAGGGGCAGGCACGCTCTTTACTAGGTTTGGTTTGGATCGGTTCGGTTGTGTGTTAAAATAATTGCTTCCGAAATGACAACTGCTCTCTTATCCCCCCTACCCTACACACCCCTCGTCTTATCTTTCCTGGCCTGCTTGCACTTCCATCTCCAAAGTTATGTGTCAGGCTGGCAACATGTGTGCGCGCCTGCGCGTGCCAACATTGGGATCCGGGATCTGAAACCTGCGATCTTTCGGATCTCTGGCGTCGCATATTTACCGTTAAAATGCAGCGGCTGTCACTCACCCCTCGCTCCCCTTCCCAGTTGTTAATTTTGCCCAGACAAGAGCGTTCCAAAGGCACTCCAACGAAGCTATTGCGTCCATTTGCCTTCATCTCGGGGCCATATGTCGCCTACATCTTTCATTTCAAGACATCCGTTCTATTTTTGGGAAAGGCGCGCCTGCGCACATATGGATTTGTGAGGAATTGTTGGGGGTGAATCGTTACAAAACTATTTTATCCCATTTTCATGCATTTGAATCTGCAGCAGTTTTCCCATACTCAGCTTAAAACCTCACTTTGTATTTAATGACTCCTGTTTCCCTGTTGTTTTTGGCCGAAAATAGATTTTCAACTTAAAATGGCCCAATAGCTTAAACTCTAATGTGAATCCAATTTATTTGCTACTTATAAAACTATCTTCAGTTCTAGTTTTACCAGATACCTACTTCAACTCCAAATATCCAAAAAAGTGTCAATGACATCTACCAAGCTATTAAGAATGAAGCAAGTCTAAGTTTTATATGATGAAACTTCCTAGTAATCGGCATATTGTCAAAATTTATTTTTCTGTTTATGCCGCAACAGCAACCTCTCACTCCTCCTACATCTAATATATTGGTTATATTATTAACTCTGCCAAAGAAGAACTTGATAACTTTAATACAGGTCCAGTTATTCGTTTTTTTTTTTAATGAAGCAAGCAATTACGGGAGCGGAAGTGGGCGTCGCTAAAATTTTAAACAAACTAGATCTGCCTATGCATTAGACGGATGTTCACACCAAATTTGGTAGCTCTAGCTCTTATAGTCTCCGCGATCTAGGTGTTTATACGGACAGACAGGCGGACGGACAGACGGACTGTCTCAATCGCCTCGGCTAGTGACGCTGATCAAGAATATATATACTTTATCGGATCAGAAACGCTTTCTTTTGCATGTTACATACATTTTTGCAACTTTAATACGCCCTTTTACCCCATGGGTACAAGGTGAAAAAAAGGACGTATGTACATACATTTTTTCTAAGATCGAGGTGTTCATAGGTACATTATGTATACTTTATCAGGTCGGAGATTTTTGCTTTTGCCCGTTTTATACATTTAATATAACCTATTAAATACCCTAAAGATAAAATATGCGTTTATACACATTTTAGAATTTTTTTAAAAATAAAGAACTATCAACACTAAAGCAGCGTTAATTATCTTAAAAAATAAACCATATCAAGCACTTTGATTTACAAAATTAATTAAATATATTTCTCTCCATCTTAATGTCAAAATATGTACATACGAATATATATGCATACGTCATATCGTCAGAAAGCTTTAAAAGCAACCAAAAGTAGCAAGGTTCGTGTTTTAAATAACGGTTCGAAGCGCAACTGACCGAAACAGCTTTTTCATAAGAAAAGAAGAATTGCTAAGACGACCATAGGTGGCGCGGTGTATCTCCTTGGAAGCTTTGGGTTACAACTATAAATTATGCCACCTGGCGGACATTTAAATCATTGTTCCTTTGATAGGTCGCTATATAGAAATATTTAAGCTTAACCATACTGTTGTTTGTATTCCAAGCTTGCGCACGTGCCAATTGTCATGTCTTTAATTAATGTTATTAAACTAATTTGTTACTAATAAACATTATTCGTTTTGGCCAAACTATCTCAAACTGTGGCGCCACCTAGCTAAATGGTTTCCATATCTGTGTTGTATACAACTTGTGGACTTTCGCATTTAAAATATTTTGATAATCTTCATCCGTTACAATGTGTAGGAAACATAGTCTCGATTCGGATAATCAGAAAACCGGATAAGTGGCAATGGGCAAATTTATATTTGAAAATCCGTTGCAATATTTTTTGAGAAACTTTTAAATAAACTTCATCGCTTTAGTAGTAAGTTGAATTTTATTTACTCATGTCCTTTATTTTTCTTTAGATTCTTTACGGGGCTGATGGTCAGCCTGTTCGCCCCGATGCCAAGCGCGGACGAGGCAAAGGAAAAACATCTAGCACGGGAAATACTGCGGTAAATGCCACCGCTATTACCATTGGCAATGGAACACCAACTGCTGGGGTAAGTGTGTGAAAATGAAGCAAGAGCGATCTCTGTATAGGAGATGAAAAAGATGGTGGTACTAACCACTTGAATTGACTTTATTGCCCATATATATACGCATACAACTAGGCTATGGCCACAATATCCATAGAAACTAATTAAGTCACGCGATGGCGCGTTTGCCCAATGTCTGTTAAGTCCTTAGACAACTTGTCTGCGGTAACATTTTCCACGTCATCAAGCCGGCAAGGTTAACGTCACCATCATTGTCATTCGGCATCCGCATTGATTTGGGCTTCCCCAAAAGCCAGGCAGGCAGGTAGGCAGTCAGTCAGTCTCTTGGTAAATCCACCGCAGGCACCCAGCACTAGAACCCAAGAGTTCTTGGCATTGTCCCTATTTCTGTTACATTTTGTTACATATTTCTCTCTGTTCCCTTGGCACCGTAGAGGGTGAAAAAAATTGCCAAAGAAGAGATTACCGAACTTTCTATAGCCTTAATACAATTCTAATTTACTCGTTCAATGTTTTACTTACTAGACGCAATCCTTATAAAAGTAAGCAAAATCCATATTATGGTATGGGTATGGGTGTTCACAGTTTCAAGTGTAAACTCAAAATTTTCATATTCGCTGTTCACAATCAATACAAAATTCTAGGCAAAGCGATTGTACCTATTTTGCAAGGGTATCACAAGAAATAAATTCCAAATGGCAGACAACGTTACGATACTATTGTTCGCTCAAAGGAACTTGTACAACACCACCAGCAACATACCGCACGTACCACCAAGAGAGAGACAGACGCCCAGGCCCAAAGCCAGTCATTTCAACTAGCTAGCTACTTATTGTCTGAATGCGCGCTCCGGGGCGAGTCTCTGGTTTTTGGTTGCTGCTGTTGTTGTCTGCTTATCCGTATGATGTTGCTCCGGGCCCAACAAAAAAAGGCATGGGCAACAAACAGTTGCCAGTGACTTTGACCTTTAGCTGGGGCTTGGCACGCAACGTCGTTACTGTCACTTTGGCTGAAAGCTCTGGGTCTGGTTCTGGTGCCGACATGGGAGTTTCAAGGTCATGTAATTCGTAAAAATAAAGAAGAAAACAAAGTTGACTAAAGTCAAAAATACAGTAAATGCTAAACACATTTAATATGGTTTATCGTGCAATAAAATTCACATAAAATCGCAATGAATTAAAAAATTAAAAACTGATAATGGTTTTACATACAGACTTTACAAATTTTTTTTCGGTAGGGGAGAATTTCGATTCGTATTTTTTAATTCAGAAAATTACCGAACTTTCACTTGGCTTCGCTTACTAAGGCAATAGTTGTGCTTATCTAATTTTAATGTTGTTTATTTCTGTGACTTCTTCTTACCCATGGTTTGAACGGGCACGCAGACATTTTCGTAACAGAGGCACTCAAACATTTGGCACCCCCATTAACGTGTCAAGACACAAAAAAAGAGCAACAAGTTGGGGAAGCCCAAGTGGGTCTCTGGTCTTGCGTCTTAGTATAATTCTCAGTCTGGGTCTGGTCCTTGGCCGTGCGGCTCTAATAAAAAATATCAAAGAAGCTAACTTCGGCTTTGCCGAAGTTTGTATACCCTTGCAGCTTCATTGTTTTATTATTTAATTTAAAAACAAAAATTTTAAAGTAATTGGTATTAATGTTTAATAAAATCAAAAAACAAAAAAAGAAGAAAAAACTCAACTAAATATTTTCCGTATTCACCGAGAATCGAACCCACCAAACCCAAACACCAACCCAAAAAACATCGCGCGACCGATCTTTACGCCACCATCCTCACTTAACTTACTTAAGCTAGTTCGACATATGTATATAGCAAACGCATGGCATCTCGCTCTTTAAATTTCGTTCTGTGCAACAACACAACGCAAATGTTTCTGTCTCTCTCACCCATCGAAAACGTCTGGCTAAACAGACAGACGGACAGACGGACGGACGAACGGACAGACGGACGGACGAACGGACAGACGGACATGTCTCAATCGACTCGTCTGTTGATGCTGATCAAGAATATATATACTTTATGGGGTCGGAAATGTATATTTCTATGCGTTACAAACATCTGACCAATTTTATAATACCCTCTGCAAGAGTATAAAAACAACGCTTGCCGGCGCTTGAGCTTGACATTGAACAGAGCTACTTGCGGTTGAGACTTTTGTCTTCCCCATCTCCATTTCCATGACTATTCTTCGTGACGTTAGCATTTTCCATGATAGCTGAATTTTCCGACAACAGTTGCAAAGTTTTCCCTAGCTTCAAAGAGAAAGTGAAATTTTTGGTGGCCCAGTGACACGGACCACCACCACAACTACCATCATCACCATCACATTCAATTCCAACTGCTGTGCAAAGAATGGTACTCCCGCTGCCTTTCTGGTTGCCGAACTCGTGGCTTGTGACCTTTATCGCCTAACAAAGAAAAAATGAAGCAATGGGAAAAGAAGAGAAAGGAATTTCAAAGTCAATAGCAACACGGGCGCTAGGATTTACCGAGGACAAACGGACTGCATTGCATAGTCATGGTTTGACTCCTCTTTCGCACACTGCCGGCACTCAAGCTTTGACGCCACTGCCAGAGGGGCATCCGCCGCGTGAGCATCGTTGTTATTGGCCTTCATGTTTGCATGCACTTTTTCGAGGCCTTTTTGGCAATCCGCTGTTGGTCATTGTTTATGTTGTCTGACGGCCACGCCTAGTTGTTGGCTTTGTGCTAGTCAATGGGCAAATGCAACTTGTTGCTCCACATAACAACAGCATATCTGCATTTCCAGTGGAGCGAAAACACTAGAATTCATGAAATTAACATTTAATGATTGCAGTACAAGGTGCTTTTTACCGATCAACGCATTGTGCACGTTGTTGTTGAACAATGCTTTAGAGCGAAAAGGTTTGATCCTTTAATAACTTTAATAAAAATTTGAGGGCAAAAAAAAATGCTTTACTTAACGACCGTTTGAGTAAGCATGCGCCGAAAACCACGTTTTTGTTTTTGACGTTAGCACCAATTAGCCACCAAACGCAGTTCCCCACCCAATGCAATCAGCTTATGTTTTTGTATGGACAGGGAAACGACACCGAAACAAAGAGAATGAAAAGAGGACGTAAAAAAAAAGACCAAGCTGAATGGCCACTAACTAGACGGCGCCTGATGCGTTAAAAGCAGCTCAACGGGTTGCAAGTACAAGTCAAAGTCGGTTAGGAATGTCAAACCTAAGTCACACCTTGGCCATCAAAACTAACCAAACCCACTCACGGGCACATGACCAGAAGAAGCGCATAATAAATGCCAACAAGTCGGAGCGGCGCCAAAACGGCTGCTACTTCAGTAGCAACAATCCAGTGGCTACATCATTGCCACCACCAACCGTGACAGCGACGTCAGCGACAACAACGCCGGCGACTCCTACGTGCAATGGATACATACAAGAGCTTACATTTAGCTCGTAAAAAAGAGACCCACGGCCAAGCAAGGCCGGAGCTCTAACAGCAGGCAGACAATTTGTCGTCCAACTGTCGGCATTGCATTTACCAGACATTCACCCAGCAGCTGCACAAACCGGAGAGTCGGGAAAAGAGTTGGCACTTGTGATGTCCCAAACTGAAATGTAATCGAGACAACGCAAAAGTAAGGCGAGGAGCCCCGACTGACTTTTGGCACACGCAGCAGCACGTGAGGAAGTCTTTTCCCATTCCCCACTGTCAGTGTCTCCGCCACCGTCATCGTCGCTGTCTCTGCCTTTGCCTTTGCCTTTGCCATTGGCAGTAGTCAGCTTGTTGCGGTTTATTTTTTTCTTCTTTATGAGCGACTGCATGGACGGACAAGGGCGTTGCTATCGTTTTGGCTGGCTCTTAAGCCGAACAATGAAACAGGCCACGCAAAAAGCAACAGGCAAAGCCCGCGGCACCTAAAGGCGACTATGGTGGCTACAGCGGCTGTCAGTTACCCGCAATTGAAATCCGAACCGAACACAGTAAAAGGCAGAGTAAAAAAGACATTAAGAGAGCGGGATGGAGGAAAAGGGAAATAAAAGGCCATATCAACGTTGGGGTCTGGGCATTTCAATGTTAAGGCTCTCTTTTCGGGCCTCACTTGACATCAAGTTCAAGGTCTTTGCCTGACTCTTCACTGGGTCAAGGACAAAAGGCAGGAAACCAACAAGCAGAAAAAGAAGGCAAGCACAACTTCATCTAATAATAAAACAGGATTCATGATATGAACAGAGAGCGAAAGGACCCCTTCTCTTTGGAAAGTGCGGGTAAAGGGACAAACGATTTAACCCTTTGGCCCGACTTTCCACTGTTTTTTTTTTTGGCTTTGCCACGCGCACATACTTGACCCTTTGCTGGTAGAAAGTATAAACATAGAGAAACAAAATAAGGCTCACAGCGTGCTCAAATATTTTTAGACCTTTTGTCAAAAAGGGTTCTGGAAAAAATTCTGTTGTCCTAGCCATATTCCGTCTTCTTACATAGACTTACTATTTTCCTTCGCAACGAATCCCTGCTTTTTTATCAACTGTTGCTTATTGAAGGGACTTCAACGGTATTTGCATGCTCTTTTTGGTGATTCCTTTCTTTTTTTTTTGGGAGGACGAGACACTTTTACAGACTGAAGTCTACGGCGCTTCTGAAGCCAACCAAGTGCACATTTTGTTACATTTCTTTTTCAACGTTTCCTTTTTTGTAAAAAAAAAAGTTGATTGACCCTTTTGGAGCGAGAGTTTAACAGTCTGGGTCACGGATTAGGGAATAAGAACCTGCTTCTTGATGACATTCATTAAATTTAAATTTCAATTCAATTTCCTATTTTCATTTCATTTTAGGACGTAATTAATTTTCTTGGCAAAATAAAATTTACAACTTTTCGCAGACATTTACAAAAGCCGAGCCTTAACTAAGCCGAGCACTTCCGCTTCCTGTACTCCCTCTCTCACTCTTTCTTCTTCACATTCTCTTTTTCCTTTCGTATACACATACACACACACAAACACAGAAGGGCAGACAAAATTGCAGCAATAAATTTGAAATTCAATTTAAAATGAACATAAATTGCTTAAACTTTTCGAAGCATGTCATTTTTAAAACATTTTTCAACTAACACAAGCACACACCAAATAAGAACACATCTCTACATACATATGTATTAGTATGAGTGTATATAGATATATAAAACGCATTAAGCGCTTTAAGGCACAAAATGCTGCCATAAAAATCGTTTGCTCGTTAATTTCTTGTATACTTGTGTTTTTTCCGTGTTTTGTTTTATTTACTGCTTTCGCTTGCCTTATAACGACCCACCTACCAACAATCCCCTCCGCTTCACTCCCTACTATCACCCTCTTCTACTCGCTACCATTAACCAATTCCTTGCATACAACAGCAGTAGATATAGCTTCTTCTCTATATACACTTGATAAATGTGCCTGATTCATACACACTCTCACCCATACATTTATACCTATATATATATGTATATACATAAATACATATATCTATATACATACACATACATAGAAAGAGAGCGAGCTATATTGGGTAAAGAGTAAGCGAAGAAAAAGGAAAAAACTTTCTCAGGAAAAAAACATGAGCAAAGATAGACTATTTGATATTCTGTAAAGGAAGAAAATTTATTTCCTTTCAAAGAAATTAATATTCAAAGATGCCATGCATAGGGCATTTAATTTTGATAAATTAGTTTATATATATTTACATTTACGTGTATATACGTATTTGAGCTCTAAGTTAGAACTTTGGAAATCAAAAATTATATTTCAAAGCAAAATGTCTATTTAAAAATCTTCAAAATCAAATGGCCCTATACTACAAATATCCAGAACGGACTGCATACAAGAGGTATATTGCTAATGTTGTTGGTGCTGTGCGACAACGAGACGATGACGGCGTTGGCGATAGTAGGCAGCTGCCAGGGAGTTGGGGGATAGGGGGGAGGCAGTAGTAAAGCTTTTCAATTGCCACCCCCATAGAATTGCGCGTCTATAATGCCTTATATAAACGAACTCTCGTACATACAAACATACATACACGTATATGTTTTTGCATGTGTGTATGTGCTGTGGTATGTATCTGTCTGGTTGCTGTTTTGAATTTGGGTTTGGGTTTATGCTCGTGCTTGTGTTGGGGTTGGACGCTTGCTTTAATTTTGGGCTTGCCTTAAGTGCCCACATGGGGGTTGTTTCCGATTTTCTTTATTTTACTTCCTTTTTTCCTTGCTGCTTGTGTTTTCTATATATATTTTTATGATATTTATTTTCATCGTCGTGCAACGTATATAATCTTAAAGCTATTCTATAAAATTTGTGAATGTTTATTGCATACTTTTGTGAGAAAGTTTTAAGTTTAATTTCAATTATTTCGTCAATGATTGCGTTGCATATTTATACATTCATATATGTATATGTATACTCATACGTTCATATATATATACATACATATATATGTATATATATATATATATTTATATTTATATATATATATATACATGCATATATACATATGTATGTATATATATGTGTATATATATTTATATATATATATATATATATATATATACATATATATATATATGTATATATATATATATATATATGACTGTGTTTAGTTCCAACCCTTATAACTCATACGACCCGTGCGAAGAGCGTGTTTATACCCTGTACCTGCAGAATGGAAGGGTTTAAGATTAAATGTAATAATGCCAATACAGAAATACACTTCAGATAAGGAACAGCTGTTGACTGAAGTTAGTTGTATATGTCTTAGCATAGCTTCTTACGAAGGGCTACCAAATCCCAAGAATTTATCACTTGCAGGTTTTTGAGTCGAGTCTCAACTACACATCATTCCGTTATAAGGTATTTTATGTCTTCTGGTATCGAACTTTTTTTATGTAGTAAAGCAAACTTCCTTTGTTTTTTAATATTCCTGTGACTGGATCCCTCTTCCTTTAATAAAAGGGAGACGGTAGTAGACTACCACTCGAATTTTGCATTTAGATTGTAAAAATAAGACGGACATATGAGAGGAGCACAGCAATATTGCACGGGCAAAGGAGAAGGACGATTAGTACGGTAAGGTAAGGAGTTAGGAAAGATGTCAGACCAAAGACGGGTCTGGCCTATGCACATTTCATGGTATTCGCTAATTGCTTAATTTGCAATGCGGTTCCCGCCCAATGTGGCAAGGTGGAGGAGCAGAGATTGAAGAGGAAAGAGCAGCTTAAAACAAGTCAAAGATAAGAATTTATCGTAAATTATAATTAATATAGAAAATATAGCACGCCCAAAACTCACGACAAAAAAGGGCGTAAACTGCAACAGCAACAAAATGTTTGCCTTGTATTAAATTTCATTATTTTTTCTGGTCCATCTTCCTCATGGTGATTCGCAGTTGTGTGTTCGTTTTCCTTTCGCTTACTTCTTCCTTGGCTCGTAAATTACCAACGAGCAAAAACGTACAAAAAAATGAAAATGATAAATTGCAAACTACACATAATTATGCAATTAAAGTTCGTTATGTTATTCGTGCTGATGTTCTTGTTGTAGGCATGATTATTATTATTATTATTATTATTATTATTATTATTATTATTATTATTATTATTATTATTATTATTATTATTATTATTATTATTATTATTATTATTATTATTATTATTATTATTATTATTATTATTATTATTATTATTATTATTATTATTATTATTATTATTATTATTATTATTATTATTATTATTATTATTATTATTATTATTATTATTATTATTATTATTATTATTATTATTATTATTATTATTATTATTACTATTATTACTATTATTACTATTATTACTATTATTACTATTATTACTATTATTACTATTATTACTATTATTACTATTATTACTATTATTACTATTATTACTATTATTACTATTATTACTATTATTACTATTATTACTATTATTACTATTATTACTATTATTACTATTTTACTATTATTACTATTATTACTATTATTACTATTATTACTATTATTACTATTATTACTATTATTACTATTATTACTATTATTACTATTATTACTATTATTACTATTATTACTATTTTACTATTATTACTATTATTACTATTATTACTATTATTACTATTTTTGATATTATTACTATTATTATTATTATTATTATTGCCTGGGTTGGGCATCGTTTACTCGAATCCCAAAAAAATTGAAATTAAGAAATCGCTAAATTTATTTAATACCTGTTTTCTTTTCTCTGCTTGTATGTTTATGGAAAGCCTTATCTTTATACTGTTTTTTCATTTGGTTAGCTAAAGTTTGAGAATGCATAGTGGGAAAAAAATTTCGTGTGAAGAGATGGTGAATAAGGGGTGGGGGGGTTACCAGAAGGAGCACACAAATTGTGCACATTACCGACGCGTAAAATGTGAAGGAAGAAAACTACGAATATTTTTTGTATGCACGCCCAATTTAAAATTAATTGGCAGACACAAAAGAACAAGCAAGAGCGGAGAAAGAGGAGTTTTACAAAAAGAGGGACGAATGTAGGTGAACGTAGGGAAGCGAGTGCAATTTCTGCGAATGTACGTGTATGTATGTGTGTTCGTGTGTGCAGTGAAGTATGCATGCAGAAAATTAAAATTAATAATTTATATATTAAAACACACGAGAGAAGCCCGGAGCCATTACCCCCTCGCACCAGAGATGGCGCGCTTCCCGCGCCTAAAACAAACGATAGAAGACGACGAAAGGCACAAAAATAAATAATACAACAGTAAAACAACAACAAAGAAAAATAAATGCATTAAATGAAAAATCCCTTTTCCGTGCTATCTGCAACTGCAACAATAAAGACAATAAATAAATTTAAAAAAATTATTTTTCATAATTGAGCAGCGGTTTGTCCTGATGATGGAAGGTTGGGCGCAGTTGCTACAGTTTACTCACGCATTTTTAATGACGTTTCGCTTTTTCCACATCTAACACACCAGACCCATTAATCAATTATTAATCTATTAGGCTTTTAATATAGTCACTTGATATCTGATATAGTAACCTGCGAGATAATCACCATTTATTTATAGCACAAGACTAATATTCTTAAGGTTTAATTAAGTCGAAAAAACTCCTCTTATTCCTTTCCGTCATTTATTATGGTTTAGTACTTGTGCATATAATTGGAAAGTAGTTTATTTGGCTACTATGCGCATAAACAGTAGATATAAACATTTATTCAAGCATTTTTCAGACATTTGGTACAAAGGGACTAAGGTAACGTTCTTTGTTTTCCAACTATCAGTCGGTGCCGTAACTATTGCCTACCCTTAGCATATTTCAGAATCAACAAATTCGGTTGCCAGGAGCAACTAGGCAGCGAAACCAACATCAACACAGGGGGAACTGTAAAACGTTTTTCCATTAATATTGGAAACCTCGTGCCCTTTTGTTCTTTATCTTTCTCCCTGAACCATTGATAAAGCCAAGGGAGCAACCCTTTTTGTTAGCCGCAAAAGTTTCAAAACTTCCTTCCGCCACACTAACATACACATATTATGTACATACACCTTAATATGTGCGGCACAAATTACATTAGGCTAAAATTCCAATTCGGAGTTTAAAATTTGAATATATTGCATTTTTTTTGCTTAGTACATATTTTTGAATTTTGTCGTTCCTTCTCGCTTTCTTTTTGTACATAAAAGGAGACCCAAATAACTGAAAACTCTTTGCGCCACAAATAACTACAGCTAATCATAAAAAAAAACGAGAACATATTACAAAAAAAAATAATAATAATAATAAAAAAGAGCTGTTGGTTTTTTTTTTTGTTTAACGAGTGGCCATAAAAATTGTTGCTTTCAGAGAGGAAGCTTGTTGTTAGCAAAATGTGGATGTCGAGGGGAAAAATGGAGGTAGATTTATAAATAATTCATACGAATGCGCGTATAAGGAATTAAAAAACGAGGAAAAGAGACGAAAAAGAAAAACAGACATGAAAGAAGCAACAATAATAACTTAAATGAAGCTTATTGATTTTCCATCTGGACTCTTTTCGCCCCTGCCCCCCGCGTAAAGGTGGGGAAAAAAAGGCAATTTTTATTGCAATTTGCATGAATCAACTATAAAATAAACAGTATAAATATAAATAATATGTTGCCACCGACAACAAAACAGCAGCAAAAAAAGCAAACAAAGAAAATTCGAAGACAAAATAAAGAAGAAGCTCACGTTAGGAGAAGGAAAGTGAGAAGGGGACAAATAAGAGATACACGAAGTAAAAACAAAAGGATATACAAAGGAACAAAGGGCAAAACTAGGATTCAAAACCGAAAAAGGGCAAAATAAATAAAAAGAATTTTTTGTTTTGTTTTTGGTCTTGTCGCTTCTCTCTACCACTCAAAGTTTTTTCTCCGTTTCCAGCTAAAATTAAGAAAAATAACAAGAATATTTTTTTGAGAGAGAAAATAAAATAAATTGCATAAGAACCGAGCAAGGCGACGGAAACCCAAATGGAGAACATGTTAATAAAATGGAAAACAAGGAGGAAAAGCGGAAAAAAAAAGTTATTAAGAAAAAAAGAAGAAACGTGCGGAGTAAAAGACTAGAAGAAAAAAATTTCTGGTAAATGGCAAAATAAAATAAATTAGAATTTTATGCAAATGATAGCTATAGTCCAAAATTTCAAATTCAATTCATAGGAAAAACATCCACATTAAGCGTTAACTTGGACGTAAAGGGAGAAAATAAAAATTTATAGACCCCAAAAGCCTTAATAGAAATATTCAAAAAAGAATTGAAATTTGCTTTTTGCCTTATGCAAGAAAAAACTTAAGAAATTTCATAATAAAAAATTGATAAATACCTCACTTTCTATGAATTGTCGTTATAACAAATGAAGCAAGCAAGTCGTTCCTGCCGACATTGAGTATACCCTGTACCAACTTGTTATATTAAATAAAGTCGAACACCCTCGAGATCTCCTGGCACAGCTAATCTCGCACTTGTTGGTTCAGTACAAAACGCACATTCGTATATCTGCTATATTTATTGTCCGATTTCGACTAAATTTGGTCAGATGTTGCATTTTGGCCACATTATTAGATGTGCCAAATCTCGAAATCGCTATCAATTAAAAACGAAGTTCCCTTTAACATGCAGCAGCAGCGAACGCATGCTATCTCGCTCTTTCTTATTTGCCAATGCCGCCTTGGCAATTCAGTACAAAATGCAAATGGCTATATCTCCGATGTTTATTGTCCGATTTGAACGAAATTTCGCCAGTTAGTACAGACTATATAATTATGTCCACTAAATAAGAATTCGATATCTTTAATACAGCTCTAGTAAATTCATTTTAAAATTTTATTTTTTCATTTCCGGGGGCGGAAGTGGGCGTGGCTAAAATTTTAAACAAACTTGAACTCCCTATTCATAAGACGGATGTTCACAGAGAGGGAGAGTACCCCCCCCCAAAAGGTTTCTAGCACGAAGAATACAATGTTTTTCAATGAAGCTCTTTAACACATTGACACTTTTGAATAGTGATTTAGTTTAATGGTTTCTGTATTTAGTTGTACTGAATTTACAGGATATTAAAAACCCAGTTAAGCAAGTCAACAAAAAGTCACAAAATTATATATATACACATGTGTACATCCAAATATGCATGTTTATATATATATATATATATATATAATATATATATATATATATATATATTATATATATATTATATGTATATCTTAATATATACATACATATATATGTATATTGCTTGTGTTTGTGTATATGTGTTCTCTAGCACAGCCCAACAGCAGGTAATGGCTATGGGGCAAAAGTGGCCATCGTTTCTCAAATATCTAGACATGGATGCATTAAAACTTTTGATAATTACATAACTTTTATATGTATGTACATGTATGTATGTATATATGAGTATGCATATATATAAATATGTTTGAATTTTTCTATGTTGGGTGAGCATATGTATATACATATGTATATATACAAAATCTCACAAATGTTGCAGAGTTCGGGGCGTGGCTGGCTACCATAATAAATAAACGTACAGTTTACATGCGGCGACTTAATGCAAACAGACACACATGTATAAATATATATGTATGTATATATTTATATAAATATATATACATATACATATGTATATGTATATATACGGTGGCGTTTCCTGCCCAGGAAAATGTAAAATTAATGCATAAAGTTTACAACAGCAGCAGAAACAGCAACAACAACAAGGACACCACCAACTACAGCCATAAAGACACGCAGCAAAACTAACATAAAGAAGTCCAGCAAGACAGCAATAACAACAACAACATTAGCACAGAGAAAATATGAAAATATGGAAAATGCGATAAAAACTGGGCATTGTTTATGGGTTTTTGTTGATTTTTTTTTAAATTTGCCGTAATTACAGCATTGCAGAAGTTTGAGGCTCGGGGCTCATGATATACCAACCCAGGTAGCGGAAGTGATGACAATATGATGAAAAATGTTTACCGTCCAATGCGAAAATGGATATTGATTATTCCAAACAGCGATAGAATTTTATGACAGACCAAAATATGGCCTAAATCAAGCGATCCCAAAACTAAAGAGCAAATGTTGTCTATCTATAATAAGAGTAACGTGGATCAAATTTCTTTTACATGTTTTTCAAGATATATAAAATTTTCTTTCCTCCTACATAGGATCTTACATTTATCTTACTTTTTAAATGGCATTTCCATATACAATTCCATTTTTTTTTTTTAATTTTTTCTTCAATCTTAAGAAAAATATTATCATTTGAAAACAAATGTTCAAAATTATTATTTTAAAATTTCAGTATTTCTATATTTTCTATTTCTATAGCTTAACGCTTAGTTTTGATCGTCAGGATTCACATAAAGTGGAATATTTTAATGCAATATTTCCCTAAATGCAACATCTTCTAGAGCACACATACTCTAGAGTCTAGAGTCTAGACACACATAAACCTGCAAACTTAGCAAGTTTTCTCTTTTGCAAACTGTGCATTATTTTGTGGTTTGACTGTTAAATTGTTGCATGGGGTTGCTGTTTGTTTTTGGACAGCTGCTTTTCATTTAGCCCCTGTAGTAGGGATATGAGAGAGGTAGGGATAGTTGTTGGAGCGGTGTTGTTGAAAGTGTGCGGATGTAAGTGTGGGTAAGGGTACGGGTCTGCAGCATTATATTTGGATAGCTAAAGGCTTAAAAGCTGCGAAAAGCAGAACCAACACCAAAAATAATCAACGGACATACATACATATATCGCAAAATCAAAATTGTCAATGACGCAATCAAACTATCATTACTTTGGTCTATTTCCTCTTGTTACTCCCACACACACAGCAATAGTAACAATTATCTTTTCTGCCTTTTTTATACCCTGTACCTGTACCCTGTAGGGTAAAAGGCTATATTTAAGTCGCCAAAGTGCATGCACCAGACAGAAATAAACATTTCCGACCCCATTATGTATATATTCTTGATTTGCATCACTAACCGATTCGATTAAGACATGTCCGTCTGCCCGTCCGTATGAACACCTAGATCTTGGAGACTGTGAGAGCTGCAGAGGCAGATCAAGTTTGTTTTAAATTTTTGGCACGCCCAGTTCTGACCACCGTATTTAGAAAAAACGAATTACTAGAGCTATAGAAAAGATATAGTAGTTTTATTATTATATAGCCACACTGCACCAGCTGACCAAATTTAGTCGAAGTCGGACATAAATATCGGAGATACACGCATATGCGTTTTGTACTGAATTGCCGAGGCGACGTTGGCTGGTAAAAGTGAAATTTTAATTGGAAAGAAAATGATGCTGATCTTGAGGGTGTTTGACTTTATTTAATATAACTACTTAGTTGGTAGAGGGTAAACTCAATGTTGGCAGGAACGCCTTGCTTGCTTCATTTTTCAATATTGTCTCGACTTTTCTTTACCTCATATTAGTTTATAAGTTTTAATAATTCAAAGACCGAGAGAAAGATCGAGGTAAAGATGGAAAAGTTTTTGTTAGCAAAGAGTTTTGGAAATGAAAATGGAATAAGATTGGCAAAGAGAACGGGAATGGAGTGCATATATTGGCCTTACAGTTAAAATTTCTCAAAGTTAACGATAATTGCAACCCAACTGCGAAAAAGCCGATTCACCTTTTTCAAGAACGGTACCGCACCTACGTCGAAATGGAGCCATACTAAGGTCCACCTTTCGCGCCTCCTCCTAGCCCCCTTCGCGCCGTCTCTGTCCCATTCTCTGTTTTTTTTTCTCGCTTTTTCTTTTCTTCTTGCAATTTTCATATCATTTAATTAAAATCGCAAATTTTGTACACGTTTTCGTTTTGTTTTTTGTTTCCTTTTTGGCTTTTATTTTTATTTTCGTTCCTGACACAAAAAAATCGAAAGCAGAAAACAGAGGAAAAAATGCACAAAAAGCCAGAAAATTAAAAATACTTTGAAATTGAAAACTTGCCACGAATTGTTTTTGCCGTTGCGTGCTACAAAAGGAAGCGGGCGTAACACCATTAAATTGCCTTTTCCTTCTCTTCCCGCGACGCCTACTACACTTACTGCGTTTTCCTCGATCTCCTCATCTCTTGGTTCAGGGTTACTCCCTGCTGGGCCCGAGTCACTTCTTTTTATAGGTCTTGTATTCCCTTTTGATTTATTTCTGAACCGCAAGTTTTATTGCCCCAGGAGCAGAAAAATCCAAACACTGAAAATGCAATCAAATGTGAAATCGAAATAAACCTATAACATAAAGTCTTTACTTTCAGGCAGTAACGTTCTCACTTTACCCAACATGCTTAAGTGGGTATACATATATCTATTAGGGACCATCAAGAAATTCAACATATTGTATGCCAAAAAATGAGGAATTTATACATATTTACATATATCGCTCAACTTCAATAATGCTTTCTAAATATCGATTGATTCTTCCATAAATTGTACAATCTAAAGAATTTTAATTAGAAGCAAAGAAAAATAAGCCATCTAACAAAAATTGTTTTACAATTTAGCTTTTAAATTTTTTATTATTTATTTCACTTAAATTATTTTTGTTGAGAAAACTTTCCTTTTAAATCATTTGCCGCACAACCTTCTTTTTCCACTTCTTTTTATTCTACTTTTGTTTTCCTCGCTGTGAGTGGGTGTGTTAGAGAGAGATGCAAAAAGCAAACTAATCAAAAAATTCAATTTCCTTGGAAAATTTAATTTTGCTCAGGGAAAATTCAATTTGCCATGCCTTTTTTCGGTGAAGCTCTTTTGATAGGGAACTCTGGTCGCGGGCTTAGTGAGTGCCCAAGCGAGACAGCGATATAAGGAGGGAGAGTGAGAGGAAAAGAGAGAGAGGAAGAAAAACGCACAGAAAGAGATAGAAACGTAGGCAAAAATTTAGATGAAGAAAGAAGAATAGAAAGGTAGAAAAAGAGAATGTTACTGCTGACTGCTGAGAAATAAACATTATAAATATTATTATCAACATTTCGCCTTGCTTTTGTTGTGGTCCCCATACCATTTTATATTTTCTTGAATAACTTATTACTTTAGACAACTACTTACCACTATATACATACATACATACGTATGTCTCTATGCGAGGCCATTGTCACTGCGCCCCTAAAGTATGCACCACATTTTGCATAATATTTAATTAATATTTATGCCCAGCTAATGGCAGTTTCCTATCTATCTCTTTCTGCCACTACACCGCTGTCTGCTTGTGGGACCAAGAACCATTTATATCATTTGCAAAAGGTCACGGCCAAAAGTAAGCTGTGAGTCGAGCAACAACAAGTCAGCCAAACCAGCTGCAATTTTAACTTCATTGCAGACCGCGAAGCTAAACTTGCCTTTTCGCCTTGACTCTGGCTGACAACTTTACCTCTGTCTCTGGCTGAGGCAGAACGAGTTTTTTCCGCTTTGGGCGCGATTCAAACATATTTTTAGCCACACATACACAACAATTGCATGCATATTATAAAAATCCGAATAAGAAGAAGAATAAATTGAATAGGATGAAGTAGAAGAAGTTGCAACAAAAAAAAAATGCCAGATACTCATGAAACATTCTGACCTCAAGCATTTGTTGTTTGACTGGTCACTTGAAAGATTTGCAAAGAAATCAAGATCAGCCGGATATTTTAAAAGTGTTAAAAACAGAAAAAATGGGAGAGGGAGAGCAGAGAAAAATATTAAGAGACAAAACAAAAAAGGTATTTTCAGTTTTTGAAATCAACTTTATAATTGGGTGTAATAAATGAAGAAAGCTAGTCGTCCCCGTCGACATTAGGTATACCCAGTACAATGTAGAGATATTACAAAAAGTCTAACACTCTCGAAATCTTCATCACTTTAATAAAAAAATTTCGTCAATCAGCTTGACGTGTGTTTCATAAATTTTCCCCTACAAAATGGGTACAAAGAATTTCTATTTAAAGGTTATGACCTAAAGGTAGATAGGTCCAAACTGTAGCCCTACTTAAGCTTTGAGAACTGATTATTTATTAAGATTCGTTGGGGCATTGAGATTGAAGCATAATCAAAGTTCTTATGCAATATGGTTTCTGGATTCGTCCGATTGTTTTTGGTTTTAGTTGCTGTTGTCCGCTTTACTACTGTAGTTGCATGCCCTTTTTGAGCTTTTATGTCCTTTTTTGTTGCTGTTATTTGCTGTAAAATGCACTTAAAACCCATCTGAGACAAAACAACGAAAGATGCAGCGACAGCAGCATCACAATATTTACCTCACAACTTTAGCTCTTTGGCGTATTCCTTTGTTTCTTCCTCTAGCGCCCCATCCTTTGCATCAACATCCTCAACATCAGACCCTCCCACTTCTCCCTTTCGTCCCTGATCTGTAGCCACGTTTGTGTGCTGTCTTTTGGTTGCCTTGTACCTTTTAAATATTCACAGGCGTCTATAAATCATTCGAGGTTATGTTGAATTTTTAGACAGTTTTTTATGTATTTAGTTTCTCTTTTGCTGGGTCTTTCTGTTTTTCCCTTTTCATCTGTATTTCCGTCTTTGCTGTTGTCTTTCTTAGGATGATTTGTAGTTTATGACCGCATTTTGTTTTTTTGTTTTTTTGTTATATACTCCTCCGCTCCCACCATTCCCTGCTTTTTCTGACATCCTTTAACAGAAAGTGGCAAAAAAATTGTTTTTTTTTTAAGATTCCCATCTTCGTCTTGGCAGAATTTGAAATTGAAAATGAGTTCTTTTTTACCTTTTTGATATAAAAATGAATACAGAAAGACAGCCAATTAAAACAAGGCAAACGGCATAGATAGGGCTAAGTTATTAGCCGAGTTCGGGTATGGTATTCATAAAAACAATTTCGGACTGTTTTTTACGTCCTTTCGAATTCCCTTTGGGCTTTCGCTTTCGAATCACTTTGACCGCATGCAAATTCTGTTGGCAATTTCGCGCTGTCGCACGAAAACTGTCTCGCCATATTTGTCCCATACTCCTCCCCTTACCCCAACCTATCCAAAAGCTAAACTTCTCACTGTGCTAGCTGCTGGCTGTGCTTTTGGCCATGCGAACATTTAAATGCATGAAAGCGAAAGGATTTTGCCAAAGCCAAAAATCAAACAGGAAAAAAATTGTCCAGGCGGCAGTGCGAAAACAGAACAAAAAACGAGAATCAAAAGAGTAAAAAAAGAAGCAACTGCCAGACAGAGACCTAAAACCGGCTGCAGAGTTGCAGTCTGAGTGTGTCCCTTTCACCCTTCCTCCGCTTTATCGCTTGCTGAGTTGGTTGTTGTTTTTCCAGTTGACCAAGCTGGCGGCTGTTTTTTTTTATGACCTCGCATATGACCAAAGGGCTGGACCTGGCTGACAGGGGCGTAGCCAGGCTCTAATCTAAATGAAAACCTCACTATTATTTGAATAGTTTCTGATTGGGTTAAGCTTTTAAACAAAACTCAAAGTTTTATAATCAATAAATCATATTGATAGTTAAATGTTATTTTAATAAACTCAGAGCTAATTTAGATTCCTATTGATATTAGAATTTACTACGACCCCTAAAGTACTCATGTTTTCCTGGTTGGGTAGCGGAAGTGACTGGTATTTGGATACCATTTTATGATAAATTTCTTTGTCATTCTCCTGTATTTCCAAATTAAGCGTAAAATAATATATTTTTTCTCTTGACAAAACAAAAACGGAAACTTTTGGGAAGTGTTTAGCAAGCTTTCGGGCGCCAATAAAGAATTTTTTAATTTTCTTTTTTTTTTTTTGGTTTGAGATCAAATGATGAAAACTGACTTAATGCTATTTTTGCAACGTTTGCATTTTGCGCCATTTATTTTCCATTACTTGCTGCGACATTTTTGGTACGGTCCAGTTGGAGCATCTACCCACTTACACACTCACATAGCAGGTCAGAAGCCTTCTCTCTGCCTCACTTCTTGTGTCTCTATCTTGGCCAGGGCACGTAATTTAATTTCGAACTGAAGTTAAAATTCAATTAAAATGAGTCAACGTCAACTTGAGCGTAATGCAATTTTGCCAGCCAATGCTATTAGTGAAATATTAACGCGAACGGCAAACGAAAAAAAATACAACCCGAAAGATGGGTACGAAGACGAAACAAAGGCAGACATGGAGAAAGAAAAAGAAAAGCAGTAAGACACAGAAAAAGAAGTTGCATTAAATATGTATTTTTCTTAAATGTGTTTGTTTTAAAAAGCATAGCAATTTATATGAAGACTGTATATAAATTAATGTAAAACATAATGCGTATTAACATTTTCCATTTGTCTTTTCACATTAAAGAAAATTGTGTTAAATTTCAATTTCCCAATCGCTATTATGTTCCCATATATGTACATAAAGATATCCTCAAGCTTCCATTACATAACTCACGTTATTCAATTCAGCTTTAAGTTGTTAAATATTTGCTTTATGAGCACGGATCTCTCTATATTATCCTGGAAATATCATACTGAATATATCTTGATATTTTTTGGTTTCTTGGGGTAAAAAAAATATTTTCAGTTGCCAAAATACATACATGCACACTACCCTAATTTTTGGAACAAATTT
This sequence comes from Drosophila austrosaltans, assembly GCA_035045865.1. Classification (NCBI taxonomy): domain Eukaryota; kingdom Metazoa; phylum Arthropoda; class Insecta; order Diptera; family Drosophilidae; genus Drosophila; species Drosophila austrosaltans. The sequence continues at coordinate 330,491 of JAWNOQ010000207.1, read as the reverse complement.
TTTGAAAGTCTACAGGGCACAGTTAATATATAAAATGTTTTTACAATTTTGCAATTCAATATCTTTTTTTGCACATTTTTTTGTTTTTTTTGCTTTCTTTCATTCTCTATTTCCGCCTTGCTCGTTATGTAACCCATAAAAACTGAAATAATGTGCCTGCCATGGCACACGCCTAAAAGTATGCTATAATTCAACGCGCACACACACATACACATGCCTGCTCGCTCTATGTGTATGTCGTATACGTATTTGCTGCATGTGTGTGTGGACCATAAAAAATAAAATTATTAAATTTTATGTAGCGTAAATTCTTTATGACATAAACAAAAAACGCAAAAAATTAAACTCATTTTTTCTTACACATGAACAACTTTGAAATAAATATTTATTTATATCACGATATAAATACGAGTATATACATATATTTGATATATACTTTACATAACTCACTGGCCTAACTATATAGAAAGATTTGTAAAAAATTAAAGTTATCGACAACAAAAACAAAACGCGCTAAAGTACATTTCTCGCCTGACATTGAAAAATGCGCGGTCACGTTTTGGTTGGTGTGGTAAAAGGATGTGAGGAAAGAGAAGACTTGGTGTATCTGTACAGAGGTGATGGGCTGGTTGAGACTGTGGGGTTTGGTGGTTCAGGGGTGCGGAGATGAAATTCATTTTGCCAACTTTACAGACAAAATTGTTTTCGTTGTCTTGCACTCCTTTGCAATTTTTATTTATTTATTTATTTGCCTTTTATCCTTTTTTCCTTGTTTTTTTCTGCCATTGTTGTTGGCGGGTAGCTCGTGACTTGCTGTTGTTAGTCGGAGACCCCCATTAAAACGACGCAGCATAATGGCAAACCGACCAAAACCAAACGGAGCGAGGCAAAGAAAAAAGACAAAATGAAACAACAAAAGTAACAGCAACACATAAATTTAACTACCTGTCGCTCTACAAGCATGTTTTTTGCTGCAATTTCAGCTTCCCCTTTCCTACACCTCTTTTTGCCATTATCATCATCATCGGCATAGTCGTCTTTTAATGAGCTATAAAATTATTTTCATTTCAAAAAGTTGTACTTTGTGCTAATCATTTTCTTTTCTCTTTTTCCAGGTAAGTTTTATAAATTACTTTTATCGGGAATTATGGTCAGAACAACAAGATATGCATATTTCTATATATTGAGACTCGTTATACAAGAATGTATACATATATATTTCGCATACAAATTTTCGTGAATTTTCAAAAGGCTTATTGACAATGTGGCCGCAGGATATTCTGCGCATCCTTACCGTTGGAGAGCAAACACGCAAACAGTGTCCATTAACAGTGAATGGGAGAGATAAAGACCAAATATAGATAAACCGAGACAGTAAGTTAAAGAGAAAAAGATACAAGCTCATCTTGCATTTTGCCAAAATCTTTGATTTAACATTTCTCTTCCACGATGCTACCAAGAATTTATTTAATTTATAGAAACACACCTTTTTAGCAAAACAAATTTAATGGTGGAAAGTAATTTTAACATTCCAGATGTAAAAAGCAGTTAGCGTGATCAAATAATCATGTAAAGTTTTATGGTTCCTTTATAAAATGAAGCAAGCAAGTCGTCCCTGCCGACATTGAGTATACCCTGTACCAACTAGTTATATTAAATCAAGATCGGCATCAGCTTAATTCAAAATCCCTTTCGCTCACTCTTGCCAGCCAATGTCGCCTTGGCAATTCAGTTCAAAATGCACATTCGTATATCTTCGGTATTCGTTGATGATGCATTTTGGCCATATCGTTGGGTGTGCCAAATAAGAATACGATTCGCTAAAAACTGCTCTAGTAATTAGTTTTTAATAAATTGCGGGGGCGGAAGTGGCAAATTTTTTCAACTTTCTTGATTTACGTAGTCACAAGACAAATGTTTGAACACCTTTCAAATTGCCATCAATTCAAAACAAAATTTCCTTTAACATGCAGCAGCAGCGAACGCATGCTATCTCGCTCTTTCTTATCTGCCATGTCGCCTCGGCAATTGTGTACAAAATGCAAATGGCTATATCTCCGATGTTTCTTGTCCGATTTGAACGAAATTTGGTCAGTTAGTACTATAACTTAAATACAGCTCGGGAAAATTCGTTTTTTTCGTTTGCGGGGGCATAAGTGGGCGTGGCGAAAATTTGAAACAAACTTGATCTTGCATTAGACGCATGTTCACACCAAATTTGGTGGCTCTAGCTCTTATAGTCTCCGAGATCTAGGTGTTCATACGGACGGACGGACGGACGGACAGACGGACATTTCTCAGTCGACTCGGCTGATGATGCTGATCAAGAATATATATACTTTATGGGGTCGGAAACGCTTCCTTCTGCCTGTTACATACATTTTAGCGACTTTAATATACCCTTTTACCCTATGGGTACAGGGTATAAAAAGCTGAATCTTCGTGACGAACAACAAGCAACAAACTTTGAACTGAAATGTCATGTCAAATTATTCAATTCTTATCAAACCTTACATGACTGTTCCTAACAGTTCCCCAAACCTAAAGTCAGAATTCTTTTTATTAAAATGCCAAAAATTTGCCGGAGAAGCTTTAAATTGATACTATGATACCATATTAGGCTTTTATAGACATCTAGGATTTTCCATCTTCTTCATACTTTCCTTTAAATAATTTTTTTTGTGTTTAGAGTCATTTCTCGTGGGTCTCCAAGCCCCCATCCAATTATAGCGTTTTAATAGTTTTCTTTCCCCTCTGCTATTGCACCACTCATCATTCTCAACTCAAACAAGAAGGAAGCACAAATAAATTTCAAAACTAACTAACAAAAAAGAAATGAGTTATTAATGGCAATCAATCAAAAACTGGCTTTAAAAAGACCACAACTGAGCTGGAAAAGAGAGAAAACGAAAGCTGGAGAGAAAAAGAGAAAAAAAGAGATAAAAACGGAGTAACAGAGCGACGATGAGAAATAAGAACAAATATGAAAAAATCCATAAATTGATTGATTGTTTTAATGAATGATTGATTAATGCATTTCACTTGCAAATTCCGAATACAAAATATGAAGGCAGCAATACCTGATATGAGACATCATCCAGAAGCTGAAGCTAAAAATGAACAACGCGAAGGCCGAATGGTGTAAACTAAGGAAAAGGAAAGAAGAATGTGGCCTTCAAGCCCCAAGTGTCAGCCTGGCAGCCAGACAGGCACACGGGAGGCATGAAGGGAAAAGGCAATTACTCGGCTGAGAGTTTTGTCCCTGAGATTTCAGACTCCTTAAATGAATGTGGAATTGAAAAACAGCAAAAGAAATTCACGTTGGGAAATTGCTTCAAAATGCATTTTTAATCGGTAATGATTTTCAATATCCAATTGATGCGGGAAAATTACAAAAATTAGTCGAATTAGTGAAAGCTAAATAAAGCTAAGCTTAAAGTTATTGGAAAAATTTGCCAGTAAGCCATATTGTTTTTTTTCTTTTGCCTTTTTTGTTTTTAATAATGTGGAAAACACAAGGAAAATGCAAATATTGATGCAAGCCGCAAATTTCAATTAAGAACAGGAAGAAGCAGACAACTAGGAACGACGACAACGACGACGCCAACATCAACGCCAGCGTCGCAACCGCAGCCAATGACTATGGGAGAAGAGCGAAATTAAAGGCAGCAGCAACAAGAGCAAGTGGGATGGATAGAATATGAGGAAGTAAGACAGAGACAGCAGGAACATAGCCAAGTGCCTGTAAAACATTTGATGTAATAAAATAACGTATACGCTATGGCAGCCACCAGTCCCACCAGCGGCTACCCGAAGAAGACGCCGACAACGAATCTGGTTGGGAAAACCCACCCTTATTCATTACCGAGGCCAGGGAGCAGGATCACACACATATTCACAAAGATACGCATATATAGACACACACACACACACAACAATAAGAGCAATTTAAACCACAGGAATGCTGGGCCAAAAAAGGGATGCGGAACAGGAAGGAAGGAAATCAAGCAAAAAAAGGGAGAAAAAGATTACAAAAATAGAAACTTAAAAGCAAAATAATAAATATTTTGCTGCCTGCTTCAAGGCGACGCGCCGACAAGAAAAAGAGGACGAAATAATTATGGCACGCCTCTGCAGAGAAAATCCAAAAAAGAAAAACGTAGGTCGTACACATAAGAAAAAGAAGAAGATGCAGGAAAACAAAAGCGCAAAATCAGGGAAAGAAACTCTGGCACAAAGCAAAAGTAGCAAAAATTTGAGCGCAAACTCGTCGAGACGTAAGCGGCGAGTGGCGAACAGCGAGCGGCGAGTGTGAGCTATGCCAAAATGGCGATGTGGAGATGAAGTTGGGTGGGCAAGTGGAAAATGCAAAGCGGAAGTAACGCCAAAAGGCAACGACAACGAAAACGACGTCGACTACTACGATGTTGACGACGACGAGCAAAACGGACAAGCCGATGAAAGTAAATGCAAGAGAAAGAGAACACGACGAAGCAGTCACGAGTAGGAGTTGTCCTGTCTCTATCTCATTGTTGTTGTTCGCGTTCGCATAGCAATTTTGCTACCCCTGGCTTACTACCCCCAACCTTTCACGCTCCTTCACAAGTTGAATGCGAACTGTATGTCTGAGGCATATCGATTTTTTCCCCCATTTTCCATGTCCTGGGCGCGTCTCCCAGGAAACTCTTGGCCAAAAAAAAAGTTGCTGTTGTTTTGATTTCGAGTCTTGGCTATTTTTGGAGAGCGATAAGAAATGTCAATGAACCGGGGAATAAAACTCAGTTTCGCCAAAAAGCAAGAAAATGCAACCAAAACGTTTAATAATTCCGGTAACTGTTTAAAATCAATGAATCGACTTAGACAGTGAATTTTTAAAAGTACCGCGAAGAACTAATTATCGAATCCTTTATGCCTTTATCTATTGCACATCGATTGTTTATACTAATTATAGGTCAATTAAGGGTATGCTATTTTATCAACCGTTATATTTGAATGGATTTGGCAAATTATTTTGAGTAGAATAACTCAAAACTTCATAGTTCTGGGGGGAAAAAAGACGCAAATAAAAAAACAAAAAGGGCTACCAAGTTTTCCTTATGTGAAACTTTCTAGATGCAACACAACATCGTCACAACGGGCGCGCACGAAAGTAAAAATGTTGTAGCGCACAAAAGAATAGATGGCTGTCTCTGCCATTGCCACTGAGTGTCTAGAGGGCATATGTGTCTGGGACTTTGGGACAACGTAGACAGCACAGACGACAAAGCAGACTCTTTTGGCTTCCTGGTGTGCCAAAGGCAAGACTCTGACTTTGGCTCGAGCTCTGGCTTTACGTCTGGGCGTTAGCTTGCGTAGCCTTTACTAAACTGTAACTAGTAGCTAAATGTTTCACGCTTTTCATAGACGACAAGGTTGACTACTACGGTTACCCTTTGCTTGCTTTTCCCCTTTTCTTTTTGCTCTTTCTCGTTCTCTGTATGTGAAGGTTGACATCATGAACTTGAAAGTCGCCTCGTGTACCTCTTCCCTATAGCTGGTTGGGGAGAATAGAAAAAAATATTATGAATGAATGCATGGCATACGTTGACTTCTGACGCCTCGTAAAAAAGGGCTTCCCCGTAGATACTAGTCAACAGCTGTCGTCATAGCGCCCTCCAAAGTGAACATAAAAAAGGCAGAAAAAAGTAACTCCATTTTTGCGTGGTTACTTCCGGACAACAACGAATCGTTCGGTTTCATTTCTACATTCCGGCTGCCTTTATACCTATCTATCTGTCTATCTCTTTCTGCCACTCGCTTAAACAAATGTCAGCTGTTGCGTCAACGTCATCAATTACGCATGCAATCGGCCACAACAGCAACACAAAACGAGGTCAAAACTATCAGCAAACAAAAATTCCCTGGCATTGCTAGGCAACGATGTCAGGAGAACGAAGGAGTTGAAGTTGGAGTGAAAGGCCAGTTAAATCACAAAACAAAACACCTGCCGATTGACGATGAATGAACTCTCATGCACACGCACACAAACAGACACCCACATTCACGAAACTGCATTTACTGTCCCACACATATGTGTAGGTTTATTACTCATACGCCGCGTGTAGCTATAGTCAGCCGGTTGAAATAAAAAAAAATTGTAGAAAAGTCTCTCTATAACGGAGCTCTTACTGACATTTGGCACCAAAATTTCAGGTCTAGGGAAAAAGGCACCTACAGTTATCAACTTTGTGAATCGATGTCCACAAAAAAAAAAAAAAAAAATAACAGGATTTCATTGCGCGAGGACATTTGCACTTTTATTTTTGTTTACAATTTGCTTGGCTCTTTTACTTGTTTATTGTTAACATCATTTCACACCACACACTAACTGCTGGTTAAAGCTGAAGTCAAATAATCAATAAAAGGTGAAAATTCTATATAAAATAATAGAAAGTGAATGTGGCATTTGAATATAAAGACAATATGATGATTAAAGACTACCAAAACGATAATGAAGGGCTATCAGAAACTAGCAGTAACTGGTAACTAGGTATAATATAAAAGGAATATCACATTGATTTTTTAATTTTTAGGGTGCTTTTTCGTAATGAACTATTTTAATTGTTGCTACTCTCCCCAGCTAAAGTTTAATTATTCGCTACATTGTTTGTTGCTGCTGCCGCGAAATTTGAATTTTTATGTTGCAAGAACAACATACCACAAAAGTTTGTCGACCTATATAAACGTAAAAGTTAAAGTTCTGCCAGTACTTCTCTAACCCTCAAATCAACTGCCACTAGCTCTGGCTATGTTAGTGGTAGTTGTGATGGTGGTGCTGCTGCTCGTCTGGCGGATACGTGTAATGCAAGTTTAAAGCAACAACAAAAACTATTTTTAACGTCACGTAGTCGAAATGCAACAACCTGTTGTACGAAAAAATCCTGCGCCGGCGGAAGAAGTAGGAGAAAGAAGGGAAAAAAGTTTTTGATTATTTTATCAATGAAACAGAATATGTTTTGTGAATACGGTTGAGAGAGTAAACCAGTGAAAGTTATCTAGCAATACCAGTATAAGAACCATCTACCAAATGGAACTTTTAATTGCAGAGCAATAAATAAAGTAAATGTATTTTGCTTGCAAGTTTATTCCTTATGAAGAATGGGAAGGTAGTAGCAAGGTATATTACCACACCACCCCATGCTACCCCACACGACTTCACTAGACACCACCACAATCCACCCTATCTATACACATACACCTTCCTTTATAATGGAGGGTAGGATGGAGAATTTTTGGCTGGCTCTTTTAACAAACGATAGCAATTTAGAAAGATGCCAGAGGTATGCAAATTTATTGCCGGAAATGTAATTTACAAAAGACGCTGCAGGCAAATGGACGACAACGTCGACGCTAAAGTTGTTCGAAGTTAACAGCGAATTGAGGCACAGACAGTAAAAAGCTGCTTTGCAGCAGCAAGAAACTGGGAACTTTTGGTTTTATTTTAAATTTGAAATTATGAATTCTGGAATTGGTTCCAAGGATTAGCAAGAATTCGAGAAACCGTAATTAAGGCGGCGGAGTCAGAAGGGGAAAGCCTAGACAACAACTAAAGCAATTGTGGGGGTGGCAGACTGGAAGGGCGATGGTTTACAACCATTTTTTTTTTTTTAAGTTACAAAAACAATCAATGCAACACCTGCGCATGATCAGAGAGCATTTCAGGCAGAGCAAGAGACTAAAAGGGAATGAGCCACCTAGGAAGAAAGAGATAGAAAGAGACAGAGAGGGAGAGAACAGCTGCACTGGTAGGGTGGGCCAAAGAAATGCAAGCAGCCCCCAAATAGCAGCAGAATGAAAATGGTAAGCAAACAAAATTAACAAAATAAGAAAATTGGCAACGTGAAGCAAAAGGGGAAGTTAAAGGAAAATTCAGAGAATCAAAAGGCGACGAAAAAAAAATTAGTTAAAGGCAAAAGAAAAAATCCAACTTAAAATATACAGCAAAGGGCAGCAGCAATGCAGACGAGACAACAAAGAAGACAAGACAACGGTGGGGGGTTAATGGGTGGGAGTGGAGTAGGTTGGTGAGAGTGGCGAGTACAGCAACAGCAATGTGCGGCCCAGCTTATGAGAAGGAAAAGCCAAAAGGCAAAATGCAAAAAGAACGTCAACGCCAACGCCAAAGTGCAGCAACAGAAATGACGAAAATACTGCACAGTGGTTTTAAATTACAGAAAATTAGCCAGAATATTTACAGTACATATTACAATCGGCAAACTGAACTAACGCATTAGTGGGTTGTAGGCACACCTTTAATAAACTTTCGACTTAATACCTAAAAATAACCACATCATAACAGAATAGTTGTTATTTTAGTATAATCGTAATATATATATAATATAAAAGTTAAAAGCTCTTAAAAGTTTAACTATTTTTTAAAAGAACCTATCGGCTTTTTATAGTATTTAAGAGGGTTTCTGTTGAAATGAAGATTTCTTTTTATATGTAGATACAAATGTAAAATGTAAATGTTTACCACTGACCTTAAGCCCACTATGTTAAGAAAGTGCAAGAGCTGAGTACATTTTAATGTATGTACGGAATCTCTGTATGTGTGAGTAGCGTCGGCGGCGCAGGAGGGCTCCTCCAACTGAATGCCGCTTCTTTGTTGCCTGTACTTTTCGCTTTTGCCATTTTGCAGCAAAATTCGCGAAATGTGCGCTGCATACACACACAAACAAAAAGACGAAACAAAGTGCAAGACGCACAAGAGAATAATTGAATTTTATTACATTGTTTGGAGAGGCAACAACACACGCACACACATATGTTGGGGAGACTGTGTATGTGAGCTCAGCAACAACCACCAAGGCTAGCTAGCTAGCTGCAGCGACGTTAGCGGCGGCAAGCGCCTCGAAGAGAATAATGACCCCAAAGGCTTGTCGATGTCGTCGTCGTCCGTTCACTTAATGTTGTTGTTCTTGCTGTTGCTGTTATTGACTGCTATTTGCGCGAGCTCGTTCTCCCGCTCTCTTCTCTCTTTTTCTCTTTCTCACATACATCGTTTATTTCGCTTTCTCTCTTTCTCTCCATCTATCTCTCTCTCAACCTCTGAGTAAGTGCGTGTATTGGTGTTGTTGCACTTTGGTTTGGAGCAGCAGCAAAGGAAGAAGAAGCCGGCATATGCTGCGGCTGCCCCTACTTGCGTTGTCTCCCACCGTCCTGAGCTTCCTATTAAAATCCCCCCTCTTATCCACATGGTACTTTCTTCTCTCTTTCTCTTCCCATTCCAGCTTCCAGCTGCAAAAAAGAGGTCGATGATGGTGGGTGCTGTTGCTAGCCCCTCAATTCATAAAAGGAGTAAACATACATACATACATATAGATTGGGGGTAGATGGAATAGCAGGGCAGACCTGAAAAAATTAATCTTATGACGAAGGTTGCTGAAAACAACGTCAAAATAAACAGAAAAAAAGGAAATTCAAATAGGTGATAGGAAACTAGAAATAAAACATAATGTATGATCACTTTAGGTCCCTAAATGACATTGCACCAATGGGCTCCATCGAAGAAATCGAAACCTATGTGTGCCGTAGTATTTTTAGTTGTAGTAGCTGCTGTTCCTCAAAATGTATCTTACATCTTCTTTGGGCCATTAAACGGATGAAAAAGGAAAACAACTAAATGACCAAGAAACTTTGCAAAATAACAATACTAATAAAAAACACAGTTGCAAAAGAAAACATTCACACGCACACAAAGAACACGAGGGAGATAGAGAGAGAATAAAGGAGGAAAAAGCAAAAATAATAATAAAACAAAATTGAAATTTTGTAATAAAGCCACTTTTTCACTCCACAAAAGTTCCTATCTCTTTCTTACTCGCGCTCAATGTGTTCTATATATATATATATATATATATATATATATATATATATATACATATACATATATATATACATATACATATATATATACATATACATATATATATACATATACATATACATATATATATGTATATGTATTTGTGTGTATGCTTAAGGGGGCGGAAATTGTTTGCAAACCGAAAGGTGTGTGGTAGGGTGGAGGTGGTGAGGTGGCTAATTGGGTGGCATAAAATATTGCCGGTTAGTTTTTTCTTGTTTCAAATGAGTTCCGTAGCAAAAGAGCAAACCCAAAAACAAAAATCGTACAGAAGAATTGACTAAAGAACAAACATAAAAAAAGTAAATTCGCAAAAAGAAATTGAATTTCAAATAACTGTGCTATAATAGAGAAAGAAAAAATTCAAATATGGGGGAGGGAAATGGCAATTCAACGATTAGAATTGCTTGAAATCGTTTTTAAAAAATCCTGTTTTTAATTTCTTAAAGGTCAAATTCCAAATTATATCCCGATAATGGAATTGAACTGGTTTATTCTAAAAACTTATTGGCAGATCTGGACTACAAAGTTTGGTAATGAATTCGCTAGGTTCGTAATTTTATCAGTGTCCATCCATATCTACACATGGATGCACATATTGTAATATATGTATATACATATGTGTTTATAGTATATCGGGCCAGTTGGAGTGCTAATCAGATTGAGGTTAACCAACTTAACCTTTATATGTTTTATTTTACCCGTTGTTACAAGTAGGTTATGTCGGATCTATGTATGTTCATGTGCATGTACATATGTTGTTTTAATTCAATCCTGTTGTCAATGGATCGTTAGTGAACTAATATGTATAAAGTTATAATAACTTTAGAAGGGAAAAATATTCTGAATATTTTTTCGAAGTTCATTCCACATTTTACTATTGGAATTTCGCAGATTCGAAAAATCTATCTAAACTTAAGGCTCAACTTTCGGTGAGCAAAATTAATAAGATTAAAAGAGCGAAATAAAGAAAAAACTAAGAGAGAAGTGAGGGAGCGCCGCCTTTATCTTGGCAGGAACGGCCTAAGCCTTTGTTGGAGATTTTTTTTCTTTGTTGCTGCGTTTTCATTTTCAAAGTTTTTTCTTGTGTTTTTTTTGGTTTACCGCAGTTGTTTGTTAATACCTTTTTCGTAGCAACTTCACACACACACACACAAATGCATCTGTAACAAAGAGCCTCACCATGCCGGTTCTCTCGCGAACGGGCGGCTCTTACTCTCTCTCACACTCTCCCAACGCCATAATCGCGGCCAAAACACGTTTGGTCTTTCTTCTTCGGGCTATTTTCAGGCTTCGGCTCTCAGTTGGCACTCGCATGCGCTCTCTCTCTCTTTCTCTCTCTTGCTACTACCACCACCACCAACAAGACCCACAATCACACTCAATTCTGCTGCTCTGATGTTGTATTAGTAGTCGTTGTCGTCGCCGTCGTCGTCGTATCTGTATCTTTTACGCTGCTTACACTCCACGTTCAGATTCAGATTCATTCTGTAAACGCGATTCCTCGAGGACGTAACGTGAAACGTTGTGCAAAGCGCGTCAATATCAACGCCGCTGCTACTCAACGGTTCCCCCAACAGTTGAGTTGAGTTTCTGTTTCTTTTCTTTGAGATTGTCTTTGTCTCAGGGCCTAGCTCACACCGCTTGCCAACCGCCCCACTCCCCCCGCAACGATCATAGTAATGGGAAATATTCTCTTCTTAAACACGTTCGTTTCGTAAACCGTAAAGAAAGAAAGAATTATTTTCGCGTAATATAAATTTTTTTTCGTGTGATAGTTTATGTGTTTTGTGTTTGTGTGTGTGTCAGTGTGCATGTGTCTGTACCAGTGTGTAAATTCTTTAACTAAAATTGATTGTTTATTTCCGCTTGAAAGATAACACACAGAACAAAAGCAACTAATGAAATTTGGGGCAGTTGCCAATTGAGAAAGTCAGATTCTGATTCCGAATTCGTTATCACAAAAAATTAAAAGAAATAAAGAAAGAGAGAAAAGCTAAGAACGACGGCCGAAGGTGGTACTGAAAGAGTGAGAGAGAAAGCAAGCAAGCCCACATGAAATCAACAGCGAAAATAAATTTACGCGCCCAAAAGAATTTGACAATCAAATATATATTAAAACGTCATTCCAACAAAGGCAACAACAACAAAGCCAGCAATAAAAACTCAGCAAAAAATAATAATTTATCAATTTAAAAGTTTAACAACAATAAGGCCACGTAAAACGAAACATCTTAAATTATACATAAGTCTAAATATTCAATGAATACGTAGTAAACTAAACTAAAGAAACATAAAATAAATATAAAAAACTCCGTGCAATCTATTTCTAAAATAACAACCAACAACAATAGGCCATAAATGGTTTGATACTCCTACAATAATAAATTAATTAAATATCAATCGAACTGAGACACTTGTATTAAGAGCAAAATTCAATCAAATCCAATCAAAATAAATCAAACATAAAACAAACTGAAAGACTTGACTTGCCATAGTGACTGAAGGACTGAATGGCTGAAAAACAGATTCCTATAAATTTTCTTGAAATTCCCGAATGCAGCTTTAACCACCCTTAAAAAAAGTAGAATGAAAAGTAAGTTAACAAAAATTTCTTTATGTACCTTTATTCGACGGTCACTTGAAATCAAATTTTTTAATTCCACATTGATAAAATGAAAATGAAAAAGGAATTGAAAAGGGATAAAAAAAGCTATAAGCTCCCCACGTTGTACTAAGTAACTGTAAAGAAACTAAATTGATCAAAAAGAAATTAAATAGGAATTGAAAAGGGATAAGCAAAAGCTATAAGCTCCACACGCCTTGTGCCACAAAGAGACTTTTTTAATTGAATCAAAAATCAACCACGGCACAAATAAGTCATTAATTGATTAGTTGTTATTTATTGACTCAGAAGGATTTCGAAGGGAATAACCATAGCTAAATAAAACCCTAAATGGTTTTTGCTTAAATGGCTTAAATAAAACATATTCGAAAATATTAAAAATCAGCTTATATAAAACTATTATTGAACGGTTTTATCGTTCGCCTTTGTTCCTGCATCTGTTCAAATTTTGATGAAGCAACCCCAAAAGAAAAAGGAATATGGAAATGACTTTTGTACAACCACTCTTCACATCATAAAGCTTAAAAATGTTTTTATTCATTTGTATAGAAAAGAAGTTCCCTGCTCTAACCCAAATCATTTTTCTTTGGATACATTTTTATTAATTCAAACCAACAACAAATGTTGCTAATCAAAAGAATCGGCGAAACATTGCATTTTCACATGAACTTTTAGGGTCGTGACAATGGATCTTAATCGAAAGAAGCAAAAATAAATGAAGCAAGCAAGTCGTCCCTGCCGACATTGAGTACACCCTGTACCAACTACTTACATTAAAAAAACCTTCGAAATAGGCGTCAATTTCATACAAAATTTCCCTTACATGCAGCAGCAGCGAACGCATGCTATCTCGCTCACTCCTGCCAACCAATCTCGCCCTAAGCGTTTCAGTACAAAAAGAATATAGGTATATCTTCGATAATTATTGTACGATTTGGTCAGCTGGTGCAGATCGGCTATATAGTTAGGTGTGCTAAATAAGAATATGATATCTTTCATACAGCTCTAGTATTCTTTTTTTCCAAATTGCGGAGGCGGAAGTGGGCGTGGTTAAAATTAGAAGCAATCTTGAGCTGTGTAGACACTAGACGGATATTCCCACCAAATTTGGTACCTCTAGTTCTTATAGTCTCCGAGATCCAGGTGTTCATACGGACGGACGGACTGACGGACATGGCTCAATCGACTTGGCTAGTGATGCTAATCAAGAATATATATACTTTATGGGGTCGGAAATGTATATTTCTTCCTGTTACATACATTTTAGCGACTTTAATATACCCTTTTACCCTATGGGTACAGGGTATAAAAAGAAAGAAAAGAATCAAAGTAGAAGTTATGACTTAAGACCTTTCAAAAAAAAAATCTCTATAATCAATTAGTCTGTGTCCATGCATTTGAATTTCAAACAAAGCACGAAGAGTCTTGCGAATTGAAACTTAAATATTCTCAAAACTTAAAAAAAGGTAATTGAAATAAATAAATTCAAATATCAAAAACAAATGTTATGCTATTACAAAAGCATATATGAAACATGTAAAAAACAAAATAAAAATCTACGCCTTGTGGAGGTGACATCCGGAATAAACTTTGCTCTTGTGTATAGACAGATATAATAATGGCCCAACATTAACAACAATACGCTCTTCGCCCCATCTCATCACCGTTGACCATCTCCTTAATAGGGGAAAAAGTTTCCCAACATTGTCTACTTTTAGGCGTATCGCCCTTGCTTCAATTCATAATTTGCTCCAATAGCGAATGCCATTTTCGTTTGTTACTTCGCTATTTACATTTTTAATGAATTAACTAAGTTTCCTTCTATTGAGCAAAAGAAATTGGCACGCGGCGAGAACTGACGAATAACACCATTTAAATATACATATGTATGATATAATCATGGGAAGGGAAGAAATGTTGAAACATGCTGAAATGTGCCACGACAACAGAATATTGCAAAGTAAGTAAGCTTAGTGCATCATCCCTCGACTATAAGGGAAGCAAAGTGAAGATTTGCAATCGAACGATAAATTGAGTTACTTTTTTTTGGTTTCATAAAAAGAAAGTCATAGAAAGAGACAAGATTACCATCGAATTTGTCTTTGCAATCAGATGCTATTACTTGTGTGTCTTAATATTTCATCACAAGAGGCTAATTGTTTATAAAAAAGTCAAATATATGGAATGGGGTTTGAAAAGAAGGAATTAAGACGGTTTCTGATAATTATAGACATGTAGATGTATCTATGTATGTGTATGTGACTCATAGGTGTGGCGATCCATGTGCAAATCTTTTTGCAGCAAACTAACTTAGGACTCAGACCAAGACTTTTTAAAGAAGCAAAATTGCAATAATAACAAGAGCAAAAAAATAAAACAACAAAACCAGCTGCAACTGCATTCAGGCCAGACCTCCCCATCGTTGGGTGTAGAAAAGGGGCAATGAAAAAGGGGCGGCCAATGGCAAAATGGCGAAATGGCGGGTCTCATAAATTTTGTTACTCAGGCGCGACCCAACATTGTGGCAAACAGCACAAGAAGAGCAAAGAATAAAGAGTGAAGAGAGAGTGAGCGAGGAGAAGAACACACACAAATAAAATAAATGCAGAGCGTTAAAAATTTCTGCAAAAATAAAAAAAGGAACAAAATCTTTAATTTTTTTTGCCGGGCAAAGACCAAGGAAGCGACATAAGAGTATGGCGAGCATGTGGCCCGTTTCTCCATCTATCTATCTCTCTCTCCCCGTCTTTTTGTTCGTGTGTATGTGTGTGCTCTGTGTGTAAGAGCGAAGCACAGACAATTAGTTTTATTATGCTTTGTTACCGAGCTTCGCAGAGATGGCACGACATAAAAAGAAAAAGAGAAGAGATAAAAACAGTGCATAAGGAGCAACAGCAGAAAGAAGAACTAGTGTGTAATACACGTTTATATGTATGCACATATGTATGTATATGTATCCACATACTTAAGTGCATGCCGTACAGATTCATACATGTGGACACACATGCAAAGGTAATGTGTATCTGAAGACACATTTGCACTAATTTTATGGCCCAAAGCCAACCAAAAAACCAAAAATAAATGTGCAAAACAAAATTAATTCAAAATAACTACACTAAATAAACGAAAACAGAAAAAAAGGAAAACTATGAAAATACCTTGGGAAACTGGCAAACTGTAAACAAAGGTCCAAAGGGAGAAATAAATAAATGTACATACATATGTACATATATTAATTTATTGCTGTAGCGTAGGAATTAATCTGTGCAGCGAAATTTTTACACTACAAACACACATAGACCTAGGTGACAAATACGACTTACTTATAAACATACATTAAATTTATTAGCCATAAAATGATCGATTTCTATTTATACGGTACTTGTTGAGTTTGATACGTTCGGATTCAGTTTTAGGATTGTTACCGCGTTTGTTTGTAGCTTTATTACGCATGCCTATGGCCGGCAAGATCTCGAATTCATTAAGTCAGTTAAAGGATCTCTTTATTTAGATCTTATATACCCTGTCTATACATACATAAATAGATATTATCAATACACAAAATATATGCACGTACATTTGCATTACGGGTACATGCATAGGCATACATATACATACATACATACATATTAATGCGTAACGGCATTTTCCCTTTTGCCGCGACTCAAGCTACGCACAGCAAAAGGATAACGTTCTACGTGTGTGTGAAGGAAAGAGAGAGATAGAGTTTTGAATTGCTCATGTATATGCGCGTGTCTTTGTTATGTGTGTGTATGCTATAACAAAGATTAATGACCAACAAGGGCTGTAGCCCAGCGATCCAACCAACCAACGACCCAAACGTCCCATCCAGCTTTTTGCTTGCAACAAAGGGCAATAAAAACATAATAAATTACCATATCAAGTATATATTACTCCTTACCTTGCCCTTCTCTATCCAAGTATAGCCTCTGACCACTTTCTATGTTAGCATTTCCGTGTCACTGAAAATTTATACTCCTCATACATACGCAGACGAACAGTCTGGCCTCACTACCTTAAGTGTCCTTTCTTATAATTCACCTCCTTCGCCCCAAAGAAAAAGTTTTCTTCACATGATTTATGCAATCCAATTCATAAAAGTTCCTATTGCAGCATCTCGTCCGTGCCATTATTCACACACACATACACACAGGGCAACAGTGAAGAAATTGCAGCCTCATGTGGTATATACATACATACATACATATGTATGTACGTCAGAATCATACTTACGCCATGCCTTCAAATTCTGATAGTTCTTGTGTTTCCCTCTTTTTATACCCTTGCAAGGGTATACTAATTTTGGTCAAAAGTTTGCAACGCATAGAAGGAAGCGTTTCCGACTATATAAAGTATATATATTCTTGATCAGCACGACGAGCTGTGTTGATATAGCCATGTCCGTCTGTCCGTCTGTCTGGATCAACAGTTTGTCCTCCGAGACCCATAAAGCTACAGTGCTGAAATTTTGCACCCAGGCTTCTTTTTGCTGCAGGCATTGTATATCTCGGAATCATCCCGATCGGATGACTATATCATATAGCTCCCATAGGAACGATCGGTCAAGAATAGAATTAAACTTCAATAACTTTGTTGTTTATCAATCAATTGTTACAAAATTTGGTGTTTATAAGTTTAATACACCTTTAAACAAATCCACTAAGTTTGATCAGAATCGGTTGACTATATCATATAGCTCCCATAGGAACGATCGGTCAAGAATACTGTTTTGAAGCAATAACATGGGTGTTTTGAAAGCGATTGTTTTTTTTTTTGTCGAATTACTTTTTTTTCGCAAGCTACAAACATTTAATGTAGGTTTGACTTGTTTTATATGCTTTCTAATGATTTTTTCACTTTATAAATGTGTATATCTATATATGTATATAAAATTCTCGTGTCACAGTTTTTGTTGCCATACTCCTCCGAAACGGCTTGACCGATTTTGATGAAATTTTTTGTGCTTATCCGGTATCTATGAGAATCGGCCAACATCTATTTTTCATCCCCTTTCTTTCTCTTTCCATACAATTTACACATTCTAACATACATACATACTTACAATAAGTAAGCTATGAAATTACTAGAAAATTATTTATATGGCAAAACAACGTTTGCCAGGTTTACTAGTATGTATATAAAATGTTAAATAACAGTTTGCAAGGGTATACGAACTTCGGCACGGCCGAAGTTAGCCCATCCTTCTAGTTTTTTTTTTACTACAGTTCGCAAAGTAAAACGAAAAACTTGTTTGAAACTGTCATAAATTTTTGTGCAACTTTTATTTATTTATTTTTTTTTTTTTGTGAAGAAAGTTTTCATATATGATTATAAATCTATGTAAAAGTTTGGTTTTTTGTTTGTCATTTTTTGCATAAATAAAAACTATAATTAGGCCTATAAACAGTAAAGTCACGCGGCAGTAAGTTGAGACGTATTTACAGATTTGATGAGTGCTTTAACTTTAAAGGACTTCCAGGAAATATACCTTTTTTTGGGGTAAGAAAAATAGAGTTTAAATTATTGTATGTATGTATATATAAATATAAATATATAAATATCTCGGGAACACCAAATGAGGTTGATTGAATTCTTTATCTGTTCAGACCACTTTCTTTCAGATTAACCCTCTTCCTATTAAAAATTTTAATCAAATTTAATAGACATTTCTTGTAGCTACTCATCTTGTCTTCTGTTTCTGTTTTTACCCTTCATTAAACACTGTTCTGCCGGCTGTTTCTTTTAGAAAGATTTCTCACATTTGTAACCCGACTTCTCTTCTATCTCTTTCGATGTCTCCTTTTTACCTTCTCTTGTAGCATTGCGCCCTCCCACAGGTTAACAAAACGAAGACAAAAAAAATCTTATGCAACTAGTTGCAAATAAAAATTGCAAATATATTTCATGTTAACTGCGAAGACAAATAAGAGCAACAAAAAAAATGTGTGAACATTTTATTTTGTGTGATTACATAATTTCACTTCCCAAAATGCTATAATAATCAAATAAATATAACTGTATATGTAAAATAAAGCAAGAAGTCGTCGCTGGCGACATTGAGTATACCCTGTACCATTTAGTTATATTAAATGAAGTTAAACAC
Source organism: Drosophila austrosaltans (assembly GCA_035045865.1). Classification (NCBI taxonomy): domain Eukaryota; kingdom Metazoa; phylum Arthropoda; class Insecta; order Diptera; family Drosophilidae; genus Drosophila; species Drosophila austrosaltans. Next base: position 311,834 of record JAWNOQ010000207.1, on the reverse strand, counting down.
CCTCGAAACAGTCAATTTCATACAAAATTTCCTTCACATGCAGCAACAGCGAACGCAGGCTCTCGCTTACTCTTGCCAGCCAATGTTCCCCTAGGCATTTCAGTACAAAACGCATATGAGTACATCTCCAAAAATTATTGTCCGATTGCGACTACATTTGGTCAGCTGGTGCAGTTTGGCTATATAATAATTGGAAAATATTTAAAACAAACTTGATCTACCTGGGCATTAGACGGATGTTCCCATCTAATTTGGTAGTTGTAGTTCTTGTAGTACTTGTAGTTCCCGAGGCTTAGGTGTTCATACGGACAGACGGACAGACAGACAGCCATGTCTCAATCGACTAGGCCAGTGATGCTGATCAAGAATATATACTTTATAGGGTCGTATTCCTTCTGCCTGTTATATTTTTTTTTTGGCGATTTTAATATACCCTTTTACCCTTTGGGTACAGGGTATAAAAATACATTTCTATGCAAAGAAATTTTTCATACTAAGAAAGCAACATTTGCGTATGCACTTATACCTTTGAAAAGGCATCTTTGGTTATATAAAGAAAATGTGCTTGATCAGTTAATTTTTTTACGCTCTTTGAGTACATAGTTCTTGTGTGGCTCAGACTCGAATTGCTAAATGGAGAACTTGGAAGAGTGTACAAATTTCGGCACCGTTGTCAATTTTGATAAATTTGTTATTCGTGTGTGTTATAAAACATGATGAAAAATGTACGAATTTTCCGGTATTAAATTATATTTTCTTTCACATAAATTAAGGTTTTACATCGTACTATTGATTAACAGCCAAAGATGCAGAGGGGAATACAGAAAGAGTCAACTAACTTGTTATTATTGTTCCTTATTTGGCAGCTGCACTGAACTTTCAATTGTTGCTGTTGCATGTTGCTGTTGTTGAATTTCATGTTAGCTACCACAGTTAGCTAACAAATATTAGTTTGCATGCATAAAAAACTTATTAGCCAAGCGCATTTTTGGTTGTTGAGCAAGAAAAGCATCAAAGCTAAAAATGCACAACTGAACAAATTGGTTAAACTAATTATCCGGTGCGAATTCAAAAAATGAATTTTCGAGCACTTAGGGAAAAGCTTTGTCTAAATCCATATTAGTATATACATACATACTTATATATGTATATATATATATATATGTATGTAAATACTATATACTAATGGAGTGCTTTGATCGGCAATTTATATAACAACCGCTTTCTTTCAAACTGCTCTTTAAATATTGATAGACCAGATAGTTTTAATTCCGCTTAAACAAATCAAGTTGTAAACTATTTAAGCAAGGAAAATTTCGGTTTTAATACTATTTACTTATGAAGACTCTGCTATATTTAAGTTCATCACCATGTCTTTTTTGGAGAAAACATTTTTGATTGGAAATTAACCAAACTTTATTACAACTTTCACAATAAATATTTATCTAATTGTTTTTTTTTTTTTTTTTTTTGTTTTTATACCCTGTACCTATAGGGTAAAAGAGTATATTAAAGTCGCCAAAATGTATGTAACAGGCAGAAATAAACTTTTCCGACCCTATACAGTATATATATTCTTGATCAGCATCACCAGCCGAGACGATTGAGACAAGTCCGTCTCTCTGTCCGTCTTTCCGGATGAACATCAAGATCATAGAGACTACAAGAGTTTAAGCTACCAAATTCGGTTTGTAGATCCGTCTAGTGTGAACGCAGATCAAGTTTATTTTCAATTTTTGCCACGCCCACTTTTTCCGCCCTGGTTAAGAAAAAACGAATAATTAAAGCTATATTGAAAGCATCGAATCCTTATTTGGCACATCTATTATATCCCAAAAGCCCCCTCTTGATCAAATTTAGTCCTAATCGGGCAATAAACATCGGAGATATAGCCATATCCGTTTTTTACTGAAAAGCCAAAGGCGATTTTGAGAGTGTTTGCCTACATTCAATATCTCTACTTGGCACAGGGTATAATCAACGTCGACAAGGACGACTTTCTTGCTTCATTTTTTTATATGTATATGTATATATGTTCATATATATAAATCATTGTAATGAGCTGATAGAGCAAAAAAATCGGCCTCAAAAGCTAAACAAACTCATAAATAAGACTACACAAATACGTTACCCAGTTGAAGTGAAAGAAAACTAGGTTCTACTAGATAAAATGCCCCCAGACACACTAACTCACATACAGGAACACAAACGCACTCGCGCTTTGATACAAACATACACAGATACAGTTGAGTCCTAAATCAGCAGCTGAAATTGTCAATTTCTATAACGAAACCAGGTTGACGTATATTTTAGTTGAAAAATATTTAGGTTCGTTTTAGCATTTTACTTTAAGATTTCGCACAATGCCACAAGGAAGCTATCTATTTCACTCTCCCTGCCTCTTCTCCAATCACCCCCTCCTTTTGTTTATATCTGTGAGGCTATAGAAAGTTGTTGCAACCAGTTTTGAACAAATGGAGGAAGCCACAAGAAAAGTGGGGAAAGGGGAGCGAAGCATGATGCAGCTTGCTTTCAAGTAAAGACAACAAAAAACTGTCTCGCTTGGGTTTATGCTTCACGTTTTTTATATTTACATTTAATTTAACTTAAAACAAAAATATATATGTATTTACATAATATGTGTAAGCACATATATTACGGTCAGATAGCAGAAGTTGCATTTAAATTACCTTAGTCAGTCTACAGTTGTAAGTTTAGGTAGGCAGGTTTAGGCAGGGTAGTACACAAAGAGCCATGTATACATACACATATACAACACCATCTATACATCTGCATATACATATATTATGTATATACAATATGTACAATTGTATATAGTTTATGATAGAAAGAAAATAATTTTCATGTAATCTAGGACATAATAATAAATTACCCGCAATTTCGTGCGCCATTTTTATTTTGTATTGGGTTGTGCAACTTCTTTTACTTTTTCTTCTTCATCATTATTATCATCGTCGTTGTTGGGTTATAACGAAAATGTGTATTAATATATACATACATAGATATATAAAAGATATAGATAAACGTACATACATACATATATATATATGTGTTAAAGGTTATTGTAAAACAATAAATTTCGGCTTTAAAATATATTATTTCATATATTCCGACCGGATCATCTTTCAAAAAATATATGTGAGACTAGTTCAACATTCTCTCTTTTAATTTACTTTTTGGGCAGCCCTCGGAACAGACAGCAACGACAGTAAACGAATTGCAAGTAAAGCCATAATAGGTTATTATTGCAAAATTTATTACTATGCCTTGGATATTATGGGCTAAACTTTGCCAACGACTTTATATATAGCGAGAGAGGGAAACAGTGAAGGACAGAGATAAAAATAGTCGGACTAAAAGGGGAGGGGAAATATTTGAGTTATATTGGAAATCTCTAAAAGACCCGACAATTAAAATACTACCCGGAAAACAAACTTAGTATACATGCTCACTTCATATTAAATACACCTGGTGAAATTTTGAACGAAATTAATATTTATAAATACATAGGCTTACAACAGTATTTCAATTTTTTTGTATGATATAAACATGGCCATAAATTAACAAAGAAATGCAAAGAATAAAGTTCAATAACGAAGAGAAAGAGAAGAGCAAACAAAGAAAAAACGACGGGCAATATCCAATCATAAACCATTTGAAACAAGTTAGTCACCTGAGCTCAGCAATTTATTTACCAAAACAAATTATTTCTTATGAGGCCTGATAAGAATTTAATTTTTAATCGTCTGAAAAAAGCAATTAGTCATTTCAATTTTATTATGACACTGAATAAATACATTTCATTCCGTACAAATTTCTTCTTACTTTCTCATTCTCTTTTTAGTCATATCTTCATTTGCCCATTTTATAAAAATATGTATTTGAACATTTATTTTGTAGATCTGCAAGAGTTTCTTTCATATGCTGTCTACTCTCATAAGATAGGATTTTACGACTGACATAAATCTTGTTATCTAGCTAACAGGTAAAAAAAATCCTAAGAGTGAACAGAAATATATCTGGTAAGCAAACTTGAACTGAATGATTAATCCTTTTTAGACCGCCAATATCAAAGTATTCAATATGACCGTTTTGCACTACAGCAACTGATTGCAACTACACAATTTCGTGGCAATTAAAAGGTCTGTTCGAGAACATCTGTATGTACATATGTATGTATATTCGTTCCTAGGTTGGCTTTAGAAATATCTGACTAATTCGACTACGCTAACATTTACCTGCTCACGATCGACTCAATCTTAGTTTGAGTTTTCCCCTCCATATCTCACTGAGACATTTACCAAACTTAAAGTAACATTTCTTAGTGAATATTTATCACAAGACGGAATTTGTGACCATGAATCGCATGGGTCAGGTGTCAGGTGTTCAATGAGCGCTTTAAACCAAAAACTAACAAACAAAAACACTCTGACTGAGGGCACGAGAAGGGGAGTACTTGTTTCACTAAAGCTGCATCTACTGTTTCTACTGCTGCCGGAGCTACTTTAATGCACTTTTAGCGCTCAACGTCAATATGTCAAATTGATAAAGCAAACAACAACAATGCAAAAAAGAGGAGGAAAAGGCTAGAATATTGTTGTTAAGTAGCCACATCACAGTGGACCAAAATCATTTAGCAACTCTGCAATATCAAAAGGCTTTTGATCCGAGCTCTCTTTATGACTCAGGAAAATTTTTATTTACAATTAATATTAATTATAATTATTAATTAAAAAAATAGATAACCATCTTGTAAACGAACTATAAAACTGTGAAAAATAATAACAAAATAATTTTTAAAAAAACATGAACTTTTGTCATTTACGTTAAATGCCATTTTCTTTTTCCCATCTTATTCCCAAAAATTTACTTTTTAGCCCACGGTAGAGAGAAAGAGAGGATGCTAAGAAGGGAATAGGGTATTCATGGAGGATCCTTCAGTTCTTGTAGGGCATACATACCATTTATATATATTAATTTATTTGGTTTATGTAATACCAAAACGTATAAAAGCTATAGTCTGTAAGTGCATGGAGTAGAGGTACAGGTACAATACGTATTGGGCGTATAGCAAAGACATATATTTATAAATAAGTTTCTTCTAAATCGGTAACAGGAACCGCATCAGTGATTTAATAATACTACAATGGTGGAAAGATATGTATGTATGTATGTACATATATGATGGAAGCAATAATGGATAGCCCTGCCGAAGTTTGTATACCCTTGCAGCTTCAGACTGTTTAATTATTTTATTTAGACACAACATTTTAAAATGATTGCTATAAATATTTCAGAAAATAAAAAACCAGAGCAAAGAAAGATTTTTCAAAGTTCGCTGCCTTAACCGGGGGAGTCGAAGGTGTCAAAGGTTGACCTTTGACAATTGTACGACTGATCTCTAACCACTACGCCACCGACCTGATTGTTTACCCTTAAACTATTTCCACATACATATGTATGTATATAGCAAACGCATGGCATTTCGCTCTTTCAATTTCGTTCTGTGCAAGAACTCTACCAATGTGTGTCTGCGTGTGCATTAAAATAAATAGACTCTCTACAAAATTTGATTATTGATTTGTAACCTTAATAATTATCCGATCTGGTTCAAACTTGATGCACGGTATATGGGTACAAATAGAATTTAAATGCAACAACCAAAAAACAATATTTTCATACATATGTATATGTACATATTTCCTATTGGTGCCGCGCGGATTCGATTAACGGTCTTTTGTGCTTGTACGGCAGATTTCTTGGAATTTGTTTTTGTTTTTTTGCTGCCAAAGAAAATTTACATGAGGTACCTTCACGTTTGATTGAATAACTCCGGTAATAATTATCCGATCCGACAAATTTTTAAACTTGGTCTGGATACTGCATTAAGGAACTTAACTTTTCATGTTTCAACCATGTAGCTTAAAATTTAAGCTCGAAAACGCACGAACAAACAGACAGACGGACAGACGGGCATGTTGATGCTGATCAAGAATATATATACTTTATGGGGTCGGAGACGTATATTTCTATGCGCTACGAACATCTGACCAATTTTATAATACCCTCTGCAAGGGTATAAATATACTCACCTGCTCTTACCCACTGAACATTTAAGTCTAAAAGTGTCGAAAAATCGGTTGAATTTTTACCACAAACTTAAGGCTCTTGAAATTTCTTGCTTCACTCAACTGAAATAAACTACAGTGTGAAAATCAAAAAATCATCAAAATTGCTTCTCATCTGGCTTATGCAATTTACTTAGCTTATCAGTTCAACACCTGTCATAGCAATTGAATTTCAATTGCTGGGTTAATTAAATTGCTGAAATCTCTTGAAAGGAACTTAGCCGAAAAGGTTGCTTTTAACTGTTAAGTGTTTGGGTAAAATCTATGTATGTATGTATTTATGTATGTACATATGTATATTCTATGTACTGTACTTAGAACAGTAAAAAGCAAACATCAAGAGACGCAAATTCGACTTTTGCTATATATGTATGCACATATGTATGTATGTAAGTATGTATGGCTCCATCGTCCCCTCTCGCTTACTCCTGTCTACACTCTGCCCTATTGCTTCCTGTCCCTGTCCCTATTGTAGTTGCCATCAGAGTACGTTGTATTTTCTGCTTTATGTTGTGCAAATATTGACATTCGTTTATTAAAATTCCTGTAGAGAAGCAAAAGACCCAGACTCCTACTCAATCTGAGAAACCGACTACAAGTCAGAGACAGAGTCAAAGTCAGCATGGGGCAACTGAAAGATGCTGCTGCTATACTTGGGGAAGGCAACATTTTATGTCATGTTTGCATATGTAAATGTTTTTTGTCTTCCTCTCTCTCTCTCTCTCTCTCTTTCGTTATTTCTTTTCCTATGTCGCTGGCTGTGTGTCTAATATTTGCTTTTAATTTTTGCTTTGTTTAAACTGCAGTTTAATTTTATTTTCCACAAATACTGCCAGCAAATTAGACAGAAAGAAACAGACAAAAGAAATGCAAATTGCTGACTCTGCAAATTTCGATACACACACACACTAACTTACACTCGTCACATAATCACAGATAGAAGAACACATTTTCGACATACATACATATGTACATACGAAGATCTGAACAAAGAAGTATGTACTTCCTTTCGCCGTGTTTTGAAACAAATGAATTGCATTCGCAATATTAAAGGTTTCTTAATTTTCTTTTTACACACCAAATTTTAAATAAGTAAAATTTTTAAGGGTCTTTCTAAGTCGTTGGAACGATTTACCTCCTTTGGATCTCTAGACAATCCCAAGAAAGAGTCAATAGTCAAGTTGCTGTCAAGTTTAAAATTTAATCATTCTTTGCTTGGCTCGACATTTTTCGCCCCTCCCCTTGTTTACAATCAAACTGGCATATAAATAAATTTGCTATTTTTTTTTTTGCAGTAAAAATTAAAAAACCTATTAAAGGAAAATAAAAATATCAAAGAAGTTAACTTTGCTTTAAGCTTTGCCGAAGTTTGTATACCCTTGCAGCTTCATTGTTTTATTGTTTTATTATTTAATTTAAAAACAAAAATTTTAAAGTAATTGGTATTAATGTTTAATAAAATCAAAAAACAAAAAAGAAGCAAAAACTCAACTAAATATTTTCCGTATTCACCGAGAATAGAACCCACCGATCTTTACGTACTACGCCGCCATCCTCACTTAACTCACTTAAGCTAGATCGACATATGTATGTATATAGCAAACGCAAGGCATCTCGCTCTTTCAATTTCGTTCTGTGCAACAACACAACGCAAATGTCTCTGTCTCTCTCACACACCACGTGGTGACGATTTTTTGCATATGTATGTGTGTGCGTGATATCTTAGAATTTGTTTTTGTTTCTTTGCTGCCAAAGAAAATTGCTTATATTACTCGAGGTACCTCCACGTTTTAGTTAATAACTCTGGTGATAATTATCCGATCCGTCTAATTTTTAAACTTGGTCTGGATACTGGATCAAGGAACTTAACTTTTCATGTTTCAACCATGTAGCTTAAAATTTAAGCTCGAAAACGCTTGGCTAAACAGACAGACGGACGGACGAACGGACAGACGGACATGTCTCAATCGACTCGGCTGGGGTCGGAAATGTGTATTTCTATGCGTTACAAACATCTGACCAATTTTTTAATACCCTCTGCAAAGGTATAAAAAAGCACAGCAAAAGGAAACATTTTGTAAATTTAAAATAAAGAAACTTTAAGGCGACTGTCAATCATCTCATTTTCAACAAGTCGACAAAGAATTCGACTAATGTTGTAAAGGCCATATTAAAGTGTTTTTAAGATTCGACAAAGGATTCAATGTTGAACCATTTAAATAAGTTTTTGAGTCTTTGCTTCGCATTTGACTCGTTATACTCCTTTGTATGTGTATTTGTATATACATAAATTTAAAAGTCAAGTAATTTATCAATTTGAGTAAATTTTGCATACTTGATTTGTGTAACTGTAATTACTTATTCTACATATTCGTGTTCTTCAAGTAAAAACATTTTTAAAGCGAAAAAAATTTTGTATTTATTAAAATTTACATATCTTACTGCAAGGCGACACTTGTAGGCTTTTCTGTATTTATGTATGCATATATTTAATATATGTGATTAAATATGTACATATGTATGTACATACATACATATTATAGATTCTTTGTTCTCCATATTCTCTCCGAGCGTATGGAGGATGGTGAATGGTGGTTAGTGGAAAGGAAATGGATTAATCAAGTAAAATCGCAAAACCTTTAGAAAGAAACCTCAATTAAATTAAAAAAATTAAATTGCACGGAAAATGCTTAAGTCATGGCTTGATTGTCAGGAAATGGCATCGGGAGAAAAAACATATATACATACATACGTAGTTATCATACGCAGTACCAAATTATAGAGAAATCAAATACATACATTGCGGGACTAAGTGTGTACTATAATATTCCAAACTGTTTATAATCAGCAAAATTAAGGATTTGGTATGCTAAAAGTTCTAAAATTTTCCATTAAAAATTGATTTTCTTTATCATAGACGTGGCTATAAAAAAGCTCATAGACCCAACATCTGTTTAAGGACCAACAATATAACCACTTCCTTTAAGACCACTGGTATTGTCTAGCGTTGGTTGACGGCTCACATAAACTTCATTTATTTTAAATTATCCAACCATAAAAATGAATTATAGGCATTATCATTATTTATTGCTACAAGCGCCGTTTTCAATTTTCTTTGCATCTTATACATTTTAAAGAAGCTAGTAGGGCCGTCTAAATGATAAGAAGAAACTAAATTGGATGCAGGAAACAGCAATACACAAAAATAACATTTAAATCCCTTTCGGCAACAATTGCGTTAATTGCTTTGCACCACCCCTCTCTCTGTCTTCTCAACTCGATGTCTTTTACTTTAAAAAAAAAAAGTCTTCGATAATCTGAGACAGTACCAATATAGCAAGATAAATCCGACAAACATTGATTTACTAGGCTGAACCTCTTTAAAAATTATTGCAATGTTGCACATTGTCCTTAACATAATAATAATCTGTACAATCAAAAGATGCAACTACTCTTTAAACTTCAAACTGTTTCAAACTTTTAATTAAATTACAACAGAATGTGAACTCAAAAGAGAAAGAAACTAAAAAATGAAAAAGTCCACATATGCAAATGAAACAAGCTAGTTGTCCCTGTCGACCTTAAATACACCCTGTTCTAGTTACAGAATGTAAAAAAAATTCCTAACACGCCGTTATAACAATCGCAGGATATCTCTCTCTCTCTCTTTTCAGCCAACGTTGTACTTCTCATTTCATTACACATTTTAGTACGCGATCGACAATATTCGGTTACCTGATTCCATTTTGTTATATTATTATTTAGAATGTGGTACCTTCAGTAGTAATTCCGTTTTTTTTATTTTCACTAGATGGATGTTAACAAAAAAATTTGATTCTTCTTTAATCCCAGAGCTGTTAATGCTGATCAAGAATATATATACTTTTTAGGTTCATAAATGCTTCTGGCTGTTACATACATTTTAGCGACTTTTACCCTATGGGTACAGGGCATAAGAATTTTTTTAAAAAAATCATACGAAGAAATGTCATACAAAGCGGAATTAGGTAAGAAATAAAGCAAGCAAGTCGTCCCTGCCGAAGTTGAGTATACCCTTTACCAAGTATAGATATTAAATAAAATCAAGGACCCTCGAAAACGCCTTCAATTTAATATAAAATTACCTTTACATGCCGCCACAGCCAAAACATTCTTGCAGTCTTGCTCACTCTTTTTAGCCAACGTTGCGTTTGGCATTTCAGTTCATATGTGGATAAATTTCAGATGTTTATTGTCCGATTTTTTGAACAAACTTGCTCTGCGTAGACACTAATCGAATGTTCACTCGGATGTTGTAGATCTTATAGTCTCCGAGATCTATGTCAGAAGGACGGAAATACTTCCTTCTGCCTGTTACATACATTAATATACCCTTTTCCCACAAGGGTCCAGGGTATAGAACCCCAACAAAAATAAAAACGAAAATACGCCTGTCAACAAATAACAAGTCGAACCAAAACCAAAAAAAAAGGTCGAATTAAAATTAATGTCGAGTTAATCGAGTTTTGTGGTTGTTGTTGTTGAAGCTCAGAACAAAGAAGAGCTGGCAACAACAACATCAAAAAATCTGTGAAGCTGAAAGCAGTTTGTCTTCTTCCCCATGTCCGTCAGTCCAGCCTTTTGTAGCCTTTGTCTGCCTACGAGCCTGTTTTACCCCTCTTTTTTTGTTTTCTCATTTTTCCTCTATTCAAGCACACACATTTTTATCGTTGTTCTTAAGTGTTTTACCAGGTAGCCTTACTTCGTTGTAGTTTCTCCTCAGGCGCAGACGCAGCTTCCTAAAGAACATCCAGGCAGGCATTGTACTATTTCAAGGATAACAACTAAGCCCAAAGAGCCAAACAAAATGAATGCGCAAAAGGGTAAGGGAGAGAATACGACAAGACAGGCAGAGATAGAGATAGGAAGAGGGGCTAAGAAAGAGAAACAGATACATATATGTACATACATACATACATACAAATGCATATATATATACATATATATTGAGAGAAAGGGAGAGAGAAAAATAAACTTCGTATATCGTATGTTTTCTTGTCTTGGCCCTCGACACTATAAATTACCATCAATTAATAAAAGGAGGAGCATTTACTTTTAACAGGAGGATATTGCAATTTGTATCTCTATTCATTATAATTATCTAAACTAATACAATCCTCTACCTCTCATTTTCATTGCAGGTAAGTTTGCTATGCGACTTAAAGCTGGAATCTAATAATTTCCCATTGATAACAGGACAACGCAATGATCAGTATAATATCATTGCCAATTTGTAAGAAATTACCACAGAAGACAAAAATACGTTCAACCATAGCATGTATGTACATACATATGTACATATGTATGTATATTTTAGACTCAGAGAAAATGTAAAAACTCTAGCAAAAAATTCAAACCCAACAAAATGGGTACAAAAAAATACACAAAAACTAGTCTGTGATTCACGGTCTAACTCACATGCCACAGAGATGGGAAAGGGTTGGAGAATCAGGGAATTGCCCCATCCACAGCTGAAGATAATAAGGGAAATAAATAACTTAATGACGCGAAAAATCCAGAAATAACACAGAAAAAAAACTCAAAATTGGAATTAGAAAATGCGTTGCCCTTATCAGGATCAAGGATTGAAACGCAATGTACAGATGTTAGAATGTTAGTTGTTCGTCAAGGACAAGACTACGAATTTTAGTCTGAGTTGTGTCCTTCTGTTACCTTTTGCGAAAAATTACTACAAATGTATATATGTACATATATTCTTGTCTTTCATCATCATTGGTTCAGTGACCTTTCTTCTTCTTATTTTCCTCTTCTTATATTTTATGCTGGCTCATTTGCATTTTTGCTTTGTGTGTTTTTAGTCAAACAGAGAGAAAGAATCAAGAGAAGCTATGAGCAAGTAACTAAGAGAGACAACATTTTTATTGTGTTTAATTAGGTTGTCACACAGATAGACAAAAAAGAACAGTAATCCCCTGTCCAGTAATTAATATTAAAGAAAGTACATTTACTATTTGCATTCAAACATTCATGTTTTAATGCCTGCCAAGATAAAATTACTAGAATTATTTTACAATTAAATCACGATTACCTTTTTTTTGTTTTTGGCACAAATTAACTATTTAATAAAAAACTAATAAAAAATTTGCCTCTATATACCTCTCTCTCTTTCTCTCTGTCTAATCTTAAATAGCATAAACTTGTTTCAGGGCGTGGCGGCTTCCCCCTCCTCCTCTTAACCCCCAAACCCCATTTGTTCAGTTCAATGAACTAAAAGTAGGCACTACATTATTTTCTAATTATTTTAAGAAAACGAAGAAGAAACAAAAAAAACACCAAAAAAATATACTCAAATGAAAGAGATAGAGCAGTTGGAGAGAAGACGGTGAGGGAAACGAGCACAAGCAAATAATCGAAAATTTTTTCGTTTTTTATTTTGTACATACATTTCTATGTCTATACATACATACATATGTACATAAATATATCAATTGAATGAAGGTGTGGTTCAGCTGGCAGGTGGTTGGTTGGGTACGGGCTCGGATTTGGATATAACTTTGAATTTGATCCAACTTGTACCAAATAATGAAGTCATTTATATTAAAATCAATAAATGAGAATCTTATTCTATACATTTAAGTTAGAACCAATAAGCATTAAATCTGAATATGCAAAATAGTTGCGACTTTCTAGAATCTAGATCGATCGATTTGTCCAAAAGACACCTTTGCTGCAGATGCTGAGAGACACATTGAATTAACAGTAGGATTAACACACGAATAATGAAAAACAATCCTTTTATGTTAATTTAAAGAATTAAACGAAATTCTATATGTAACTCATTTGGCTTAGATGGGACATAAAGAACGTTTTTAAAAAGAGCTTAGTACTTTTGTTTTAATGCTAGCTTTTTGTTGGTTTTAATCAAGAATGTCAGCTTTGAACATGTTGTTACATACATACATACATACATACATACATACATACATACATACATACATACGTATGTACATATGATCAAATGCTGTTTGTGTTGCTGTTTACCTCTTTTCTCATACATACGTTCCCAACAACCCTTTTTCAGTTGACTTTGCGTTTGAGTTTTGTTTTTTGGTTTGTTTTTCATGTTGTTGCTGTAAAAAATTATATTTATTTTTGCATTAAGCACGAGGTCAATTAACCTCATGCCGAAGAGCGAGTTCAATAAACGCAAAACACACACACAAACACACCGTGTACGTATACGTAGACATACATATGGACGAGTAAAACTTTAAACTACATTCACGTGGAAAACAAAAATATCAAAAACTGTGTTGTGACGTCGTTGACATAAAAAATTGCAAACACAACAAGAGCGTCGGCAACGCGAGGCGCATTTTTTACAATTGTAAATTAAGTCATTTAGTTGTTGTTGCTGCTGATGCAGTTGTTGCTGTTTCTACTGTTATGCACTTGACAACGACAACAGCAACAACAAATGCTCATTCATCAACACTTGCAAGAATTGTATTCGGTATACATACATATGTATGTATGTATGTATGTGTGTATTTTCTTTTCGGTTTTTTGCTGGCAGCGAAAGTGGGACCTGGAAGGACTGACTGGGGAGTCTGGCGAATTCCCCCAGGGGTATTGATACGCCACTCACCCAACAAGGCTCACGTGCTGTTCTTTTTATTTCAATTGTTTTTTATGGAACCAAAAAGCGTTTGTGTTCGTTGCTTTTCGACCATATTTTGTTCTGTCGTTTATTTGATGGTTTTTTCCTTTCCTGTTTTATCTTCGAATTAATTGTTGCTTTCATTATTTTGTTGTTGTTTTTTTTTTTGGCTTTTGTTGTTGCTGTACGCTATTCGCGCCAAAAAAAAAATCTAAAAAAAGAGCGCCTTATTTTGTTGTTCGGGGAACTTTGTTTTGTTTATTTTTTACAAAATGTGTTGCTGTTGTTTGTCGTTGCCAAGCAAAAGTTATAATATACAAATATGTGAGTATTTTTGTATGTGTACATTTTCATATATTTGCAAGCAGACAGGTGCAAGGGAGAAGGTACATGTGCATTTATATACATTTGTATGTATATACATACATACGTATGTATATGTCTGCCTGTATATCCGCGGCACAGGTGTGCAAAATGTAAAGTCAAAAATACTAACAAGGAGCAGCGTGAATCAATAAATTTAGGTAAATGCAAATAAGATAAAGACAAATTGGCGGAAATTGTGAAATAAGAAGTAAAATGCGAAATATGAATCAATTAAAGAGTTGTTTGTCAGTAGTATAACAGTTTACAAGGACAAATTTTTATACATATGTACATATGTATGTATGTACATATGTACATACGTCTAACAGTCAGAAGCTTCCATGCCTATGTATACATTTATGTATGCATGTACATACGGTATGCATACGTTCAAACATATGTACATATGTACATCCCTATAACGCCCTCAATAAGAGTTTACGTTTTAAACTCAGAAACAGATAATAATAATAGTACACCACTTCTCTGGCATTTTCCAAAGATTTAAGAAATGTACATAAATAAGAATGAATCGTAAAGTATTCACGTATGGATGTACATACATACATACATATGTACATACATACATATGTACATACATACGTACATATGTATTTCAGAAAATCAAAAATTTAAGACCCGAGTTCATTTTTCTCGACAAGTCAATTAAATCGTACAAATGACTAACACATGGACAACACACATTGCGGAATACGCATTGCTCGTGCCCGTATACACCTTAAACATTTTTCCTGGAAATCACTGGATATGGAGAAAGAGAGAGGGAGATAGCATTCATTAAAAGAAAAAAAATTACCAAACAATATCTATATACATACATATGTATGTAAATGATTCATAGCCTTTTCTATTTAGCATAATGTATTCCAAGTATTGCCATTTATCTCCACTCTTTTTTAGTTTCATAAGAAATTAAGTCACAAAATTAAGTTAACAAAGTTGGAATTTCCGGTAAAAAATTAAGTAAGCATGTGTATACCCAAGACTTTGGGTATATGTACACTGTACCAAGTACAGATAGTAAACAAAGTTTAAGTCACCATCAATTAAATACAAAATTGCTACCTTAGATACTCTCGCCAGTCAATGATTTACTTGGTATTTTAGTACAAAACGCACTTATGTATGTATATATGTATCTATCTCATTTATTTATCGTCTCTATCATTTTTAATATACCCTTTAACCCTATAGGTACAGGGTATAAAAAACGACTACTGCTCTCTCCAAAACTATGACTCATGGCAAAGTGCATTCTAAAACTCCAAACAATTAGCTAAGCTGCGTTGAACCAGTAACGAACAAAACGAAAAACTAACCGCACCGAAAAAAGTTGATATTGCTATTTGAAATTTCCACTTCGCCAAATCGCGGCCAAATACTAGGAAACTAGTTTATGCTGCCAACAATAATAACAGTAGCAAAAAAGAGTCAGTTTTAAGCATGATGATAATGACTACAATTTTTAGTACTTTTAGAAAAGATTGTAATAAAAATAATAGTAATAACGAATAATGAAAGCAGAATAAAGCAGAAACAAGTAACGAGGTTCTCTTTGACATGAATTTATGGCAATTTAAGACAAGTTTTTAATTATTTTTTTTTTGCTGTTTGTTGTTGGTTGTTAGTCGTTACTTGTTGTTGACTTGGCATAATACTAATTTAAATGTGGTAGTAGAAGGCCTGAACTGAAGTACATACATAGGTATGTAAGAACATAGCGTGCAGCTTAGAAGGATAGAAACCAACCAGTAACTTTATACATATGTACATACATATGAATGGGTGCAATACGAGGGCCACTCTACAAATTTCTATAACTACGCGGTCATTTATTTCTAGTCAACGATAGTTGGTGTTAATTAAAAACATTTTTAATAAACTTACATTTTATCCATATCTACCCAACTTTTTCGTGTGCCCTTCGAATCATTTCTTTCTTTATAAATTCCAAAATCATTGGATTAGCCCTCGTATCAGCTACACCATATAGCCCAAATTTCTTTAATTGAATCTCACTTTGTAGTTTTTCATAACAAAAGTCAATTAAAAATTACCTACTGAAAGTAATCAATGAAAACAAAAATATGATAATAATAATACAATTACATACATATGTATATGTATGCATAAAACTTGTTTCATTATGTGGGCACCAGGAAAATTCTCTGTAATTATGCAAGACTCGTTCTTCTTCTTTGTCATCTGCAGATTTTTCACTGCTGTTGTTCTTGCTGCTGCTTCTTCATCTACTTTGCAATTTGTATGCAAATATAATCGACAATGCATACACAGGGACAGACACACAGACATTTTGTCTCATTCTCTAATATAGTGACAACAGACACAGGGATACGTACATATACATATACACATACACACACACACCATACAAACATAAACAACGTGATTAGCATAACAGTCTACGAGGCCACAAATATTGCATTTTAGCATATTTGTTGTTGTAGTTGTTGCTGCATACAACTTTTAGGAGTACTTGACCAAAGTAATTAAATTTGGTGCACTAACTAAATAACAACAATTTCCAAACATTAATATTTCAATAGTTGCGCAGAATGATTTTATGATGCAAAATTAATAATTAAAATTAAGAAAAAATGCCAGAAGAAAGAGATTTGTCCCAACATTCCCCAAAGTTTTGTAACTTTCCACAATACATATACATAAATATGTATGTATGTACATACATATGTAGCTGTCTTTCCAGTTATGCAGCATTTGTCTGAGCTTTAAAATTTACATATGTATGTATGTATGTAAGTATGTACATACATATATTCATTTGTAGAAAAGATTAGTTCCTGTTTATAGCAGTTTAAACTTTAAAGGGACAGCGTCGAATTTGCTCAACATGTACATACATATGTACATATGTATGTACATATGTATGTACATTAGGGCGGGTCAATTTGTATGGAGCCAAAGAAACGTGATAAGCGTCCACCAGATTATGAATCTACAAAGAATTCTAAGAAACTTTCACTAAGAAACCATGTCTCTAAAATTACTTCTTAGCCCCCGAAGAGAAGCATCAAAGTTTCAGTTTTGGGTATTTTAAATGTAACTGTATAACAAATTGAACAGATTTCTTTTCATCGAAAAGCATTGCTAGCAAAATGTTTTCAGTGTGGGCGAAAAATAAATTATTTTGCACTACTTTGTTAATAACTTCTCGGATATTTAGTGGTAAAATTTGTGCTGACCGAACAAAATTAAAAAAAGCCTACTGTCAAAACAACACTTTGAAATTTTGTAAAAAAAAATAGTTGAAGAAAACTATATTTTGTGTATGTTACGCTGCCTCTCGTGCCACGCCCACTTTTCTCCAAATTTCTTATGTAGGTCCAAATACACATTTTAAATTTCAGATCTATACCTTAATTTGTTATAAAGTTACATTTAAAGTACCCAAAACTGAAACCTTGATGCTTCTCTGCGGGGGCTAGGAATTAATTTTAGAGACATGGTTTCTTAGTGAAAGTTTCTTAGAATTCTTTGTAGAATCCGATTTTGATGGACGCTTTGTGCGAAAAAAAATTGACCCGCCCTAATGTACATGCATATATTTGTATTTATGCATGTCTTATCCTCTTACCCATCATCAACAGAGTTTGACTTTTGTTCGTGTTCACAAAGTTTATAATTAAGTTTTGTCACGACCTGACAACAACAGCTTTAACTTAAAAATACAGGATTTGGATTCTAGATGCTGCATTTTCTGCACATAAAAAATGATTTTAATTTAAAAAAAAAAAATCGAAGGTTCAACAATAGAAAAGAGGAGAACGCACACATACATACATATGTATGTACATTTGTACATATTATATGTATTGGCAGCATGCCATGGCGTGCCACAAAAATAAAAGAAAACAAACGAAGAAACAGCCGTGAAGAAAAGGGGCCAAATGAAGGAAGGAAAAAATGCCAAGGAATTCGTTAACGACTCGAGACATGCCGAAATTAATGGCATGCCTGGCAATAATTAAAACAACAGCCAGCACGAAACGAAACAGCAGACAGAGAAAAAGATAGACAAACAGTCAAAGAGCGAGACAGAGTGGCATAGAGACAGCCAAAGAAAGAGTTGGGAAGACGGTGGAGAAGAGCGGGGCTGAGCAACAGTTGTGATGGAAAAACACAAAAACTAGTTTTCAGTTGCTATCAACCAGAACAGCGAAATGTGAGGGCTTAAATATTGCATTATGTAACAACGAACTATGGCTAGCGAATTAAACTCATATTAGAAATAACGTTCAACCAGATCCTTTTCGCCTACTATTGTCATTATTTAGTCACCCATATGATAACTTCTGTTTCTTATTATTCATGATAATCTTGCAGAGGGTATATAATACGTAAAACTGGTCAGATGTTTGTAACAAAAAGAAAACAAAAAGTTTCCTAAAGTAAGTATATTTTTAGTCCGTCTTTCTGCTTTTTTCGCGTTCTTTATACATTAGTTTTGAGTGAGAAATGGACATGGATTGATATTTGGCTGAAGCTTCAAAATTTCACATTCTGTTGAATAAAGTAAACCGATTTCTTATCAACATATTTCAATTTAACTAGTTAGTCTGTCTGACAGAAGCAAAAACTGTTTTAAAATGCAAGACAAATGCCAACGAACGAACAATTGTAGCCTAATTGAAAGCTAAATTGAATAAAATACGTAGAACAAGAAGGGAGGGAAAGAAAAAGGTGGAATAAGGGATGCAGGATCAGGAAAGGGGCTGACTGATGCAGCACAGTCTCTCGACACATGCTAACAAGGCATAGAAAGAGGAAAATAAAAAATAAACTGTAGCCTACTCTATGGCGCACACTCAACACGTACAGAAATGCACTTATGTATGTATGTATGTTTGTGTGTTTGTATCTGAGTGTTTATGTCTCTGAATGTTTGTATATGTGTGATGCAGAAGGACAAAAGCAGATAGCCAGACAGAAGAAAAAACTGAACAGAACAGCAAAATGCTGCAGGTCGAGAAACAGAACTAGAACCAAAACAATTTTGTCCATGCATAGGAAAGCAAGGACTTGCAAGAGAAAGAGCAAACTTGAATGAAACTCAGGGAAGAGGGCGAGAAATTTGTGGAAAATGCAAAATTAGCAGGAATACGAAATACAAGTTAAATATTTGAACAGCCCGAAGGTATGTATGTACATATGTATGTATATGTGGAAGCCATAGGAAATAGCATTTTCCATTTAAAGTAAAAACGGTTGAAAAGCTTTTTCATTCTGTCAAGATTGGCAAAACTCTCCTTTCCTGCTTTTTTACCCTTTCTTCTATCGCTCTATCTTTCCTAATTTTAATGACATTCGTATTATTTCCATGTTTATTATATCATATCGATTCTCATTTCCAAGTGATTTTCAAATTGAAGTTACTTTCCATTTTACATATGTATAAATCTAATTTGGCAATATTATTGATATACTATATTGATAAACCCATTATCCATTATCTTAATATCCCAGTAAAATTAGTTGCGAGGTAATTATATCGGTCTCTACCTGATGGGTAGAAAACCGAAAAATGCAGATAAAAAACGCGAAACAATTCAAATAAAAAAGATACAGAAAAATAAAGAAGAAGTTTCTTTCCTTTCTCTTTTTCAGTTTCTTTTTTCATATACTTCTTTTTTAATTTTTTTTGTTTTTAATTTTTATTTTCCCCTTTAGTTTGCGTTATCAACAGACTTTAACTTTGGGGACATGTAAATAATTTATATTGTGTACTTTGTTATGTGTGTAATTTATGACGAGGCGTACACATATACACCTACACACACAATAGGTGTTATATTGGCTTAGACCCCTATTGCCCGTCACGGTGTCTTATCAATATCGGAGCAAGACGGGGACGGTATACAGCAAAAACATAGTTGCTTTGCTTCTTGCCTCTTATTTTCTTTTCTGCTTGATTTTCTTGGCAACAATTTAAATTCTAGATTGTTATTATATTTCTATGTATTCTTCAAGTATGTTTGTATGTAGGTACTTAAAGCCGCTTTCTAAATCTAAAACGGGTTTCAATGACACAATTCCCACACACATGTACATACATACATATATACATATAAATGTATTTGTAGAAGTATTTGTCTTAAAAATTAAAACTGGATATTTTTGGCTAGTTTAGTTTTTCCTTTAGATAGCTAACATTAGGGTCAATTTAAAGGTAAAGAAAGCTTTTTACGTTTTCACTTTTTAACAAAGATACCTTGCGCCGAAAGAAACATTGCACTAAAGCAATGCAGTACATTTGAGTCGAGGATCAAAATAATTGCATAAAACCATTTTTATATTATAAATGCAAAAATAAATCTTGAACAATAATTTCGAATGTTTTTGATCAGTTGATAATTAATCGATATCAAATTGATTTTTTCTTAATTTAACTCCATTGGACTTGGTTGGCTGTTTCACGTTACAAACAAAATTTGTAATAATAAGTCTAAGGCGAAGCTTTGTCGTTACTATTGCTAACAGTGAAGTTAAGTTTATACATACATACTGCTCTTTTCGATACTTTGCCTTATTTTTATCTATGTATGTATGTATGTATGTATATCGCTCTTCTATCTAATTTTCTTCCTTTTTTAAGTACTTATCAGCACAAAGTCAGTTAAAGTCAATGTTAACACTTACGCACACACGAATCCATATACATACAGTCCGCAAAACATTTATTCGTACACCCCTATGTGCCATGTTATTTTATCAATAACTTGAAAAATAATTAGCCTAAACGAAATTTCTTTATGTCATAATGAAGATCTTCGTTACTAATACCAGTTTTAAAGACAAAATCAAAAAAATATTCTTTGGCTTATGAGAAAAACATAAACAAATCCAAAAAGGCACTTTTTTACGCGGGTGTTTTAAGCGTATCCTTGCAGGTAATTTATGTTTCCTAATTTTTTTTCTTCAGCAACCAAACGTGCTCTATTGGGTTCAGATCTGGCGATTGTCCTGGGGTTCAGGTCTGATGACGGAATGGGAGAAAATTAATGCAATGAAACCAAAAATTTTGGTAAAAATTTGCGTCGACGCCTACAGGCTTTTATTAAAGCTAAGGGTGGCCCTACCAAGTATTCAAAGTTTAAAAAAGTTAAGAAAATAAGAGATTTTTGGCACAAACGGAAAAGTGTACGAATAATTGTTGTGCGTGAAAAAGTGCCTTTTTGGATTTGTTTATGCTTTTCTCATAAGCCAAAGAATATTTTTTTGATTCTATCTTTAAAACTGGTATTAGTAACGAAGATCTCCATTATGACATAAAGAAATTTCGTTTAGGCTAATTATTTTTCAAGTTATTGATAAAATAACATGGCACATAGGGGTGTACGAATAAATGTTTTGCTGACTGTATCTACATAGGCACAATTTATTTTTGTTTACTTAGCACACAATTTTCTTTTAAACACCGTTGTAAAGACCTCGAGGGAAAGCAAATGTGTATGTAAATGGGAAGGAATGCAAGGAGGGAAGTGGGCAAGACCTCAAAAGCCGAAAAATTTTCCAAGGCGACTTAGCTCGTTGCACATAGAATTGTTTTTGTTGTTACTAAAGATAACAACGTTAAACTGCAGTTCACTAATCTCTCACTCGCTATCTTAACTATCATCATGTTTCTCCTTCTCCCTTTCGCCTTGCGTTGCCTCGCTCTCCCTTTGAATTCTATTTATTTTACCAAGAAACAAATAGAGAAAAAGCAGACGAAAACAAACAAACAGACGATCATAAACGTTTAATTAACTTTTATGAACTTGGTAAATAGTGGGAAAATGCTTGAAAGGCAAAAGCTAAAAAAAACAGAGACACACAATTATTATTTCTTCCTTTTCCCCCTTTATTCCGCACCGCCTCTCTCGCTCGCTCTCTCTCTCTCTCTCTCTCTCTCTCTCTCTGCTACGCCATTCTTATTTGTATATTTGCCTTGTTGCTTTTGTTTGTCAATGGCTAAGCAAACATCTTTTAGATACTTTAATTAATACCCTTTATATGTACATATGTATAGAGAAACGACTGTGTATGCGTATGCGAGTACACTGATGGTGTGAGTGTGTGCATGTTCTTTTGTATATGTGTGTACCATGTTTGCCTTAAAAAATAATTGGCAATTTTCAATTTTAAATTGCGTGCAAATTTATTTTAATTTTTATTGCACCTGCGTCGCATCTGCCCCAAAACTCCGAAAAACGAAAAACATTTTGGTTTAGCAAATATTTTTAGAATGTAAGAGAGAGATGGATAAAGAAGAAATACAGATAAAGCAGAGAGAGAAAGAGAGAAACAAATACAGAAGAGAAATATAAAGGGATATACATATGTACATATGTATAAGAGAGAGGAAGAACCCGTGAGAGATAGCAAGCAGATGAGAGGGAGGGAGAAATGACTCGTTCTTTGCCCTTCTCCCCCCACTCTAAATTATAGGCAAACTTTACTATTTGTTTAAGTTATTTTACTACTTCATGGCCACATGGTCACAATGCAGAAGCAGGATGCGGGTATGAAGGATTTTGGTAAGAGGGAATATGCATTTGCATAGCAATTTCTGGGCATTCAAATGGATTTGGTTTGGATTTGTTGGTTGGATATTTATTTGCATAGCATTATGTTAGCCAAGGCAGGTGACAACACATACATGTATGTATGTATGTACATACAACTTCAGTCACACAAACTTATGTGCACACAGACACAGATAAACGTGGAAAGTATTATTTTACACATGTGTAAAATATATGAATCATTTTATTGTTGCCAATTTTTTTTTCACAAACGACTTGCTTCAAAATGTCATTGTTGTCACTGTTGTTGTTGTTGTTGCAGCTATTGCAAATATGCAAATTTCTAACTATTCTACGGGAAAATGTTGTAAGCCTTCTTTAACTGCCTATGTTCAAACATTTAGTATTGCATTTTGATTTGGCAATTTGTTTGACTGCCTTGTAATTAGCAAACACAAAATGTCAAAGAGAAATTGCGATTTAAAGTTAAAACCTTTACGAAATTCCTAACCGCAATTCGCAAGGCAGGAAGCAGTGGTTTAACCGATTAAGCTTTAACTGTTATAAACGATTTTAAATCTAAATAGTTCGTCGCTTTGTTTTGCAGACTACTTTTTATACGGTTACAAAGTGCACAGCTTAAGAAAAAAGTGTACAGAAAAACTATTTGTATTGAATGTAAAGTAAGCATAACAAAGACATCTTTATATACATACATACATTATATACATACATACATATATATACATGTACGTATAATGGTAGGAACATAAGCAAGCACAACAACAAATTGTAACCACAGATGTTACTGCAGTTATATGTACATACATATATAAAAAATATGTATGTATGTATATATGTACATACATACATACATACATATATATTATTTTTGGCCTTTTTGTTGGAATTTTTTTTTATGTATTTGACTGCACAAATAAATTGCTCATAAATCGTGGACAACATAAATTTTACATGTTCCCGGCATGCAGACTTAAAAACATGTTGAAATTATGCGATCGAAGCTAGTATAAGTTGTACCACAAAAAAAAGGGGTATGTAAAGAAGGTGGGGTATGCGGTACATCGGGGAAGAACGGCAATAAAAATATTTGCAGCTATGTAAATAAATAACAAAATTTACTTAATTAAAAAAAATTTGGAATAACAGCTGAAGTCGAAATAAGGCAAATAGTTAAAAATATCAACCAAAAGAGAATTTTTATACTATTAATTAAAATTTCGAAAAAACAAACAAACAAACGTTTTGCATTCCGCTTCTAAGTAATAATAGTTTAAGTTATCGTCAGCAACATTCAGATATGAACATACATACATTCCCAACATTTAATTAATAATTTTTCTTATTTCCATTCTGTTTGTTTTAACAGTCACGCCCTCGTAAAATCTCCACCAAAGTAAATAAACTGAATGCAGTTACTACAGCATCAGCAACACCGCCACGTCTAAGTCCAACGCCAGCAGCAACCGCAGCAACATTGTCGCCAAATACCACAACTGCTACGGTTGTAGCCACAGCAGCTCAGCAGCAATATCAGCCGCCGACACAACAGCAACACTATCAGCAACAGCAACACCCACATCATTTACAGCAGCAATATCAGCCAAATCAACAGCAGCACTATCAACAGCAGCAACATCAACCACACCAGCAACAACAACAGCAGCAACATTTGCCACAACAACAGCAACAATTGCCACAACAGCAACAACATCAAATAACCGCTCAAATTCAAACCATGAAGGATCAACCGCAACAACCTATGGTAAGTGAGGAAGGATATTGAAATTGAAATTATTAGCTTAAGGAAAACCGAAAAGTACAATGAGAGAGAAAATCAATCAATATGTTTAAGTTAATTTACAAACTAAAAACCAAATCAAGCACAAATATAACTTTTTATGTTAAAAAATTACCATTCAATGAAAATACACATATGTACATACATAGCATCCATTGACCAGCCAATAAGAGTTGCAGCAGTGCACATACACAGCAACAGTTAACTGCCAGAGAGAAAGATAAAAAATAAAAACGAAAAATGGGCAATACAATACACGCTTAGTCCTTCATTCATAAACAATTTTCGATTTTTATCAATGATTGCAAAAATAAAATCCAAAGACCACACACAATTGTCATTGGAAACAACAATCGAAGCACAAATTAAAAACAGAAAGGTGCAAAATAAAATGAAAAAGATTTTTACTACGGAAAAATCATTTTAAAAAACCCATAAACCATATGCATTGATAATAACCGACTTGGAGATTCTCTGTACCAAAGCGTAGACCAAGCTAGATTAAGTCTGTTCTTGATGTTTAAAAATATATGTGTACATACATGTATAGATATGTATGTATGTATGTATATACGAAATATGTTAAGAGGCCGTGTATTTCAGAATTTATCAAATGCGTTCTAGGAACCCTTTAAAGTTATTTGTGTGTTGATTTATATTTTGTTTGATTATTTCTTTTCTGGCTGTGTTTGGATCAGATTTCTTGCTCTTTTTTTAGTTTCATTTTCATATTTTCAAATGTTGGGCATCGTTATATATTCAATGTTTTTAATACTTAAGAAAAACAACAACACTTACATACTTAACAAAAAAATATTTTTCTTCTTGTGAACATCATTGAAATTTAAATCTAAACATAAAATTTTTGTGAACTGAGGTCAAATTTCTAATTAAGGAGTTAAAATTTAAAAAAGCTTTACCCCAAGCATTTATATATAATCCTGAATGTTTCAATTAAGAATCAATTGGCATTCGATCGTTGAAAGCAGTCAGAAATAAATATATCGTTTTATTATTTTACTTAACTAGGCACCCATGGCGTTTTATCCCACATGGCAGGCTGATCCATCACAGGGCTGGCAAAATCAGTTCATACAGCAAATACCACAGAACACTCCAGCCATTACATCGCTCAATTCGTTGGATTTTCAGACTCAGTCCTATGCGTATCCATCAAATGGTTATGTCCAGACGGGACTTGGCTTTGATCCCAATTACGGGCGTTCGCCATACGGAGCTCCAGTGCAGCGTTATGATTTCCAAAGTCAACAATTGACCACCGCTCCAACAATAAATCAGGTGGCTGGTTTACAAGGTGTCGCAGCGGGATTTGCTCCGTCTGCAGCTGGTGGTAGTGTTAGTTATGCTGGTCAAGTGTCCACTGTACCAGTGCCACCAGCCGCTGTAGGCTTACAACAGCAACAGCAGCAACAACAACAGCAGCAACATTTGAATGCAGGCGATTTAAATAAAACAATGTCGGGAAACGACACGCCTGGATATCCGCGAGTGAGCAGCGTTCCGCCGCGCTCACTCAATTGTAACGGGTATTCAGGCGACTTCAGCGGACAACAGCAAACACAACAGGCCCAACAACAGCAACAACAATCGACTTCAAGTGCTAATAGTGGGGGATCTACAACACCAGCGACGCCCACAACGGAACCTCAGCCTGCCTCCTCACCTATGTTGGGGCCGCAAGCTCAGCCTTTGACCGTTCCCCAATCACCCACACGGGGGAGTCTCATACAACCATCACCCACGAACAATGGCTTACAGCCCTATGTAGCACCCCAACAGCAACAGCCGCAGCAGCTACCGCATCATCAACATCTTCCCTCTTCACCAACAATGCAAGATTGGAACTGGCAACAACAACAGCAGCTTGGTGTCGATGGGTATCCTCAGGGTGAGCGAGTACATCTAAACACACGCATCAAGTCCATGATCATGCGTAAGGGCGAACCGAAGGATCCTCCACCTGACATGCAGCAACAACAGCAACTACAACAGCCCCAGCAACAGCAATCCCAGCATCAGCAGCAACATCAGACTGGTCATTTTTTATCGTATAGCCACCACCTCCGACCTGAACCGGCGCTAGGCGCCAATGGTCCCAGCAGTAGCATTGCCCAGCAACAGCAGCAGCAGCAGCAGCAACAACAACAACAGCAGCAGCAACAGTCAGCTACACCAGTCGCTGCTGAGCCAATTGGAGGTGGTGGCGATCATATATGGAAGCCGCATCACATTAATTCATTTAAAAAGCCATCAGTGGCTAGCGGTTATCCCCTAACATCAGCAGCAGCAACAACAGTAACAACAGCAGCCGTAGCCGACGCACATTTACAATTGCAGCTACAACAGCATCAACCAGGACAACACACAACTATCAGTCATGCGGAACAGCAGCCAGTACCAGTACCAATACCAGGACCCCCACCTTCCTCTCAACCTCCTGCTTCTCCTGCTCAACCAAAAAAGTCACGAAGTCGTAGCAAGGCTAGCAGAGCGGCAGCTGCAGCTGCCGCCTCTGCTGCAAATGCTGCCAATGCAGCTACAGCAAACGAAATTGAAAGAGATCGGAATGCCAGCAATGATCCAGGAGGTGGCGGTGGTGGTATTGCGGGTTTGAAGCCACCTCATCTTCATTATCCACCCCCTCCCCAGTCGGCTACAGCTGATTACCATGGTCAATATATAAAGACCGAGCCCGGTCTAATGCCTCATTCGGGACCCAATAAAATGGAAGGCTACGAGCGCAACTATCAGAATTTTATCCAATATGCGGATTTCTGTCAAAATGATGGTCAAGGTCAACCAGTGCCCGCGCAACATGGCCAGGAATATGCTGGCTATCATCACAATTCCTATTATGGAAGCAGCTTTCAACAGAACTTTCAACAGAATTTTGTTCCCGGCTATCAACACTCTACGGGTTACGGAAGTCGCAACAAGCCACCAGGTAAAAAGCTCTTACCTTAAAAATATGTATTCCGATATGCGTAAACATATTTGTATTGTAATATCTGAATATCAAATAGTAAATATTTTTGATTTTTAATATTTATCCCGTTTACAGTTCATAGCCAAAATTTAATGGAATTGGAGCGTAAACCAGATACTAATAGCATTATACCACTGCCCACCAACTATGAGAAAGATATCCCTGCGCATGCTTATCCGATTCCTCCACATCGTTATGCGTTGGGCCATCACCATGGTGGAGCACCGCCACCGCCACACCATTTAAGTCATCATGCTGGCATGCTAGAGCCCAAGCTAGAGGACATGATAGGCCATCATGGTCACACATCCGCTTCGGCTGCTGCGGGATATTCTTATATGGCAGATAATAAATCCATGAATAATGGCTTCTCTTGTTGTCGCCAAGGCGGCACGCGTCCACCTACCACCGAACACCTAAAGGACGGAACTTGTTTAGGTCTTGGCATTCAGCCAAAGGAAGAGTTACTTGATGAAGATGATCTAGGTGATCCCAATCAAAATAGTGGTGTCAAATCGGGCAAATCGAAGAAGCATAAACAGGATGAAATTCCTGAAATTATTGTGAAGCATGAGAAAATAAATCCCATGTTCGATACCACGGATCGCCTTGAAAAGGGCAACAAGACGGAAATACCCGAATGTGAATGCTTTCAATCCGATAAAAATCCACCCGAACCAGGCACCTACTATACACATTTGGGTAAGTTAGGGACATTATAACTTAGCGCCCAAATTCATTTAATTCAACTCAATTTGGACTGCAGGGACTGCCTCCTCATTGATGGAACTGAGACGGGAATTCGAGGAGCGTTGCCAACTGACCGGAAGGCAATTACGTATCGAAAAAATTATCTACACTGGAAAGGAGGGTAAGACCAGTCAGGGTTGTCCTGTGGCCAAATGGGTTATACGTCGATCAGATCTCGAGGAAAAGATTCTGGTCGTGGTGAAAAAGAGACCGGGTCATAGGTAAGTCCACATTTACTAATTGATTTGTCTTAGTAATAAATTACTTTGTATTAGTCAGTCGTCGATTTTTTGTCCACGCTAGGGAGGTGTTAGTTTAAAAGGGGAGAATTTGTCTGCTTAAGAGAGGCGTCTGTTATGGGAGTTTTTACTTTACATTTATGTATATATGTGTAGCAGAAAGTTTGATTGAAAATATTCATGATAAATAACCAAATAAAGTCTATTAGGTTAGATTCAATACGATTGTTTTCATTTTTGAAACAAAACACTCTTTTATTTTCATTTGATTTTCAACGACTTAAGACATTGCTTTAAAATACATAGAAGTACGCACACAAACTGCCGTTTAACCGACTCCGCGACTGATTTGCAATTTGTTAGAACCAAACAAAATCAAATGTAAAAGCCAAATTGAAATTTATTGGCCGACCGATGGTTAATTTTACTGAAATGTTCAGTGAGAACTGACAGCAAATCTGCCGATCGGTAACTGTGTCCCAAAAAATATTCTGCTAGCGGCAAAAAGGCACAGGACATTTGTAAGAGAGGCAAAGTAAAAATGCAATACAATGACAAAAGAAGCACAAAATATCGGTTCTTTTCTTTAATTCAATCTCTTGCAGATGTATAGCCGCTTATATTGTGGTCTGTATGGTGGCCTGGGATGGCATGCCACGCCCTGAGGCGGACAATGCCTACAAGAATCTTATACCCAAGCTCAACAAATATGGACTGCCCACGACGCGGCGATGTGCAACAAATGAGAATCGCACCTGTGCCTGTCAAGGTAAGTTCCGATCGAGTTTGAAGCAAAAGGTTTAATATTTGCTCAATATGGATAGTTGGGAATTGATGAATTAATAATTTTTCATTCTTTACTACTAGGTCTCGATCCAGAGACGTCGGGTGCCTCGTATAGCTTTGGCTGTTCATGGTCAATGTATTATAATGGCTGTAAGTACGCCCGTTCAAAAACAGTGCGTAAATTCCGTCTATCAGTAAAAAGCGAAGAGGCAGCCATTGAGGATCACATGAATCTAATAGCCACGCTGTTGGCACCGGTATTCAAGCAGGTGTGTCCGCGCTCCTATGACAATCAGACAAAATACGAGCACGAAGCCTCCGATTGTCGTTTGGGTTTGGAACCGGGAAAACCCTTCTCGGGAGTAACAGCGTGCTTGGATTTTTGTGCCCATTCCCATAGGGATCTGCACAACATGCAGGATGGCTGCACTGTCCATGTCGCCTTATTGAAGCCCAATAATCGCGATAGCCGCCTGCCCGACGATGAGCAATTCCATGTCCTGCCTTTGTATACGATGGATGGCACCGATGAGTTTGAAAGTGTGGAGGGACAAAGGGATAAGCATCGCACAGGAGCGGTGCAAATGCTGGACAAGTGAGTGTAGTGTTGAGTTTTGAGCAGCGCAGCAGCTCCCCAGCTATTAAAATGAGTACTTACATTTTATCTTTGGTACTATAGATTTCCCTGCGAGGTACGAGTGAGATCAACACCGTTGATACCTTGTCGACGACATGGCAAAAAACGCAAAGATGATGAAGCTGCCCCACCAGATGGCGAACAGGATTCCATGGGCGAGAACAATGGGGCCCAACAGCAGCCTCCGCAATCCCAGCAAAATAGTCCGCCTACCCCACTTGTCAAAAAGGAGAATGGATCCACAGGAAATCCCAGTAAATCCTCAAAAACGAGTAAATCAAAATCTAATTCTACAAATAACCTCATCAACAATAACTCGAGTGCCTCTACTCCGGGCTCAGCGCCACCGTCAACACCCTCACCACGTTGCCAGACACCAGTTACCAATAATCCCAGTCCAGCGGCGGGCAGTGCCTTTAGCACTCCACCCGTACATGCAGCAAATGGGAGCGCTTCGCAACAAGTAGGACCACCCAGTCAACCCAATCAACTAATGAGCTCAAATTCGAGTTTATTGAATATGGCCACCATGATCGATACCTTTACCGATGCCCAATTGCAATCTAATCAGATCTCTAGCACTGTACTAGACTCACCGTATTCCTATGACTATCAGACTGGATCCTACATAGACTCCCGAAATTATTACGGCAATTGGCCACCACATGCCATGGGCATAGGTCAGGCTCAGCCCCAGGGTGGAGCACCACCTCAACTGCCCCTGCAGCATGGTTTAACAACGCCTACAGCAACACCAATAGCACCAAATGTTTCACAAGCAGCAGCGGTTACGGCAAATCTAACAGCAGCACCAACTGTTACTCTACCAACAGCAGCAAACGCCCCAGAGCAGCAACAGCAGCAGCATGAATCACCTAATGGTTATACCGCAAACTATAGCCAATTGACAACGCCAACGGCAACCCAACAGCCAGCAGTAGAAGATCCACAGCAGCAACAACAACAGCATCAACAAGTAGCCCCCCTTTCAACGGCAGTAGGTGAACTCAAAAGCCGGTTGGTCAGTGAAGAAAATCCTGACTCCACCACATTGGTGAATCATCATAATCTGGCAGAAAATAAATTAACTGCCTTGACAGCCATGACAGCTCCATTAACCACCACACCCACTGCAGCACCCCACCATCATCATCATCATCCGCCAGGCCATCAAGAAGGTTTTGTAAAGCCAAAACCCCCACCTAGTGACTATCAATATGCTGCATCGGCACAGTATCCAAACAACTATCAAATGTATCCGCCTCCACCGCCACCACCACCACCGCCCCCTCACTCAGCCTATACAGCTTATGATGCCTATCAGAATATGAACTACAACTATGGCTATCATCATCACCATCAGGCGTATTCGCCTTATAGCATGTATCCGCCGCAACAGACGCCACCACCCACGCCGCCGCCGCCATCACCCAATTGGAATATGTATGGACATCACCAAACTAGCTCAGCGGGTAGCTCCTATGGAAGCGGTTCGCTAATAGCTCCACATGCAACAAGCGTAGGGCCTGTTATTGCTCCGGCAATGCAAAAACCTCTAGCACCGCAACAACAACAGCAGCAACAACAGCACCAGCAGCAACAATTGGCTGTTACACCGCCTCAAACCATTTTGCCTGATCTCACAAATGGTGGAGGTAGTGTACCAAGTGATCCCAGTAATGCTACGCCTACGCCCACTCATGAGACAAACACCAACGATGCAGCAGCAACAGCAATACAAGCAACGCCAACAGCAACAACAGCTCCTGCTTCAGGTGCTGTCTCTCCAGCCAGCTCCAATACCAGCAACAGCAAAATCGAACCCATTGGCGAAGTTGCTGAAATTAATGAGAATATTGAGGCTTTTCAGGATCCTCAAATGGGCGGTGTAGCCATTGCTTTGAATCATGGCAGCGTTTTAATCGAATGTGCCAAACACGAGATGCATGCCACAACAGCAGTGAGACGACCCGACCGACATCATCCCACTCGCATGACATTGATATTTTATCAGCACCGTAATTTAAATCGATCGCGTCATGGCATCGATGAGTGGGAGGAGAAAATGCGGGTGAAAAAAATCAACACAGATCTCGATAACAAGGCCAAAGAGGAACGCGAACGTTTAATCAAAAAGGCAGCTGGGGAGGATCTAGACGACTTGGATGACGAACTGACCGATGAGCATCCTCCACCAGCAGTTGTTAAAAAGGAGAGCAATAGCCAACAGCAGATAAAAAACGGAGCCAGTAGCAGTAAAAAGAAAAAATCCAGTGGCGATTCAAAAAAGACCATTCATTCCTCGTCCCCAAGCGAACAACAGCCAAAAAACGAGAAAGTTGCCCTCCACGCACCAACACTAACAACAACATCGTGGACGACCCTGTTTCCTATGCACCCCTGTGTGGTTACAGGGCCCTACCAGGAGGGCAATAGCAGTCCAACCTCGTCCACAAACGGCCAAGCGGCACCTCCTCATCCACAGACTTGAGAAGAGTTGGCACCATCAGATCTTACTACTAGTAAAACAATTTAGTTCCGACGCAGCCGCCTAATCCACAACAATGACTGAAGAATAAAAATTACTCTATCACTTTTTCCTACAAAAGGCAGTTATTTTTGTAATGCGTCTGATTTCGTGTGCCATACCAGAAGAAGGATTAAGGATCAAGATTAGTGACAAGTAGGCGCTGCCCTCTATTAACATTTGCACACTTAGAGTTTCTACAAAACCACAAAAAAAGATACCAGAAATATGCAACTTTAGTTTCCTAAGACAATTTCTGTTAAATCAACAAACTAAAAAAACGCAAAACTAAGCAAACATTTAAAGTTAGTGGAAGATTATTGCCAAAAGTACAAATAAATCATTTTTTTTTTAACAAAACAAAATGAAAAAAAAAAACTAAACAAAACACAAATCAACTAAAAAGCAAACCACAAAATTTCGCAAGCAAATAGATAAGCAAATCTTTTAATATATAAATTATATTTTTATTATATTTTTCAACAATTTGTTTCGAATTTAGTTCTTAAATACTTTAAGAAAGAGCCAAATTCTGAAACAAATTCAAACTAAAGCAAATGGTCAAATATGAACTGGAACCCAACCGAAAATAATGAAGCCAATCAGAACGCTCCATTATTAATTTGATCGATTTTTCGAAGTAAATAAAGGAAAACAATAGAAGACAACAATTATTACCAATTAACGACAATGTTCGTATTAACTATTGAAAGGATGTTTAGGTATTTTGGTACATAGGTTTTAATAATATTGAGCGGTACTCGATTAGTTATCACTTTTGGAAGGGTTGCGTTGAAGGAGATTTAGGATGGTCATCTGCCTCCTTCTCCGTGTTAAGCACATTGAT
The DNA here is from genome assembly GCA_035045865.1 of Drosophila austrosaltans. Taxonomy (NCBI): domain Eukaryota; kingdom Metazoa; phylum Arthropoda; class Insecta; order Diptera; family Drosophilidae; genus Drosophila; species Drosophila austrosaltans. The sequence goes on along the minus strand of JAWNOQ010000207.1, from coordinate 278,477 downwards.
ATTTGGCCATTTGGAAATCACATACCACAGACAAGAAACAGAAAAAAAATTATATAGAAACGTGCATTGGGGACTAACATCAAGTACACAGCGCGAGACGAGGGGCAGGCAGTAAGCAAATTATAATAATATGCAAGCAGCAGATATGACCGGACAGAATTAGAAGGACAGCAAGGCATTAAAAAACATTTAACATAATTTAAAGTAAGTTTAAGTAATACAAATAAAACCATATATATATATATATATATGTATTCATATATATATATATATATATATATAATATATATACAACCTACACGCAATTGCAAATTATAAAGATTCTGACACATGGGTTCATATTATTATGATTACTTTTAATTCTAAAATGTGCTGTAAATTTCAAATCAAACCCAGAAAAAGACTCGAAACCAAGCAAGTATTAAGCACTCAAACAGCATCTGCACCGCGAAAGGAAAATCTATCCATCATATGAAAGTTCTGCTAGCAAACTCAATTAATTAATTTGCATCCATCCAAGAGAAAAATAAAGATATGAAGAATAGAAGAAGAAAATGCATGAACAGAAATGCGAAAGTGAAGAATTCAAATGTATCAGCTTTGTAAACTGAATTTCAAATCAAATTTAATCTAAAAGCACATATTTTTTTGCACAAAAACACAAAAAATGGTTTTAAAATAAATTTACTTATTGAATTGAAATAATTTGAAATTATAATCTGGAGGCGATGATAATGACGAATACACAGGCCAACTTAGCCAAGAATCAAAAATTGCGCATGTGACTACAAGACCCAAAACTAAACTCGTCAAAATAATATTACATAATAAAACCTTTTTTTTTAATTTATACAATGGGTAAATTAAGTTGGCGATTTTTGGTTTTTGGTTGATGTTGATTTTCGTTGTCCAGTGTCCATCATAAAATGCAAAACGTATGTAAATGTAAGACAGCGAAGAAGACTTTTGAGCAACAAAAAACATGTTTGGATAAATATTTAAATGTTTATATTGTATATGCATGTATACATATATATATATATATATATATATATATATATATATATATACAGATATATATAATTATATATGTATATAAATTTGATTATGATTATCCACACAACAAGAACAACTATTATAGTTTGTAAGTGCTTTTTTTTTATAATTTTTTCACAAAATAAAAGCAAAAAGAAAAAAATTACCAACTTTTGCCATTATTTTTTTAGTCAAAATCCAAAAAAAAAAAACAATCCAGCTTCGTTTTTTCCGTGTTTAAGTTCTGAAGCGGAGGCATATATGAGTATATGTATATGTATACTATAAATATCGACATATATAAAAAAAAGGCAAACTCTAAAAAAAATTAAAGAAAAGAAATTAAACAAAGTTAAGGCATAAAAATGGGAGATGATAGCCGGATGATACATATTGTAAAACGATAAAGATAAAATGAAACAGAAAACGTATATGAAAAACATAAACTATATTTATTTAAAGTACGCGTATTGAAAGCAAATACAGATATTAATATTAAATAAAAAGGAAAATGAAATTTAAAAAATAACACTCGGAATTTATTACTTAATTGTTGATTGACAACTGCTTTAATATCAGATATGGAATGCTTCCTATAGCTGTGCGTCATTTGAAACCCAATAACAGTGTACCCTTGCAGACAACTTCAATTTGCTGGATCTAGATTTGCCTTTTTCGATGAATTATTTCATATTACTTTAAGAGGTACAATTGCTTAAAAAAAATTACAAATTAGTTTGTTAGTTAGATCCAAATAACTCTAATATAAACATGTACAAGGACAACTAATTTTTGGTTTAAAAAAAATCATTTAAATTTCCTATTAATTAGTTTTAAATCGGACACCTAAGTACAATAAAGTTCAAGTCCTACAAGGGTATACTTTCTACTTCGGAACAACCGTAATTAGCTTAAAATACGCTTTTAAGTATCATCATTGCAACTTGACTGACCTTCGAAACAAAACAGAGATTAAGTACATGGCAAGTAAGTGACTAAATATTATCACGACTCCAGATGCAGATCTAGAATCAAGTCCTTATCAAAATTATCCAGCGCCGTTTTGTTGACTGACCCAAAATTCCATTTCATGTACGAATTGGTCTCGTTGCAGTGGTTAACCACCAGCGTCTGAGAGAAAGGCAACAACTCCAAACATCTTCGGCCCTCTTTGCCATGCTTAATGAGCTGTTTTCGGTAATCGTAGAACCAATATTGATTACCTTGCTGGCCATGACAATCCCAAAGCCAAACTGGCGCATTGGCATCCCAGATCTGAACATCGAGGCAATCCTTTTTTCGACGTTGGCGTATATCACGCTTCCAACTCAACTGGAAAAATTGATTGCGTTGGGGCTTTTGATGGTTATCTGCACAGCTATATACCCCCATACGGTTATGCTTGCGGCGTCCATGCGTATCAACACACAGGCTGGAATCTCCTACGTTTTGTATGACACCACTTGCATAGTCGGGCGGATCGATTGGTGGATAGGATTTCATTAAATCAAAAGCAACTTCTTCCATAAACCATTTAAAGGGTTTGCATTTCAGTTTCGTGCGTATAGCCTTTTGGGCCGTTAAGTCGCCAGCATCCACACGTTCATAAATGCCATCTCCATGATCGTACAAATACTTTTTGTATTCATCCATCCAGACCTCGGCCACTCGTTTGTAGTTCTATGAAATTAAATGCAATGAATGTAGAATTTGGGTTCAATTTTAGTATCATCATATTTATCTAGTCGTTCACCTTATGGAGATAGTCGCCGCTCCTGGGACTTGGCACATGATTGCGAGGTCCTCGATAAATGTGGCCCACTCGCGAACAAGGGGCATCGTACATTTCTCCACCACACATCCAAATCTTAAAACTGAGCTCGTATTGCTCGCCGCCCCAGATGTCCAGACCTTCATCATAGCCGCCCAATTCCCAAAAGAATTTTGTGGAAATGGCAAATAAGCCCCCTGCCATTATGGGACTCTTAAACGGCTCCGAAGGATGCTTTAGATCTTCGGGTAGCAGAGGCAGACGTTTGTAAAAGAATTCCCAATCAAACGCCCCTCGGGCACCCTCATCTTGAGCCCGATAATGAAAGTTACTGTGATCAATAACATCAATGAAGGGGCAAACAGCTGTGCGTTCGTTCATGGCAATTGGTTCTATTAAAGGTGGCAACCAATTGTAATTGGCTTCGACATGAGAATCCAGAAATATTAAAACTTCGCCAGTGGCATTGCGAGCACCCTCCGAGCGTGCTCCAATAAGCCCAGTGCGCTTTGGCAAGCGCACCACCCGCACATTTTTAAAATGCTCAGCTATGTAATTTTCAAGCGGCAAGTACAAGTAGGGACGATCACTGTAATCATCTACGAGTATAATCTCTTTTAGAAGTTCGGGCGGAGAACGATTTATTAGACTGTGTACCGAACGCATCAAAACACTTAGATATTCGTTATAGAAAATGATAATTACACTGACGACGGGCAGTTTGGCTAGATATTCCTTTTTGCGGCAGCTGGGAAAAAGGTAAAGGGAGGGGTAAATAATCAAACGAATCCAAAAAGCCCATACCTAAACCAATTACAAAATGAAGCAAGCAAGTCGTCCCTGCCGACATTGAGTATACCCTGTACCAACTAGTTATATTAAATAAAATAGAATATCCTCGAAATCGCCATCAATTTCATGCAAAATTCTCTTTAACATGCAGCAACAGCGAACGCATGCTGTCTCGCTCACTCTTGCCAGCCAATGTCGCCTTGGCAATTCAGTGCAAAAGTCATATAGGTATATCTCCAAAATTTATTGTCCGATTTGGAAAATTTGGTCGGGTGGAGCAGTTTGGGTATATAATAAGAATACGATATCTTTAATACAGCTCTAGTAATTCGTTTTCCCGATTTGCGGGGGTGGAAGTGGGCGTGGCAAAAATTTGAAACAAACGTGACCTGTGTATGCATTAGACGCATGTTCACACCAAATTTGGTGGCTCTAGCTCTTATAGTCTCCGAGATCTAGGTGTTCATACGGACGGACGGACAGGCGGATAGACAGACGGACGGATGGACAGACGGACATGTCTCAATCGACTCGGCTGGTGAAGCTGATCAAGAATATATATACTTTATGGGGTCAGAAATGTATATTTCTGCCTGTTACATACATTTTTTTATATACCCTTTTACCCTATAGGTACAGAGTATAAAATGAAGCAAGCAAGTCGTCCCTGCCGACATTGAGTATACCCTGTACCAACTAGTTATATTAAATGAAATAGAATATCGTCGAAATCGCCATTAACTTCATGCAAAATTCTCTTTAACATGCAGCAACAGCGAACGCATGCTGTCTCTCTCACTCTTGCCAGCCAATGTCTCCTTGGCAATTCAGTGCAAAACTCATATATCTCCGATATTTATTGTCCGATTTTGACAAAATTTGGTCAGGTGGTGCAGTTTAGGTATATAATTATGTGTGCCGAGTAAGAATACGATATCTTTAATACAGCTGTATTATTACGTTTTACCGATTTGCGGGGGCGGAAGTGGGCGTGGCAAAAATTTGAAACAAACTTGATCTGTGTACATACTAGACGGATGTTCACACCAAATTTGGTAGCTCTAGCTCTTATAGTCTCCGAGACCTAGGTGCTCATACAGACGGACGGACAGACGGACGGACAGACGGACAAGTCTTAATCGACTCGGCTGGTGATGCTGATCAAGAATATATATACTTTATGGGGTCGGAAATGCTTCCTTCTGCTTGTTACATACATTTTAGCGACTTTAATATACCCTTTTACCCTATGGGTACAGGGTATAAAAACCTAGCTTAAGCGTGTTACAAGGTAGGTGATATACCAAATAGCTCGATTTCATTACGCACCAAATATACAAAACAGAACTTTTTACAATATTCCAACTTTGTGAATATGAATGAATATGTCAGTTGAATGAATTATTGCAATATGGTATATGCAATAAACTGACCACAGTTTCTGTTACTATACACACTCGATATTGTATTCATAATATTTATAATCATACGTATAACTTACGATTTGTGACGAATATCAGCTATTGAGCGATTTACTGATATGGAATCGGATAGCAAGGCATTAAAGCCATTTTCTAGTGACATTTTCCTTTCCATTTCCCGTTGATTTTCATCATCCAATTTGGCTGCTTTGCCTTGCTCACCAATGCCCACACGTTCAGCATCCCTGGACATAGCCGTATAATCGTGCCAGTCTTTTTTCAGATTGTCGCCTGGAGCTGGAGCCACCTGAAGATCGGATAACTCTTCTGGTGGCTGTTGAGCTGGCTCATCGTTGGCAGGCCGCATATTTGCGACCGGAAGCTCATCTGGATCTAAATCATTATCGTTGTCATTATCATTATCAGGTTCTTTGGGATCAATATCTGCCGCGACATTTAAATTATTTTTTGCATTTTGATATTCTGGAGCCACCACCTGATGGTGTGGCTCCGATTTCTCAGCTTTATTATAGAATTTAAAAGAAGCTGCCGATTCCGCTTCTGGTTGAATGCCATGATGAATGGGCCGATTTGTATATGGACTAGCTGATATCCAACTGGTGATGAGCAAAAACAGCGTTAGAGATATCAACAGAAGCAGAACTGTCTTTACCATCCACTTAAAATTGGGTCTGCGCATCTCGTATTAGCCAAATACGTGTCAAGATGATGATGACAATGATGGAGCTGGTGTTGCTGAAGAGGCCAACAATGCTAGTGTCTGGCCTCGACTGATCTTCATGGAAGGGCAAACGCTTTTTGCTGGCGTTGGCTTCTGTTAGTTCAGGTGCTGAATGTCTGCTGCGTTAACTATGTACGTGAGGGCCACTGAAATAGACAACATTCTCAATTAGCTACGAAACAGCAGGCGAAGACAAACAGAGACAAACAAGACAGTGATAAGCACTGACTGCCACAGCACTAAAAGCAGTTCTTTAATTTCAAAATTGAGATAAAACTTTTCTTTCCTCTACCCTCCCCCTATTACTTTTCGACCTTTCTCTAAAAATAATACTTAAAGAACTTCCGGCTGCACTTGATATGAGAAATTGGAGGAAATGGCGTCTCATGGCTTCATTATCTATAGTTCACTTGATTTAAATTGCCTAACAATATCTTAACGATCTGCATGGAAACGTCATCATTCCCGATTCATTTTTATTCTTTAAAAATCGGCGCGGGTATAGCGGTTTTGCCGCTGCATTCCAATTGATGTATTACCTGTCGAATTACACAGTGATCAACTGTCTTACTTCAGATTTAACAACATGCGAAACTTTTGAGTTTAAATAATTAGCACATGCTATTAAAATTTATTCCACGTCCACGTAAAATCAGTCTTTCGTTTCGGCCCTAGTTTATAACTATTTTCTTTTGTTGTTCTTGTTTAGTTCTTATTAAGTGTGGCCAGCTGTTAAAAAGCTGAAAATGCCAAGACAAGATGCAAAAAAGTTGACAGATGACACTACTGAAATTGACAAGTGTATCTCAATCTGTTAACACAAAATCATGTAACCGAAATGTGAACTGTTAACCACAGTACAAATTATTGCCGGGAAATCAGAGAAATCGATGTGTACAATACTTTTAAAGTATGACTACACAATTACATGCCCTGTCTTTTTGCTTTTAGAACTCCCCGATGTAAATTGTTTTTTGTCAAAAGAACATCACAAAACCGAGACAAAAAAGTATTCGGATTAAGGAAAATGTTTTTTTTTTTTGGTTTGGTTTTATTTATATTGGGATAGAGGGATAGAGGACATATTTAACATTTTAAGTACTTCATCTTTGTACTTGGCGATGTTGTACTCATTCTCACCCTCATTGATCATCTGCTCCACACTCTGGGCGTAAGAGACAGGGGGTGGCAATATATCTACACCTTTTGGAGCGTTCCAATTTAAAATAGCCTCCGCGGAATCTTTGGCCTTATTTCGCTCAAATAAATACACTTCCATATCAGCCTCTGATTTGCTCATCTCCCAGTCTTCAGTAATAAATGATTCGTGATAGCTAGCCGTGAGCAAGTAAAGTGCATAATCATAATTCTGCTTACGCATTGGACAACGTTCGGTGGTGAAAGTTAGGACGCCTGTCTTTTGGTTGAAGCGGCATCCCACCAGGCGCAGAAACTTATCCCGGGCGTGTTCATCAAATTTCAAATCATTGAGTTTTAGGGTAATTGAGACACGACGAGCCTCGGGGTGACGTATTGTTGGTAAACTGTGACAATAGTCGCTTGTTACAACCTCCATGGGGAAATGACGCTTCCATTTGGCTTCCGTCTCGAGGCCCTTAGGCCAGGGTGTGCAAAACTTTTTGATCGCCTCACATTGCTGTCGTATAGCTGGCGGCGTCAAGTGTAAAAAATTGGGTATTTTCATCAACTCCGCATTAGCAAATTTAGAGGGAGCCGCAGCTCCACGTTCAGTGAATCCCTGGCGCAGGGGAAGAGGGACACTAGCAGGGTGAAACGAACGAGGTCCCGGCCAGGCAGCAGTCCAATCTTGGTCCACAGCCATGCGTTGCGTTCTAAGTGACGATACAGGGTCCTTTTTATTTGCTTTACGACGTGGAAAATTCTGTTTAACAGCTCGTAGATTAAGGACACGGAACTCTAAGTACAAATATATGTAAGGAATTAATAACACAAATTATAACCAAAAATGTTTACCCTCGTCGTCGTCAACTTCTCGCAGCTGTTGTTGGATGCTGAAAACTCGCCAACTGCTATGTGCCGCTCGAACTTGAATACTACTACGCGCTAGTAGACCCATAATAATTAAAACCTTATTAATCCTTCAATATTAAAGTTTTCGATACAAATGCGGGTACGACTCTTACGTCAGGGTCGGCCAAAGCGCAAGTTATTTCCGAACGCAATGAAAAACCCGTCAGGTCACACTATTTTTACGATGTACGTATGTATATTTATTTTATTTCATGTTTGTCTGTTTTCAAAAAATCAGCACGTATTTCGGCTTTAGTGTCGGGTCACACTATATACAAAAAGTAACACACAATTACGCTCCATTCACATTGCCAAAAAATTTACAAATAACAAAACTATTTACCCCGCAAAATTAAACTCTCAAATAAAAAAACATCCCGATAAATAATGCAAAAATGAATTAATAATGACAATAAAAATTCGTATTAAAGCCTGTTGCTCTAATCACTATTACAGCTGTTTCTACAGCTGCTTACCTAAAATTGCGCCGCATACGCACTAACATTTTAAAAATTATACAAATTTTATGACTTACACTACCTAATTCTATGGATTGGTATACAACAGAAACAACATTTGTGCTTAAGTCGAAATGTCGAAAATAAAAAATTATTTTAATTATCAATGCAACTTTTTTGCTAAGAGCAGTGTGAATTGGCCATTTATGAGATGCGCATGGTTTGTAGTGCTAGGGGGAGGTTACCCTTCTTTGGTGCAAGATAGACAATTATTTTGATTTAATCTCCAGACTGTTAATTGTTTTAACTATCAAAAGACGGCTAGCTTGTTAAAAACAATTCACATCGAACTCAATGTCTGGACCGCTTTCTTAGTCTGCCGCCATTTCTCGCTTATCAGTATTTTTTGCTCTCGTCATTAACTAACTGTACTGATAAGATGACCGCTGCACGGCTCTGTCTCTGATTCTATATCTAGTATAGACCGATTAAAGTCATTTGTGATCAGTTCATGCCCACTTATACTCCGGTGCGGAGGTCGGTTTCCAGGGCCAATTCATGGTACACAAAATATGTCGGAAAAACGGGTTCTTTCCATCCAAAGTCATGTGGTCTATGGCTATGTGGGAAACAAGGTGGCCACCTATCCATTACAGGTAAGGGCCGATCATTAAGATCAAGAAAATTCATGCTGAAATGGTTAATAAAGAAGGTGAAATCTTTAATCAGTTGCTGGGCTTCGACGTGGATCCATTGAATTCGGTGCAATTCTCAAATCACACGGGGTACAAAACTTTCAAGGGTCCCATATCAAACGAAAAGGAACTAGGTAAATGTATACATATACATACATAGATGTAAAAGATGTACATAATGGTATGTTACATTTGCAATGTAAAATCAATGTGCGCAAAAGTGGGAGCGAGATGGCATATATTTGCTATTGGTGAAAAAGATTATTATAAAATTAGTTTCGAATTGAAGTACGCTATATTTATTTATTAATATGTCTGTATGTAAGTATACTATGGGGAACACATTCACATAATTCATTTAAAATTATTTCCATAAATTCTGTGTCTGAAGGCATAAAATTGTAATAAATTAGATAAATTGTTCTTTATCTTTACAGCCAGTATAATTGGTGGTCTGGAAGAGAATGGGTTGCTCTCCCATTACTCTCACCTGCTGACTGGATACATAGGCAATCCCTTGTTTCTCCGTGAAGTAGGCGTTATCGTTAGGAAGCTTCGACAGCTAAATCCTCGTCTGACTTATGTCTGTGATCCAGTAATGGGCGACAACGGCGAACTTTACGTCCCTAAAGAATTGTTACCAATTTATCGCGACGAAATCATTCCTTTGGCCGATATTATAACACCGAATCAATATGAAGTGGAGTTGCTAACAGGCAAACAAATAAGCAGCGAGGCTGACATTTGCGAGGCCATGGATTGGTTTCATTGTGAGCGGCACATCAAGACCGTGGTGATTTCCAGTAGTGATCTAGGTCAGCCTGGAGTGTTGCGCGCCTTTTTGAGCCAACAGAATGGGCCACGCTTAGCAATCGACATACCTAAACAGGGTGGGAAAAATTTGGTCTTCACGGGCACCGGTGATCTCTTTGCATCGTTGTTTTTAGCCCATAGTCATTCGGAGGGGGGAGTTGATGCTGATGTGTGCATGGCCTTTGAAAAGACTATTGCCAGTCTGCAGGCAGTTATTAAACGAACAGTGACTCTGTTGTCCAGTGGTGGAGATGGTTCAGTTAAGGCCTGGGAACGCGAGCTGAAATTGATCCAGAGCAAGGCAGAAATTGAGCGGCCACAAGTGGTGCTTAAAGCCAAACGAATTAACTAGACAAACCCCAACGTCATTTAAAGACATATATGTATATATGTCTATTAATAACTATAAAATCCGCTATCTATCAACATCTACATTTAATATCTTAAGATATGAAAAATTTACCTTAACCCAGAAAATTATACAGTAATTCCAAATTAACCAAATTAATTGCAACCACTTTGTATAAGTCGCCGTTGAGACTATTTAAACAGGTTGTATTATACAAATTTCCGTTGATTGATTTCCCAGTGACTGTTGACATCTAACATTTGAATGGTAACCGAAAACACCTTTTAATCGTAACCTAAATGAAACCGTTAAACTAATGTGCACTAACTGCTCCCGTAGCCGACATGCTTATCCGTTGTATTTCCTACCTTGAACAAATATCTACTTTAAATAAATAGTCGTTTAATTTTATGCCGCATTTATCCCAATCAAAGTGTCAGCATTTGACGGCATCTGTAAAAAATCATTCAAGTTAGTCGTCCATCAACGGTTCCAGTCGTTGGTCAAAAAAATGAAGGGAATATAAAAGCTTATAAACTGCCAACCTTAATCGCAAAAAGTAAAAAAATCATGTGGCTCTGGTTACTATTCGCCGTGGGTTTGACTGTAGCAAGTGGTTTGCATGATGAAGACCTTTCTCCTATAGCAGAAAAGTATCGACCACGGTATACTCTTGTAGCCGACAGCAAGAACAAGGATAACGATGACAAATCAGTGCCTAAGAAAGAACTAAACCAGCAGCAACCCTGGCGACGGTTCTCCTCGTTTGGGCATAATCCATGGCCACTAACTGGACTAGTTGCTTTGCCAACTGCGGCTGTTTTAGCACCACTGTTAGGGCCAGGTCTTCTTCTGGTTGGAATTAATCTCGGTGCATTACTTTACATGATTTTGACTTTACTGGGACTTAGCCCAAATAGAAATTTAAATGACTTCTATAGACATAGTCTTGTGGATAATGTTGGTGGCAAAGAGTCGGGCATATATTTATAGTGCTACTGCGTATCGCATTAGAAAAAACATACAAAAATATATAAAGCGGATATGGATTGGCATTTTAAACACAAAATAAAATTAAAAAAAAAAAAAAATAACCTCTTAAAAAAGCAGTTTTAAAATTTTCACAGAAAAAAAAGTGGTGAGTTTTGTTCTCCTTCTCCTATTTTTTCAGCCTAAATGAGGCGGCTCGATTGATTTTTACTTTTGGACCCTCCTTAGTAAGTGGTTTTCGTGTCAGGACAGCGCCGCCACCAAGAGCTATAAGCCGAAATCGATTAGAAAGGGTAAGAAGAGGGATTTCAATGTTCTACTTACCTTTTGCTATCAAGGATTGGGGACTTTTTCGAACCTGATTAGCACTATGTTTTAGATTTTCCTTCGCTATAGAAGCAGCTGCAACTGAACGCTGTAGTCCTTGTGTTGTAAAGGTTTTCGATCTTAGTAAAGCTATAATGAAAGAGAAATGAAGATCGAAGGATATTGGCCAATTTATTTTTTTTACCCTTTCTTATCTTTTCTGTATCGCCCCGCACATTATGGTCAGATATTAAGTCTGTGATGCGCTGATGGGCAGCAAACGAAGGCTTCGTCACGGTGGCATTCAGGGCCACCTGTTGAGAACAAACAACGTGTGTCTCGTTAAGATTTTGCGGTATTTTGAAGAAGGTTTTGTCGGAATTCTGATTCATATCGGATTCTGTGACAAAGCCTTCATGAAGGGTGAGACATTTTGATCGCTTCACTGGCAGTTCCAAATCGTCCTGTTCATAATCATTGTCCTCTGTGCTGTGCAGACGCTTATAACTTGGCAGTGAATCCGTTATCAATTCGTTTGTCGTTGTCGCTTTCAATCGAATTTTCTGCTGCAATCGTTCATATACCTCCTGTAAACCAGGAGTTAATTTTTCCGATTTTTCGCAATGCTCGTAATACTGTTGCAGCGCCTCACAGCTCAACATTAGGCATTCGCGCAATAATGTGGAATTATCAGACAGCTCCTGGGACATTGCTGCATGATGGTTTCCGTGCACATTTCTCTTCAATAGCTGTAATTCCCGATCCTTGACTTTCAGATAGCAAGCAAGAATCTCGTGATGTTTACATTCCTTAATCTGATGCTTTAATTTTTCCAGTTCGCGACAAGCAACCTCCTGTTTTCCCCGCCACACGGGCAATTCGTCCTTGTATTTCTCAATTTGGGTTATCAAACCACTGATATTGCTAGTGAACCGCAGGATATCCTTAAAAAAATTAATTCGATATAATGCGATTTAAAAAAAAGCACCTAACTAGATTGTCACGTTTTCATCTCCAATTTCGAACTTTGAGCAGGGCCACACTATACAACAGCTGTTTACACAGACGCATTTAAGAATCGTCGAAATTTTAATAAAGAAAATTCATAAATATGCTACGAAAATTACTGCCATTAATTTTGAATGGTGTTTGTCAGGCCACGGTGCCTCCTGCCGCGACTTCTACCTTTGCACAACGACAACAAACAATTTTTTTGCGTTCTCCAGCGATGCCGCTGTTGCTGATGCGCGGTTATGCAAAGGGTAAGGACAAAAAAAAGGGTAAGAAGGGACACCCCGCCAAAGTCGAAATTAATGAGCAGCAATTGCGCGAAATCATCAATCTGGATCAACTCAATTCGCAAATGGAGAAATCTGTGCAACAAATGAAAGACGAGTTTATTAAACATTTATCCCTACGATCGACGAGCGGAGCTATCGATTCTTTACGCATCAAGGTCGATGGTAATGTTCACGAACTCCAAGAATTAGCTCAAATCTCTCGGAAAAACCCTAAAACCATTATAATCAACATGGTTGCGTTTCCGCAAACCATCCCCGATGTCCTTAACGCGATCGAAAAAAGTGGAATGAATCTAAACCCCCAGCAGGAGGGCACCACCTTGTTCATACCCATACCAAAGGTGACCAAAGAACATCGCGAGAATTTATCCAAGAATGCAAAAGCCCTGTTTATAAAGTATCGTGACTCCATAAGACAAGTGCAGAATGAGCAAATACGCAAGCTAAAGAAACAGGCTGACAATATAGGTAAAGACGATGCATTTATGGCCCAAAATCAAGTAACCGCCATAGCGGATAAGTATATAGCGGAGGCAGACAAACTCCTAACCAGCAAACAGAAGGAGCTGCTGGGCGAACAATAAAGCATAACCGAACAAAATAAAAACTTAAAATAGATTCGAAACCTGAAAATTTAAATTTCCAATTGAAAAAGCCTAGTAGGAAAACGATTTTGATATTTCAGCCGATTGTTTTAGAGATGGTTTGTGTCTTACCTCTTGAAAAAGTGTCTTCCGCAGCTGCTCAAATTCCTTTTCCACTAATTGACGGTAATTTAGAGATTTTATCCGTCCGCAAAGTTCCGTAACTTGGGCCAGACTTTCATTTACCGCTAAATATGTGTCATCGATTCTCACAAACCACGATTTTAACTCATCCACTGAGGCCGCCGTACTAGGCACTGCTTCTAAAATTTTAAGACGCTCTAGTAGCCTTTCGTTCTCGGCCATGACCTCATCAATTTTTTTAACATAAAACTCTGTTGGCAATTTGCATTTCAGAATATTTTGCTTAAGTGTTGAACGAATTTTTTTTGCGCGGCTGGCATATTTGAGAGTATTGTAGGTATCCTCATAAGTCAGCGAACTCATAGAGACGTTGGCTACCATTAAGGTGCGACAATTGCCACCAAGGGAATCTTTAAGAATCCGTGTCAAGTTTGAGTCTCGATAGGGGATATGTTTAAGGCCATCGGCCAATTTATTGATGCAATTCCCCAGAGCCAGCAAACTCTTGTTTATGCTAGCGCCCTCCTTGAAGCGCACACCGATTCCCTTTGTGCTGGCCGCCCGTTCACTCCCTGCAAGATCAATCATTGATAGCTTAACTGTGCGTTTGGTGTCAGTTTTCCTATCTGTAATACGTATATGGACTTGGAATATGGCATGAGAACGGGAACTCTCTGCATTGGCATCAGTGGGGTGTTGCGTGCGTTGGGAATTGCCTAAAGCCAGCATACGGAGCAGCTCATCAGCGCTATAGATGGGTGTGAGAGCTAGACCGCTTACAACCACACCGTTTGAGTCCTCACGCAACTTAAGTGGACCAGTTTTGGTAAGCAAATTCATAACCTGCTCATTGTACACTTCCAAATATGTGCAACCAACATCAAATTTACGCAACTCCTGTTGGCCCTGAATCTTTTCGAAAAGATCGCGCATGGTAAGAAAGGTCAAACCGGGGCAGGCATCACTGCCCAGCATTGTGAAAGTTTTTCCCGCTCCTGTGGCTCCATAAACAAATACAGAGCAGTTGTAACTAAAAATGTTTAAAACCATTCGATTAAAAACCAAATGTTATTCGAGATCGTAATTCACATACCCATTCAAAACAGCATCGACCAGCGGCGCTGTACACTCCTCAAACAGATCATGATTTGTATTATCTATATCAAAAACCCTATCAAAATCCATAGTCAGCTTCTTGTTCATTCTTTTAGTTATGTCCCGATAATGCTGCTTAGTTCCTTGAAAGAAAAACTCATCGTCCTCTTCATCGGGATCGAAGAGCAAGGCCGACTTATCCATCACCTTGACGATACATCTTTGATTTTGCTCCATTTCCCTCTCGTTGTACGGGCGAACACGCACTGCTACTTTAATGTTTGTTGTTTTTTCCCCTGACATATTTAAACACCAATTTAATTTTTTTCTTTTCTTCAAATTCTTGCCACAATAAAACTCATATAATTCCCTTTTCATATACAGGCGTCAGTGGCGGCTGGCGTCGGATATTTTGTACGTTGTTGTTTGAAATTGATAGGTAATCGGCTGTTCTTCTTGATGGCATCTTTATTCTCGATTTTCTTTTCCACGATCATTTCACATTTTTGGGTCTGCAACTTAACATTTGCTGTTATCGGACATTTTTGATTTCAATTCTGCTGAGCGAATTCGGACTTGAGCGAATTAACAGACGGTCGGCGAATTCGTGTGTGTGTTTGTTGTTGCAAATTGAGTTGTATGTTAAGCACAAAAAAGAAAAGAAAAAACATTAAAAAGAAAAACAAAAATATTGCAACAATTACACAAAAGAAAAAACGTAAATTGCAAAATATAATGAGTGCAAAAGTATTATTATTCGCCTGCTCCAAATGTTTTTCTCGTCACCCATACGAAGAACTTTCGTCGGGTCAGCAGCTATGCAAGGTGAAAAACAACAAAAACGCAACAAAAAATGCAATAAACAAAACAACGGTGACAAATATTTGGTTGTGAGTCTGAGGGCGACGCGGTGAAAATTTTGTCTGATGCGCATTTTAAAGTGAAAATGGACGACGGCAAAACCTTCCAAGGAAAGAAGAGGAAGAGTGCAAGCGTCTGTCAGGCACTAAGGCACGCTGTGACTAATATTTCTAAAACGAGCATAAAGAAACTACTATGGAAAAAGATGCTAATGCTTACCTATTACCCTATTCCTTTTGCAGGGCTGCCGCGGATCTACCTCAATTGTTAAATGTACTTACTGCCGTTCGGAGTTTCAACCCGCCACGTAAGTTAAGACAGCCAAATTGACCTTTATCCCATTTAATTACTCTATCCTTCATACCCACAGCAAATCACAGAGTGCCTGTAAAAAGTGTGAACATTATTTGGCCAAGTATGGCAAGCCAAATCCTTGTGAATGCTGTAAGATTGTCGCAGCCTTCGGCAGCTCCAAATGCATGAGGTAAAATACTATTACTCTTACATTAAGCCTATGTCTCTCACGCTCTCTTACTATCTCTTTCTTTTTGAATGTCACGGTACAGATATAGAAGATAGTGCAAATCTAAGGCGCAACTTAATATTATTACCGATCACTATTTCGCAATTGAGCTAAAAATGCATGAATAATCATATTTGAAAATAAAATTATGTATATTTTTGTTTAAATAACTTCCAACAAACAATCAGTCGAAAGTATATATGCTTCATGGTGATAAAGCTGACAATTGTGAAAAAACTTATCCTATAAATCAATAATTGTTGCATTCAACACCATATTCGTGAATTTAATAGTTGTATGTTCCGCTTGTGCCATTAGGAGGGCAATGCGCTATCTTCTGTCTTTTGCACCGTGCTTTAAAGCTAAATAATAAATCTTACTGTTAGTCTTGTCCTGCAATTTGGCAGTGTACTTTGAGTGCACAATATTTGATTGAGGGTTTATAAATTGATTAAACATTTGTTTATAAATCTATATAATGTATATATAAATATATATATATTTATGTGTATATTTGTATCCAATTACCTCATGCTAACAAAAACAAATTGTGCCTTCAAAGTACAACACGAAATTTTAATCAAATAAATCCCTAAACATTGTCTCTTATGAACGCAAAACATTTTTTCTTCTTCTCTTTTCTAAAAACAAAAATCCGAAAATTTTAAAAATCAAAAATGAAAAATTTTGGTAAAATAGATGCGCCAGCTATGAGGCAAAATATGGACCGCCCGTGCAATGCGACGAGTGCAAGCTGAGATCAGCCTTTGACAGGCGCGACGAGAACAAAAAGGTCAGCAGAGAAACCAGAACAGAAACTGCAGAAGTGTTACCTCAACCAGAAGCCAGCATACCGCAGTATTCTTTGTATTTATTAGACAAATAATCTAAGTCTTGAAATTAAGTAGTATATGCCAAATAGTTGAAAGAAACCCCATGTATTTGCGTTCATAAGAGTCCCCTAAGACAATATTTGTGCCCGTTATGTTAATATTTATTACCTTTTCCTTTTTACCATTTTTATGTGTTGCAGGTCAATGGTAAACTGCTTTGTTGGCTTTGTACCTGTGCTTATAAGCGCGCTTTGCTAAAGGCCCAGCAGGAGGGCCGTATACCTATAACTAAAAAACGGCCACATGAGAAGTCCTCATCTACGCATCGAGAAAACTCGAATGCAGCCAAAAAGCCAACGCGCAACGATCTGGGCAAAAGCGGAGCGAATGCAGCTGTTAGCGGTGCTGCATTAGACTTGCCCGAGAAGATTTCAGTATCACGCGGCCAAGGAGGAGGCAGCGGTAATGGTTCAATTGCCGCCCCAGCTGCTATTAATGTGGATACCAATTCATCAGATCATGTGGTTGCCATTACATATTTAAAGGAACGTATTGCCAGTCTAGAAAAGCGTTTAAATCAAAAAGACAAGGAACTGCTGGAGAAAGATAAACAGGTAAGTGGCAAATCGCTAAAAATATACTGAACTTAGGGTGACAATATTTACATAAACATCCCTACGAATTCATTTTGACTGCAAGTGAAATTCTGATGTGTTTATGCCTTTCCAGTTGACCGAATTGAAGGGAAAAAATTTTGAAAAGGAAAATGACATGCGCAACCGGCTTAAGGAAGTGGAACGGTTACACGACATGAAGGTGGATAATTTAAATCGTAAAGTAGCAAGCCTACTGAAGGATCTCGCTACCCTCAAAAAAAGCAGCAGCAACAATAGCAAGAAGCAGAGTAAATCCGACTTTAAGGAGTCGATCAAACGTGAAGCAGCAAATCTATCGCCCAAAGAGGAACTCGAAAAGCCAACTGATAAGCTAATAAGCAACAACAACAAGATGTCAACATCGGGAGTAGGCGTTGCGGGATCAGCAACTCCGGTGATTGCGTCTGCCTCCATGGATTCCAATGACGACGAAAAGAGCCGCGATCCCGATCAGGAGGAAGAGCGCAGCGATCCCGAGGATCGCAACAGCGGGCGATCGCGTTCAGCCTCCAGCAGCCCCTCTCCATCCTCCAACTGAGGAACTAAATAATTTTCATTTATTTTTCATTTTTAGTTTGTCCACTTACACAGATATTTTGTGTAAGTTTTATATCCATTTATTTTTTGTACTATTATAAAACAAAACAAAAAAGCACAAAAAAAGTGCCGGTCAAGCTTCGGTAAACCCGAAGTATTTATACCCTTGCAAATATTTTTTTTACCTATCGGTGCGAACGAAGTCAATCAGTCTTTAAAAAATTGATGAAATCCTCGATTTTTAGTGAAGCTCAAAAAAAATTAACAGAAAAGGACTTGCAAGTAGCAAAATTATAGTCTTAATAAATTAATTTATTTGAAGTCTGGTCAAAACGCTACTTTTTATGCGTTCTATTCCGAGTTAATATACTCCTTCTGCAAGGGTGTAACAATGTAACATAATCTTACAATATTTGTTTAATGATTTCATCCCATGTTTGTTTGTAATCTTTTTTTGAAACAATTAGAAAATTATAATTTTATATAGGATCGACTTAACGAATGTTTTGATTTAGTTTAATTTAACAGAAATCTAAGAAATAAAGATGTTTGGGGATGAAAAGAAAAAAAAAATGCAACTTTCACCTCAATTTTGATAATTTGGAAAAAGTGTTTCGTTTAAACCAATAATGAAATAAAGTTTGTGTAACTTTGGACAATTCGCAAAGAAAACATCTGCATATTCATTTATGTATATATGTGCATACATACATTTATACAAAACAAAAATCAAACATAATTCTTCGCATACAACAATTAATTATTTTGTTTTTTTTTCATACTAAAATATAGTTTTTTAACTAGTGAGGTTTGGGCTTGTGTCCATCCACATAGAAATTACGTGTGGCTTTTGGAAGCTCGAGTTCCATGCCCTCCATACTTTTGTCAAGCCGGATTTGACAGCCTAGACGAGAATTTTCACGCAAGAACGGGGCCATATCGAGCAGATCATCTTCCTTTTCGTCAGCATCGCTGAGCTTGTCGAGGTAATCGTGCCGCACATATACGTGGCACGTGGTACAGGCTAGCGAAGCTTCACACGCGCCCTCCATCTCAATCCCGTACCGGTGGGCTAAATATAGAACATTATCCCCTACTTTGCCTTGAACTTTACAACGCTTGCCGTCCTTGTCGATGTAAATAATGTTGACTCTGCAAAGAAATCTCCAATTGATACACGTATCTCCGTCTATATTATAAGTTTGGAGCTTACATTTCGTCTGCGGATTTTGGATCCTGCCATTCGTACTCTCCATGATGAAGGGCTAAATTTAAAAACGAGAATTTCATAATACAATGGCTTATTCAATCTGGTCTCGAATTTTCTTGTTTGGTTTACCTCGTGTTTTGTGTAGACTACGACTAGCACTATATAATAATTTTTGAGCGGGTTTTGTTAATTGCTTACAAAATAATTGCGTAGAATTACGCGACTGACGAAATAGTAAACAAATCATATTTGTTTGAGGTTACATGTTACCGACAGCTATCGATAGTCCATAGCAATCGCCAATGTTGGAAAACGACCAACATGGTAAAAGTTACCAGAAACATGGCGTTTGCCAGATGCTTCGATTTTATTTTTTTTCTTGCTTTTCGAATTTATTTAAAAAAGATTTTTTTAACTTTAATTTTACTTTATCTATCCCTTTTTTAAACAATATAAATGAACTTGACGAAGTGGTGAGATACAAAAGCTTTTGGCGTTTTCTAGCTTAATCTTAAAATATACATACTGCCTGAAATTAAATGCGCAAACGCCGTTTTTACCTGAATAAAATAATAATTATCGCTAACAATTTACATTGATATTCATTTATTTAATACTGAATTGTCGATTAGTAGTCTTAAAAATTGTGATAAGCTTGCATATTAAATATAGTATTAATAATTTGATTAAATGGTTGAATGAGAGGTGAACAATTTGAAGTGCTATGATAATTTAATAAGAGAGTCTTTGAATAAATCACTTGGGCGCTGCTGCTTGGCTTCTTTTGACTTGGTTTACTTGGATTCGGTCTTTGATTTTTCATCTCTAGCCTTGCCATTTTGGAACAGATCACTCGGCCCCACATTCTTTATAGTTATTATGCGCTCCTGGGGCTCCTCCTTGGACATTAATGGTGGTACTGTTATAGTTAACACACCATCTTCTGTCAAAGTGGAAGCTATAGCATCGGCATCATACTCCTTGGCAAGGGGATAGCGACGAATAAAGTGCCTCGACACATGACCATGTTCATCCTCCCGCTCCTCATGCTTGCCCTCTACCACTAGACAATCATTAACCAATTTAACGCTTAGTTCGCCAGGCTGAAAAATTCCCACGTCGAGATGCACCTCAAAATTACCATTGTCATCCTTGGTCGCTCCAATGGCAGCCAGTTCACCATTGCGCTTTTTTGAAACCAAATGATGGGCATGAGCGCCCATACGAGCAATAAGTCCTAGCGTATGGAAATCCAATTCATGGTGCTGCCTTGAATGCATACGTCGATATAGGCGATTCGGAAACATATCATGGCCATAATAAATAGAGTCAGGTGAATCCAAGTTTAAGACAAACGGAATATCTGGCATGATGTCTTTCAAAAATTTTAGTTCTCTTTTCTGTCGATTTAGTAAGTATCTATATCTGCCCAAAGTGTAGTGGTCTCAGTTAAAATAAAAACACTTTTAAAAATGAGTTTTACTCTGCTTGACTATTGATTCGCAATGCGGAGTTGCTCTGGTCGATGGTTGCCTTTTATACTGCAAGCCAATCGAAAGATTCCAAAAAAGTTTACTCTCTGTTGCTCTATCCCAACTCAAAGAAGCTTTTTCCTGGAACATGGGGAATATTCTGGGTTTGCTAAAGGGCGTAGCCACGAGCTTTCTCAATGGGGATCATAAATCCGAACTCAAATTTAAAAGGATCGATTACTGCTACAACAACAACTTAGTTCAAACAAAAGATATTAATCAGTGGTTAAATAAATTGATTCAGGGCCAATTTGAAGCACGTGTATTATCTGTGGAAAAAATATTTGTTTTAGGCGTAAGCTAGGACACATTATAAGTTTAAGATCCAATGAATCAAGAATTCCTCAGTTCTCTTATAAAAAAAATTTATTGTTACAGAAACAGTAAATTTGGTTAACATCGAGCTACGCCCATGATTTTTTTCTTTAAAAAAAAAACTACTTATTGGAATCTTGCCAGAAATTCTGGTGTTTTAAGCAGATGGGTTTTTTTTTTAACCGCAGACGAATAGCGTTTAATGTAGATATGTATGTATGTATGTACATACATATATATGTATTTACATATGTGTATGTATGTATCTAGTAGGCATTTATCTGGTCGAGCTGCCAGTTTAATATCAAGCTTGTAGTTCTATGATAATTTTCTCTGATGAAATTTGATGACGGCGCGACTCTGTCACTCTGTCAATTAACACCAAAGTCAATGCAAATATTACCACAAACCGACATCTGATAACGCCACTGACGACGACTTGCTTGAAGCAAGTCCGATTCAAGCTGAGATCCAAATCTCGGCTATAAAATAAATGTTACTGCTAGGCCAAACAGAAAAGTCAGTTCCCTCCAGACTGGCGAGCTAAGTAAAGGTTCGCAGTTTTTGAATATGGCCACATACGAGCAGGTCAAAGATGTACCCAATAATCCAGATGTATACTTAATTGATGTTCGCAACGAGGATGAGTTGGAGAAAACGGGAATTATACCAGCCAGCCTGAATATACCCTGTGAGCGTAAATAAAAGATAAATAAAAAAAATATTTATGATGTTTCTAAATTTCAGTGCCCGACTTGTCAGACGCTTTAGCTCTTGATTCCGAAGAATTTCAGGGGGCCTATGGCAGGAGTATGCCGAGCAAGGACACAAAAATTATATTTACTTGTCAATCGGGACGACGTGCCTTGGAGGCCGACAATATTGCCAAAGCAGCAGGCTTTGTCAAGTGAGATAGATTCCATATGGGTAAAATAGTTAATCCAAGCATTCTTGTTTTAAGTATTCCTTCAGCTTTAAAAATACATACATTTGTATGTACAGTGGCTCCCATTCATATTAGCTTTTTATTTTTTCGACATTAAACGCAGATAACACTTGCAAAACAAAAAAAAAAAACTAGAAGGATCGGCTAACTTCGGCCGTGCCGAACTTCGTATACCCTTGCAAACTGTTATTTAACAATAACATAAATACAATGTGACAAAATTATTAGAAAGCATATAAACAAGTTAAACTAATATTAAAAGTATGTAGCTTGAGGAAATAAGTAATTCGACAAATAATCAACCGATTTGGCTAAAACTTCGCACAGACATTTTTAGGTATATTGAACTTCGAAATACCAAATACATATATACAACAAATTTTGTAATATTCGATTGAAAAACAACAAAGCTATGGAAGTTTAACTCTATTCTCGACCGATCGTTCCTATGGGAGCTATATGATACAGTCATGCGATCGGGATGATTCCGAGATATACAATACATAGATAAACTCGGAAGAGAAGCTGTTGTTCCAGACAGACGGACAGAGCTTAATCAACCCAGCCCATCGTGCTGATCATCAAGAATACATATGTATGTACATATACTTTATATAGTCGGAAACGCTTCCTTTTATGCGTTGCAAACTTCTGACCAAAATTAATATACCCTTGCAAGGGTATAATAAAAATAGTAAATTAAAGCTAGTTTTGTTTCCTTTTCATAGACGTACAGCAACATAATTTTTTTTTATTTTAAACTAAAGAGGAAAATTAACAAAAACAAAAAAAAGCTGTATATTCGCGCCACATTAATGTTTGGTTTTTTCTTTTGGAATAAAGTATTCAAAATATGTATGTATGTACATATGTATGTATGTATGTATGTGTATTCATACATGTGTACATACATACATATATATTAAAACTAAGCCCAGCGTGTCAAAGAATACATACATACATATGTACATGTATGTAAACAGAGATAGAGTTTGGAGAAAACCGAATCCAAAATATTAATAACGAAATTTAATTTTCATATTTTCTCAGTACTCATGTCTACAGTGGTTCATGGAACGAATGGGCTGAAAAGGAAGGCCGTGATTAAAACGAAAATCAGGATTTCTCAGAATAGCAACAAACAAATTTCTAAAATCTAAACATAAAGCTTTAGGCATTAATTTTTTAACAAATATTCGATTTATGATTATGAATACCCTAAAATGAACGTTTTCAATAAATTCAAGTCTAACACTTTAACTACATACACTTATGGCCAAAATAATAGGTACAAAAGCAAACCTTCTATTTGAAGTGAAATATTTTACTTTATATTGAATTTGGGAAAGTAAATACATTTTTTTAGAAAATCTATTAGTATTACAACCCTATATGTGGCAAAACCGTACACGGAAATGCAATAATTATTTTTTTTCGACAAATTTTGATGTGACACCCAATTTTGGCGTGGACAAAATAATAGGTACATTTTTAGAAAATTGTAAAATTTTCGAAAATTCTTAGCTCTATTGCAAAGATTCAATTTTTTATTTATTTTTTTATTGATTTTAAATAAAACTAAACAAAAAAAACGCTTAAGAGGGGTCGCAGCAATCATTGCACTTATGAAGAAGGAGCGATCGTCTAAGGATTGAGAAAGGATAGACAAACGCTTAGAACTATTGTCGAAAGTTTTGGTCCTTCAGTATATTTTGTTTATGATGCTTAGAAGAAGCAAAACAAATCTGAAAAACTCGCGAGCGACAAAAAAAAAGGACTAAAATCACTGATAATCGTATCGCTCCGTTAGGAAAATAGGACCCCTTTCCACCATCAAAGTTAAATTCATGGGAAATGGGTGGCAAAATATTATTCCGAATCGTTCGCCGTAGACTTCAGAACTCTGAACTACATGGCCGTAAAGTCCGCACGGTTCCATTATCAAGGGACAAAAATTTGAAGATGGGTCAAAGTTATGCATTTGCTTATTCAGACTCCTGCACGCCCCCTGGCGGGAAAAATTGTCGTAAAATCCAATGGAGTGGCGAAAACAAATTAAATTTGTATTAAAATGGCTCTTTTAGATAGGTCCGCATCCCCAGATATAAAGAATTTTGCGAAACGTTTTTAAAAACAACAGTTGAACATGGACGCAGCAACATAATAGTATGGGAATGCCTTTCCTGGTCCGGAGTTGGTCTTAAAGTATGAATTCAGGAGACGTTCGTCCGATTTGAATACAAGCATATATTGGAAATCATTATGGCTTTTGTTTGCCAAACAAAATATCACATTGGGATAGGTTTTTTAACAAGATAATTGGCCCGAAGCCTACACCTAAGCAAGTAGAGAAATGGTTTAGCAACAATGAAGCGACACTTTTAGCCCGGCCAAGTCAATCACCGGACTCAAATCTTATAGAAATTGTTTGTAACGATTTAAAGCACAGAATTGGATACCACAACCTTAATAATAGTGACGAATTAGGTGATTTTATCTCAAAAACTTGGTCCAAAACACCTTGATAGACATTTAGACATTCCATAACAAAAAATTAAAACAAAAAACTTATTTAAAAAAAAATAATGTATAATATACCGACTACTAATCAAAAAATTTATAATTAGCAAAAAATACCATCGAGAAAATTAATTTTCGTAGTTTATACATTCAACTTAACTGAATGTACCTATTATTTTGGCCAAGCATTTTCCCTCAATATTTGTATTATGACTCAAAACAAAAGTTCTTTATAGTTTCATCCCGATGTGATCTGCTTTAAATCTTTAGAATATTCATATAATCAAAACAAAAAAAGATTCGATTGTTAATTTTAATTCTACTTTTGAATATTTCACTTTAAATGGAAGGTTTGCTTTTGTACCTATTATTTTGGCCATAAGTGTACATACATACATATGTATGTACAAGTTTACATATGTATGAATATATGTATGTACATATGTATGTATATTCTCCGTTACAGTAAGAGAGAATAGTTCTAATAGATACATATGTATGTATGTATGTATGTATGTATGTATGTACATATACATACATATATAGCAGCTATTGACCCTCAGAAAGTACAGAGGTACTGACCTATCTTAAAATATGAGAAAAAGAAAAAGCATACTCGCGAAGGAGAGAGCAAGGAATTTTTTTTCTCGGAATTTCTAGAAAGCCAGAAGCGGGGGACACAACCCTTATCTATAGATATACATATTTACATATGTATGTATATGCTATCTTTCCTATGTGTGTGCAAAAATAATATGTCTATGTATACACATCTTTGTAAATGTCACTAGCCGATTTCAGGCGTCGCGAAAAATTGCAACAGACTTGGCCCAAGCGAGAGAGAGCCGGATAGTTCTCGATTAACCAAACAATTGAGTATAAAAAGCTGCCGGCGTTCCGTCATGCTCACAGTTGCAAATTTTAAAGGTAAGCGAAAGCAACGTTTTGCTCTCATTTTCTAAAACTAATTTAATCAGTTAAATTTGA
Organism: Drosophila austrosaltans; assembly: GCA_035045865.1. Taxonomy (NCBI): domain Eukaryota; kingdom Metazoa; phylum Arthropoda; class Insecta; order Diptera; family Drosophilidae; genus Drosophila; species Drosophila austrosaltans. The sequence continues at coordinate 253,009 of JAWNOQ010000207.1, read as the reverse complement.
AATTGCATCTACATATGCTTGTATTATAAAATTTAAAGCATTAAGATGCGTTCCTTACCCATGTTTTGGCGTATGGCCGAGGAACTATCCCGGGTTCCACGTCTTTCGTCACCCCTTCAAGCATTATTCCATGAGCCACCAGTATGGAGCGTGGCGATACCACGAAGTTGGCAACAAATTGCACTCCGGCAGAAGTTGGAATTCAAAATAAACAAAGAAGGCTACCAAGTAACGCTTGATGTGAAGGACTTTAATGAGTTGAAAGTCAAAGTTGTGGATGATACTGTTGTTCTTATAGAAGGTAAATCGGAGCAAAAAGATGACGGCCAGTGTGGCCACAGTTCCCATCATTTTCTTCGACGATTTATGCTGCCTGAAGGGTCAATTGCGGATAAGGTTTCCTCCACTTTAAGCAGCGAAGGCGTGCTTACCATTAATGTGCCTAATCCTCTAGTTTCTGAAGTGCCAGTCAAAGAGCGTATAATTGACATTCAGAACAATGAATCTCCATCCAAAACCAAGGGAGATTGTGTAAAAGAGTGAAGCAGAAAAAAGAAAGAAAAAAAAAATAATATATTAGGACGAAAAGCTGAATTTTATAAATATAATATTTAAAAAATAAAAACCACACATGGTTTATTACTTTATATTGACGACCTAAATTGATTGCAGAGGTTGTGTTTTTTACGTTAAAAACTTTAATTTTATTTATTTCTATATTGGTTCTTTATTACTTTCCCTTGTTGATGACGTCCATTTTTGACATTCATCCAATTTTGTTGGCCTTCCCTCTGCACTTGGCCCGGCTGCATCGTTTGATGATTCATCCGCATCCGGTGCTGCATCTATATAAATGTTCGAGCAGCCGCCGAAAATTTTATAAGAAATCTTAAGGCGATCGCGTACGTATCGTTATGTCTCTAGTACCCACCACATATCGTGATCTTTCGCGCGAATTGGATAGGCTGCCACGTCCCCTATATCAGACGCCATATGATTATCAGCTTTATACCTATCTGTGGGATGACCCACGTTTTTGGTTGCCAAATAACAGTGACTCCTTACGACCTTTGGATGATTTTGTAACGCGTCGAGTGAGAAACCAGTTAATACAATCAACGTCTCCATACGAATGGGCGTATCCCATGCGATGGGATAATTATTATTCCGGGGAACGTGTGCATGTGGACGAGAAGGGTTTCCGCATTGACATCGATGTGAGGCAATTCCGTCCCCACGAGATTGTAGTCAAGACCAATGATGATTATATAATCGTCAATGGTAATCATAGCAAACGCAACGAAGGTCCCAACGGTTTAGTAGAGCGTCATTTTCAACGAAAATATCTGTTGCCTCGGGGATACAATGCCAACGAAGTGATCTCTGACATATCTACCGACGGTATTTTGACTATAAAGGCGCCACCACCTCCCCCAGCCAAATATTATACACCTGGAGAGCGTCTAGTGCGGGTGCATGAAACGGGAAAATTGTCTCTCCCATGGAAGTAGCTTGAAGCGATTTTAAATCTGCCCATTGGCTTGCTGCAAAATCAAGAAAATTCAAAATCAAGGTCAACTATTTTTGGCATCACATAAAACAAATGCAACATTTACACCGGGCTAAGGAAATTTCAATTGGATATACATAAATTGCGCAATAAATATGTATATAAATTATATTTGTATATAGAACACAGCAACAGTTGTTTCTTTTTTCTTTTTAAATTTGAGGCTCTATCACGCGGATGTTAAAAAAAAGTGTTTAAAGCACAGAATGCCTTTTTCCCCCCCAGAGACTATTTCTAAGACATTAATAAAGATTATCGATATTTTTTATCATAGGTTTATAAAAGCATTGGTTTATTATTTAGATATATGTATGTATGTACGTATGTAAGTCTTTTACTCAATATGTATAAAAATGCAATAAATAAATGAGTAAATAAGGATGGGCAACTGATTTATAAATATACTACTTGGCACTGCCATTAGTGGCCGACTTAAGCTTGTTCTCTTTGTTGCTATCCTCGACGGGATTCTGCTTGATGTTCAAGTGTGCTGGTCCCACCTGCTGGATCTGAACAATGCGCTCATTAGTCTTATCTTCAATGGCCAAAGGTTTTGGTACACTGACAGTAAGGACACCATCGGAGGATAAAGTGGAGGCCACTTTGTCCGCCTCATAACCCTGAGGCAAGGCATAACGGCGCACAAAGTGCCGCGTGATGTAACCATGATCATCTGCACGCTCCTCATGCTTGCCCTCGACTAAAATAGAGTTGTCCTGAACCTTGACATTCAGCTCACTGGGTTTAAAGTGTGACACATCCATGCACACCTGGAAACCATCCTTTCCCACCTGAGGTGCTAGGGGCCAATGGGCTTCAGAGTGTTTGGCCAATTCACGATTGCGCTGACGTTTAGCCAAGATTTGAGCAGCCGGGGAAACTGGACAGATGGGAGAGGCGCATGGGCAGCCATGTTCGTTACTCGAAAGGCGATGAGGAGTGGCCCAGCTTTGGATATAGCGGGAATGCGGATGCATTCCCAAGCCAAATTCGTACATCGGACTGTGGGGCTCCTGCAGCTCATCCACCAATGAAATTAGTTGCGACAATGACATTTTGTGTTTTTTTGTACTTTGTTCTCTTTCACTAAATTTTTTTTTAAGGTTTAGCTTTCTTTTAATTCTTTACAAACTTTCCGCGATGCTCTTCAAGTAGCGATTCTTTTACAATTGAGTTGCTGACAAAATGACGCTGCTTTTATAGCGGTGAGCGTCCATACGTCTAGAAGAGTCCAGAAACTACTAGATTAAATGAGAGCGCGAATGTCAACCAAAAAGGCCGCGGTAAATTTCTCTGCGTAAGAGAACTATGCATGTATAGATATTACATGTTTGTATGTACATTCATATATTTTTTGCTCTCCCTTACAACACGGACCCAATAAAAAAACATACATACATACATATGTACATATGAATGTAGTCACAGTTATGTAGCTCATTTTCTCTTGTGCGATAGTTATTATCTCTTTAAAGTTTAAACAAAATACCAAATTGTTACGTATGTACATATGTATGTACATATGTATGTATGAAATTGTTATTGAATTTCTTTTAAAATTTGTCACGAATTATTAAATTGTAAAAAAACAACCAGAATTGTTAGAATCCAATTATAAATCCAATGTTTAGCCTCTCTTAATTAACATGCAAATGCACATACACACATACATATGTATGTATATTTCATACACACATACATACATGTGTGTGTGATACTGTGTGATAACGGCAAAAAGTACAAAAGCTGAACTTGAATTTTCGTTTTCTTTATTTATTTTTAAATAATAGTACATTATTTATATTTTCGTCTTCATTTCGTTTTCGTTTTAGTAGAATACTCATAGTTTTTGCTGTTGCTGTCACATATGTACATACATACATATGTATGTATGTGTTTAGGAAATCATATTTATATCATTCTCATAGTTATTTGGGACTCGTACACTTACATAGTTGCCTGTGTTTTATTATATGTAGTATATCTTGTATTTTCTCTTTGTTTTATAATATTAAAAAAAAAAACCACAAGAAACATTTATATTTTATAGTGAATAAAACGCATGACGCCTATTACTTGTAGTAGTTGTCTTCTATTCAGTCTTCACTTGGCGAATTCCTCTGATTTCGACCCATTTTCACCAGCTGAAGCCAACGGTATTGGGTTATTCTTGGCCAGAAGTATGGCTGCGTCTTGGGCAGCCAATTCCTCCGCCCCCTTGAAAAGGGGTTTTTCCAATTTCTTAGGCTCTGGTGATGGAACAGAATTGGAAGTAGCTTCGTCCGGGTTGGCCTTGTCCTTCGCCGCATCCTGGTCATCCATGCTATTGCCATTGTTGGAGCTGACCTCCACATTGTTGTTCGCATTGGGCTCCAACTCAGAGCTACTTGGTACGCCAGCAGTTGAAGTGGGTATTGGGTTAGAGGTGGGCGTGGCAACTGGATTTGCTTCCGGCTTAACTGCTTCTACGACAGCCTCAACCTCTACATCCATGGAGACGGATTCAGACTTGTTCTCCAAATCGCCATTTTTGGCACTGGAAGTGGTGGAAGTAGTTTCCACTACAGCTTCCTCAGTCTCTTTAGCGGCAGCCTTGGATTCGTCTGCAACGTCAACACCCCCTTCATGCCCAGCTTCCATTCCTTTCTCATTGGCATTCCCGTTGCTTTCTAAAGCCGGAGTCACGATGCTCTTCGGTTTTTGCTCGGAAACTGCAATGGAAGCGGCTGCGGCTAAAATAGGAGTGAGAGTGGGGGTTGGTGGTGTAGGAACGATGGAAGCTACCACCTGCTCTACAGATTTCGTCTGCTGTATATCGACAATGCGTTCACCCCCGACCTTAATGGCCGGTGGAGGCGGCGGTGTAGCCTTTACAGTTAAAATACCATCTGAGGATAGTGTCGAAAGGACATCGGCCGGATCATATCCCTTGGGCAAAGCATAACGGCGCACAAAATGACGCGAAATAACACCATGCCCATCCTCCTTTTCATCGTGTTGACCCTCGACCACAATGCAATTGTCAATGGTCTTGACAGTGAGCTCGGCGGCAGCAAATTGTTTCACATTCATGCTCACCTGGAAGCCATTACGATTGACTACTGAGTGGGACGATTTACTGCTTCCCAATGGAGATGTTGAGGCCGGAGTTGCCGTGTTGCTGCTAACCTTGATTAAATCTTTTTCCAGCTCTACTAAAGACTTATTGCAACAGACAGTCTTGCCACCAACCACACGATTGTACGGATGATGGCGATGCTGCGGCTGTCCCTTAATGGGTACCCAAAGCACCGAAGATGACGTAGAGCTTTGGCTTCCCCCACCGAGACGCATTCCCAATCGAGAATGCTGTTGTGTGGGTGTGGATGCAGCGGCCAGCTGCTCCAAAGGATACATACCGAAACCGACATCATCTACGTCCATTGCTAAGCTACGATTGAAATCATTTAACTCTTCAGCCAGATCAAGTATGAAGGGTATTAGCGACATTTTTCTGAGGTTTGGGTTTATCCCTGATTTTTTGTGTGCTTGTTCCTGAATTTTAAGTTTTTTGGCGATTACTTGGTTATTTTTCTGGACCTATTAATTTTAATTTTCTGTCTGGTTTACCCGTCTACGATCCGTTCCGGCTTCTAACTGGCTTACGTTTGAGGCCTTATGGCTGAATGTTCAGGCTTTTAAACGTCTGTGCAGCGCTGAATGGAAATCTGTATGACGTCTGGCCTGGAAAGTTGGGGGAGCACAAGGGAACATTGGCTTAATAATTGGCTAACAAAATGCTCTCCCAGTCTTTATATGTTACTCCTTCAAACTTTTTGTTTATTTGCGTTACTTTTTGAAGAAAAATCAATAGAAAAGTTGGCAAAAAAAACGAATTTTTCGCAAAATTGTGAACAAAGAAATTATTCCAGTCTTAAAAAAACCAGAAAGAGAAAAACCGGCTCATCATTGACATGGGGCCTGCCGGTTGCCGAACCGGCGAACAACTACAACAACAGCTGGTTTTCACACTGGAAAGGCACGATAGTGATATAATGGTGGGGCAGTGCAGGGAGCTTTTGCCGGCGTAAACATGCGCACTGGTTATAGCTGCACTCTGGTATCAGTCTCTGGTGCTATACATACACTATTGCCCACTCTCTTACACAAAAAAAAAAAAGGTAATAATCATTTGGAGCATTTTGTCATTTTGTAATAATAATTGTATATACAGCTGTGTTCACAAAAATAGCAGTGCCCATAGCTACTAGTGGAAAGTTCACAAATTGTATTAAAAATAGCAATAAATGCATCAAAATCTTTTTAATTTAGAATTCATATTTATATTTGATTAAATTAGCACAATTTTTGGTTAAAAAAAGGTTTCGAACTTTCAGAAACAAAGAAAATAGGGAAAAACCTAAAAATTGTACTGTTCACAAAAATAGCAGTATTTACTAATTATAAGAAAAAATCTCTTAAAACATCTTTATAACTTTAAGTAAGCACTTAATTATGATAATTTGGAGTTAGTATTTGGTCGTAGACCCCTTTTTGGCGAAAACGGTTTCGCATCTAGGTGGGATGGACTCTACCATGTCATGGCACCGCTTTACCGGGATCTGCCCCCAAATTTCTTGGAAAACGTGCCAAAAATAAGCTTTGCTCCTTTGCGACGCTTTTTTAATGTTCCTCGATGATTTTCAAATGGGATTTAAATCTGGTGGTGGAGCTGACCATGACATAACGTCGATCCCTTCTACTCCAAACTAAAGTTTATCGTGTATATTTGGACGTTGCTCGTGTGTTTTGGATGGTAGTCCTGCTAAAATGTCCTTTTTTTTAAACATATTCCAAGCAGAATACGTCAGCATAACATTTTTCATTAATACCAGATACACAATGTGATTCATAATCCTATCGATTATATGAGTTAGACCAACACCGCTTTATAAAAACAGTCCCAAATCATGAACTTCAAGCCTTCACCCTTCACTGCCTTAAGCGTGTGGTTTTGATGGTTTTTAGATTTTTTTTGGACGACTGAGATACTATCTGGACCCTTCTCCACCAAAAAAGACAATTTTACTTTCGTTTGTCCAGAAATTATTTTGCCACTTCGCTGCAGGCCCCTTTAAATGAATTTTGGCAAAGTCCATGCTTACTTCTATGTGTTTAAAACTTTACAAAAGGACTTTTCTAGGACTTTTTGCACCTAATTTTTGTTCTAGAAGACTTTGCCTATTCTTGACATTGCTTTTCAAAAACTTGGGTTGTCCTTTTTATTTATTTGGAGGATGTAAAAGGGTTAGCTCTGCTGTATCGAAGGATGAGTCGGTCATGTAAAGTCGTTGTTGCATCTTTTACGCCAAGTGTATCTTTCTTTATTTGCTTATTTATGGCATAACACATCATTAATGAAAACTATCCTACTAAATTTTGAACCTCCTTGCAAGTTTTACCATTTTTTCGATGGTTTTGTATTCACCCCCATTTCTCACTCCAGTAAGGCAGGCCTCCACCCACAAACAAAAAATTTTTACCAATATTTTAGATTATTCTAATGTAAATAATAATAAACAAAAGTAATTAACTAAATTAAACTTACTTTTCCCAAATTTGTTGATTTTTTCTACAATTTTCGTGAACTCGAAGTAAAAACTGCTATTTTTGTGAACAAGGAAATTTTCGTGCAAAATGACAAAAGTTTGAAAAAAACGCCTAAATATAGCGAAACTAACGGAATTTTTTGGTTTTTCTTATGTCTATATTCCATTTAATAAAAACAAAGTCCAAGAGTTATATCTGTAGGAAGGAATATGCGAAAAGGATCACGTTTTCCGTTAGCATGTACTGCACTGCTATTTTTGTGAACACAGCTGTAACTAAGGAGTATATATGTATGATTCTTCATAACAAACTTAAAAATGCCTTTTCTGTTTAAGTTGAAAATAATACATATATGTGCATATCATATATAATAATGTATGTATAAGTTTTGTATGATTAAAAATATTTATATTTGTTCCACAAAAAAAACACAACGAGTGATCGTTGCTGTCGGAAATAAGTAATTGAGGCACAAACCTGTTGAAATTTCAGCTCATTGATGGCTCATTGACCATGACGAATATAGTTTTTTTTTTCTTTTTTTTTTTGGTACACTGATGCTTAAAGGGATTAAAGATGCGAATGACACCACGGTAAGCGGCAGCGGATTGAACACGATCATCAATAATAGTATCATGGGACCAAACGCAAAAATAGAAGCTTTCGTCGGTCGATCTATGAAAAAGGGGATGATAAAAAAAAAAAGGAAATAAAAAAAAAAAAACAAAAGAAAATCGTTTCATTTACTTACATCAGGATCTACATCATAGACCTGGAGCAGTCGTATTCCATGTTCTGTCTGATAGTCCACTTCTGCATCTAATCAAAGTTTTTATTTTACAGAAACATAGATGGATATCCGATCCTTGATCACAGTGGCAAAGACCAATTGGTTTCTATACACAGAAAAAATGGATTTAATTGCACTCCAAATATCTGATGATTATGATCCTCGTAAACATGATAGCTGTAAAGGACACAAAAAGACCATCATTTTTGGTTATGGGATATAAAACCTTGCCTTGTTGTTTGCCTCACCTATATTTGTATAATGGTTGAAACATCTTATAGGTGCTTTGGTCATTTGCGAGTTCTAGAGAAGAAAATATGTCTGTAATTATAAATTTAAATTGCAAAAATTAATAAGGATCAATAAGGTTATTTAAAGATATAAATATAATTGTTTAAATAGTAATAAAGAAAGATCTACTCACCGATCGATTTTTTTTTTTTTTGGTCTATGTGTGTGTGTGTGCTTGTGTGGTGTGTGTGTGTGTGCGTGTGTGCGTGTGTGTGGTGTGTGTGTGTGTGCGTGTGTGTGTGTGTCTATGTGTGTGTGTCTATGTGTGTGTGTCTATGTGTGTGTGTCTATGTGTGTGTGTGTGTCTATGTGTGTGTGTGTGTGTGTGTTTCAATTTTTTTGTTATTAATTAAAATTTTGGCATTTTGGGGGAACCAATTTCTTTTCTCCTCTTTTTCGAAGTCCTCGTTGGACTCATGTTGGTCTTCGTACAAAATGTCTCCCAAATTTTCCTAATTTTTTCTCCTTGCATTTTCGTATAATCGTATTCCGTCATGCCATTGAAAATTTGATTTCGCAATTCTATTATATTTTTTATGTAACCATCTGTTTGATTCTTGCACTTCATATTGTGATTTTGTAACAAATAATCCGTCAAACATTTGCGATGACATCTGTCACATTCAAATAAAGATTGATTACATAAATTTGACATAACACATTTGATTCCGTGCATTGTCATGTCCGTAATATTAATACACTTCATGCATAATATGCAAATACTTCTCCCATTCTTTAATTTTTTATATTGGTGAAGTAAAATTTTGGATATTTCCGTAGTTGCATCAATTATTTGCACTACTTTATTTAAATTTGTAATCAAAGTTTCATCAATAGAAGTAATGGCTTTATCGAAATTCATTAGTGATGTAACATTTTCTTCGTTAACATCCGATGATACTCCTGTGCCATGCCCAACATAATTATTTAAATATCTTTGTAGATCCCAATTATTATTGGTACTACATGATGGCAATTCTGAAAAATCCAAAAATATGCAAAAAATGTTAATTCACTCGAATGGCAACCTTACTCATGGACATAAATATTCGATGTTGTCCAATTGATTTGATACAATCGCCAGCTGGGGAAATCCATTCCTGAATTGGTGGAAATGTTTACCGTTTCAAGAAAACCGATATATAACATTCTCAGTCGCGCGGAAAATGAAGGAAGACTTGAGGCAAAGAGCGGAGGTGGCCGGAAAAAAAAGATATCCGATCGGGCAAACCGCATTATTATGCGAAAGATCAAATCAAATCCGCAAATCTTGGTCGGAACTCTCGTTTGCTCTAACCATGGTCAGGCAATCAGAGGAGTATTGGAAAGAAGTCATATTTTGCGACGAGACAAAAATAATGTTGTATTACAACAAAAGTCCACCCAAAGTATGGCGAAAGGTCTCTAAAGCTTACGAAAAAGCGAATATCATTCAAACAGTCAAGTTTGGAAAATTGTCGGTTATGGTTTGGGGGTGCATATCCAACCAAGGAGTTGGTGAACTGGTATTCATCGAAGACACCATGAATGCGGAGCAATATCTTCAAACTTTGAAGTCAAATTTACACCCGAGTGCGACCAAATTTGGCTTTATTAACGAGAATAGGCCAACGTTTAAATTTTATCAGGATGACGATCCGAAACTTAGGGAGTTCTATGTACGCAATTGGCTCCTTTACCATTGTGGAAAGATATTAGATAAAATAGATATTTTGTAAAATGGGTCGCGAAAAACCTTTTACCGATTTTGAAAAAGGGCTAATAAAGGGCTATATTGAATCTGGCCAAAAACATCATGAAATAGCAACGAAAATTGGTCGAAATCAAAGCGCTATTAGTAATTTTCTACGTAATGAGGCAAATTAGGGGAAAAATATGAATGGAGGAAAAAAAGTATGCAACAACAGCATCGGAGAGACGACTTATTCTTTGAACTGCGTCAAATTCTCGCCTCTCCGCCAGCAAAATCAGGGGAAAAAAGCAGTGTAAATGCTAGTTTGGCAACAGTCAAACGAATTATTTAGATTGCCAAACACTTAAAGAGGTTAAAAATAAAGAAAAAAAAACCCCTCTGAATGGTATCCGTTAAGAAGCACGACTTCGATTTGCCCGGTAACACATGACCTGGCTCAAGGAGTGGAAGGCTGTGGTCTTTTCCGACGAAAAAAATTTCATCCTCGATGGACCAGATGGATATAACTTTTATTTTCATGACATGCGAAAGGAGGAATGCTTTTTAAGTCGCCATCACACTCTAATGTGTATAAGATAGTGCTGCAAAATGCTTTTCCCCAGTTTTCGGAAATTTTTGGACGTATTCCATGGACTTACCAACATGACAACCACACTGCCCGTGTTGTAAAACAGTGGATAAAAGAACAAAATGTTAAATTGCTCGAATGGCCACCATACTCCTCGGACATAAATATTATCGAAAACATTTGGGGACTTTTAAAAAGAAGAGTTTATGAAGGGGGAAGACAGTTTAATGACCCTGGGACCCTGGTAGAAGCAATTTTAAAAACCCTGGGCAATAATTTCCTTAAATGAAATTGAAAAATTGTACGATTCCCTACCAAATTATATGTTCGAAATTATAAAGAATAAGGGTGGATATACAAAATACTAAATCAAACTTAATAATTATCTTTTATTGTTTAAGTCACCCAGAGCTCTGAAATTTTGGTAAATGTAAGTTTTTTTTCTTAGTTTTGGTAATCAAACCTATTCAGTTGAGTCAAAAAAAAAGGGGTTTTTTTGTTATGTTTTTGAAAAAATTTAAAAAAAAATATATATATATATAAAAACAAAACATATAAATCTGAAATTTTTCTATTTCATAAATGATAGATTTATTTGTAAAATAAAATTTATTTTGTGTAAATCGGAATGCTAGTTATAGAGATATAACATGTTGAACATTAAAAAAAAAGTCAAACCTATTCAGTTGAGCGGCACTGTACACCACCCCAGAGGCCAAATCTTAACCGAATCGAAAATGCGTGTTCCTACTTAAAAAAAAAGTAATCGCAAAAAAGGAGTCCAACGAACCGCGGACAGTTAAAAGCTTTCGTAATGGAAGAGTGGCAAAAGATACCCTTAGACTACCTTCAAAATTAATTTTTTAATTGTTTCACTCACCATCAGGATAATCATCAATAGCGTCCGTCACAATGTCATCAAACAGAGAGCGTTGAATTATAATTTCATCAGGTGAATCATTTGATGAATCATTAGTGGCAGAAATCATAGTGACATCTTGGACCGATAAATCTAATATATTATGAACTTCGATGTCGTTGGTTGTTAACGCTTCATTCCTGGAATCTTTTGTAAGATTTAGAATTTCACCTTCAGCTACAAATAGGTAGAAAAAAAAAAAAATAATAGAAAATTGGAATTAAAGTGTCGACATTTGTCAAAGAGAGAAAATAAGAATAAGAAGAAGAAGAAAAATTTGAAGCGGAGGCCATCTTTCTGTCTCAATTTATTTTATTGGACAAAAAAAAAAAAAAAATGACTTGATTACTTACGAAATGGTCGTGAACAACTAGGCGGTTCATGTAATTTGGCACCATGTGCCGGATTATTATTCTTTTCCGTTTTATTCATTTCACTTTGACGCGACATTTTACAACAAAGACAAAGTTTATTAAATACTTTCCACCAATGAACACTTTGGGACGCTTCTTCGATATCTTTTAATTATGGCGTCGCGATCATGATAGTGGTGACAAATTCATCGATGGATTTATCGATATAATATAATATATTGATGAAAATTTTACAGATACCGATATATCGGATCTCCTTTGTTGGGGAAAAAAACGACGAATTTTTTGGTTTTTTTGAAAATTAATACTTATTATAATTGTAGCATGTTCTGTAATAACAAGTGGTCACTGTGTACACAGTGAAGCACGTAAAACATATAATGAAGAAAATGTAACAATGTAACATAATACAAATCCTCACTCTTACAAATTACAATATATAGCTTTGATTATATATTTTAAATATAAGCAGATCTCTCCTGCTTCCGGCGTCACTGGCAGCGCAGTTACACGATCTTAGCTAAGAATTAAAAAACCTTTGTTTAAGAATCAAGATTTATTCAATAAAAGTCAGATATAGAGGAAACATAAAATAAAGAAATTTCAATGCATCCATCGATAGTATCGATGGAAAAATAAAGATTAAAGCAATCATCGTTGAATTCCCAGCTCTAGTCGCGATCGTGTGCTTTTGGCGGCAATATCACCTAACTTTGGCGTGGGTATCGCTTGCATATCGAATATTGTTTAACACTATTTTTTTTGCGGGATAATAATATTGGGAAAATAATATGGGGAGAATAATCTAAAAATGGAGAAGAAATAATGGTAAAATAATATACAGCGTTCTGATTGGTTATCCAACCAGAATATATATGAACCAAATTAACAATCAGTACAGTTATTGAAATCGTGTTCTGATTGGTTATCCAACCAGAATATATATGAACCAATTGACAATCAGTTCAGTTATTCCAATAGCGTTCAAATATTTACTCCACTTTTTTGCTTCCCATTGGAAATTTGTAAATAGGAAAATAAAACAAATTGATTTAACAATTAAGCAATTAAAATGAGAACATTTTATTGTCTTCAGTGACATATTTGTTAGGAACAATTTAAAAAAGTTACAACTACTTTTTATGGAACACTTGAGAAAACTTACAACTAATTTTTGGTAAAATGAAAGAAAATTAAATAACAATTAATATATAAAAATGGAGAAATGAAACTAATTTGCTAAAAATGGAAAAAAATTACAACTAATATTTTACAAAAGTGGACTACAACTAATTTTTAAACAATGGATATAAATTAAATAATAAAATTGCGCTTTCAAAAGCAGCCATCAAATTATCCTCCTCAGTCAAATCATCGCTTACATTGGAATGCAATGATTTCATTAAATATATCCAAATTTCACCTATTCCCTCAAGGAGATCGTTATTAACAAAATTTATTCTAATTATTTTGGATAAATTACATGATTTTCTATAATAGTTTTCAATGCGCCTAAGCATACAAATAATATTTTTTACCTCTGGAAAAACTGTAGCCCGAAGACTTTGCGGAATTAATTCTAAACCATTTTTAATTTCTTCAAAATTACAATTCATTTTATAATTCTCATTATAAAGACGCGCTAAACCTATATCCAAAATTTTCTTGTTTAAAAGCAACCGTCGGAAATGGGTTACATCATAAATATATGGCACCGGCGAATTATATAATGATCTGGCCTTGACATTGGCACCACAATTATCACATACAAAGGCCACCAAGTTATCAGCCATTTTAGCAATTTTGATGCTGTCAACCAAATATTCAATTAATTCCGCAATAAAGTCTCCTTTTGCACTGCTCCCAGAAATTAGCCGGGCAAAAAGAACTGAACTTTTTTCCCAATTTAAATCCGTGGCCATTGCCACAAACAATCCCATGTGAAAGGTTCGTTGATTCTAAATAGGAATAAAAAAAAAGATCAAATAATGGAACGTATTACAAAAATATTGAAAAATTAATGAAAAATGGAAAATATTCAAAATTATATATCATCATGTCATAAATTTTATCTAAATATTCAAAGGGATTTTTAAATTAAATTTTCGACCACCCAACAATGGAAATATAACATTTGGTCTCTCTAATTATGTATTAATAAAGTCAATCTATACGGCCACACGTGTATGTAGTTCGTTATTCTGTCTACGAATCTCATATTGTGTGCACGTGATGTGACGATGTAGGATGAAATAATATTGTAATTGAATCTCCAAATTTACTTATTGCCCAAGGACAGATTGTAAATAAAAAAACATGTAAAAAAAAATACATATTGATAGTGTGAGAAAATCATTATAAATCATAAAAGAAATCTTATGATTTTGTAACAAATAATCCGTCAAACATTTCCAATGACATCTGTCACATTCAAATAGAGATTGGTTACATAAATTTGACATTACACACATTGTACACTGTGCATTGCCATGTTAAAAGCATTTACACATTTTACAATGGTTCTCCCGTTCTTTAATTTCTTGTATTGGTGAAGCAATATTTTTTAGATATTTCAGTAGTCGCATTTATCATTTGAATTATACGGACTTTGTAAATTAAGCTAAAAAATCCATCAAACTCATAGAATGACTGATGAGAAAAAGAAAAGCGCCTAAACATTGTAGGCATGAGCCGTGCCATAATGAAATAACATAAGGTGCAATAAGTGCGAGTGAAATGAAGTAGACTATTGAGTCTCGGTGTTTCAATTAAGTCATAATATTAAATAGACGAAATTATTTCTTAACATTTCTGTATTCATTGTATACATCTATATACATTGAAAATAGCCACATTGAACGAAGCCATTTATAATAACATATAAGGACATTGAGGGGGAAGGGCGGACGAAACGAAGAAAAAGAAAGGACTAAGACATTGGCATATACATAATTGGGGGGGGGGGGGGGGGGGGGGACGACCAAATTAAAAAAAAAAAAAAACCAACATTTTTTTGTTTTTTTTTTAAATTAAATACCTTTTTGATAGTATTGCGGGGATACAATTCATCAAATGAAATGAAAAATGGTACATTTTGAAAAAAACGTAAGCCATTTATATTATTATATATGTGCAATTTTGAATTACTATCAGGCAGTATTTCATCCAGAACTTTTCTCATCTCCGCTTCATCAAAGTCCTGGAGGACCGTAATACAGGAAGTATCCAATTTGTTAAATAGAATCGACATTGTTATTATATTTTTTGTTAGATTTTTGCTTGTTAGTTTTTAAACCTGAAAGAGAACTTGACGCTGCCGATGTTAAAGAAAGAATGTACAGGTTACCGGTGGGATGAAAGCTTCGGTATCATAAACGCAGCAATGCTTTCGATAATCTTTTAGCGTCGATATTTTATGAATTACATGCCTGTACTCAAAATGAGTTTGGCATCGATGTTATCGTTACTATTTATCGAAATATGCAATTGCAAAATTATTACTTGAATTTTGCAAATATTCAATGAAACATAAAAATGACAATTAGGAGGAAAGTAATCAAAATTAAAAAAGGAAAAAAAAAATTCAAATTTAAAAAACCAATAATTTTTTTTATCAGATCGAAATTTGTGCAATTCAAATTTGCTCTCCCAAAAGATGAAGCTTCCAAATTTTGCTCTCCCAAAAAATGCGCTGTTCAAATTTGCTCTCCCAAATTTGCGTTGTCCAAATTTGCTCACCCAAATTTAAAGCTTCCAAATTTTGCTCTCCCAAAATTGTGCTGTTCAAATTTGCTCTCCCAAATTTGCGTTGTCCAAATTTGCTCACCCAAATTTGAAGCTTCCAAATTTGAAGCTTCCAAAATTGTGCTGTTCAAATTTGCTCTCCCAAATTTGCGTTGTCCAAATTTGCTCACCCAAATTTGAAGCTTCCAAATTTGAAGCTTCCAAAATTGTGCTGTTCAAATTTGCTCTCCCAAATTTGCGTTGTCCAAATTTGCTCACCCAAATTTGAAGCTTCCAAATTTGAAGCATCCAAATTTGAAGCTTCCAAATTTGAAGCTTCCAAATTTGAAGCTTCCAAATTTGAAGCTTCCAAAATTTAGAAAACAATAGAGGGAGCCAGCAAAATTCTAGATTTCGCTGTTTTTTTTTTTTCAATTTTTTTATTCTTACGCCTCAAATTGAAAAAATTTTCGTTTATGGGAAATTTGTTTTTTTAACAAGCTTTAAAAAAATGTTTAAAAGTTTTCTTTTAATTCCTATTAATTGATATGCTGGTGTTAAGCAGCTTTGCATTAAACATTTATTAAAAATTTTTCTTGTTGGACTGCCCTTTGCAATTGTGGATTCACTAAACATTCTTCTTATAATAAATCTTTGGATCGTTGTTTAATTTTTGGGGGCTGTTTTAAATAGATTTAGTTTAATTTGGCATATTATCATCATCCACAACCACCAGTGACTGGTAAAGAATAAGGCTTATAGTTAACATTACCTTTTTCTTTTTTTCTTTGTATTATTACTTTTAGCAGCCATTATTATGCATTAATTTGCCAGAGCTTTTTCAATTTCCATTTGCCATTTACACTCTCTTTCTATGTCAACTCCTTCACCCTCCTTCTCGCATTTTGTGCCGCCTTAACGAATTTCTCTTTTTTAAAAGCTCTGCTCTGTAAACAAAAAAAAAATTTACTCCACATACATAAATGTTAGGATTAAGCTAGATCTGGATTATTTCAAAATGAAATTACTTGCAAAGTGGTTAAAATGCTTATAGCTTAAAATCCAGCTTATTTCAAAATTCAAAAAGCTTATCTTGGCTTTGAAAAAAATTTCTAAATAAAGATTTTTTTTTTTTTTTTAGAGATTATAAAAAGCATTTTTATGATGATTTAAAGAAGAAAATCAAACTTAAATTAATATTTCTCGGTGACTCTTGGTATTTTGTGCCATTTTGTGCCTAAATTTATGGTTATATTTTGTATTAACACTTGATAATTATTATGTTGAAATTTTGAAATTACTTAAGTATTGAAGAAATTGTTACTCAATTTGCAAAAATTCATTTCATAAATTGGAAGAAAAAGGAAAATACTTTCCAGTTTTGGGCCGAGGTCCTTAATTATTAGGATTTTGGCGGAAACAACACTTTTCGGCAGCTAGCGTTATTTGCTATACACATTCTATCGGTTCCTTGGTCGAATACTGATGTTAAACGCATATTTAGCGAAGTTAACATTGTTAAAAGTAAATTGCGAAATCAATTAAATGTTAAACGTTTGAACGCAATTTTACGTAAAGGGTTTATTTATGAAATGATTGGTTATTTAGTGTATACTTAATATATTCCTTTTAATTGTACAGATATGGATTACGCCGCCATGGCGCCAAGTACCTGTAAAGTACTTATCTTTAATTAAAGGCTCTAACAAATATGAAGAAACAAATAACAAAATTGATGACATAATTTCATTAATATAATGTGATATACATCAATAATCAAGTGTTTTTTATAGTTAACTTATTTTTTTAATATTTAGCTTATTCTAGCTTATTTTTTCCTTAAATCTAGCTTATGGTGACTCTGAATCATAAATGTTAGGACAGGTTATGGTTGTTTTTCAAAGAGAATGGGCATATTAAACACACTCAACTAATTATATATCATAATACATATACATACAGTGTTGGAAAAAATAATAGAAACGGCAATCGCATTTCTTTTCAAAGTCATAATTTTTACGTTTATAGGAATTTTATAGGAATAGAAACGCACCTATTTTTTTTTCATAGAAATTAGAAAATTTTTTTTAAAATTATTATTTGGTTTTCATTAGTTACTTTTTCTTAGAAAGATTTAAAATATTTCCTTTTTTTTGTGTTATGGGTTTGATTATGTCAATATTATATGCAGAATGCATCTCTGCAGCCATTGGTCCGGGCAGGAAAGGACAACTATTCAAAATTTGAAAAATTGATAATCCTTCCAAATCGGAAATGACAGGTTTTATGAACTCCTTCAAAAAACAAGGTACTTAACCAATACTTTTAATTTTAAAAAGGACTAAAGCGAGCGAAAACGTGGCTCCTCAGAGTAATTCCGACGAGATGGTCAAGCAAGAATAAAAAGAAAACCTTTTATTTTATCAAAGGAGTCAAAAAATAAATTGAAAGTCCTAGTGAGCAGTCAAACCATCCTATCTAGACGGATACCTATGGGCTAAAGAGTGCACAGTCCCAGGAATGCACCTTGATTGAGCAAAAAGGATATTAGTCGCATACTGCCATTTGTCATGAAGCATTCACTAATGCCAAATTGAAAATTTGTCTTTTTTTAAGACGAAATAACGGTTAATTTGATTATATCTAATGGCTATGTGTACGAAAAATACCAAAAAACCACTACATTTGATCCAAATCATACATTGATGACCATTAAGCACTGAGGTGGTATTAAAATACTATGGGACATACTTTTCGCCATCAAGGGTTGGTCTCCTATTTTGGATAAAAGAGAAAATAAGTGCCGTGGACTACGTCAATATACTAAATTATATAATGCTCCCATATACTGATGACAATATTCCAATAAAATGGGAGTTTCAGCAGGATAACGATCCCAATCGCTTGTCCAAGCCAGCTAACACATTTCTTCAGGATTTAAATGTGGGTGTTATGGGTTCGTTCCCAGACTTAAACCACATGGAAAACCTTTTGGGCATCTTGTAAAAACACAACTCGTGCTAAAAGTCAAATAACAAAAAGTACTTGTGGAAAAAACTCGAAAAATAGTGGTAATCCTTTGATCCTGCAGTTTCTGTCAAGTTATTAGGCTCCACGGGGCGTCGCTGCAGCCAAATGCTCAAACATAATGGCAGAACCATAAAACATTAAAATATTTATTATTTTTTAGTTGGAATTTGTAAAAGATTAGAAAATTTTTTTTTTATTTTTTAGTGATAGGTTCAGCGTTTCTATTTTTTTTTCCAAGGGGAGAAATATTACCCCTTCGTTTTTTTATTATGAATATGTTTACAAAGCGGAAACTATTGAATTTTGAATGGTTGGGTTGTTTTCTTTAAAAAAACACATTTACTTTCAAAATCGGTCGGGTTTAAACCGAGACACACCCAAAAGAGCAAAAATTCCATGCCGTTTCTATTATTTCTTCCAACACTGTAGGTATATATAGAGCCGATATTCGTTGGACTTGTTTTGTTTTGTGTTGTATTTTTCTTTTTGTTCCTCATCTTTTGTAAGCAGGTTATAAACTCGATCAATTTAACTGATGATGATATTTAAAACGTTGAACGTTAATCTCTATCCATCCATGTGCGCTCGGTCAGGGTGACATGTGAAAAACTTTATTAAATATTACATTAAAAAGATATACACAAAAAAATTAATGATCGCAAACGGAATGAACCGACTCCACCGGCCGACCAATTACCTTTTTGCGGAACAGAAATGAAAATGACAAACAATTTAACCCGCATTTGTGCATCTAACCTTGCCTCTGGAAATAAAGGTTAAACTCTAGTCAAACTGCGATTCAGAGGTTATGTATGAATGTATATTTATGTATACATACATATGTACAGTGAATGTCACTGAAAATCGTACACATGAACAATTTTCATCACCGAGCAAAAATAAGCATGTTCCAAAAATCAGAAAAATTTAAGAAAATCAGTATTGGTTCGTTAACATATTATCTTAATAATAAAATAAAAAACGAGTCAAACTTCATTGAAAAATTTAGGAAAAAAAAACATTTGATGTACAAAGTCCAAAAATGTATCGGTCACTCAAAATCGTACAGCAGCATTTTTTTAAAATATTGTTAAAACTAATGCTAGAATCATATATTTTTGTGTTTTGTTTGACTGCCCTTTGCATTTGTAAAAGCCTCAATCCTTTTTGGCATTGAGTCTACCAACTTTTCAGTCCTTTTGACACTGATTTTGTCCCACTCCTTAGAAGGAGCCTTCTTGAAGTCATCCTTTTTTGGAACCTTAAAGTTTCCAATTTTTTGTTCAAGAATAAGCCAAAGATGTTTGATGACATTCATATCGGATGACTAGGCGGAAGTTTCCATTACTTTTGGACAGTTGCATAGCTCCCATGTATTGGAGTTTAAGGCGGCGTGTGTGGGACCATTATCTAAATACTGCTTAAAAGTGCTTCGAATTCATAATTTCTCGGAACTTGGTATTAAATTTGACTTAAGGATGTTTATATATCCAATCTGGATCAATATTTGTCCAATAAAAATTAAATTACTGATTTTTATAGCTGACATACATCCCTAGGCCATAACCGACCTACCACCGCGTTTGACAGTTGCACGTAATTTGGCCATATCTACTTGTGTATTCGGTTTTTTTTATAGAATCTGCTTGTTAACAGATGCAAAAATGTTGAACTTCGATTCATTCTAGAAAACATCGTATTTCCTAACTCCTTCAGCTTAGATTGGAACTCCCGAGCAAACTGCAGTAGTCTCTGCCGATACGATCATATTGGTATGGCTTGTTGCATGCGATAATCGTTAGTATGAAGCAACCTTTTAATTGTGGATTCACTAACATTCTTTTACTAATAAATTTTTTGGATCCTTGCTTATTTTTGGGACTGACTTGAATAGATTTAGTTTAATTTGGCATATTATCCACAACCACCGGTGACTGTCAGCTTTGTATTTGACGGAATTCGGACTTTATTAAAGACAGTATTTTCATATTTATGTCTTTTAATGATGTAATGGATAGTGCTTTGATGTCTGTTAAGCACTCCTGTTATTTCGTTACAAGATTTTCCCTTGTCATAATGGAAAATTACGCATACGTTCCTTAGGAGATACTTGCTTCATTTTCTTCAAAAATTAACCCTAAAACTGAATAAAACTACCGGAAAACCACAAAAAACAACTTCTAGTATAATTTTGGAAAAGTTCAATAACAAATTTTTCGTTCATCAATGGATATTTTAAGAAATGATCAGCTGTACGATTTTCGGTGACGCATCATTTTTCGTACAACAAAGAGTATTTTCAAATTTTCGGAAAAAGTAACCCATTTTTCGCACTTTTTTTTACATTTTATAAAAGTAATCTATATTATTATTATGTAAAACTATAATTTGCATGCATCCAATTGTTAGTTTAGCAATGAGCTAACAAAATGCAAGAAATAAGTTGCTGTACGATTTTCAGTGACATTCACTGTATGTATGTATGTTTGTATGTACATACATATGTATGTACATATTGTTTGCTTCTCGTTTAATGTCATATTTGACTGTCGTCGAGTTTGGTCTTGTTTTTTATTACTCTTTAATCCGAAAAAGATACATATCTATTTAAATTGAATTAGTGTGTTAATGTTTAATCAAAATTACAGCGCCTGTGATTAAGTGGTAAAACACACAATAAATAATTCTTTTGCAATTTATGCCATTTTTTTTTGTGTGACTGTGTTAGAAGTTCAATGTATTCTGAAAAGGAGAATAATTCATGTTGATATGGTAAGCTAAATACATCAATACATATGAATGTACATACATACATACATACATATGTGTATAAGTAATTTTTTTTTCTTATTTTAAAGACCAACTGGGGGCGCTATAAACTCTTAGTGAATCTACGTTTTGCCAAAGTAAATGTTTGTTGGTATCTTAAAGGGAGAGAGTTGGAAGTTTCGAGAAAGAACGTAAAAGAGAGAACGCTTGTTATTTTATATGTATTTGTATGTGTGAACCAAACCGGGGCATAAGTATATAAACCGTCATGAGCGGCCGCTGTTATTTAGTTGCATTTATAAACTTCTGCTGTGCAGAGCTTGGTTGGAAGAAAACAGAAACGAAGAAGTTAAATATCGAAGGAAGAACAAAAATTCAAAATGTCTATCGTTCCACTCTTGAATTTGGCCCGTGATCTGGACCATGAGTACCGCTCAAACGATTGGGATCACTTTGTGGATGATGATTTTGGTTTTGGTGTCCATGCTCACGAGCTTTTCCATCGTCCACGTTTGATGTTGCCCCCAATCTATGGTGGAGGAATTGGTCGTCGCCGCTACTTGCCATATGAGCGTAGCCATCATCATCCCCATCACCAGGTGGTGCCACGTCGTCGTTCCACTGGGGGCCAGAGCTCGCTGTTGCCGACCGTTGGAAAAGATGGCTTCCAGGTCTGCATGGATGTGTCGCAATTTAAGCCCAACGAGTTGACCGTAAAAGTCGTAGATAAAACCGTAGTGGTTGAGGGCAAACATGAGGAGCGCGAGGACGGTCATGGTCTCATTCAGCGTCACTTCGTTCGCAAATATACGCTGCCTAAGGACTTTGATCCCAATGAGGTGGTCTCTACAGTCTCTTCAGACGGGGTACTAACACTTAAGGCACCCCCGCCGCCCACCAAAGAACAGTCAAAACCAGAACGCATTGTGCAGATCCAACAAACCGGTCCTGCGCATTTAAGTGTCAAGGCCCCGCCGCTGAATCCCATAGAGGGTGCAACTGCAGATGGAAAGACTGAAAATGGCGCCGGTGAGAAAATGGAATTATGCAAGTAAAAGCAAAAAAAAAGGAAAAAATTTAGAGGAACAGCTAGGCTCTTAAAACAACAGTCCTTCTCACACGCATCTGCACATTCGACACAACTTCATCACATTATAAACTTAAGCAATTTTAAATGTACGATTTTTATTTAGACTATAGTTCTCCTAGCGCATACGAAATGTATTTCGCATTTATTTTTTACATTTATTTTTTTTTTTGAAACTTTTGTAATGTGAAACACAGGCAGAAATTAAAAAAAAAAAAAAAAAAAAAAGAATAAAGGCAGCAACAATTAGGAGTACCTAAAAACACTTATTTATACATACGGGCATTTGATTAATTGTTAGATGATTTGACAAATTCTTAATAACACTCTTTTTTTATACTTGATCCTATCGCAATTTGCGATAAATTTGGTGCAGAAATGCACAAAATATTAAAATTAAGCCAAAAATTAAAATGGAAATTGTAAGCCATTGCCCCACTAAAAGCTCATGTTAAGAGATGCATGGAACAAGGATGGCATCAATACGAATGTGATATCTTGCATTTAAAGTATACATATGTACATACATACATATATCTATGTTTATACCTATGTATACATGCATACATACATGCGTTTGCGGTAAGCAACGAATTTGCAAAATGTGCTTCAAAGTGGGTGAGATGGGATGAATATGTCTTTATCAGATATTTAAAATTGATGGAGTAGATGAAGTAGAAAAGAGAAGAGAAACTTTGTTGACAGTCGATAAATAAGTCGACTTGCATTTTATATTTAAGCATAATTAAAACCCTTGCAAAATAGTCCTTCTTTATGTTGATTAGAAGAATAGAGTTTTTGTTTCATCTGTCATCATACCTGTTTGGAGTTAGTTTAATATACAGACATAAAAAGCGAAAAAATTGTATTATTCTTTCTTATTGAAATTTACCTTCAACTTCCCTCTTTACGAAAATTACATTACATTCTTTTAAAGAACATGTTTTTGAAATTTAATTTTCAGCGCCAGTTTTAAATGTTTTTTGTTGTAGTCGATAAAAGCTTTCGCTAAAAAGCCCACGAATGGTAGGCACGTTTTAGCTTCCATCACATAGATGGCGCTAAAGTTTCACGTGTTACTTCTTTGACTAGATTTAAATCGTTTTGTTTTTGCGGCTGTGCGTTGAAACAATACAGGTCAATTTTTCAGTAACAAGTTATATAAATATTTATACCAAAACATTTACTTGTTGGCAGAGACAAATCTGCAGTTAGTAGTTTTAAATGAAGCAATCTCGATCTTAATATTTTTAGCATAACTTGCATGAGATGTCAATTTTAATACCCTCTTATAAAATTGGTCAGATATTTGTAACGCATAGAAATATACGTTTCCGACCCCATAAAGTATATGTATTCTTGATCAGCATCAACAGCCGAGTCGACTGAGACATGTCCGTCTGTCCGTCTGTCCGTCTGTCTGTTTGTTCGCAGCTTTTCGAACTTAATTTTTAAGCTACGTAGTTGAATCTTGGTAGTTAGCTTTCTTAAAGGTGTAGGCAGAGCCGAAGTTAGCTTCTTTGATATTTTTTTATAAATTAATTTATTTAAATACATTTTTATTTTATACAAATATAGAAATAAATAAATACAGTTTAAAGAAAAAACTTATTTAAAAAAAAAAAATAATAATAACAAAATAGGAAATCGACAATAGGAAATAAAAATGTGCAAATAACAAAAACGAAAATCTCTAATTGAGCAACAATATTGGCTGTGACGAGTGACTAATTGAGGGGCATAACAAATTAAAAATAACAAGTGATAAGTAAAAACGCAAAAAATATGTTGAAAATAAATAACGATAGAGTGGTTCAATAAATTACATAGACCATACGCAATACTCTTATATAAAAGAAATAGAGTAAATTGAATGGATGGCTGGATCAAAAGTGAAAAACAAATTCATCGGAAGTATAGACGGGGGTGTGATATGCAGTGACCTCAGTTTCAGCTTCATTCTTCTCCTGCTCCGTTAATCATTGGTAGCTTTGGGTAATTTGTTGAATCCAGGGCAAATATGCTGAAACTTTAACATAGACTCCCGGAATGTTTACTTGACCGCAACCAATGCCCCAAGATACAACACCGACGACGTTCCAAACGCCGTTCCTTTCACAAACTAATGGACCACCTCCGTCCCCTTTGCATGCATCTTTGCCTTCCTCACCTCCGGCACAGATGAAACCCGAATTTAGTTTATAACTATATCCGAGGCGTGTGTTCTTCAGCTGAGCCTCACACTGATGATGCGATAGTATAGGAACATCCACCTCCTTAAGAATATTTTGGTATTTTCCATGTTCTCCAAAAGCATCTTTACCCCAACCCGTGGTCCAACAACGAGCATTGGTAAAGTCAGAGTATTTATCAGGCAGACAGGCGGGGCTAATGTGTGGATTTTTCGTAAAGTCCACAGGATGATCTAACTTAAGTACGGCTAGATCATTGTCTAATGTGCCAGCATAGTACTCGGGGTGTATGTGAACAGAAACAACATCACGTTCTATGTAGGGGAAGAACTCAACATCATGGTTAACATCCCATTCTCCCAAGCGCACGCGTAAGTCAAAGCCGTTTTGTCTGGAAAAGTGGACGAATAAAAATATCTGTGGAGAAAAAAGATTCTCTTTCTTACGATTTAATACAATGGGCTGCCGAGATAATGTGCTGCGCATCAATTAGTGTCCCACCGCAGGCATAAATCGATTCCTTGGGATCCTTTTTTAAAATAGCCACATGCCACGGATATTCTCCAAATTCACTGTCGCCATCAACATAAACGGGATTTTTAATGCGTCCAGTGATGCCAGCAGCATTCCTAACGCCACATCGTCCCAGTTGAGATGAAGCTTGAGGGCGGAGTGGGCGTCGACAGCACACTTCATTAATGCGACAGGTCTTCTCCATAGGACGATTGCCGTAGTAGGCACGCTAAAAATTTAAGGAAATCATGAATAATCAACTTTTTAACATTTCAAGAGTGCATTTAAGAGGCCCGGGTCTTCATCATGATTACTATCGAAATGGTTACCTGCTCGGCTTTTGCTTTTCTTGTCCCCACACTATGCTCCTTGAACAACTCTGCCACTTTCTCATCTTTATGCTCCTTAGTGCTCCTTCGTCTGCGATCATGGGGAAATGTAATACGATCGCTGCCAGCTGCCTCACCCGGTGCTGGAGTGGGTACATTATGTAGAGGACCCAAATTCAAGTATTTGCCACGACGCTTTGACTGTGTTGTCCAATTGGGTTGACTTTGACTCACATTCACACTACGTTCCAAATACTGAGAGTATTCTCCATAATTGCCAAAACTGGCAGGGTCATAATTTAAATCAAGACCCGGACTCGATGGAAATATATCGTTCAATGAACTTTCGTAAGGGGAACTCTCATGGTGATGGTGATAGTGATGAAGCGAAGGGCTGTGATATTCAAATACGGGTGTACTGGGCACCATTTCGACACTAAAGTGTCCATTATTGTAGTAGTGCTCGTTGTGCGAGTGCTCATTGCCACTACTGTAGTGATCATGATGATGATAATGTGTGGTTTCAATAGGCTTCCTTTTAAAGAGGTCACCCACTTTCTGTATAAGATTTGCATTCGGTGTTACATGAAGATTAACCAGAGGTTTGACAACCTTTTCACCGTAATCCGTTTTGGCTACTTGCACAGATACCAATGGATTCACATTTACAAGACCCAAGTTCAAGCCATTGGGTCCTATAGAACCAAAATGGGGATTCTGTGCCGGATAATAATCTCCCAATACATTGGGCGGATAACCTCCGGAGCTCCCAGAGGTTGGGTAAGGTAAACCAAAGCTAACGCCATAGGTGGGCAGCACTTTGCGTTGAATTAACTCTATGGCCTGAAGAGCAGGCAAAGCTAGAGGCGACTGGCCCAGCAATGGAGCTTGACGCTGACAGAAAAGGGAAGGAGGCGAACAAATTAGATGAGGTCCATTCCATTGTAGTACATAAGACGTGCGTGTTGATCAACCCGTGCTTAGTTAACTTAGTTAGGATTAGTGACGAACTTCTGAGGTCTGGCAGCCAACGAGGAGCAAGGAGCTATCGAAGAGTTTTAGTGGACGAGCGTGATTGAGTTGGTTTGATTGGGTGCAAGTTTTATGTATTGTGTGTGGGGCTAGAAATTTTTTAGTTTCTCAACGTATGGTTTGAGCATTAGTCGGGCAAATTATATCAAGTCTACGTTAGTATAATAGCACACTTACCCCTTGGGCATCTACTGATAAGTCACTGGAGTCCTCGTCTTTGTTAATTTCGTCGGTTTGTCGTCGAGTGCGCTTCTTTTCATCAGTTAACTCCTTAGCATCTTTTGCTTTGTTTTCTTCTTTATGTGCCTTGGCTTCCGCTTTAACAGTGGTGTTTGTAACATCATCACTCAATGCTTCAATTTCTTTGCCCAAATTACGTGGGTCGATGGCTAAAATAAGATCGTCCTTACGACCAATGCGATCAGCAGCCGGGCACTGCGAAATTGGAACACATTGGCAATCAACAATTTGTTGCCTCGACGTGTCGTAATTGTTCTGTCCATATTGAGCACCATAACCGTCTGATAAGCCGTTGTAGTTACCAGAGGCCCCGCCATTTTGAAGCTCTTTTTTATAGTACTCCGGATTTTGGCTATGATAGCTGTTACTAGGTAAAGATCCAAATCCACTTTGGCTGTTTTGAGTAAAGCCAGAGTTGCTGCCAAAGCTACTCAGCCCAGACGAGGGCTTATAGATATCGCCATTAGGTTTCTGGGATAGTCCACTACCAAAGCCATTTTGAGAGAGAAGGCCACCCTGGGAAGCACCATTAAAACCGGCGGTAAAGGCATTCGACTGAGTGAATCCAGAAGTTGGGGAAGCCTGAGCTGTATATGTGGCTGAAGATTGAGCTAAAGCATTAAAATCTGTATTAATGGTTTGACCAGGCCCAATTGGAATGGGGACACTGGGTACTTTTACAGCACTGATACCGCCCTCACCGCCTTCCACATGATGGTAGTGATGATGAACATGCTGCTGAAGACCTGCATCAACAGGAGCTCCAATCACAACTTTGTTGGTAGAAGAAGAAGCCACTGAAGATGAGGAAGATTGTTGCGCTGAGTAAAAACCATTTAGAGAGGAATCAGCTCCTTTAATGCCATCAGTATTCTCAAAGTTGTATGGAGCAGATGATACACCACTGTTAAAAACAGGACCAACATTTGTTCCTCCCGGGTAAATAGGTCCAGGTGGCTTGCTATCATAAATTAGAGCTCCCGGAGGTGGCTTAGAGTAGATAATACCATCTGATGAACTGCCATCAATTGCTGAAGGTGGTGGATGCTCCAAATAGCTGGGTCCACTAGGTCTGTACGGTCCCGACATGATGGGCTTGTAAGAACCTTCGTAGCCTACCTTGCGGGGCGGTCCAAAGGAGTTTAAAGAGTTAGGCCCCATTAAGGGTCGTCCATTGAAATAGCTAGGCGGTGGCATAGGCTTAGGTGGCCCATATGGCCCTCCAAAACTACCAGACGGTGGGGGCGGTCCCTGAGCGTAAATCGTCGAATAGAACGGACGCTTCTCTTCAATATCATCGCAACTCATTAAGCCTAGTCCGCACAACTTATCCCGTATCAAATTCCGTGCTTGCAAATCATTACCCTGCTGCAGAGCTTGATCAATGTTACCATCCGCATAGACCGCATCGTATTCGCCCAATTGGCGTCCTTCCCGACGTGAGTTAATTAGTTGGTCAATTATTATGTCAATTTGGGTGTCATTTGAACTTATTTGTTGTTGTTCATGAACAGCATAATTGCGTCCTTGTGCCTCATTTGGTGCGTTTTCTACAGAACGTCTATTTAACATAGAGTCCCCATCCATAGGACCCCATTCGTTGCCCCAATTTATTTCTGTAGCAAAAGTGACTGAGGCTAGCAGAGGTACCAATCCTAGCAATGCCAAATAGCTATTCTTTATTCTCATATTGTGTATATCTGTAATGGGAGCGGAAAATTGAAGAAATTATATAACGAATGTTTTGACACCAATACCCACACATACAAATTTAAAACCTTTAGAGAAGATGGTCATTGTGCCAGTTTCCATTTCTCTACCCATTGTTTTCTTTGTCGGGTCCCTGTAGTAATCGCATAAAAACCGGTCTTAAAATCTTCACAATGACTCATGAACTACGACTACACGACTCCAGCAACTTCGCTTGGACTTTTACTTTCGTTCGAGGTCGCAGACCGTGAAGTAGTCCCCCTCCGTCTCTTGGCTAATGACTTGATTTGCTCGTTGCTTTTCTCTTACACTCTTTCTTTCGCATGAGGTAATTTGGTTTCAGAGATTTTGCAAGCCTATCGCTCAACTTGATCTCTCTTTTGCCGTGCCTCGACAGCTGCATCCGCTGTACTTTTTTCAGTCGAATGTACACTTCATGAGTTTGTGTTATGTCATTTCTTCGACTCTTTCAATTGAAGTAGAAGAAGTGTAGACGTTGTTTTTATGTAAAGTTGAAAAGTTAAAAGCCCCGGGAACACAACGAAAATTTTGTGCAGCGTTGCATTGCTAATTGCCGGTAGGATTTTTGTTAAACTAGGCGTGAGTCTTGCCAAGTTTTGTGACAGTGAAAGTTAAACTTTTTGTTGGATAGATGAACATTAAATCATTTCACTAGAATATTTTTTAAGTTTGTTTGGCAGGGCATAGTTGTTATGTCGATTCAGTAAACCGTGGACTTCTTGTTTTCCGTTACATTTCGTTCCTGTCAATACCATTGTCGTTGACGTATTCAATATCCATCTAATTCTCTTAAATGTATTATTGTATTATGATATAGAATGTATTATTGATATACAGATACCTTTTGTATGCCCCATTAATTTAGTCACAATCTAAATATTTAAATATTTGATGTCCAGATACCTTTCGTATGTCACATTTAATATAATTGTTAACTTTTTGAAACAAAAAAAAAAAAAAAAAAAAAAAACATAATCATTGCTTACTGACTTAAGAACGGCTACTAAGTCATTGAGTCAGTTACCGGATGCTCACTTACACTCACCTTATTTAAATAATTACAAATTTTTATAATCCTTTTGTTGTGTGTTATCCTTTCACTTTTTCACTATTTGTCTTGGGCCTATGTGCTTCGTTTGTCCACAGCTCACTGATTTGACTTTCCACTGCACTGCGGGTTTTATACGTACAAAAGCTGTGCGCGTCTGCGCGACGTCATTGACGTCGTCGATGCTTTGCGAATTATGGGCCCAAAACAAAACAACCAATAAGGCAAAGTTTGGCAACTATGAATGTATTTTTTGGTAGGTATTTCTAAAGCTCGGTAGTACTCATTTTTTGAAATGTCGTCTAGTCCATTTATTGGGTTTTTCTATAAGGCAGGTCTTTGAAGTCTGTGAGGGTCAACCTGATAAAAAATACATTATTGATGTTATTCTTTTTAATAATAAAAAAAAAAAAAAAACGTTTAACGTTTTTAACTTGTCTAACTTTGCTGTTTTAATGCATTTTATTTGTAAAATAAAGATTACAATTTTACAAGTACATATGAGTATCGTACAGATTTATTGAGGCTTTCCTACTTTAATTGCTATGTAAATATATCTCGAAGCAACTACTTAATTTATTTTGGTTAATATATAAATATTTGGGTAAAGCAAGGGTATGCTAAATATTCGAAGTTAGTTTGGCTTTCATTTATTATATTCATGTGGGTAGTGGACAAATATGTCAAAATTTTTACTAAACACTTCCCGGAAAGGCGCTACTCTGGGCAACTTGTTCGTTGTGCAATTTTATAATTGGGTCAAAATTAATAAAAAAAACGTTTTTTTTAACTTGTTCATTGCCCAAAACCGGATCTCGTACATATGCACATCATTCATTTTCATTTTCATTTCCACACTTATCAAGTTTGTTCCATATTTATAATTTTGTATTATTTTAACCCATGGTTGATGTAAACGTTATCGTTCATTCATTAGGTTGTTCAGACCGAGGAATTACCCGAAGATCATAAAAATTAGAGTCTAATCATTAAGTATTTGTTATTGGCATGCCGTAATGAATATGATCGTTATAATGATGTTTAGTCAATGATGTGGATTGAAGTGTATGATATTGACCTTCTCATAATTTGCTCGCTGTACGTTGAGTGACTTTTTATGTTAAACATTCCAAGAAAGTGGAGACGGGAAAATTATGCTAATCACTTTGGCCATTGGTAGGCAAAAAAAGAGGTTTATTTGCCAAACAACTTCGGGGTTTGAGTTGAATGAGCGGTGAGTAGAGCATTTGGCCATCGGGTTTTCCATGACTCATTCGATGTTAAGGTTGGCTAAAAGGAGGTACATACGTCGTGCTGTGTCCATTTTTCTTAACTTCACTGCTTAAACTGCAATTTCGCTACTGGTAAATACCCAAACGGCTGCTGTGATGGCCTGAACTTGAACTTAGGCCTTGTGGACGATTGTGGGATGACTGACGAATCTTGACACACGTTGAGCAGATCAACTTTACGTTTTGATCCACACTTGCAAATCTTTCACAAGTTCATCTTTTCAAACCATTTCTCAAATCGAAGGCCAGACCGATATCGGTGTCACAATTGCCCACACGGTACAATCATTGTAAACTTTTTGGCACACAACGTATCGATATATTTACCAAAGCAACACGCACATACAATACTACAGACTTAAGGGAAAAATTGCAATTACTATAACTTCTTTTTATACCCTGTACCCAGAGCGTAAAAGGGTATGTTAAAGTCGACAAAATGAATGTAACAGACAGAACATTTGCGACTCTATATTATAGCATGCGTTTCGCTGTTGCTGCATGTTAGGCAAATTTTCTATTAGATTAATGGCGATTTCAAGAGTGTTTGTATTATATATATGTATCTCCACTTGGTACAGGGTATACGCTATGTCGGCAAGGACAACTTGCTTGTTCATATTAAACAATCTCTTCGTGTTGAGATAATAATTAAAGTATATGGTGTCACAAACATTTTTTACAACGAAATCCATTACTGATAAACATAAAAATATTGGAATTGGGCTTTAAAATAATTTGGCATTTTTACACAAATTTGTGATTTTTAAAAATTTTGTAATTGACGGTGTTATGAATAGAAAATGTTGTATTGCAAATGTGTTAGGCTTTTCCCCATGTTGAAATGTGTTTGAAGGAGGGAAAATCCCGTAAAATAACTAACTCAATGTTTGGCTAAAAAATCAAAACTGCAACTTTTGTCCAATTGTAAGACTAGTCGATTCTCAGTTTTATTTCTACCTCTTAAGCCGGCAACGGGCTTCGGGGAAACCCCAGTCGAGTTTTTCGTTTTGTTTTGTTAACATATTTTAGTGTTTTTTGGTTTTGGATCTGCTTTGGTAGCTTACTTGGACTTGCATAATACATATCGCATTCGAGTGTGGCATGCCGCTGCTGCTGCGAGTATCTGTTGGTGTGATTGCATTGATCCGAGTGGGGGAACTGTTTTGGTGTTTGGCTTGGAGAATGATTCATTTGATTGAGTTTTGCCGGTATTTATGCGTTTTGATTAATTTTGCTTATGCTGCTTCACCACTGGAATGTGGAATTAGTTTTTTTTGCATTTTGTTTTGCTTTGTATTGTGGAGGCGTTTTCTTATTGTAATTTCGTGTGTTTGTTAGTCCGACTCCAATCGAGTCAAGGTCGTTTACCCATATTGTGCGACGGGCATGTTAAATTTCAGTTAAATTGTGAATCAAATTACATACACCTAATACTAAATATTTATCCATATAAATGTACATATGTATAACATTCGCATAACAGCACATTTTCATTGAGTTGTGTGAACATACATGTACATATGTATGTATGTACATACATATAATCCGGTGTCTAACTAGCTGTTAAATCTTAGTTACGGTATTATCGGGTCGGTGAGCTTTTTCACAAGAAACACCACAAGCTCCAATTGCACTAAAAGTGTTCCAATAATAAATTTGTCAATTTGAATTTTTTGAAATATCTTAATCACTGTATATTTGTAGAAATCAGCTGGCTGTCATTGAACTCTATAAAGCATTTATTACCTTAACTGACTATACTTCTCTACTATGCCTCCTCTTACATAATGCTCAGTCTCATTCAATTCACCCGCATGTTAACTTTGCCCTTTCACTAGATTACGTGTTCTCCTACCCTTTTTTGTCTTGGGCATTGCTTCTCCGCGCTCATTTAACATAGGTTTCTTGTGTTGCTCTTAACCGAATTAATTGAAACAAACTTGATGGTAGGCTTGGCTCAACTGGTTGAGCCACCATCAAAACGGTTAGACCTTCAATTAGCTGGTGACTCGACACAGTCAGAGTATTTTTTCTGTTCGGATAATACGTTTCCTTACTCAGATTACATAAAATATTAATTTTGTTTTTATTTTAACCAAGCTTCTGAACAATTTAAAAGCATATACCAAACCACGTAGTATGAGGCTAGCCTTTTAATTATTATTTTATTTTTGCTTTGGTTTTCTTATCCTTGATATCCTTGGGGCCACCCATGGCCAGGGTCGTCTCTTTGGTGTATGGATAATAGCATAACGGTACTCAGCAGAGCTCTGCTCTTTTGATGATAAACAAATGGACAAATGACAAACAAACCGATTACGCAGCGGTGTCCTGATGTAGTCCACCCTCTGTGACAATTGTGGTTGCAATGAACCCCAAAGAGTTACGAGAGTGAGACCATCGGGTATGACGGGAGAGCTGGAGTCTTTCCCTTTATTATGATTCAATTTCAATATAAATTCCCATTGCCAATTGCAGCCTTTTAGGCAGGTCCCCGCTCTAAATCGACGGCCCAAAAGGCGGCTTGGTTGTTTTGTCCGTCGTGCAAAAAATATTGCATCAGTTAGGGATCTGTAAATGACAAGTGAATAGAAAACTAAGGAGCTTACTTCAGTCTATGGGTTCATTTAATATTCTAATTAATGATAACAGAATGAAGATAGGAATACTAAAGGGGAGTGACGGGGATGATACTATGGCCTTTTTGCGTAATGAACTACAATTGACTTTACACTCTCAGCAACATTTTTGAAGTTCATTCTCCTTTTCATTGCATAAGGGAAAAACATCCTTCGTGTGCTTCAAGCTTCTGACCTCGTCGTTTATCCATCTTCTTGAATCATCCTGGGGTTCCAGAATCCCAATTTTATAAATTTCGTTGTGTTATTTGAAACTGTCAGTGAAAGACTGCAGCTTTCAACTATTGTTTTGTTTTATTGTTGCGTCATTTGAGAAGCAACATAGATAAAAGTGCCTTCTTGTCTCTCATAGTTTTTTTTTTTGCTACAGGTTGGTGACCTTCGGTTATTCCCCTTTTTTGAGCTTTGATTCAATGAGCGGTTTGTTTTACTATACTCGAGCACTTAAATTTCCCGAAACGTGTAACATATGTTCATTTAAGCAACCTTGAATTTATAACTTTTAATTTATTTCAATTGGATGCATTTAAGTAGCTTTAGACTTGGTCCAAAAAAAAAGCTTTAAGATTTAGAAATGCAAACTTTATTTTAACAATATCGTTATCTAGATATGGCAGAAAACGAAAGTAGAGTTTAAAAGACAGCGAAACAGCGAAACACGAAAAAATTAGCGAAAAATTTTGAAAGTTTTCGTCTTTGGCTTCATTGGCTGTATGTTATTCCTTTCGGTTGATTAGTTACGGAGAAGCAACACACGAGGAT
The DNA here is from genome assembly GCA_035045865.1 of Drosophila austrosaltans. Taxonomy (NCBI): domain Eukaryota; kingdom Metazoa; phylum Arthropoda; class Insecta; order Diptera; family Drosophilidae; genus Drosophila; species Drosophila austrosaltans. The sequence continues at coordinate 218,825 of JAWNOQ010000207.1, read as the reverse complement.
CAGGAGATGCGGCTACAGTCCATACCAAAGGCGGCTGTTGACGTATTACTTCGGTTGTGCGCAAAGCCGGGGCAACAATAGGTGTAATTAGACGACGATGATCGTGGACTACAGTTTGACTTTGATGCGAAATAGCTGTGGGGACGTGCTGGACAACTTCTCCCACTTTTGTTACTGTTGGCTCTTGAATAGTTAGTACTGTACGCAATCCCGATCGTGCGGCAAGAATAAGTGGTAAAGGGACAGATACTGGTACCGGAGAGAGTAGACCAGACAAAGAAGTTACAGGACTATCAGAGGACTCACTGCTACTAGTTGAGGATTGAGAAAGATCTCCTCCCGTTTCAACCGAAGCAACGGCACTGGAGCTACTACCCGCTGCCACTTTTGTTCCATCTTCTTCCGCAATGGGTAACAGCTGAGTCGACTTGGACGAGCTGAGAGCCACAAGATTGGAAGGCCATTCCAAAGTTTTCCCTTGCGAGGCTCGGACAAAAACCAACACAATGGCAAAAAAGGAAAGATACTGTTGGGAAACACGCTGCACTAAACGATTTATGTTATTTCATTTCAGAGGACTTACCACTTTAGCCATACTTTCAATATGCTGTCAAACGATTGACTGATATTGGATAAGCTGTAAAATTGCTTTTTATAGCACCGCAATGTCAATTCGCTTGACTAGTTATGGAAATGCTTCATTAAACCAGAAACTGAAATATTTATTAAAAAATTCTGACAAGAAATTTTAAACTATCCGTCGATCTTGTTCTTCCCTTTTCATTTTCTTCGTCTCTTCCCACTATATTTATATATGTATGTATCTCTTAGAATAAATTTTGTGGCATCTTAATGTTACATTTATGTTGCTCCTTTAACCAGAACTCCTCTAAATAGGAAATTGGATCTTCAGGTTGATCGCGGGCCAAACTTAGCATGCCCTCCATTAAAACGGGAGTCACCTTTGCTTCCAAAAATGTTCGTTTCTCAGCAGGAGTAGTGTATAAATTCAATCCATTACAATTTTCAGTTACAGTTTCATCTAATTCCTTTGAAGTCTGCTTGGGTTTCTCGATGGGAGAACATTCTACAGAATGAGACAGCGATGGTAATGTTACAAAAGGCTTCATGCCTTTTGATTTTAGCTTTTCCAAATCCTTAACAAAATTAAAACTCTTTGGTTTTCCAAATTTTCGAGGACTTTGTTTAAATGACATTTTGTTTGATTTGATTTGAATAGAAGATGATAGATAGAGTGAATGAATTTTCAAAACTAAATCGATTGAAATAATTTTGACATTTATTTTTTTGAGAGAACATACATACACACATATACATTTAACTTGCTATCCCCACACTGTTTGCTCTATCACTCGTCACTAATCCGCTTAGCGTAGTATGGTACTTAGGTTACATAAGCAGAAGCTTAGTACAAAACCAGTAGGTACAGGCAAATGAAGCGAAACATTTGTTGCTTGTCCATCGCATGAGTGAAGTGCCGGTTACCCAATCTGGTTATTAGCCCCAAGGGTAAGCTGTCACCACCTCCACTCCATTTTGTTCTCTTCTACATATATTGAAATGCAGTTTCAATCAAATTTTAAAGACGTCCGGTGTCGCCGCCTGTTGTTATCACCAGGCTTTGTCGTTTGACGTTTAAAAAATTTGCTCAAATCTGCATAGAGGCCCCCGAAAAACGTATAACATATCCGGGACTCAATAAGCCAGATTAAATGATCGGTATGATAGGCTAATGTCAAATATTTGAAAGCAGTTAGGAGAACCAACGAATACACCTGCAATTGATTACGTGTTAAACCCATTATAAGATAACTTTTGTTAATCTCGAGTATGTAAAGCCAGGAAATCAGCAGAGCTACCTTTGAATTGCTAGGGATTAGGGGGAGGGGGAGTAGCACAATAAAAAATAACGCATTAAAGTAAATATAATCGATTGACTTACGTGCTCATTCTAATATATGCTTGATTGTTTTGCTGACATTTATTAATTAGAAGCGATGCCACTGGCTTGAGGAGTTCTGCCCCGCTGCCCATAATGGTGCCCACTATCAGCATGGGTATGGACGCATTGCAATATACTTTACCCGCTAGGTAAATACCCTTATCAATGATCAAAACTTGACTAATGGCCGTCATGGTGGTAGCCAAGACACGAAACGTAACTGTACGAGTCGTTGCAAAACCAAAATCGAAGGAACAGTAGAAGATGATGTACCTATCATGAAAACATTAGGCTTCAGTTTAGTTGCTTTTCGAAAATGATGGTACTTTACCAAATGAAGGAACAGAAAAGTACATCATGACCATTACAAAGTGGTTCTAAAGGGAGTGTACCAAGAAATATATTCCCTAATATATCTCCAGCATAGGTCATTAAAATATTAGCCAACCACAAAGAAAACGGCTTCCACTTCAGTGAACTACGTGGTTCTGGTGCCTTTCCCCTCGACCCGCTTCCTTCTAGTTCGTCGCGCAGCTGCAGAGTGATCAGTGAATAGTGCAGAATTCGGAATAATATGTGGTTTGGAAACTGATTAAATATTAACTGGGCATTCATCGTGTCGATCAACTGGTGATCGACAACGACATCGACGCGTTTTAAGTGATAAACCAAAAGTTGAATTTGGATATTAAAGGTTTTCAAATTTTTTGTCTTGTTGTATGTGCCTTTATAATCTTAAAAAAGAACGAATTATTTAAAATCTAACCGGATTTACTAAAATTGTACTGAAATAAACGGATTTTGGTGAGCACGTAGAAATTTGTTGACAGGCGATACTCAGGTGTCTACACTAAGTACAAATTTTTTGTATTAATGGTGCTCTTTTATCTTTGTTGCCAGGCTGCGCGGACGACGAACCAAAGAGGCAAAACTTATATTTTCCACAGGTTTAAACCGTGGCAACATCTGATGCACAACGGGGTGAGCCGAATAAGTAAGGTGAGCGGGAGTGTGTTGGGGAATTTTATCCTCTTTCGTGAAAAACTGGTGTGGTTGTCCTTGCAATCCATTGACAATGCGAATGAATAACGGTGTAGAGGACTTGGGTAATGCCGATAATACCCGTATAAAGCTATTGTGGGAAACGGCAGAATTCTCCTTTCCATGCAATATCCTGTCCGCTCCAGTGCAGCCGGTATAACAATTTAGCGCAAGGAGTAACGTGAACTACATACATACAAAGTGAACGGATAGATAATCAAAAAGTTGAAGTACATATTTGTGCTTATTGTGATATGAGTGCCAAGACTTACTGTGATGAAGCGCATGTTGCTCACTTCAGTACCAACTAATTCCTGATATAGAAATACTCGTTGTATTTATATATATGGCAAATAGACTAAATGGGTAATTGCTTCCAGTTGCTTTAAGCAGCTGCCTACTTGATCAATTACCAAAGAGATGCAAAAGATTTATTGAACGTTTGCCTAGGTGGTTAATTAATTAATCAAAGCATATGTACTTCAAATTCGACAGCGGCTTTTTGATTGGATTTTAAGTTTAATTGGAGTGTACGCACTTGGATCTATTACGATGCCAGTGGCTAATCACATGGGATTCATACGGCTACAAACCTACAGAAATTTAATACGTTACACTCACCAAAAATTATGTGATTATCAAAAAAGTACAATTTTTCAAAATAAAATATTACTTCTAATTGAAGTGCCAAGTTCTGGAGCAAAAAATACTTGAAATGGATATAAGCTTAGCCTTACATATGTACATATGTATATGTATAATGGTTCTGTTTTGTTTCTTCTTTAGTCGATATATCTTGTTTGTATCTAAGCATTCATAAAAAAAGTATCTGTATTTTATAATATGTTATTTTTATTAAAAGATTAAAAATCAATTATTTCTGATTTTTTTTGAAGTGTAAATCATTCACTCCATGTTGGTTGAATCCAACCTTCATAGTTAGTGTTGCGCAGATTCAATGGATTGTTGTTGCTATTGACGTTGCGTTAATATAACATTATTATTGTTATTGCTATTGTTGTTAATATTACTACAATATTTGCGGCATTCGGATTTATTTATTTATATTTTTTTCGGTTTATTTCTTTACATAAAAAGTTGAGACACTCCCACAATTGCAAGATTGTGACGCTGAGTCGCAAACGCACACGCTTTTTTACCAACTAGCGCCAGGGGCTTAGCCCCGATAGGTATTTAATGCTGTGCTCCCCTGGAACAGCAAATTCGTAAGCCACTGCGCAGAGACTGCCAATTGGCGACTGCCTTTACAGTAATTTCATGCCAGAGCAATTCACACAGCACTTCAGTTTGACTTTGCCACTCGCTTCGCTTCGTTTTGAAAGAGAGAAACCACTGGATCACCCGACCACCTACGTCCACTGCCTTTTGTGACTAACATAACATATTCTATTTATAATGCGGCAATTGGTGAGTTCGAATTTAAGTTTGGGATAACTGTGATCAATCGTTAAATTTATCCACCAAAGCTGTTTCTGTTGTTGTTCACTGTAGTTTCATTCTGCAAACCGGGTAAGGAGGAGACTGTGGCTTCACGACTTTTGATCGATTCCGCTCCATCGGTGGTCTCCTATCAGGGTTCTTCACAGACACATACACGTTTTGTAATAGCGCCAATAGGTCGTTCTTTGGGCTATGTGGAGCCCATTAACCTAAATCGAACATTTCGGACTTCCAAGGCAATCATTGAAGATGCCGAAGCTGCTAGCGATAATGCATCTGGAATGGGCTATGAACAGATTAATATAAGTCCTATTTATGTGCATCATAATTAAATTAGATCCTTATTTAGAGCAGGATTTTCGCATAGAGTGCAACACTTATAAACATTTGGGACAGCAGATTTCTAAACCTACATATGTCTTAGCAGTCTAAGTGCATAAATGAAGAAAATTTCAATGTATTCAATACTTTCCGTCAATAAAGAAAAAAAGTTTTTTAACTGTTATTGGATAAGCTATGATTTTTATTAATTGGACTTTAAACGCAGCCTTAGTTTAAATTTATGATATTTAATTTGATGTGTGTTGGAATTTTTTAGTTATTTTTGGAAAGCAGGCCGTTATTTTTACTTTCTTTCATTTTTGATCATTCTGTTAATTAGTACTCATTATTTACAAAAAAAAAAAAGACAAAAACTTTGAAAACATGTCGCGTGCATCACACCAAAACCCCTACGATCGGTTGCCTCCTCCGTTAAAGGTTGTACGTCTGTTGCAAACGGCAGAGGACGTAAGCAATGCAGGTGCACTTGATTTTTATGAGAACTGGAATAAGGCATGGCGTATTCAATTTAAGAATCCAGCATTGGCTAGCCTAGGCATAGGCATTGAATTTGCGCCTCTGAGTGTAAGCAAACGGATGGTGAGGTCTCAGTCTTCCCAGTCTTCCCAATCGTCACAGCTGCCGTCTATGTCTCCTGGCCCTAATATTAACAATGCTGCTTTAGATGGAGATGGGGATCCTAACGATCATGATACGGAGAATACCAATGATCTAACGGGTAATATATCGAGAGGTTCGATACATGATCTATCATTTCCATCCTTGCTCGATTTTGTGACAGATTATATGGAATCTGACGACGAGAATACAATGCAATATCTCGCCTAGCAGAAGAGCCATTAAATTTAAGCAAAAATTCACTGTTATAGTTCGAGTTTGTCTAATTTCCTCTTATCGCAGGATATGCTGGTCCAACATTTCTAACTCGACGTTGTCGCCTCTGAAGGGTCTTATTTCGGTGAATACAATAGGTATATAATATACATGTATCGTTCATTTTATGCGTGTCTGAAATAAAATGTGCAAAAATAGCCTTAACATATTTAAAGAGTTTACCTACAACTTGCTGGTCTTATGAGGGTGTTAACAAAATGTATTTCGATACTGGTATTGGTTTCTCAGGCAAACAATTTTCATTTAGACTCAAACTTATTTAATTATCTGATCCTAAACCATGACAAAACAGTATTGCTTCATAGTATGGAAACTTCATTGAATCAGAATAATTGTATAAACAAAAAAACTCTGATTAGTCCCCTCGATTAATATTGCGCTTTATTTTACATTTCGATTATTAAAGTTCGAATATAATATAATTTGGTGGGTAAGTACTGATATTAAATAATTATTTTTTTATGAAGGACATTTGGCTCCGCAGTAATAATAATTTTTGTCAGTTTCGGCAACAGTCACTCAGCGACTACCAAACTAAACACAAAATGACTCAAAGTGTTCCGTTTTGTGAATATTAGAAAAACGTTTAAGGTACCAAACCTGATTAGCATTCTGATATACTCTGTTTAGATAATGATTTCTGGTCTGGTTGCAATTGCTGTTGCTGCTCCTTCTCAAGGATTTATTGAACAACATCATGCTGTCGTAGCTGGTCCTGTGTTCACCAAAGTACGACCTGTGGCTTATAGTGCTCCCGTGGCCACTTAGCATCAGTGTTTCGCCCAAATCCATAAACATGCTGTCGTTCCAGTTGTCAAGACTGTGGTTCCTGCTGTACCTATTGTCAAACATGTCTCCTGTTGTCCAACACGTGGCCATAGCTCCAGTTGTTAAAGAAATCAGTGTTGCTCCAGTTGTGAAACAAATCGCTGTTACTCCACTTGTCCATCATCGGACTTCTGTTCTTGTCGCTCATCGCTCAAAACAATTTCATCAGCAGACTGCAATCATTACTAGCCCCGTGATCAGGGCTTAGAAAACTCCAGCTAACAGTTTTCCAATCGTTAAATTCTTATTTCCCAGCTTTTAAGGCACCTAACCACACATTTATTAAAGAGTTTCATTAAAAACAAATAGTGAAACATTGCTAAATAAATTCAAGTGAGGAATATTTTCTACAGAACTTTCCGAAATTTCTTTTACAACATTTTTTTTTTAATAACTAATGCGATCAAATCACTGATCAATGCAAAAAGATCCATCTATAACTTAAAATTCATAGTTATTAACGTTGTAGATGTTGTATCATGGACTGCTACAAAAATTGCAGACGAATCTGCCAACTCCATTCTATCTATTTCTAAATTCATACTTAGACTCGAGAAAATTTTACGTCCGATGTGGAGAAGAGTCGTCTGCCATCACTGCAATTTCCTCTGGCGTGCCACATGGAAACATATTAGGCCCTGTACTTTATGCCATAAACACCGCAGACACGCCTATAGTCCAAGACTAAGCCATTACGGTGCACACATATGCTGATAACACTGCCTTTTTCTCCACGTCCTTCTGCCCTAAAGAGACCTTTTCAAAGTTGCAATCTTAACTTGATGCATTCAATAATTGGCTAATAAGATGGAATATAGCGGTTTACCCAAAAAAGTCGGTTCACATAACTTTTAGTTTAAGGAGAGAAAGCTGTCTTTCTGTCAATATTCAAAATACTCAAATACCAGCTGGCGATAAAGTAATGTACCTTGGCATATCTTTTGATAGACGCTTAAACTGGAAAATTCACATCCAAACGAAAAGGAAACAGCTAAATGCGAAATATAGAAAAATGCAATGGCTCATTGGCAACAAGTCTATGACGGGACTTGATACAAGTCTATGACGGGACTTGAACTGAGATAAAAGTTTAATACAAACATATAAATATATACATCCCTTGGACCTACTCTTTCGTAAATTAGTTTAAATATAAATATATCAGTTCCTTTTGCTAAACTTTAAATAATTATACGTCAAGACATAGACATAACATTTAATGATTGTCGCTGTGGCAGATTTTAAATAAAGTAAGAATGAAAAAAAAAGTTATCAACATGTTTTCTTAAAATTAGTGTTGAATCAAGAAAAGTTAGTGTCTTAAGTAATGCAAATTTTGTCCTTGACAAACAACTTATGCATATATAATTGACAAACAAGTTAAAGAAAATTTTTGTGAGCTGAATATTAGAAATTTAAAGCTACGTTTCTGTTTAAGGTTTTTGGTGTAATTATGGCCAAGTTCTAACAGTTAAAATATATATTTTTATTATTATGGTTGGGTGTATGATTCATTCGTCAATTTTTTTATTTTCTATCTATTGCAACTTATGGTAGGGTGTTTGATTCGTGTCAACAAGATTTCGAATCGATTCACTTGTGGAGTGGTGTGTAGGCAACTGGTGCGGCAGCTAAAACTGTTTTGACCAGGGGAGCAGAGTGGACAATCGGAACAGCAGTATGGACCACGGGTGCAACGGCCGTATAGGTGCTGATAATGGGTGCCGAGTGTACGTGCGAAGTAGCGTGAACAGATTTAACCACGGCGGGCAGAACAGTCTTCACCGCAACAGCAGGAACAGAAAGCGGAGCAGCATGAACTACTGAAACCACCGGAGCCAAAGGTACCTTGCGCACTAGATTCACATTGCTTTGGTGGGTAATGGCCGAGGATGCGCCAGTGTCAATAAAGGCGGTTGGTTGAACAATTGAGTGGGTCTGGGCAATTAGTCCGGGAGCAGCTGAAGCCACAACCAAACAGGCAAGGAAGGCAATCTATATAATAGGGAGTTTAAAAAAATGAAGTTTAGCTCAGACAGAATGACTTATATTGACATTTTATTTAGGACTTACTGGTTGAAACATATCGTAAAGTTGATTTTGACTTGTGGGTGAATCGATTGCAACTGTTGGTTAGCCCATGATTGTTGACTGTTTTTATATGTTTGTTCAGTTCAACCAATTTCAATTGTAATATAATCGAATTCAATTGTTAGTATTATAAAGCTCTGAACTTGAGCTCCTAACCGGTTTAAAATCTTTTGTATTTTTTTTTTTTGTTTATTTCATTATTTAATCTCTTAGCCAACAAATACTCAGTTCAATAACTTATCTACGTCTATTGAACGTTTGTATGGGGGAGGAAGCGAAACCAGGGTCGAGCCATCGAAAAGTGACCCTCACGAGGTGATTATTATCAAAAGTCCTGATACCGTATTAATAGCTTGAAAAAGGGTATTTTTGCAAGATGTGAAACTATTTGAATAAATTTGGATAATCAATATCTGAAATCTTGAGTTGCTGTCTAATATCACATTTGATGCTACAAAAAGAAGACATCAGCAGAAAATAATACTTAATGGCTGATTCGGAGGGCTTCATATGTTGGCAGTTAAGTCCATCCCAAGAAGGAGGGGGTGTAGGACGGGCAAGTAATTGGCAATAAATGCGGTTGCTTACGCAAAATGTGTGAGAGAATCTATACAAGTATTGCGTAATATTCTCTGTGTTGTTCCTGCCATTTCATCTTATATTGTTGCTATACACACAGACATGGTTTGGCATTTCACAACCGTGTAATTGATGCATTTATCACAATGCCCAATGACAGTTTTATGAAATTTCCCCCACCCTGTTGTGGGTGGATGTTGTTGAGAGAAGGGATGCACCATCAGTAAACGCTCTAAACGAGATACGTATGTTTGTGTGTGACATATAGACAATAGTTTTATTTAATTCAATTATGCGTAGGGTCACGTCAAAAGACTTGAACATTATTATCGAAGCAAAGACGTAGACCACGTAACACTATTAACGAAGAGACACGATTGATATACCATTTTGGTAAATCTAAATCTAATGATTAGGAAATATTTTGTTTCAACCAACTTGGGTATAACCTATAAACTCTATCGATATATTTCCTATAACTATTTTATCCGTATATATGTATGTATGTATGTATATCTCCGAAATTCGACGCTCTTATAAGTTTATAAGTTTTAAAATAAGTTATTTAATTTTTAAATGTATTGATTGCACCCAACGATACTTCCATTATTTGCCCTTGATTTTAAAAACATATATGCATTTCAGTTGAAGCTGGAAGATTGCAACAGAGCTGTTGTGTTTGGTTGTCCAGTTGATGTGATTCGACTGATTCATGGTCACGCGACTGGCAGCTAGCAGCTGTCTGGCTACTGCCTACCTAAGTTAAGTGCCCACTTGAGACCCTATGTCAAGGTAACCCCCACTTAACTTATATGATTTGTTTCGTTTATGTATGTATATACTCTCACATAAGGCTAGGGCAGCTTCGGATTGAAGTTTAACACTAACAGAAGTAAGATTACGGCAGCATGAATTCTTATTCAGCATAGTAAGTTTAGCTTTGTAACAAATCTATTCTCTCAGTGTTAAAGCTGTCGGACTAAAATTTTTAACACTTTCGCTATATAAACGAATCGCTCCGCAAGAGTATAAAAACTTCAGTAGATAGCGTAGTCCTCTGATTTTTTGTGGTAAAATGTCTTTTTTGGGGCCCGATTTGAGTTGGGAGTCAAGACAAGCGAAAGTACTTAAGATAAAAAAAGATATAGCCATGTCATTCCTTCGAAGTGAGGTCGCATATTCTAATTTGGGTAGTAGATGGCAGCACTTTTGATTCAGATTTTTCCATTTATTTTTATAGGCTGGTTTAACTGCCATATAATTCAATTACCTTCTGTTGGTTATGCCCTTAAAAATATATCAAATATTTGTTACAGACAGAGGAATAGTAAGACAATCGTATCTGGGGTCGAAATATGAGAGATGTATTAAACTTGTCTGCTATTATTTGAACATTTGACACTATTTATTGTGTTATTATTTATACCTGTTTCGTAACAGGACTTATGTTCGCTTTCAAATCAGGAAGCAAGTTTTAAGACTCTGCGATTAAGTGGAGCAAACTAAATGCAAATCCAAAAACTGGTTTTTCTGTGTTATGTAATATTCAGATTCATTGGTCATGGTAAAGAATTTTTGCTATTCCACATATCATTCAATTGAGCTAACTTTATGATAGACCTTCAGCTAATTGAGCTTCTCGTTTGACATTGTATTTCGGTGTTGTGGTAAATCAATATTTTTATACCCTGTACCCATAGGGTAAAAGGGTATATTAAAGTCGCTAAAATGTATGTAACAGGCAGAAGGAAGCATTTCCGACCCCATAAAGTATATATATTCTTGATCAGTATCAACAGCCGAGTCGATTGAGACATGTCCGTCTATCCGTCCGTCCGTCTGTCCGTTTGTCCGTATAAACACCTAGATCTCGGAGACTATAAGAGCTAGAACTACCAAATTTGGTGTGAGCATCCGTCTTATGCCTAGGCAGATAAAGTTTGTTTCAAATTTTAGCCACGCCCACTTCCGCCCCCGCAAATAAAAAAGAAAATTTTAAAATTTGGTAGACATAATTATATAGTCAAACTGCACTAACTGACCAAATTTCGTTTAATTCGGACAATAAACATCGGAGATATAGCCATTTGTAGTTTGTACTGAATTGCGAAGGCGACATTGGCAGGTAAGAAAGAGCGAGGTAGCATGCGTTCGCTGCTGCTGCATATTAAAGAAAATTTCGTTTTGAATTGATGGCAATTTGAAAGGTGTTCAAACATTTGCCTTGTGACTACGTAGATCAAGAAAGTTGAAAAAATTTGCCACTTCCGCCCCCGCAATTTATTAAAAACTAATTACTAGAGCAGTTTTTAGCGAATCGTATTCTTATTTGGCACACCCAACGATATGGCCAAAATGCATCATCTGACCAAATTTAGTCGAAATCGGACAATGAATATCGAAGATATACGAATGTGCATTTTGAACAGAATTGCCAAGGCGACATTGGTTGGCAAGAGTGAGCGAGATAGCATGTGATAGCTGTTGCTGCATGTTAAAAGGGATTTTGAAGTAAGCTGATGCCGATCTTGATTTAATATAACTAGTTGGTACAGGGTATACTCAATGTCGGCAGGCACGACTTGTTTGCTTCATTTTTGCTATATAAACGGTTGGTAGGCCTCATTTGAATTATGAGTTCTTACTGGGATTTCGTTGAGACAAATTCAAACTAAGACTAAACCTTAAATTTTTTTCCAATTAGCATAACAACATGCATCGAATTGTAGGTATATGCCTTATATTCATGAAGTTAAATTTTGCTAATTTTCTTTCTTTCAGTTGCTTTACTCTCTGGCTGTGCTGATGATGTTGACCTCCTCTCTGATTAATAATTCATATTCAAATTGTTTTTTAAAAGAACATACTTGAATAAGACTAAACATCAGCTAAAACGATTTATCTTTTATCCTAAAACGGGAGCCGTTTGTATTAGAGCATTAGCCTGATATTCTTGTTGTTAGTTTTTGTATATTATTAAAAAAAAAATTAATCTGTTCCAAGTAATAATTTCTTTTGTGAATTTTTACTTTCACGAACGTCAATTAATTTGTTGATTTAATACACATTGGCATTAAAGTGGAGTTTGCACTTGCGCAAATAAAAATTGACTTTTGGCTATGAAGCCTTTGAAAATAAAATAAATTTTTAAATTAGAGCTTTTCTGATATAAAGTTTGATTGTAAAAAAAAACTATTTATTTCTAATGGTAATAATGAGAGTGTAGACGGAAACATAAGTTCAGAGATAATTTTGATAATAATTGTTTGCATTTTGCTGTTTTCGCCGATACATTCAAAAACAAGCTACAATACAAATACTTCTATGTACATATATACGTCCATTCATAGAACCTAATCTTTTCTTACTTTGCTTTTTTTCAAAGCCACATAAAGTTGCATTAATTACCATCTAAAGTTGCGTGAAATCAAATTTTTTTACTTTTAACAATACTTCAGATTTATTTATTTAATGATGTACTGTATAGGCCAAAGGAGCAGAGTGGACAACGGGAACTGAGTGCACAACTGGAGCAGCATGTACCACTGGAACAGGAACGGAATGGACAACTGGAGCAGTATGGACAGCTACAGCAGGAGCGGAGTGCACAGCAACGGTTTTTAGTACGGGTGCCACAACAGGTTGTATCACAGCCTTGCTGTGTACCTGTGTAATGCTTTGATGTGAGACGGCCGAAGGAGCACTGTGAATCACAGTGCCTACTTTGGCCAAAACAGGCTCATGGATGACGTGGTGGGTCTCGATAAGGCCAGCACTGACGGTGGCAACCAACAGAAGAGCAGCAATGGTGGCCTAAATACAAAGTTTTCATTATAATCTTTTTGAAGTCCTTTAGTACTTACAAATTGAAACATATTGATATGTAAGATTGATACTACAAGCACTTGTTTTCACGAAGAGATTCGATATATAACTGACAATATCTGAGAACTCAAAGCTCAACTTATACAAAATGGGATGAACTATATGACCTTCACTACAAAGCTTTTCGACCTGAAATGAATCAAAGTTAAAGTTAACTCGTTAAGATTTCTGGTTACTGCATTGGCCGAATTGTCAAAGTTGCTGTCACTGTCTTATCAAACACTTTTCTCAAGGTTGACAACCAGCTCGAGCTCCTATAAAAGCGTTTAATGCTGAACTTAACACCGTCAGTTAACTTTGTGAGCTACTCCGAAAACAAAATTCATCAGAAATGTTCAACTTTGTAAGTAATTTTTTTGGACTTGGACAATCTTTTAGATTTTGCTTAATATGATTACAATTTTGGTTAGCTTGCTATTGCTTCCTTCTTGCTTCTTGCGTCCGCAAATGGTGGCCTTATTGAGACCCACCACGTCATCCATGAGCCTGTTTTGGCCAAAGTAGGCACTGTGATTCACAGTGCTCCTTCGGCCGTCTCACATCAAAGCATTACACAGGTACACAGCAAGGCTGTGGTACAACCTGTTGTGGCACCTGTACTAAAAACCGTTGCTGTGCACTCCGCTCCTGCTGTAGCTGTCCATACTGCTCCAGTTGTCCATTCCGTTCCTGTTCCAGTGGTACATGCTGCTCCGGTTGTGCACTCAGTTCCGGTTGTCCACTCTGCTCCTCTGATTAAATCTTTGGTTCATCATACTCCTTTGGCCTATACTCTGCACCATTAAATTCATATGCTAAAGGATTGTGATTAGCAAATATTATATTTTTCAGTTTTTTTATTTTTATTTGAATAAATGTCCGAAATGACAACCCAGGGACAACGTGGTCCAAAAAATGGCTGCAAAAATATATGCTCAAGCAGAAAGTGTTGTTAATTGGTAACGCTAAAGGAAACAAAAGCATTATCATTAAGGTGAAATAATTTTAACTATGGTTGTGTCAATCAAGTGGTAAAATCATTATCACCATTATATATATAGGTCTACAGTTCTCAAGATTCAGAACAATATAAATATGTATAAAGAAAGGAAAAATGATCGCGTTATATATATAGATACATATATGACGGATTGGTATGGATACAGGTAGTTGAAGGAAAACTCTTTTGGCCTCATTATTACTTGGTTCTCAGCATCTTATTTTTCTTGTCTAAAAATGTTTCCAGATTTAGTGCTTATTAAATTATATGTCTCATCTGCCAATTCCGAACGACTTTCCAAATCAGAAGAAATCTGTGTTTGCAATACTTGGACTTGTCTGCTTCTCTGCTTAGAAATTATTTGAGTTGCTCCATAAAGAGTGCTACAGAGAAAGATAAAGTATGTGATACTTTTGCCAGTCTTGCAGGCTTTTGGGCTGTTAAAAAATTTGAAGACTTCAGGATTTCGCTCGCTTTAACACTTGTTGAATGGATATTTTATTGTTTGAAATTGTTTCCACTTTTAAACTAGGGTTTTTTTTGTAGCATTTTTTTAGTGTTATTAAGGTTTTATATAAACAGGGCACGACCTGGGAATGAATTTGTTGAAACAGGAGAAGAGGGCTGTTGCTTGTTCTTAAAGTTGATTAACCAATCACAACAGGGCCCAGTCCGTGAATGCTTTTAACCAGTAATGGCGAAGGGTGTACTTGAGTGATCGCTGCATGGGAGATGGCACTAGGCACAACACTGACAACGTGGGGTGCAGCCACTACAGTTGGTCCCCAAATGCCGGGAGCAGCTACCAGACCAGGAGCAAGCAAACCAGGAGCTGGAGCCGGAACTGGTGCAGGAGCTGGAGCGGCAGCTGCCAAGCTGAGAAGAGCAATGAAAACGCACTGTAAAGAAAAGAGCGAGCATAAGAAAGAATAAAGAATTTAACCTATAATATGCCTTACTTTTTAATTACTATTAAATCTTTTATGTAATCGATATATTCCTGTCAATTATACTTTTTTCTTGGCACATTTACTTTTTTAGGGCTAAAGTTTTTAGATTTACCCTTTAAGTTTGAATTATAATTAAAACTAAAAGCATGGGCTAACGTTTGACAACAATATGTAATTTAACAGAATCAAACGCAATTTTAAAGCATATAGTAGATCAATTCTGTCAAAAATTAAAACAGATATTTCTATATATACTAAACTCACAAACACTTAATTTCGTGCCAGACGGACAACTTAGCTTGCCGTGCTGATCAAGAGTATATATACTTTATATAGTTGGAGATACTTCCTTCTGTAAGTTGCAAACTTCTGACCATTATTAATATACCTTGCAACAATATAAAAGTGTCCTTAATAGTCCAATATGATCCCTTTACTTACCAGCTTAAACATTTTTTCTTTCGTGTTGCTTATTGTCGATGGTTGAGACCGTTTTGACATAAAATTGCATTAGAGTCTGGCCTATTTATACATCTAGCGGAGGCAAACAGAATGCTCTAAATGGATCGCCGCCTCTGCATTGGTAACCTGATTGGAAACCCTTCCGGGGACAGGTTCTCAGTTTACACATTTTTCCTCACTTGACTGGTCACTAAATGCAATATGATTTATGCCATGCGAGACATGTTAAAACACATACCTACTCCGACTATTACAATCTACAAAAACTTTTCTCCCTATCCCTCATTGCTAGCAGAGTTAATGCTATGCGGCGGATACTTGACTTTGTTGCATGCATCAAGCATTCTCATTCTTTTGCCAAGCTCGAAACTTTGCAATTAAGCACACAAATAAATAAATAACTTGATATGTGTATGTAAAAATCAAGTTACGAACAAATATGGAGAAGGCTAAATAGATAGAGAGAGAGGTTTAAGATAAGAGGACAATCGGCGCTGCCGTTGCCGCTTGCTCTTTGCACTTTTGGCTTACATAAATTAAGCCGCCAACTTGTTCAAGACAGAAACGGCACCAAGTTGATAAATGCAGCAGCTAACGATTGCCCTAAACTTAGCTCGGTCAATTGGCAGATATTGTGACAGATCCAAATCAGTTGACTCAGACACTCACTGAATAGAATTGAGTTGACTTTGTCTAGTGTAATTCTGTTGTAATCAAACATCAGCTATTGATTGTTCATCTAGTAGGGGCAACACACTTTTACATTTATTTAATATCTACTTTTTTTTCAATAAAAACAATAAATAAAACTAGGGAAATGCTTAATTATAGTCGATATAATTGAATTTTGTTAGCCTTACTGATGGTTGTTATGTCATATGTTATCGAATAAAATATGCAAGTCTCTGGATTACCTTAGCGAAGTGACCAATTTCACTAATAGTATAAACAGGTGATTTTAAATGCAAATATTTGTTCAATGACTGTGGGAGTGTAGACGGCAATTAGCTTATGCAAGAACTTGTATAAATTACAGTTGAACTTGAAAATAAATCGAAGAATGTACAACTGCTTGCTACAACTGTATGAAATTTTTTTTTTTTTATTTTTCAGCACTTGGTTATCCATCTGTCTTTCTATCTATAGATGGACATCCATTCAATTATGCACAGCATTCGTATAACTACAAGAACTAAATGTAAATACAGTTACTTACACATGGCATTGCAACGTGTCGTTGGTATGTCATCACCATGGGAAATATGTCATTCAATACCGCACAGCGTCGAATCATTTTCCCATTGCGTAAATTTTTTTACCCTTGCTATCCGGGGTATATTGATGATATGACTTGGGTAAGCATTGTTATTCAGCACTGCCTGCATAACGAACGCTGACAACTAAGTCTACGAACTCTACGCAATCAAGTTTGACCTGTATCTCATAAATAACACCTAGTTTTAGTCAAAGCTTCATTAGATTTGGTTCGAATTTAACCAATTGGAAAAGTAGTCTTTTAAAAGTGTGTACAAACTTTAGCCACTCCGACATGGAACATTTGGTTGCAATCACATGCTAATTAAGTCACTTAGCCTGGATGAGGGAAAACGCTTCAGGATTTGCAGTGTAGCCCTAATTTGATTTTTCTTGACGTCACTAAGGTATATCGATTTCTTTCCAGGAAAAGAAACAATAAGGTTGATATATTTTTTTGGCTAGATTATATGTTTTTTGTAAGTATTTTTTACGCACATAATTAACCAACATTTTTTTTTAGCAGCTTACAACAATTTTATAAAATTCCTCAACAATCGGCACACAAACATACATACGTACATACGAACATAGGTACTTGTTATATATATCATTCGTCTTCAAAATTATATTCATTCAAAATTATACATCAGGTTAATGCAAATGAAAATCGTGAAAATCATGATGGTGGTGATGTAAGTGGAAAGGATCATAGGGATGATAGGCTTTAATAAGTGGAGCCGGGTGAAAAGTCTTGATGATGGGTGGATGAACAACAGTTTTTAACACAGTTGGCAATACCACTGGCTTTAATATATGATGGGGGAGACTGTGCACCACTGTGGAACTCTGATGGGAAACGGCAGCTGGTAAATGAACAATCTTTGTTACATGATGGGGCTCCACATAGTGATGATGGGGATAGAATTCTGGATAATGATGATGATGGCCATGCAGAAAACCAGGACGAGCAACGACCAAGGTGCACAACGAGAGTAGCGGTAGTAGCTAGAGTCAGCAAAAAACACAGACAAAAAGAAATAAGATTAGCCGCTTTTAATCCTGTGGATGGTTCAAGCCTCACCAGCTTAAACATAGTTGATTGGGGTGATTGGTTGGCTGGTGGTTCGATGACTTGCAGCTTGCAACTGATGCCACTTGAGGCTAATGTCTCGAGTTTTATTCACTTGCCACTTATGCCACCATTTGCCGTAGCTGCAGCAGCAGCAGATGCTCCCAATGATTCAAGCCGCTGTCGCCTCGTTGCCATATCCGTTTACGCTGCCGGCTCAACGGCTTCAATGTTGTGGAACCTCTGCTCTGTGTTTTTTGCATCTGCAGTTGTTGCTGCCGGTGGCTTCGCTTCGATGTAATTGCACCTCGTTCCGATTGTGTGTTGCTGCAGCATTGTTTGCCCCCTTCTTTGGCCAACCGGCGGCCCTTTCAATCCACCACATTGAACTCTGCCTTGTTTTTGTTTTGAGTTCAAACACCAACCAGTTGCTATTGGCAAATACTCTTTATAAAAGTAACGCGACTATTTGAAAATTTTTTGAGAAATCTTAAAAAGTGAGCTCAGGATAACTTCCTGTAAGAACACTAACGTTTCATGGCCATTTACATTTAAGTAATCAATGATTGTCGGTCTCACATTTCACTAATTTTTTTTCTTTTTTTTTGTAAGTACATTTGAAGCCTTTATGCATTAGGTAAACGACTTCTCTGGTATTAATACAAAAAGTTAACAGCTTTGCTGCAAGGCTTGTCGCACGACTAATATGCCCTTCTTTATTTTTTTTTTAGATAGGGAACGTCAAGTCAGAATGCTGCCTTTTTGTTTGACAATGAGTTAGATTTTCGTTAACTTTATAATAATATCTCAGCGATTGTTGTCACTGCTATTAGTTGTTGTTGGCAATTCGTAATTGTTGTTGCTTCTGATTCTGCTTATTTGCAATTTGCGTTTCCAAGACGTTTTTGTTGGAAGTACTGAATACCGTTAGTTCACGTAGCTTACAACATTTTGAGAAAAACATAGAAAGACTGTAGACATAATTTATGCTGCAACGACCTTGACTAAGACTTGTAGTTGGTCTGCGCTGAAATTTCTGTTATACCCTGTAACCATAGAGTAAAGGGCATATTAAAGTCGCTAAAGTGAAGGTTGCAGGTAGGGGGTAACATTTGATTCCATAGAATATATAAAATCGTCATTAGTATCAATAGCCAAGTCGATTGAAAAAATCTGACTGTATCAAATACCTCTACTTCTTAGTACAGAGTATATCCAAAGCCGGCTTACATCTGAATATATATTTCTATTTATGTAATTATAGTTTGTTTTTGCTCTCCTTTTTAGATAAACGCGTTATTTTTTTTTTCTGTGAAAATTCTCACTTGCCAATCTAATGTGTATAATTATGTTCCGAAAGTTTGGGCTTGAAAATGATTTTAAATAACATTTAAAGTCAATTGTATCGCTTGCGAATTAAAAAATTTACCAAATTGGATTATACTATACTATACTGAGAAAAACCATTAGTAACTAGACTTGATATTTGCAAGATGCATTACTACATTTCATGTGTGTCGATCGCTTCATTTGTCGTCTGCCTGATATTTAAAACTTCCAATTAAAGGCAAAAGTTCATGAACAGCGGAACAAAAAAGTGGAACAAATTTGCAAGAGCTGTGAGCTCATGCTCATTAAAATGATGTTTCGTTATTGGTGCATGTGACAGGCAAATAGAAAATATCGAACCCCTACGTATCTTCCTCCCCTGACTTGCAATTGGTCTTGTAAGGTATTCA
The DNA here is from genome assembly GCA_035045865.1 of Drosophila austrosaltans. Lineage (NCBI taxonomy): Eukaryota > Metazoa > Arthropoda > Insecta > Diptera > Drosophilidae > Drosophila > Drosophila austrosaltans. The sequence continues at coordinate 199,285 of JAWNOQ010000207.1, read as the reverse complement.
CAGCATGCATATCGGTTAACAAAAATTGAACGAAAAGAATTGCAAGAAAAATATATTTACACAACAATTCGCTTTGCTCTAACACTTGGTAGACCGAGGGAAAACAATCCCAAAAGAATAAAAAGTAAAATGAAGCAGAAAGTTGTCCCTGCGGACATTGAGTATACCCTGTAGAGATATTAAATAAACTCAAGACACTCTTAAAATCGCCATCAATTTGATGTACAATATCCTTTAAATGCCTTAAGAGTGAACGCGCTTGGGGTTTCAGAACAACATCCAGGTGTTCATACAAACGGGCGGACAGACGGACATGTCTTAATCGACTCTGTTGTTGATGCTGATCAAGAAGGAGTTTATGCTTCCTTCTGCCTGTTACTCACATTTTAGCGACTTTAATATACCCTTTTACCCTATAAGTACACGGTATATAAAGTAGAAATGAAACGAAAAACTTAGTTCATCTCATCTTATCTTAACCAGGAAGAGTTGCATCTACAAAACTTGATGTAATAGTGTTGAAACTTATTGTATATCTCGGAATCATCCCGACCGGATGACTATATCATATAGCTCCCATATGAACGATCGGTCGAGAATAGAGTTTAACTTCCATAACTTTGTTGTTTTTCAATCGAATATTTGTTGTTTATGGGTTAAATGTGCTTTTTAACACATTCACTAAGTTTCATGAGAATCGGTTGACTATATCATATAGTTCCCACGATCAGTCAAGAATATAGTTTTAGAGCAATAAATTTGATATTTGGAAGTTTAGTATATATAGAAATATCAGTGACAAGCTTCAGCTAAATCTATATGCTATTCCCTAGGAACAATCCGACCAACATTTTTTTTGTTGTCGAATAACTTTTTCTCAAGCCACTAAAATTGAAATTAGATTTGACTTGTTTTAAATGCATTCTAATGAGTTTGTCACATTGTGTATACATATGTTATTGTTAAATAACAGTTTGCAAGGGTATACGAGCTTCGCCATAGTACTCTTAGTGCAGAAGTCCATGCATCAATTCTATAAATAAAAAATTTGGTAGAAAAATTAAATACCGATAGGTAACTGCTAAAAGGATGCAAATTCTTGTACTTTATTTATTTGCTTAATTTTTTCCCCTTGAATGACGCCTGACTGAACTGTACCATTCCAAATCACCAAGCAATGCCAACCAATAGGTCTAGAGATGTCAATGGGTCTAATATACCAAATTCGAAAGTCGCGCCAAATTAATGACGCACAACCATTAATGATCAAAAAACAATATTCATCTAGAAGGATGGGCTAGCTTCGGCCGTGCCGAAGTTCGTATACCCTTGCAAACTGTTAATTAACAATAACACATTTATAATGTGTTATATAATAAAACAAGTCAAACCTACATTAAATGTTCGTAGCTTGAGAAAAAAAGTAGTTCGACAAAAAAAATTTTTTTGGTCCGATTGTTTCTATGGGAGGTGTAGCATTTAGATGACCGATTTTGGTGAAACTTAGCATAGACATTTCTATATATACTAAACTTCCAAAAACCAAGTTTCGTGACAATCGCTTTCAAATCACCCAAGTTATTGCTCTGAGACTATATTCTTGACCAATCGTTCCTATGGGAGTTATATGATAGTCAACCGATTCTGATAAAACTTGATGGATTTGTTTGAAAGTATATTAAACTTATGAACACCAGATTTCGTAGCAATTTAATCAATATTAAAAAACAACAAAGTTATTGAAGTGTAATTCTATTTTTGACCGATCGTTCCTATGGGAGCTATATGATATAGTCATCCGATCGGGATGATTCCGAGATATACAATGCCTGCAGCAAAAAGAATCCTGGGTGCAAAATTTCAGCTTTAAGGGTCTTGGAGGAGAAGCTGTAGCTTTAAGGGTCTTGGAGGAGAATCTGTAGCTTTAAGGGTCTTGGAGGAGAAGCTGTTAATCCAGACAGACGGACATGGCTATATCAACTCAGGTCGTCGTGCTGATCAAGAATATATATACTTTATATAGTCGGAAACGCTTCCTTCTATGCGTTGCAAACTTCTGACCAAAATTAATATACCCTTGCAAGGGTATAATAACTTGTTAGTATTAGCATTTGCTTATTTAAAAAAAGAAAGTTTTACATACGTTCTTAATGTACAAACTTTAACGCTTTTTTAAAACTTAATGATCGATTTCTTTTGATCAAAATCAATTGTTTTATCTTCAGAACTTCTCATCTATGTCTAGCTGTCGAACTTGGATCCATTTTATCATATTCTTGTGAACTGTGGATTGCATTAATTACTCATTACGGAAAGCATACATTTTTTTTGCCGCTCATCTGGGACTTTAGATCAAGTTAAATGGATCTGACTCAAAATGAAATTGTATTTGCTGTTTGCCACCAAACATTGGTCTCGGCAGGGCCCCAACCCCAGTAATGTAATTGACTTGGTAATATGAACGAGAGAAAAATAGAAAGATTGAAAGAGAGAGAGAGGGAAAAAGAAAGAGCAAGATAGAACCAGTTTCCTACAATTTATAGCTTTAATTTCTGCTGTTTGCTTTTGTTATGCAATTGAATGTAGAACTGTGACAAAACTACCGCTATGTGCTCAGATACGAAGTCTGTATGAGACATTACCCTCAAACCAAAAGCCCGGATATTATGAATGTATGTACATAAATATGTACGTACATATTTACCTTGTATTGAAATCGAAATCTATATAAAGCTTTCAAGAATTTCAGTAAACAATAATCATTTTAGTGAATTGGATAAGGGACTTATGGCAAGAGTATGCCGTCAGATCGAAATGTTCATTAATCATCATGAAAAATGCTGACAAATCACCATAACGGTGGCGGCTGAAAATGTGGCCATTCCGCTGCGGCTGCGCAAAGACTTGAGCAATCGTCAGCAGTCGCCAACAACAATCGATGTTGGCTTCTTATTACAGAAAGCGGAACTCCAGAGTTCAGACTAGAGCGAAACAGAGCTCTGCTGTATGTGAATTGAAACTATTTGTGAGGTTGGGCACTATTATTATGCCAGACACGGTTTAAGAGACAGGATTACCATAACCAGTATTGTCAGCTAACAAGAAATAATGAATGTTATAAAAATACATAGGTACAAAAGTCGGTCTAACATAATATTTGTGCATTTTGGTAATGTAAGACTCTTCTTTCCTCTTTAATATACATATGTACATATGTTCATACCTTTTGTCGTCTGCAGCGACTATCTTTGAGATCATAATATAAGATTTATGTTTGAATTTAAGTAAAGTGGCGAAACGGTAAAGATAAAAATATTGCATCTTAAGTTCCGCTCCCGTCTTGGTAAAGATCTACCCAATTTGCAAACATTCTTTTTCGATGCATCTCCCTAGTTTCCGCCCTTGTGAGTTCTATGTATTTATTCTATGTAATCTGTAGTCATGCAAGTGCGTTCGCTTGAACTTGGGCTACAAAGTTGGTATTTTGCTTGGCTGGTGCGTGCCGCAGTTACAAGAAATAGAATTTTCACGGTCAACTTGGTAAAAAAAACGTCTGAACAACATGTAAGATAAAAAAAAAAAGTTGGCGACATGATGATGCAAGAAGCAGCTGTGACTGACCGAGTGGCCAACTGGCGCGGCAACGACAAGGCAAAACATTTTATTTTATTTTATTTTGACTGTTTTTTTTTTTTTTCTGCTAAACTTAATGGGGCTGAGCTGGCCAGTGCCCGGAAAAGAGGGGCAACAAAAAAAGGCTATGACGCCAATGCTGCACATGCAGACTACCTCCTCCGCATTCATTGCTCTCCTCTTCTTTCCATTTTCGTATTGTCTGAGATTCGGCCGTTGGCGTTGGATTTTCAGCTTTTCTTAACGAGGAAAAAAATTATTATTATTGCGGCTCAGCTTATGGTGAATTTCTGGTATAAAAGCTTGCATCGATTTGGTTTTGGACACACTGTTTGCCCTGCCGTCAACACAGTTCAGTTCAAAGGAACGCAAGGATTAGTAAGATGTACAAGTTGGTGAGTATCCATCACATAACAGCCTTAATAAAAGTATCAAAAATTTTATATTTTTATTGTATCCCTGCCTAAGGTGGTGTTCTTCGCTTTGTTTGCAATAGTTTTCGCACGCCCAGGCTATCTGGGGGCAGAACCACTTCTCCAAAGCTATCCAGCTGCAGTTATCCATGAACCAGTCCTGTCAAAAGTGGGTCACATTGTGAAGACCATTCCCAGTGCAGTGTCGCATCAGAGTATTAGTCAGGTGCACAGTTCAGCTCACTTTATTCAGCCGATCATAGCCCCCATATTGAAGACCACTTACACATCACCTATCATCAAAACCTATGCTGCTCCAGCTTTGCATACAACTCTGTTAGCTCCCTCCTGGGCTAGCGGCCATGGTTGGGCACCAACTTGGTAAACCACAGGCGTTAATGATCATGATCCTGCTGGCCATCACCAGATTATCTTAGATCCGCTGGAAAGTTTGTTCTCTTTTTGTAGTTTTTATGCAAATTTGTTTTTTTTTCTTTCATTCGATGTCGGCTGATGTTAATAAATGAAAACTTAAGTTTTATTCTTACATAATCAAATTGTATAAAAGGGTCATATTTTCAATCAGAACCATAATGAAGTATTTGGCGATAATACCAAGTGTACCAAGTACCAACTGTACCAAGTGCTAGTATGTTATGAATTTAATCAATTGAACCATAACGATATCAGATTTAAGTAAAATTTATGCGAAAATTGATACAACCTTAATCTGCATAGACTCTAGTCGGATATTCTTACCAATTTTGGATGCATTTAAACCTAAATGTTCAAATAAATTAAACCACATATGTTTTCCGGCTTACAGTTTTAATGAAGCAAGCAAGTCGTCCTTGCCGACGTTGGCAAACACTCTCAAAATCGCTAGCAATCTAATATAAAATTCGCCTAACATGCAGCGAGCGCATGCTGTCTCGCTCACTCCTGGCTGCCAATGTCGCTCTTGGCGTTTCAGTACAAAACGCTTAAACTTATATCTGCGATATTTATTGTTCGATTTGGACCAAATTCACGAGGCGCATTTTGGCTATAATTTTAGATGTGCCAAAAAGGAATTCGATGCTTTCAATATAGCTTTAGTTATTCGTTTTTTCTTAATCAAGGCGGAAAACTTGGGTGTGGCAAAAATTGGAAAAAAACTTAATCTGCGTCCACACTAGATGGATCTACAAACCAAATTTGGAATCTCTAGCTCTTGTAGTCTCCATGATCTCGGTGTTCATAAGGACAGACACACAGACAGACTAACATATCTTAAACGACTCGGCTATTAATGCCTATCAAAAATATATATACTTAATGGGGTCGGAAATGTGTACTTCTACCTGTTACATACATTTTGGCGACTTTAATATATATATGTATGTACTTTTACTCTGTACCCAGAGTATAAATATCCGAAGAGCCCTGCTGGAAAAAAAAAGTCCGTTCAGTTTGTATAAAAAAATGAAGCAAGCAAGTCGTCCCTGCCGACATTGAGTATACCCTGTACCAACTAGTTATATTAAATGAAATAGAATATCCTGGAAATCGCCATTAATTTCATGCAAAATTCTCTTTAACATGCAGCAACAACGAACGCATGCTGTCTCGCTCACTCTTGCCAGCCAATGTCGCCTTGGCAATTCAGTGCAAAAGTCATATAGGTATATCTCCGATATTTATTGTCCGTTTTCGATCAAATTTGGTCAGCTAGTCGAGTTTAGGTATATAATTAGGTGTGCCAAGTAAGAATACGATATCTTTAATACAGCTCTAGTAATAAGTTTTCCCGATTTGCAGGGGCGGAAGTGGGCGGGGCAAAAATTTGAAACAAACCTGACCAAATTTTGTCCAAGTCGGACAATAAATGTCGGAAATATACCTATATGAGTTTTGCACTGAATTGCCAAGGCGACATTGGCTGGCAAGAGTGAGCGAGACAGCATGCGTTCGCTGTTTTTGCATGTTGAAGAGAATTTTGCATGAAATTGATTGCGATCTTGGGGGTGTTCGTTTTTATTGAATATAAGGTACAGGGTATACTCAATGTCGGCAGGGACGACTTGCTTGCTTCATTAAGACTGGTGCAGCGGCATATGATGTATGCACTATTGGAGTAGCTGCAGCATAGGTGGTGTGGATAACAGGAGCAACGGCAGGAGCGGCATAGTTTATCACTGGAGTTGACATCACGACAGGCGCAATGACATCCTCCACAACATGGGCAGAGTTGTGAATCACGGACTGGCTCTGATGTGAGACTGCAGTGGGAATACTCTTTACAACGGCACCAACTTTGGCCAGGACAGGCTCTTGTACTATAGTTGTATGGGCAGCTGGAGCTGCGTAAACCAAAGGAGCTTCATAATGGCTTGGACGAGCGGATACTACAATTAGCAAAGCAGACAACACCACCTGGCACAGAAATTTGTTTGTTGTATGGAAGATAGCACTTTTGAATATGAGCAACAGTTTGAGCTTCTTACCAATTCGAACATATTGAGCGAATTTATATACATACATATGTCTTTGGTCTGTGTTGTTACTGCAGACGACTTAAACAATTTGATAATGCTATAGGTTTTTGTTTTGGTTTATACATGGGATTGTGTCAGCGTCAAAATTTAAGTGAAAGATTTATGAGTCAGAGTTGGACAATTAAATAATAGACTTGCTGTTGGTAAGTGAAGAAATTCAAAACTGAGTATTTTTGACCCTGAAAACGTATCAAAGAAGCGAGCGAGGGGCTGCCTAAAGGTTTCTGAAAAAGTAGAAAAAATATGGACGGCGGTCATGTTGCGCAATAGTACCAAAATTGGTCAACAGACTAGTTTTCTTTTATTTGATTCATTAAATGGTGGCTTACTGCCAAATGAAAAATCAAGTTGATCGATGCATATTCATTGATTCATTAAGACCATACATATTAAAAGGCATTCAAAGGGCATTACAATGGTTTTTGACCAGCCCAGTGCACTTCACGTACTTGAAATGCAAGTAATCGAAGAGGAGATTCAACGCCAAGTGTCTCTAATGTTCAACACCAACTCTGTCGGGTTGAGCTGCCTACCGTTTCTAATTGTTTATTGATCGGCCGGTAGTAGAATTTGATAGGGATTTGATTTCAGTTTCGAATTGTGATGTTGACATTGCTTGTGTGTGTGTGCTTGCGAGTGCTGCCTTCTAATTGAAGGTCGCGCTTTAATTTGTGCTTCAAGCTGGAGATATATAAAAACCCAGTTGCAGCCATATTTCAACCATCAGTTCTCCTAAGAAACTCAATCCAAACACTTGTAAATCATCAGTCAATACAGACCAAGAAACTACAAATATTTTAAAATGTTCAAATTGGTGGTATTGTCTGCTCTCCTCGCCGTAGCTGCAGCTCGTCCAGGTCATTTGTATGATGCCTCTTCTTTGGTTTATGCAGCTCCAGCTGCTCATACAACTATAGTACAAGAGCCTGTCCTGGCCAAAGTTGGTGCCGTCGTAAAGAGTATTCCCACTGCCGTCTCACATCAGAGCCAGTCCGTGATTCACAGCTCTGCTCATGTTGTGGAGGATGTCGTTGCGCCCGTGGTGAAGTCAACTCCAGTGATAAGCTATGCCGCTCCTGCTGTCGCTCCTGTTATCCACACAACCTACGCCGACGCTGCTCCAGTTGTGGCTGCTCCCGTTGTTCACACCAGCTATACTGCAGCGTCACCCGTTGGCCATGTTGCTGCTGCTTCCCCATTGACTTACACTGCCACTGGTTTGTGGTAAACGGAGTACTTTTATCGATGACCAGGAATTTTTGATTATTGGACGGTGTCGTGATAAGAATTGAAAATAAACAAATAAATTTGTTGAAATCTAAGTAAATATCAGAGTTGTTATTCTACGGTTGTTCGCATAAAACTGAAATCAGAAACAATGTGGAGATGTACAAACCATATTAATATACATACATATATATATTTTTTTTTGTGTTAACAGAAACGTTTAAGCGTTTGAAATATATATCAAATGGAATTGTTATAAAAATCAATCCTAAATACCTACCTGGAAAAACTTAAAAAAAAATGAAGCAAGCAAGTCGTCCCTGCCGACATTGAGTATACCCTGTACCTTATATTCAATAAAATCGAACACCCCCAAGATCGCAACCAATTTCATGCAAAATTCTCTTTAACATGCAGCAACAGCAAACGCATGCTGTCTCGCTCACTCTTGCCAGCTAATGTTGCCTTGGCATTTCAGTGCAAAACTCATATAGGTATATCTCCGATATTTATTGTCCGATTTCGACAAAATTTGGTCAGCTGGTGCAGTTTGGGTATATAATTAGGTATGCCAAGTAAGAGTACGATATCTTTAATACAGCTCTAGTAATACGTTTTCGCGATTTGCGGGGGCGGAAGTGGGCGTGGCAAAAATTTGAAACAAACTTGATCTGTCTATGCATTAGACGCATGTTCACACCAAATTTGGTAGCTCTAGCTTTTATAGTCTCCGAGATCTAGGTGTTCATACAGACGGACAGACGGACGGACAGACGGACGGACAGACGGACATGGCTCAATCGACTCGGCTAGTGATGCTGATCAAGAATATATATACTTTATGGTGTCAGAAATGTATATTTCTGCCGGTTACATACATTTTAGCGACTTTAATATACCCTTTTACCCTATGGGTACAGGGTATAAAAATTGTACTGCTTTTTGTTCTTTTAATTCAGTGTTTCGAGACCCTACAGAGAGACCTACAGAGCTGAAATTTTGCACATAGGCTTCCTTTTGCTGCAGGCATTGTGGATCTTGGAATTATTCTGATCGGATGACTATATCATATAGCTCCCGAGAATAAGTTCAACTTCCATAACATTGTTGTTTTTCAATCGAATATTTCAAAATTTATTGTTTATGGAATTAATGTGCTTATTAACATATCCACTAAGTTTTATCAGAATCGCTTGACTATATCATATAGCTTCCATGGGAACGACCGGTCAAGAATACAGTGTCTAATGATATTGTCACATTGTATATATGTTATTGTTAAATAACAGTTTGCAAGGGTAAATGAGCTTCGGCACGGCTGAAGTAAGCCCATCCTTCTAATTTTTTTATTTGGGAAAGGCTCCACAAAACTGTGCCATGAATCTTAACTAGTCCAATAAGTTTTAGTTTGATTTTCATTCCAGTGCAGGTGATTGGCCCCAAACGAAATTACTCCCTGTAGTAGTATCTCAAGAGTCGACATTGGCATATGTATCATGGTATCAAGTATAGGCGCTATGTAAATATTTTAATGACAATTTCTCTGTGAAATTTATTCTGAAATAAAATTCACTACCTTTATCAATAGACTCATACAGTCTCACCCACCACAAACACCCTATGTTGAACTTACACATATTTGTCAAATTTATTAACCTTTTAACTGAAGGGTACACAGGGTATTATAATCACGGACATGTTGCTGCTGTTCCACTTTAACCCTTATTTGAGCCAATTTATATTAAATATTGAAAGGGGCACTTTTAGCAGTGTATAAATGTATACATATACATATGTATACTGTTAAGTACAATAAAAACGGCGTTCACTTAACGGATTTGACTGGTAACTCGATGCGTACTCCGACGGCCAGGATTTTAACTAATTTATAGACCAAATTAGATTCGAATATGGCTAGGATAATGATAGTAAAAATACTAGTTATAGTGTTATCCATCATACACACAGATAGCGTTATCACTTGGCCCCTAATATTTGATGAGATCGTTTATGAGGCTCAACAGATTTGGGCAATATTTTCTCGCTAAGTAAGCAGATAGTCAGCAAACCAAAGTCCAACTTGAAAGTTCCTAAAGGTGGCTTAATTAGCAACACCCCTCACTCGCTTTATTTCGAAATAAAAATAAAAGTTTTTGGTTTGGTATTAACGCGATTGTTGTTATTGAAAGAAGTGCGCGAGGCCAAGAATAAGTGAAAAAGTGGTACTCAGAAATGGTTAACGAATAATAATCTGGTTTGGTAGAGGAAAAAGAGATGGCTGGAGAGGGATAGTGCGGGCAAGAATTCGCTCAGGCACGTACCCTACTTGAATTGACTTACCATTGTATCCGCCTGAATGGAACACCAATGACGTATGCATGTTTAGATATACATACACATATGTACATATGTATATGTATAGGTGGTGCGTATGTATTCACGAGAGTGAAGTTCAAGTATAAAAGACGTTGACAAATCCGTCAATGATAACATTCTAAAGAAGTCTCTTGAAGTCAACAAAATGTGTAAATTGGTAAGGTGGTTGTCAAATGCAAAGAATCGTGCTTCCAAAGTTAAGTCATTCTCATTTCAATAGTTCGTCCTTGCTGCTTTGTTGGCTGTGGTTGCGGCCCGCCCAGAACCTCATGTGGCGGCCCCCGTTGTTTATGCCGCTCCCGCTGCTACTACAACGTTTGTTCAGGAGCCTGCATTAGCCAAAGTTGGTGCTGTTGTAAAAAGCATTCCAACAGCAGTTTCACATCAAAGTGTTACACAGGTTCATAGCACACCCGTTATCGAGGATGTTGTGGCACCAGTGGTGAAGACAACAACGCTGCATGCTACTGCTCCTGGTCATATTGTAGCTGCTGCTCCTGCTCCTATTCTGAAGACTGTGGGTTCGGTGTCTTACTCTGCTCCGTTGGCGTACTCAGTTCCACTTTCTTATAGCGCTCCAGTAGCTGCTTATCATGCATCTTCCCTCACCTATGCTGCTGCTGCTGCTCCAGTTGTTCCGTACCATGCCCCCTTAACATACGCTGCGCACGCTTGGTAATAAATAATAACGAGAACGAAAGATTTTGCATCGATATTGTTAACAAAAATAAATACAGTTCTGAATTTAATGTGCTGCATATTGATTTCCTTTTATTTCTTTATTTGGTATTCACTTGAGATAAATGCTAGGATAGTTCCAACCTTGATCATAGTGCCATCCAGCGCTGCCGTAGCTTAAAGGTACCAAAGAAGATGAGTAGGGAGCATACGTCTTTATAATAGGCTTCCAGTAGGGACGCTTCTCATGTAACACCGTGGAACTTTGATGGGAGACTGCCGCTGGCAATGCTATAGATTCATAACCCACAACGCTAGGTGAATATTCTACAGTTCCATAATCCAGCGGCAGGTAACTTGGTCGGGCTTGGCTTAAAATCGCGTAGAGGGCAATCAATAAGAATACCTATACAGATATTTGAAAAAAAAGGTTTATATGTGCTTGCGATTTTAAAGACAACTTACAAGTTTCAACATATTCGGTCTTGTGTAGTGACTGATCTCTTCAACTCTGATGAAAATTGAAGAAGCCAACAGAGGTTTTATACTCACGATCAAGGAAACTATTTTTTTTTACGTTAGAATTGGCACAAACAATCGGGCCATCAGCTAACATTTTTTGTTGTTTTTTTTTTCTCAGCCTCATTAGTGACCCATTTGGGCGTAACTGAGTGAGCCAAAGTTGTTAATGAGGTACAAGGCGAGGCTAAGACCATTCAGTAACTTTGCCAGAGATCAGGTTTTTGAAATAAAATCCACCCACCCATCTAGTTAAATTCAGTTTCAGATTTACATCTCTTCCAGATTCCTTTTTGCTTTCTTGACTTGCCTAACAATCTAATTTACCATTTGCAGATTCAGACATCATTTTTGAGGCTCTAAAATACATAAGGATAGAAAAGAATTTTAAGTAAAAAAATACCTCAACAGTTTTGGCAAATATATAATGTATAGTCATCATCGAATTTCGAAATAGGGCAAGACTACTAATTTACATATTTTGCCTTTAACGAAAACTTTAATCTTATTGTAGATCTGAAAACACTGGTGATGCATAACGCAAATTGGCAACACTAAGGCTAAGATATTTAATTTTGTGACTTTATTTAGTGGCATTCTGTAGTATACATACAACGCATATTCCCAGCCCATTTGATATGACCTTGGGAACTAATTAAATTAACAGTGGAAAAGGAAAAACCAAGATAACTTACTGGCAGTTAAACTGCTACTGCTGTTGTTTCGGTTGTGTATGGGGGCCGTCAACGATGACGATGACTGTGCCCTAGTTTTTGGTCTTAACCCAAGCGTGGCCAAGTTAAAGTAAACCAAAGTTTGCCACGGTAAAGTCAATCTGAGCATACTCACAATAAAGTGTAAACCACTTGACTCTCTGTAAGTGTTGGATACAACTGTTTTTTAGATAAATTGTAATAACAAAAAAAAAAAAAATCTTGAAATTGTTTCCGTTGACATATTTACGGTACTGTAAAACTATAGGATCTTTGCTGCAAATCTTTTTAACGTTTCATAAATAACATAGTTATAACATAACATAATTTTAAATTGAAGGAAATGAGCCTTTTTTGCATACCGCCTCTTATTATTTTTCGCTTCCAACTGTAATTCGGGTATTTTCAAAATAAATATAAAATTTTATTTGAATAATTATGACAAGTAAAATACTGTTGACCTTCAAATTGTTTTAAAACGACTGATACCTCAAATTGTTATACATATACAAAATATAAGACATTTTTATAGCCTCGCAAAAAGGGCTTAGTCATTTTGGTCAACGAGTCTAACTTGATATCGCTAGACTAGGTCCGTTAACCCGTCCCGTCCATCTGGCTAAGAGTTTAAAAGTTCCAGAGCTGAAATTTTGCATAGCAGCCGAAAAGTATGCCTTAATTGTATCAAAACTTGGCAAGGCACTTCAGCCATAAAATGGCAACAAATGTATAAATGAAACGGTAGGCGAACAAACTATATTATCTTGTTTATTTATAAGACAACAGTGGAAAAGTTGTGATTTCTGTCATTTTATGATATGAAAATATTTAGACAAGGTTGCTTAATAATGATGTAGTTACTGAAGATTGACGATTGGAAAGACAGATGGTAACTAGATGTAACCAATTTAATTAAGTCGGAAACACTTTGGGACTTACATTTATTATGAAACTTAGGTGCAGGTAAATTCATAACGAGTTCAGTTGGGTTGTCTTAAAGTGCATTAGCCCATATCCTGATCACGTATTTCTATTGGTAAACACCAAGTCTGACCACTTTTTTGAGGGGACCGGAGCTTTTGTAGTGGATGACCTGAAAACTGTCTTATTAAAGTAAATGACTCAATGATACATAAATAATAGGTGTAACTATTGAAAAACTGAACCAGCGCTCAAGTGGCTTTTAGTATTTCCGTTGTTTGTACCCTGTATCTATATGATATAAAAGTATATTGAAGACGGCAATTTGTATGCTTCAGAACCTGTCTACAAATTCCTATTTTAGGGTAGGGTAGGAAATGTTATATGTTTTTGTTGTATATATCGATCTGTTATTCAAAAACACAAAATTTGTCGAAATCATACAAAGATTACCATTTTCTAGAATTTCAAGTAGAGAGAAGACTGAGCATAGTTTCTGTTGGAGCATGCAGTGAAAATGAAATTTAAATTATGGCAGTTTCAAGAAAGTTTATCCATACTATATATAAGAGGTGGCTTTTTTGTGTAAAAGGTATTCTTTAGGCTGCGGGAATGCTTACGAGATTTACTGTTTCCTATGGCTGTTGTTTGCATAACATTTGACCATAATTCTAGTTTTTTGTCACAACTCACTTTCTTGATTGCAGTATTGCCTTTTCATTAGTTTGCTCTGTTTTTTTTTTTTAATTGTTTTCTAAACATGTATGTTTTTTCTTCGCCCAATTCTTTTTATACCCTGTACCCATAAGATGAAAGGATATATTAAAGTAGGTAAAATATATGTAACAGGCAGAAGGAATCGTTTCCCACCCCATAAAGTATATGTATTCTTGATCAGCATCACTAGCCGAGTCGATTGAGACATGTCCGTCCGCATGAACACCTAGAACTCGGAGACTATTTTAAATTTAAGTTTATTTCATATTTTTGCCACGTCCGCTTCCGCCCCCGTATTTTGGGAAAAACGAAGTACTAGAGCTGTATTAAAGATATCGTATTCTTAATTAGCACTTTTAATTATTTAGCCAAACTGCATTAGCTGACCAAATTTTATCCAAATCGGACAATAAATATCGGAGGTATTTCCATATGCGTTTTGTACTCAAATGCCTAGGGCGACATTGGCTGCATGAAATTGATGGCTATTTCGAGGGTGTTTAATATAATATTTAATATTTAATATAACTTAATGGTACTGGGTATACTCAATGTCGGCAGGGACGACTTGCTTGCTTTATTTATGTATGTGTTCAAAAATACGTACTGTAAGTACATAAAATCAAATTAAAGCTCTTGCTAATAATTGAATTTTTATAGCTAGACACCTTTGCACAGTGATACTTTTAAAACAAAATGTTTGCATGTGTTTTTTAGACAAGTGTCTAAATTATTTGGCACCGATTCTCTGTGCTTCCAAGAGATCTTTAAAGTTGTTTTCCTTCTTGCCAACATAGCTAATAGAATAAGATTTTCTTCACTGGGCTATTGTATCTAAGATATACATTTACATGTCTTACATGTTAAATGTGTTTTATTAAAATTTTGCATAATTTTCCATTTTTTTAAGATACCGCCCAGTATCTGTAAGTTTTTTGAACAGATCTGTAAGTTTTTTGTTTTGTTTAGCTCAAGTTCAGTCGATTGATAGTACTCTAGAGCAATCTGAGTTTAATCTTCTAGCAGCAACAAAAAGTGAAAGTGACAAGTGATTTGCGTTAAACAATAGATTTCGCCTGACACTCGAAAGGAAAAGTTTAGTTTGTTCTGTTTAGCACTCAAGTCACTTTTACAATCAAATTTACTTTCAATAAACCCGATTTGTAGATACTTGTTGGACAACCGTTGTCACAAATCTTTTAAAATGCATACAATTTGGTGATATACAATTCTAGTTTTTCAAGCCGTCTACTAGATTTCATTTACGAGTTTCAAAAAAATACATATGTATATTTGCTGTTGTTGATTTCGTTGTCTATTGTTGTTGGAGCATAATTAGATTAATGATTAAAGTGCTTAATTATAAAGCTATTTCAGTTTGTTGTTTTGCGCATTGAAATTTCGACTGCAATTGGAACTTAATGTTCCATTCCATTCCAGTATAACTTTTTGACTTAATCGGTTTTGACATGTACAAACAGCTCTATGTTTGTATGTGCCAGGCAAAAAAAATATTCAGAATTGGATGCCAAACATAGATAAGCACTTTTTTGGTCAAGCTGAAGGTAACTAAAATCAACCTCTTACTTACTAAAATCAGTTTCCAACCAGAAAAACCATTACTACATATTTGCAAAAGGTAGAAAAGAAGGAGGGATATGAGTAATATTTTGTTTTTTAGGAGAAGATGGAAAGCTTAGCAAAATGTGCATTTCTTCAATCTAAATGTTTTATTTTTAAAATTGATTCGAACAATTTGAATAAGAACCCTAGGCTAGGTCAATTAATCTACTCTAAATGCATACTTTTTCTTTTATATACATATATGTACATATAAAATGAGTTAATATCATTATTTGCAATTGTCTTTTTTTTTTGTACCGACCATTGTTACAGTTTCACAATTCACAATTGTGTGTAGTTGCTGTGATTATAATGTTCAGATTATTTGCTAACGTAGTTGTTGTTCGACTTGCTTTGTAATATGCACGACATTGCGACAAAACACGTAAACATGACCTTGACCGCTTATTCTCGTCGTCCAACATTTGGTAATTGCCCAAGCAATAGCCATAGTCATTACCAGGGTTGTGTGGGAGTTAGGACAAGAGGGGCTTTTCAGCTTATTTGAAAACTGGAAGCAAATATAACTTACTTCCTTTGCCACATACATATACAACTGTAATTTATTTTTCCAAAGAAATGAAGCAAATGTAAAATAATGCAATATTTTTTCCTGCCCCCCTACGCACAGCCCTGGTCGTCACATCAACAACATGTTGCTGATGGAGTCAGCAGACCAAATGCAAATGGGCACCAAAGTAATAATTACATATATGTAATAATAGTACAAAACCAAGACAACTCAAATTTAAGCAAAATAACGAACTAAATAATGACTTATTTGGGGGTCATATTTAATAAACATGCATTCCCAGTTTACAATATTTTCTTATTAATGCCCTAAAAAAATCGGTTTATTAAAAATCACACAATTTCAAAAGTTTGAGATTGCTTACTTTTAATGTAAATTGATTTATTGGGCAAAGGGGAAATGGAATCTCTGCCAATAGCAGGTCCACTTGAGGGGAAGCTATTAACATGCGATTATTTACCTCAAATCAAACTGCAAATTAAATTATAAACGACCGGGCACAAGAGTTAGAGTAGGTGGTATGTTGACTTTTGGTCTATTTTAAGTATCGATCGTGCTATGGGCATTTGTGCCAATCAAAAGTGTTTTGTGTCAATTATAGATTTATGCGACATTCTTTTATTTCGTGAATTTGCATAAGATTTGTATCCAAGCAGCCCCATGGCGTAGCGTCACTGATATAGTGAAGGGTCCTGGACTTTTCGATATTCAGATTTTTGACTTTTTTGAGATTTAAAAACAAGCCAATCAAGTTAGCTTAAGCATTGCCCACTGTTTCCTGGCCATTGAGCTTTTTATATTGATTTATGCGTCACAAGCTTTGTGATTCCATCAAATCACTTTATAACCTAACTTGTCCAACAGGTCTACATATTTGAAACAAATATTAAGAGTAGCTATTAAGAAATATGTCATGTCGGTAAATGTAATTTACTTCCAAATTCAAAAACGATTTTCCATAAATTCACGCATACAGTAAGCCCAGGTCTCTGCTTGGAAAATGGTGATAAGAAATCTGTTAAAAAGGCAAAACCAGAGCCAGCTGCTGCTCGCAAATTTCGAGTCAGTTATTAAGAACCGCAATTTTTCATGGACAGTTTTCGTGGTGCGTATTTCAATATGGATATGATTTCGGATTTGAATAGGCAGCAGCAACATTTAGTCTGATCAACATTTCGACTCTATTTTCCACACCTACAGATCTTAATAAATTGCAGATACAAATATATATATACATATACATATATATATATGTTTGTATATGCAGTAATGAGCTGTCAAAGTCAACGCTGCAAAGATGCTGATTGATAATCACATGCCTGGTCGGGTTTGTGTTTTAGAAAGGCGACTCGTAGCTTAGATAAATATATATATAAAAAAATATACGAATTTACAATATATGTACATATGTTCTCTATACTTAATCTCCTATTGACAATAAATAATTAATATAACCATCAACTGAAAACTAGAAAAAATATAAACATTAAGAATGGAATAAATGACCTGATAAAAAATGAGTATTATAAAATAAAAGCACTTTTTATCAAATGTAGTATGATTAAATCTTAAAAGCAATACCACATTTCTTAAACAATAACATGATCACTAAACCACTAAAAAGTGCATCCAACCTAATTAAATTGCTATGCCAACTCAGCCACCAAAGGTTTTTCATTAAACAGTGCTTGAATGCATATGTATGTACATACATACATACGTACATACAAGTAGAAGCGTGACTAATTTGAGACTCGATCTCTGTGAGGCGATTTTTACTGGTCGGTGATTCTTAAAGCGTACTCAAAACTTCGGCTGTCGGCTGCTTGAGAACTGCTGCCACAGACAGGGCGTATACGATTGGCCGCTTATTACTCTCTCCTTCTCTCTCAAATTTTTTCTTGGCACATTGTCTAAAAAATGTTTCACAGAATATTTGTTGGGTTTAGCTTGGTATAAATAAGACACCAATCCAAGCTGTAGCCACATAAGACATATTCAACTCATTCAGTCAAGAAGTAATCGAAGAAGACGTCAAATACCCAGTGACATGTTTAAATTGGTAAGGATAGGGAAAGACAAAAGATTTTAGGCGTCTAAAACCCAAATCATTTTTTTGTATATGCATAGATTGCCATCATTTCTGCCCTGTGCGCTGTAGCTCAAGCCGGCGTGATTTCTCCTTATGGAGCACATGGATATGGCCTAGGCTATGGTACCGCCATAGCTCCTGCCTATACTGCTCCAGCTGTTATCTCGCATGCTCCGATTATCAAATCTTACGCTGCTCCCGCCATTGTGGCTGCCCATCCTGTTGCTACCTCGTATGCTAATACCTACAAAGTGGCTACCAAAGCGATTCCCGTTGTTCATGCTGCTCCCTTGTTGCATGCTGCACCCGCTGTTGTTGCTGCTCCTGCTCTGCACACAACCGCCACTTACCACGGTGGATTGGGGTATGGCGGCTTGGATTCATTTGGTTTGGGCTTTGCTGGCTATGGCCATGGGTATCTGCATTAAATTTATAAAAAAAAACCAAAAGATTTGTTGTTGACGACCCCCCATCTGTAGCATTTCCGCTTCTGTATTATGCATTTGAGATATATTGTATTGTATGCGACTCCTTCGTCATTTTGTGGCTGTCAAACTGATGAAGTAATATAGTCATAAGAGAAACAAGAACATATTTTTTTTTGAGATAGAAACTTAGTAAGGGAGAGGGAGAGAGGCGGAGTGACAGAGAGTGAGTGACACCCACCCGATTGCAAAGTTAAGTTTAATCACTGATTTTTAATGATTGCCGCTTGGACTTAAGTTCTTGTTGAATAAATTATGAAAACTCCAAACCAAAATAATTGAATGCCTATTTTGCTTATGAGACAGAAAGTTAAAATCTCATAATATAGACAAAACTTTTGAAAAGCTGGGCCTTTCTACAAAAATATGATAAATAAACAAAATTTAAATTCCTTTAAATTACATTACATAATATTGCATGTGTGGACTAGTACTATCTATTAAGTGTTATGAAGCTTTCATGTGGGAAAATTGCTTTCACCATACTACTAAAACTATTTTTTTGTTTTCTTTACATTTGTGTCGTACCGACATTAACAAATAAAACAAAATTCGCTTATGCAATCTATATATGTATGTACATATGTAATTTATAATGTCCCAATAAAAAAGGAATTCCAAGTGCTTCCTTCTCACCGCCCTTATGCATCAACTAAAAATAATTATCATTTGCTAAACGAAAGGCTTAAAGGGCAAACGTGTGCTTGAAAACATTTTGTTGTTGCTGGCTAAGGAAGTGCGTTTATTAATGGATTATGCAGAAAGCATTTGGCAAATTAAAAATTACTAGCATGGTGATGTGTGTGCCGCTTGCTTAACAGAGAAAAACACTAAACTAGCAAAAGTCGGTACTAAGAATAGTTGTGAAAGTAGGTGTTTATTTGTAATCACGACAAGCTATTGTGTATGTATGTATCAATGTAGTTAACAAACAGTTGTCAATGTATGTACATAGATAAAAAAAAATGCGGACAAATGTAGAAAAACCTTGTGATACTTTCTACTTGAAAAAGAATTTGCTAAACATTAAATATTCATTAAAGCCTAAAAAAAAAAAACAAAATTTAAAGACCCCAAGATTGCTGCAGTAGATGCATTCATTGTTGACACACTTTGGGCACATTTGGTTTTCCCACAACCTCGTATTTAAAAAACATTTTGTTCTCAGCACTCTGTAGCAGCACCCTTTTTTTAGAGGAAAATTCTCAGTTATAATGAACACGATAATACATATGTATATTAAATTTCGTCGCTGCAAAGTATGCTTATTTAATTTTCGCCAGAAGCCATGCGCAACCTTTTTTTTTGAATCGAAGCTAACATTTAAAGTTGCAACTGACACCATTCATAAATGGAACTCATAAAACAGGTCTTGGCAAAGTTTATTGTTTATTTTTTTTATTGTTTGCTTTTCTGACTGCTTACACACAAATAGAACAAGGGTAAGGACCTTAAACTTCTCTCCTTGAATTGTCAGTGCATGTCTCTGATGAAGTTTACATTTAACTGACGGTTGTAATTAAGCTGACTACTGAAATCGAGAACAAGTTGGTTTTAATTAAAAGCAAAGCCAAAGGGGTCAGTAAACTGAAAACTGTGCGTGGTCACAGATCCTCTCTAAATCATATTTATCCGGGAGCCCCAGGAATTACACGTTTCTTACCATTGCACACGCCTGACCTTAGATGAGAGTGCTAACGATAAAAATGCGGATGGTGGACGTAGATGGATGACCTTGCCATCGTACATTGACAGTAAGTTCTTCGCTTGTTATTGTTTACAGCAAAAGAGATTTGCTGACGATAATCTATTACGAAACGTGTGTGTTACCAGCGAACGATGCAGTTCCAGTAAGGTAATGGGGCGTATAAGTAATAGGACAATAAGAAAACTAAATATAATAAATAATTCAAAACATAGAGAAGTCGTCTCCACATTGTCATGAAATGGTATGCTAATAACACTGAAACTTTACTTTTATTTTGTAATTTGTTCAGTAAACAGTAACATACCACATACATATGGCCCTTTTGAAACACGTGCAACGATTTACTGAGCATAAGATGCCAGCAACCATGGCTGCCTCGGTCTCTGCAGCAGGAGGAGCATTTGTCGGCATCAGTGTCCCACTTGAAATCTGAAAAGGGGACCCGTGTACACTCCTCAAGAATTGAATTTCACGAGGCAAACATATTGATTTCTGATTTAGCCACTTCGTTATGGTAATTCCACCCCCTCCCCCCCCCCCGTCGCCGTCCTAAGGTCCTCCTTTCCGTTTTTTAAAAAGTGCGCGTGTGTAGCATTTGGCAGCCAAGCTAATTGCCCAAAAGCAGGCAGTTCCTTTATCGTTTATAATACACCGCCCATTTTCTGTCAGTTGAATTGATATAAAGTTGCCTGCTTTGGGGCATTAACTTCGATTGCTGTTAAATAATTTTACATTTTGTTCAGTGGTCATTATAAATTGTATTTTAATAGTCGTATGATATTTTGGCATTTATATTTAAGCTATATCAACCAGCGTCAGAGTCATACATATGTAATTAAGGTGATGGGAACGTGATCACAGCGGATGCAATAGAAGTTGAGTTGCGTTAAATTGGGTAGAGAAAACAGTTAAGTTAAATGAGCGTAGCGACTGAAGATGCCAAAACGGGCAGCTACAAGTCCGCCTGTAAAACTCATGCTTGTTTCTATTGGTTTCTTGTATTTTTTTCAGTATGAATTTGTGATTGTCATAAATTGGACAATGTTCGAAGCTTAAAAGCACTTAATTAAGACTTCGTAGAGTTTAAAAAAGACATGTAAGAATCGTAATAATTTATTTATGTCCCCATAGAGTAATGGGTATGGGAATGTTTGCCAAAATGCATGTAACAGGCAGAAGTAAACATTTTCGACAATGTCAGGCAAGGATAACCTGCTTGATTCATTTTTATACGGTGAAGCCATTGCGTAAAAGGGTATATTCTTGACCAGCATCAACAGCTGAGTCGATTGAGACATGTTCCTCTCTTCACACCTAAGTCTCGGGCATAATAAGAGCTGGAGCAATCAAATTTTGTGTGAACAACCATCTAGTGTCTACGCAGAAGAAGTTTAATTTAAATTTTTGACACTTATCTAACAACCTAAGAATAAAGTATAACTTATTTCAACCATTATATGGGAATTTGGAAGGGGGAGCACTAAAGAGATTGCAAAATGTTGCCGCATGCATTTGCCGCACGATTTAGATATGCTTGTCGATTGCACGTAGCAGTTGTTGCAGTGTTGTTTTTGCCCTCGTGAAGTGTTCCCGTAATGGAGTTTTTACCTCTTTCTGTTTTCCGTTTTCATTTAACTGAAAATCAGCATAATCGGTAATCGTGGTATATATAAAACCTGATGAGTTACCCAAAATTCATCCATTACGTGTGAAAGTGTTGGACAGCTGAGACTCGATCGAAATTAAAATTAAAGTTGAAATGGCAAATAAAATGTTGGCAATTGTATGTAATGTATATAGGAAAGAAAGCAGTGTAATTTTTAAATAAAGTATGTTTACTTAATGTAGATTGTTCTACTCTGTGCTGTTAGTCACTATACAACTGTTTTCGGAGGCTTTCTACACAGCTCCCCGTCTTCAGTCGGCGAAGCAATTCCAGTTACAGTTCGTATTCCTGTATCTGTGCCAGGACCTGTAGCGGTGCAAGCTAATGTGGCTCTACCAGTAGTTTATAGTGTTTCTTCTACTCAACCTTACAGTGTGGCGTTGGCTTATGCTGCCACAGAGCCATCAACAACTATGCTAAAATATGCTTCGACATATTCAGCAACCAATCCTGTCGTTAAATATTCATTGGGAGCACCTGTGAAGACAACCATAACAACATATACCGGGCTTGCAGCTGCTTCCCCACATTTCCTTAACAGATTCGCGCGCCCCTTACATAATCTGCCAGCGCCTCCATCGGCTTCTTTCCGACTTTATACTCCACCACTTCCAACATTTTTTGCAGCTCCGTCCCATCTTACTTATGCTACCTCCTCCACCTGGTAATCATACTTGTATATTTATTAAAACAATATATATATATATTCAATTCCAAAAGTAAATTAACTAAAATATATGTTGGCTTCTTTCAACTTTGGTGAAACAATAAAAAGCGATTTCTTATTGTAATCTTAAAACGCTTTCTTTGCGTCTTCTTTACTGACCAACCTTACTCTAAAATCGTTTGAGAGTTTTTAAGAAAATGGGTCATCGGCTATCGTTGTGCATACATTTTTATATAAAGACGAATAATAGCTTTATTAGCTTTGAAATAAATGCGAATACATTTTGATCATGATGAGTTCGACTCTGCCAGGCGGAGGTCAATAAGCAAACGCGAATCTATATGGTTTTTTTCGTTAACATTTGTTGTTCGAAACTTGCAGAGAGACAACAACAATTTTATTATTAGGTCTTTAACATGCAAAGCTCGCCATCGCAGCAACGTGTCTTAAGTCTTGATTAAGAAGGGGAAAAAGGGGGCCTAATAGGTTTTTGTGCGGCTTTTGTGGCTTCTGTCACATGATAGTCGCTTTGCTGTTCAAAATGCTTGGCAAGGTGTCGATGTCTGTATGAGAGGCATGTATAGGAGCGTCGATAAGTAGAGGGGCATTTTAAACACAAAAATATTCCCATTGACATACTGTAACTTAACATACTGTACTTAAAAGGATTGTAAATAGAAAAAAAAAAATGGTGTTATTTTTTCAGCAGATGTTGTTACATCAGATGAATACGAGCAGCGGGTCAAACATTTTAAGTTTTCCGACATTTGAATAATTTATTAATGGATATGCATTTTGTAAAGCAACAGATGACTTAAAATACTTTGGATACTGCTTTATAGCCTTTCTCCATTATACTGGTCGATTGTTATAAAGGTGGCTTAATACGATAGTTACTCAACATGTATCTTTAAATATTTTGCAAAAATAATATATAATATTACTTGTCCCCTTTCGACTACGCCCTTTACTCCCTAAACACAGTTTGCATAGTTTAGATGCCAATAAAAACGACCAACATTGTGATTTATAAGATAGACAAACCAAATATTATCAATAGACACAACAATAAATAAACAAAAAATTAAAAAAAATGCCAAAAGGCTGCTTGCACCTAAAAAGCATACGAAAACCAAAAAAGCAAACGCATTTTTTAGAAAATTAGAGAGGTTGAGAGCGAGAGAGAAGCTATGGACTGGTCTTGGCTTGAACCGAAATGAACTGAACAGCGAGAACTGAATTGTGCCTCTCCAGCAGAGAGGAGTATAAAAAGCATCTTCAACTGGCGGACAAATTTCAATCAGCCACAAAAGCTTTGCCAGTAACGATTAACATTAAACAAAGGAAAGGTTGATTAGTCGAACGTTTCTTTGACCACGATTGTAAATAAAATTAAGTCGATTGCTAATGAAATGGCCTCAAATATTAGTGTGAGCTTAAAAATATACCCAATTAGATCACTGAGAATAAATCTACAATAAAATTACAGCAAATAATCGGATGCCTTATATTGGTGCTGACTTTACAATTTAGTGTTTCGGTAACGATGGTGCGAGGCGATATACCACATTCAACCAAGGAGCTAGAGTACACCATAACGCCTAGTTCACAGGTGGCTTATTACCACTATCCAGCCCCCAGCCGGAGTATAGCAGCGACAAGGCGACTTCAGCAATACCAACAGCCCCTCTCTCAGCAGTATCAAAAGCAACCACAGCAGAACCATCACCAAGTGGCTAGAGAATTTGCTGCACCCGCTTTAGAACATGCTGCCTTTACTCAGGCATTAACCAGCCATGGATATGTGTTTGGAGGAGGAGCTGCGTCGACTCCGTTAGCCTCTATAAAGTCGGCTCCGGCACCTGTACAAGCAGTGGTATCTCTTCAGGCACGTTCGATAGCAACTGCAACGCCAACAGTTGATTCCAACTCTTTAAATCTTAAACTTCCTGTGCCGTTTGGCCTGACGCCTTTAAATGTGGCGCAGCTACCTCTTCAGGCTGGTGCCCCCTATGCTAGCGTACCTCACACCACGGGTCTCACCTCATACGGAACGCCGCAGATCCAAAGACGTTAACTCTCATGTTTTTATGACCTGCGTAACTATAACAAAAAAATTAAAAAAAACAGCCATTCAGACTAAGCATCATTTTACCAAAATAGTGAATAATAAAAATCAAACTTGCCATTTAACCTTAACAAAGACTTGTCTGCATTTGCATAAATCGCCAAGGTCATCATCGTCAATGATGTGAAGAAGTCTTCATTTATTTAACCATCGATCGATTGCACCTTTCGCTCAAGCTGGCACAGACATTGGAAGATGATGATCGTGAAACGAAAAATCCAGAAAGCTCGCTAATAGCAGTCTTCCAAATACCCTATACATAAGTAACTTACTGTTAATTTTATTCGGTTTCAACAAATTAAAATGCAAATTATATAAATAACTATGAGTGTGTCATTAAAGGACGTGACAACTAAAGTGTTGTGTGAGCTATTAATGTTTGTTTATTTTGGACAAAAATATTAAAATCGATCAACTTAAGTTCGATTAACTGAACGGAACTCTCCGAAATCTGGACCCATAATAGAGAAATGTTAAGAACCTGCTTTCCCACAAGCACAGAACAGGAATACTGTGATTAAATATAATAAATTAATTTTAGCTTTTGCCAATAAAAAGCCATTAAATAAAACGGTACAATAATATAAATTTTAATAAAAAAAAAGAAACAAACCTCTGTTTAAATAAGAGAATTTTCTGAATTAAAAATATATTAATGATATTTTCGTGAAAATATTGGAAGCTGTGTTTGTCAAAATTTAGATTGTAATGAAAATCGTCTGTGGTTATTCAAATTAATGGAGTTGTTGTTAGCTATTACGAATCAGACGATTTTGAATAGTATACTATAAGTTGATCTGCAGATGCGCATTAGAAGAAGCAACATAACATCGACACCTTTTGAATTTCTTGAAGTAATGAATCGAATTCACGTTCGCAACAGTTTACAGTCCTCCGAGTGGCAAAATAGTCCACAAAGCAAGTTTCTTATATAAATGATAATTCGTACATAGAAAATCCAAAAATGATGTTCGGTTTTCAACGGTTATTAATATCTAATATCTCTATTAGGCATGTGAAGTTTTATAGCATTTTAAGATGTTCCAGAAGCAGCCCTCGCATCGACATCAGTTGTTAAAGCAAAAGTCAGCACGTGACCGTAACTGAGATTGCCGCTTATAAAGTCTGAAAGCCGGTTTTACAATCTTGCTGCTCAATTAAGGTGTATGAGTGATGAGGCAGGGCAAGATCTGTGATTCTGATGCCGATGATGCTTTTGTGACTTGTTCCCATTTTGTAAAGAGAGGGGTTGCGCATCCTGTTGTCGCAAGGTTATAGAAAAAACACTATAATAAAGTTAAGATGACGGTCTGGATGTAAGTAGGGCTAATTTACGACTTTAAATTTATGGCTGCGGCCTCATTGTGATGTTTAAAAAAGAAACAATGGGGCGGGAGCCAAGGCAAGATAATAAAGATTTTATGGCCTATTTTGCTTAAATTGAGACAAATGTTTATAACTCCGAGACAGACCTAGGCCACCAACTGATTCACAGACTGCAACTGCATACAAATTTAAACAACTGAATCGCAAGACTTCCGATATTTTTCGTCAGGCAAATGATTTACTATCGGATCACGTTTAAAAAAGCCAACCATCAAGTATGCAACCAGCGCAAAAAAAGTGACCGTGTATGTATATAAGCACCCAAATAGTTAAAGCCCGAACATTATAAGTCTTCAGCTTGAAACTAGATTACAAAATGTACAAATTCGTAGGTTTCATTAAAAAAGTGTAAAAGAAGATCCTCAAACTTTTGTATTTTCAGCTCGTTGTTGCCGCTCTCACTGCCTGCTCATGGGCTAAACCTGGCGTAGTGTCGCCTTTGCCTTTGGCCTATGCGAATGCTCCACTGTATGCCGTTGGTGGCAGCAATCAAGTGGATGTACGCAACAATTACGATGGAACTCTGTCGTCCTATACAACAGCACCGTTTGAGATTACCGCTCCATACTCCAGCCGTTATGTGTCCGGCATCCCAGCAGCTCCAGCTGTTGTTGCCAAATATGCATCATCTCCTGTAGCCACTCCATTGGCCGCCACCTCGGCTACTCCATTTGCCACTTTTGCATCACCCTCCGCTGCTTCTTTAGTTGGTCCTTATGCATCACCATATATATCAGCTTTTTATGCTGGTCCTTATGCAGCACCATACGCTGCTCTGTGATATAAACTCAATACATCCGCTTCAAATGTTTGCAAAAATAATAAATAAATTAATCTCAAAGTAGTTCTGGAAAATAAAGTTTTAAGCATGTATATTAGAAATCATAAGGTCTGTCAATGCACTTCAATCTGTGGTGACAGACTGTATGATATGTAAACCAAAAATTTCAAAGTCACGATTTCTTTCATGTATGCATTTATTTCATATGTATATATGTACATAAATATTTTATCACATAAGTGATGGGTGCTACCAACTAAGGCTAGTTGATTACTTAATTTATTGCGATTTGGAATGAACTCACGTAGGTCTTCGGGCAGTCGAAAGTAAGGCGCTAAAGCAGATGGAATACAATTTTCCTATATATACAACGCACAATTAATAGAAAATCATTGAAAGCTAAGCTTTAGAAAGGCGAACACACTGAGCACGAAAATTCAACAAGATGTGGCAAGAAAAATGGGTGAGAATAACCAATAATCTGTACAAGAACCTTTGCTGAACTTACTATTCTACATAGGTAATAACTGTGTTCATGCTGTTGACAGCAATTCTGGCTAAGATAGACGCCAGACCTCACCTTAACCATTTAGAGACGCTGATATCACATGTACCATATGGATTGCCAGATCACGTTGAGTATGCTCCGGCACCAGCAGTAGATGGACTTCCATGGCAACCTCTTCCAGCTCCACTAGTACCCGTCCCAGCCCCAGCTCCATTAGTACCCGTCACTGCCCCAACGCAGGTACCAATATGGTCGGCACAGACTTTGCCTGCTTTGGCTCCAGCGCCACCAGTATTTGAACCTTTACCTGCACCACTTTTGCCACCACCTATACCTAGCTTACCAGCTATTCCTACCCACCTATGGCCTTTGCCACCCGCTGAATTGCATCTGTCGAGAATTACACAAGTGCTGCCACCAATTTTAGAGGCAGCACCGTTTACTCCCAGCTACCGTGCTATTCCGGGACCAAAAACTACCACCACCAAGGTGGCAATTGGTTATGCTTTCCCTAAGCTATTTGCCACACCGCATGCCCGTTTAAGGACTTTGCCTTTCAATTTGGATCGGTATCATCATCATCATTCACTTTTCTAGGAGACTAAAATTCTTCAGTTACATTTATCAATTGTCCATTTAATTCTATATATATTTATCAACAATAAAATAATATACTTTTTTTTTTTTAACAAAATGATCTACTCTCTTCTATATAGTAATCAATGAATGTGTCATTATAAATCGCAATTGCTTGACGATCATTTATGATAACACGCGTCATGGACATCGTAATATCTCCTCAGTTGGTAGCCTAGACAAGGCGAGCCATTCCGAAAATATTGTCACTGAGAGTTCAGCCTGCTTAAATCAAAAATTCCAGGCACAAAGCTTGTAATACACGCGACAATTGTTACAAAAAAATAAAACAAACTAAACAAAATTCAACTACAAAATAAAAAAAGAGAAAAAATTTATTTAACTTTTTTATTGAAAACTTAAAAAAGAAAGAGATATCATTACCTAAATACAACACAAAATGAAGCAAGCAATTCGTCCCTGCCGACATTGAGTATACCCTGTACCAACTAGTTATATTAAATAAAATAGAATATCCTCGAAATCGCCATCAATTTCATGCAAAATTCTCTTTAACATGCAGCAACAGCGAACGCATGCTGTCTCGCTCACTCTTGCCAGCCAATGTCGCCTTGGCAATTCAGTGCAAAACTCATATAGGTATATCTCCGATATTTATTGTCCGGTAAAATTTGGTCAGCTGGTCCAGTTGGGGTATATAATTAGGTGTGCCAAGTAAGAATACGATATCTTTAATACAGCTCTAGTAATACGTTTTCCCGATTTGCGGGGGCGGAAGTGGGCGTGGCAAAAATTTGAAACAAACTTGATCTGTCTATGCAATAGACGGATGTTCACGCCAAATTTGGTGGCTCTAGCTTTTATAGTCTCCGAGATCTAGGTGTTCCTACAGACGGACAGACGGACAGACGGACTTAATCGACTCGGCTGGTGATGCTGATCAAGAATATATGTATGTACTTTATGGGGTCAGAAATGTATATTTCTGCCTGTTACATACATTTTAGAGACTTTAATATACCCTTTTACCCTATGGGTACAGGGTATAAAAAACGGAATCTTGCTTAACTCCACATCAATTGATTGGGCTAGGTTATGGTATCGGAATTGCGTGCAATTATGAAAGCATACGCAAGAGGTGACCCATTGATTATTAAGTATATGCTACGCAGGGCTATCTACGAATGTACATACATATATACATAGGAGAAAGTATTTTAAGGTGTTTACCGAATTATAAAAGCCTTGCCCAGTAGACAAATTGCTACCAAAGTTGTGTTACCTCTTGCCACAAAGACATCTGATATTCGCTTAGTTAACTCCTCTTACAAATTATTATGTTTGGCAAAATTTTGGTAAGTTAAAGTGTCTGCAACGAATGGTTGGCCTGGAATAGTTTTCAATTAGTTTTTTAAATTTTTAGCTTGTTGCTCTTTCCGTGGTGTCGGCTCAGGGTGTTCTGTTGCCTTTTGCCGCTACCCCTGGGTCACTAGCGCCTACCTTTGTCGCTTCATTTGGAGTTCCGTTTGGTGCCCCACTTGGAGCTCCTTTGAGGACTTCCGTAGTTGCCCCTGTGGGGACTGCCGGTGTAGTAGCTCCTTATGCCTCTAGCTTTAACGCCCATCGCATAAATCATGCTGTGGCGGCTTCAGCTCATGTTGCTGTGGCGGCTCCAGCTCATGTTGCTGTGACGGCTCCAGCTCCTGGTGCTGTGTCTGGTCAAGCTCCCTTCTCCATTGCTGCCCCTGTGCCACCTAAGTTAACATTTGCTACCCCAGCATTAGCTCCAGTACCAACACCTTTTGGATTGGCCGGTCCAGTTTCTGCTCCCGTTCCCGATTTGGCGTTTAGAGCTCCTAGTATTCCTAAATTTGCATATAACTCACACACTTACTTTTTCTAAGAAGAACTTATTGCAAAATGCATATTGACTCCGTCCTATTCGCATTTATAGTTTAGCAAGAACGTATCAATCAAGTAATAACAATGCTTGTTCAATAAAATTGTTGTACCAAAATATTTATTTTTATAGTAGGTAACCCTTTTCAAAAGCGAATTTTTTTCACATGTCCAATTCGCTGGAAAAGCGGAACATGCTCGAATTGTGTATGGGAAATAGGTACAGAATCATAAGTGACATGCGCTATCTTGGTGAGAGGTGCCACAAATGTATAGCCAGGATGTTGTTCATGAGGTTCATGATAAGAACTATGTACGTCGACGTCAGTGGATAATGCAACCGGGTGATGATGCAAAATGACTGGCTGATGATAAACCATTGTGGCCGCCTGTCCATAGATACTGGCATACATTAGCGTGCAGATATATAGGAAACACTAGTGAGAATTAGGATTTAAAATGTTTTCTTTTTGTTTAAGAACGTTTCCAACTTGCCTGAGACATATTCATGCGGTTTCGTTGCCTTCAGCCGTCGAACTAAAACTAAAACCGTTGCATTTATACCATGATACTTTCTAGTAGCAGGTACAGTTACGAAGCAGTCTCTTCTATATTTCGAACCGGTTCGATTACATTTTCTTTATTAGCTAAACCAAGGGCGTAAGCGGGTTCCAAATAAACCAATCATTTTATTGGACAGGACAATTTGATTTTCACAAAATAGCCATGAAAGATAGTTTGATTGTGATTGTACATATATAGAATTTTTAAAACGCTTTAGCGGGAATAGAAGTTGTAGTTAGATGAAAATTATGTAAATAATTTTTTTTGAAAATGGTCCTGCCTACGCCTATGGATGAAAACTACTGATGACGTCTCTCTTATGTTCCTCACTTGGTGGCACCTTATATTTTCTCTTGAAACTGGTTTTCAAGTTCAAGTTTAAGCTGTCTTGCTGTGTCAAAGTGTCAGTGACTTTGTTTTATTTACACTTTGTTGTGGTGTATCTTTATTAACATTTCTTTTTTGTTGCTTTATAAACATATCAGTTAGTAATGCGGCCAAAAATTCTTCTCGTTTAAGACATGTCCGTCTGTCTGTCTTTTCGTTCGTCCGTCTATCCGGCTGTCTGAATCAACACCTAGATTTTGTAGACTCTAAGAGCTAGAGCTACCAAATTTGGTTTGTAGATCCGGCTAGTGTGTCGGCAGATCAAGTTTGTTTCAAATTCTACGCTTCCACTTCCACCCCCCCGTAATTTGGAAAATAACCGAATTACTAAAGCTGTATTAAAGGTATCATTATCTTACTTGGTACACCTAATTATATAGTCAAACTGCATCAGCTGACCAGATTGTGTCCAAATTGGACAGTAAAAATCGGAGATGTACCCAGATGCGTTTTGTCCTGAGACCCCAAAGGCGACATTGGCTGGCAAAGTGAGCGAGGTAGCAATCATTCAGTGATGTCGCATGTTAAGGAGAATTTTTTTACGAAATGGCTGTTTCGAGGGTGTTCGTCTTTATTTAATATATGTAACGGGTTGGTACAGGGTATACTCAATATCGGCAGGGAGACTTGCTTGAATAATTTTTATACCGTGTACCCATAGAGTAAAAGGCTATACATATGTATTGAAGTCGCCAAAATGTATGTAACATAAAGTATATATGTATATTCTTGATTAGCATCACCAGCCGAGTCTGTCTGTATGAACATCTAGATCTCAGAGACTATAAGAGCTAAAGCCAACAAATTTGCTGTGAACATCCGTCTAATGCATAGGCAGATCAAGTTTGTTTCGAGTTTGGTCCCAAAATATGTGCGGAAAAATGTGTTTTTTTTTTTTTGGGCAGTAAAATGAGGGCCCACCCACAATTATCACACCGAAAACGGGAGAAAAAAAATCATGACACAAAAGTCCCAGTTGCCACAAGCCATATTCAATCTGAAACTGGTAAATTCCAAACGTGATGCGTTTAGATTATACAATGAAGGCCCAAAAACGTAAAGTTGGACTTTAAAATAAATGAAAATGAGCTAAAACAACTGAAAACAGGTGTAATGAAAGGAGGATGGCTTGTAGCCAGTTTGACTAAGAAAAATAAATTACACTGAATAGGCGATATTATTGGATAATCATTTGCCATTTTCGGCAATCATAATTGTATATAAAAGACGCTTGTTTAATGGAAATGGATCAGAGTTAATAGAGACAAGAAAGCGAAAGCCTCACTATGAACAAAGGAGTAAGTTGTGGTCAAGGAATATTAACAGATGTCATCATTTTTAATCTTCGTAGGTGTTACCTATGTTGATTCTGGCATTAAGCCTGATACAGATCAGTTGGTCGTTACCCACTCCAGCTCCAGCTCCAGTCCCCGACCCTGCTCCAGCACCCAGCATTGGTCTGGGACATGAAGTCTTGGGATACGGAGGATTGGGCCTTGGACTGGGATTGGGGCACCTTGGCGGTCACTATGGCGGCTTGGGCCTTGGTTTAGGATTGGGCTATCATCATGGCCCAATCATTAAGACAATTGGAACCCCTATCATTTCCAAGACCATCATCGGCAAGAGCTATCTAGGGGGTTATGGCTTAGGTCACGGATACCTGGGAGGATTGGGGCACGGGCTCTATGGTCATGGATTGGGCCTGGGTGTCGGACTAGGTCACGGTTATGGCTATGGCTATGGCTGGTAAAGGTCGTGACTAGATGTAGAGAAGTGTGACATGTGAGAATAACAAAATACATACATACATCAATAAAAAAAAAAAAAACAAAACAAAAAGGAAACCATTTTTTTACATTTTTCCAAATTAAATACGAAATATAATTAAATTCAAGTACATGATTTCAACATTTTATCCACAAATTTTACGCCAAAAAATAAGCAAATCCTGTTCGCATTATTCTTACCAACCATGGGTCAGACCCAAAGCTGGAGCAGCAATTGATCTGTAACCCAAACCCAAACCATAGGGAGATGCGAGCGGAGCATGAGGCAGGCCAAGGGGAGCATGTGCCAATCCGAGAGGAGCATGCGCTAGTCCTAACGGGGCGGCAGCGAGTGCTGGTGAGGCATAGCTAATTTTAGGGCCCAACGAGATCGAAGAATGAGCCAAAACAGGGCCATGAGCCAAAGCAGGCGCCGCATAACTAATTCGGGGAGCCGCTAAACCATACGATGCAATGGATGGTCCTGCCAAGGCATGACCGTAAGAAATGGCTGGAGCTGTAGGAGCCAAAGATAGAGCTGGACCAGAAGCCAAACCTCCGAGGTATCCTGGAGCTGCGGCAGAGCTACAGATACAGAACACAGCGAACACAAACTACATTTAAAACCAAAAATGAGAAAAGATTGTTATCCTCGCTGTAATTGCTAGATATAATATATACTTACGTATTTAAACATTTTGAAAATGCAAGTTTTTGGTTAACTCTGAGCCAGAACACAAAGCTGAATAATGTCTGGCATCTAAGGTACTTTGGCTTTTATAGTCTACGAGAATTGAGACAGAAACTAAGAGTCAAACTTTTACTTTTGAGAGACCTGAACCATTGAGCCACTGAGTAAATTTTGCATGATTTACTCAGTGGCTCAATACTTTTGCTGCTGCTGCTGCCTTGGTCCAAACAAGTCTCCAACGTGCACGGACCCCACCCTATAAACAAAATTCAATGCGGATATTTGGGTAGACCTGCTTACCCTACTTTTTTTTTCATTATTTTTAACACACTTCCAAAAAGTGTATATTGACTTTGCATATGAGCTTACAACACATTGTAATTCCACCCGCTATTACTTTAAGGTATAATAGTTTCCAACTAAATCGACATCGCTCAGCAGAACTTGTCCTAATGTTCTTTTATGTAGTATGATCATAACGAAAAGGCCAATTCTTAAAGGGTATAGAGAACACGACACTGGAGATGGTAGCCCAGTCCTCTGGTTTTCGCATTTACTTTTCAATAGTTGGCTGTTGGGTTGACTGTGAGAAAATCGAAAAACAAAGTCGCTTTTTGTCTGCTAAAACTTGTTTCAAATATTAGAATTGATTGTATGTAGTGTTGCCACCTAAATAGAAATTTTAGTACATATGTATGTTCAATCATAACTACAGCAAAAACTACAGTACAAGAGGCGTGTCCTGAATCCACTCTGAATAGATCCGCAACCAAAAACCGGGCGCTTTATCAACTTAATATAAAATTCGCATTAACATAAGCACATTCGATTCCATTCATGTCAACAATAAAAACAATTGCTGACGGACAAACCAAAAAAAATCACTACACTTTATACATTTTTCTGTTGACTTCCAAAGGGGATGCAAGAATCCGAATCGGGGCCGATAATGCAACAGTGCAAAATAAGACAGTATTTTCTATTTCATACTGTTTCGAAATATGAGCAAGGTTAGTAACTGATCGATCTAAATAATGGGTGA
Organism: Drosophila austrosaltans; assembly: GCA_035045865.1. Lineage (NCBI taxonomy): Eukaryota > Metazoa > Arthropoda > Insecta > Diptera > Drosophilidae > Drosophila > Drosophila austrosaltans. The sequence continues at coordinate 165,026 of JAWNOQ010000207.1, read as the reverse complement.
GATCAGATGACGACTTTGCCACAACGCCTTCCAGCGACCACAGTTGCACTTAAAATGCAATCTGCTTCACTCTAGCGAACAAGTAATGAACGAGAAGTGTGAATTAGTAAGCGACTATGCAAGCGAATGAGTAGCCACTGTGGGCTTTTAATTGCCAGCCATTTTACGTAAACTCTTGCCGGCATTTAACTCTCTGGCGAAGGAGCAAGTGTTGAGGAGGTAGGTACATACATACATACATACATACATACATATGTCACCGCCCTAAAAGCGGCAACGCCCAATTCTAATTGACTACGTAAATCTTAGGCTATGTTAACTAAACTGGGGGAAACCCCCAGGCGAATTGCAAACGGCAATTGGAAAGGCAATATCAATAGCAAAGGCAACGACGAAGCTAGTGTTATTGATGCAAGCAAGTCGTCCCTGTCGACATTGAGTGTACCCCGTACCACCTAGTTATATTTAATATAAGTCGAACACCCTTGAAACCGCCATTAATTTAGTACAAAATTCCTTTTAACATATAGGAACAGGAACTATCTCGCTCACTCTTTCCAGCCAATATTGCCCTTGTCGTTTTAGTACAAAATGCTTATAAGTTTATTTCCTAAATTTATTGTCCTATTTCAAATAAGTTTGGTCAGATGATGCATTTTATGTGTGCCAAAAAAGAATGTGGTTCCTTGAAAACTGTTCTAGTAATTCGTTTTTTGACATTAGACGGATGTTCACATTAAATTTGGTTGCTGTAACTGTTATAGTCTCCGAGATTTAGGCGTTCATACCAATGGACACACGTATGGACGGACGGGCGGACGACTCAGATGTTGATGCTGATCAAGAACATACATATACACTTTTTTTTACTTTCATATACCCTATACTCCAGTGTTACAGGGTATAACAATGGCACGCTAATGGAGGGGTAGTAGAAGATGAAGTAACTTTGTAATTATGCGTAACTCGAAGGAGGTGATTTGCATTTAGAGTGGGGTATCTGACCTGAGTTTTGTTGTTAATCATATATGTATGTACATGCTGCGCATATGTATGTATGTATATATAGCAAGTATACTTAGAGTTGGCGCCGAGATCCGGTTCTTGACTTTTCAGTTCGGTATGTACTGCACAGTGCGAAAACAGACATGAAAATCATTATTGTTGCACTCATGCAACGCAACGTTTAGTTTAATCTACATTTTATTGAGTCCGAACTCTGGTCGGTGTTTTTGAGTAGTTGAGCCGGTTTTTATCAGCTTTATTGATAAAACCACAATTTAACCTCAACAAGTTCTAAAAATTCGTCGTGTCTTTGATACTATTGCTTGCTTTAATTATTTTCGACAGTGTAAATCTGACAGATAAATCGATATTATTATGAGCGAACCAGCGGTAGCCTAATATACTTACGTACATCATATGTACAATTATTCTACAAATGTACGTGATATTTATTAAAACTCACTTAAGCTAGTTCGATATATGTACATATATAGCAAACGCAAGGCATCTGTGTCATCCACGTTTTAGTTAATAACTCCGGTGATAATTATCGGATCCGACTAATTTTTAAACTTGGTCTGGATACTGGATCAAGGAACTTAACTTTTCATGTTTCAATCAAGTAGCTTAAAATTTAAGCTCGAAAGCGCTTGGCTAAACAGACATACGGACGGACGGACGGACAGACAGACATGTCTCAATCGACTCGGCTGTTGATGCTGATCAAGAATATATATACTTTATGGGGTCGAAAACGTATATTTCTATGCGTTACAAACATCTGACCAATTTCATAATACCCTCTGCAAGGGTATAAGAAGAGAGAAAAAGGCGAGGCGTGGGCATTAAGATAAAATACCTATAAATGAGTTAATTTAATTTTTTATATTTACACATGGATGTACATATTTTAGTTCACAAGCAAAGCGTTAAAAAGTTCACAACTTATGTTTGTACATACATATGTATGTACATATGTATGTATGGATGTTGTGTATTATTCAAAGTCCTATGAACAAAATCTAAGCTTCATATAGCAAAAATCAGAGGTAGGTACAGCATTTAATTAAGTGTTATGTATGTATATAAGCTGTGATTACATACATACATTTCCACCCATTTCACAAGATCGTATGCCGACATGGAGTCCCAAAATTCCTTTTAAGATGCAGCAACTTAACAGCCAATATTGCACTTGACATTTTAGTACACGTATGTACATATGTGTGTATATCTCCGATATTTATTGTCCGATTTCAAATTGTAGAAATTTGGTCAACTGGTTCATTTTGGCTTAACGAGTAGGTGTGCCAAGTAAGAATGCGATATCTTTAATTCGTTTTTTTCTAAATTGCGAGGGCGAAAGTGGGCGTTGCCAGAATTTGAAACAAAATTTATCTGCGTTGACACTATACGAATGTTTACATTAAATTTGGTTTGGAGTCGATTGAGACATGTCCGTCCGTTCGTATGAACACCTAAATCTCGGAGACTATAAGAGCTAGAGTTACCAAATTTGGCGTGAACATCTCCCGTATTCTTACTTGACATACCTAATTATATACTCAAACAGCTGACCGAATGTAATTGAAATCGGACAATAAATATGGCAGATAACCTATGTATATCCGTTTTGTACTGAAATGCCAAGGGTGACATTGGCAGATAAGAAAGAGAGAGATAGCATGCGTACGCTGCTGCTGCATGTTATAGGGAATTTTGTTTGGAATCGATTGCGATTTCGAGGGTGTTCCAACATTTATCTAGTGTCTGCGCAAATCAAGACAGTCCAAGATTTTTGCCCCAACAATTTAGAAAAAACGAATTACTAGAGCAGTTTTGGAGAATCACATTCTTATTTGGCACACATAATAATGTGGCCAAAATGCATCATCTGACCAATATTAGTCGAAATCGGACAGACAAACGGACATGTCTCAATGATGCTGATCAAGAATATATATATGTACATACATACTTTATGGGGTTGGAAACTCTTCCTTCTGCCTGTTACATACATTTTGGCGACTTTAATGTACCCTTTTACACTATGGGTACAGGGTATAAAAAGTATAGGAAGCACAACGAAAGTAAGCATGGTGGCACACATTTGAATATGGAAAAGGAATATTACCACCGTCAAAAGGAGTGAGACAGCATGCAGTTGGAAAATCAATCTGGAAAAAGAGTGAGGTGGCAAATATGTATATAAGACATCAATACCGCTTAACACACCAAAGAGAGTGAGATAGTTGGCAATATTTTTACTGTGGAAATATCAAAGAAGCCGAAGTTTGTATACCCTTGCAGCTTCATTGTTTTATTACATATTTAATTTAAAAACAAAGTTTTATAGTAATTGGTATTAATGTTTAATAAAATACAAAAAACAAAAAAGAAGAAAAAGCTCAACTAAAAATTTTCCCGTATTCACTGAGAATCGAGCCCACCAAACCCAAACACAGAACCATCGTGCGACCGATCTTTACGTACTACGCCGCCATCCTCACTAAACTCATTTAAGCTACATACATAGTTCGAAATACATACATACATGTAGCAAACGCAAGGCATCTCGCTCTTTCAATTTCGTTCTGTGCAACAACACAACGCAAATGTTTCTGCCTCTTTAACACACCGCGTGGTGACGAATTTTTGCATATGTATGTATGTGTGTGCGTGATTTCTTGGAATTTGTTTTTGTTTCTTTGCTGCCGAAGAAAATTGCTTATTTTACTTGAGGTACCTCCACGATTTAGTTTATAACTCCGGTGATAATTATCGGATCCGACTAATTTTTAAACATGGTCTGGATACTGGATCAAGGAACTTAACTTTTCATGTTTCGACCATGTAGCTTAAAATTTAAGCTCGAAAACGCTTGGCTAAACAGACAGACGGACGGACGGACAGACAGACATGTCTCAATCGACTCGGCTGTTGATGCTGATCAAGAATATATATACTTTATGGGGTCGAAAACGTATATTTCTATGCGTTACAAATTTAAGCTCGAAAACGCTTGGCTAAACAGACGGACGGACGGACAGACGGACATGTCTCAATCGACTCGGCTGTTGATGCTGATCAAGAATATTAAACTTTATGGGGTCGGAAACGTACATATGTATGTATGTTTCTATGCGTTACAAACATCTGACCAATTTTATAATGCCTTAAACTGAGTGAAATGGGAGATTCTTGTTTCACTGTGCATCATTAAGAAAGAGAATGCAGCAAGCAAGTCGTCCCTGCCGAGATTGAGTATACCCTGTACCTTATATTTAATAAAATCGAACACCCTCAAGATCGCCATCAATTTCATGCAAACTTACCTTTTACATGCAGCGACGACAAACGCATGCTGTCTCACTCTTGCCAACCAATATCACCCTTGGCAATTCTGTACATAACGATCTCCGATGTTTATCGTCCGATTTGAACAAAATTTGGTCAGCATGTGCAGTTTGGCCATATAAGTAAATGTTCCAATTAGAATACGATATCTTTAATACAGCTTTAGTAATTCGCTTTTTCCACATTGCGGGGGCGTAAGTGGGAGTGGCAAAAATTTGAAACAAACTTGATCTGCCAATACATTAGACGGATGTTAGATTAAATTTGGTAGTTCTAGCTCTTATAGTCTCTGAGATCTAGATGTTTATACGCACAGACGGACATGTCTCAATCGACTCGGCTGATCAAGAATATACATATGTATATGTATACTTTATGGGGTCGGAAACGCTTCCTTCTGCCTCTTACATACATTTCAGCCACTTTGATATAGCCTTTCAACCTATGCGTACAGGGTATAAAAAGGGTAAAATGTTCATAGCAAATTTTTTGTATAATTGGTACTAGTATTATTTATTAGTTCAAAATACGCTTTAATATTTTTCATTCACACTACCTAAAAGAATTTATGCCTCAAGAAGTACTTATGTATGTATTTATGGCCTCGTGAATTCCGACATGGACGTCTCTTTGTCTATCCAAATGACCACTAAGATCATGCGCTTCATAACGTCTAGTGTGTGTCACACCCACTTGCGCCTTCAAAGTTTTGAAAAATATTTTTGATAAAATAGAGTTAAATAGGGATGTAAGTTTGAATAGCTGCCTAAAAATATTCGAACCTGTTTTCGTTAGAGTTGACTTTGTATGCAAGTATGTACGTCTTTATATACATATGTATGTGCATGCATAGGTGCTGAATTGACTGCTTTTATAAAAGAAGTGAAGAAATAATTCTTAGATTAGTTTTAACTCTTATTAGCACGAAAGACAAGAAATGTAAATAGGCGTCAAAAGAAAAATGAAGAATTAAAGCCGTCCTTGTTGACATTGATTATACCCTGTACCAAGTAGTTTCATATATTTAATATAGTCAAACATTCCTGAAATTGCCATCAATCAATATTTGTATTGATTGATTTGCCTAACTAGCAGCAACAGCGAACGTATGCTATCTCCCTAGCCAATGTTGCACGCGGTTTCAGTATAAAACATACATTCGTATAAATATCTCCAATATTTGTTATCCGATTTTAAATTAAGTTACCAGCTGCATAATGGCTACGTGGGCGTGGCAAATAATAAAAAATTGAAATAACCTCAAATCTGCGTACACACTAAATTTGCTTAGCTCTTCTAGTCTCCGAGATCTCAGTGGTCATACAAACAGACGGACGGACAAGTCTCAAACGGCTAATGTTGCTGATCAAGAATATACATATGTACATATATACTTTCTGGAAATGTTTAATTCTGCCTATTACATACATTTTGGCGACTTTAATATACCCTTTTACCCCAATGGGTACAGGGTGTAACTAATTGATATATATTTTTTCTGACAAATATTAGACTAGCTTCAGTGGAAAGTAATTATCCACAATCATTAGAAAAAAACTCTTTTATTCACGTTTTAACGTAAACTGCATTTAATTTTCAATGACTGCCATTTGCAGATGATTTCCTTTTAAATTCATTTTGTGAACAGTCTGGGGAACACTGCTTCAAAAATGAATGCGTTAAAAAAAAAAAAAGAAACAAAGAAGTAAAATATTTATGAATTTTTAACGGTGATTGTCATTAATTTCCAGTCCAATATTATAATCCGTCAATGGATCAACGGTAGTAGGCAGCATAGGGATAAGCAGAGTAGGCAGATGCGTAAGGGTATGAGTAGGCTGAGTAGGCAGCAGGAGCTGTATAAGCAGCGGTAGTGTAAGCAGCTGAGTAGGGAGAGGCCGCCACCAAAGGTGACGAGTATGCGGAGTAGCCAAAAGGTGCTGCAATAAAAGCGGGTTTGGAAGCTACGCAGGCTACAATAGCAAACAGGCACAAAGCGAACTGCAAAAACAAAGGTTGAGTTAGGAATACCCCTTTTCAATATCCGATAAAGTTTGCGGCCCTTACGAGTTTAAACATTTTGCTGGTGGTTGTAGTTGGATCCCAGGTAGAAGACTGATATCTTAAAGCTTTTAGGCACTGTAATTTATAGTGCTACTATCAGAAATCATCTACCCCAAAAAGTGTAAGGGGTAGGGGTAATACCGACATAATACAATACAACGCAAACTTTGTATGCCAGTCACTGACAGTTATCGCATGAGTACATATTAATTGGACATCAAGGAGAATCTTTTTACTTTTGGTTTCATTTTTGCGTGACGAACGTACAGCGATTCGAAAAATCGTGTTTTGCATACCAGCAAAAAGTCAAAAACCTCCTTTTGTATTTATACATATGTGTATATTTATATGTAATATTTCATTTTTCGTTTCATTTGGCGAACAATACGCCAAGCGTTTAGAACAATAAATAATATGTACAAGAAACTTGTAAATCTTAAGTGGCTTACTCCACACGAAAGCCAAAAAAAGAAGAGGACGATGCACTCAAAACTTAGACCTGACAAAGCATCGAAGTCAGACGAGTTATTGTCTTCTAAGGATGGCAATGCTGCTTGCTGTTGCTGCTACCGGACAAATTTCGAACGCTGCGAAAAAGAGCACTGTGTCTGCGCTCTCCCTTCGCTATTTCGCAACCTAAACTACTGCTGCTTCTCCGACGTTTCTTGCCAGTTGTGCGCTGCAGCCCAATTATCATTTGTTTTACCAAATTGTGTCGGTGCGATACGCGCACTGCAGATCCCTGTTCCAATGGGGGGACATAAATGCAAAGGCTCCCCCGTGTCGGCATCCGTTTCAAACGTGAAATTTGAAAGATTAAAAGATTGAAAATTGAATTGGTATGGAGGTTATTCTGATCATATATACAAATTCCGACATAGATTTTTAATAAGTTAAAAGTTGTTTACGTTAAGAATTTTCATTGTTGCAAATCTATGCTTTTAACTAAATTTGATTCTGATAATACATATAGCGCAAATCTGTTTAGCACTTCCCCATTCTTTAAAAGGCGAAAGTTACCTATCTTTTTAAGTTTGTGTACGAATTTCACTTTTCTTCTATATTTCTTGACCTATTTATTATATTAAGCTTGTAAATCATAAATGAACACATTTGGAAAAACTTTAAATTAAAATTGTTTAACGCAAAAGCAAAGTTTACTTCTAAATACATAATACCTCTTACATTATATTGATAATTGATCAAAATATATTTTGATTAGTTTGAGAGATATTTGGCATATTCATAATAAAAGAAACTTTTAATATTTTTAAATTTAATATACATAGTCTTCTACCGCTATGATTTTTACCTCTGGTTCTTATTAAACATTCTTTGTCATTCCTATCATCATTGTTCTAAAAAGTCGGGCTTTTTGGTGTTTCACCAAATAAATAACACGATTTGACTATAATTGCAATCAAGTTCCGTTTATTGATTAAGAGTCCCATAATTGGCTTACAAAACAGTAGAGTAGCCAGTAGCATATGGATAAGAGGCATAGGGATAAGTGGTGTAGGTTGCGGAAACGGGTGTATAAGTTGCAGGTGCTTCTGGAGCTACAATGGGAGCTGCAGCAAAACCGTTGAAGTTCCGTGCCACATACTGAGAGCTAGTAGCAGTGACAACAGCTGGGGCAGCAAGAACTGCGGGCTGAGCTTCCGCAAGGTTACAAGCGAGGACAGCGCAAAGCACAACAATAGTGAACTGTAAAGAAAGTTAAGAAACATTATAAAAACTTTTATTAAGATCGAAAATTTAACTATTACCAGTTTGAACATCTTCTTGTAGTGTTCAGTTTTGTTTGATTCGAGCTACCAATTTGGACTATGTTGAGACAGAAGACTGACTGCATCTTTTATACAACGAAAATTTCATGAAATGTTTAGTTTAATTTCATACATTATTACTTGTTCTACTTGGCAGTGTTTGCTATAGCTTCTGTAGTTACGTGCCCAGCTGTTTTATTTGTCGTTTTTGAGGTTTTCACTTGAGTATTACAGGCACGTCGTTTCAAAATTGGTGGGATCCATAAAAGTTATTCTGACCGAAGGCGAACATAGTAGCTAAAATTTTGAGTAACCTCCAGATATCAATGATATTAAGTACAATGCAGATCAAACAAGAGTCCAAATCAGAATGGTCGTTGCACCCCGGGTTAAGGCGATTGCCTATGTACATTATTTCAAGGTCCTACGCCAATGCTTGATTTATGCACACTGCTGCAAAGCTGTTTGAACTAAAGTCAGTGAAATTAAAGAGCGGGTCAAATGGCACAGAACAGTTGGACTGCATTTTTTTCGCTGTTATCAATAACAAAGATAAAGAGAAAGAGAGAGAGAAAAAGAAGAGAAAAAAAGGAAAGAGATTAACTAAAGTAAGTCTCGAGTTTCCAGTTTCAAGATCCAGAATATCTTTACGAAACAAACGCAGCCAGAGAAAAAAAACAAAGACCAGACCGACATTATTTATCAACCAATTTCGACTGCAAGCCCACTTGAATCGAGAACCCTGATAAGCAATATGCATGCATATTCTATATAGCCGTCACATAATTCAGTGGCGTCACTTAAATTTTATCATGTTTATTTGTATCTTTAATGTTTTGAGCAAGTTAGCGGGTAGGACAAAGCTCTGTTTTTTCCCTTAAAGCCCGCCACTGTCTTATACATTTGTATTAATATCTGTATGATATGTTCCATAAACGATGCGAAATTTCGCTGCAATTAGTTGGCACTGTTCTCTTTTCTCGAGCGGTTCACGATGGGTTCAATAACAAACCACCATATCCTCATCATCCTTGTCTTTGTAACATCTACAAATTGGTATAGTCATGTCAGTGCGGGCGATGTCTACCTAAGTTGCGATGAGTTTGAACAGCACTTGTATATGGAAGTGAGCGAGGCCTTTTGCACAGTGACAGGTTTCACGGTTACTCACAGTCAGAATGTCGTGGTCAAAAATATACCACATGGAAATATGGTAAAATTCATGAAATTCTATGACTCTACACTGCTTTATGTGCCGTTTCACTTATTTGAAACGTTGGGCCATTTAAAAACCTTAGATGTGTCCTATACAAGTATTTTGGAGTTGACGCGTAACACATTTAGTGCGGCCAGCAATTTAACTTATCTAAACTTGGGCTACAATAATCTAACATCAGTGGCGACGTCAGTTTTTATAGGGGCCAATGCATTAATGCGCTTAGATTTGTCATACAACAAGATTGCTACCTTAAGTGAAAACGCATTTTGTGGATTGCACATATTGAATAAATTACAATTGACTGGCAATCGGCTGACAGAGCTGCACAAGGATACTTTTAAGGACAATGACTACTTGGAATCTGTATCTCTAGAGAGCAATATGCTGACTTACGTTCAACCCGAGGTATTCAATCGCATGCGTCGCATCAAGGAGGTGAACTTGTCTAATAATCGCCTCATCCGAGTTCATTCGGATTCATTTGCCGAAGCAGCTAGTCTAGAGAGTTTAATGCTGGCCAGCAATGAACTTAAGGATTTTTCGTTGACCGACAAAAGTATTGTTCATCAGCTACATTTAGACAACAACCAGCTTACCAATCTAACCATCAATGCCACACGCTTTGTGAAAGCGAATTATAACAATATAAGTTCTCTATACATACATCAATCGCTACAATTAGAGACTTTGGAACTACGCGGCAATTGTTTAACAAGCTTAGCCAATATAACAAATCTCACAGCACTACTTCATTTGGATATCTCCTACAATCCCATAGGGCCGTTGAATGTCACAACGTTTGACCAACTAAAAAGGTTACGCCATCTGTATTTGAGAGCGAATACCATTCGAGAATTAAAATTTGGAATGTTTTCTAAACAAAAATCTTTAGAAATTCTCGATCTTTCATTTAATAATCTTAGCAGCCTCAATTTGGATCTATTTGTACCTTACCTTAGCAACATAAAGCAATTTTATGTGGATGGAAATATTCTCAGCGAACTTCAAGGCATCCGACGTTTTTCACAAGCCTTTCCTTTACTACAAAAACTGGGCATTTCGAGGAATCGTTTTAATTGCTCTTTTCTTCACCATCTGCTGATTCCGCCTTCTCTCTCGGAAACTGTGGCTTTGCATATTGAACCCGATGAAACTATCGAGGAAACGCCGCACATTAGAGACGTGTCTTGCGTTAGTCTACCCACATCCGATTCTAATGTCCTTGCCACGGCAGCGACTAGTACCAATTTACAGCAACAATTTGATGTACTACGCGCTCATACAAAAAATGTGGAACTTCATTTATTTTTTATGAATCTATTCTTTTTTGCCCTCGGTGGATTGTTAATAGTTGGAATTATTGCTTTGATAACATTGCGATATTTGAAAATTCACAGATCAGGTCGATATAATAGAAGCAGCATAGTCTTTCAAACAAATGCCACTATGGATTTGTAAATCAATTTAAAAACAAAATAGAGTTGAAAAATCAGGGAAGGAAATGTAAATGTATATGTCATGTTTAAAAAAATCAAAATAGAAAAAACGGAATGTTTGTTTTTAATAAAAATTAAAATCACCACTTTCAGCGTTCTCTTTGGGAGTGTTTTCGTTTTCAGAAACTTAAACTCAGTCAGGTTCCGATAAGTTCAAAGTCTCTGATTTCAGTCCAAGAAAAAACAAAAACAAGTTCCTTGGAAGTTCTAGGTTTATTATCTCATAAATAAGCAGAGTCAGTGTGAAAAAATAAGGGAGGGATAAAAACGAACAAGATTTCACATCTCTGCTTCCTTAGTAACAGAGGGGAAGTCTATTCGGCGCTAAGCTGCCACATGGTGAGGTGACTCCACAATAGACAACAGCTCCAGGTACTGCAGTTACTAATGAAGAGGCGTATTCCAATGGAGCCACAATTGCTGGACTGTTGAAGTAAAGAACTCAATCATATTTGTGGAATCGGATGCAGCTTGGATACCTAACAAATAGTAATGGTTTGGAAAACACTGTATTTTATACCTATCCAGCTCAAGACTTTAGCTGCGTATCAATACTTATGGCTAGGAAATGTTTGGTAAATTTCTGCGTGTAGCAACTGTTTTTTTATGTCGTGCTTATTTGCATAGCATACGGCTAACTAAAATATATGTATGTATTAATAATATGTCACTTTTTGTAAACATATTTTTTGGGTTTTGAATACTAATATGTTTCAGTATCGCAAAATTTAAACCCTTGCCTTGCAATTTCGGTATATAGCGGTAGCGCACACTCTTACTGACCAGAAATACGTGATCGGCAAACAGAATTTTGCTAGCCTTGCAAAGTTGTTTTTCCAAAACTATATAAGCACTGAAATTTGTTTTGGTCAGACATCAGTTGAATTTAATTGTTCACTCAAGTAGATTAATCAATCTTATAAACAAAAATGTTTAAATTTATCGCTGCCGTTATCATCGCTTTGGTTGGGTTTGTTGCCGCAAAGCCTGGAATTGTGGCTCCGGTAGCTTATACAGCTCCGTATGTGACTGGATCTCCATATGTGGCTGTATCCCCCTACCTGACGTCTTCATATCCTTATGTGTCGGCTCCTTACACAGCTGCCTACCCCGCTGCTTACTCTGCGCCCGCCTACACAGCTTCACTCCTGCTAAAAAAGTAAACGCAAACAACAGGAAATCGGATACCAGATGCATCGACAACGGCTCATTCACTATTTCAAAGGAAATGAATTAAATAAAGAAAAACGCAGATACAATTGTGGTTTAATTTTAGAATACAAAGCAAACGAATCATAATTAGCTAACATCAAACACATGTTTCAAGGCGTGCAGCACACTGACTGTGGATTGACAAGAAAAACACGCCAACGTGCCGGGCAACTAAATTTAGATGTCGGGGGTGCATTCATAATCCATGACATTTCATGAACAGAATCTATTTTGTCTTTACCATATTATATAAAAAGTTTTTGTGGGACTTTACTAACCAGCCAAAAAGTATGCTTTCCTCCCCATCTTGGTTATGGGGTTACCCTTAATGCATTGAATTCGATGCAAGCGAGTGTTTTATATGCTCACTTCTCGCCAAGGTTTACATAAGTATGCTCTACGTTAGTATATAGGTTTCTTTATTGCTTTAACTTTAATATAGATATACATATAAAAATATTATCTATTGACCATTAAACTAGTTCAAAACTGCTTGAAAGTTTACAGAAAATCCAAGACTGAACGTAACCCGATTACCAAATGGATAGACAAATACTTTGTGACTCGGAAATAACAGTGGAAATTTCGTCTTTTTATTCTTCTTGGGACTGGCAGGAAATTGGTGCACCAACTCATAGAATCTAATGGTATATTCTCCAGCATCCTGAAGTACATTATCAGATATGTAGCTCTCAGCTGAATTGTTGACAGAATTCAGTGACTCGTACTCGCCAAGTGGATTCAGAGTAGCGATACTAGATAAACTGCTATTGGACACTAAAACGGATAATGGCTGAATCCCAGTAAACTCTATAAGTAGCAACGACCACAGCCATGTCTGCAGAGAAATATAGAATTAAGCGTTTTGCTTTAAAAAAATTATCTTACTTACAGTAAGCATTTTGTTTACCAACTAAATACTAACTCGAAGTGCTTCAGTCTTTTTATATGCCCATCCTTATATTATGGACGTAGCAGAGGGGTTTAAAAGCAAAAACAAACCCTCCATCATCTGTATTCTATCTGCATTAACTAGAAATCTCAGTCCTACCTCCACTTTCATTAATGGCACTTAGGGCCAGTTCAATGACAAGGTAATGAAATGTCAATAGAATAAGAACTGAATCATCGTTTTAAAACAATGAAAGCAAAAACGTATTCATTTCTTAGAGATTGACGACACCCATGAACAGCTCCATATATACAAAAAACGAAAAACCTTTAAACAACCAATTTTAGTAGTTTATTCGTAGCTTTTCATTTTCCTCTGCTATCAGGGCGGCAACTTTAAGCTGTCATCTTAAGCTGATTCAGATTACAGTTGCAATCCTTACCACCAGCCATAGCCACCGCCGTAGCTGATGGGGCGAACAATGCTGTGCGATGATGGGGAGGTCCAAATCGGACGAATCACATGCACTGATGGAAGTGTGTGATATGAAGTGCTGGTCAGAATGGGCGTTGAGTGAAGCACACTGGGTGCCGCATAGGCCAGTGCCAAACACAGGCAGATAAAAACGAACTGCATGAATAAGGCTTTGGAATGAGAACAAAAAGACAAGGATAGACAGTTGATTGACTTAGCTTACCATTTTAAACATTTTGAAGGCGTTTCCCGTTTCAAGTACTCGATCTCGAGCCAAAGCTTTCAAAAGATTTTATGTTGAATCTGACGGTGTGCTTCCCTTTTATATAACTCTAAGTTACAACCAATCATCTGGCCTTGAAGAAATTTAAAATCTAGTCACCTTTAGTCTGAGCGTACTATATATCTATTTTTACAAACTGTTTGTACTGATCACGTAAGTATATGAAAGGTAAAATGAAGGTAATTGGCAAGTGCAATTATTTGCAAACCTTAACCAAAATCAAAGATTGTATCCTATAATACTTATGGAAAACAAGTTTACTAGAAATTGTTATTGCTGCAATATTTACAATAAATTACAACTCTAACAATATTTCAAGTTATTTCAAATTCCGCTTTAACTTTATGAAGGGTATCTGAAAAACCATGCCACGACTTTTCTTTTAAAACTAAACACCTCAAATGTCTTAAGCTGCTTGCTGAATGACTTTGGCGGATTTAATTACCCCGCGCTTTGAAATGTGCAACACAAGCTGTGCTATGATGTTGTTTGCGGTCTAAAAACTAGGGTATGCAAGCAAATTTTATTCTAGTTTAGCTTAATATATTATGCTGAGAGACAGAAGTATTGGGTAATGCTTTTGTGATAAAGTTTCACTATATACTAAATCTGTATTAAATAAAACAGAAAGCATAAGTATGAAATAGCGATTTGTAAGATAAAACAAATCCTCCATTATTACTGCGTATATTTTATAAGTACTTAAAATTGTCAACAACAACAGTCAATACAATAACAAAGATATAACAGTATTAATAAATTGATTTATGCGTGGGTGCTTTGGTACTTTTTTTCGTGGCATAAATTTAAAGCAAAAGATGTATTGATCAAGGCACTTGGGAAACACCACAATTTCGATAAATGACCCCCCCGTATCCAATCCGGATGCATATAATTCCATTGCGAGCCACCTAATTATACCCTGTACCCATAGGGTAAAAGGGTATATTAAAGTCGCTAAAATGTAAGAGGCAGAAAGATACATTTCTGACCCCATAAAGTATATACATATATTCTTGATCAGCATCACTAGCCGAGTCGGTTGAGCCATGTCCGTCTGTCCGTCCGTATGAACACCTAGAACTCGGAGACTATAAGAGCTAGAGCCACCAAATTTGGTGAACATGCGTCTAATGCATACACAGATCAAGTTTGTTTCAAATTTTTGCCACGCCCACTTCCGCGCCCCGCAAATCGGGAAAGCGAATTACTAGAGCTGTACTAAAGATATCATATTGGCACACCCAATTATATACCAAAACTGGACTAGCTGACCAAATTGTGTCGAAATCGGACATAAACATCGGAGATATGCCTATATCCATTTTGTACTGAAATGCCAAGGCAGCATTGGCAGATAAGAAAGAGCGGGATAGCATGCGTTCGCTGAAGCTGCATGTAAAGGAAAATTTTGTATGAAATTGATGGCTACTTCGAAGGTTTTTTTTATGTTGGTACAGGGTATACTCAACGTCGGCAGGGACGACTTGCTTGCTTTATTGTTATTTGGAGTCAGATGCAACCCAACTGCGATTCAAGACAATGTAGATACCTTATGTTTATGTAGGATGTTTTGCGCATTTATTTTGTCAAAAGAGGGATAGGTTTATACAGACAGTAAGAGACAAGAAGCTCACGAAGTGATCTGCATCTTGTGCTTAAAACACATTGTATTAAGCACACTAAAGAACGACAAGATTCTTTATCCTTAAAGTGAGAGTCATATAAACATATATATATATGTCCTTGCATGTCTATAAAAGCAAATGTACCGTCAGGAATTCAGTTAAAGAACATTACCGCTAGGAGTTACACAGCTAACTATGAAAGTAGTAAGTGTTGAAATTAAGCCCGGCTCCTACTTAACATACTTTTTTATTTTTTTAGTTAATATTTGCTTACCTGTTTGGCTTGGCTTTAAGCAATGAAGTATTCAACTACTTTACCCTCCCTTACGGCCATCTTCCGCAAGCGGGTAGCCTATTCTCGTTTGGTGACAGCCCCGCCGCACAATCATCGCATGTCTATCATCGCATGTCTATCGATTGGGGGTCTCTACCCCAATTCCTTTTAGCAGCAGTATCGTACTGATTACAAGCCTTTGACCTATGAGTATCTCTTCTAGAGTTGTGGCAGAGCTGTACCAACACAAAGACCAGAACCCAATACCAATATAAAGCAAGCAAGTCGTCCCTGCCGACATTAAATATACCCTGTACCATTAAGTTATATTAAATGGTGTCAAACACGCTTGAAATGGCCATCAATTTTATTCAAAATGCCCCTTTACCTTAATCTCGCTCACGGACACTCGGACGGACGGACAGGCGAACGGACAGACGGCCGGACGGACAGACAGACGGTCATGTCTCAATCGACTCGGCTGTTGATGCTGATCAAGAATATATATACTTATGGGGTCGTAAAAGCTTTCTTCTGCCTGTTGCAAACATTTTAGCGACTTTAATATACTCTTTTACCCTATGGGTACAGGGTATAATAAACAACGGTGAGCACACCCACGAACAGCCCATACACTTATGAAATGTGAATAAAGCTTATCAAAGCCTCGTACCTCAAAATCTCGGCCCCATTATTACCAATCATTGATCTTAGATGGTCCATTGTGAATAGCATTTACATACATCTTGCAGGTCACCTACTGCATCTTGAACTTACATCTCATAGATTAAAATACAATAGCGATTGTATTCAATGACCATTATCCTCAACCCAAAATTAAGAGCTCAATCTATATTAACCTTAATAAAAGAAACAAAAGCTGGAAAATTTACAAAACTCAATTTCAGTCACGTGTGATTTACAGGGTATATTATTGTCGCTAAAATGTATGTAACATGCATAAAGAAGCGTTTCCGACCCCATACCCGACCCCGTACATATATATGTATTTTCTTGATCAGCATCAACAGCCGAGTCGATTGAGACATATCTGTCTGTCCGTATGAACACCTAGATCCCGGAGACTATAAGACGTAGAGCTATCAAATTTGGTGTAAACATCCGCCCAATGTCCAGGCGGATGAAGTTTGTTTAAAATTTTACCCAAACTTCACCAGCTGATCAAGTATTGTCCAAATCGGACAATAAATATAGGATATATACCTATATGAGTTTGTCCGAAATGCCAAGGCGACATTGACTCGCAAGTGTATGCGAGACAGCATGCGTTCCTCGTTGCTACATGTTAATGTAAACTGCATGATTATATTAAATTATTCGCAATTTCGAGCGTGTTCGACTTTATTTAATGTAATTAGTTGGTACAGGGTATACTCAATGTCGGCAGGGATGATTTGCTTGCTTCATTTTTATTTCTCTCCCACAAGCATAATTGCTGCTTCCTTTCAGGGTAAATAAATGGGCTTGTGTCGTCAGCGTTGACCGAGAGAGAAGCCCTTGAAGTTGCAAGCACAGATTGTTACTGAAAGTGCAATGTGACCAGTAATTGTTCTGCTTGATGACTTTGACTCTTGCGCTCTGCTTTTAAAACGTGACCAATGACTGATCCCATGGGAGCTTCCTAAGAAAATCCAACCCAATTCCAAATGCCCACATCTTATCAAGAAAATTTATTAATCGTTTTCGAACTCTGCAGTAATTTGCTAAAAAAAATTTGAAATGCGTTGAAGGTAGCGTCTCCGACTATACATATGTATATGTAAACAACACATCTTCTTCGGAACGGACATAATTGAAATTAAATATTTATTAATTTATAAAAAATTCTTTGCTCAAAACTGATTTACATTTAGCTGTCATATGATTTCCAACCAATGCGTGAATCTACATATGTACATATGTATGTATGTATGCATATATGTTTGTAGCTGTTTGTTTTTAGATGTTTTCTTCAATATCCTAGCAAAAGAGGCTTCTTCGATATAACTGATTATTACATTATTTATACTGAAGTCTACCAGCCAGACGTTGGGGTCTTTTGGTGTGAGCTACCATCAACCGTTTCTAGTACGACCAAGCACAAATCCACACCAGAAAAACTTCTATTGGAGCCCATATAACAGTGGTGACTGCTACTTCTAACACAAACATATGTATATCTCTATCAGCCAAACACTTACTGTAACTATAGCAGATATACTAGCTATGGCGTACTAAAGTTTGGCATTGGCGCTCTTTCTCTTACTCCGTTTTTAATTTAATAGCAGAAAATCAACAATCAGACAACATGTTTGGGGAAGACTATAAGAGATGGTACATTATATGTGTTTAATGAACAAATAGTACACAAAAAAGACTTCTGAATTTTTATATATTTCAAATTTTAAAATTTAAGTCTTATCTTTGACTTTAAGTGGAAAAATTTCATATCTAAATCTCGTAAACCCTTTAATATGCCAGATTTCCACTCTAAAAGTAATTACAAAATAAAATATCCCGCAGGCACGTCAAAGCTACAACTTTAATGTATATTCCTCAGTCTTCAAAATATAGTCACTTATGTTATTCATGTGTTGTCATTATGTATTGTTGAAGTAAAATAGTATTTGTACTTGGCAAACTTGTATTATAATTTCTATTCCATTATGGAATCCATTTTTGTTGATTTTTAATAGTATTTGTACTTGGCAAACTTGTATTATAATTTCTTTTCCACTATCGAATCAATTGTTGTTGATTTTTGCTGGCTACTGTGTAAAGAGTCTTGTGAACAGAAGACGTTGGGCAATGACGTGCACGAATCACGTTCCCAATCATGCAAAATAAAAACACAAAAGTGCAAGAAACGCCAACGTTTTCCCTATGAAAAAGCGGAAAATCACAAGTCACGTTGAGTGGAAAAGACCAAAAGGGAGAAATGTTTCTGCTTGAAAGCAACAAGTCCTCCAAATACGTAAATTGGGTACAAGCAGAGAAAGCCTGTTCGTTTATAATAAGCACATACACCAAAGATGCGTTCCCTTCAACGGCAGCATGTGCACTGGCTTGAGTAAATGTCGCTGTTTGTAGGATTATGGCAAGTAGACTAGGAAAACTTTGGCTTCAGGTGGTGCTTCGGGTTCACTTCGTGTGTCGCAGCTGAGCGAAGGTTATCAAAGCAAAGCTTTTTACGACATTGAATGCGAATCGGTATAAAAGCAGCATCAATTACGCCTGGCAGTTATAGTCTTTAACCAGACGTCGCGCATCTAACAATAACGGAGAAGAACCCAATATTTTCAACGTGAAATAAAAAAGTGCAAATGGATAGCCTTTCGCCAAATAATTGCTCCAAATCGGGCTCAAGTGGCAGTTCGGCAGCCAGTTCCTCCATGGATCTTGGGGGTGACAAACAGCCAAACTCGTCGTCATCGTCGCGTTTGCAGGGACAAAAGCTGTCCAGGTCGCGAAGTTTGTTGCAGTTGCTCAGTAAGCATTTGGGTCGTCATTTCCAACACCATCATCATCACAACGACACGGTGTATAGTAGCCAAGAGGATATACGTAGCAGCTCCACTGATAGCTTCAGTTTGAGCTATGAAAGAGGCGGATCCGGCTCACCCACAGAGGCTATAAATGGAGGATACAGTTTGGATTTGGCTTCATCTACTTCGGCATATTCCCGCTATTCTCCAGGTCTAGATTACTATGCATCGACCAATGATAATAATACGCATGTCTATGTGGAGGCTGTCTATCAGCGGTCGGGTAGTGCATTGGAGCATTATGATGGGGACTGTAACAGCAGCAGCAGCGATGAGGCAGACGACAATCGGAGTGAAAATAAGCCACGCTCAAGCCTCAAAGCTGGGTTACATTTAAACCGCATTTCCATCTCCTCCTCGGTCAATCGCATTCTACAACATTTTTCTTCATCTAACACTGCAACAGCATCATTGCGTTCGCTTTCTTGTAGCAGTACACCTCTCCATCGGCAGCAGATAAACAAAAAATCGTTGACTCCCCATAACAGTAACTCCTCCACTAATTCCACTTCCTCATCCACGTCATCGTCGTCATCGTCATCAAAGAAGGAAAAAAAGCAGCAGAGCATTTTGCGACCTCCAGTTCAATATGTATATATGAAGGGTATGTCGGGGCTATATTCACGAGTACCCAGCTATGCTGTCTGCTGTCCTTACACCCTGCATCATATGTACTAAAAATAATAATAGTATCGAAAGAGTAAAGTCATTGCTAAAAAAGTATAATAAAAAGGCTTTACAATTTAGAGAATAGTGATGATTGAGTAGTGCCTAAAAACAGACGGAATTAAAAGGTGACGAATTTTAAAAACGGTTGAAAAATGCAGCAAAACATGTTTTATAAATGTGTCAAACAAAATCCAATAATGTGCTGCTACATGCACCCTTTCAAAAAATTTTCTAATGTCTACATTAGGGAATCTTCCTGTCGCCAATAGTGAATTAGTCAAATTTTTACAATTATTAGTAAATAATCTTCCCTTTACATATCTATAAGAGATTTAAGTTATTAAATTCTTATTGCGTTCAATTTTTGTTGCTATTTTTATTTTTAGCCCTTTTAAAATTAAAATTTTTGGTTCCCCCCTCTCAAAATTAACGAATTTATACAACTGGAAACTTATAAAAAAGATTTTCAATTATAAATTAAAATAAATTTTTTTAACATAAAATTTACGAAAATATCATTAAAAAGAAATGTAGCAAAACGTTTAGCTTCTAAGAAAATTTAAGTATACAATACGAATCATATATTTTTAGATTTATCAAACAATACTTTAAACTAATAAATAAGCATAGCTGTCAATAAAACAAAATAAACAAAGTTCTCGTATTCTGGCTCATTTGTTTTTTGACCACTTTTAGTTTGTAACGGTAAATAAAAGCTAAATAATCGCCAAAGGACTATGCGGACGGCCAGAGCTTTGCAAAAGCTGCACTGGTGTTGTTGGTTTTGTTTCATGTTTCTTGTTTATCTGTTCCATGGAAACAATTGCATCAACTATGCGATTATTCAGCCGAAGGACACGTCCTTATACCTTTGGCATACTCCATATACAATGCATAATATATATCATGTCTGTATTATGAAATTCGAGTCGTTGATCGCTATAAGCAAGTGTAATCTCATGAACCTCACATTAAATAGTGTGTTCAATGACGCAAGGCGACATTCACAACCCCCAGATTACCTTGTATAAAATTTAAAGCATGTATTAGGCTAAATATTATCCGACCTGGACTAGATATGTCATTCCGTTTACTTGCCTGTAGAAAATCAGCTGTTTCTTATAAAATTTTAATATGATTATCATATGATGAAATGAAATCATATAAAATTTTTTTCGGTTTAAAGCAAAAATCGAATGGTCAATGGAATAGTCGGTTTAAACAATAATTTCACTGATTTACTTTTACATGAACGTTTTGATCCACAGGTCAAAATGTATTGTTTAACTGAGGGCGACGAGAAGTTTTCTTAAGCCACTGATTTTGTCAATCAACATCGATGTTTAAGAGCTCACCAAACATCAATCAACCTCAATTGTTGGGCTATCGATGTCATTATGACTTGTAATTATAAACATGGGGTCAACTATCCTAAGGTACTTTCAAATTAAATATTTCGAATGAAACCAAGACAGAGTGCCGGGTCATTCTAATCAACCGATTTTATACCCTATAGTCATAGGGCAAAACGGTATATTAATGTAGCTAAAGTGTATGAAGCAGGCAGACGGAAATATTTCCGACCCCATGAAGTATATACATACATATATTCTTGATCTCCATTGACAGCCGAATCGATTGAGATATGTCCGTCTGTCACTATGAACCTTTGATCTCGGAGACTATAAGAGCTAGAGCAACCAAATTTGGTAGGAACATCCGCATTGTGTCTACGCAGATCAAGTTTTAGGAAATTTAATTTGAAAGAATCAGATTCATTTTTGGCACACCTAATTATATAGCCAAACTGAATCAACTGACCAAATTTAGTCGACTTTTAAGAAAATGTAGTCTTCAACTTTATATAATATAACTGGTTGATACAGGGTATAATTAACGTCAGCAGAGATGACTTGCTTGCTTCATTTTTGTTTTAAGTTTATTTTATACAAAAGCTTACTAATCGATTGCGGTAGTATCGAGTCTGCCGGGTCACTAGTCAAAGTTTGTAACATATGGGGCCATCTAGAATGTATAAATTTAAGTTTAAATTTATGCCGTTCAAGCAGTACGAATAATTTTCCATAAAATGATTTTTCTATGGCTTACTTTAAATCCATCATTTAAATTAGTCCAAGAGTAGTGAAAGTCATTGCTTCCACATAGCGATAAAAAATAAAAGCAACAAAATAATTTTTACCAAATCGTTAAACAAACGATGCCGCATCCTGATTTTTTTGACAAAAATACAACGACACAGGAAGAGAAGCACAGCACGAAGAAGTGCTGAAACCTCTGTCACTTTGCAGAGCTGCTAAATATGTTCTCTGTGCAGACCAAACCGGCCGAGTCTATAAAAGCAAGAGGCTTTTCAAATGCCGACTCAAACGCTAAAGGACAACGCGGTAGGTCGGTTCAACGAAGGTGTTGTTCGGCAAAAGCAGCGCAGGCATACAACTATAAACAATCCAACTAAAAACCGGCAAACACAAAATAGTGCAGGGGGCAGAAAATGGATACGCCACATGTCTGTTTTGCGGATGAAATACCGCCAAAAAACCAAATTAAATCTAGCATAATAACTTCAAGCAATGTCAGTTTGAACAACAACTGCAATACCACTAACTCAAGTGTAAAGCTGGAGGCTTCATTTCTTTGTTCACCGGGTAGCAGTTTAAGTGTTTCGCCAACACCACGCTATGAGCGAAACATGGGTTTCTTTCAGCAACTCAGCCGACGCTTTGGTTTGAGGTCATCGGATGACCTAAATCACACAGATGACGTCTTATCCACCGCTTCTGCACAAGAGGAGGATACACACAGTTCATCAACCGATTCGTGCTCCTCCACTGGGCGTGGTAACAGTCATCATCAACAGATATCTTTGAGCATGTCATGCGCTTCAAGTGAGACCAGCAGTACTCTAGATATGGAAGAACGCGAGTTGGATCATTCTGGGAACCAGAGTAAATCAGCAAACTTGGGTCGGTCTAACTTTTCGCGGCACTATCGTCGCCCCACATCTTCGTTGCGTCGTGCCTTTAAAAGTCTTTCGTTAACATCACGGTCGTTATCCTGCAGCGGGCCTTCCCCATCGCCCCCGATATCAACCAACTCACTGGCCTCCACGACAACTGCAAATCGATTAAAGTCGGCTCTAAAATCAGCTTCAGATGTCGAGCTTAACAAACACCAGCAAAGACATCCGGCTCGCAATGCTGGCTCTTCCGCAACATCAAATAGCAAGGTAAAGCCAAAGCCTCCGCCTCAACGCATTTTACGTCAGCCGGTATCCTATACATATCTAAAGGGCATATCTGGTTTGCCCACACAACGGGTGCCACGTAATTCCGTCTGTTGTCAATATGCAAGGCGTTAAAAAAAAACTATATACGCGTAACTTTAAAAAAAAAATTTTTTTTTTACCTTAGTGACGTGCCCTTCGGCTTTTTCTATTTTAAAAAGCACCTATATAACGAATCTGGGGTGTCAGATATTGTAATATAACGATCTTAAATTAACACATTATTAACTAATACGTGAAAAAACCTAAACACATATGCTTGGGTTACATTTCAAAGTGGAATCAATTCAAAAAAATTCTTGTTTCTGAATTTAACTCAAGTTACATCGGGTCAATCAATTCGAAAAAAATTTCATGTTACTGAATTTAACTTAAGTTACATCGGGTAAACTCAAACAAAATAAAGAAAGCGAGTCATCGCTGACGATATTGATTATACCCTTTCTCAAGAAGAGATATTCAAAAAAGTCAAACACCCTCGAAATCGCCAACAATTGAATACGGTATTCCCTTTAACACGCCGCAACCCACTCTTAAAACGTATATGGGTATATCAACCAAATTTGGTCAACAAGTGCATTTTGGCTATATTATAGGTGATAAGAAAATTGTTTTTTTCTAAATTGTGCTTCCTTCTGCCTGTTTCATTCATTTTACCGACTTTTATATACCCTTTTACCCTATGGGTACGGGGTATAAAAACGCAGAAACTCAAACCACATTCGATCCTAGGAGGTACTGGACATTTAATGGTTATACGTATATATCATATATTGCACTTTCATTTCAAAATCTGTGATACAACCAATAAAACTACAAAAAAATAATGAACCCTTTACTTCCCGTTCCGCCCTTCTTCCCATATCCAGCGCCAAATTATAAAAAAAGATATTGACAAACATTTTGTAAGATTTCATTATCAACTTTGCACTTGTGGTAAATTATATTACTTGTAGAATTTGTAGTTGACATTATCACATATAAAGAATACGTAATAATAGTGCTATTAACTAATAATAGAGTAATATTTTTTTAATTCATATAATTCCAATTCATATAACACAAAAAGACTGTGCGTTAAAGATTTCATATTTTTGAATTTGTGCCTTTAATCAAAGTCAAAACCAAAAATTAAATTAAAACAAAAATATGTGTTTAAATTATTAGGAATGTTATAATCGTTTTTAAGAGGTGGGGTGTGTGCTAAGAAATCCAGTATCTTCTGCATGCAGTACCTTCCTCAAAACTATGTTTCTTTTCGTAATATTTAATGGGATCAAAAGTTTAAGTGTCTTGCCTTGCATTTACCAATATGTTCCACAGATGAAAAATTCAAATTAAATTAAGCCAAAAGTTACCATGTAAGTTCATTCATTAAGGCAAGTATGATTATGTAATACACCACAGCACTTATAAACACAAAATTGAAACGTTAAGCAATAAAGTTGAAGGAAAACATTTACATGAAATTACCAACGAATACTGCAAACTTATTTTCCAGAAGCATTCAAAATATAAAATCAATTATATAGTCATCATATAACAACCAAGTTAAATAAAAATAATAATTTACACCAAAACTACCAATACTATTGTGTTTTTATATACATATGTATGTATATATAGGTATACATATATAGCGTGAATATCAAAAATGTCTTGCAAAAATCATATACTACATACATACATACATAAATGGCAAATCAATTGAACAGAAATTGCTGGGCTTTACACACAAGTGAGCGGCAAATAAATACATACCTTACAAAGCTCTTATTTTTCTCAAAAAAGTAAGTCAACTATTACGTTACTATTGCATAGGGATTGTCAAAAGATTGGCAACATACATTCATAATATTATATGATATATTCAAAAACATTACTTCTTTCTGAAATCCATTTTTTGATGACATATGTACTTACACATTGCTGCTAATTATCATATTTAAATTTTTTCTTTTTCGGTTTCAATAGTCAATTTAGTTGATTAGTGATGGCGTTATACATTCTTTGAATTCAACATGGCGGCACAACACGAAACCCAAGAAGTAAATTGTGTTGCATTTAGTCACAAAAATAAGCCAATAAGAGATGAGTTTTTATTGGCTGTTAAACTCTAAGCAGTCATAACATTTCTGCCTTTCCTTGTCAGAGTCACCTTACTAAGCTACGGAAATCATTTCCCGCCTGACTGGCTTCATTAGTCACGCAATTGACTTACCAAGAGCTCCACGACTTGTTATCCTTGTGTTGATTTGTTGTGTCACGAAGCACACATGACCGCATGTTGGAACCGAAAATGGCGATGAAAAATGTCTGAATCTAAATATTCGAATGTTTTTCGTTGTTGTTTTTCTGTTTTCTTAGAAGAATATGCGTGTATGTTCTATGTACGTTACTAGTATTTACTATATCGTGCTAAAAATATCCTTTGACCTAATTTCTGATGACAGGCAACAAATGTACAAGAATCAAAAAGAATGACAATCGGCTATACATATGGGTCGTATATGTTGTATATATGTACATACATATGTATATATGTAAGAACAAAAATATATCTATATATATGTATGTACTCATATGTAAAGTATGTGTATGATGTTCCAATATTGGTTGCTGGTGTAAAACTCTCTCGTTCTCTCTCTCTCTCTGCTTTTTGTCACTTTTCACATTTCCGTATGTAGAAACTTAAGTAACAGAGTCCTTAGGAAGCGTACTGGGAGTTTTCCTTTTTGTTTTTGTTTTTTTTTTTTGTTTGTCGTTAGGATTTTCTGTGAATATTGCTATTTTTTAACTTTTAATTTAAAATGTCCTATCTATTTTTGAGTCGCATCTATTTATGGCCCGACAAAAAATGGTTATCCATATATTTAGACACGAAAGTATCAGTTTATAATTTTGCTTCAAGCCACTTTAAGTCCACTTTCTGTAACCCAACCAAAATCAATATATAATTAGGTGTGCCAAGTATACGAAGTATATAAGACTACGATATCTTTAATACAGCTCTAGTAATAAGTTTTCCCGATTTGCGGGGGCGGAAGTGGGCGTGGTAAAAATCTACATACCGAATTTGGTAGCTCTAGCTCTTATATTCTTCGAGATCTAGGAGTTCATACAGACGGACGGACAGACGGTCATGTCTTAATCGACTCGGCTGGTGATGATGATCAAGAATATACATATATACTTTATGGGGCCGTAAATGCTTCCTTCTGCCTGTTACATACATTTTAGCGACTTTAATATACCCTTTTACCCTATGGGTACAGGGTATAAAAAAGGCAAATGACATTCATATGTATGAATTTACATACATAGATTTATGAAAAAAAAACAAAAGCATACATATGCAACCAATATCAAACTGTGTAAGGATTCCCGTGGGCATAAACAGAAACTAGGTCGAGGCCAATTTTGGACAGGAAGCGGATAGCATTGGCTTTATAGCAATTATGAATGAAAAAAAGCCCTTTCACCGAGTAGGAGCACTTGCTGGGCACTCTCTGAGGCGAAGGCCATTCAAGCGTTCGCTCGCTACGGAATGACGTAAAATGCCCGACTCAAGGATGATTCTGGATGCAGGACGTCACCATTTACATCAGTTTTCGTTCTCTTTTGCAGGCATTAACCTTCAACCGGCATCTGCAAAAAAACTGACGCGGCAACAGTATATCAAAGCATAGCTAAGTTTTTATGAATGAACGGTGTTGTTCGGAATGGTACTGTTTATACCCTGTACCCATAGGGTAAAAGGGTATATTAAAGTCGCTAAAATGTATGTAACAGGCAGAAGGAAGCGTTTCTGACCCCATAAAGTATATATATTCTTGATCAGCATCAACAGCCGAGTCGATTGAGACATGTCCGTCTGTCCGTCTGTCCGTCTGTCCGTCTGTCCGTCTGTCCGTATGAGCCACGCGATCTCAGAGACTATAAGAGCTAGAGCTACCAAATTTGGTGTGAGCATCCGTCTAATGTCAAAGCAGGTCAAGTTTGTTTCAAATTTTAGCCACGCCCACTTCCGCCCCCGCAATTTAAAAAAAATCGATAACTAGGGCTTCTTTCAAGATATCGTATTCTTACTTGGTAAACCTAATTATATACCCAAACTGGACCAACTGACCAAATTTTGTTGAAATCGGACAATAAACATCGAAGATATGCCTATATCCGTTTTGTACTAAAATGCCAAGGCGGCATTGGCAGATAAGAAAGAGCGAGATAGCATGTGCTCGCTGCTGCTGCATGTAAAAGGGAACTTTGTTTTGAAGTGATTGCGATTTTGAGGTTGTTCGATCATTTGTCTAGTGACTACGCAGCTCAAGAGAGTTTAAAATTTTTGCCACGCCCACTTCCGCCCCCGCAATTCAGAAAAAACTAATTATTAGAGCAGTTTTTGAGGAATCACATTCTTATTTGGCACACCTAATATTATGGCCAAAGTGCATAATCTGACTAAATTTAGTCGAAATCGGACAATAAATATTGGAGATATACGTTGATGCGTTTTGTACTGAAGCGCTTAGGGCGACATTGGCTGGCAAGAGTGAGCGAGATAGCATGCGTGCTCTGTTGCGGCATGTTAAAGAAAATTATTTATGAAATTAATTGCTATTTCGTGGATGTTTGACTTCATTTAATATAATAACTAGTTGGTACAGGGTATACACAATGTCGGCAGGGACGACTTGCTTGCTTCATTTCTTAATGGACTTTGCATTCTGATGGATTAACAGTTAATTATGTTTTTATTTGTGTTTTTATAAAATTTTTAAAAATAAAGAGGCGCACTTAGTCAAATAATAACGTATTCTCCTTTATTTCTTGTAAATGCGAAGTCCCATTAGTTTGATCCGCACGTAGTGGTTTATTATCGTACCTTCAGGAATTACATATCTATGTACACACATGTCCAGTTTATGTACCTATTGCTGTCAGTTTTTGTTAATTCGAGGGTATATTTTAGTACCATTAGTATATATATACATTTATAAGCATACTTACGTATACATACATATATATATATATATATATATATATATATATATATATATATATATATATATATATATATATATATATATATATATATATATATATATATATATATATATATATATATATATATATATATATATATATATTATATATATATTCTTAATCACCTTAAAGAGCTGAATGATATACCCCAATATACCCCTAATATACCCCAATATTGTTAAGAGTTTTCTTCTTCTTTTTGCAGGCAATGTACTCATATCTCGCAATGATCCTATTGATACTGATATTTTCACATATAAATACTTTTACCATCTTTTATCAGGTTCGATCGACTATATTAATTGATGTACCACATTTCTAAGACTGGAAATTCCCGTTATGGTTTTTTCCGAATTCTTTCTTTATGGTGTTGGAGGTCACCAAATAAGTCTTTATAAATATTCCGCTGTAAATGAGTGGGTTGTTTGGACATGTATTTGAAATGGTGGCAACAATTGGTATTGCGTTAATCTGTGCTTTAAAAATTTTACCCATCCTAAGGCGGCCGTTGCACACATTGATGGAAACTTAGGGCTGGATACATTAAAGACATACTTTTTAGGGTCTATACTTATCAATATGTATGTTGGATCTCTCATTTAATATCCGCGATGCAAGAAGATAAGTCAGTGGTTAGTGGTTCTTTAATTTTGCAACTTTTTATACCCTGTACCCATAGGGTAAAAAGGTATATTAAAGTCGCTAAAATGTATGTAACAGGCAGAAGGAAGCGTTTCCGACCCCATAAAGTATAAATATTCTTGATCAGCACCACCAGCCGAGTCGATTGAGACATGTCCGTCTGTCCGTCCGTCCGTCCGTCCGTCCGTCTGTCCGTCCGTCCGTCCGTATGAACACCTAGATCTCAGAGACTATAAGAGCTAGAGCTACCAAATTTGGTGTGAACATTCGCCTTATGTCAGGGCTGATCAAGTTTGTTTCAAATTTTAGCCACGCCCACTTCCGCCCCCGTAATTTGAAAAAAAAAAAGGATTACTAGAGCTGTATTAAATATATCGTATTCTTACTTGGCACACCTAATTATATACAAAAACTGCACCAGCTGACCAAATTTTGTCGAAATCGGACTATAAATATTGGAGATATTCGGAAATGCGTTTTGTACTGAAGCGCTTAGGCGACATTGGCTGGCAAGAGTGAGCGAGACAGCATGCGTTCGCTGTTGCTGCATGTTAAAGAGAATTTTGCATAAAATTAATGGCGATTTCGAGGATATTCTATTTCATTTAATATAACTAGTTGGTACAGGGTATACTCAATGTCGGTAGGGACGACTTGCTTGCTTCATTCTTTATATAGACAGTCCGATACGAATTGGTCTTTTTATTTCGATTGTAATTAAAGTCACTGACCTTTTTGTAGCTATATTATAGTACAAATCGTGCATCTGCAGGCATTTTTCTCGATGGTCATACTGACTGACGCAAGTATATTCAGTTGTGTAAAGTGCAAGGACTTATGCATTATGGAGTCCAAGCTAACAAAATGACGTGTGTCGCTCAGCAATAAAATGTAAGAGATTGATGCCTTTAATTTACGCCTATTCTCAATTGCTTTTCCTTCTTTCTACTGTTTAAGTGGTTCATGCCCTATTTCAAATTGAATTTTAAAGGTTATCATAGTATTTCCATATATTGGAAATAAAATGAAATGTGGCTAGGATGATAAAGGTGTAAGCTAGTTTCATGGGAAAAGACAGAAAGTGGAGGGATCCACACAAAAACTGCATGCGAGGGCCAATACTTGTAAGTCAATTGGCAAGGGCGTATCTTCATCCTTTGTATCTCTTTTAAATTAGCTCAACTGACGCTACTGAAGGTTTTCAATTAATGACGTCAGGTCACTATGGCTCTCACTCTCTCCATCTCTTTCCGTTTCTCACTCATCTAACTGGGTCAGGGGCCAATACTTCGTCGTTTCTGGTTTGTACCATCGTTGTTATCTTTAAAGTCATTGACGTTTGTCTACTTGTGCTTTTTTATAACCTGTACTCATACGGTAAAAGAATATTTTAAAGTCGCTAATATGTAGGGAACAGACAGAGAAAAGCATTTTCGACCACATATATGTACATAGTTTTGTCGAAATTGGAGATGACGGAAAGAGAAGGCAAAAGCTAATATCTATCAAATTTAACGTATGTATTAGACATCTGCATGAATGTACCCAAAACCCCAAACAGCATTCATTCAAAAAATGAGTTCACGTATTTTCTGAACAGGTTTAAATGAGTATAAGTAAATGTTGTACAATTTTTTGTATTGACAGTTAGTGTTCTCACTTACTTCAAGTTAATGTACAGCAGTTAATGAGTACAGTAAAATTGGTGTGCAGTTGTTTCATTGTACAGTGTATTGGTGTGCATTCAACTTACTGTACAGTGAGTTATTATTGCAGACTTCTTCAACAAAACTTAATGAAAACCGTAAGGATAAAAGATTATATGCAAGATTATGAAGGACAACACAGTTTTTAGTTAATACATTTTTATTTCAAAAAGTGAATTATTGCATAATTTCATAGTATTTGAGCGTAAAAACATTATTTTATTACCATATGGTGGTTGCAATTTTGCAGCGTTCATGGTTAATGCACAGTTCATGGCTCAGACCTGTAGTATGTATTTTCTAGATATTCTATCAACTCTGGATTTTGTTGCTGCTTTACATTAAAATTTCAGCTTTGAATAAAGATGTGTCCTTCAAACAGAAATGGGTTACGCGTCTACCATGAGCACCATTGGCCAACATCGGCATTAAGGGCAATAAGATTATTTATATACTATATAGAATATATAAATGCTAATGTTAAGTATTTTTGTAGGTATAAACTCATATACTCTTGGCATGCATCCAACCCCTTTGTGTATATAACGCTAAAACAGAGGGCGCCTTCTAATTTTATGAACTCCTGTAAAGTGCATATTGCGAAGGAGAATATTAAAAGGATGATGTTTTATGCATATTTATAAACTGCCGTCACCTATGCCAGCCTTGGTGCCTGTTGGCCAAACAACTGCTATAATTTGTCAAGTGGATAGGCGGAAAATGAAAGAAAGTAGGGAAGGCCGCTACACAAAGCGAAAGGTCAACTCTTTTGTGTAGAACAAAGCTGAATCTCACTTGACCCAATATAAAAACAAAACAAAATTGCGTCAGTCTTTTTTTTCAAGATGGGGTAGGCCCCTATTAAATGACCTCCTTGACAGTGTCTAATCCTCTGGTGGTCTTAACCTAAATTTTCGTTCGCAAATAATGAAGCCGCTGTCTCTACTGTTGCCGTTGTCAACTGGCCTTCGAGTTCGCGCATGACGTCATAAGCATCTCTGTAATGCTCGCGCAAACTCATGTGAGTTGGTTCTTGCCATTCTGAATGTCAGGCATAAGTCCCTGTACCCTGGGTACTACTGCATTTAAAGTTAAAAAACTTTTCTTTTATGGCCCACATAATGCAAACAAAAGGAGAAGGCCGGGCTCTATTTGACAATAAGGTATTAATGGATCACTTGTGTTAGAAGCCAAATCTGTTTTAGAACGCTAAAATCTGAGATCCGGGATGCTGGTTTTGCAAAACACATAGTACGCAGTTTTATAAACAAATATCAATCTTTGATATTCGCTTACAACGAAGTTATCCAGTAATAACAAAGTTAATCAAAAAATTGTTGACTAGGATGGTATAAATTACCTGCATTAAAAATGATCCTATGTGCCTTGTACCCAAGACTCTTAAAAGAAAGGTCGTTCAGACAATGTGCTAATCAATACAAATTATATATGTATTTTTGGTTGAACATTTTGGATGCATTACTTGTCTTTTTGGAAAAAAATGGCGCATTGCATTTACTTTCTCAAAGAAAATCAGGGAATCAACCCCCATTTTTAGAAACTAAGGCTTAAAAGCACAATCTACCATGTAGACAGGGGCGGACCCAGAGGCAAATTTTGGGGGGAAAACTCAATATTCAAAAGTGTCAATGTGTGAAAGTGCTTCATTAAAAAACATTGATGTCTTTCTGTTAGAAACCGTTTGGGGGGGAACTCTCTCCCAGTCTGGGTAGGCCTGCATGTAGAAGGGTTTAGGTGCTTTCCCTGATTTCTAAGCATCCTTCACCTGCAGTTGAAATGGCAATTCAACAAAAATTACAACCGACATAGCTCTGCGATAAGGATTTTCAAAGGGGAAGTTGTTGTTTTTCATAATGTCAATTGCTGCATATGCTGCAAAGTCCTTGCAGAAAAAGTAAAGTTCATTGGCCCAAAGCCAAAGTTGCAGTTTGCAGCAAGACAAAATATTGTGTTGCGAGAGCATACAACAAGAAAGTAAGAAGCCCAAACTAAAATACAGAGAGAGAGAGAGAGGGAGAGTGAGAGTTTAAAACGAAAAGAAAGTGGGTGAGAACAAATAGCTGGTTCAACGTACCGCATCTAGGTTACAAAGCTTAGCCGGCCAGCAAAGACCTTCTACTGTGACGTCATAAAAATACCGTTACATACGCCTCACACACAGCACTCCCAACCGTCGCCACACCACCCTATTCAACAAAAAAGGGTTGCTCCCTACCTTTTTGCAATTATGTTTTCGAATGTGTGTGTGAATTTACCAGTGAATAAATACATACATATGTCTATGAAATGGGCACAAGGGCATTATAAAATGCCGCATGTTATGCCGCACTTGCAGTTCAGTGAGTGAAAATTTTCCATGTCTAATGAGGCATACTACTAAAAATGTGCCACATGTACGACACACAGAAATTTTCACGATTAAGTCAAGTCAAACTCTGACAGGAGGAGAAAGCGGACAAAAAAATGTCTGAGAAAACAATACGGAAAAGTCATATAATAAACCTAGAATAAATAACGAAGTATAAAAATCAGGTTACCACACAACAACAATGCCTGCAATTATTTATTTTGACATGCATTATTATGATACATGTGTATACATATATGTACATACATATGTACATATGTATTCAGACAAAGTCTGCAACGAAATCTTAAAAATATAACTAATATTTTATATGCATATATTGATCACGTCTCAACGCAGAAGGTAATAAATGGTGATTACCTTATTTATATTAATATTGTTCATGTGTACCTACAGCATATTATTTGATTTAGTTAGTTCTGAAAATTTGACAACTATAATATAAACCAAGTTTTATATACTTATTCTATAAAGAAACTTTAGATACAGGATAGTCTTCATTCTTTTCAAAGAGATAACACTGCCACCAATGAGAGTCCTTAACCTGGCCACTAAACACTGGCTGCCAGTTCCAGATGAGGTGTCGTTGCTTATCTACCGAGCTGACAAAACGATTGTCGTTTCGTCGACAGGCATCCACAAAACAATTACCAAAAAACTGGGCCAATTCGATGCAAATGCACGGAGAATGATCAATATCAAAGCTATACTCCTGTTCAAAGGCCATTCGTTCCGGATGAAACTGGCAGCCATAAATCGGAAAACGACGATGCTCTATGAGTGTTATGAACTCCTGGTTAGATTGGATATCACGGCAAGTAGCCAAAATTCGCCAATCATCGAACAATTGAAAAATTCGTAAATTCTTTTTAGGTATGCAATATCTATGTTGATGGCAGGCGAAATATGTTCGCCTCATTTCTTCTGACATAGCCTTCGGTAACTGATGAAGCAGTGAGGATTCCCTCCAATCGTTTGTCAAATTTAAAGGTAAAGTCTTTAACATACTCCCACATTCAGTGCGAATTTCTTGGCACTTGGCTGCACGAATCATAAGTAGCTGGAAACCCAAACAGGTACCCCAAACTGGGAAGTATTTGTCGGTCCCATTCATTTCGATGGCTAGATCAAAAATGTGATACGCGCTCTGAACAGAGTCATTAGTTAGCTCGGGTTTACCCATCAAATCAACAGCATCGACGAATACAGCTCCGCCAGGTAAGAGAATGCCATTAAGTAGAGTCATCATTTTTTGATAGTACGAACGGTCTTTTCCAATCCTATGGAAAGAAAGCCAAACAAATTTTAATTCCTTTAAACGAAATTCAACAATTCTTTCTACACTTAATATATTCAAAAGAATAGAAAAGTAAATGGGTTTACCGTAAATAAATCATATGTAAATTTTGATGGGAAGACAAAACACACATATGTATGTAATTGATTAATTTTTTTTATTCTATTTTTTATAAATTTTTTCGTTGTAATTTGTACACCCTGTGTAAAACGGTATATGTATGGAACAGCCGGAAACAAGCATTTCTGACCCCTTTAAGTATGCACATTGTACATATATGCCTGTCCGTATCAAAAACTAGATTTTGGAAACTATAAAGCTAGAGGTACCAAATTTGGATTATCCGTCTCGTGTCTATGCAGATCATATATGTTTCTTAAACAGAGCTTATTTTATGAGCATCTTATTCCTGCAGGCGTCGTATAAATTTCAGAAAGTTTCTATAGCAACGATCGGTCAAGAATAGGGATTTATTACTACAACTAAATATTATCATTTTTGGTGTCTGTGAGGTTAATATACTTCCTAACATGCCTAACAAGTTTTATCAGAATCGGTTGACTATATCATGTAGCTTCGAATATGCAATAACTTCCATAGGAACCATCGGAGCAAAAAAATTATTGGCCAAATTTTGGTTTGACTAGTTTTTTCAAAAAGTTTCCTAAATTATGACAATTGTGAAGACTCTTTGTAAGGGCATATAGACTTCGGCAAAGGCGAAGTTAGTCTGTCATTTATTTTTTTACCTAGCTTTTAAAAAATTTTGTACTTGTGATTTGGGATGCGCACAATCGCTTTAAAAAATTAATGAAGAAAAATTATTTACTTTTATAATACTTACTTTTACTTTACTGTTTAATGTTGCATTTTATTCTTAAAGCCAAGTGACAGACACAGCTAGGCTTTTCTGTTTGTTAAAAAATTCAAAGCATATACATACATATGTACATATACATACATATGTATGTACATGCTTTATGCTGTGAAAGATACTCCCTTTAATGTGTGTAACATTGTATCATTTTAATAATGCCATCAAAATAAGTACCCATAGCAGTACCTCTCATGTTTTAGCTTTTGGATCTATGCCAAATGAGATACCCCACCTTGAAACAGCTAATTCAATTCTCTCGACTGCAATTTTTTTTTTTTGTTTGAACTGTTTTAGACACTGGCGTAGCTGTGTGCATGTACATATAATGAACAAAATCGCCATACCCTTGTCGAGATATTAAATTTATAACATTTCAGAATGATTAATCCCTACATCTAAATTTTAAATCAAATTAAATTTAATAAAAATTAAATTTTAAATTTCTAAGGGAGATAAATCTCTATTAATTGTGTCAACAAGTTATTTTTTCTTATTTTTTTGATTCGCCTATACTGGCAAGTGAAATTCGAAAATATTTAAATATTCATTTTGTTGATTTTTTCTACGCCTATGTTGTTAAATACTCCCACTCTCGTTTTCTCTTACATAAAAGAACCGCTCTGCATAATTGTAAAAATAAATGTATAAAAATACATCTATCGACTATACAAATACTATATGTATGTATGTATGTGTATTTATTTATGGCTTGATTTTCATAGACCATGTAAACTGTTACATTTAGATGTACATGTTTTCAGGTATACTGACCATATGGGCACTACATGCGCACCCGATGCTTCCAAATATTTTGCGTAAGATGCTACCAAATAGCTGTACCATTTCTTTCCAAAGTGGGCTTGTATCGTTGTTGCAATATCAATGCAGAGTATTCCAATAGTTGGTGTGGATGTCAGGCAGCACAAAGAAGTGGAGGGTGCTGACATGGTCTGTGCTTGAGATAACCAAACTGACTGTCTCTGGCACTATGATTCCACGACACCGCCGGAACATACGCAATAAACAGATTTTAGAATTTACTTTCCCCTTGTAAATTGTAGCATGCTTTCGGGGTTGATGTTTATTTTACAGAGAGCAAGAACCAAACAGAAAAATCGAAAAAGCACACTAAAAAATACTAATTTATCTATCTGTTAGTCAATTTACTTATTTCAATAAATTTAGTTTAAAAAATTATACAATAAGAGACTTTTTTGTTTTTAAGTCTCTTATCGGATGGCTTATTGTATTATACACTAAGCCGTTAAAGAAATAATAAAATTGGCCTGAAAATCTTCATAGGATTGACTTTAATATAGTAGCAGTCAAGTAGGTACAAAGTTACGTATTTACCTACGTTAATTTGCCATTTTTTCGACTACAAAATTCGCAGACCTATCATTAGGATAAACAGAAAAGTATATTGACTCGTAATGAGAAAAGAGTTAGGAGCATTATCGGTATTGTTGGGGTAGGGATAATAGCCGGTCCCATCATCATTGTCATCTCCATCACCAATCCCCATATCTCCGTCAGTAAACAAATATTGCTGAGTATAGCTAGAACCAAGTACTGATGTGTATTCCGGTTTATAGTTGTAAATAAGTAAATTATCCATTTCGGTGCTATTGGTATAGCTCTGGAAATTGTGTCTAGCTTCATTTACAAAGAAATTGGCAAAGTATTGACCAGGTAATATAGAAGCTGATGTGTGCGGTATGCTTGCTTTGGTAAACTCATAAGACGGCTTTTCTGGATGAAATTGCACGCCATAAAAGGGATAGGTTATGTGTTCTATAGCTGAAATAAACTCCAGGTTATTAAAATCATGATTGAGTGCCGTTACACGCCACGATTCATTTAGAAAATGTTTCTTAAAGTCCTTTTCGGTATAACAGTATTGATGCCAATTATAGGTGACGTTTTCCCTAGACATAAGGTCAATAATTTCCTCGCTGGCTAAAGCAAATAGACGGCTTTTTTTATAATCTTTTAGGAAAAAATAAAATTTGATTAATATTTTGTAAAATTTAAAAAAAAAGGTTACCTGATTTAAACTCCAATGGCAAGACTTGACCCTGAGAGCTGCAATCGATGCGTGTTTCTATTTCTTTTGACATTTTATATACTAATAACTCCATGCCAAGACATGTGCCCCAAATCGGCATAAATATGCCTTGGTCATTTAGTTCTATCGCACCCTGTATGAGATTCTCTCCTGCATCGCCATATCCCCTGCTTTCATTAAACCACGTAGCCCCGCCAGGTAACAACACTCTGCAAAAAATGTTAGTCAGTAAATACAATTACGTATTTTTGGGGTTTTCAAATTGTTAATCATTACAAAAAAAAAAAAAAAAATTAAGTCACATTGTGGTTTTGTAAGTAATTGTTTTGGCTCTTAACTTACCCATTGATTTTGCCAAGCAATTCATCATAGTAACTGCGATTCCGACCAATCCTAGGGCAGATATAGATTATATAATTAGTAATATATATATATATATTCACAATTTTATAAATAGAATATGTTTAATCTCAACTCATTTCTCAACGTCACAAAAGGAGCTTAGTCTTATCGCATGCATATTGGTTTTTGATAAGGTTGTTTTTCAAAACTTACCAAATGGGTAGTACCCGTGCTCCAGCACCTTCTAAATATTTTACATACGATGCAGCTATATAGCTCGTTTTATTCTTAAAATGTCGCGAAATTAGGCCATCCTTATAAACTTCTTGTGTAAGTATGCCTATGATGGGTGTTACAGGTAGATCGTTAGCCAAACAAAAGCTAACGATTCCTCCAATCACATGAAACATTATCAGCAATCGAAGCAAGCGAAACATATTCCTTTAGTTCACCCTCTCTTATACTTCCAACAATGAACTGAATTACTATTCTAACTGGCCAACTGCGTAAGCATTTATAATTTATAGAACTCCAAACCAATATCAGCGATCGTGGTCGTCCATATTTTTAATGTGTGTGCTCGTGTGTAAGGTTTTAAAACAGATAAATGTTGTGAGTGTGACAAAATACAAACTGCTTCACACTGAGCAAAATTAGTGGAAAACAATTTTAAATGTCGTTGATAAAAGCAAGATCGGGCATTTGCACTCTGTCACTGGCAATTTGGAGACGCTTGCACCATTTTTTGATGTGTAGCCCCGCAACAATGGGACGGACTTGGACGTCAAAATATTATGTGTATGCTCTTAGCCAACCCTTTTTGTAGTGTATGCGTACGGCAATGTTCTTATAAACACCAGACACTGAAAGAAGGTTCTAAATGTCTATGGTGAAGCTATATCTATACCAATGAAATTGTATAATGTTAACTGCCAAGTTTATACACACGTAAAGTTAATGTGTACGATTTTCAATGACAGCTTATTTCCTTACATTTCAAAGAGTTGGCTTATATTCAGAAAAAGTAGGAAAGGCAACTCTGATTCAACACAAACTGAAACATAATTTGTGTTAAAACATTGACTGTTTTATAAATTATAAGGCTAACTGTAAGTACAATTCTCAGCAATTTTCGCATGTATGTGCATACATTAATTCAAATTCATATTGGTTTGCTTTGTTTGTTATTTAATCACTATACAAAACACAAGGTCAAATATTGTTGATTAAATGATTTAATGTAACACACAATTTTAAAAAATATATTTTGAAACTTTTACCCCCGAGAAATATTATTATTTTCTTAGTTCGCTTATTAACTGTCTTAATGCAATTTATCTATCAAGTAATTATAGTTATTAGTGATTGTTGCTTCTTTTTGATGCTCTGTTGAATACTAAGTAAATATTTCATTTCGACTAAGATTTTTTTGATGTGGACAAAATCTTTAACATCAAAATGTTGCGATAATCTGTGGACATTCTTTTCAAGCTCAATGACAATTTGTTTATTTAGCTGCTCTAGAGACGCATTATCCGCCGCTTCCTCAACTTCTTCATTACGTTCCATCATGCTCATAAGAAATTCTGCATTAAGGGAACTATTGTCCCGTGGCATCTCCTCACCCTCCAAGTGGAGCAAATACTGGCCACGGTCTACAGGAGTTGCCAACGTTTTGTAGGCCTTGTTAATAAGGGAACTCCAATGCGCTGAATAAGTTTGTTCACGTTGTGACCTGGTTTGAAAAAAAAGAAAGAAATTTACGATGAAAACTGTTAACTGTCCACTTACTTGTTACTAAATTTATCTGGATGGACTAGAGTCTGAAGCTGGCGGAAACGTTTCGTTAACTGTTGCGGCTCCAATCCGAACTTCTTTGGAAAACTGAGTAAATCAAAATAATTCTGTGAAAACAAAAAATATTAACAAATGCCAAAAGAAATGTGATTTTGTCTTTCTTAATCCTCTTACTATAGAGGTATTGACATCTTGAAGGCGTCCACAATCGGAACATATCATATTCTGCAGGGGGATTATCTTTTTCCTGCAATTCCAACAAGCAATTGGCTGCTGTGACAAAGGCGGGGCTGTGGCATATGGACAGCGGTATAGAGTTAACACACAAGCTGACCATCTTTTGACACAGCATGCGGCGTTTGTAGTTTGCCGCATAACAAATTTTGTTATTTAATCGAATTACTCAACAAACACCAAGTCAACAAAAATCAGCTGACAAAAACTGATGTGACCACTAGAGCTAGAAAATCCATCGATGGCTCCATCGATAGTATCGATGGAAATTAAAAAGTGCGATAGATCGATGGAAATTTTTCGATGACGATGTATCGAACTT
Source organism: Drosophila austrosaltans (assembly GCA_035045865.1). Taxonomy (NCBI): domain Eukaryota; kingdom Metazoa; phylum Arthropoda; class Insecta; order Diptera; family Drosophilidae; genus Drosophila; species Drosophila austrosaltans. Next base: position 125,115 of record JAWNOQ010000207.1, on the reverse strand, counting down.
GATTTGTGCGTGGTCACGTGTTTCGTAAAGTGCACTGCTGGTTGTGGTCGCCGGAACAGGTGAATTTTTTTTTGTATTTTATTTGAATAATAATTCGAATAACCCTTTTAAATTTCCGATGGAACCATCGATAAAATCGATGGTTCGATCCATCGATGGAAAAGGACTAAACCATCGATACTATCGATTTTTTTTTCCATCGCTGAAAAAACCATCGAGGGGGGAGACTATCGATGGATTCCCAGCTCAAGTGGCCAAATAAATAATATTGGTTCATATCGTAGTGTCCATCAAACTAGCGACGGTCTGTTAAAATTTAAAGTTTTAAGAAATGTATCGATAATTATCGAGCAATAGCGGAAGGCAATGAAAGTACAAGGGGCATTTAAGGGTTGGAGAGAAACCGTCGATAAGTTTTTTAAGACGAGTCTGAAAATGCGCGAATGACCATTAGATTATGCACAAAACATTATTGCTCAAAAATAACTTTTAACTTCTATAAATGTCAAACAAAAAATTCAAATTAGAAAGGCACTAAAAATGTTATTTTTGATCATCATCATCTTTGATTATTATCTTAAACAATGACCAAATTTTTCGGGTACGAAAAAGTTTCTTGTAGATTTTAATGGCGTAGAAAGAGATATGTTTTTACCAATAAAGAAATAATTAAATTTTAAAAAATGACAAAAAATGGAACAGTGGATTCACGAAGACAGAAAGACGAATCCTGTGGGGTATAGATATTACTGATCAACGGCTGTTTGTCCGGTTGAACATCAAGATTTTGAAAACTGTTATAACTAAAACGGCCCGGCCCCTTCGGTCCACCGATAACGAATACGAATGAAAATAAATTAATAAATCGTTAACCAAATTTAACATTTATGTTCTGCATACAAACATATATATATATTCAAAAAAAATCATGCAAAGTTACGAACTAGATTACTGTTTTAATGGTAAAAGTAATGGTCCTTTATATGGAGTCCTTTCGGTACGCTCTGTAGTTGTTCATTTCTGTGGGAAATGTCTTGTACAATTCTAATAGCAAGTTGGACTTGAATTTCTTTAAACTTTCGATTTTTCCTTTAACCTCTTCATTTTTAGCGAGTGCCTTTTCCACGCAGTCTTTTGTATATAACTGGGGATTTTTGTCCTGATCTATGTAATCGAAGAATACTTCAAACGGAACATACACATCTTGGACCTGCGGTCGTAGTTTGTCAATTTCCTGCAAGCCAGTAACGAGGCTATTGCTACAAGATATTTTCCATATATTAATTTAGTGCACTTCCAATATTTCGTTTGGAACTTACATTTTTTGATTCAGTACATTTTGTCCCTGGGGCTGAAAATCGCTAACAATGATTCGTATTTGCCTAACATTTTCAATAAACATTTCCAACTGAGTCTCTAGATTCTCCAGCGGGGCCGACATGGTAAAGGAAATATCTGACAGTATTTTTGTGTGTTTTAGTTTTCTTTTCTTTTTATTAAATCTCAGCAACAAACCGAAGCACTTATTTTATTATTGTATCGTATTTTTGCAGTGCTGGAAACCGTTGTTGGGAAAACAGTGTCGAAAAATAGGGGGACACAATCGGTAGGCTCTATACTGGAATATCGATTTAATGTGACTATTCCTAACGTCGCTGATGTGTTCCAACTATCGCTGCTGTAGCCATCACTAAGTCATGTTTGTCCACGTGCGGCATATTTCTTTGCAAGTTTAAACAGAAATGGTGGGATTCTTAAACTTTTATATCGCTTATAATTGTATCGCTCATTTCTCACTTATCACAGCGCAAAAAACAGTCCAATGAAATACCCGGGTTTCCCTCGCTGGAGGAGCACCGGGCTGCCTTAGTCAGCGATGATATTCTAAAGAGCAGAACAAAGTCAACGAAGTCCAATAAAAGCGGTGGTTTTCAGTCTATGGGTTTGAGCTTTGAGCTAATCAAAGGGATTACGAAGCGTGGCTATAAGGTTCCGACGCCTATTCAGAGAAAAACCATCCCCCTTATTCTGGAGGGTCGAGATGTGGTGGCCATGGCTAAGACGGGTTCGGGGAAAACTGCCTGTTTCCTGATTCCCCTATTTGAGCGTTTGCAGAGACGCGAGCCTACCAAGGGTGCCCGGGCCCTAGTTTTATCTCCCACCCGTGAGTTGGCCGTCCAGACATATAAATTTATTAAGGAGCTGGGTCGTTTTATAGAATTGAAAACCATCCTTGTACTGGGCGGTGATTCTATGGACTCTCAGTTTTCTGCTATACACACCTGTCCTGACATAATTGTGGCTACACCTGGTCGTTTTCTGCATCTATGTGTAGAAATGGATTTAAAATTGAACTCAATAGGTGAGTAGTCAGATCAAATTTCGTACAGATCTGTTTAAAAAGTTGTCCTTACAATAGAATATGTGGTATTTGACGAAGCCGATCGACTCTTTGAAATGGGCTTTGGCGAGCAGCTGAACGAGACCCTTCACCGTCTACCGTCGTCCCGTCAAATGGTCATGTTTTCTGCCACATTGCCAAAACTTTTAGTCGACTTTGCCCGTGCTGGTCTAAGTGATCCTGTGCTCATACGCCTAGATGTCGAGTCTAAGCTGCCCGACTCTTTAGCTTTAAAGTTTCTGTATTGTCGACCGGACGAACGTTATACTACGCTTGTCGTCCTGCTGAAATATGTAATCCCTCAAAAGGCACAAACAGTAGTCTTTGCCGGCACTCAGCATCATGTTGAGCTTATCTCGTTTATACTTACCCAATCGAACATAACAAATACGTCGGTCTATTCAAGTCTGGATCCAGCTGCACGTAAAATTAACACGGCGAAATTTGTTGGCAAAAAAGTTTCGGTACTAATCGTCACGGATGTAGCAGCTCGAGGTATTGATATACCCAGCCTAGACTACGTGATTAATTTACATTTTCCTGGCAAACCAAAATTGTTTGTGCATCGTGTCGGTCGCTGCGCTCGTGCTGGTCGCTCGGGTACAGCATTTTCTATATTTTCTACCGATGATACGTCTCATTTGCTTGATCTTCATTTGTTTCTCAATCGTCCTTTTGAAATCGACGACAGCAAAGCTATGGGCACTGTGCCGCAGGATCTGCTAGAGGAAGAACATCTTACCGTAACTGATATTAAAAAAAGCCATCACATTGTAAGTTTATCTAATTTAAGTTTCTTTTAGATACAATGTTATATCTTAACTATACTTTACATTACCGACATAGAAAAAATTTAATTTTTGTAATATTCTGCTTTTCTTAAGGCTGGTGTTTTAAGGACTAGCGAGAACGCTTATAAAAAGTATCTCAGCTCACGACCTGTGGCATCTACAGATGCTAACGCTCGCGTAAAAAAAATTAAATTTTTTGCGTTAAAGCCTTTGGAGGACTTTTTCCATGCTGCCCCTGCGCTAGCGCAAGCTGCTGCGGTAAGTGGTATAGCAACAGACACTTCCAATATAGAGGTTGCTGCTGCAGAGCGCAAATTACAAGAGGAGAAGCATGATATATTGATTAAAATGAGGAACTTCCGACCTGGTGGGGTAAGTACGGCTATATTTAACAAACAGGCCACAAAATAATTCTATTTACTTAGACAATTTTCGAGTTAAATTGTACACAAAAATCGACGCCCTTTGTGGTAATGAAGGAGAAACGCTTACAACATGCCGAGATTATTGAACAATTTCGCGAACAGCGTCACAAAGAAGACTTAAGTGAAGAGCAGCGTGCGAAAGAGCAACAACAAATAATGCCCAGTGTAGATGATGAGGTCATTAGCAAAACTTTTAACAAAGTGGTGGCCCCAAAAAGACTACAAAACATGGATGTCCTTTACAAGGAGAAACCGAAAAAGCGAAAGAAATCTAACTTAAAAGATACTGAACATTATATACCATATCAGGCAACAGATAAGCATACGGAAGATGGCCTGGCTATCAACTCCTTTGAACGACAAGCTCAAAATGCTGAATTCTCAGTTGTCGATCGCAGTCCAACGAATACAAAGCACAAGCCTGGCCTCAAGAAATGGGATAGGATAAAAAAGAAGATGGTCGCTGTGCAAGATCCGCGAAGCAATAAGATACGCACTGAATCGGGAGCTTGGATACCGGCGTCATTTAAAACGGGTCGTTATAATGAATGGAAAGAAAAGTCGAAAATTGAAGAGCAACTGCAACGGGAAAATGCAAGCAGTGATGCCGATGACAATTTTCAGCTACTGTCCCACGCCCAACGATATCCAGTAGGTCGCCATGCACGACATAATGCCAAAATGGAGTTGAAAAAACGTCTCAGCGGTGGGAATGACAAAGAAATGCGTCGACCGGAGCAAATTATCAAGGCCCGCATGCGGTTAGAATTCATCAAGAAGAGGAACGAAGAGAATGCTGAGAGAAAGACCGAGAATCGTAAGAGGAGCATGCGGAAGAATCAACGAACAGTTTCAAAAAATAAAGCTAAAAAGCGAAAATAAGGCAAGTTTTAAACTGGCAACCTATATTTAACGTTTATGGCAAACACAACGACGTTTACTAAAATGACGTGACCTCACACATTGCAAAATTTAACTTTTCTCCCAGGGAAGAAGCAGAGGTAGAATATTATGTGTATCTTGTTTAATACTTGTGTCAACTTTTCCTTATGTTTCATTAAAATTATTGACTAAATTAATTTAGGCAAAAGAAAAATCAGGACTTAAAAGTAGTTTATTTTTAACTTCAAATATTTTGTATGTTTTTTATGTGTTTCCGAATCTTAATTTTGACCCTTTTAATGCCGAGGATCCCTTATATATCAAGGGAAGCAATTGGCATGAGTGAGAGAAAACCAATTTAAGACGATGCCAGTGCGTCGTTCTTATTAACTATTGGCAGATTTAGCGTTTTGTTTGTGTCTAAAAAGTCAACAAGTAAACAATTTCAGCAGCAATTAACTGTGCACGTGCGCCATCGGGTACTCAACTTTTTGTCTCTCCATCTCTTTCTTTTTTATGCTTAAGAAAATTTTTGTTTTTTATTCTGGAACCATTATTTTGAAAATGACCCCAATAAGGGCACGCACTTAGAGTTTGAGGTTTGACCTCGATCTCTTAGTGGGCATTCAGGGGTGTGTAAGTGTGATACACAAATATTCCCTTTGGGCGTTGGTTGAACAACAGTGCTTTGCTCCTTATAGCATATCCTTAAAACAAAGTATCGTTTTCTTATCAAATATTCGAATCCAACTTATTTATGAATACTTTAAGGCAGAACGTACAGAAAGGTGATATTTTCGAGGTTAAGTTATAAAATTAATCAAGCTACTTCACTAATATTATATTACTAACATTATAACCACAGAGTAAACTTTCCATTAATCATACTGGTTAGGCATGTATAACAGATGTTGTCAAAGTCGAGCTACTTATATCCTGACACCCACAAGTTATTGCTGTTCTCGGGGAGGGTAGATGATGCATACAAGCCACCTATTTAACATTTTGAACGGGGTAACTGTTTTAGGAGCGATACTCTTACCCAACTAATTTTTTTGCAATACGCTTTATGCCTTATTTCCTTGATTTAACGATTAGAGTTCTCGAAACACAGAAAAGTTTCGAAACTTTACTAGACAATATATGTACATGTGTTGAATAATTCATTTAGAAAATGCCCTGCATTTGTGCAGTGAAATTGTAATCCCTAATTCATAAATCTACAACAAAATTTCAAGATGTATTTTTTTTATATTACCCTGTACCAATAAGGTAAAAGGGTATACCCTAAAATGTATATATCAGGCAGAAGGAAGCGTTTACGACCCCATAAAATATATATACTTTTGATCAGCATCAACAGCCAAGTCGAAAAAGACATATCCGTCTATCTCTCCGTGCATACGATACTATACTATAAAAGCTATAGCAAGCAAGTTTGGTGTAAACATACGCCTAGTGTACGCAAATCAAGTTTGTTTCAAATTTTTGCCACCGAAATTTACAAATAACGAATTACTAGAGCTTTTTTGAAGGAATTACATTTGGCACACCTAATAATGTGGCCAAAAAGTATCAGGGCGTTTGTTTTTATTAAATACAACTAGTAGGTACAGGGTATACTCATTGTCGGCAGGGATGACTTGCTTCATTTTTTTTGTTGGGAGACATTTTGGACCGAACACAAACATCAACAGCAAGCACATTCCTCACTTCCAAAAATGATTTTGGTTTCTAAAAATACACGAAGTACAGATGGTAACGTCTTCATCAGTAGAGGGACGATTGGATCGTGCACTGTTCTTTATCACAGACCGAATGACATGTACGGTATTTGGGAACTCCCTATTGTTTAGCGATGTTTTAAACCACATTAATTTTTGAATCGGCATTGCCGAAACTTTGTAACAAAACTTTTTTATTATTACCCAAAGCTTTAACAGATTCCCAATCACTGTTGTTGTACTAAGCCAACTTTAAGGACAACCCTCGTATGCCCTCTTGAATTGTTTTTCCCTGCAACTGATGCACCACCTAAAATAGCTCCATCGCTAACATCCTTCTCCATGTGTCCCCCTACATCAGGCGTTCCCGAGTAGATTTTTGCTCTAAAAAGAAGCATTTCTATTAAGTAGCTTTGTTATTGTTGGCTGCACGATGCGGAGCAACCATCTCCGTATCGCCTCGTTCCTGTGTGTTTTTCTATGTAAATAGTTGCTGACATCAGTCTGTCAAGAATGTACATATGTGAAACACTTTTGCAATCACAACAGTCAAATCTCTGGGATATCTTGTTATGTTGGCCATCCAATTGGTCATTAAGATGAAGACATCAAATCGATGGTTGAAATGAAGCAGATGTATTATATTTATGTACATATGTATGAAAAAACAAAGCAATTGAATATATTTTAAAGCCACTTCCAGCCGCTGTAAAGAATTTACAAGCAATTAATAAATGGCCTGCAATTTGATATTTGATAGCCTTCTTGATTAGGATTTTAAAAGTGCAAAATATATTTCGTTGTATGGTTATTTAATCGGAAATATGTGAAATATTTAGTAGATATGAAATAGATCACCCTGACTATTCTTGTGGGCCTTCTTGATTAGTGGAAAACATATTTCGTTGTATGTTTATTAACGGGATGGCATGGAACCGACCATTCGCATGTGTTTCTACTCCCCTTCTTTTTATACCCTGTACCCATTGAATAAAAAGATATATTAAAGTCGCCAAAATGTAGGTAACAGGCAGAAATAAGCATTTCCGACCTCATAAAGTACTGCGAATGCCGCTTACGGCATTGGCTGGCAAGATTAAGTGGGATACCATGCGGTCACTCTTAAGGCATTTAAAGGAAATTGTTATTAAATTAACAGCGATTATAAGAGTGTTTGAGTTTATTTAAAAAAATTACAAGGTATACTCAAAGAGACTTGCTTGCTTTATTAAAAAATATCTTGCAATAACAAAACAAGAAAAATTAAAAAATACTTTTAGTTTGTTAAAAATAAAACCGATATTTCATTATCGTTAACTAGGGATATTTATACGTTATTTACAGGTATTAATACAGATGGGTAATTCTTATAAGGTGGAACTTACTATCAAGCAGCAAAGCTCTGCTTTCATGCTTATGAGTTATCCCCGGATCATTTCCGTATTACGATTCGTTTAAAATATCGATAATAAAAAATCAAGCCATTTCTAGCATTTGCAAGCTAAAGTCTTACTAAATTTGAAAGATTTCAAAATAGTAGATCTCATCTTGAATTTTATGAAAACTCGTTTAGGCCTCTTTTTGTTTAAATGTGTCTCCAATTTATTTAATGTTAAATGAATAGATTAGTTTAGATCCCCGGAGCTCTTCCCCATAGTACGAGTACTATCTTGTATTGCCTCCGCCCAGGTTCCAATAAACAGAACAAAGAAAAGCCAGCATTTCGTAATTAAAGTTACACCATGATTGTTGTTGTTCGAAGCTCTCGTCATAATTTACACCAGTTGCCACAATGGCACTTACTTGACTGACTGACGACGGCCGCCCAATTCGATTGTCAGATTGTTGAACTCACGCATTTGGGGGTCGTTCTACTGCATTTCTGTCGTTTGCGATCCTAATATATGCCTGAAGATTTTCAGATCTCTGTCTGCCACTCAAAGTAGTTTTCTAATTTTATCTTGCTTGTCTGATGCAGTCGTTTCTGTATTTTCATCCCGCATCAACTTAAACAATTGCACAATTTACCAAAGAATGCGTCTAAGCAGCACTTAAAAACCCATTATTCAATTTATTTCTGTCAAACTCTAGATGGAAAACGGGTACCAGTTGGAGCAGTTAAAACAAGGGGTAAAGAAAAGTTGTCTATTAATTTGAGTTCTTTTTTATCATATACGGATTTAGATCAAGAACTATTATTTTAATGTTTTTAATTGTTGGTTGTTTTAATTTTCCTAATACGCTAATAATGCCCTCTATGTCTTCATAGAAATCTGATCTTAATTAATGCATATTGAAAAGTCTGTACTGTTTAAACTTCATACATCTTTACTTAGCTATCCGCCGTTTTACTAATTTTGTATATTTTTTAAAATATTTTTCCAGATGACGATCGTTGGATCATATTAAGGTTTTTATAATTTTTTATATGGTTACCATGACAACTCCTTTTGCTTTTTCTACTGCAAATATAAAGAAAATACCGAAACAGTGTGTCTGGTTTATATGTCGCTAGTTTTAGCGGGGATTTTATTGAAAATATACCTACATACAGAAAAAACAAAAAACAATTCCAAGTGCATATGTACACACATGTGTACATACATACATATGATATCAGTTTTGAGTCTTTTAGAAGAGATGTTATACAACAGGCTGTAGCTAACAGGCCTTTACGAGGAGGTATATCAATTTGTCTGGAAATACATAGAGAGACGGCAACGGATTAAATAATATCATTACAGAAAACAAAAAACAGAACTAAATAAATGTCAGGAATATATTCGTTTCCTATTCGTTCTGTAAAAATATTGTATCAAATACTGGGAATGTTAAGCAATAATGGAGAAAATAGGGAAATAAAATATGTTAAAAAATCCCAATTTTTTCTTCATTGTTGTTTTTGTTTTCGAGTTAAAAAGTTGTGCGGCGGATGTTTTTTTTTTGTGTATTGGTGTGTGTAGTGAATATCGGTGAGCACACACATTAATTAAATAATTAATTTGCTCATTTAGACGAAGAAAATGCAAAAACATAAAGCGTGAAAGTAAAGAGGCATCTTGCAATCTGCACATATAAGCAAACACACATACGCAATTTGCATGGGCGCGTCTCTTTTTTTTTTTTTATATGTTTTACGGTTGCGTGTATGTGTAAAGTAGGGAAATCCGCGCCTTGACAACTGAAATAAAGTAAAATAAATCAAAATACAAGTATAAAAAAGTTTTAACAGTGCATTATAAAGTTGTAAAATTCCAATTGAATTAAACAACTTTATAACACGCGTACATACATCAGTCGTACTTACACATACATACATGACACATACTTGCAAAGCAAAACGAGATTTTATTTGGCTGTAGTAGTGTTGTGCAACAACAACAATACTCAATTGTTTATTGCCAAGCATAAGCAAAACAGAAGAAGCAGACGAAGCAGAAACAACAAATTGTAAATCAAAGTAAAATTAGATTACAAGAATATAATAGCAATAATCAATCGCATAATAAAATTGTTTTATTTACCATTGAATGTATTTTTCAAAGTAAAAGCAGTAACAACAAGTGAAAGTGTTGAGTTGTAAAATAAAATTGAAAAACTTGTGTTAATATAGCACATACATACGTATTTGCATTAGGAATTGTGAACTACAACAGATCCGAAACGAATACATATGATTACGCGGAAATACTCGTAAATACATGGTAAGTTAGTTTGGAGTTATTTTGGAAATGGTAGCGATTTAAAGATTGGAAGAAAAAAACAAAAAATAAATGTACATACATATGTATATATTAAAGTCGCCTTTTTTATGTTTGTTTTGTGTTGTTTTGATTCGTTCGATAATAATAATATGTTTTGGATTTTACATATTTTTAATGATTTTATCGAGTTGGGCAAGATTCGTTGTGACAGTCCGTTTTTGGTTTTTTTGTTTGTTAACTACTTGAGAACTCCCACTGAAAAGAAGTTTGTGTGTGTGCAGTATCAATTTCGATTTGGGCGAAGTATATTATAAATTTATTGATTTTTAAAAAATCGACAATACTTATTGTCACAATCATATAAGGAATGTGGTATAGCTAAATAAAATTTAATTTTTGTGTGTTCAAACTGTACTAATCTGTGCATTATACGAATGGGACCTGATCGGCAAGATTGCTCCAATTGACATTTAGTTTTTAATGAGATCTTCCAGTCAGTCGCCTTCTTTTTTGTTTGTCAAAAGAAACTTTAATTGGTGGAAAGACCTCCACGTAATTATCGTGTGCACAATTTTCGTTAAGTTTTAATGCGCGAAAGTGAATCTCTTCTCTTAATCTCTTAGTCAGTCGACCATTGACTTTCTTTTTGCATAAAAAGTGAATCGGTAAACAAGTTCGAATGATGAACAAATTAAATTCCCAGTTCAGAAAATTACTTACAAACAGTGTTAACTAAGGTGCAGGCAAAGAGAAGACCATAAGTGTCTTTGAACTTATTGAAAAGTGACATAAAAAACAACAAAGCTAAGCCAAGCCTTGGATACGAGGCTAACAGTATAAGTTTTCGGAAAAACAAATAACTTTAGTTCATTATTCAATTGATTTTTGATCAATTTTCGGAGTAGTTGAAAACAAAGTCGATTTTATTTACTTATCTTATATTCACTTATTTTAAAAACCTCAACTATTTAATAGGCTGAAACAACTTTCAGCACCACCCTCGTTCAAAAATATTGCACGAAGTAAACACAAAGCACAATCAACTGTAGGTGCGTAGCAGCATGTGAGAAGAAAGGGAAGCCAATGTGATGATAAACAAAAATAGAGAAAAACAGAAACCGCAAAAGAAAACCGTTGCTTGGCATGGTGAAACCAAGCTCAGCTTGGTTTCGGTTTGCTTTGGTTTGGCTTCGATTCGCGCTATTCTTGGGTCACGCAAAACTAGACGCATTTCATTTTCGTTTCGCTTTGGTTCTCGAACGACAACAAAAGCAACGCCACAACAATATTGCCCAATGGTTTTTTTTTTTTTGCTTTATGGAAAATGCAACAGTATGATAGAGTCGAGGCAACAGGAGACAATTAAATTGTCATTACTCTTTCAAATAGCCATATATACATATGAATGGAACGGCGTGACATTATGACATAAGTCAAAACAACATTTAACAATGCAGCTGTTGTCGTCGTGTCGCACATTGCCAAATATCCAAAAACGGCTTAAGCATTTAGATAGCTTAAAAGAGTTGGACAAGTATCTGCGTCTCGGTATATGCAAGCTTGAGAGTCAAGAAAGAGCGGTTCATCCAGGCAAAAAAATGTTAATTTCATTTGTAATTCGAATTTGATTGATAATTTGATTTAAAAGCTGTGTTGTGGTAACGATAATGTAGCCGATCCGAATCTGATCACCAATTGAATGTATCAATTGTATACATATATGCATGTATACATATATGTATGTATGTATATAAATATATACATCTGTACATATTTATAAAAAAAAAGACAAACTAGTCGCTCTATTTTTAGACAAAAATTCAATTTTGCCATTCACTTTGTCCGTCTTCTGTTTTTGCTTTGTTGTTCGTTTTGTGCGTTGGTTGGAAGCAGCAGCAAGCGGAAATTAAAATTGATAAATAATTTATTGACAAACCCGAGCCCGTTTGTCAGACTAGCGAAGTTTGTGTGTTCGTTGGATGATGGGGGGGAGAAATACGCTACGAACTTTTGAAGCAGTTGTGGCTGCCTGTTGTTCCTGATAAGAAACGTTCGGACGCTGCTGAACATGTTGTTGATGCTTTTATAATAATTCAACTGAAGAAAACTAAGTAGTGAGTTTAATTCAGATACATGTATGTATGTATGTATAAGCGCTTCGTTTATGTTCCAGCTGTAAACTATGTCATGTAATTAATGCCAAACGAATGAAGAATCGAACTGTATTAATAGCCGAGGTGAAAAGTGATATGTGTATGAAACTTCAGACTTACTTTTTTATCTTTTAAGATGAAATTCGTATCAAAACCTGAGGCCTCTAGTGACAAAAATTTAATCATATTAATTTTGGTCAAAAGTTTGCAATGCATAGAAGGAAGCGCCGACGACCAAATAAAATATACATATGTATATGTATATTCTTGATTAGGGCGAGGTCAGTTATTATAGTCAAATAAAAAATCTGCAAGGGTATACAATCTTCGTCACTGCCAAAATTATCCCGGCCTTCTGGTTTGTTTTTCAAATAAATCATCGTCATTGAAATGTTGATTTGAAGCTTTTTGTTATTTTTTAACCTTTCCTTTTTGTCGCAGATACAATTGTAGTTAAAATTAGCTTTTGTGCTTTCTTACCCTTCCAATTGGCAAAGCGTTCTCGGATTGCCCCTGTCAAAATGTAAGTAACACACTGTACATATACATACATACATATGTATTATGTACTATGTGTATGTACATAAATACATACATCCGCCTCTGCCACCCCTTACCAACAAGTGTAAACAAAATGTGCAGAATAAGCAAGAAAGAGAAAGTGTCCGACAGCAGGGCTTGTTTCCTTTCAATCACAGCAGCCTACGAGCTTCGCGCCACCTTTACAGGTGTCTAACCTGTCCGCTGAGTCGTAAATAAAGTGATAAAGTCTGTGTTATTGAAAACGGCCACACGATTCGTATTTAACGAACTTGGGTATGTGGAACATCTTTGACAGAAGAAAACATTTATAACCTCGTTATATTATATATGATTTGTAGAAAAATTAAATCAAAAACGGTCGGCCCCTCCAGCACCGCAAGATTCTCTTCGGCATTTAAATTCCAACTGAATTCCAATCCTCTGACGGCGGTCTCCGTCTTATTAATGCAAATTGTGTGACCTATGCCAAACCCAAATACAGTAGTTGAAAATATTTCAAAAGTGCCTAACTCATACAAGAGCGTGTACACATTCCAACCATATAAGCTTAGCAGTGAATTTCATAGAAAGCACCGTGGAGCCCAAATCTCAACGAAGGTAACTCCAATAGTTTTTTCAAAGCAAAGGAACTACAATTTTTTGTTTATTTAGATTCCACTCTTATAAATAAATTATCCAATAAAATAAGAACTTGTGTACATATATGCATACAAAAATGTATAAAATACGCCTACAATAAATAATCGATTCGTCTTATTTATAAACCCAAACGATGAATGAAGAGGCTTCTGTCTCTCAGTGACTTTTTTAACTATCGTTTCAATTAAGAACATGCATCCCAGTTTGTGACTCTCAGTTAATCTGTTGTTAATAAAGCAGATGCTTAATATTTCGAATTAAGATTTTAGACAAAGTAAAGTCCAATTTCAGAAAGGCATCCTAAATAAGGTGTTTTGTCAAACTATGATCGCAACCAATCGCATATGTTGGGGTAAATAAATTTATCTTTTCTTTTAAATAAGAGAAAGGAGACCAGCTCTCTTCACTTCCGGGATTTTTCCGGTTCCGAAATAATCTTTTCTTTTTCTATTGTTCTATTTTAAATGGTTGGATTTGTAGCGAAGTAGAAGCCAAGTGTGTTAAAATGATGATATCCTAAAATTATTACTTATAATAAATTTGGCACTGAATCATAGCACTATTATGATGGAATGAATATGGCTAATAAAGCTTAAAAATTTTACCTAATATAAGAAGACTATTGGGACAAAAGGTCTATTTTCTCTTCGTTTCTCTTTTTTCTGAGTTAACTTCTATGCACGAGTGCAGAAATAAATAAAGCAATCAAGTCGTTTCTGCCGACATTGAGTATACCCGGTACTAAGTATTGCATAAAGTCAACTTCCCGCGAAATTTCCATGAATTCCAAATCAAGGTCTCTTAACCTGCCACATCAGTGAACTCATGTTATCTTACTTACCCTTAGCAGCCGATTCGCACTTGACATTTAGCTCAAAGCGTGCATACATACATACATATATTTATTATCCGATTTTGACATATTAAGGGTCGGAAATACCCATTACATACATTTAAGCGACTGCACTGGGATATATACCAATTTTGTATACCCTTGCAGAGGGTATTATAAAATTGGTCAGATGTTTGTATAGACCGTATGTATGTATATACTGCCTCTACACTCTACCCTCTTCAAATAGTATTTGTACGGAATATTTACGCATGGGATTTTTAACTAAGAGGTATGTACGTCTTTCTTCACAACTCTTTTTCATTGAATAAGCATCACGACTTTCTCTTGAAGTAGGCAAAATTAAAGCAAAGAGCTTAACGTTTGGATTTTTCCCCGTCATTAATCGACAATGCAATAGAAAACGTACGTTCTATGACAAAATGTATTAGTTTTTTTTAGGTTTTGATTATATTTAATAGGTCAGTAGATTTAAAAAAATTTGTTTAGGCATTACTTCCGTTTTCCTTTTGCAACGTACATTGAGAGGTGTTGACTTCTGTTAACTTTAATACGCACTGAAATGTATAAAAATGCAATTTATAGAAAAACGACATTAAATATATGAAAATGTAATGAAAAATATACAAATTTCTTACAAAACCGACTTTCGATTGTAGCTCAATATTGTTTTAAATATAGCTTTAAAGTTTAAACCATTCTCTTGTTGGCGATGGCTAGCGATTTGCATATGCATAAATAATTACCTACTTACACATACATGTGTGACCTAACCATAACTTGAAAGTGTTGAAAAATATAAAAAAGCTGAAACTGTGCTCTTAGTACGAATGTCTTATATAGTTTGGTACGGTCTTAGCTTATCCATAATGGGTGAACACTACTGTTTTAAGCTTTGCAACATTCATCACAGTTGGTAGGTGTAAATTAGCTCCAATCGGACCGATAAAGAAGTTCGCATTGCCCTTTGCTCTAATGCCCATTGTGGAATGTGAAATATTTGAAAAAAAAAACATAATTCATCATACTAAATTTATAGCTACAAAAAGCTATACAAAGTAAAGGTACTTTGTATTAACTAACGTTAACGTATTCAGTTATTGTAGATTGCAGTGTTCTAGAATGTACACACAAGATTTAAAACGTTAACGTGAAATTTAAATAACATCCGAGAATGTTTTCGATTTTAATTTGAGTGCAAAAGATTTACCGTTGTAGTCAACATTTCTCCGATAAAGAAATGTTGTTGTATCAAAACTCACTAGTTGCTGGCTAGTGTTAGAGAGGAGGAAACTTGATTGTGGTATGAGACAATTAAAGTGACCTCTTATTAAAATTAAAGACATACGCAAGTGCCAATCTCAGCTGCTGTTACAGCTAGAGCTTGAAAAATCAAAAAAAGAGACAAAAGTGCAAATATGGTTGCTTAAACATATAATTTTGTAAACAGATTACTAGATTTTTTTTTGATCACGTTTACAAAAAGTTATGTTTAACAAACACTTTGTCATAAAAAGTGCATACACATGAACCTAAGATCAACACATCCGATTTGGTGATTATCCGTCTAATTTTGTTTGTATTTTTTACCCTTATTCGTTTTGATAAAATGTTTGTGTAACAAATATCTAATTCAAATGTGTCGCTCTTTATGCTTTTGCTTTCTGTCTTGCAGTATTTTTGCATAAGTGGAGGTGATTCTATATTTAACAATATACTAAATTGTTCTATCGAAATTCATATTACCAAACTTTATCGTTTTAAACTAAACATGCTAAATGCTAAACATGTTATATAAAGAACATATTAACCCTATCGGAGCCTCGTTCTTCTCATTGTCCTTGATTTATATTTTGTTGAGTTTTCTCAACCAGATATGCTGAAAAAATGGATTGTAATTATACCTTCTTTTCATCAGCGCACACTGGTCCAAAAGCAGTTTTTTTTTTTTAACATAAATTAATAACTCAAGAATTAGACAAGATATTTGTGTCTGGTTTTTTACAGTTGACTATACAATGACTATAGAATCTTTGACTAGAAAAAATGGGCGTGGCACAGCCCGTTTTCTTAAAAAAAATTTTTTGTCTTTAACCTTCTTATGTCTGGTACATGAATTATGCAGCTTCAATCTTATTTTTGATTAAAGGTAATTAATAAGCGTATTTTTTCATTTTTATACCCTTGCAAAAAGGGTATATTCATTTTGGTCAGAAGTTTGCAACGCATAGAAGGAAGCATCTCCGACTATATAAAGTATATATATTATTGATCAGCACGACGAGCTGAGTTGATATAGCCATGTCCGTCTGTCTGTCTGGATCAACAGCATCTCCTCCGAAACCCTTAAAGCTACAGAGCTGAAATTTTGCACCTAGGCTTCTTTTTGCTGCAGGCATTGTATATCTCGGAATCATTCCGATCGGATGACTATATCATATAGCTCCCTCCATAACTTTGTTTTTCAATCAAATATTACAAAATTTGTTATGAGTTTGGTATACTTTCTAACATATCTT
The DNA here is from genome assembly GCA_035045865.1 of Drosophila austrosaltans. NCBI lineage: Eukaryota > Metazoa > Arthropoda > Insecta > Diptera > Drosophilidae > Drosophila > Drosophila austrosaltans. The sequence continues at coordinate 108,481 of JAWNOQ010000207.1, read as the reverse complement.
ATAGCTCCCATAGGAACGATCGGTCAAGAATATTGTTTTAGAGCAATAACTTGGGTGTTTTTAAAACGATTATTGCATGCGAGAACTCAAAGTTGCCTGGGGAAAAGTGTGATTCTGGGCAATCGTGTAATTTGTGGAAAAGGTAATTAGAAAGACAAAGGGACTTTGGCAAAAACGATCCAATTAATAGTTACGACAATCTACGACAATCCACTAAACTTTTACTCTACAGAACAAAAATGTTGTAAGGTTATAGTCGACTAAAACAACATACACAAAAACACATTAAACAAATGACAAAACACTTTTACAACAAAAATACATAAGCAAACATGAAAATCAAACCTGGATCTATTTTCTCCATTATTTTTTTATTATAAATCCTTTTCCTTTTAATATTTTTAACTCAATTAAAACTCGCAAAATATTGCGTTTGTCAAAGCCACGTGCGTAAAAAATCAAAGGCCAACTTTTAGGGTCGTTAAAAACTTTCTGGGCTGCACTTTTTATTAAAAACTTAAGGGAGGTTTCTGCTTTGTTGGATCCAAAAAATCCAAAAATTTTTTATTGCATTTTCTTAAAGTATGATATTTTAAAAATTTTGTCTAAAAATTTTAAGTCAATCCGACAAATCCGTTTCGAGATACACCTGCTTTTGTAAGCACCATGTCCACTATGCGCAAGGAACTTCTGGAACTTTAAACGCATTTTTCTCGAAACAGTGTTTCTCGACCTGATGGAAGTGATAACTGGCGTAAAAAACTAGCAATCGCCATGAAATTTTTTATACATGTTAACAGATAGTGTCCGCGTGGGATAGACCTCAATCATGAAAAAATATTAAAAATTGTTGTCATTAAAAAAAAAAAAACTAAGTCGAAAAATTGCAAAAGTCGGACTTTAATGTTCAATTGTTAATAACTTTTGCATATTTCAAATTTTTTTTAAAGTTGAGGTCTATCCCACGCGCATAAGTGTACTGATTAATAAAATGTATCATTTGTCTGTTTCAAATTATCCTACAGGACGAGAGAACTTCCATCAACAAGGCAAGTCATGACAGATGAGCCGCCATTTTGGAACGCCCCCCTGCGCCCCTTTTCGGTTTTAAGATTTGAAAAAATTTATAAATCAAAAATAAAATATTGCTAACAAGATACAAAAAGTTTCAACTCAATATCTATAAAAGTTTCCACAAAAAAATTTTTGAAAAAAAGACCTGTTTTTGAGGTCTACAAACCAGAAACCCCCCTTAAGTTTTTAAGATCAATAGAGTGTACTTTATTGAAAAAAAATAGCCTCTTATGTTTGAATTTTAGAAATAGAAATGTACTCTCATATTTAATTTTTTTTCCAATTGGGTTTATTGACTTAACATAGACTTACTTAAGGTTACATTTTTTTGAACACACTTTTATAAAGAAAAGATTTTTCAATATATGAAGTTTGTATACAAGCCGATGGCTTGTGTTTCTAGTTTTTCAGCTATGAGGTATTGTGCTGTTTTTGATATAACCTTTATAATTTGTTTGGTTTTTTGGCAAACTTTGTATTTATTGATTAATTAATGGTTCTGATAAATTTTTATCATATTCTTTTCTGTGAGTTCACTTAAGTTCCACATTATTGATCTCCATTTGGATAAATCGTGATTTTAATGTGGGTCCGAGATAACTGCGTTGTTCTTGTAAAAACTAACAAGGAATGGCAAGGAAAGAATCTAGTAATAACTGTGTGAGCTTCCTACATGGGTTCCTAGTATTCTTCGCAGTGTTTTGCTAGACTAATTAATTCTAATGATAAATTAATATTACTATAATAAATGCGATGATCTCGCGTAAAGTACATAATATGGGTTATTTGATTTGATAGAAGATATGTATATGGTTGTGACTTGTGTGAGTGATCCAAAATTCAACTATCTAAGAGGCTCTTGTAAATTTTCCGACTGAAAGATTTTTCACGTTGCAATTTCAACTTGTTACTTTTATGTAGGGCAATTGATTTAAAAATTAATAAATAACGTAAAGTTTGCTTTACACAAAGGAGTAAGGAGTCTTATACGTATTATACGTATCTCTTGTAATATATGAACATTTAATACAATATCTCGGCAATTGCTCTTGAAATTATATAAAAAAATTTCTGTTACTATTTAGTAAAAAAGTATATTAATGCGCTAAAACGTATGTAGCAGGCAGAAGAAAGCATTTCCGATTAGCATAGCATTAGCAATAAGCGAGTCAATTGATACATGTCTGCCTGACAGTCCGTCTGTATGAATACTCAGAACTAGAGACTATAAAAGCTGGAGGTAACAAATTTGGTGAAAGCGGTTACTTCCGCTTCCGCTTTTAGAAAAAACCAATGACTAAAGTTATATTGAAGATCTCGCATTCTTATTTGGCACACCTAATAATATGAACAAAAGGAATAAGGTGACCAAATTTGCGTTTGTACTAAAATGCCACGTGAAACATTTGCTGACAAGGGTAAGCGGGATAGTATGGGTTCGCTGTTGCGGCATGTTAAGGAAATTGTATATCAAATACTTGTCGATTTCGAGCTTAACTTAAAAAAGGACGACTTTTATTTGGACTATTTGGATTATTTGTAGTTTGTAGTATTGTTTGCCATCAATTTTTGTTTACTCATGTGCCAGAATATATGACAGAAGGTTATAATCACGGACCAAAACAGTTACGTTTATATCTTGTGATTGAATACGAATTTACCATTGAAAACGAATTTATCCTCTTTCTTTTTTTAGGATATGTGGACAACTAATTGAAGAAAAATAAATTAAGTAACACAAATCAATCGCAATCATAGTAGCACCTAAAAATGGAACTCAAGGTTGTACCTCATAATCATAATCGGATTTCAAGCTCAAATTTGTAAAGGATACGCAATTTAGTTACTAAAAACCTTTGTTTTCTTCTTCTCTCATCGTCTACAAAAATCCCATCAGAATGAATTCCGTTATATCTGCTTTTAAAACCAAAAACAAAACAAGTTCCGGGCTCTCAACTAGCAATCAATTGGCTTCAGCTGCAGCTTTGCCCTCTGTTAGCCAATCCACGATTAGCGTTGGCATAGCAAGCGTCACCAAAAAGAAGCTGCTAGATCAGGAAAATGGTTATCAATACTTGCGCCACATTCGTGAAATCGAAACAGCCAATAAACTTTTATCACCCGTAGTGGTGGCAACGACTGCTATAGCAGACGAGACCTGCTCCTCCTCATCAGCTGCTTCCGATACTGGCATGCTTACCCTTCTCCGTCCAGCGAATACTGTTAATAATGGAGGTGCTACTGCTGAGTCAGCGGATGTTGAAGTGGATATGGTTGATCATTGTAAGCCCGCCACTGTGCGTCTGTCTGATTTTAATATGAATGGAAATGGCAATAGTTTGGTGATTGGTCTGGGTGAGAATGGGAACTGCTTGGATCCGGTTGAAACATGGCTAGAAGATGACATATCTGAGCACTCAGCGTCTGCTGCTTGCGCTAGCACCAGCAGCTCCAGTGAACATAGCAATAGCACTGTGGTGCACAGTCCCACTTTGGCAACAGAAACTACACCACTACCACAACCTTCCCCACAGTCAGCTCCCAGTCCTAGTATGAGCCTATATTCAACAAATACCGTCTCCTCGTTGGGATCATTAGATGGCGTCCCACATAGCCACCCTCAGTCTCAGTCAAGTGAAAATAGCACGCCGCTGGCCTCGCCTGTGATGATGACGCGCCACAACACAGCCGGTGATAGCGATTACTTACCCGCCTTCCTAATAACTACGCCCGTCACATTGCCCTTTAGTAGCAGTGCGAACATTCTACCAACGACTGTCAATTCGGCAGCCAGCACGCCGAAGCACTCACGCTACTCAAAGCCACGCCTCAGTCTAAGTCGGATGGGGACCAACCATCAATCCATGCCTTCAGTGCACGGACGACCCAACCTCAGCGTAGCCGTTGGCCAAACGATCATTGGCAATGTATCCAATCCGCCCAAACGCATTTCAACACACCAAAGAAACTTAAGTTTGGATTTCAGGTAAGTTCATGCTAATCAGAAAACAATGATTAAAATTCCTTTTTTGAATGTAAAAACAAAAAACAATTGCATGTTGTGGATTTAAAAAACTGTTAAAAATAAAAAAAGACAAATATTCCATCTGGCACGCCCCAGAGTTTTAACCCAAACCCCTTCGTTTGTCATTCTAAACAACTGGCTACTACCCCCAAAAAAACCATAAATTTTACTGACCATTCCAATGTCGCCTTTTTACAAGCGTGATTATTAAAATTGAGTACTTTTAAATTAATTGAAACATCTTGTTTATTTATTTTGTGCTGTGTGCAAAGATTTATGACGCTATTTGTAGGAAAAGGCAACACCAACAACTATGTGTGTACTTGGAGTTGTCATGAAACAAGACAAATGTCACAAAATCGTAGTTCGTAGGATATCCATTACCTGTGCTCAATCGATTGAAATTCAAGACTAAGAAATTAATTTAGCAACGGAAAATGGAATACAAAATAGGAAAAATAATTAAAAGGTTGACATGTCGACAAATTTGATCCGTGAGGGCTTTTACAAAATAAGATTTATCAAATAGCTAACTTATGAAGTGGTTTACCCAACACTGTGATTGATATAATGTGTTTGTCTCTGGCGATTTCTTTCTTCTGCTCGTGAGTGTGTATCCTGTTGATAATGTGCCACACCCTGCGCAATGTCGATTGTATGCGTGCGCCGCCGGCGGTCCTAATTGTTCTGCATCAGTTTATGGTAACGCCACCTTTTCCTATTCCAAAGCATCTTGGCGTAGGTAGGAAAAGCTTGTGATTGTTTATTTTTCTATTTAAATGATTTTTTTTTTTTACTTACAAAAAAGAGTTCAAACCACTATAAAAAATATTCAGACATGTGAATTTGGCTAAGAAGAGTTAAATATTCTTTAAAAAAAGGGAGACAAAATAAAAGACCTCATTAATGCAGGATCCTCAATATAATCATTAGTATCTTGCTCAACAACCTTTGGAAGCATTTTGATTTGTCCAATTCATTAAAAATGCAAGCCAGCAGTCATTGGCGACTTGCTCCGTTCCCAGTAGACCTATTTTATAACGTCTAATTCTTTCAAAATCAATATCAAGTTAAAATAGAATTCGCTTTACATGTCACAACAACATTTGCAATCCATTTTGCTTACTCTTACAGTGAGTGAAATTTCTGCGGAACTGCGACAAAGCTGCAAACGCATGTTATCTTGCTCTTGCTTATAATAATATAGCCTTCTATCCAGGTAAGATGATGGATTACTATGGTATTACTATTATCATATTAAGATTATTTTATATCTTGTGAACGCCACCTTTCACAATCGTTATTTAAAGATGCATGGGGCAATGAATCAGTTGACAAAATTTTGCAAATGTCGGCCAATAACTTGCATATATGTACATATAAACATGTTGCATTAAAATTCTAAGCTTAAAACTAAGTTGATAAGAGTTTTTCATTTTAAACTCATTGTGATTTTGGATATATCTCTACTTGGTATAGGGATATTCAAGTCGTCTGGGTTGACTTGCCCGGTTCATTTAAATTAAGTTGGAATAAAAGTTAAGATTTACTGCTGCTGTGTGCTGTGTGGGTTCAAGATACTGTAGTAGCAACGGTGTTATCATTTTAATAGTCGAACTGTTTGCTAAACATAAAACTTTGGAGCATGAAATACGTCGACCTTCAATTGTGGCTACGTGGTTTTAGCAATTACGTAAAATGTGAAATTTGATGAGTGTAATGAGCGAGCTGGTGTCGCTTTTTAATCTGGCAACGCCAATCAAACAATCAGGTTTATAGATATGCGGGTACGTCGATTTTTGCAGGTGCAACCCTAACAAATGAGTGCAACTAGCGTATATATACGTACATATTTTACACAAGTCGTTTGGTATGTGGGGAATTTGCTCTTGCAACAACAACAACACCAACAACTATCATAGTATCACTGCTGTTCATCACTATAACAATAACGTACAATAGACCTGAGTGTAATTTTAAAGCACAGCATATTAATATTTCTCAGTAGTCGAAACAAAAGCAAAGTTTAAATTAATGTTTTTAGAAAGGTGGCAGCATTATTACCTTATCACCATTTGAAAATTTAAACGTAGTTAACGCACCAAACCCAATTTCCGCAACTTGTACAATTTCTGTTAGTTGTGTTCTGCGAGGGTGAACTGTATCTGTTATATTAATGGTCCAAAAAAACCTTATATACAGAGTTACAAAAATCTGATCAATTTTATTCCTGTAATAATAAGAATCAGACTGGGTGTAGTAAACAATTTACTTGGTATCATTGAATTAATTGGATTGTTCACCAGACTATCCATAATTATGTCCACAGCTTATATTTAGATCAGCATGGATTTATGAAACAGGCATACAGATACATACATATAAGAACGACAGTCGCAATTTTGAAATCAGCGTAGAAATTCATTATTGTGGCCTGCCACGATTCGCAAAATTACTTGTTTTATTTTAGTTTTATGATTGAGCTCCTGCACCCCTTTTTCGTAGAAGGGTATGTCAAATGTGGCACCTCCATTATTTTTGGGTAACGCCTAGCTACTTATAAGAGACAGCGGAAGACGCCCAATGGTATTTATATTTGATCTTACGTAACAGATTTTCAAATTTTATATTTTTATAATTTTACCACACTTAATCATTTTGAAACGGTGAAAAAAATAGTTTAGATTTGATTGTGCATCCTTTTCCATGCGTTTTAAGAAATTAAACTATAACTGCATCCATTGAAAGAATTTCTTTATAAATATATCGAAATATAAAAGACTTTAATATTTATACTTATTCCTAACAAAATTGAACTCGTTTATTCAACTTTTACATATTACTTACTAAATGTTAGACACATTTTTATATGAGCATTTAAAAGATCGTTAAGATCCACGTGGAGTTAAAAAATATTTTTTAAAAAAACAAAAGTTTAAAAATATTAATATTATTAACATGGAAAAAGTCACTAATTTAGGTGTTTTGTTGTTTTTATACATTATTTGCCACAAAAGTAAAACTCTAAAAGCCTTACTGAATATTAAATGACTGTCGAAAACAACTGCATTAAAATTTTTTGGATATCTTTAATAGTTCAGCAGGTACAAACTTTTAAAGTTTCACTGTATCGCTGCACAAAATAAGCTGTGAGCCACTGTACACTGGCGGTCATGAAAACTGCACCATTTAAAAATTTTATGTTTTTTTTAAATCATTCAGAGAAAAATAAAAGAATAACGTTCCTTTCTTAATAATATGATTAAACACTTGGAAAAAGAGGTAGTGGATCAAACAATTTTGTTTCAAAGTGTAGATATCCTTGATTCTCACTATATAGAAAAATATGAGCAAGTTCAAAAAAATTCAATGTTTAGCAAAAAAATAAAAAAAAAATATCATTGAGGCCTCCTCTTACCTCTATAACCGCCATTATCCTTGACGGCATTAAATCAGCGAGGATTTTCAGAGTTTCCTTGGTAAAAACGTCTTGCCAAACATTTTAAAAGACCGACATTAGCTGTAACTTTTTTTACGGTATCTGCTCTGCTATTTTTCTTTTCATCTTTTGCCATAAGTGCTGGAAAAAAGTTTAAACAGGCGAATTTTCCGCCCAAGTCAAGCGTAAATCTCCCATGTCCTTAAACACTTTTTTAAATAAAAAAAATATTTTTTTTTACTGTTTTGTTATTAATTTACTGTTTGGAAAAAGTGATAGGATCAGAAAAAAACATTAGTTACAGGTTTGGCTCGGTGGCCTTGGCCACCGAATTGAAGGCAATTGCCTTTTTTTGACGGGCTTTATCTGACCTGACCACAAAGCATTTCACATTCAGGATACGTTTTCCTCATTTTTGTGGTAAGCATCGGCTGTTTTGCAAGTGTCGTCCTTCGCACAAACGAGCTTCTTGCAATCTGCGACCCACTGTTTCGACACTTAATTTGTGTCCATTCCGTGTCTCCAGCTTTGCCCTTATTGTAACTGCACTTTTAAACTGACCCTTAGGCCTTATCACCTTTGTCAGGCCATCAACTCCATCGGTTGAATTGCGATTTGGACCAGATCCTTTTTTGCGTTCTAAGACCCCGAAAGAATTTTTTTCCAAAAAAAAGAACAACAGTCGAATAGAAGCATCCTAGTAGTAGTTAGTAATTTAACTGAAAATCAGAAGTTTCGCTACCATGTCGTCGATAAATACTTTCTTTTGCAGCCTCAAATGCTCTTATGTACTTAGACCATTTTGCTCATTTTTCGCACAAACAGCCAACGTCCTGTGAAATTACTCGGAAATGACGAAATTTCGATGTCAGCACATCGACAATACTTCGACGCGATAAACCTTATCTATTTATTTGCAAAAACTTTGGTGAATTTCTAAAAACTTGAAATTTTTTGGCAGTGTTACCAGTTGTGCGGTTTTCATGACCGCCAGTGTATATACTTTATGGGGTCCGAAACGTATATTTCTATGCATTACAAACATCTGACCAATTTTATAATACCCTCTGCAAGGGTATAAAAAGCATAGTTCGCTAAATGTGATAAAAACTTTTGTACTGTCCCTCGTTAGGGAATACCCACTATGGTGTTTGACTCGTAGTTTTTTTAGGTTCCTCTCTCAAGTAAAGCTCTTGCCGACGTCATCAAGCTCACTCTGTCTCTAAAAAGCTTCAGAGCAACAACGCCAACAGAAGGCAACCAAGCAAGCTGCTTGATTAGTCAGCCTTTGTGGACCGAGCGCAAAGCTTTCTCTCTCTCTACCACTGTTTCTTTATATATTTATGTGGGATTGTGTGTTTCTTTATTTTCCTAGTTTTTTATTTTTTTTTTTTGTGTTCACGCGCATTGTTTTTGGTGCCATGCTAATTTAATTTAAAGGGCATCGGTTGTATCGTCTACAGACAGTTAATAACTTTGCACAGATTGCACCTAACTACGGCGTAGATAGTGACAGGTACCGAATGGCATGCTCTGAAAGACATATTGTTTGTTTGTGGGCTACAAGAGATAAACACAGTTTGATGACAAATCGACAACATTTGCATTGATTTTCCACATTACTAATTAGCTACATACTTATAACTATGCAAAGTGACAACAATAATTTATTTCTTATTTTGAATAGATCTATGGGAATATTGTTGCCACCTGTATCACAAGTGACAAATACACGCATCAATCACACACAGCATCATCGAAATCGCAGTCTCGACAGCGCATTGCAACGCATACCAGAGGTACGTAAAAATTCCTTATCCTTTATTCCTATCTTGCACATAAAACATTGAGAAAAAAAAACACAAAATTAATTTTAAATACTCTCTATCATTCTCTGTTTGAACGCGCGTGTGTTTATTTATATTTTTATCGCTTCTTGGCATTGTTATTCACATTTTGCACTTAGTTTTGCGTTAAATGTTTGTGTACATATTTCGTTATCAAGACACGGCAGTGAAATGTGTAGCAAAAGGTAAAGGGGGAAAAGCTTCACATGTCATCACAGTTCCAGCAAGCACAAGCCTCCCTCTCTTTGTATATGCATATATAAATATCTCTCTTTCACGATAACTATCTTTCTTTTACTCTATTAACTGTTCAGCCTATGCTTTTTACAAACATCCGCACTCACATTTCTAACTTTACCCGCACAGGTTGAAGTCTCCTCCCCCAATGCCGAGAGCGAAAATACATTCTGTTCACCCTCATCTATACTCGGCACGAATATGTGCTCGAAGATTGTAACCACAGCGGCCAGTGTCACATCAGCTCTATCAACATCACACACGCCAGCCCGTACTTCAATAGCGACCACAATGCCAGTCGGTGTTAAGTTTGATCCTACGCAGTCCGCCGACTGTCCCATTTCCCGACCGAGTGTAGTAGGTAAGCAATTGTATTCTTGCTTTCCATCGATGGGGACATCTAAGTCTTTGTTTATTATGTCAGTTGAATCATGTCCGACTCTGCGCTTACGACCAAAATCTAGCGAATCACCTGGTCAGGAGATGATCGTTGGTGGTAGCAGTGGGAGCAGTAGCAACAACAGTTGCAGCAGCAGTGGGAGCAGCAAGAAGCGGGAGGATCTCACTAGTCTTGGATCAGATGACTCAGGTAGCTTTGTATTAACTGTAATTATGTAATATGCTTATTCATACACATCTCTCTATCCTCCTCTCATAGGCATCATCTGTGGCTCGGAATCCGACCAATTATCACTGAACCGCATATGTCAGTCACATGAATCGTTGGATTTGGGTGAAATGGACACCGATGCGGTGGTACCTGATGCTGACGCTGACACCCAAGAAGAATCTATTGATATTATGGACTCGAATTCTATGGACGAAGAGTACAATGTTATTGTACAGACAACTGATCATCTTTGTTTTTATCAGCCACACACCGAATCCAACGAAATTGATTGTCGTACCCTGCGTCCAACACGAAAACAAAAGCAGCTTCAAATACAGAAGAAGCAGCAGCAAGGCGATGTGGATGATCGAACCCGCTATCGAGTGATGAACATGTCCCAAGCAGCCATTAATTTGGAACTTGGCTCGACACCTGATGAAATCGAGCCCCCAACAAGCAATATCACACCCATCACAACTCCTACACCCACAGAGAGTTCGAATAAGAATGATCAAGTTTTATTTAAAAACTTTTTCGGAGCCACTAAAAATGCCATTTTTCGCACAGCTCAAAGCATTATTGAAAATCATGAAAAGAAAAATGCGGCTAAACAAAAAAGCTGCGAAGATGCCCTTTCATCTTTCCCTTTAAGCTCCACAGCGACAACTACAAGCAACTCTCAAGCACAGGATCAGGTCAAGTCACCAACGGATATATCTAAAAAAAAAGAGTTCTTTAGTTTGCTCACATCCAATTCAAGCAAAAAACAAGCTGCCGCCGCAGCAGCAGCAGAGGCGGCAATAATAGCAGCAGTGGGGGGATGCGCCGACCTTACATCGGGGTCCAAGTTAAAGGAGCGCACACTAAATTTGCGGATCCCCGGAACGATAGCGGATAATGATTTGACCGCTAACGCTGTTAACGAAAAGACTTTGTTACCTAAAAGCTGTTCCATAAATTCTTTAAACAAACTGAAAGTCCCAGTACCTGGTGTGGTCAAGTACTTTATTAGCGAACGGTCTTTAATATCCGATTCACTACAACAAAAACCAGAAAAAGGACCATCAGGACTCCTACGCTTCTTCGAATCGCCCGTGTTTAATATTCATTTTGCTGTTCATTATCTTTTTTACTCCAAGGAACCGGGTGTTCTCAGTTTTATTGGCAATAAGATTTTTAGCTTTCCTGACCAGGAGGTTGATCTGTACATACCTCAGTTAATTGTTATGTACATACAAATGGATGAACTAGCCGAGGTTTTGGACCCTTATTTAACCATACGCTGTCGTAAATCGGTTGATTTCTCGCTTAAGTGTTTATGGCTGCTCGAGGCCTACAATTACCACCAAGAGGACCACTTGGTGCCGAATTCGGGCATTCGTAAATCCAAACTAGCGCTGATGAAGGAGATTTTTTCCAAGAAGGAGCAGAAACAGCAAGCCAAAACGCCTGTTGCATTAATTAAAAAAACACACCACCGCTCCCAGTCGGATGCTACAGTTCTAATGACTGACTCTCGTCTCCCTAACTCTATTTCGCTTCGCCATTACCAGCAGCCGCACCATACAGCCATACCCGTAAAGCTGTGTCTTGGAGATGTAACCTCGGGTCGAGCATTTGACAATGGCTGCACATGCTTTGAGTCTGTGCGCGGACAGGTAAATGGTTTGCTGGGACAACGAACATTATGCAGCTGCGGAGCTCCTAAAACTGCCCCACAAAAGGAGTTCATGCGTTCTCTTATGAATGTTGGTAAAAATCTCACTTCCCTAACTTCCAAGGCTGAGAAAACATCGGCCTTGCGCATGTTTCTCAATCTGATTAACAAGAATCTGCCTGCGCGTGTTTGGCTGCCGCTCTATTCGGACATTCCACACCATGTGGTTCGCATTACCGAGGAAAAAACTGCTGTGCTTAATTCTAAGGATAAGACACCCTACATCATTTATGTGGAGGTAGTTGAAGTGCAAGATATTTACACCTCACCACTTATACCCAAGATGATGCCCTCGTTAAGACATACTAAAAGCGAGGAGCACTTAGAGGGCTCCTGTCTCAACACGCAACATCATATGAGTTGCAGCCGAACATCAAGTTGCAGCAGCAGTCACCAAGGATCTAGCTGCCGACGAAAACGAGGAGGCGAAGAAAGTGGTGGCGCGGTAGGGTATTGTGACTCACTTACTGCTTTGGGTGGTCTTCAGTTACATGAGGACGATGTGTGGTCCCAGGAGGATGATGAAATCACAGCGCAATATCTTAACTTGCGCAAAATTAGCGAGCGAGATGCTATTTCGCAAATGTCCCTGGACTCTTGCGATTCACGAGATCAAGGTATAGTAGCCCTAATGATTAATATTACTTTGCAACCATAGTGAAAACATTACACTTTCTTAGGTCCACCCATTGTCTTCAATATTGGCGATGTACGCACGCGTCATTGCAATAATTTAAACTGTGAAAATACTAAGTCGTTCAGCAATGATCCGGAGGATCCCTCAGCAGCGGCTCTTAAGGTTGGTACAGTAACTCAAGTCTCATTAATATGTTCTTTCACTTCCCAGTAATTAATTAAAATAAGTGTTGGATCCTCGATAGTGTTACCTTTGAGAAGCCTGTGTTATACATTTAATTATAAGCCTCAACAAAGTGTCAACTTACATTTATTGACATTCGAAAATCTTTAAAATCTTTTTTACTGTTAAACCATGATTTTAAAATGCTCCACGATATATTTTGCTTACTTTTAAACTAATTTACAGGAACCCTGGCATGAGAAGGAGAAGCTGATTCGCGAGTCATCTCCCTATGGTCACCTCTCTAACTGGCGTCTCCTTTCTGCTATTGTCAAGTGTGGCGACGACTTACGACAGGAACTTATGGCCACCCAGTTGTTGCAGATGTTTAAAATCATTTGGCAGGAGGAGCATGTAGATCTGTGGGTGCGGCCGTACAAAATTGTTTGTCTATCTAATGATAGCGGCCTAATTGAGCCCATACTAAATACTGTGTCCTTGCACCAAATTAAAAAGAACTCGAACAAATCCTTGCGGGACTACTTTATCGATGAATATGGTCCGATAACAGGCGAGAGGTTTTGTCAGGCGCAAAAGAATTTCGTACAGAGTTGCGCGGCTTATTGTCTCATTTCATATTTACTGCAGGTCAAGGATAGGTAAGTTAATAAGATTTTCTTATTTGAAGTTGTGTAAATTTTGTTGACAATTTTAAAATATTTTTATATACTTACAGGCACAATGGAAACATACTTTTTCATTCGGATGGCCACATAATACACATCGATTTTGGCTTTATACTAAGCATATCTCCAAAGAACTTAGGTAAGTAGCCAATTTATATTAAAAATGTATATATAACACCAATAACTACTGATAAAAAACTTTTCCTACATAATAACTAACCTTTTTGTATTCATTACCAAGGTTTTGAACAGTCGCCGTTCAAACTTACACCCGAATTCGTGGATGTGATGGGAGGCACAAGTTCGGAGCATTGGATTGAGTTTAATCGTCTTCTTTTAGTGGGCATGATGTCGGCGCGCAAACACATGGATCGCATCATCAACTTTGTGGAAATTATGCGCAGCAGTAAGTAGTGTATATATAATTTATATTTATTGTGTTTTCAAATGAAAACCTATTAATAAATATGAACGCGTTTCTATGTTACGTATTGCGATTTTCAAAGTTTTTCTGCTTTCTGTTAAATTGAAATAATTTTGTTACAGATGCTCATTTGCCGTGCTTTAAGAATGGATGTTCCGGGACCGTTCAGAATCTCCGCAAACGCTTTCACATGAATTTAACCGAACAAGAAATGGAACGCAAAGTTGAGCAGCTTGTCCAGGACTCCCTCAAGAGTCTGTCAACAAAACTGTACGATGGTTATCAGTACTACACGAATGGCATATTGTGAGAACGGTTTTTTATGAAAATTTAATGCTAAGGAGACAAAAGTAATGCTAAGGAGACAAAAGTAATGTTATATGGGGAAGAAAATAATGCCAAGCTGATAAACCAAACCTATGGACTGACTTTTTGTTTAAATGAAATAGTTATGTAACTTTTAAGATGTAGCACAGCGGCAAACCAAGAAACAAAGGAAGGAAAGAAAGGGAAGAAATCAAACTGTACCAAACGAAACCATTGTTATTGTAGCCTAAAAAAAATAGTTCATTGTGCGTTCTGCGTGTTTGCAATGTTGTCTAAGTATAAGTGTAAAATGTATAGACTGTATTTTTAGTTTGTCTGAAAGAAAATTGAATGGTCAAAGGCGTGTGTCGGTGTCGGTCTGCCATTGCATTTAGCAATCTAATCAACGACTTGTATATATATACATGTACATATATACATATATATATATATATATATATATTGGAAATATCTAACACCAAACTTATAAATATTTACATTATCTTGTCGACTCCTTTCCACATTTTTTACTTTCGCAATTTATTTGTAAAATTTACAGTAACATTCTCTTAGGGATATTAACTAATATTATAAATTATTACATTGTATATGGCTTAGCAACAGGAAAAATATGTTAATCTACACATAAAGCAAAATATACAAATATCTACGTAATTAAATCTGCACGGAAAGTTTAGCTACAAGTATTTGAAAAATGTAAATGCATTTTTCTACAAATTATTTAAGTAATGCGATTCAAATCAATAAAAATATACAATTTAAATGTTGTGTTGATATCTTATATATATTATATTTAATCAGTGCGAAGTAAAACAAAAAGTTTTGCCCAAAAATTTTTTTTTTGCTCTCATTTTTTGCACATCTTGCAATTGGACGAAAACACATGAATTTCTAGTATGCCTCCATCACCTTTTAGCCGATGCCTTCATGACTTTGAATTTGTTCATGGAATCCTAATTGCCCCTTACAGTATCCTGGAAAAAATGTTATTTCTTGGTGGGTTGAAAAAATTACTGTACACAAAATCTTTGATATCTAAGCAGTCCACAGGATTATTAGAATGTTCTTTAGTCATGATTCTCCCTGTTTGTAAGATACATTTGATTCTGATCCTTTAGAGGTCTTCCTAGGACATCGGGATAGTCTTTGAAATGGCTGAGTTCCAAGGTTTTTTCAATTTATTTTAAAATTTTAACGGCTAATATTATGCGGATTATAATTTGGAAAATTGATTCTCCTTTACAATCAATTTTGCAAATTATAGTCCGCAAAATATTAGCCGTTAAAATTTTAAAATAAATTGAAAAAACCTTGGAATTCCTTGATTCTCCTTTAAAATCAATTTTGCAAATTATAATCCGTTCATCAAAATCCATAAAAAGTCAAAATCAAATGAATTTACACCCTAGAAGTATGTTGTACAACTATGCAATTGGATTAAAATATAATGATAAAAGTACGCAATGAGCTTTTAAATTTTTGCTTTATTAACCTTCTATGCGTTTCTGTTCGCCTGTTACTATAAAGTATATATACATATATAAATATTGCGCAGTACAAATTTTTGAACTTTGTTTGATCTGCCCTTGTAAGTATGCTATATAATTTTTAAAACGCAAAAAAATCATCGATCTTCTACTCATTTCTGTTCGCCTGGTACTTTATATTTTTTGCAGATCAAATTTTTGTTTTTTGAATTCGGTTTAGATTGCTCTTATAAGTATGCAACATAATTTTTAAAACGCAAAAAAAACAGCACAACACACAAAACCTTACAAAATTTGAAGATATGTTTCTTAAGATTCTTGAAACCCTCAAATGTAAATCAGTACCCCTGTTTTGGAGGATGCAAAAAACTATGCCTTGTAGAAATCTACTATCATCCTGAATCGCATCGAAGAATCCATTTTTGTTTTTTAGCTCTAGCGATCACATATCCTGCTGCAGGACGAAAGAAGATTGTTTTGGCAGGAAGTCCTTAAATGTCCCTTTAGACTGACATCGTAAAAAGTGGGGGTCATCTACAAGACTTGGAATTTTTCTTGACCATACCGAGAAAAGAAGTTAACAATTCAAAATTGACTGGGCACTATGGCTGGACTGATTATCGATCAGATAGTCTGAGTTTTTCGTGTTTGTCCCCGGTTGAGATCTTAATTTTGGGCAATATTTTGATATGTCTTAACACTAGTTGACGCTGACCGCTAGTACTGTTTTATGGAGATCTGAGAAACCTAGTACCGCAGAAATCGGTCACTGTCTTATGTAGTTATGCTTAGATATTCGCTCGTCATTCCGGATGATAAAATAAAACTGTTTGAAATTGATTCAGGCCTTTACTAAATGCAACGTATAAGAATGTGCTGTCTTAAAAGAAAGTTAAAGAAATTTACTCTTGAAGTGCACATTAGCAACATTGAGGCCAGAAGCAGTCTATACAAAAGGCAACTTAAAATCAATATATCTTATTACAGAGAATTTCACGTAAACTATTTACATATACTAATTGCCTTAAAATAGGATGCTTGTCTGTTACATTGTTGTTACTAAGTCTGGCAACTTTAAAAAACACGCAAAACTAATGTTAAGGCTAATCGTTCACATACTGCATTACCTTCTGAGTCTCTGTAAGTAGAACTATCTGCTCTAAGTGTTCTATTCGTTTTTGCATTTCCTCCTTTTCCTTTTGAAAGAAGTCGACACGACGACGCAACTCATCATTATGACGCCTTAGCTCATGTAGTTGACGGCAAATTTCCGAAGATGTCAACAATGGCATAACATTAGGAGCTCTTGTTGTGGTTGTGCTAAGTTCGCTCACGCTGCGCAAAGTGGACCGCGGTGCATTTTTAAATGAAGTTCCATTACTGGTGGTCGGTGTGCCTAGCGATTGAGAAGGCCTCAGCTGTATAGTCTGCACAGTGCCTACTTGTCCACGTAGCGAGCTTGTACTTGTGGCAGGATTGTGTGAAGTCATAGCTTCATTCAATAATTGTTGCTGTTCGTCAGCACTCGCACTATTCAAAGGTTTCCGCAACGATGGCAGCTTCAATTGGCGTGACTGCAAATGTCTCATATTGACCAGCTTTGTAGGGTAGGACAATTGACGCACCACTCCGGAGCTGTATTGAGAGACTTAGTTATCCAAAAATAATATTAGGAAAACATTACTAAATTACCTGGCCATTGACGCCGGTATTTTCTGATATGCTTTTGAATTGTTATCGGTAGAACTACCACAAAGCTTTTTAAAATCCGTCAACGAAATAATGCGTATATTCTTATAAAAAGGAAAATGAATTTCTAACAATTAGCGTTTAAATTTTTTACCAGAATGTTCACCACTCACCTTGTTTTTTGTCACACCCACACAAGAACTGGGTGAAATTGGCTCCTTTTGTTTTATAACGTTCATACGAATTTTTTGTGGAGGAGAATTATTTGTGGTGGTGACAGCAGCTCCGATCTTTCGATAAGTCACCGTGCCACCATTTGTACTTGGTTTAGCGGGTTTTGTTTCGTGTAAGAGCATGCGCCCACCCTCGGATAGGATTAGTTTACGTCCATTTTGGAGAGCAGTATTCAGCATATCTTTGGAGGCGTCATCATCATTGTCCTGCATCATATCAGCAATACCGTGCGATTTTAGCATATTCAATGCCGTATCGCTCAGAACATTGTTGCCTGCTAAGATCAACAATAATGAAGCATTAATTGTAACAACCGTTTAAGACATAAGACTTACGGCCTCGAAAAGTCTCCAGAACATCCATCTTATCTTCGACTGACATATCGACGTTCTCCGAAGTTTTGTTTGCCTCGGTCTCGTCCATTATTGAATTTACCGCATCACTAGTTTCTTTCTGTGGATAATTAAAATTTTTTAAGTAAGGTTTCTTAAGCAATCCTTGATATTTATATAAACACTTCGCACAATTCTAATTTATATACCAAAATGAGGCATATAACGTAACGCCGCAATATTAATGTTCAATGTTCATACGGACTGACAGACGGACATGGGTCAATCGACTCGGCTAGTAATGCTGATCAAGAATATGTACATATTACATATATGTACACTTTACAGGGTTGGAAATGCTTCCTTCCGTCTGTTACATACATTTTATCACTTTTTTTTTACCGTTTTACCCTTTAGAAATAGGGTAAACAAAAAGAAATAGTCTCGCTAACTTTGATGGATGAAAATCGTAAACTCTTGCAAATTGTGACTTTTAAATGATTTTTCAAAGAATATATCAAACATTGTAAGTTGTAAACTCTCCGTGGACATAGCGTTGTACCAGACAGACAGGACAATATTAATGCAGTTAATCTTTATGTATACTGTTAGTAGTCATAGATGCCTAAGTTAACCATTTTCGAAAGCTATGATAACCAAATGACCCTTATTATGTTCAATGAAAATCCGGAACCGAAAATAATATTTACCGCTGATGATTTAATTGGAACTAAATTCACACTCACCTCCGTCTCCTCGTTGAACTTGCGATTGGCCTGAGCCTGGCGAGCCGCCTCTAGTTCGGAAAGAATATCTGCCTGCTCGGTAAGCACGGCTAAGGCGATTGGCGTCTTGCCGAATTTTGATATTAAGGTGACGTCTGCATGGCTTTTCAGTAATATACGCACAATACTTTTATGCCTTTTCTCAACTGCCCAGTGCAGCGGAGTCATGCGAAGCTAAAATAAGAAAGACAAAAATTAGGCAATGATTGTACCCCGAGAGATATTGGAATTACCATGTCTCGTGAATTGACGCTACATTTGAGCGCCAATAACAGGCTCACAATGCGCTCGTGCCCGTAGTAACAAGCCAGATGCAATGGCGTACGATCTACCTTTGTCTTGGCGTCCATGTTGCAGCCGGCTTGTAACAGAATTTCGCAGATCTCTAGCTGGTTGTTCATAGCGCCAAAGTGCAGAGCCGACATTCCTAGCCAATCGGAAGCGAACGGGGCACCGTGTCCCAGTGCCGTTTTCACGCCCACTACGTCGCTGTCTTTTGAGCACTGCAGAAGTTGTTTTCCCAAATCCACGCATGTTGCAGTTGGTGCTCCCTTCTCTCCTTCGGTGCGCTGTAAAACGTACGGTTGGGGACACTCAATTCATGAGGAATTCAGACGACACTTACAATTTCGTAGTGCAACAAGTTCTGATTTTGATTGGGATACACCTGGCCATCAGCCGAAAGTCTTGCTACCACTTTGCTGGCACCGGCGCCACTCTGGTTATGGCTGTGCATGTTTTAAGAAATCAATTAGTTAAGCAACTGTCGAATGCGCATGGTGCAACAAGTATTTGGGGAATTAAATCAATTTTTCTCTTGTTTTCCTCTGTACTTGAGTTTTGCAACACTAGATCTAGCTGTTAGAGTTGGCAAACCATTCATATTGGGACTAATCGATAGTTTTTCTTCGATAGCAGAGATTGTCGATAGTAATACTTTAACTTTAATTTAATTAACTACTTATTTAGACACCAGAAATATATTGGATGTAAAACAAAAGATTTGTATATATATATATTTTTTTTTTGGTAAAGATATATATTTATTTTTCTTTGGCATAAACCGTAAGTTTGCATATACATACATATGTACATATATGGTTGTATACGTTATGTTATAATTTTTGGATATTTTTTAAACATTGTTTTTAAAACGTGCACGCTGTTTTCCATACAGAATAAATTGCTCATAGTCAGTCAACCAAGTACAAATTACACAATATTTCATAGGTGTGTATTTGCGTTTCGTTTCTTCTTTTTTAGAAATTCAACTTCTTTCGCCCTTCTGTTTAGTTTCCATGCTACATTTACACATTTATCTATTAAATAGAAAATTGTGTAGACCATTTTTGTTTTTCAATTTTCACACAACTTAAAAATTCGCCTTAAGATTGCTCAACAAATTTTGGCCGTCTGTTACTTTTAATTCTAACTTTATAATGGAGATACACGTATACATACATAGATTTAGAAAAAAAATAATTAAATTCGCTAGTTCGTGTGGTTTGTTAACAATAAGTGTAGTCCGATCTAATTTACAAGAGAGCATTTTCAATATACTTAATATGTATTTGTAGCAAATTGGGTGTCTTTCCTATTCCACTTAACATATTTATCTATTTAAGGGGAACTACAATATATGTATGTATGTATGTTGCATGTATACATATATTATTTATGTATGTATGCATATATATTTTTTATAACGATAGATACAATCACATCATAATTGCGTAACGATAACTCACACTACTTTTAATAATTTCTTACACTTTTTAATCTTAAATTGCAAATGAAATTAGCTGTTTAACAGTCAAGGGTTACAGATGCTCCTAATATGTAAAAGTTTCCCATGTTCCCATGTGCTTGTAATCAGAATTTTTATGTTTTTAATTACATATGTACATATGTATATACATATGTATGTATATATGGAGAACGAGCGCTTTTAAACTAAACATGATTACAAAAATAGTTGGCAAACAGAATAAACATTTTAATAATAATTGGTTTGTCTTTAAATCGTAACAGCATTAGGGCTTGAATGTTATATTAATTAAAAAACAAATAAAACAAATGTAATAGAATACATACATATATAGTGTAAATGCATTTTAATAGTACTTCTACATATGTATGTACGTATGTAATACGTATGTATGTATTTAAATTTATGTGAATTGAAACTACTTTTGCAGAAGAACTATAAAATTGCTTTACATCTGTATTCTCATAGAATATTGTTTAACTTGTGCCAGGGTCGCAAAAGCCGTCTGTCTTCCTTGTATTTTATAACTCCGTTAATCGATCTCGATTCAAAATGCGTAAATTTCAGGTGCTCAACCAATTAAATCTGCATCCAATGCAAACGCTGTACTTTCTTTAGACGCAATGGATTAAATTTGAGCTGAACTGAGAAACTTGATCACTCGAAAAAGCTGAGCGAACGGTGTCGCCTATTGCATCATCGGAGTTTTGTGCTTAATTATCTGGTAAAGCTGGCCGCTTTTATGCAGCTGCTACTGCTCCTCTTGTCGGCGATGACCAAACCAATTGCCTAGTCGACGTCGTCGTAACGAACCTGTCGACGTATGAGAGCTATCTGTAATTGTTTGTTGATTCGTGATTTCTGTGGCGATTGCGTTGCCGGAATGCGACTTCTTAGACAGTGTATCGGAATATTTGGCTGGCGACTCCGGCACAGAACTATCGCCGCTAGCGGAGGTTGTACCCCCGCCTCCACCCAGATCAATATCGGAATGATCAGAACAGTCTCCGAAGCGCTGCTCATAGTTATACTCAAAGCCAGTCATTTCCGATACATAAAAAGCCTTGCCCCCAAATTGCCGTTCCAAAGCCAGCGTGTTAAGGAAACGATGCTTGCGGTTTGC
Organism: Drosophila austrosaltans; assembly: GCA_035045865.1. Classification (NCBI taxonomy): domain Eukaryota; kingdom Metazoa; phylum Arthropoda; class Insecta; order Diptera; family Drosophilidae; genus Drosophila; species Drosophila austrosaltans. The sequence continues at coordinate 86,878 of JAWNOQ010000207.1, read as the reverse complement.
CGATCGAAAACAAAAGTCGTACCACTTTGCCTGTGTATCGCAATAAATGCGCAGCGAGTTTTTGATCGTATGTCCAAACATTTTTCCATCACGGACATTTACCACGTGACAGCGATCAAGAAAAATTCGTCCTTTATACATAAAGTGACTACGCTTAATAATGTCGCGTTTGCAGTAAACAAGCTGATTATCAAATAAGAACAGCGTATAGCTGCTGTTCCACAGATTTTGTTTCTGACGCGTGGCATCAATCTGCAGAAAAAAGCGTGTGCTATGTAGATGCAATGGTGATCCCTTAAAGTTTTGAAAACTAGCTTGGTGGCGGGATATTGTTTCGCTATGCCGTTTTCCCTCATTTACAGCTTCTGTGATGCTGCGCATTGCCTGTAGGGCCTGATGGATAGTGTCTTGTGAGTCTGGTATATCCAAATTCGTCACATCAAATTGCTCGTAGTCTATGATAGTAGAGGAGCTTGCATTACCATTGACAACCTCATCGTTAGGTACCAGCACAGTTTTAATAATCTCATTCAAATGTAATGGATAACGGCAGATGCGTTGTACTGGAGCCAGGAGATGGGCCGAAAGTGGCAGCTCAGCTAAATTCTCTGACTCCCGACAGCTATAAGTGGTAAATGAATATATAAAAAGAATAACTCGCCCAGATGGGTCATGGAGTCAGGGAACTTACTTCTCCAATATAGTGCGAGCATCTTTGACTCGGTCATAAGACTCTAGTTCAACCAGGGCGCGGGGGTAGGCGTTACAATAAGTGGAGTAACAAAGAAAGCCCTTATGCTGGAATAGAATCACAATATTAATTTTAATATAAAAAATACTTAATGTTATTAAAAATTCACCATTTTAAGGAAAACTTTTGCGATTTGGTTTTGGTCAACACAGTGTCGCAAAGTCTGAAGAAAATTTCGTTGAAACTTATAGACGATTGCTATATTAGAAAAGATCAAACGTATGCTGTTGGGCGAGAATATGTCGATGCGCCTGCTCATGGCGGGCAAATATCTGCAAACGAAAAATATAGTAAACACTTGGTTAGTAATTGTCTACCACACTCACCCGTCGCATATAGACGCCAACAACTTTACATAATTAGCCTCCGTTTCAAGCAATTCCTGTATGGCACTGCGGCGAAGCACTGCTGCATTATCCAATGGCACATTGGCTGGAATGGTTGAAAGGGAGTCCGTCGTAGGTGATGGTGATTCAATGATTATTGTGGTAATATTGCTTTGATCTATTGTCATTGTGGCGTTGGGATCTTGGGAAAGATCACTGAAAGCAACGGCAAGGGATTCACTTTTACGGGTCGCTATTTCATTTTTTGTCCTTCGAGCGTTGAAGAAAGCATCTGTTTCAGGGCAGTGAATGATGCGTACAAATTCCTTAGGAAACCATCCCAATTCAGGATCAAGTATCTCATCCACCAGACTTATGTCGCTTCTTCGAATTCTCCCAAACCACCAAGGACCGACTTCCTTTCGCAATATCTCGATCAATGAGCCGCGTTTCAAGCCCAGTTCTTGCACTCCCCCTGCCGTAAAATTGTACAGTACCTCCGCGTAGATTACGGGATAGTGGGTGCCAGCTATGAAGAGTAGACATGGCATTATTTTTATATTTTTTGAAATTTGAATTTGATGCAACCGATACAGAAATGAGCCTCAATTGCTTACCTTCATCATGTGAAGCGATGCTGTCGCTATCACTATCCTCCATATCTCTTTGTGCTATGCCATAGTGCTCTAGTCCATTCGGCTGGCTTATTGATCGCGTCGGTAACGATTCAGGTGCCTCATGCTCAAGCAGATCAAAATGCTTAAGAGCTTTTGACTCCGCAATTCCTAATGTTGTCGCCTTTGCACCAAGAATGCTGCATGCCTTTGCAGAGTTGGTGCGACGAATTTCACGCGCACTTGATTTTACTGGACTTGACATGTTGGTCGCCGTTCGAGCTCCCAATTCACATATGAGTCCCTTTGGTGGCCCTCCATGTATGCGAACACACTGATATTGTTCATCCTGTTCAAGTTCAATTTGAATACCCGAATCTCCCGAATTGCACTTGTCACGCCGATTAAATTTTGTCTTACGGCGTTCCCCCGAAGAACGCCAAGTAAGGGGGCCAAAACGATATTTTCCAGAACTAGCGTCATTAGCCTCAATTATTGAATCTTTTCCTGGTGGCCCAACAACAGGCTCTCCTGTTACGGCAGCAGTTGGCAAAGAGACACCTTCAATAGAGCCTGTTGGTGTTGTGGGCGATGACTTGTGCTTTGGCGATACTGTGGCCTTTGCTGGCAACTGAGTAATAATAAGTTGGCTTCGATGTTGGAAGTTATTGAAAGTCCGTCTAAATTTCTGCAAGACACCGTAGCTACCACTATCTGGATTATGGGAGCCAAGGGCTACTTTATTTACCGGTGATGTATTCGTTATATGGAGCTTTTGGTCTGGCAGTGACAAAAAGTCGGAGTCTATTAGTGCGGGACTTGATACAGCTCGGATTTGTTGCGACTGTAAGAAAAAAATGATTAAATTAGTTTATTTAGTGATGAGCCAATATTGTGCTTCTCAACCAGTCTTCTTCGTCTTCTTACTGGTAACCACAATTGCCTTATGATTTTTGTACTGCTCTGTTCAATTGTGAAAGCGTGTTTTGCTTAGAGTGATTTACTATTACAACAGATATGATCTGACTTCAACCATAACTAACACATTGCTGCTGTCAACCATTTGGGCACAAAGCCACAATGCTCTGGCTTCCAATGCATTTGTGTGTATTACTGACTTTTACACGAACCTACGCCATTCCATACACATACTCTGTTGATTGCGGTGCACCGCCCTCGGAAATTTGTATCTGTTATATCTAATTTTTATCAAGCTTAAGTTTTTATTTGCTAACCAATAGGCGGGCCAACCTTCACAAAAAAAAAAACATAAATTGAGCAAGAAAATCGTCACATCGAATTTAGTATACCCTTACCAAGTTCACAATTTCAATAATAATTTTAATTAAAAAGCGAAGACAGGAATAGATGTCCGAGGTGGAATGGACAAGCAAGCAACTACCAGTCTGACTAGTCAAAACTATCAGCTAACCTGTAAAAGTTGCTCTTTCCTTTTATAATGTCGCTCTCTGGGCATAGGATCACCATGAACAATCCCTATATTAAATGTTTTCTTTCTTGGACACTCTGACGCAGGAGTGCCAGCGTCGAAGTCCCAGAACTGTATCAGCCCATAAGTATCCATGAGCGTGGGTATGATCAGCTTTTTCATGGTGCTCACAAAATTCGACCTAACATTGCAATAATCAGAAATGCCGTTGCTTCAGTCAAACGCTATCGAGCGAAGTGATAAATAGTAACTGATTGCCACCGATTGCTGACTGTAATAAGAATTGCAAATGCGATGTGTTGTGTCGCGCCGAGTGCTGAGTGCCGAGTGTCGTGAGGCCTTTTGTTAATATAAACGATATCACCATTGATTGATAAACATAAACATGCTCTTTGGCTGCTTCTTGTGGGGTCACTCTCTGATGTATGTATAATATAAACGATGGTTGGCTATTGTGTGTTTTGCATTTATTTTGAGGCAGAAATAAGGAGGCTTGATTAGATTAGCACTAAAATTGCATCGCTGCAAAATACTCTTGCCTGTCTGGGTCAGCCTATTGTTGCAGACAGTCGACATGAAAAAGTGATTGGACATCTTTGTTTAACTTGATTGACTTTTATTCTGTAATTTAAAGTTGCAGTGAATCTGTCTAATGAACACGACGGTTAACAAATAAACTTAATTAAATTTTTCTCACATACTTCTTCTTCTTTTAAATTTAACTTTAAATATTTTTATACCCCAGCAAAAAGGATATATGTACATATATTAATTTTGGGCCGAAGAAGAAGAAGCGACACATAAAGAGGTATACCAAGTTTAATTAAAGTTGATAACTTTAATGAAACTAGCACAGGGAGTACCTCCTAATTGCGGTGGCGAAAGTAGGAGTGACAAAAATTTAAAATAAACTTGATATAAGTAGAAACAAGATTGCTATTCATACAGAAATTGGTAGCTCTAGCTTTTAAAGACATGCGGACATGCCTCAATTGATTCGGCTGTTGACACTGCCAAAGAATATATTTTTATTTGGACAGAGTATAAAATAAAGCAAGTCGTCCCTGCAGACATTAAGTATACAGTGTACCAATTAGATATATTAAATATCAATTTAATACAAAAATTACTTTTATGCTGTCTTGCTCACTCTTCCCAGCCAATGTCGCTCTTGACATTTCAGTACAAAACGTATATTTCCGATACTTATTCTCCAATTTTGACTTGGTCGGATGCTGTATTGAGGCGCCATTGTTAGGTGTGTCTAATAAGAAAGTGATTGCTCTAAATTTCCTTTTTTTAATTTCGGGCGTGGCAATTTTAAAGAAACTTGATCTGCGTACACACTCTGCAGATGTTCACACGAAATTCGGCTCCGAGATCTCAGTCTTTAAACTACTCGACTTGTGATGCTGATAAAGAATATATGTATGTACATATATACTTTATGGGGTCGGAAACGCTTCCTTCTGCCTGTTACATATATTTTTGCAAAGTTGCCATATACCCTTTTCCCTATGGGTACAGGGTATAAAAAAGGGCTTTGTATTAAGACAGAATAAAAATTAGTTGACTTACCAAATCTACGGCGTTAGCATTGTCTTCTATATCATAAACTTTAGTTCCAGGCAAACTGTAACATAAAAATAAAACGATTAAAACCCACTTCATTAAAACTATTTTTATATGTATTTCCGAAAAATTGCATGGTAGACAGTTCCTTCCGTTAATCTGGGCAACAAGTTTAAGAAAATTTTTTGCTGCACATGTACCTGTACTGCTTGACTGACTTACCGTCGTGGAGAATCAAACCGATGTCCATTTAAGTCCGCGAGCATTGATTTATGACCTAAACTGGTATTAATGTTATAACTATGCCTCTTCATTTTTAAAATAATTACCGCGCATAACCGATTGACGCTAGTATGACGACTAGTTTTTCTGTTCTGATAGTTTGGTCAAATAGAACTGAGTTACCAAGAAGCAATTGTCATACATACATATGTTACCATAAAGAAGGATTCTTATTCTTTCATTCAATTTTGTCCTTTCGACCCGTGTTCCTCGTTACACAGAAAGAGACTGATCGACTGTTAAGTACGACTGCTAAGCAACCCTCATGCTATGAATTATTTCTGCCCTTAAGTTGTATTTAGCTATACAAGCACTTCCTGTTTCAGATGAGCAAAGCAAGCCACACGTTTACAATACGAAGAATCGCGCACTTGAGTTGCTATTACTGTCACAATGTCTCTATCTCTCTCTTATATTTTCAATCTCTTTAGTGGCAGCTGCCTTAAAAAATTCCATGTAAATAGAAGTGACAGCTGCTAATAGTTTCGGTGACAACAATATGAGTATGTTCCCTAATCCCAATTTAAATGAAGCATGCAAGTCGTCCCTGCAAGCAAGTAAGTCGTCCTTGTCGACGGTGATTATACCCTGTGCGAAGTAGAGATATTTAATGTCGACAAAAACTCTTAAAATCGCCAGAAATCTAATATAAAACTCGCCTTACATGCAGCAACAGCGGACGCATGCTATCTCGCTCACTCTCACCAGCCAATGTCGCCCTTGGCTTTTCAGTATAAAACGAATATGGGTATATCTCCGATATTTATTGTCCGTTTTGGGTAAAATTTGGTCAGCTGGTGCACATCGGCTGTATAGTTAGGTGTGCTAAGTAAGAATATGATATCTTTCATACAGCTCTTTTATATTCGTTTTTCTCAAATTCCGGAGGCGGAAGTGGGCGTGTCTAAAATTTAAAACAAACTTGACCTGTGTAGACACTAGACGGATATTCCCAACGAATTTGAAATCAGAATCAGAAATCAGAAATATTTCTGCCTGTTACATACATACATAATATACCCTTTTACCCTATGGGTACAGGGTATAAAAACAACCTAGATCTATTTTTACCACAGAGCCAAGCTAAAAATATAACGATACAGGGCTCGCTGGTAACAAGAAAAACAAGTTTGTGATTTTAAATGCTAGATTCAGACCTTACTCTGTTTCTCTATTTTCAAATAATTGTCTCTTGTAAGACTGCAAAGATGTGAAAAATCGAAGTGACAAATGACCAACAAAACCTAGCATGCAATTTGTAATGCTGAGGGGCAAGATGGATATGCAATAACTATTACACGTGTACATAAAAATTATATTTTATAAATGTGTATACATACATAGGTACATACATACATAGTATGTACATTACAAACATGTTAAGGTTAGTGGAACTATTGAAATTTAACTGGCGCGGCAAACTGAAAATATGTACATATGTATGTACATACATATATTACTGCCATGAACAAAATGGTGCAAAATTTCAACCCAACAATCTCACTGAACACAGAAGTAGCAGAAATTGAACAGCTAAATACCGTTGCTGTTGCTGACTGTATGTGGTAGGCTTAACAGACATTTCCACACATATGACCTCATGTAAGGCATAAAATTCTTAATCTTCGACCATAGAAACGAAGAAGGAAAATGTTCCTGGATAATTTACTTCAATTGCATATATATTCATATGTATTTATACGCACATATGTACATATGTACTAATGCAATTTAACAACCATACATAAAGCATGAAATTTGTTTCGTACAAGTGTTTTAAACATAGAGTATCTCATGAGCAAATATAAAATGCTGGAATGAAGTCGATTTTAATTTATTATTTTAATTTATTTTATGCTTTGATCCCTTGTTGTTATTAATAGATGTAGGTCTTCTGGTGTCCAGGTAGTCCCAAAGAGTTATTAAAAAATTCTTTGCCTTGTTTGATTTTCAAAGAAAACAAAAATATTTGCAGACATACATAAGTTGATATCACTACATAACGTAAACTCGCTATGGCTCACAGGTAGAAGTTTGAAACTCAAACAATTCGAACTTCAATGAAAATGAAGCAAGCAAGTCGTCCCTGCCGACATTGAGTATACCCTGTACCAACTAGTTATATTAAATAACATAAAATATCCTCGAAATCGTCATCAATTTCATGCAAAATTCTCTTTAACATGCAGCAACAGCAAACGCATGCTGTCTCGCTCACTCTTGCCAGCCAATGTCGCCTTGGCAATTCAGTGCAAAACTCATATAGGTATATCTCCGATATTTATTGTCCGATTTCGACAAAATTTGGTGAGCTAGTCCAGTTTGGGTATATAATTAGGTGTGCCAAGTAAGATTACGATATCTTTAATACAGCTCTAGTAATACGTTTTCGCGATTTGCGGGGGCGGAAGTGGGCGTGGCAAAAATTTGAAACAAACTTGACCTGTGTATGCATTAGATGCATGTTCACACCAAATTTGGTGGCTCTACCTCTTATAGTCTCCGAGTTCTAGGTGTTCATACGGACGGACAGACGGACAGACGGACGGACAGACGGACATGGCTCAATCGACTCGGCTAGTGATGCTGATCAAGAATATATATACTTTATGGGGTCAGAAATGTATATTTCTGCCTGTTACATACATTTTAGCGACTTTAATATACCCTTTTACCCTTTGGGTACAGGGTATAATTAACATAGACTTACAGATTAAAAGAGTACTTGAAAGAAAATTTCACAAATAATAAATGCATGCATGCAAGTTTCAAGCGGATGGATCAGCATTGGCTTAAAAACAAAGACAATAAAATTGTATGAGTGCGGTTGCTTATGATTCGAAGTTTCTTTCATCTTTCATCTTCTTATATAATTCGGTTCCCGAAAACTACTTTGCTTAGGAAAATTATATAAAGTGAACATCTAGGTATATTTAACTTAAAAACTGAACCACTAAGTAACATTCCGACACTAGCTATAATAACAGTATCAACCTTATATGTATAAGAGCATTACACTTATGCAAAAAATAATAAAAGAAATCAAACTCATATTATTAACCACTAGTAATACCTCCTAATATTATTCCAAAATTGTTAGCCAGTTCGATTACACATTTTATACTACTAAGAAAAACATTTATATACTCAGCTGTTGTTGGATTAGGTGTTCTCGCAGGGTAACGATTATAAGCAAGCAGGCGGTCTGAAAAACTCAAATTAACCGACTTTTTCCAGCACGTTAATGTAGCATTTTGTGAATACACAGAATTTTAGAGATTAGCCATTCATCTCTATTTTATGTTAAATATAAAACAGCTTGTTTACAGTTTCTACCAAATAAAAGGGAAAAATTAGTTTTGTTTAAACTACGGATAGTTTTATATTTGTACAGTATGTACACGCACATGTCTCGTATGTACGTCTGTTTATTCGAAAGCGGACTGGACAATTTTCAACCTAACCAAAAAATTTTGTTTAAAACGGTTTTGTTTGAAGTTATAAAGACAACAATTACTAGGCAAGACTTCATATCTTATTTTGTGTTTCTTTTATTTGTTTTTAATTGTCTGTACCCACAAAACAAATGAAGCTGTACCATTAAGATATATTGGACAGAGTCAAACACCCTCGAAATAGCCATCAATTTCATAGAAAGTTCAGCTTTACATGCAGCAATGGCGAATGTATGCTATCTCCCTCACTATTACCAGCCATCGTCGCCTTAAGCGTTTCAGGACAAAACTCATATGGGTATATGGCATAGGCATGTTCCAAAAAGAATACGATATTTTTTAACACAGTCTAGTAAATTGTTTTTATACCCTGTACCCATAGGGTGAAAGGGTATATTATAGTCGCCAAAATGTATGTAACAGGCAGAAATATACATTTCTGACCCCATAAAGTCATATATTCTTAATCAGCATCACTAGCCGAGTCGATTGAGCCATCTCCGTCTGTTCGTCCGTATGAACACCTGGATCTCGGAGACTATAAGACCTAGAACTACTAAATTTGGTGTTAACATCCGTCTAATGCATAGACAGATCAAGTTTGTTTCAAATTTTTGCCACGCCCACTTCCACCCCCGCAAATCGGGAAAAACGAATTTCTAGAGCTATATCAAAGATATCGAATTCTTATTAAGTACACTTAACTATATAGCCAATCTGCAGCTGACCAAATCGGATAATAAATATCGGAGATATACGCGTATGCGTTTTGTACTAAAACGCTTAGGGCGACATTGGCTGGCAGGAGTGAGAGAGATAGCATCCGTTCGCTGCTGCTGCATGTAAAGAAAATTTTGTAAAAAATTGATGGATATTTCGAAGGTTTTTTTTTTTTTGATGTAACTAGATGGTACAGGGTATACTCAATGTCGGCAGGGACGAATTGCTTGCTTCAATTCTAAATAACGGGAGCGGAAGTGGGTGAGGCAAAAATTGGAAACAAACTTGATCTGCCTATATATTAGACGGATGTTAACTCCAAATTTAGTAGCTCTAGCTCTTATACTCTTCAAGATCAAGGTGTTCATGCGGAAGTCGGACAATAGACTCGGCTAGTGATGCTGATCAAGAATATATATACTTTATAGGGACGGAAACGCTTCCTTCTACCTATTACATACATTTTGTTGACTTTAATGTACCCTTTCACCTTATGGGTACAGGGTACAAAGAGAGAGATTATTTTACCCCATATACATACTTACATACATATAATGTTGATCAACATTACAGCAGATTCGCTTAAGACATGTCTTTCCGTGGTTTGTGCGACGGTCTGCATGAACACCTAGACCTTGGAAGCTATAAAAGCTACAGTGCTCCTGCTTCATAATTTGGAAAAAAATAGTTATCGCATTATTAAAGATATTGTATTATTCTAGAAACAAAATCCACAGTTTTTAATTAATCATCACATTAGTTAAGATTGATAAGAGTGAACATGAGAGAGCTAGCTGCTTTTTACTGAAAGCTGTTTAAATATGATTTACTTTGATAGTTTGTAGTTGCGGCAAGTAAAGGGAATTTAGTCACGAATTTATGGATATTATAACTTGAATTAAACATTGGTCTGCGACCTAATACAGTACATACATATACATATTTAATATAGTATTTACATATGTATATTATGGACAAAATATATTATAAATCTATCAGAAATTCGAAAATAAAAATGTACGTATGAATATCTGTCCGTTCCATTAAGCCAACTGAAGCAAAGCGCAATGAGTCGGTCAAATAGAGCGCGAAGAAGTAAATATATGTAAAAGCGACGGACAACAGGTCAACTATAAATTCTGCATGGCTGATTAAAGAAAACTCAAAAGGGAAATATTAGGGAAATAGAGCGCCACTCATAGTCAATGATGCGAAAAATTAACAATATTTGCCACCGCAAAGTCGCCAGGTCAAACTCCAAGTTTGTTTTGTGTTAATGTATACTTGAAAATCATCTAAAAAAAAGACCGTAGCGTAATTAAAAGTCGCTATGTATTTGAAAATATAAATATTTTTTAATTTTAATGTCTCAGGCGAAGCTTCGAAGCTCAATATTATGTTTCAAAATGAAATTTCACTTGGCCCTCGCCTAACACCTCATTTACCACTAACTCGGTCTTACACGATTGCAAATTTGCTACTGTCTCTCTCTCTCTCAACACGCTACAAACCTCGGTCTAATACGATGTGAAAAATATTTAAAAAGAAGAATTTTGACTTCAAGGCACTTTTGTTGTTAGGCAACGCCACTGGACATCTAAAATGTACAAGCCGTCCGAAAGTTAAAAGAAAATTTCTATAACTAGTAGAACATTACATTTTCGGCCAATCATTGTGGGATTGGTTCAGATTAAAACAGTTCACAAATAGATAGTAGTTCTGGAGAAACCGAGTCTACTGATAATTTGTCTTTAGGAAAACTTAAAGAAATCATTGAATTGGCAAGCAACCTGAAATCTTTAGTTGAAAATTTAAATTTAGCTAGTAAACCAATCGGATTTTATACTTTTTAGTTTGATTTTAGTTTAATTTTGTTATTGAAACTATTGTACAAAATAGTCCAAATTTAAAAAATAAATATTTTTATTTTGAATCTGTGGTCATCTTGGAGCGTAACCCCTTATTTGGTATGAAACTCTCGCTTAACACTTTTTTAGGAACGTAACCCCCCTGTTAAGCGAGGGCCAGGTGAATCTAAAAGTCTTTTACGGCGCCTTATAAACATTTGAACAGTTTGCTGCCAGAGATGCAGCAGCTGTGCATAGATGTGACTGTGCATTAACAAGCAAGAATTTCAAAATTGGGGTTGAAATAAAAATACTTTCTAAGAGTTGCTCTGGTTGCAACCACCGCCAAGCAAAATAAAATAACAATGGTATGTATCTGTAGATACATACATACTTGAGTACACATGCACTCATGTATACATGCATACAATTGTATGTATGTATATATGTATCCAATATATGTATGTTTGTCATATACATATATTCATTTAAATAATAGTGTCTTAACCGTGCCATTTAATTATAATTCACATCCTGTCCTGCCTGCCTTTCGAAATTTTAGATATTTATATACACATTTATGTTAACTTACATAGCACTTTTATTCATTCCATTTGAAGCCATGTCAACTCTGTCGTTTTTTTCGCAACATGCGTTTGTGATGACAGTGTTCTGCAAGGTCGGTGATATTGTGGCTATTACGCCTCCACTGGCATTTTCATCAGCGAATTCGTTTGCCGCGGCACGCTCACTATCAGGGCCAACAGAAAAACCGGCATCGGTCTCATTCTGGACACACACAATGCAAACGACGAGTGACTCCTCGGATTCTTGTTCATTGCGTTCTTTTTCTTGTTCAACGACTTTTACAGAATTTGATACAGACGAATGTTGAAGCACATTAATTATCGCTGCCATTTGGACGATGTTTGTTGTTTGAATTTTTTGCGTAATAGGTAAAATATTGATTTTTGCTAATACGATTTGTTTCTTTTTTTGTAAATACATACATAGGCACATACACTTATATATTATGTATGTATGTACATATGTAGCTATATAAAAACCTACATTTATATGTACAAACAAAAAATTTTGGTTTATTGCTAAATACGGAAAGATAAACCACACATACACACTCTTAAAAAAAACTTCGTTTTAATTTATTGTATTACAACTTATGTACCGGTGAAACAGCTGACCGAACGAAACCTTTTAATTGGTATACATACATACATAGACAACAACCTCCGAGCTTGAAAACAATGACAACAATAAAAAAAAAAAGTATAACCAAGCGAACATTATGTTGAGACACTCACGGAATTATAGCCCACAAAGCATTTTGTGTGGCAACATTTTTTTAAAGTTGTTTTGTTATATCAAAATGTTGTAAAAAAATGAACTTTTATAGTATAAAGTGTTCTTTATACTATAACGAACATAACCCAACGAACACTGGCAAACATTAGTAGTATTAAAAATGTGGAATACCAAACTGCTGAAAGCGAATTTATTACTTCTTAAATCATTATGATATTATTTCGTATTTAACGCATCGAATTTTCAGATGAATGTCTATCGATACACCGATTTCCGTAAAAATTTAATAATTAATTTAATGTTTTTTTTTTTTCTAACACGCAACAACAGCTCACCATCTCGCTCACTCTTATCAGTCAACGTTGTGCTTGGCTTTCACATACATACATATGTATGTATATTGTACATATGTATGTACATACATATGTTTGTAGGTACATATGTATATCTCCGATCTAATAATTTTTTTTCTCAATTGAGAAAGTGTGCATGTATGTATGTACATACATATATAGGTGGCAAAAATTCCAGTGTGTGCACAAATCACAAGTACCTGCCATGCCCACCTTCGCACTCGCAATTTGAAAGAAAATAATTTCTAGAGCAGTATTCAAGGCATCCCATTCTTACTTGTCACACCTGATAACAGAAAAAAGTAACATTTGACCAAATTTTGTCGACATATGTATGTATGTATGTACTTTCGGACTTTGAAATTTTCCCCTTTTATCATACATAAAAATCAATATACATAGCCCTTTTGCAACTGTTTGAATGTAGTAGTACTTTTCCGTTGTGTTTTTATACCGTGTACCCATTGGGTAAAAGGGTATATTAAAGTCGTTAAAATGTATGTAACAGGCCCCATAAAGTATATATGTATGTATGTATGTATATTCTTAATCAGCCAGCCGAGTCGATTGAGACATGACCGTCTGTCCGTCTGTCCGTCCGCCTGTCCGTCTGTCCGTCCGCCTGTCCGTCTGTCCGTTTGAACACCTAGATCTCGGAGACTATAAGAGCTAGAGCCACCAAATTCGGTGTGAATATGCGAGTAATGCATAGGCAGTCAAGTTTGTTTCAAATTTTTGCCACGCCCACTTCCGCCTCCGCAAATCAAGAAAAACGAATTACTAGAGCTATATTAAAGATATCGTATTCTTATTTGGCACACCTAATTATATTGCCAAACTGCACCAGTTGAACTAATTTTGTCCAAATCGGACAATAAATATCGGAGATATACGCATATTCGTTTTGTACTGAAACTGTAAGGGCGACATTGGCTGGTAAGAGTGAGCGAGATAGCATGCATTCGCTGTTGCTGCATGTTCTAGGAAATCTTGAATGAAATCAATGGCTATTTTGAGGATGTTTTATTCCATTTTATATAACATAGGGTAGACTCAATGTCAGCAGGGACGAGTTGCTTTCTTCATTTTACAAGGATATAAAATTGTTATTTCGTAGTAAAATCATATTAAGAATCGCAAAACGACGGTTTTCTTTTAAGAATTCAAAGGTACATTTACGAAATATAACAAAATCAATATTTTAAATATATGTAAATAAAATATTTTTTGAATTTTACAATAATAACAAGAGTTCCGTGCTGGTTTGGAGATCGAAACGGTCGTTATTCAAATATAGAAGTTCAAAATGAATTTCTTTTCAGGTCTAATTAAATATAAATTTTATATCTGAATGGCTATAGGCATGTTAAACTCACCTTGCGTTTGGTATTTGCAATACTATATTTGGTAGTGATTTTGTTCTCTGTAACTGAGTTTGGTGCTCAATTTCTGTGACTTTTCCATCCGAGAAGTTATCTGCAACACTTTAAAATATGGGTTTAGAAAAAGACACAAACAACGTTATACTTTGTTTTCGGCATTATTTTAGAATTACTGAGTTCCCAGCAGTGGCGTAGTAACGGGGGATTTGGGGATAAACCCCCCCCCCCCCCCCCTCAAAATCTTTGATCCTAAAACATGTTAAAAAAAATTTTCTGGCTACGCCACTGGTCCCCAGAGACTCACAATAAAAATCTTGAGCTTAACTTACCTAAACTCCATTAGATGATCCTTTGGCTGTCTTTTTTTGCACTGCGTATTCGTTCCTGACACTTTTTGTACAGGTACTTCAATTCCACCTCGAAAAACCAGTGAACTAGCAGCTAATTTAATCACGCGTGGTTGTGGTCTAACTATAGCTGTCAGCTGTTGATGCTCATTCTCATGCTCACTACTTTTCATAGGGGTAGGATTGACACCCCCACTACACAAGAGGGTCCATTGCGGCATTAAATTCTTTGTTAACCTGGGTGTGTGCGTTTCTTTATTATTGGCTGGTGTAGAAATTTTTGCATGAAAAAATCCCTTATCAATGTTTTTCAGAAATTTCTGTGTTTTGATCGCTGTGGCTCCGGGGGTAATCTGTTGACACATCCCACAACATGGCCAATAGTTGGAACCGTTCAGAGTTTTGCTATAACTTTTATTAGCCCTTGCTGATGATCTGGCTAACGAGTTTGGACTAAAATATAATAAAACTCAGAAAAATAGAAGATAATCGCTGCTCTCGGTGTTAGTTTCTTCTGAACACATTATTTACTTTCCATTAATATGGGTTCTTAGTAAATAGTGTGTTGCGCACTTCCTTTGACGATAATTTGCTTTAAAAATACACAGCGCTCTTCCGTTTAAATTTTGCTACCACCAAAATATGTGTTAATACCATTATTTTGATAACTTCAAGAGTATCTAGCTAGTGTACATAAGCAGTCTTTTTTACAAAACTGGAGCAAGAGCTTCCTTTGGTCAGTTAGTTGGGCTACTTTAGTCAGCTATTTTCTGAATATGATTTTTAGCCTATAGAAGAGGCTTTGGTGCTTTTCAGATAAGTTAACATTGTGTATTGAATATTAGATAACGTTAGCGGGGTTAGTGCTTATTGATTTTTTATAAACTCAGTACCTGCTATTGCTTCTTGGCTGAGTTGTGGTTGATGTTGCTTGTCTGTATATATAATCGCTGCCTACCCCGACAGCCACATCTATGGTAAGATCATCTCGTGACCCTGGACTTCGGCGCAACGTCCGCTGTGGCTTTAACACTGTCGTAGGATGCTCGTATATTCTTGTTTCATTACTCATAAAATTGAGCTCGCTGTTGCCGCCCGAATTAATGGTCTCCCGATTACGTAAGATCGCAGGTAGATCAAATTCGCTGCTATCGCCTCGCCGAAAATTCATTATTGGAGATTTTCGAAGCATTTCATATGTAAGTTCATGATCACACAAGCGTGTCCCATAACTCTGCTGAGGACTGCTTGATTGAGGCGGTGGCATATGTAAATTGTTAGAGGATGAGCCTGAAGACTGAGGAGATCGGGAGATGACTGGCGAATTGGCCTTTCTCATACGGGAGGACGATGGTTGTGCCAAAGGCGATTTTTCACTACTTCCGGGCTGGAGGAAACGTAGTCCACTTGTCACAGTTACAGCGTTATTGTTATTAATTAGTGCTTCACGAAAGTCATCATCAAACGATCGAGTTTCCCTCTCGATATGCATATTTTGATTGCTTCCACTATCTCCACAGCCACCGCTGGCATGTGAGATTCTCATTCCACCATTACCAGTGCGATTACAGCTGTTATAGTCAAAGTCAAAGGAACGTGCTTTGTCCGCTTCCACGTTTTGATGTTGCTGTCTTGTTGTTGTTGATGCTGACGCTTCACTGGAATTTACTAACATCTTGGCACGAATTAAAGGGGGAAAGAGTGCTAAGGGCGGAGGTCCTCTGGGCATCTGATTCTGGGGATAAGTGACCGGCAGATGTTTTTGCTGAGGTATTGCCGAAGCTTCTACACAAACAATCGATCTGTTGAACCCACGATTCGGAGAGCGCTCGCTTAACTGGAGAGATCTGTATACGATTTAAATTCAGTGCAAATTAGAAAAGTTCCTTCTTTTTTTTAGTTTACTTACCTTGACCGTCTAATCCGATGTTCCTGCTCTGCTTGCTTTGCTGCACTGCGGCTTTCCAAGCTTCGACGTTGACTACCGACGGTGCAACCTCCACCAGATTGGAGTCCGTTGCCTCCCACAGCAATAGTGGCAGCTCCCGCTCCAACTACACTGTTCCCAGGGCCATTTGTACTGCCGTTAGGTGGCTGATCGCCACCACTGTAGCTAGAACTTGAAGAACTGCGAGAAATATTTGGAGGTGTCTTATCATTATGTCGTTGACGCCGTTCTAATGTATTATTTCTGGAGCTTGAATTTTGCCGTGAGCTTGTCAGTGAAATTTGTGATCCTCTCTTACGACGCTCTTCGGGAGTAAGTGATCGCGACTCCGGTGTCAGTGAGCGCTGTTTTCGAAGACTGCTGGACGAGCTGTGACTATGCGACTCATTGCGATCAGGAGTGAGAGACCGTTGGCGCTGTGACTTGAATGGTGATATGCTAACGGTATCTGTTGTCGCATTTGAAAACTGAAAGCTGCTAGTAGAAAGGAATTCGGTGGAGCCAGTATCATCGTTATCCAACTCATCATTAGAGAGGTCTGGAAATAAGTCGAAATATAAAAAAAGGAATTGTTTAAGTTATAACAAAGTCTCTTACTTGCGGGACATTCTGTGTAATAATCTGAATCTATTTAACATTACAAAATTATTAAAAAGAACATAAAATGAAGCAAGCAAGTCGTCCCTGCCGACATTGAGTATACCCTGTACCAACTAGGTTTATTAAATGAAGCAAGCAATTCGTCCCTGTCGACATTGAATATAACCTGTACCAACTAGTTACTATATTAAATAAAGTCAAACACCCTCGAAATAGCGATCGATTTCATAAAAAATTTCCTTCAACATGCCGCAACAGCGAACGCATGCTATCTTACCGCCGATGTCGCGTTTCAGTACAAAACGCATATACATACATACGTATATCTCCGATATTTATTGTCCGATTTCGACTAAACTTGGCCAAGCAATGCATTTTGTGCCAAATAAGAATGTGATTCCTTAAAAACTGCTAGTAATTCGTTTTTGTTAATGGCGGGGGAGGGATTGGGCGTGGCTAAAATTTGAAACAAACTTGATCTGCGTAGACCTAGTCAAATGAACGAACACCGTCGAAGTCGCCATTAATTTAATCCAAAATTCCCTTTTACATGCAGCAACAGCGCATTCTGTCTCGCTCACTCTTACCAGCCAATGTCGCCTTGTCGATTAAGTACAAAATGCATATAGGTATACCTCCGTTGTTTATCGTCCGATTTCAACTAAATTTGGTCAGATGAAGCATTTTGACATTTGGGATTATATAATTAAGTCTGCTAAGTAAGAATACGATATCTTTAATAAAGCTCTCGCAGTTCGTTTTTTTTTTTCAAATTGCGGATGCGGAAGTGGGCGTGGCCAAAATTTTAAACAAACTTGATCTGCCTGGACATAAGACGGATGTTCACACCAAATTTGGTTGCTCTTGCTCTTACAGTCTCGGAGATCTAGACGGACAGATGGACGGACACACGGACATGTCTCAATCGACTCGGCTAGTGATGCTGATTAAGAATATATATACTTTATGGGGTCGGAAACGCTTCCTTCTGGCTGTTACACACATTTTAGCGACTTTAATATGTCCTTTTACCCTATGATAGAGGTACGTATTTATATTTGTATCAAACTCACAAATTCAAAATTAATTTATGATCCTTGAAGAAGATTGTGATCCACACAGACGGATATACAGATACGAGTTAACATATATCGATTCCGAATTCCAATTTTTTTTTGTCATTTTCAATTTTAGTAAAATAAGGAAGGGATTTTCACATACCTGAACGGGCACCGCTATCGCATGAGTTTAGGCGCTGGTTTATAGTTGTATCGAAGCTTCGGAATCGCGATACTCCAAGGCCAGTAGATGGCTGGACGAGAATCGGCCCGCTTTTGCCCATGCGACAAAATTGCGATTTCCGCGAGCGGCCTAGTACATTATGATTCTTAGAACGCTCAAAGGTTATTCGATCGTGACAAGTACGAGGAGAATATATGGCTGGTTGGGTCGTACTGCTACTCCCACCGTTATAGGCAGGTGGCGCCTCTTTAATAGATGTGTTAAGATAGGCAGTGGTTTGCATGGGGATTTGTGGTAGAAGATATTTAGGTGAATTGTCCCGACTACGAAGCGACCCGCTGCTACCTCCGCCGCCCTCTC
Source organism: Drosophila austrosaltans (assembly GCA_035045865.1). Lineage (NCBI taxonomy): Eukaryota > Metazoa > Arthropoda > Insecta > Diptera > Drosophilidae > Drosophila > Drosophila austrosaltans. Next base: position 68,306 of record JAWNOQ010000207.1, on the reverse strand, counting down.
GTTTTGTCAAATAGTTTGGAGAATTACCGGTTAATGTGCTAAAATTGGGCGAGCGTTCTCGCTCACGTTGAACTCCTAATGGTGGCATGGGCAAGGTCTGCTCTGATAAGTTTCCGTCAAAGCTGCGTGAAAATGTCTCAACATAGCTGTCGTTAGGCGTGGGTCGTCGTGTGTCATATTCAAAGCTACGTGAAAATACCATCCCCTTGGCTGCAGCTGTTCCTCCTGTTCCTTTGGCCACATGCTGAGCAATGAGCCGAGATGGCATCTTATGGGTCTGCTGCTGACGACTGGACTTTTTCTGTTCAAGTGGTCTCGGGGAACGGCTGTTGTCTTGGAAAGCGGGCGGAGGCGATAATATAGGAGTAACTGGTGGTGGCGATTCCAAGCCGTTAGGACTCTTTACTGGAAGAAAACCCGGACGTTCATTTAGTATACTAGCTAGATGTGGATCAATTATTCGATAGCCAGGTCTAAGTGTAGAATCTCCTCGATTAGTGGATATGCCAGTTAGTCGGGATTCATTCCGTTGTATTAGCTCCTCGACCTTTGAACCCACAAACTTTGGTTCAAATGGAACACTAGCCGTGCAGTTGATGTTTCCTTGTCGTGAAAGCTGAAGAACACGCGCAGGAAAATTTTGCTGGGCGTAATTAAGGCGCCTATATCCAATTACACCAACTTGTTTGTCATCTGAAAGGCAAGTGCCACGTTTTGTATTAACCTGTACCCAGCCGGACTTGTTCAAATAGATCTCATCTTTGTTTGAAGCAGGTGATATGGACTTACGTCCAGTTGTTACATTTTTGTAGTGCTCTCCAAACAAATATGTAGGCACAGCACCTCCAGATGTATCTCCACCAGCGCTGCTACTACCACTCATGTGGTAATGCATTTTACGCGCCTCCAGTTTCTCGTTGAAATTGCGATTGGATGCCTCAAGGCTTTCACGACGCTTTGCCACGTACTGTTGGAATGCAGAGAGATTTTGTTCTTGAAGCGATGTGGAAGATTTCCTAATTCTATCACTGTTTTGTGCCGTACTTATTTCGGGCTTTGCAGGCTCGAGGTCTGGTCTAACCCCATTTTCATGAATTTCATGCCGCTGTTGTCTGACACGTGAGCGAGTGCGTCGTCGTTTTGGTAGTGCTGGCAATGGTAGGGTGCTCACATCTATCTTATCCAACGTTGATGATGAAAGCTCAAGCTCGTCGTTTTGTGACTCCCTTGTCACTGAATCGCGTGTAAGATGGCTATCATCTGACTGTGCTTCACTCGAATCAATGCCAGAAAAGTCTTGATTTCTTAATAGTCGATGTTGTGTAGTACCACCTCCAGAATTAACAATTTGAATAATATTTGTATTCTTCGGTGCAAGTGAATTACTGAAATAAAATGCCAAATTAACCAAAACAAATTTATTTAAATTCTATGGAACTTTGATTACTTCAAAGATCTTAGTAAACATCAAAGCAACATTGGGCGCTCTGATTTTAAACCGCTTACGGAAAAGAACTTCTCTAATAGGTTGATATACTTTTTTTAAAACCATTAGCATTAAAAAACGAAGCAAGCAAGCCGACCCTGCCGACATTGAGTATAGCCTGTACTATAGAGTTGCATTAAATAAAGTAGAACACCCTCGAGATCGCTATCAATTTAATACAAAGTTCAGACAGAAGGACGGACATGTCTCAATCGACTCGGCTGGTGATACTGATCAAGAATATTTATGGGGTTGGAAATGCTGCCTTGGGCCTGTTATACACATTTTGGTGCCCTTAATATTCCCTTTTACCCTTTGGGAACAGGGTATAAATATATATGTATGTCTGTATTTTTCATTATTTGGTGTCAAATGTGAATGACACTAAACAACCTACGCAAAAAACGAAGAGACTCCAAAGTTTCATACAAACAATGGGATCTTAGGGTCATGTTTCTCCTCAAATTATTTTAGGGGAGCGTATGTATTAATTCAACATAATTCTTCCTAAACTAACCAAAAGCTATTTCTAAAATTATTACAAACTTGAAAAAAAAACGAAAAAAAATATTTTTTGCTCCTTCCGTGTAGTACGTCTTCCGGATATAACAACGTAAAATCGTCGGTCCCTTGAGCGTCGTTAAAACCGGATTCTACTGTATAAATAATAATTGCTATGTGTAAAAAATTACCAACATTATATTTCGCCCGATTAATGCAAACCGGTCTACTTCTACGCAGACCAACGAGCTTTCTTGGGTGAATTCATCAAGGTCAAAACAGATTTGTAGTAAATACATGAACTAAACAGCTTCGGCCCACAGCTTTTTTAAAACTATTCTTCCATTCAAATATCTATGCTAAAAGCGCGTCTTATATACATATGTAAATAGATGTGGTGTTAAGGCCAACTCTCATTTCACCATAATAAGAAAACAACTCCACCCACTCGCTAAATTGAATGAAATTAACCAGTAAACGTGCTGCCACATAGATTTTTTTGTGTATTGTGTTTTTCTGTGTGTTGTTTTTCAACCTAAATTATTATTGCCTCTTACAATTAGTGGAGGTACACAAAGATTTGTTAGAAACTACATTCTTCAAAAAAAATTCATTATCAATCCATTCTAGTCCACTTCGATGATATTGCCATAGATTTGAATTTAGATGGCATGGTACAGAACCAAAATTTTAATACTATATTAATCATTGGTTAGAAATTTTAAGGCATGGCTTAAAAAAGTCCATCGCTGAATTCCATTTTTCGTATAATGATCGATTTCAACAAGTTTAGCTTAATTAGAATCAGTTTTTAATTTTCAAATTTTCTTGTAAGGACAGTCCGTGCATTGTGACAACAATGGGATCTACTCACAAACGCTTCCACAAACCGCAAAAAGTGCAATCGGCTTTTTAAAACGTGGGGTCAGTTAAAATTATGATTATTAAATTTTTCCATTAAACAGTGGCTTTCACCTCAACTGACTAATAATGCACCGTCATCAAATGGTCAATTTAAATTGACTGGTTTCACATCGTCCACCATTGTACAAAAACAAATTCCGTTTTAAAATGTTTTATAAAAGGTCAAAAATTCACTCATTTTCTTGGGGTGATGCAGATAACAAGATTTTTTTTAAGATACGATAAATATTTGTAGGGGAGTCACCACAGATTATCCACAGACGGTCATTATTTTTTTTTGCGTTTGTTATATCTGTTGTTTGAAACCATAGAGTGTATTTGTATTAGAATGGTATCAATAATTTTGATAAACTCTGTTTCGCAACTGTGCAACTTGTAACTTTTTCGCTTGTTGAGTCTCGCAAAAATCTTCCGATGACGCCTAGAGTGGCACAGTGGTACGCTGTGTGTACTCAACGAAAATTGCTTTGTTTCATACGATAATAAAACGCGGAAAAATATTGAGATACCAAGATACATTTGTATGTTTTATATTCATATCAGAAATTCCGCCAAATGCATTTAATTGCTACAACAAGTATTGGGCAAAAAAGAAATAAAACTATTTTTTATTCATATTTTAGTCACACCAAACCAATGGATGAAGATACCAAATCGATTGCATTAGCTTGCATACTTCAACTTGCACTTTCAACAGCGACCGGATCGTCAACTGGCCATTGGCCCTGGCTTAAGCAAGTTACCTTACGAGCACGCTAGCTAGTGCAACGAAGAAGTTTAAAAACGTCGTTGGAAAAAGCCAATGACCAATTGCGGTTACATACGCATGGAAAACAAGTTTTACCTTTTTAAAACCAACTTATTTTCTTGCATCCATTGAAAAGTGTTAATTTCAATAGCTTTTTATAAAGGACAGAAAACATTTTTATAAGTCAAAAAACCTCTGCAGCAAACTTGTACTGATCATAAAATATTAGTCTTTATGTTAAACTCTCGTTAAACTTAACATTAATTGTGTACATTTACATTTTTTTTTATTTTAAAAATATTAAACAAAAGAACCCCAAGAAAAGAGACATTTTTTTGTTATTTAAATGTAAGGCAAAACAAACTTTACATTAGATAAAAGAAAAATGTTTAGAATCTAGAAAAATGGACTCGTGAATTTCGTATTACTTATGTTAATAAATTGCACTTTTTTTATGTTTTTGAATAATTGTGTGGTATTTTCCCAAAACGATGAAATCACCTGCTAAAAATGTATGTAACAGCCAGAAGGAAGCATTTCCGACCCCATAAAGTATATAAATTCTTCATCAGCATCATGTCATGTCCGTCTGTCTGCCAACTGAACATCTATGTAGATCTCGGAGGCTGTAAGAGCTAGAGCAACCAAATTTGGTGTGTTTGTTTGTTTTCAATTTTTGCCATGCCCAATGCCCACGGAAAAAGCTAATTACTAGAGCAATCTTAAAGATGTCGTATCTTATTTGGCACACCTAATTATATACCAAAACTGTACCAGCTGAGCAAATTTAGTCCAAATCGGACAATAAATATCAGAGATATTCGCATATACGTATGTTAGTATTGTACTGAAATGCTAAGGGCGTCATTGGCAAGAGTGAGCGAGATAGCAAGCGTTCGCCGTTGCTGCATGTAAAAGAGAATTTCACATGAAATTGATGGCGATCCTGAGGGTGTTCGATTTTATTGAACATAAGGTACAGTGTATACTTAATGTCGGGAGGGACGACTTAATTGCTTCATTTTTTTGTCTTCATTTCATTTTGTTGATGAAAAGTTTTAATGTTTCTCCTATTTTGCGTACTATCTCGGTTAGCAAATTGCTTTTACTCATAATTTCCCCCAAAAATAGTTTCTTGATTTTTTAATTTTGCCTATTTATTTGAATAATGTTTTTCGTTTCACTCTTTAAGTACCTCCTGCTCTGAATTTTCTTTCAAAAAAATTCTTCCAGCAACTGGTAATTTTGAATGCCATGTCAGCTGCGTAAGTTTAAAATTTAAGTACATATGTATATAATGTGATGATAGTGACAGAGGTCACACCACAGCGCAAACAAAAATGACAAGGATGCTATTTTAATGAGCGACCCCACCGTGTCAGTCAGTTAAAACTTTACCTCATCGAAATGGGTGTCAAAGCTTTATCGAGCAAGTATATTGTCTTAAGTATTAAACTTTTGTCTTTTCCCGCCAATTCTCGCTTTCCACTACTCTCTTGTGTAACATTCGCTACTTTTCAATTTCAAAGCATCCAATATTATTGACAGTATACCGATTTCAGAATATCAGTTGACAGCGTTAGTTCATTTATTAAACTTCATTATTTAAGTTTATCTCATGGTACTTTTAATAAAGGATGTGATTGATAGTTCTAACTGATTATTGTCTCTAAATGTATACAACATACATATGTACATTAACACTGACTTTATAAGGACCAAAAAAAGGTATATGTATTTGTTTTTTTCCCCTTTTATTAATACTTCTATCTATTTCTTATAGTGCGAGGTATTACCATATACAATAAACAGATTTACTCAGAACGCATGAAGTTAAAATGATTCACTTGGACACACTGTAGATTAATACAAATGTATATAATTTTTTCAGATCTGTCCGTGTTGAACTAAGAATCACAATTAAACCACATCTGAGCATTTATTACTCTTAGTATTCACAGTGCTCAATTAAACATACCAAAATAATGCTGCATTCTACAGTCGTTTCCACTCAATATTAAAAAAGAAAAAATGCTAAGTCAATAAACCATTGCATACACACTCCCAGGGAGACCTGATGGCACCGGTAAAGCATTAAACAACAAGTGTTTTATTTGTTTTTCGTTCGTTTAACGGAGAAATTGTTTCACCATTTTAATTGGAGTTAAAAAAGTTGGCAAGTACTAACTGAGTAAAAGTAGACAAAAGGAAATTAAAATCGTGTTGCGTACCTCTGTGTTAACGTTGCGCTATCCGTGTGGTCCGATTTACAACTAAGCTTAAATTCGGTGGTGCACTCCGTAAGCTCCAATAATGTGTTGCCGGTACTGGGGATTGTTGATTTGCTGTGAGCAGCAACTTTTGTTGCTGGTTGTAAACTGGTCTGGGCCTCTGACTGTAGCTTTATCTGCGACTGTTGCCCCTCCAAACATGTTGCTTCAACATTCCGCTGTAAAATTGTCTTTTCGGTTTTTGTTTTGCTCGCCGTTTCGTATGTACATGCGCTTTCAACTTGCTGTGCTATTGGGTAGCATGCTTTAAAATTAATTTCGCTCTCAGCATTCTCTGTGAATTGTGCATCTTTTTTAAAACCGTTTCCACTAGATTGTTTTTCATGTTCAGCCTTATTCCATACATCTTGGCCCCTCAAAGCAGTAATAATATTGCTGGGGCTCAAAGCTGATGTACTTGTAGAAACAGTATCGGAAATTTGGCAATCAATTGTGAGACCTGGGGATTTGGTATCTAGTGTCAATGATATATCCAATTCCAAAGAAGAATTCTGGAAAATTAGACCAGATTAATGATTTCTCGTATTTTATGGTCTTTATTCAGGTGTCACACTGAAATTTCTATGACTGTCAAAAATACCAAAATATAAAAGAAATTGTTGTTTGACTATTTATAAAAAAAAAACTAAATAGAGCTAAGTATCTATCTAATTAATAATAAAAACTTTAAATCCACCTTATAATGCTTGGATACCGAGTTCTGGTAAACAACGGCGCCTGCTGAGTCCTCGCTGCGAGCATCGTAAAAGACATCATCGTCCTCCACATCTACTCCTTGAGAAGAAATGCAAACTATTGGTTCTGGATCCGCTACAAAAGTCGTCACTTCTTCATTACTTTCGGTCAGTTTAGGAGGAGACTCACCTCCTAAAACGGGAAGAGCAGATGTTATCCTAACCGGTTTGTCATTGGCTTTGGCTTCCGCTTTCAAATCATTAATTATTGTTAGGGTCTCGCTGGTTTCGCTTTCCACAGATCGGGACTTGGTATCATCCTGTAGGCCTTCCATATTTGCTTTTAGTTCCTGCAAATCTGAATATGTTGCTGGAGACGGCGGAGGAGGTGCAGGAATATTGTCTTTACGTCGTGTACTAGCACCGGGAGTGACAGAATGCGATTTTGACGTACCGGTACGATGATGCCGTTTCGCTGACGGCGTTTGTTGGGTAACAGACAACACATTTATTGTTTGAATTATGCCGCGATCTCTCCGTTCTATTATATCTATGTTGTTCGGCTTGGTTTTGTGTTTGGGACTTATGGGAATTGATTCCGTTGTACGACTGTGGCCTTTAGGTATAGCACCCGTTGTTGATGCCACAAGTCGGTCTAAAGATGGATATTCACGGCGCTCATTTGGCTGTTTATTTCGTATAAGTGACCGCGTGGTGGCCTCTTCTTAAACATTATCAAAGAATAAATGAATAAAAAAGTATTATTATCAATTTATCAAAATCTGATTAAACTATTAATTTGTTATACTACTTACTTGTTGTAGATGATGGTAACATTGCAGACTGTATTTGTAGGCTTGTACGTGGAGCAGGAGTAGGCTTCGATGAAACAGCTGTGCGTCCTCTGCTTAATGGAAGAGTAGTCACCATAGGAGAGGAAAACTCCTGCTTTAAAATTTGATTGGGACCGGGATTGGATTGGATTGGAATATTAGCGGAACCCTTAAGCCCATGACGCGCTGACTCCAGACTATTGTTTCTTTGCATTTCAGATTGATAAATGCTCCGTTTAACGTCATTCACATGTTTGAAAAAGTCCTGAGCGTATTTGTTCTGTTTTAGATCTGTGTGTTGCTGCTGTGGGTGAGTCAACGGTTGCTGCTTAACGGCTTCTGCGTGGGTAACCTCCGTCGTGGAAGTGGAAGGCAATGTACCCGCAGCAGTCTTACGAGGAATACCACTGCTTCCACCACGGGCTACGGAGCCATACATTTCATCAAAGTCGGAGCTAAAATAGCTTGAAGAACAGTCACAGTTCCATCCATAACGACAGTTATCCGAAAAGCTACATTTATCCATCATAATTGAGGAGCTTGTATTGCCTATGACACCATCTAGACTACAGCGTCGGCAGTCGTAACCGAAGCGACAGCTCTCCGTACTACCAAAATAACGTCTATGCCCTGTATTTACGTAGGATGATAGAAGACCATGACCATGATTATGACGACCATGTTGCGGGTATCTCATATAACGTTGAGAATTGTCACTGCTACGGAGCGAAAACTCACTTAAAATAGAGGCCTTTGAGTCACTTTTATACATCTGCGGAGGATCAAAAGATGACGAATCGACTAGTATTTGAGATCCACCAATGGGCCGACTAGCTGCGTACATTAAAGAATGTGTCCCGGCTCCTCCTCCACCTACGGCATAGTAAATATCTCTTGTAGTGGCAATGGGTGTGGTGGTCAATATATTCGCATCTAGGCGAGTTAATGTGTTATATTTGTTGTGATAAGGCAGAGAATCGCTAGACGATGAAGATTTCGTATTCAGCCGTTGCAGGGACGGCATGCCATTAGCATTCTGATAGCTAACAATGTAATGTTGTTGTTGGGGCCGTCGCGTTGGATTGCCGGTGGCAAGCAACAGCTGACCATTAACACCACCCACAGCGAAATGATTTGTGCTTCCTATGGGAATCCGATTGTTCGGAGGATAGTACGGACCACAGAGATGGTCAGGATTTTGCTGCTGGTGCTGCTGTATTTGGTCACTTGGCGTTGTTGTAAGCGATGTCGACGCCGTAGCTGTGGCGGATGATTGCTGAAATTGTAAAACAGGGTTGTAATCGCCTGTAATGGCCACAGGTGTTGTCTCGATTTTGTAGACGCCTGGATTATTGGGATTATAGGACTGAAACTCCAGAATATGAGCAGCGGGCAAATTAACATTAGTCGCTGGTTGCCCTTTGTTGCTCTGTTGCACTTGTGGGACCTGCCCTTGATTAAGGTATGGCTCTATGGATTGTTGCTGTGTGTGCACACCTTCTCGGCAGTACTCGCAATTGTCTTTGTTACACTGTTGCATGCATAGCTCACAATCCGTCAACTGAGCCTCGCATTCTTGCTGGTTGTGGTGTTTCAGTAAGTCCCCGTGTTCACCTTTGTCAGCAGTAGCGGCTTTAACAATTGCCGTATCTGACTGACTAACTGTGTCCTTAAAAAATATTTCCTCATAAATATTCTCCTCGCTACGGGCATGTAATTTGTTGGCACTAGCACTTATCGAAGTCGTCTCACTTCGCTGTGTGTCAACAAACTTTTTTGAGCTCTTCAGGCCCTCTTTAAGGAGATAATAATTAAAGCTTTTAATACCAATTTCGCCTCGTAGAAAACGTCTTCCAATTGCCATCTTTGTTGACTCGCTAGCAGCTGTTATCATCGAGTCTTGTACCGAGCTACGTGCAGAGAATTCTTCCAGTTCACTACCGTTACCATCCAAGTGCATGCGGCTGCGTTCCGTTCGGGTATCATAATCCTGATTCTGCATATTTGTCGTTTTGGTAACATGCTGTTGACGGTCAAGACTCAAGTTTCGTTTTTGTTTTGTAGTGCGCTTCTGCAATGTCTTGTCATTTTTTTCACCAATTCCCATTGCTAAACTGCGTTCGAGACTGCGCACCCGGCGAGTCATGGTCAAGCTGCTCACTCCTTTAATTGGTTCTAGTGTTTCGTTCTCCGAACTACTTGAGTCAACGTCATAGCCGAATGTTCCACTTCCCCCACTGCTAGAGTTTATTTTTAATTGGTTTTTCTTCTTTGCCGCATACAGCAGAAACTCTTTGGTCAACTGGCTGCGTTTACCCAAAGAACTGCTGCCCGTCTCTGCCTGGGCGGAATTTTTAGCACCATGTGCAGACTTAACTTTATGATCAGTTACCGTCGACTTGCCCGAAATACTGCTTCGACGCATCGGATTTGCGAGATGGCTTATGTCTTCGGTATAGGCTGGGTCATCATAAATACGTTCACGCACCGAATTCGTTGAACGATCTTTCGACTATGAGAGAGAAAACAATCAACTATTTACTTCTGAACTATTTATTATAGTATACAATTTTTAAGCCATGGCAACCTTACTTATTTATATATTTACATACGTATTTAAAAATACTTACCTTAACTTTGATTTTCTTTCGACTGCGATGGGGTATTGTAACGTCGGTTAGTTTTAATAACTTTGGTCTTAAAGGTCGCTTTGAGCTCTTAACGCGCTCATAAGTTACGTCCATAGTTTCAGTTGTCATTATTAAGTATAGAAAGTCCTAATACCTGTAAAATTTGAGACAAAGAAGTCTGGTGAAACAATAGATCTGTGCTTATATTATTTATATTTTTGTTAGATACACTCCTATATGGAGCACAAAAAGATATAAGCGCTCTCCGAATTAGCACTGTGTCTCGTGATAGGTAACATTTTTAACCTCAATTTAGTCGTTTACACAAAGCAAAAAAAATGATTAGGTATAAAGCTAAAAAACATTTAATTCTCTATACGCGATTCCATCGCTGAGTGAGTATGAATCTACATAAATATACAGTTATGGACAAAAGTGTTGGCTATTACCCTGTTTCCAAATAAAAACAAGAATATTTAGCTAACACTGTTAGCCTTTCAATTGCTTATATTTTTAAAAGTTAAAAAAGTTAAAAAATTACCTTCTTTTAAAACTTAATTTTGGAAAATAATAAAAACGAAAACCTTGCAAATTTCAAATGGATATTACATTATGGGAGTATGGTGATTGTTGCATAGTATGTTTTATAAAGATCAAAAATTCATCAAACAAACATACTTTAACAATCATGATAGAGATTCTTCACCTATCATTGAATTATTGTCAAACATATTTCGGTTTCCATTTAAAAATATCAATACAAGACCAAGGATAATAAAAGGAAAACTGTTTTTATTTACAGTATGTTAAAATAAAGAGTTGTTTTTTTTTTTTAATTCAAATGTTACCAATTGGACAACCTGGCAGTTATTGATGAGCACTTATTTCAGATTTCAAAGTATGTGCTATGTACACTGAGTTCATTATCTTCGTGTAGGGCGTGGCTATCTGTTTAGTCAAACTTAACTTAAAGAATTAAATTAAAATTGAGTATATGTACTTCTGTCTGCTGTCTCGTATAATCAGTTTTTCTGCATCCGTAATATAACTTTTTGGCGTACTTTTGAGAGTCGTTGAGAGTGAAATTGTGATGCTCCATTAAATTCGCCACCCACAATGACCTGAGATATACGTTTAATTTTATTTGTGAAACTGGAACAAAAGTAATCCGTAATTTTTATTATACTGCACGCGGCATTTGAATTATTTGAGGGAGCGGCTTTTAACTTGGTCAAGTCCAATTGACGCATCAATACAATATGTATCGTTTGGTTTTTTCTTTTTTATTTTTAATAAGGACTCACATAGTAGCTCATACATATGTCTACACGCACAAACTTATAATGTGCTTTTGAATTGCTTTTTGATGTTTTTACTCTCCATTCGTAACAAATTGCGGTCCGACAAACGTTCGTTGCGTACGATTCATCAAAACTAAACTATATTCTTACACGGTACGTCAATCACAACAGCTTTTAGTGAGTAAAACAGTGTAAAGAAAGTGTTGTTTCCAATTTTCCATCCATGAGCAAAGCTTTTCTCCCGCAGTATGATGCTGAGCATCTTATGTCCTGTTAATGCCTTTGCATACTAAACATCAGAAGTAAAACCCTGCGCATGCGTTTCCTTTCTATTATTCTGCTCTTAATATTTAAACTCAAATTCATATTTATTCTTATTCATTTTCACTTTCGTCTCGTTGTCTAAGCTATGTAATTGGACGTGCTTACTTGTTGAGGCTTACGCATTTATTATTACAACTAGCTTTTTTTATATTTTTTGAGATTCAAATTTTTTCTATGTAAAAAATCAACTTCCAATATGCAGCTTCATGCAATGTGCTTGATTTGAGACACACATATTTCATACTCCAGCAACATTTGCACTTTGTTAAATGTTGCCAATTTCCCCTTAGTTTTTTGCGCATGACCAAATTGGGGACTGTCAATCGATAAAAAAAATTGTTGGATTAATAAAGCATCGTAATATAATGGAAGGTTTGGCAATTAGGTGAGGTAAGCATTTCATTGGAATTTTTGAAACTAAATCACAAACAATTTTTTATATTTATAGTTAAAATTTTTATTTTCATTTAGGCGAGCTTTTTGTCGACGAACAGACCATGAAATCTTGCTTTAGCCAAATTCTATTACTGCTGCCCCCAACACAACCCCCACTAAGAATAAACAGAGAAACAACATCCACAGAGGAGGCTGGGAACAATATATGTATGTATGTACATACATACATATATTCATAAGCTTAGAAGAATGTCAACAAACTAGAAATATTACTGATGTTTTTACATATTTTTAAGTTTTTGTAAAAATTATAATAACTCTACATTCCCTATTTAATAAGTTACACAGTATAATAATATAATAAGTTAACAGTATACGCTTAGGCAAACACAATATAAATTGTTTAATTTATTCGTTATTTTTGTTAGTATGCGGTGCATACTAAATATTTCCATTATTTGTACATATGTATGTAAGTCAATCCTGTACTATAAGCTGAAGGCCTCAGCGCTAGCGGTTTTTTCCTCAAAAATTAGTTATTTTATGGTTAATTTAGATATTTTATAGCTAATTTAATTCAATTGTAATAAAGTTACATATATGTATGTATGTATGTATGTATGTAATCCTGTTGATTGAATTTGAATACTTACATATGACGCTAAAGGCGTCAATGGCTGGCAAGAGTGAGCGAAATAGCATGCGTACGCTGTTGTCGCATAAACATCGGAGATACATACATATGCGTTTCGTACTGAAACGCGACATCGGCGGTAAGATAGTTCGCTGTTGCGGCATGTTGAAGGAAATTTTTTAAGAAATCGATCACTATTTCGAGGGTGTTTGACTTTATTTAATATAGTAACTAGTTGGTACAGGTTATATTCAATGTCGACAGGGACGAATTGCTTGCTTCATTCGTATTATGTACAACCAAATACGACGGGCTTAAGTGTACAAAACGTTGTCTAATTTATGTATTGTTACATGCATATTCCTAACAAGGCCAATATATTTAGTTAATTTAGCATTAAATTATGTATATGTACATATGTACATTCATTGGAATGTATGCTAAAAATGCTTCTACTGCAATTATGTCATAAGTTTTTTTTAATTGTGAATTCATTTTATTTTTTTACCATTGGCTTTGATTGCTTTTCTAGTTTGTTAGCGTGCACTTGGTTACTTGGTTTACGACGATTCTTGCTAGATTGGACAGTAGGATTATTAAACTGATTGTAGTATTGCAGGACTTCGCGCACATCGTCCACTTCACTGGTACCCAGCACACTTAGAAACGAGACCAGATCATACAGAGTGGTATCGTCATCATTGCCTGATCAACGTGGTATCGAAAATGAATTTGACTGAGGCAGTTTGGTCGAATTTTTATCCCAGTCTATAACCACAACGCGCCTTAAGTCGCGGTTCAGACTATCGAGATTTTTAACATAATGACCGCAAATAAAATCTGTGGAGTCTCGTACTAGACGTTACATAATATAGCCATTCTGATCCAAAGCATCAATTAAGGGAAACACTGTGATTCCTTGCTCACCCGTGTAGACAACAATTTCGAAGTATTTTGCACATTCGCTTAAGAAAAAGTCCACTCCGGGTCGCTTTTTAAAACGCAATCCTGTCCCATAAGTCCATTCAGGGCGTATTAAAACGTCCTTTATCTCTAATACCAAAGTATATGAAGGCTGTATGTAAGGGGCTAGCAGCGGATCGGGCAAGAGTTTCTGACTGGATGGTTCTTGAATGTAATGTTGAAAATTATTTAGCGCCAGCCATGTTCGGGCAGTGTACTGCTGGACTACGGGTAGAGAGCTAAACTGATCCACCACTTCCATGCTCATTAACACCTGGTTTTCCAAAAAAATAAGCAGCCCATAAGCAAAAGAACAACCCGCCGATACCGAAAGCACCAAAGCCCATCCTCATGCGACTCCAGGCTTGATTCAGTTCCCTAAGCTCTTTTTTCTCCTCATATTCGCGTTCACTTTTATCACGATTCTCATCATTACTTAGATCCCACGAAGTTTGTTGAAAAAGCTTAATAAGTATTTGCGAAGGGGCTTTGTTGCAGGTGGAATAACGCCGACTAATCATATAAACTAGAGATAAATACGGAGATACCATACCATAACCCGTATAATGACCCGATGACAAAGTCGATGAGCACACCCTTCTAAAGGTCAGCTGACCCTCAAGTTGAAAGCAAAAGCGACGTATTCACTAGATTTTGAACAGAACAAGCCCCTTTATTCAGTAACCAGCGACAGCTTTAGAAGTCATTTGCAATTTGTTCCAAGCGGTCGGTCTATGGTATATGGTAAATATTTGAACTACGCAATTTGAATTGATCAAAAAGTTGCCACTATAGAATTTTACATTTCCATTTTATTACCAACCAGAGGAAACACTTACATATATCGATATAAACAATTTTTAAATTTTCTTGATATTTAGTTAAACTAAAAATCGTTCGTGTTATTTTTCTTTTGTGTTTTGTGTTTTTTTTTTTTTTTTTTTTTTTGTATTAAATAAAACGGCAATTTTAATTCTTGACTGTTTTTCAACATTGATGCTCTATTGGTAATTGCTTTTTATGACTGATTACGGATCGTGTGATACCCTTGCAAGGGTATATTAATTTTGGTCAGAAGTTTGCAACGCATAGAAGAAAGAATTTCCGACTATATAAAGTATATATATTCTTTATCAGCACGATGAGCTGAGTTGATTAAGCTGTCCGTCTGTCTGGATCAACAGCTTCTCCTCCGAGACCCTTAAAGCACCAGATCTGAAATTTTGCACCCAGGCTTCATTTTGCTGCATACATTGTATATCTCGGAATCATCCCGATCGGATGACTATATCATATAGCTCCTATAAGAACGATCGATCGAGAATAGAGTTAAACTTCCATAACTTTGTAGTTTTTCAATCAAATATTACAAAATTTGTTGTTTATGAGTTTAGTATACTTTCTGACATATCCACTAAGTTTTATCAGAATTGGTTGACTATATCATATAGCACCAATAGAAACGATCGGTCAAGAATATCGTTTTAGAGTAAAAACTTGGGTGTTTTTAAAGCGATTGTTATATCGAAATTTGGTATTTGGAAGCTTAGTATATCTTAAAATTCCTGTGCTGAGTTTCAGCCAAATCGGTTGACTATATGCTATAGCTCCTATAGGAACAATCACACCAAAAATTTTTTTTGTTGGATTACTTTTTTCCCTCAAGCTACAAACTTTTAATATTTGTTTAACATGTTTTATATGCTTTCTAATTAGTTTGCCACATTATAAATATGTAATTGTTAAATAACAGTTTGCAAGAGTATACGAACTTCGTCACGGCCGAAGTTAGCCCATCCTTCTAGATTTTTTTTCGATTTATTTCCAGAAATTCGAGATCAAAACAGATAAAGATTTAGCTGTGACACAATTGAATCTGATACATTTCATAGTGAAAGCAGTTTTGCGATAATGGTCGAGGTGACTTTGTTCCCGGGTATGGTTGTGGTAGCTACTTAAATAATACCAATCAATTCCCCAACGGCTTGCGTTATTTATAGTCCGGTCCTAATGATGGTCATTCGACATTAAAGCGTTTTTTTGCTCAGCATTTTCGCTTATCTCATATTTATTGTCATAGTTTTTTTTAATTTACGTCAAATAAAATGTAAAATTTTTACAACAAAAATTAAGGTCCAAAATAAAGCATGTGGAAATACGCCTAAATTAAAATCTACTAAAATTCTTGTTTTTGAAGTAAGAGCAAGATATAATTGTGATATCTGCACCTATGTATTATATGTAAGCATATAAATGTTGTATGTGAGTATGTTAACGCTTCATATAACCTCCATCTATAGAAAAAAAAGCAGTTCTTTTTAATCTTCCATCTGTGTCTGTAATGAGCGACGGGTACCTATAAATAACAAATATTTTTTGAAAATGCGACATTTTTTGAATAACTTGCAACTTTCCACCTTTTTCTTTGTGCTTTCGTTCTTTGTTACCGCCACGATTAACCCCGATGCCGCGTTGTTTACCACTTGGATTGCACTTTTTATAAACCCTGCGTACAGAATCGCAGCTTTGCTCGCTACTTCCAGTTTGACCATCCACGGGTTTCAGTTTATCTTCACGTATTATTTGTCCGCCATTGCAGTCTGACCAAGAGCCTTTCTCATAACGACAGTCTGCAAAAAACAAAAAAAAACTTCAGAAAATTGAATATTCCAATATTCTATTGACGGAATCTAGTTATTACATTCCTACACATTTCACGAAATTCAATTTTCCATTTGATTTAAATTACAAGTACTGTCTGCTGCGTTATGTTAGTTTTCTTAATGATTTCTAAACATGATTTTCAACATAAAACGCACCTTTCTTGCACTTTTTCTGAATGGTTCGAGTAGGAAGACAATTTGCTTCGCCTTTCTTGAGAGATAGAGTCCGCGTGCGCATGTTTGTTAAGCTATTGCAGTCTGACCACACACTCTTTGCGTATCGACAGGTAGACACTAGGAGGAAAAAAATGGGATAGATAAAAATCATGGATATGCATAAACAAAAATTGGATATGTATGCATGTATTTAGTTAACAGCGTTCTAGATTTATCAATTTAAATGTAAAAACAAGAGCAGTTAAATAACAACGGTTTTTAATTTACTATACGCACGAAAGTATGCCAAAATTTAGTTCCTCACCTTTGCCATTTTCAGAGGTCTTCACATTGGGTTCTGACCACTTTCCGATACCATCCAGTTGTTGCTGGTGCTGCTGTTGTTGTTTCATCTTTTGACGATTATGCTGTGAGTTATCGTTATTATTACCGCTTTGCTTCTTAAACCCTAACTTACGCCCCCCTGATAATTCGCCAGCATGCAGCAAATGGTCATGAGCCTTATTTGATTTTTTATTATTTCTGCCCCGTTTGTTGTCTCTACTAGCCGTAGGTGCAGGCGTACCAGGGACTGACTGATCAACAACAGTGGCTACTCCACGTGGCTCACGCTCAAGAACCAGACCTGAACGAGTCTTCATTATCAGACGGGCGCTATTGAAGGACGCTTTTTTATCATGCTCTTCGCCATAAATCAATTTTGCCGGCACGAAAATTACCAACAAAATCAACGAAAACTGAAGGACAGCCATTGCGGAGATGGGTGAGATTTAATTGTTTTTTAAAGAACCCTGCAATAAAATTAGACAAAATAGTATATATGTATGTTATGTACATACATATGTATGTATGTATGTATGTATATACATATCAAATTATAAAACTCAGGTTGACATTTCTGTTATTTAATTATTGAATTTTAGAATTATTACAACATTATTAAAAACAAATTTCGGTTGCTTCAAGTGAACACATCTGGCTGGCATATGACCATATGCACCAACAAACATACATACATTCACACTTATGATTGTATGTATATGTACATATATACATGAGTCACGGTTATTTTATTCTTTTCGGTTTATACAATTTAAGGAACATTTGTCAAGTATTTAATTAAACTCACAGCTACATAAAAACATATCAGTTTTACAACTGCCAATGCTTAAATCGTTAGTATAACTACTCAAGAATATTTAGTTCAAACTTTAAAGGTTAGTTCGCAATATTTCCGATGTTATAAGCACTTAGGTGACCGCCCGTCAGTTCGGCACCATAGCGCTCATTTTACTCTAAACGCATTTTTTTCGAATCGAGTTTTTTAAACTGGTGGGAATTCAAGTTAAACTAGAAGGATGGGCTAACTTCGGCCGTGCCGAAGTTCGTATACCCTTGCAAACTGTTATTTAACAATTTAAATATATACACATTTAAAATGTGACAAAATCATTAGAAAGAATATAAAACAAGTCAAACCTACATTAAATGTTTGTAGCATGGGAAAAAAAAGGATTTCGAAAAAAAAAATTTTTTTGGCCCGATTGTTCCTATGGGAGCTATAGCATATAGATGACCGATTTGTCTGAAACTTAGCACATTTCTATATATACTAAACTTCCAAAAACCAAGTTTCGTGACAATCGCTTTCAAAACACCCAAGTTATTGCTCTAAGACTATATTCTTGACCGATTGTTCCTATGGGAGCTATATGATATAGTCAACCGATTCTGATCAAACTTGGTGGATTTGTTTAAAGGTGTATTAAACTTATGAACCCCTCATTTCGTAATAATTGATTGAAAAACAACAAAGTTATTGAAGTTTAATTCTATTCTTGACCGATCGTTCCTATGGGAGCTATATGATATAGTCATCCGATCGGGATGATTCCGAGATATACAATGCCTGCAGCAAAAAGAAGCCTGAGTGCAAAATTTCAGCTCTGTAGCTTTAAGGGTCTCGGAGGAGAAGCTGTTGATCCAGACAGACGGACAGACGGACAGAAGGACAGACGGACAGACGGACATGGCTATATCAACTCAGCTGGTCGTGCTGATCAAGAATATATATACTTTATATAGTCGGAAACGCTTCCTTCTGTGCGTTGCAAACTTTTGACCAAAATTAATATACCCTTGCAAGGGTATAAAAAGTTATCGTCCAATCGTTCTGAAATTTTTTCGTTTTTTTCTTTATTCAATTCTCAAGTATATGAACCAAAATAGATGGAAAAAAAAGAAACTTTGTGTTCAAGCTCCTCAAAAACATGCAATATTTAATATTTTTTTATCAGTGTTAGTTTCATATTCTTAAAAAATATGTTAAAAAAAAAACATTTATGATGATTTCGGAGAAAAATAGCAATTTCAGG
Source organism: Drosophila austrosaltans (assembly GCA_035045865.1). Classification (NCBI taxonomy): domain Eukaryota; kingdom Metazoa; phylum Arthropoda; class Insecta; order Diptera; family Drosophilidae; genus Drosophila; species Drosophila austrosaltans. The sequence goes on along the minus strand of JAWNOQ010000207.1, from coordinate 49,386 downwards.
AATTCCCACCAACAAGTCACCCGGATGGCGATCGTCCATGGACAGCACGTTCTCACACCACTATTTCCGGCGGAAATAGCTTAAAAAACTTTTAAGTGTACATAAAAATATAAATAAAGTATACTCCAAAGTTTAACAATTTTTGATTATTCCTTCTTGGTTAAAAAAAAAATTCTCCAAAAACACTGGAATTTCAGTCTCTTGAACTCGTTACTTCTTAACCTTAGTGAAAAAAACACTAGAAGTAACGATTGTATGTACATTCGCATATGTATACAGTTACATACCTACATAAATATGTATGTATGTACATATTTATGTATGTATAATGCCAGTTGTTGATTTCATGAAACACCTCGATTTTACCGAAATTTTAAGTATTCATAAAATTTACGGGCAAAATTGGACAAATTGTTGGGAAACCATTGCTATGTACATATGTATGTATGTACATTGTTTGCAAATAAAATTTCCTCGTTTATCGGATAATTCGACATATGTATGTACATATATACATATGTATATACAGACATACTTACATACATATGTATACTGGAGCCCCCGAACGTTATACACACTTACATACATACATGTGTATGTATGCATGAATGCTTCTTCTCACAGACTGCAAAGTTAAAAAATATTTAGGCAAAAGTTTCAGATATTCAAACAAGTTTAAGTTCAACAATACTAGACAATAATTTTTCATCTTCAGCGACTGCTATTCAATGGACAACTGTTTGTTGTGCTCGCACATTTCCTCACAAAAATAACAATAATAATCGGACACGAGAAACTCACTCAAACACAAAATATTCATATATATATGTACATATGAATATGTACATAACAATCTCCAGCAATAAGATATTTGTAGATGTGGCTGCTAAATACAAAATCTTGCGATCGAAACAGTCTCATCGAACACTCCAGATCCAGAGCTGCAGCGAAACTGGACTGGTGCCAACAAAGAAGAAGGCAACGACATCAGCACTAGTAACCACTACGTCCCACTGTGGAAAAAATATCTCTCTTTCCCTACAAAAAAACACATGCAGGAACATTTCTTTCTAAATTGTGAGTCTGTTGCTTAACTTTTAAATTGCTAGGAATAATTATTTATTATAGTAAAACAACTTTATAAATACTTTATACTAGTTTAATTTAATTGGCTTTACAAATGTTGGATTTTCAATTTTATTTCAAAATCTCAAATGATTTTTTGGCTTATGTGAAATTTCTTCCACTGTGCGACAACAGGAACATTTGGAAAGTAGAGGGGGCGAAAGTGAAGGGGGCGATGTACATATACAAAACGAAAATACATATGTACTAACAATGCATAGATATGTACATATATTGTATATATATATATAAATATATATATATGTGCCTATATTTATGAATGTGTGTTCCATGGTTTATGAACTGGAAGAACCACTAACTATTGTGTAACTTGTGGCCATCGTTTACATTAACCTTCTTTTACTGATCATATCATTAATCATTTTATCGGTGTAAATTATCTTTGAGTATGAAGGCACATGCTTACATATGCTCATATGTACATATGTATGTAAAAATTTTTTTTTGGTTATATAAATATACTTAAATATGTCCATATGTGTGTTCGCTGCACAAATGCACATGCATATGTACATATGTATGTATGTATAAGCATAAACAGAAAAGTGCTACATTCGTATGTTTGTATGTGTGTATGTACATATATACACATACATATGTATGTACACTTCTCTCACCCAATTCCATTTCATTCCAATATCTTGTGCTCTACCAGAACAAGTTTTGAGCAAATCCGCACGAATGGAATTTACACTGAATAAAAACAAAATAAAATTCGACCAAACAGAGTAAGCAAGTTACATATGTATATGTATGTATGTACATATGTACATATATACAAACATATCTTCTACTAAGTAGACGTGCACCTTAAATTAAGTTTTGAGAGCACATCAACAAGTAGTCGACAATTTTTACTCTTCGAGATCTCAGTGTTTATACTGACGGACAAATGGACATACATATGTACATTCATACATACATACATATCTCAACCTGTTATTAGAGCTGATCAACAATACATAACAAAATATACACTCTTATGTATTTACATATGTACATACAAATGTCTATACATACATATGTACATACATAGATACCAATTTTAATAACATCGTTTTTAAAAAAACTAACATTTTCGTTGTTTTGTTTCTGTTGTTGCGCCTGTGCTGTATTTAGAGATACAAATAATTTTCACGCTCACAATAACCCCCAGTGCGCACGTGTCCTGCATGGACGAGTAAAATCCTTTTTGAATAAAAAAGTATATTAATATCGACAAAGTGTGCCTTTGCATATATGTACGTATGTACATACATACATATGTACATATATACATAGTTATTGGACCTGATGGCGATAGCTTCATAGTTATACGGGACACGCTAATGGAGCATTGACTTGGAAAAGATGCCATCTTCTTACATACAAATGTACATATGTACATACATAAATGCATACATATGTCCATATTGACGCAGCAGTTTACTCAGTATTGAGTACGGTTTGTTCCTTACATCATTACATATATAAGTACATACATACGTATATATGTATATGTTTACATATGTACAGTACATATTTATGCATGTTTGAACCTACGTATTTACTAAAATATTGTTTAGTTTTGCCGGAAGCAATACCTAAAAAAAATTTACATGGAATCACAAGCTCATATTGTTTTAAAGTAGTAGACATACATACATACATATGTACTTAAGTATCCCGAAAAAATAACACATGTACATATCTAAATACATATGTATGTATACATATATGTATGTGTGTAGCACACCTACATAAATAACACAGTACAGTATCCGGGAAATATTTTAAATTTATTTGACAGCCTTTTTTAACTCTATCGCTTGTCATTATAACCTCCAGTTATGTAAGTTCTGTGGAAAAAGGAAAACTCCTCAAAATTTAATTAAGATTTGAAAAAAATTCAAATATGCGTAATGAATTTATGTTCACAGCAGTAAAAGGTTTATACTCCTAATGTTTCTAGTGTACCGCTTTATTACAAAATGCCGATGGTTTCGTGATCAATATATGTAAGTATTAAAGAGCTTATTTTCCTGATGTGAAATACTTTTTTGTAATTGCGTTGCAAATTTATGTATGTATATGTATGTATGTATATGTAAATACTTACCGGTTCCAAATATATGTACATATTTAGAGTAATGCTTGGTACTTTGTTTATCCACAAGCTTTTGAATGGACAAATACACTGTACTAATTTGCTCAATCAGGTCAATCTATCTGTTCCTTGAAGACTAACCCGAAATTATGTCCCTTTATCTTTAACACGCTGTACTTCTAACTATTCTTTGTGTGAACCTTTTCGAGTTCTCTGTTCCGACTGCAACAGCCTTTATTCTGTAATCGGATCAGAGTTCTCAATATCTATCCTGAAAACTTGTATTTTAAGTTATCTATCCAGTAGTTAGTCTTAATTTTTATTTTAGTCGTCGTCCGTTGTCCAAGCGACTTCGTTTTTGCATGCTGTCTGCTAGGGTTCGCGCGTAACAGGCATTGTCCTGGTATCGCTTGGGCCACTTGAACGTACTGCGCATTGTACGTGTCAACGTCCAGAAGATACCTAGCGGTTCCTGTTGCCATTTTTTTCTACTGAAACCTATCCGAGGCTTTTAAAGGAGTGTAAACAAATCTAGGATAAATTTAAGTATCTGAACAGCAAAAGCAATAAGAAAATGTGGTGTGGTCAAGTATATACATACATACATATGTACATATTTTGATAAAGTTTATGCGTGCTGTTATGGCCCAAATATTAATTTTATTTGTTATTGTTATCATTATTTTTTTTTTCTTTTATCAAAGATCAGTTGTTTTCTGTATTTTATATATCCTTGCAAAAGGTATACCAGTAAATCTGTTAAAAAAAACCTAAGGAATGCAAAAAATAAGGTGTAATACAATATGTTTTAAACCGAAAGCCCGCATTTGCTTTACTAAATCAGATAACAACTACCTCTAAAATATAGTCCTTTGGTAGCTTGTACACCCATTTAGAAGCATAAAAGTGGGAAAAATAAAAAATATGTACGTGGATATAGACGGTTAATGTGAACATTGGAATACCGAAGTTAGTTTTCAAGACCCCTTATATAGTTTGAGTATTTGTTTGTATATTTGAATAGAAAGACTTTCAGTTAAATACGTTTTATTGCCACTTTACGGTAGAGTGGAGTTGTTCTTCTTCTAGTTGTTGTTATGTTTTTACGAGTATTATCGAATATGAGTATTGTGTAGAAACTGCTTACATGCAAATACATTAAGTCGTAATTAACATTCTAATTTTAAAGTTCCTTTTGTTTATTTTGCTTGAATTTTCGTTAATTTTTTTTTTTTATTAAAAAGACAAATCATGGTCTTGTTTGGTAAAATTATTGAACTATATATATGTTATATATATATCAGCTAGACCAACTGCTTAGTAGTACCACACTTCATCTGTTTATGTAGAATACAATAAATTTTTGTTTCCGATGGTAATTTCCTAGAATATCAGTTGATATTTCCAAAAAAATGTATGGGGGAGTTACGGATGTGTATTTTGAGATACGCATGTATATGTATATGTATGATTAAGTATAATTATGAATATCAATTGTATCCAATGAAGTTAAAGGTTATGTATATGATTTTTTTTTTTTCAAATGTAATTTAAAATGCCAATTGCATAAAAGGAGCAGCTACGAAAGCATGCCGAACTTCCTATCCTCGTCGAGTCCGCTTTTACTTCCGTTTAAGTACATTAATACTTTTGTATTATTTTTACAATATTTACACTAAGTGTTTTTTTTTACCAACTTGATACGGAGTTTTTTTTTTATTTTCTTCCCATTTTTTAATCGTCCTCTGATTTTATTGAGATCAAATACAGAAGCTGATATTTATGTTCACTACAAAACTGACATAAACTCGCTTGATATTGGTGTTGGTTTTCATGAAGTGTTGTATATTTTATGTAAAATTTAAGAACAACGTGCTAGTTTCATGGAAAGGTTTTGACTTTTAATTGTTTGACAATTTAACGGTTCTTGGTTTCAATTTGGCAACCGCCCATTTTGAATATTTATAATTCGATTAATTGTTTATATGTAAGTGTTGTATGGTATTAGGAAATATAGAACTAAATAAAATGGTATGGGTATGTAAATATGATTAAGTGTATTTTTAGTTTTGGCATTAATATGTATGTATTATGTTGATTATTTTCCATAAAATGGTTAATGGCCATTTTCTATAAAATTGGTATAGCATTTGCATGGAAACCAATCTACAACACTTAATGGAATCTTTTAATATTTTGTGTTTCGCGTTTTACCTTTTGTCTTGTTGCTTATCATGTGTATGCGTATTTTGAATCTGTGTCTTAAACAAAAAAATTGATTAATTTGAAAATATTGGGTTTTCGGGATATAAACAAACTGTTGGGTATACGAATGCATCGAGTATTAATAGGTTAATTAAACACGTCCTTTGCGAGCAGCTGGTAAAAAAAAAAGCAAAATAGAATAATTTAAAACTTTTTCAAAATTTAAAAACCTATTCAAATGAATTTTCTCTTAATAAGTTGTAAAATCATTTATCGAAAGGAGAACACATATTTTTTATTTTACTTTTTACCTTTGTCCTTATTTTTACGCTGCTCCTTGGCACTCTTATCCTTGGACTTTCCAGGCTTGCAGTTCTTTTTAATAATACGAGTTGCTTCACAAGACGGATCGCTGCTCGCCTTCAACTTATCAGCGCGAGTCATTTGTCCAGTTGCGCAATCAGACCAGGAGCCTTTCTCGTAACGACAAGCTTTAAAGTGGAGGATAATTATGAAACAATTATAGCTCAAAAATTCATTTGCAAAACCTACCTTTTTTACATTTCTTTTGAATGGTGCGTGTCTGATCACAAGCTGGATCACCCTTTTTCAACGTCAATGTCCTAGATCGTGTATTAGTCTTCGTGTCACACTCAGTCCATGGATTCTTTCCGTAACGGCATGACAACCCGTCATTTTTTGTCCCGCGTTCATTGCGTATCAATACTTCGTGATCATCTTCCTCCCAAACCTCGCCTTGAATAGCTGTTGTAGGCAGCGTATGCTCAGAAACGGGCAGAGCTAATGGAGTCTCTAACCCCTCTGTAGTTGCCAAAACCTCCTTGCTGCACAAAATGGCGGACCATGTTACAAATGTGGCCAATAAAATTGCGATGCAATTGTTTCTCATGGTATACCTATGTCTGGGAAAACAATTAAAAGATACTATAAAAACCGACTGTAACAAAACCTAGTCAAAACATAAAAATAATATAAAAGCAGATACCAACGGATACCAATTTTTATTTGTATATGTTTATGCTTTTACCCGTGTGTATTTCTTACACCTAAAAAAAATGAAAGCATACATACAATGTAAATGCAAGAAAAAAGAATCACAAAGCGGAAAACTGATGGTTAAACTATGTATGTATAAATAAATAAGGTGCTCACGTATACATAACTTTCTATATGTGTATATATGTATGTACATATGTATATCAATTCATGTAGACGCATCAAAAGAGGAAGGTACATATGTACACTCATATTTATACATACAATACATTTGTCTGCGGAATAGAGACACAGTTTTAGGTCCGGAGAATTGTAATTATTTTACTGCAACCGCATACTGTCCTGCCTAACTGTGTATAAGTATAAACATACTTATGTACATATGTATCTATCTACAAACATACATACATGTATGCTTTACTTTCCGTTATACAACAAGACCACGCCACACACCTACAATTGCAACCGGAAATTTTAAAGGCAGCTTTGTCTTATGTATGCAGTTTGTGCGCATTTGCATTTACAATTTTTAAGTTTTCTTAGTGGGTAAGGATCGAAACCCTTGTGTCATGGTTACGATATATATATGTACATATGTATGTATGTATGCTTGGGAGACAATCTATTTATGTGTGTATATAAGAAAACAAAAAATCGAATTGAGTTGCTGTTTAAAAAGCCAAGGCACCACCATTTTGAGATAGACTTCTCCCTGTAATGCAAAATGTTTTTGGAAAAGTCTAGAAGCTGCAGTAAAACTAGTCTTTTAATTATTAAATACGCGAGAAGCTTAAAAAGATCATAATCCTTACCTTTCACTTATAGTGCGTAGCAATTATCCTGAATGAAAAAGTTTTCTATACACAGCAGAAAAAAAAAAACAAATATAAATGAATTGAATTCAAAATTCATCACTTTTTAAATGATTAAATTTTTTTATCAATGTAAAGAAATTGTTTTTATCCGGATTTCATGCAACCAAATCACGACGCAAATAGAAAAAAACTAACCGATATACACACAAAAACTCTGTGGCACACACGCACACAACTTCAGGGATGTGACTGAGACACTTCAGATGGAGATATAGGCAATGCACCGGATGACGGTAAGAGTGGCTGGCTTTAGATTTTATCAACTGTTCTCGTTGCGCGACTCTTTAAAACTGAATGACTAGAAATTTGGTGAGCTGCAAAAAAGGCCACGTATACAATATATCCTGTAGGAATTTTATTCTCTTTTTTCTCTCTCGGGCTCCGAGAGAATGCGCAGCATTGCAAAAATTTTTGATTGAGCTGCGCATGTTCCACAAATAAATAGTCAACATTCCATTTTTGTTGCATTCGCTTTAAGTACTGCTGTTATGTCCTGTTTCCTGTTCTGTCGGCGGTCATGGAGATAAATTGAATGAGCATTTTTCTCATTTTATTTGTCTGCAATATTAGGCATATATAGTACTACCTTACAAAGAATTAAAAAGAAACAATTTTTGACTGTGGATAATCTTTTTCAACTTATTATCAATTGTACTTGTAGCTTAACTTGACTCCTCTTTGAGCTTCTATTGGCGTTTTGCCTACTTACGTATACATACAAACGTACACATGAATATACATACATACACGTTGAAACCCATTCTCATCCCATAGTTTTATAATTTTTTTAGTTTTTAGTTTTTTAGTATGATTAACGATATTATTAAACTTTACAATCTGGCTATTGCCGGAGCTTCCAGACTACTTATGACTTTGTGGAACAAAATATTGTATGTACTTACATACATACATACATACATACATATGTATTGTTTGATTAGTCACCATTAGTAGTTCAATATAAATTTTTTTGCTAGACAAATGCGTACTAGACTGCCTAGAAACATACTTCTACATATGTATGCTTTTGTCGCTTTAATTGCATTGCGTCAGCTTACCGGCAAACGGCGCTACATCAACTTATAGGCGTTATTGCAATTGTAATTAATTCACCTGGTCAGACTGACGACAGACAGCTACGCTGTACGGACACGCCACACCCAGAAGATATCTATACCTACCTGCCTATTGAATAGTGTAGTTTCGTTCGCTAATCTTTAATTCGGCGCTCAGAGTATTATCCCTTAAAATATATATAACCACGATTACTTACAATAGTAGGTGTTCACTCTTACCTGTGACACAGTTAAACTACCAAGTATTTCAATTTACCTTTTAGATAAATAAGTGGCATAGGAAATTTACGGCAACTGTTAAAAAAAGCAGCTTAACTTAAACACAAATATGCCCCTTTACCCCATTGTTATAGGGTATAGAAAAAGCTAAAAATATATTTTATTACTCACCAAATATAAATTTAGCTACAACAAATATTTTATATGACGGTTAAAATTAACAACTGAGCAAAATTTGTACAGAACTTGTTTCATTGATTAAATTAAAACAATTTATGATTTTGTTTAAAATTATATTTTAAACATAAAATGAAAAGAGAGGTATAGCTTTTGAAATAGAAAGAGATGAAACTATTAGTTTTCTTTTACTCAGGGGCGGAAAATTAAACGAGATGCATCAAAAGCATTGTGAAAGTGAGATACAATAAAATTTGTTAAGTATTCCTATGTAGTTTATAAAAAAAAAGAAATTGTAAACAATTCTTTATGTTTTGTGGTATTAAGTGTTTAGCAATAAGATGTATGCATATACATATGTATGTATGTGCACACATTTTTTTCCAAATGGTAGTCATTAAAATGTTATTTTGTTGTTATAACTGTTCCTACAGAAAAATTAAAAATCATGATCAGTAGCAAGAACCAACGACCTTAAAAGTTCCAACTACAAAAGTGTTTTAATCAGTAGTACCAATTTTAATGTGTGTTAATAATTAATTTAATATATTGTACAGCTTTAAGCTTTTTTGCAATTCCGTGGTAAACCTAGTTCAGCTCATTGTATCAGACGGTTCTGCATTATTTTGCTTCTCTTTTTTTCTGTGCAGCGAGTTGTTAATTTAGTTAGTTATATGCACCTGCCCGACATTAAAGATTTCCGCTTAGCAGCGCTTCCGTCCCGACCGTGGCAAAAGGTTTAGACAACAACAACATTAACAGAGTCACCATCGAATTCAGATCAAGTGGAAGTTCCAGTTAGTTGAACAAATAACAAAGCTAAAGCTTATTGTTATTTAGAGACTATTGTCATGGCAACCATCGCAGCAGACCAGCGATATGGAGAGCACATCAACGGTAGCACATAAGCTCCCTGGCGATTATCAGTTGTGGGATTGCTGGTTTCAAGCACTGTCGCAAAGACAGCAACATTGTGCCATTTGTATCTGTTTTTTTTTTTTAATTTTTCTTTGATTTTGCTGCTAGAGCGGGATTTTTTGCACTCGTCAAAAAGAAATTAAAACAAACATATAAATACATACAAAAAAATACAATGGTTTACCTAGCATGCAGAATGGCATCGGAAATTTCGCTGGTGCTGCTCCTTTTCTGCGTTGTTTCGCTCTCTTTGCCGTTATTAGAGAATGTTGTAGCTTGCAAGGCTATTGATAACTGCGATCCTTTCCAGCCAATCTGTGCAACCTACACAAATGAGCACCAATTCTTCTACAGTCACTGTGATATGATCCGTGAGATATGCCTTACTGGTAAAAGTGAGTATTTATTGGTGATTACCTTAGTCGAAGACAGCTCCATTGTTATTTTGTCTATCTTCAGATTGGAAAAATGACTACTTTAGCCATTGCAATGTCAACAAGCTATAGTGGGACTGTGTTACTTATTATCTTTTGCTACGACCCGATATTCCCTACAGAGTCCTCATTTACAAGACTGATATTGTCGGTAGTTTACGATTACTTCAATTAGTGCTGATTTTTGTGTGTCTAGTAGCTTTGACTGTGCATTTATATAAATAATCTAGCAGATTAATAAACAATTGCATGTACAAATGTGAACTTAAAATATGTGTACTCAATAGCGTTATTTATTATATTACTGTATAATCTGATGAATTCACTGCTGGATTTTTAGGAGTTTCTGTTTCTGCTTTTAGTTTGTTTGCCAAATCTGCTAATTTTTCCCGGCGAAATTGTTTTCGCGCCTCGTCAAGCAGCACGTTGTGCAAAAGATTGCGATTTTGTGTGTGATCGGCCAATAATGAGGGGTACGGGTTACCACGAAGTTCCAATATTGACTTTTTATAGTACATTCCCGGATAATCACGTGGAGCTTTATACATGCCAGTGTAAGACACATTATAATTTGCATACCGAGGTACCAGCACTTTGAATAGCTTATGCACTAGCTGCTTCTCCAGCAACCAATAGTCAGCTAACTCCATGGTCGCCTTGTGTCGGTCACCATGGCGTATGGCGTTCGAAATAAGCTGCAGGGATTTATTAGTACATAGATATATAATTGGTTGACTGTTTATCTTTGCAGAGAACTTACCAGTTCGGCGTAACCACGGGTTTCATCTGCCCGGTTATAATAAAGCTCAATGCGTTCATGTTTTACTAGCGCTGTCACAGTTTTGCGTAACTTCAGCAAGCGCCCTTCTGGACCGTTCGGATTCTTCAAATTGCGTTTATTCGGCCGCACAGCAATGCGAAGCTGCGATATTAATTTACTAACGTCGGCTTGATTCATTTCTTTTTACGAAGTTTTTTAAAATCTATTCACGTAATGACAAGTGCACCACGCATGAGGGACCAACAGCTGACAATATCTGCATGAATTATCAACACTAAGAATGTCATCCTAGTATTCTTCACAATTTTGAATTTTTCAACACTGAAGGTGAACGAGTAGTGTCAAAATCAGTGATGGGATACCTGCTTCGAAATGCAAAGCTAATATAATTGGATTTAGCGTTTGCGCCTCTCTATTCAAGAGAACTCTGCAGAAGTTTGCTAGATTGCCTTTTATTTTCTTGTTTATAGTTTCTATGATATGTGTTGCAATATTCCTTGACGAATCAATGACTCAACCTGTGCCCTTGGTAAATAGTGTTGGCTGTTCTTCTTGAGGTGTATTACTTCTCCATCATCCAATTCGAATTTACCATAATCCTCGATGCAACGCACTTCAATATAAAGCGATTTGGGTGGTCGTAAATTGCTGGTAAGATCAATGCCTATAGTACGCATATAGGCAGCAAGAGATTTGGAATAGTTGTTGAATAACTGCACTTCAGGCTCACAGAGTGCATGCTTAATGTCATCTGGAATAATGGGACCAAACTCCCAGCGGAGTGCTTTGATGCGGCGGCAGCGTTCATAAAGATAAGCAAGCAGGCAACGTTTGTTTCGTTGCAATGCCGCGTGTCTATAATGCAACAGTGTATAGCTGGACACTTGACCCTGTTCCTGGGCCTGGGCCACGTTTTCCTCGAAAATGGCCTTGATCTCCTCTAACACCTGACGCAAGCGGTCATCGTCAAACGGGGGAATAGTTTGAGAAGAACGTTCGAGATCTTTGAGCAGATCGAAAGCCTTGTCACCAAACATATCAGATTTGTTTTGTGTTGTTTTCCACTTGATTTTCGTTCGTTCTGCAAAAATGAATTCTTTGGCTGAGAAAAATTTGTATGTTTCCCGCTAAATCAGGCCAAGCAAACAACACTGTTAAACTTAGCATTGCTTATTACGATACTGGTTAACTTAATTGTGCTCGCAAATGATGCTGTTAAATATATCGTTATTGACATTATTTATCGACATTTTCGCCCATCTCTAAAGTGAAAATTTGAGCAGAAGAGATTGAATTGTTGTTGTGTGCGGTGGTGCGTTCGTTTCCATACTCAATTAACTTAATTAAGTTAAAAGCAGTGTTAGGCGCACTTTAAAACAACGAAACACGAGGAAAGGAACTTAACCATCTTGCTAAAGCCACGGCCATAAACGCACCCGCATTTGAACGAGAAAATGGCAACAGCTAACTCTGCCGCGACAGCAGCTGCCGGAGCAGCAAAAGAGGCGCCGCCAGCGGCAGCCGCCACTGCGAAGACATTATCCGGCGTTGTAAAACAAGTAAGTCGGTTCTTCGATTCGGTCGGTCGCGAATGTCAAGTGTTGCAATAATCTTTAGTTTTTAATTGAAATGGGGGGATATGTGGGCAAAATGTTAATGACATACGAGAATATGTAGTATTATCATAAGCGTGGCAAAGGCAGCTGCGACAGCGAGTTAAAGTCGAGTGCAACTCTGTGTGCATGACACGTAGCACACGCTGGCGCACAAAGAAGAAATGAAAGTTATCGAAGGTGCCAGCTTGGCAGATTTTCTTAGTTGATGGGGCTCACGCTCCATTCACTTGTACATGTATGATGTACAAATCTTTGTATACGTGTATGGGTGTGTTGTTGTATAGAATGACAACGTCATCATTTACCGGCATTATTCTTTTATTTCTTAGCCTTAGCTCTCAAGTTTTGTGACGAAATATGCATATGCATGTAAATATGTTCAATGTGACTTGTTTCGTTTTTGGTTCGTTCGTTTCTAACCTCGTATATCCATTAAATACATTTTTTATACCCTTGTTTTGTGTTATATTTTGTCTATATGAGCAAAAACATTATTTTAATGAAAACTTATTAAGTTGCTTCAACCACTTGTAAAAGATCTTTTTTTTTCTTCAAATTTTTCTGGGTTGTACAGTTTGAATTTTTCTGCAATAAGATATTGACAAATTGGGGGTATACTGCTTAACGTTAATACTTATCAGCCTCCGGCTCCAGAGATAAGAGATTTAGAAATGATGACGTTGGCATGCAACACGTATTAGGAAAGCAATTCGATTTCTATGGTTATAAATGGGATAAACCTGTTGAATTTATACAACACCCCGCCGAGCAAAAATATTCATACATATGTGGATGTATACGTAATATCAAACATGACATGCTTTCTTTCAGTAATCTGGAGGAGTTTTGTTTGTATATACACACACTGAAGTGCATGTATCTCTTGTTTCCGTTAAATCCGCTGCATTTATATCTATTGCAACCCTGTATCTGCCCACTGGCGCCATCTATGTATATTATCATTCAGCTCAGCATGTGCCCCAGGCACGTGTTCGTATATTTCATTTGAATTTTAACCTCATTTTAGTCACTGGGACTGTAATTAAATTCACTAAACTATCGCTCCTTACAATTTAAATCTCTTTCCAAGGTACTCTCTGGAGATACGGTTGTTATACGCGCTACCAAAGGTGCTCCACCCCCGGAGAAACAAATCACCTTCTCTCATGTCTTGGCACCTAAATTGGCTCGTCGTCCAGGCGCTGGAGGCGATGAAACGAAGGATGAACCCTGGGCTTGGGAGTCGAGGGAATTCTTACGTAAGAAGTTAATCGGCGCTGAGGTGACCTTCACTTTTGACAAACCCGCCAATTCTAACCGTGAATACGGTTTCGTATGGTTGGGCAAAGACAAGGAGACAGGCGAAAATGTTGTAGAGTCGATTGTACGCGAAGGTCTTGTCTCTGTACGGCGTGAGGGACGACCAACAGCCGAACAGCAAACACTTATTGAATTGGAAGATCAGGCTCGTGCTGCTGGACGTGGCAAATGGTCGCATAATGTCAATGCCATTGACAAGATACGCAATATTAAGTGGGCTCACGAAAATCCAGTCCATATAGTGGAAATATATGACGGAAAACCGGTGAAAGCTATTATTGAGCATGTGCGCGATGGATCCACTGTACGTGCCTTTTTGCTTCCCGAATTCCACTACATCACCTTAATGATATCGGGCATCCGCTGCCCAGGTGTCAAGCTAGATGCCGATGGTAAGCCCGACCTTACCGTCAAGGTCCCCTTCGCCGACGAGGCACGCTACTATGTGGAGACGCGCTTATTACAGCGTGATGTAGAAATCCGGCTTGAATCAGTAAACAATTCCAATTTTATTGGCACCATTTTGTATCCCAAGGGAAATATTGCTGAATCCCTGCTTCGTGAAGGATTAGCCAAATGCGTCGACTGGTCGATGGCCGTAATGAAGACAGGTGAGCGTGATTCAATTATAATTGCTTTTTCATTCTGTATTAATGAGGGACATGTAAATATGTAGGACTATTCTCAAATTTCAACTGGTCAAAAACCTTATTTTTATTTATGACAATTGCAACTAAATCCAAGCATTTTAGACCCTTTGGTAATTGCAAATGGTTTTCACTCGTAGCGCCGTCTGGACCCCAAATCTTTTTGTTGTGCTACTTTGCTGAGTTTTACCGTTTGCTATATTAAAGACGGATTCCAAGAATGTTGTAGCTTTATAAATTAGCTACTCACATTCATTTCACCCCGTCAACATCTTAGCTAAGAACACTATCAAAAAAAATGTATAAATGTATGTTTTGTCATCCGCGGTTTTTTCTTCTGATTTCAATTAGGTGCCGATAAATTGCGTGCGGCAGAACGAATTGCCAAGGAAAAGCGGCTACGCCAATGGCAGGACTATCAGGCAAAGACGCCCGCTTTCAACTCGAAAGAGAAGGACTTTGCTGGTACCGTAGTAGAAGTTTTTAACGGTGATGCGATCAATGTGCGTCTTGCCAATGGTCAAGTAAAAAAGGTCTTTTTCTCATCTATAAGACCACCACGTGATCAGCGGGCTGTTGTCGGCGCCGATGGCGAAGAGATGGTCAAGGCTCCACCGCGCGGGAAAAACTACCGTCCTCTTTATGAAATTCCGCATATGTTTGAAGCCCGTGAATTTTTGCGCAAGAAGCTTATTAACAAGAAGGTTCAGTGTAATCTAGATTACATCTCGCCACCACGTGAAAACTTCCCGGAGAAGTATTGCTATACGGTCCTTATTGGAGGACAGAATGTGGCCGAGGCCATGGTAGCTAAAGGATTGGCAACATGTGTGCGTTATCGCCAGGATGATGACCAAAGGTCATCTGCCTACGATCAGTTGATTGCGGCCGAGCAGCAGGCAATTAAAGGATTAAAAGGACTGTATACCAAGAAGGACAATGCCACGTTGCGTGTCAACGATCTCACTGTCGATCATTCCCGCATAAAGGTTCAGTATCTACCCTCGTGGCAGCGTGCGCTACGCACCGAGGCTATTGTCGAATTTGTTGCCAGTGGGTCTCGTCTGCGTCTATTTGTGCCAAAGGATAGTTGTCTGGTCACGTTCCTACTGGCCGGTATATCGTGTCCACGCTCGTCGCGTCCCGCCCTTAACGGAGTTCCAGCTCAGGAAGGGGAACCTTTTGGGGATGAAGCCCTGACATTCACCAGAGAGCGTGTCCTGCAGCGCGATGTTTCAGTACACATTGATACCACTGACAAAGCAGGCTCTTCAGTTATCGGATGGCTATGGACCGATGGTAATGTCAATCTCTCTGTGGCTCTAGTAGAGGAGGGTTTGGCTGAAGTTCATTTTAGTGCTGAGAAGTCTGAATACTACCGTCTTTTAAAGAGCGCCGAGGATCGCGCCAAAGCCGCTAAGAAAAATATTTGGGCTAATTATGTAGAACAAGTGCCTGAGGAGAAGGTAGTCATCGAAGAAGAAAAAGACGAAAAGGCTCCGGTTGAACGTAAAGTTAACTACGAAAATGTTATTGTCACTGAAATTACAGAGACACTAACATTTTTCGCCCAATCCGTGGAAAATGGTCCCAAGTTAGAGACTCTAATGAGCAAGTTGCATGCAGACTTCCAGGCTAACCCCCCCATTGCCGGTGCTTTCACACCCAAGCGTAATGATCTGGTGGCCGCCCAATTCACTTTAGACAATCAGTGGTATCGCGCCAAGGTGGAACGCATTCAGGGCAGCAACGCCAGTGTTCTTTACATCGACTACGGTAATAAGGAGGTGAGTCTTAGTTTAAAATGATTACAATGCAAGTTCCTTAGATCTGTTTCCGGCTTAAAGCGAAACGCATGAGTCATAAGCTTGCTACATAAATATGTTTCTCCGTCTGACCACACCCATCGGCAGTACGAGTGTAACCAAACTCTACAGCAACATCATGTACGCTCCCAGACCTACATTTGGGATACCTCCATAAAGGCTAATGCAGTAAAATGGATCATATTTTTTGATTCATTTGTGTCTTTGTCCAAAATGCGAGTAAATTTCAATTGTCAAAGTCGAAGACTGTGCTCGTTGCTGGGGGCACTTTAATAAAGCCACGGCGTCCGGTCACGGGAAGCGACAATCTCATAAATATTTTGTAGGCTTTTTTATGCTTACCGTATCCTTTTCATATTCCACAGACCCTGCCTATCAGCCGTTTAGCAGCTTTGCCACATGCCTTCAGCAGCGAAAAGCCGCACGCAACGGAATATGCATTGGCTTTGGTCGCCCTGCCTGCCGACAATGAAGACAAGGATGAAGCTTTACGTGCCTTCTCCGACGATGTATTGAACCACAAGGTGCAGCTGAACATTGAATTGAAGGTTCCTGGAGGTCCAAACTTGGCCACTTTACATGATCCGACTACCAAGACCGATTTTGGCAAGCAATTAGTAGCTGATGGTCTTGTCCTTGCTGAAAAGCGTCGCGAACGCAAATTAAAGGATTTGGTGGATCAATACAGGGCCGCGCAGGAGGCTGCCTTGGCGGCGCATTTGGCCATCTGGAAGTACGGCGATATTACTCAGGATGATGCGCCCGAGTTCCGCTAATTCCGAGTTGGTTCGCAACGTGGAAATGTTTGTCTGCCACATACCCGCCCTTTATACATACAACAACAAGCAACAACTTAATGATTATGAAATTACTAATTCTATCTGCATCTTAAACTACATTGGAAATTAACTGATGATACCTACATTTGAAAAACGGAAACAGAAACGAAGCATACAAGGAGCATAGCATGGAACACATTTTGTATCCTTTAAGCAAACTGGCAAATCGTCGCAAATTTCTTCACTTTTTTTTTTTTTTCTTTGTTTTAAAAACGTAATATAATCCCTTAAACAAAATATACAAAGTAAACGTTAAAAATCTCTAGCCTATAGCCGAAAACTCGATCCAAATTTAAATTTGCTGATTTTTTATGTTACTGTAAAATGTTTTTCGCATTACTGAAATACACAGATATATTAAAATCATTTTTTATATACATATATAAAAATGGTTAAGAACTTTTATTTGCATCTCTCCAGCTCTAACATATCAATCTTATCCATAATAGCATCGATGTTGAGTTCATTGGGTGTATGAAGGGACGCTTTTCTTTCTAATAGAGCCTGCTCAACAGCCAGATGATGGTTGTTTCGTTGGTGAAGCTCACCATCAGAGATGAGACGCTTGTCCGCCATGCCGATAAACCTGTGGTGTGACAATTAAACTTAGTTCTTTATTGGAAGCACTTTCATCTTAACTTACCCCTCTAAAAGGTCTATATCCTTGGCCGTTTTAATGATGACAGATTTTAATTCGTTTAGGCCAGCGGTCTGCTGCATTACGATAAGTTTGTTCTCAATACTGTCTTTTTTCTTTTCATAGTAATTTTCATATAAATTTTTTAAGTCGTACAAGTTTAAATCTTCCTGCAGACCAACACAAAACTCTAGAAGGTCCAATTCAAAGCCGATTAATTCGCAAGGTTCAATGTTCACCAACTTCAATTGAGTTTCGTAGTGTTCAGCCAGGGATTTAAGTGACTTTAGCTCTTCCTGGTACTTTAAATTCTCTAGGAAAATATAGTATTCAAATAGTTGTTATGCTTAAAAACTATTTTAAATTTCGTACCCATAAGTTTTTAAATTCTAGTTTTCACTAGTCGACAAAAAATGTGAAATACAGAAATTTTCTCACTTCTTGCGTTGTTGGGTTTAAATTTATAAATTGAATCAAATTCGACTCTTGGTCGTGGAAGAGGTGGAAAACAGCGTGACCGCGCCGGACCAAACGAGAAATACCAATTAGGTCTCAAAAATATACTATAAAATACTATTTCATATTTTACAAAATACCACTATAAATACCATAACAAATAAATCGCGTGGAAATTCAAATTATAATATGTAATATGTAAAAATAATAAATGACTTATTATATATAGAAAAAATAAGGTTATTCCCATTGCAAAAAATGTTTGTTTTTTATTTCATTTTACAAAATTAATGATATTTCAGTTCAACATAAAACTAAAACATAACAGCACACACCAAGACCTTTGTACACAAACATCAGTCGATTCATCAATGATAATGGAGAACACAGGCCTTCCCGCTGCAGAAACGCACCGTTCCATGCTAGAGATCAGTTGCTCCTTTATCACAGGTACATTGTACGTAAGCGAAGCTGTTTTGGTGCGTTTGCAGTAAAACCTTGCGCAATTGCACTATCGGAAAACGCATGCTTGATCATATCGCTAATATGGTCTATTGCTCTCATTGATATGTTGTGTTCAGCAATGTTCAGCAATCGCTGCAGCGAACATAATTTCTGCCTTTTTGATAGAGGTAGCTAGAGTGTTGTCCGACTCTTTTAAAAACGATTGAATCTGAAAAAAGTTAGTTATTATTTACATATAATTTAAAAGCATATAAAGAACTAACCTTTGATTTTCCACGGAAGTATTTCATATTATCTACTCACAATGTCCGTCTGGCACGCGTTGCAGTGAAAGTTTGAAGATCCAGAGTCGCGCGGGAACCATTTTGTTTTCTTCAAAAAAGTGCAACAACACTTTTGATATTGTCCAAATATGGCAGCTAAGAAAAGCCGCGAAAATATATTTTCTACTACTTTGAAAGCTCGAATAAAAATCAGTGAAAATGCATCAATGCAATTCTTGCTCTTACAAGAGCACCACATGAGGGTGCACACGAAAGTGTATGAAGGGCACTTCAAATGCAACAGTTGCCAGTACGAAACGTACAAAAGGGGTTCTTTGGCACGTCATGTGGCGACGGTCCCGTGGCTGAGATTGAGCCAGAGCCAGAAACTGAGGCTGAGATTGAGCCAGAGCCAGATTCTGAAATTGAGTCGGAGCCAGAGCCACAGCCAGTGGCTGACTGTGGATCCAAGTGGCAAAGGGACGCGTTCAAAAAAAGGCATTTTTTTGAAAACATAATGCCACTGGATGACACGGAGTGAGTTCTGAAAGATCCTCCTATGTGCCTCTATCAGTAAGTGCATATGTTAACTTTTCCATGGATCAGTGTATAATTTCAGTATCTCTATTATACAGATTGTACACAGCCGTTAAGTTTCGCGGCGGGTTTGACTGCGTACGCCAAGAGAGTTGGCCAATTATAGCCAGAGTTGCAGGACGAATGCAAACGCAGTCCCCAAACTGATGGATATTTCTCTTATCGTTTGAGGACAAAGAACGCGGACGACTTCGATACTTGAAGCAAAAAAGTATTCCTTATGGGTGGGACTATGGGGACTGCCTGTCCTATAAGGTCCAACCTGTGCCCAACCGGAAAAAGCCTTACCATGTCATAACCAGACAGAATTTGTTGCTAGAAATTTATATAAAATATTATATACCCAGTTATGGAAATAGATTCCTCATTAAAGATTCCTGGCTATATGTGACAGGCTTGACTCCCGGTGTGTTGCAAAACATTATGGAGACTATAAAATAAATTGTAATGTTTGTACTTTGAAGTTTTTAATTTTTGTATGCGATTTCTGTATTTAGAGACAAAAATGAGGACAAGAAAACGGATAAAAATTTCAAATTCGCGCGGAGTTTTCAATTCGCTTTTTGGAGCGAATCATGGAATTTCGACTTACTTTTCCGAGCTCTCTGCCGCAATTTTGAGCGCTTTCGCCGCACTATCGATATTATTTTTTCAATGTATCGAATTTTTGGTGCCAACTATCGCTTGTTTTTTTTCGTCTTGCCTTTAGAGGTTTGCGTCCTAGCTTTTTAATTTCGTGGCCCTACTGTTAATTAACAGACGGCTCAAAGTAAAGCTACACTGGTTCCGGAGCTTCTGACAGTTTTTAAGTTGCCAGAGTCAGCGAAAGCGCGTTTCTGGCAACGCTAAATGCGATTGACTCCTATCCAGTGCAAATTAATTCGTTTACTGTTGAAAAAACAACAAATTGGGGATAATTGCAAGTAAACAAAATGTGAAATCTAATAGGCGGGCGACTGATTGAATGTTAACAGCGAAGTGAGAAAGCAGCGGCACCTCGTCTCATTTTCATTGTGAATTGATTGTATAGTGGTGTGTGTGTTTGTGTGTGTGCGTACGTACTGGTGCTGTGCCCAACAAGAAAAACTCTACCCACTAAGGAAAAACAGGAAAATCAGCGAAAGCAAAATGTCTGAGCCTGCTACGTCGTCGCTGCCCGCCGATGTGCGTGAAAAGCTAGCTGAATTGGATTTGGAACTTTCAGAAGGTACTGTTATTCTTCCAAATGCAAGTAAAAAAAAATACTTTTGTTGAATGCCAGGCAACCCCCATTTGCAAGCTGTCGTATCCTGCCCACCACCCACTTATTTCTTTTTATGACCGTAATTGCAATTAGTTCTGTTGAGGCTCACACCATTATCATCTAATATATAATTACCAGTCTCCAATTAAATTGAACGTAATTCATTAAAAGATTATTTCAGTCAAACTAAATGGATGACATATAACGTGATTTCCTTTTTTGTACTTTCTCCCTTTTAGGCGACATTACTCAAAAAGGCTACGAGAAGAAGCGAACCAAACTATTGCAACCCTTTCTGAAGAAACACGAAGGTAAATTTAAGTTATTAAAAGTCTTTATAACTTTAACATACTTTCTTAAATATCTTATCAATGATGCGAAGATGTGGACAAGGCAAAGAGCACGCCACCACCTCCATACTACAACATTAAAGATGTCAATAATAGCAATAGCATCGCAAATATTAACGTTAATAATGACGGCGTCATAATCTCCAGTGAAGGATATAGTTATGTGACCGAAGTACCGTCGCTGTCCTCATCACAACAAAGACATTCCAAAAAATCAGACTTCCATAATCAGCAGACCTTGGGAGCTCAAAGTGGCGGTCCTGGTTACGAAAATATGAGACCACAAGGGGGTGCTATGGGCGATCCCGGCTACCAGAATACACGCGAGCCGAGCGGTTTTCAAAATCAGGCACAAGCCACCGCCAACAATAGCCAACATAGACAACGACGTACGCAGCGTAAAGTAACACACAATGAGAAGCGATATCACTCCGGTAGGTATTTCGTTTTACTGTAAACCGACGGTGAAAATGGTTGACGTCGCATCCTTTTTTTTTTTTTTTTTTTATATTTCCATATGATATCTATTGCTTAATTTTTTTTTTACTTTTAAATCATGTTGAAATTGTAAGCACTCAAACATTATTTCGATTAATTATTACAAAAACCAATTACATAATAAAATTAAAAGTTAAGACTTGTGCCCCAACAATTTTCACTCGCTCGTAGTTTATTCGACAAAGAACAAATTTAAATTAAAGAGAAATTGAAGTGCTTTAATCAATCTATTGGTTACACAGAGGTACGTCAAGAGGCTGTGCAACAGGCGCTGGCGGCTCTTAAAAGTCGTCCCAAGCCCAGTTTGCCGATGCCTTCTAAACGAACTTCGGTGCTTAATCGCAGTCCCCCAGGTTGCCATGATGAATTGGATTCGTCGACTGATGACGAATCTATTCCCGAGGAGTTAATTTCCCCCGACAAAGAATACAATTATCCTCGCGATCATATAAGCAATAGTATGCTACCTCAAGAGCCCATTATAAAGCCACCAATTCGTGAATCATCGATGATCTCTCAACAGCATCTGAATCTACAAAGACATGATGTTAAACAAACGCAAATCACGTCACATTCACAAAAATATCCATCATCAAGCAGCGCTGCTGAACGACGCCCGCCGCAGAATTTGCCACCGTTGGTAAGTAGTAGGACTCGAAATACCACTACCATTACATTACAAACTTGGTCACTTGTTTTTAACGTATATATAACGGGGTCTATCTAAAGCTCTCTGTTTCTGTTTATTTCTATATATATATTATACGCATATATATCATAAATATGTATGTATGTATATATATATATATATATATATATATATATATATGTATAAATGTAAAAATTTATATGTCTCATTAAATAATACTTAAGTTAAAAATGAATTGCTAAATACAAATTCACCAAATATAAGAAAAAAAGAAACGCATAGGTACCTTATTCCATTATAGTAATTTAAGTATCAGATTCGGATAGACATTTATATTTAGTTTATTATATATCGAAACATCACTTACATATAGCGATATTTTTTTCTTAAACAGCCAACGTCAGACACTTCAAGTACAGACTCGCCACCTATTGCTTATAAAAGGGATGTAGATGTATCGGATAAATCATATAAACAGAAACAATGTAAGTTTTCATCTACAATTGTTTTTTTTTTTTTTTCATATTACAAAAATACATACAAAATGAGGAGGGTTTTTTTTGCATTCAACGGTTTGATGCGCTCGATCAATTAATTACATATGAATGTATGTCAATATGTACATAAGACATATATTTCCACAGTTACATGTTTCTTTTTTTATTTATCAGACAACGCCCCAGATATCACTCAATTTAATAACGCACATCGCATTGCCGATCGGGTGACACGTTACGCTAATGTCTCTCAAACTGAACTAAACGATGCAGATGTCAATGGTAAGTGGAAAGTCTCCGCCAAAATACAACAACTGCTGAACACTTTAAAACGTCCCAAACGACGACCGCTACCCGAATTCTATGAGGACAATGACATTGAGCTTGAGATTGCTGCTAACACAAAGGATCCAAATGCTCCGAAACCCGAGGGCAGCACAATGAATCCAGTGCAAGGAGAACAGCTCTCTATTCCAGCTGGACTTCCACGTACATTGGAGTGTGCAGTCCAACGTTATGGGACCAATTCATTTAAAAGTTCCATGGCAACAGTGTTGGATCCAAATGGCAAGATTACTACTACTTTAACGTATGGCAAGTTGCTTTCACGGGCACAAAAGATCGCTTACGCATTATCTACGAAGATATTTAGTAAGGGACCTGAACAGGTAACACTCAAGCCGGGTGACCGTGTAGCGTTGGTATATCCGAATAATGATCCATTAAGGTTAGTTGCATATGCATCATGATACAGCCAACATAATATCTTTTCATTTGCTTTTAGTTTCATAACAGCCTGGTACGGCTGCATGTTTCGTGGTCTAGTGCCATTACCTATTGAGCTGCCACTCTCTAGTTCTGATACGCCTCCACAGCAAGTAGGGTTTTTACTTAGTTCTTGTGGCATAACTGTGGCCTTAACTTCGGAGGCATGCCTCAAAGGTTTACCTAAATCGACAACCACAGGGGAAATAGCTAAATTAAAGGGATGGCCTCGCCTACAATGGTTTGTTACTGAACATTTGCCAAAGCCGCCAAAAGATTTTAATGTGGGTAATTTACGTATTGATGATACGGCCGCGGCATATATTGAATATACTACCGATAAGGAAGGTAGTGTAATGGGTAAGCGTTTATAGTAATATTGGAAAGATATCTACCATCAAAATTGTTATGTTTCTTTTTTAGGTGTGACAGTGACCCGAGCTGCTATGATTAATCACTGCCGGGCGTTGACCATGGCGTGCCATTATACCGAAGGAGAGACCATAGTCTGTGTACTCGACTTTAAACGTGAAGTCGGATTGTGGCATGCAGTTTTAACCTCTATACTTAATGGAATGCATGTTATTTTTATACCCTACGCTCTGATGAAGTTGCGTCCCTCAAGCTGGATGCAGTTAATCACAAAACATCGGGCGTCCTGTTGTTTGGTGAAAAGTCGTGATCTTCATTGGGGTTTATTGGCCACAAAAGATCATAAGGACATCTCATTGTCCTCTCTTCGTATGCTATTAGTTGCAGATGGTGCAAATCCCTGGTCACTTTCATCGTGCGATCAGTTTTTAAATGTATTTCAAAGCAAAGGACTACGATCTGATGCAATTTGTCCTTGTGCTAGTAGTTCGGAGGTGTTTACTGTTTCATTGCGTAGACCTGGACGGTCATCGGCTGGTGGCTTTAGCCAGTCTGCAACCGGACGGGGAGTACTATCAATGGCAGCTTTGTCTCATGGCGTCGTCCGTGTTGATAGCGAAGACTCTCTGACTTCACTTACTTTGCAGGACTGTGGTCAAGTCATGCCAGCTGCACAAATGGTAGTTGTGCGGTCCGAAGGACCTCCTGTACTATGTAAAACCGATCAAGTGGGGGAAATTTGTGTAACCAGTGGTTCGACTGGAGCAAGTTATTATGGTCTTGATGGGATGACAAATTCAACTTTTAAAGTCCAACCTTTACTCGAAGATCCAGAGCAACCCAAAGAGACTACAGGTACTGGCACGGTTACGGGCACTTCCTGCAAACCCATAGGTGAAGAATATTATGTGCGATCTGGGCTTTTGGGATTCCTTGGTCCGGGTGGTTTAGTGTTTGTTTGTGGCTCTCGTGATGGGCTTATGACAGTTACGGGTCGGAAACACAATGCGGATGATATTATAGCTACAGTACTCGCTGTTGAGCCTATGCGATTTATTTACCGAGGCCGCATTGCAGTATTTAGCATTAAAGTTTTAAGAGATGAACGCGTTTGTGTAATTGCTGAACAGCGACCTGATTGCTCTGAAGAAGAAAGTTTTCATTGGATGTCCCGTGTGTTACAAGCTGTTGATTCTATACATCAGGTTGGCATTTATTGTTTGGCTCTGGTGCCACCTAATCACTTACCAAAAACTCCACTGGGTGGTATACATCTGTGCGAAGCACGTCGTCGCTTTTTAGAAGGATCATTACATCCAGCAAACGTCTTAATGTGTCCACATACTTGCGTAACAAATCTTCCAAAGCCACGGGAACTGCATCAAGGTTAGTAACTTTTGAAAAATTATTACTCCAATAATCATATGTGTTTCAAATATCGGCTTGTTGGTCTTTCTATGCTTTATTTATCTAAATAAAATACAAATATTATTTTCCTCTTTTTTTAACTACCCACCAACAACACTACAACGCTGCGATTGCTTCTTGACCACTACTACTACTCCCACGACAATATTCAACATCATCACTAATAATAATAATACAACTCACTGAAAAAAAAAAAAAAAAAAAAAAAACATGTACACTGTGAAATAATCAATACTACTAAAACATTCCATTAATTAATCATTTCCGTACTAAATTTAAATTCCATGATGAAACAATGCTCTTACAAAAAAAATCATTCGTACTACTACTAACCATTCAAAACAAAAAGGCGTGCAAACAACTGCAAAATTAAGCTCTGGCTGTGGTATTACAGACACGGGTGTAGGACCAGCCTCCGTGATGGTTGGCAATTTAGTACAAGGAAATCGTTTGGCTGTAGCACATGGACGGGAGGTGGGACTAGCTGAGGATACTGAGCGTAAGGTAGCGTTTTCAAGTTTTTTTATAAAACATTTAAGTTTGTATTTTTAACTTATATCAAATAAATTTTTTACCCAGCCTCAACTTATTACGGGAGTATTACGTTGGCGTGCCAATACTTCACCAGATCACATCATTTTCACCCTACTAAACTCAAAGGGTAAGTGTACAAATAATTAAATATTATAATCCGATGCAACTTACACGACTAATTAATATGTTATAATATAAAAATAACTAACAATCCTTTAAATATTATTCAGGAGCCATAGCTAAAACGCTGACCTGCTCGGAGCTTCATAAACGCGCTGAAAAAATTGCAGCCTTACTACAGGAACGTGGAAAAATTGAACCGGGCGATCATGTTGGTATGCACATATTGAAAAATCGTATATAGTTTAGTTCTTTATTTATTATATTCTTGGAAACTTTAAATTCTTAAAGCACAAAACTTTATACTATCTGTCATAATGCTAACTTTTTGTTTCTCCACATTTTAGCACTCATATTTCCACCCGGGTTAGATCTGCTATGTGCTTTTTATGGTTGTCTGTATTTGGGAGCCATACCCATTACAATTAGACCACCACATCCTCAAAATTTAATCACTACTTTACCCACTGTTAGAATGATTGTTGATGTATCAAAAAGCGGTATTGTACTCTCCATACAGCCAATTATTAAGCTACTCAAATCCCGTGAGGCAGCCACTTCGATTGATCCAAAAACATGGCCACAAATACTAGATATTGATGACAATCCAAAACGTAAATTAGCTGGAATAGCCACAGTCTCCTTGGATTCCAGTGCCTATCTAGATTTTAGCGTATCAACCTGTGGACGTTTAAGTGGTGTCAATATAACACATCGGTAAGTCAGTGAATGCTATATACGCATGATTTAATTGGAAAGTAATTAATTAGAAGATAGACAAATGTAGACGTATTTCAAACGTTTATGTTTTTTTCTCAAAAAGGAAATTATCATATAAGGAAAGAAGGAATATTTGTCTTTTCATCTTTTTATTAATTTAAATTGAAAAATATTCTTTTAATTACTCGTGCTAATTGAAATATTTTTTAACTAAGCGCAATTAAATCAATCAAATGTATAAGAGTTGCAATATAGGCTTGGGGATTATATTTAAATCTTTGTGTTTAACCGGCTGAACGAACCCTTGGCGGCCGCATAAGTTAAGTTAATTGTCGATCAGCATCAATAGCCGAGTGTATAAAATCCGATCGCTTTAGGAAAAACAAATGACTATAGGGCATTGTGAAAGGAACAGTATTTTTGTCGAACAGTTATACAGCGAAAGTGTGTCAGTTAATCAAATTAAAAAAAATACCGGAGATACAATCTGCATGCGGTAAAAATGTTTGTCGGATTCAACATTAGCTGATAGGAGTGGGCGAGATAGCATGTATCTGCTGCTTTATATTGAATGATGCAAAAGAAATTGGCTTTATAAACCATCGCTAGTTCATTGTATTCAGTACTAAAGGATACAAGAACCGAATACTCAAAAATAGATAATACTTAGACACCATCGCCGTGTAAAACATTTCAGTTAATTTTTTGTTATTTGCAATTTGTATATTATATGTATATTAATTTATCTTTATATATTCGTAATTATATTTGTAGGTACATATCTAGTTATGTTTTGATAAAAAATTTAGAGCTCTTCGCAAAAATTGTTAGTATTAAATTATTGCAGCAAAAATAAATTTCATAATATTAATGTTAAAATAAAGTGAGTAAATCAGTATATTCACAGGTTTTAACACGTGAGTATTAACTAAAACTACCAATGAATTTATTAATTAAACATGTAAACAAATTACCTAAAATCAAGTCAATGCGTTGTTATTTAGTAAGGTTCTACAAATATGTTTTGTATATGTAACATATATTCATTTGTAGATAAAAGTAATGTTGTGTTTTTTCCAGGTCTTTATCTAGTCTATGCGCTAGTCTGAAATTGGCTTGTGAACTCTACCCGTCACGACATGTAGCTCTATGCCTGGACCCATACTGTGGTCTTGGATTCGTAATGTGGACTCTGATCGGTGTATACAGTGGACATCATTCTATTCTTATAGCGCCGTATGAGGTTGAGGCAAACCCCAGTTTGTGGCTGTCAACGCTCTCCCAACATCGTGTGCGAGATACATTTTGCTCCTATGGTGTCATAGAACTATGTACGAAAGCATTAAGCAACTCAATACCCTCATTAAAGCAACGAAATGTTGACCTAAGATGTGTACGAACTTGTGTGGTTGTAGCAGAGGAACGACCACGAGTGCAACTCACGCAGCAATTCTGCAAGCTATTTCAGGCACTAGGGCTAAACACACGTTGTGTGTCTACATCCTTTGGATGTCGCGTTAATCCCGCTATTTGTGTACAGGGTGCTAGTTCAGCTGAAAGTGCCCAGGTTTATGTGGATTTAAGGGCGTTGCGTAACAATCGAGTTGCTTTGGTAGAGCGTGGTGCACCGAATTCTTTATGTTTAATTGAATCTGGAAAACTCCTACCTGGCGTAAAAGTAATCATTGCTAATCCGGATACTAAGGGACACTGTGGAGATTCACATTTGGGTGAAATATGGGTATATTTAATTCCGTAACCTTCAACTACTCAAATAACGCATTTCTCTCATTTTATAGGTACAAGCCCCACATAATGCCAACGGATACTTTACCATATATGGAGATGAGACCGATTATAATGATCACTTCAATGCTAAGTTGGTAACTGGTGCTACTTCAGAGATGTACGCACGCACTGGATACTTAGGATTCCTACGGCGTACCGAATGTTCACAAGCAGCTTCTATCTTGGACGAAACCACACCAAGTGTAGCCAGTCGCGATAGTGATACAGAATCATTGAATTCCATAAGTCAACTGCAGCTAAACTTTTCAAATGCTTCCTTGGGGGGAAATTCGGAACACAGCTTAGTGAGCGGAGGTGTCAATCCCGGCACCAGTAATGAACAAGAATTGCACGATGCCGTGTATGTGGTCGGTGCTGTTGATGAAGTGATCTCTTTGCGTGGCATGAACTATCATCCAATAGACATAGAAAATTCGGTACTTCGTTGTCACAAAAAAATTGCTGAATGGTATGATTTGTCCTATCCTATATATTCTAAAAAGCTTATTTTGCTATTACTTTTAAAAATGTTTGTATATTCCAGTGCTGTATTTACATGGACTAATTTGTTAGTTGTAGTAGTAGAATTAGATGGTAACGAATCGGAAGCGTTGGATTTGGTACCCTTAGTCACAAATAATGTACTGGAAGAACATCAGTTAATCGTTGGAGTTGTTGTCGTTGTAGATCCAGGTAGGTAAACCAAAAAAATATATAAATCATTTGACGTGTTTTTAAAATTTTTTTTACAGGTGTAGTGCCCATAAACAGTCGTGGCGAAAAGCAACGCATGCATTTACGCGATGGTTTTCTAGCTGATCAATTAGATCCTATTTACGTTGCATACAATATGTAAATATATATACAAATACTTTTCATTAAAAAAGGAGATCGAGATACATCGCTTAGTATTATGATGCAATTGACTACACTGCACAACCAGTACACGTATGCAAAATTATTTATTCTTAACATAACATAATCAATACCCATTAGAGTTGCCGTCATGTAGCCGAACCAAACACTATTTATATATTCTTACAACATAGTTGGTATGTCTTTCTTATAATGAAATCTGACTCTTAAACTCAATGACAATTTACGAATGCATACAAGTGAAAAGAACAACACATTTAACAAATAAACAATTTATATGCAAATATATGTAGTTTACGTGGGATTCGTGTTTTTATTGACCACTTGCAGCTCAGTGTCTATAGTATGGATTGTATGGGAACCTCGATCATACCACCAACGAAGTATAATTGTGCGGCGTCTGCGCACTACCAAGAATATCAACAATACCCAGACACCCTGTAAGCCATTAACCATATCACAAAGAAACAAATAAATAGAATCCGAACTGGAGTAAAATGTGACCATTTCGAGTAGCCAAGATATGATCATAATAATTCCTAATAAACTTATGCATTTGGCGCTATAAAAATAAAAGCAGGAAATAAATTAAAGTCATATCAAACTAGCACCTTAATGTACCTACTCTTTTTTGACTTCTTCGTATTTCTGCTGATCAAACATTGCCATGTCAGAATTAGCGCTGTCATCTTTTTCAGCACGTAAATAGCCGTCAATTCGTTGAAATCCAAAAAATGATATAATATTTACCTAAATGTGTATTTATTGATGCATTTTAATTATTAATTTGGTTAAGCATCGTTAAATCAGTGAACTTACCAGGAAACTTATAAAAAGAATTGTGGAGACTGGAGGTATGAAGTATCGTTGTGATTCTCTTATAGACTCAGATATGCCCTGTAAAAAATATGAAGGCATTCCGGGCAGACCTTTTTGGACAGTGAAAAAAACAAGAACTGCTGGTCCAGTAAATGACACAAAGCAATAAGCTCCAAAATTTACCATTGCCCAAGTCTTTGACAATTGAATGGAGCATGGTAGCTTGTACCAAATATTTAACAGAACATTGCAGCATATACATAAGTACCAAAAAAAGTAGCTTAAAATTAAAAATTGTATTACATAGCCAATAAAACCCATTGATGGTATGCCATAAATGTGCACAACCGAGTGCACAAAATATCCAGATGCTAAACACAACGACATCAAGCTCAAAGAAAGTCCATGTAAATTTCTCAAAAGACGCAAGGATATGTGCAAATAACTAACTAAAAGCAGGGCCGGCATTGATATTAACATAAGAATAGCCACAGTGACAACCTGAAAAATTACAATGTGCTATATCAAAGAATAACTCTTTTTAATAAGTTTTGTAGGTAAGAAGTCCAAGACTTTAAACTGCAATTTATAACAACTGTAAGATTTCTTACCTTGGCAAATGCTATGTGCTCTTCTACTTGAGTGATACAAGTAAATGCAAATAAGTGACCTGATTTATCAATATCCAGACAGTAGTTTTGTTCCACAGTGTATGACTCGTTACCAAACTTGTCTAATATCAACAACGAACCATCTTGCAATACATAAAAGTCATCGCCTTCGTCGTCGTATTGAAGGGAGCTGTAATTTAAATCGGATATAAAATAACGATCAATATTTTTATTGCCATTGAATATAGGGACTATAAATATACATACAAATTGCAAGGATTGCCAATGTCGTAGGGTAACACTGTGTTTATTTCTAAGTCTTCTATGCAGTTGTCAAATAAAACAGCGTTTATTATTGGTGGATCAAAATGAATAATCCCATTGTCACATATCGAGTCACTTTGATTTTCACGATATATGTCCAAGTTTTCACCAAGTGGACAGCATTTCCGAAAGCGCGAAGTAGATGACGATATCGGCTGCGTTCGAGATTTTTCGCGTTGACTGCAGTCGGCTGGTTGTTGTTTTTGTGAAGACATAGGTACTTGGCTGTTTTCGTATGTTTCATTAAAGCTTTAAACAGTATAATGAAGAAATAGATACATATGTATGTATATATACATATGTACAAATGTACATACAAACATACATATGTACATACATAGACTCCTACTAAGTTATTTGATTACAGTATATCTACCTAATATTCTTCGATCCATCGTTGCCTATTATCTGTGCCTGGGATAATAGAGGTCGTGATAGTGTTATCAAAAAAACAGGAATTAAAAAGGATGCCCACTTCATTTTTTGCAATTATGATTAATTATTCTGAAAAAAAGGTTTAATGTATACGTGCGTACATACATACATACATACATATGTATTTAAAACGAAAGGATTACCGATATTTTTTTACAAATAGCTTTTTCTTTAAACAACAATAACCAACCATAAATACATACATATGTACATAACATACATACATACATAGATAAATATTTAAAAGTCAACACAATTAAAAAAAAAAACAACTTTGGAATATTGACGGCGAGTTTTGTTGATGTAGCATAGTAAGTTTCGAATTTCCCCACTATCACCCATAACGGAGCAGATAAATCTACGCTCGAACTTAATCAGAACTGTTTAAAAAAATTTTTAACTGTAAAACACATGACGTCAGATCGATGAGTGTATGCATGTGCTCGAATAAGAATCCCCTCCCAACTACGACACACAAGCAAATAATGTACATATGTATGTATATATTTATTGTGGTTTAGATACTTATCTAAGAGCATATACAAACATATACGTTAACATACATTGATTTTGAGATAAATTCTTTCAAAAAAAAAATATATATAACGATAAGCTTTTAATTAGAGAAGTACGGAGATAACGACATGATCTCAGTGGAGACAGGTGACGGCGTAACAGACAACAACGTATGTATGTACTTATGTGTATATGTATGAATGTATATTTTTGCATTGGAAAAAAGGAGCACGACGGCAGCTGGTTCTATTTTAACCTAGTACATACAAAGACACAGTCACACATACATATGTACATATTAGTAGCATTAGAGTTCCAATATCTTTAAAGTATGGTTGTATGAATTTTTACGACCAAACACCCACACACTCACATCGAACTTAAAAATTTGTATTGATTTCTTTTTTTTTAAATTTTTTTAATTTCTTTACAAATATTAATTTATAATAATTAAACAATTAGTCTAGGGAAATGCTCCCGCCGAGAGAGCCAATGTAGTAATACTAGCGAAATTAACGCCCATGCCAGTTATTCAGTGCCTGTTTCATGCGATACTGGAATGATAAGATAGCCAAACAAACGATATCACGAAAGTAACACATATTGGGTATTCTTGAAAAGAGTTGTGTCTTCAAATTTACAATCATTTACCTAAAGGATAGATTCTATAGTAAGATCTAAACTGATTTTGGAAATCCGTTTTAATAAATAAATTTAATATTAAAATTATAAATTATTTTATTTTCTTATTAAGGCTTACCAATCAGAAGATTGTTCTCAAATGTTAGTGTTTTTCTATTCAGAAACGAAAATATGCCGAAATTGTTTTTGTTAGCTGAAAATGGGATTTAAGAACTTAGAATGATTTCTGCGAAACTTGAATTTGAAATTGAAACTTTGCTCCTCGCGCCTTAGAGTATTTTGAAATATTACTGACGGTATTTTTCTAATGGTAAAACCAGTATTTCTGTAAACATCACGGTATTGTTCTGAAATCCAAATCAACCCTGCGTATATCGTGCATGCAACTATGTGCGCATCAGTGCGCAAAACGATTACTAGAGGGCTCCTAAGGCAATAGAAAATAGAAGGCCTGCTATGATTGGTTTATTTCGTGTCAAGGTTTGCCTAACAGAAGATAACAAATTTAAATTTGGGGGTGAATGAGAAAGAGAAAATATAAGCCTGTGACGTCACTAAAAATTCGTCCCAGGCAGCATAAAGAATTCCAAATCTGACATACGGGATTTTACTAAACTTCAACTTATTTGGTGTTAAAAATCAGCAGTGTTTAAAATTTAAATTCTTCTGAATGCTTTAGTGTCCACGCGCACTTCTTTAAAATAAAATTTATAAAGATATATTTCAGTAACATTTAATAATGTGTAAAAATAAAAAAATTAATTTTGCATTTGTAAGGAACATACAAATTTTAATATTACTTAAACCAATGATTTCCGTAGCAGGAAAATTATAAATATAAGCAACGCACCAAACAAAAATTACAGCCTGTGACGTCATATGTTAAACAAGAGTACCAGTTCTCTTTGGGTAATCTGTGTCTTTATCGCAACCATGACTGTACGACACCACTAGTTTATTCAGAACTAAAATGTAAGGTAAAAGTTGCTCTCGCAGTTTTCGAAAAAGTAGTTAAATATATACAATAATTTGTGCAAAACATCTACAATGCCTTCCTTATGCAAGGTAAAGTGTGAATTCGAAATCTATATGTTTGTGTGTCGACGATTTTTTTTTATTTTCTGTTGAAAGAAATTTTCACAATTTTATAAATGGCGGACAATGAAAATGTGCGTTGGCTTCAGCTTCAGACTCAGTTGCGTGTGCGTGTGTGGAACTCAGACCTCATAAAATGAAAAAAAATATTACCATATAGTTTATCGAGCCAAGATCAGTCAGGATTTATTTTTTGACTCAAACTAAAAGTTAATTGTTAACAATTTTTAAATGAAAATATATATATATATTTGCCAACCTAGTGTTTTTAAAGAGTTATCGATTTTTTCAAGTCTAACTAAAATGTATGCTTGTATGAGTGCGTGTGAAAATCTACCTAAATACAGTTGGTATCAAATTTGTATTCACAATCTGATCAATTTCTTGTACGTACCAACAGATTTAATAGTAACTGTAACTTAACCACATAAAAGGAAACAACAACAAGGAAACACATCTCAGCTACAACGATAATCCGCACACAGCAAAAGGTTTTCCATTAGA
Organism: Drosophila austrosaltans; assembly: GCA_035045865.1. Lineage (NCBI taxonomy): Eukaryota > Metazoa > Arthropoda > Insecta > Diptera > Drosophilidae > Drosophila > Drosophila austrosaltans. The sequence goes on along the minus strand of JAWNOQ010000207.1, from coordinate 15,000 downwards.
GAAAATGAGCGGACGCGGCAACCGTAAACGTGGTCGCCCGCCAAAGACGCCAAATGAGCGTTCTTCGGGCCGTTTTAATTATCAGCTGCTTAAGAAGCCAAAATATTTAAGCGAGGGCAACAACAAGTCCCAGACAAGTACACCGTCAGCGTCGCGAGGAATTTCTCCACAAAGCGACGAATGCAGCCGCAGTAGTAATAACAATCACAACAATCGTAATAATCGTGGAGGGAGCGGCAACACCGCCAACAAAAGGGGACGCGGCCGGAAGTCCAATGCAAACGTTAATGCCAACAGCAGCTACTCTGGGTCGGCTAGAAAAGGTATAAGTGCCCCTGTTTTTAATCAATTCTATTTTTAATTTTAGTCGGCATTAACCTCAGTATATGGGATCTGCAGACCAGGGACCGGCTATCTAGGAAAAGTAGTGGAGTGTCTAGCAATATAGTAGAAATAACCATGAGTGGGAAAAGCTTCCAAGTGATAATAGAATTAAGTGAAATAGATTGCATACTATTATTATCACTTGGAAGTTTTTCCCACTCGTAGTTATTTCTTCTATGTATAGTAGGCTTTGAGAGTACAGTTAATGTTACAAGTAAAAGTAAATGTACGAAATAAATATAGATACAATTTCTGGGATTTGTTCAGGGAAATATCAACTAGTTAGCCGTATATCCTGTATATATTTATAAAATCAATCAATTATACTTTTTTTTTGACAATTATTTAGTTAGAATATACACAAAAATCAGCAAATACGGAAGTTAAGTAAAGTATTCGAGTTGGCTAAATAGTATGTTAACAATGAACGCTGGACGAATGAGAGGTAACCATTTGTGTATTTTAAATGAGCAAGCTTCCTCTTCTATTTGTCTTAATTTGTTTCTTAACCACTTTCTGTTTTCTAAATTTTTATAAACAGGTTATGAATCGGAATACCATTATGGCTCGGATTTTGGAGATTCAGAGGATGAAAAATCGTATAATGAAGATGACATGCTCCTTACACCTACCGACGATGAGAGTTTAGAAGCTGGCAATGAAAGTGAATCAGAGTTCTCTGTTTGCAGTTTTACTCATAACGGTGGAGTTGGCAGACCACCACGTCCGCCAAGTCCAGATCCTATATGGTTGCAAGATGGACGAGAATTTGAAACACTCGAATTACCAGAGTCATCGGAAGACTTATTCATTGGAAATGAACATATTCTGAAAGCGCTTAGTATTTACGAAGTATTAAGACGATTCCGACATTTGGTACGCTTGTCGCCGTTTCGCTTTGAAGATTTTTGTGCAGCTCTCGTGTGTGAGGAACAAAATGCTTTGCTAACCGATATACACATAATGCTACTTAAAGCGATTCTACGTGAAGAAGATGCGCAGGGCACTCATTTTGGTCCGTTGGATCAAAAGGATACAGTGAATATTAGTCTCTACCTAATTGATGCCATTACTTGGCCAGAAATCTTGCGCAGCTATGTCGAGAGTGATAAAGAATTTGATCGATATGTCTACTCAATTCTCAGTTGTGATGAATACCCATATACAGGAGTGGAACAGCGTTTAGTTGTACTGCAGTTTCTGGCCGACCAATTTTTGACGACAAATTCTGTTCGTGATGTTATGTTGCAAGAAGGACCGATTCACTACGATGACCATTGTCGCGTATGCCATCGCCTGGGCGACTTATTATGCTGCGAAACCTGTCCCGCTGTGTATCACTTGGAGTGTGTTGATCCACCTATGAACGACGTGCCTACTGAGGATTGGCAGTGCGGTCTATGTCGTTCCCACAAAGTAAGTGGCGTGATAGACTGTGTTTCACAGCAGGAGAAGCAAGGTGTACTGATAAGACATGATAGTTTGGGTGTTGACCGACATGGGCGAAAATACTGGTTCATTGCACGACGCATATTTGTTGAGGATCAAAACATGGATAACGCCAACAGTGGATGCTGTTGGTATTATAGCACAACAAGCAAACTGGAACTACTAATTAGGCGTCTCGATTCAGTGGAGCTAGAGACGAGGCTGTTTGCCCAGCTAATTGAGCGAAAGGATGAAATTCAACGTCAAATGAAATTGACACAGTCACTAACGAATGAACATAAGAACAGCACTAACAAGCGAACACTCTTGGACTTAGAGCAGATAACTACTCAGGAAGTACTGCGAAAGGAGGCCTGCAATTCAAACAATTCTCCACATGAAGATTCTGAACAATCTGATGTCAAAGATGACGATACTCAAAAGGCAGACGATGCAGGAAATAAAATGGTTACACGTCAAAAATCCCATCAATTGAACAACGGGACATTATATTTTAAACTTGGCATGGACCAAGGATTTAAAAGCTATGTTAATCAGTATTCAAGCAATCCGATAGCTTTAAATAAACCACAGCGCAATGAGGAACGCGATAAACGACGTCATTTATCACACAAATTTTCTTTAACAACAGCTTCAGACTTCAAATGGATTGGCATAACGATGGGAACAACTGACAATATAATTCAAACCTTACGCCAGACATTGATAAACTTTGAGTCCAATATAGCAGCTTCGTTTTTAAATCCAAATTGGATGCTTAACAAAAAATTGTGGAATAACGCCGTAATGAATGCTCGTCGGGCCACAGATTTCGCTGCAGTTTTACTTTTGTTCCAGTCATCATTAAAAAGTGTCGTCTTTGCTAACGTGTGGCATGAACAACTTGGCCATACCAGTCTGCAGCGCATCACAAGTGGTGAGCGTGAGGAGCGAAAGAAAATAGAGAAACGTGAAAAACGGGAACGCGACGATGAGGAAGAACGTAACCGATTGGCGTTCAATTACATAAAATATTCCTTGGGCCTGAAGCATCAAGTTTGGAAACAAAAAGGCGAGGAATATCGTGTGCACGGTCAATGGGGGTGGCTTTGGCTATCGAGCAGCCGACGATGTGGCGTGCGCGCTAGATCTAGGCGAACACATTCTCTTGGGTACAGTCGAATATACGTCCATTACGCAATGGGAGACGCAGAGGGCCAAAGTGTTAACGAAATAATCTTAGTTGATCCACGTACTCGACGTTTTATGATACAATGCGAAAATCGAGGAGTATGCCCACACCCTCAATTGCCAGAACAATACACAAATGTTAAAGTCATTAATGATGTTACTAGTGAAGGTTTTGAAAACGTCAAAGGACAAATTGATGTAAGTAAAGCTTTAAATGGTCCAGGACGTATCTATTATCCAAAAGTTGCGCATAAGTGCCGGCGACTTGATGATTTACTTGAAAGACGTTTGAAGTTAGCTGAAGTAGAAGAGCAAATAGCAACAAAAGAAGAGTCGTCTGAACTTAAATTAGCCACACCAATAGTAGTATCAGGAGGAAGCAACAAGCAAACATACTTGGAAAAACGGTTGCTTCGACTCACCGAGTCTGCAGGTTGTAAAATAGCAGGCACAACATCGAACGTTAATCTTGATCTAGTTAACTCGTTGGCTAAGCAAATCCAAACAGTTCGCTTACAATTTAGTCAACTAAATCGATTTGCCAAAACTTTTCGATGCTACACAAGAGACTGCAATACAAATTCAAACGCGGTTTCCCAAATTACTCAAAATACTTGTTACTCACCACTATGTTTGCAAAAGGCACGTGCTAAAAAGGAACTTTTGTTATTGCTCCGAAAAGCACATACAGCAGGAAATGGGTCTAAAGAAACAGTAGCAGCTATTTTGGGTGCCGTCAAAAAGCCATCTTCGATCCTGGAACAAAAACTTACAGAAGGAAGAGGAAAGGGAGAAACAAGTCAGTCGACGGGAATTGATGAATCTGAAGATGGAAAACTTGCTATTGAAGTGGAGGCACCTTTGGACTTGCTGCAGGATTGGGAACAGGCGCGAGCCAATGCAATAATATTTTCTGACCATTTGCTCAGCGCTTGTTTGTTGAGGGAGTCGGAGTTGGATGTTAATTTTGCCACCGCAGCCGTGGTTAAAGAAGAGGTGGCGAGTGCTGTAGACTCCAATACACAGGACTCATCTGACAAAATTGATTATATAGAAAACATGGATGTTTGCAGCAATGTTGAAATCGAGAGTACAGAGGATTCGCTAGTTGCTGTGGCTAACACACCTGGCACTAGCATGTCTAATGCTATTGTCGATGAAAGTGATTTGGTTTCCGGTTCCGGTTCTCGCCGAAAACGCAATCAGAAATCAAAGAAAGCATACATTGGTACTAAAGATGTGCTAGACCAGACACTAGACAAGGATATACCACTTAACAAGCAGAATCGTCGGTTTCCCATCACGTCCCGACCAGTAAAGCGTGAGGACAGCACAAAGTATGACCGTGAGTATTTCAAAAACGGTAAAGAGCGCATTTACAGTGCCTCTTCCACTCGTGGTCGCATTTATCTTCATCGTGAAGCTGCCAAGTTATATGTGCATGAACAAGCAATTAAATCGGAAACCGAAAATAAGACAAGCGCAGTTAAGAAGGCGGCGGCATTGCCTTTATATGAACGGTACCCGCTTATTTCAAACTTTCTCACGCATAAACACAAGCGTAGTTTATTGGTCCTTCCACGGTACGAACTGCTCAAGCTCGCTCGCTTGGGCGGAAAGGTTGCTGCAAACGGTTTTCACCATGGCGCCAAAAACAACTCCATATGGCAATATCAATGTTCGCGACCCCTATTTCGTACTTGCTGGTCATATCGCACATCCAATGCTACATCATTGTCCAGCATTGCATTACAATTAAGAATTTTATGGTCGTGCTTGCGTTGGGATGACATGATAGCCAAGTCGCCATCAACAGATGGAAAACATCAGGTAACAACAGAAACGGAAATAGTAACATTGGAATTATTAAAACTTCGACACGCCGGTCGTTATGGGGAAAGAACAAGCTATTTGCGTCGCAAAGTTGTCATTCCACTTGAGATGCCCAAGACTATAAGGGGTAAGTGAATTCCGAAAAAATAATTATTTGTAGTTTTCCACGTTAAATAATTAATGACGTAGACTAGCCAACTATAATAAAAATTGGGTTTGAATGGTTCAGACATAAAAAATAAAGAAAAACAACTCTAAACTTAAAAAAAAATGTTTTGGATAATATTTAAAAATTTTACTTTAATAGAAGTCACATCCATTCGATCGGGACTCCGAAAACGAAAACGTGCTGAATCGCCGCAGCCGACTGAACCACAAATTAGTGAAGAATGGGTGGACGAAGATAAACTTGAGCTATGGGAAATTAAATTCATAGGTGAAAAACAAGAAAAGGCGCGCTTATCAGCTGTCACCCGATCAGTAGCATCTCGCCAACTAGAGTCAATTACTACTTCACCATCGGTCAGTGGTATACCAGGACGCGTTTTACTTGCGCCCAAACCTAACGAAGATATTAAAGAAAAAATGGAACAACAATTAAAATTGCAGAGAGCAGCCCATCAGCAACGTAAAGCTGTTGAGGTAACGCGATCATCAAATTCAGCTGGAGGTAACCGCGAAAAAAAAAATTTTATTGGCTTATGTTTTGACATCTATTTCCTCAATTTTTATATAGTTAAAGGTCAAGTAATCGGTAGTAGACGTGTTATTGTCAAAAATCCGGATGGAACAACCCGAATAATACAACAAGCAGTTACACAAGTAGCTCGACCCGCAACATCGACTACAATGAGCACATCGGCTGCTGCAGCACCTTCGTCATCTTCAAGCACATCTAACACTTCGCACTCTACCGTGCCAGCGCCCGCGGTGCCTACACCACACAAAGTACAAATCATACGTGGACCGGATGGCAAAGTAAGCGTGCGAGGCCTTAACCCAGGGCAACAATTAGTACAAATGCCGGACGGGAAATTACACGTATTGACTACCACAACATCATCAGCAAACACAGCCACACAAGGTGAGATATGGTTACTAAAAAAAACGACTCATTCGAACATTTTTTTACACAAACTCTTACTACAAATTATTTTGTAGTTTTAGTTAATTTGTTGCATTTTTTAACTCTTGCACAAATATGTATATTTTAAATAATGTATTGCAGGGATAAAAAGCAGGATACCAGTAAAATCGATATCAACGCCAACGTCAACAGCTGTGGCGACCCCGACATCGTCTGTGATTAAACAAATTTCTGTAAAGCATGCCACGAAAACAAGTGGCACAACATCACTGGCTTCCTCCCAACGTATATCCTTACCTTTAGCACAAGTTAAAAATAAATTATTATTAGCTCAACAGCAACAACAGCAACAACAGCAACAACAGCAGCAACAACAACAACAACAACAACAACAACAACAACAACAAGCGGCGCCAACATCATCTCCTGTTCAAAAATTGGTGCCCAAAGTTATAAGTTCAACGTCCACTGGCCAAAACCTGCAGCAGGTATTTGTGCAACCTGGTTCCAAATTAGTCGTTGGTCAAAACGCGCATGGTCAAAAGGTGATAATTTCCGCTTCTCCTAACCAACCGCAGCAGCATTGCCAATCCGCAACAACAGTTCAACAACAGCAAATTCTACCGCAGCAATCAACACAACAGCAAGCGCAACAGGTTGTGGTCAATCAGACAAGCAATAATCAGCCGACGCAAAAAGTGATTCAACAAATTGTGAACACCAGCAATGTACAGCAGCACATTGTAGTTGGAGGGCAACGCATTATTCTAAGCCCTGGGCAGACAATAGTTACTCAGCGGAATGTTCCACAGAGTCAAGCCCTACAAATGGTGCAGCAACAGATACAAACCCAACAGCAGCCGCCTCAACAGCAACAATACGTGATGCAAGCCAATCAAACACTCCAATCGTCAACATCTACGGCTTCCGTTCCTGTACAAACTAAAATAGTTAAACAGCTGGTAGTACACCAGCAGCAGCAACAACAGCAACTTGCTGAAGATAAACCTCATACGCAGGCAAGTGCTAGCACAAACAGTGATACTAATGATGCAGCTGGGGCAGGTTCCACACAGCAAGTGATTGTGCCAAACTCAACTTTAGCCCAACAGTTAGCACAGGGCAAATTGCAGGTAGCGACCGTTAATGGCCAACAGGTCATAGTTAAACCATTGGGCAACAATCAAGCCCAAATCGTGGCTCACATTAAACATCAAGGTGATGGCAATGCGCATATTGTGACTAACAACGCCGCTCTACCAGCGGTTACTCAAGAAAGTCAGTCGTCTCCCGTTAAGCAACAACAGCAACAGCAGACGAACATTTTACAGAATAGTCCACAACAAGTTGTGCTCCAACAAGAAACTAATTATGATAGTGTCACTGCTCATCAGCAGCAGCAGCCCTTAACCGTCGAGGAAAGCCTACTGCAGAACCAGCCACCCGGTACTGTTATTAAATGTGTTACAGCTCAAGTTTTGCAAACTGAACATGGCCCGCGGATTGTATTGCAAGGACTGGTCGGCAATGATTTTACAGCTCAACAATTGCAGCTTGTGCAGACTCAGGTGAAGCAACAGCTCATGAAAGGTAAATGTTGGAATATACTTTATGTTTAAATCTACACGAAATCTAAGTATCACTGTTTCTTTCCCAACATAGCTCAAGAATCAAATGGAAAGTTAGGTGTATTGGGTCCAACGAAAATCTATCTGGCCGTGCAGCCAGAAACAACGACGGCGACGCAATCACAACCACCCCCACTTACACCGGTTCACCAGGCGGCTGCCCACCAACAAGTGAGTAGTTTTTGAATGCAAAATCACAAAAATGGTTACAACGGGGAAGTAGTAGGGAAACAAAAAAGCAGGTTTTAGAAACGTACGTATGTGCTGCCTGCTGCCTATAAAAAAAAAACGCCAAGATAACTGTTATCATTTAAATTCATATTTAAGTTATTATTAATCGTTTTATATTTTATAAGAAACGAAAGCATGTTGTTGCTTTGAAATTCTTCGCATTATTTATTACAAGTTTTTGTTTGGTAATTATAATTCAAATGATTTGTTCTTGAAGACTCAATAATTTTTTTTAAATGTATATATACATACATTCCTAATATAAACTTTTAAGGGTTCGACTAAGATATTTGATTTGTATTTAACAAACATGGACTTCATTTTAAACATTTAAACATACATACCACAAAGGCTTATTTTGCAACATAATTCTTCAACAAATTCTCCAACATAGACACGCAGGTAGCTTGTTCGACTTACAATTTTGTATAGAATATAATTATAAATACATATTTATTTGTTTTATTTAAATTTAATTGCTGATGTATTTAGTTTAAAGAATGTGAATAACGAATTAGTCTTAAGAGATTATTGATGTGCAAGTAGCATTCAAATAATCAACTATTTAGACTGTGACCTAATTAATGTTTGAAGCCCGCACAATAGTATTAGACAATATTCTGCGGCCTTTAGATTTTCTTGCCTGGATACATTTGGTTTCTTTATACATTCATACTATCTATGTTACTTGTAACTATAATTATGTAAAGCGCTTTTTGCAATAAAATGTATTATTCAATACAAACCCTGTTTCTTTTCGTACAATAATATTCAGTAAACAAGTCACCACTAGTAGTTTAATTGAGAATGTTAATGATTGATAGATAAAGTGCTGCTTCTGACAAAATATGCAAAATATAAACAAATACAGTATTAAAAAAGCACAGGCATATATAAACTGTGCATAAAATGTGGATCATACTTTTATTAGAAAATTTATATAAATGACTATAGAAATAAATGGTGTATAAATTCTATTAGATCTTTGAAAATATACATGCCAGTTATTTTTTGTATTTTTAAAGGAAATCAGTCTTGGAAATATAATTTTAATAACAATATTTGCTATAAAAAAATTGCTGCAAAATCGTTTACTTTACACTTTACACATTATATAATTTACCCATTTTGTACGAAAGTGAAAATGCGGAATATTTAATAAAGGGATGTTTCCCAGTAGTTTTAAACTTTTATTATTATGGAAGCTTCGACTTCTATTATTCCCGAATTTCCCTACATCGTTTTACCAAAGACTAAAATTAAACTTGTGTGAATTTTTGTTTCTGAGTTAGTTGGATGATTATTTGCAAATTGGCCTTTGTGTTGACAAAAAGCGCTCTCTACATATATGTATTTTTACATACTATATGTAGGAAACAATTCAAATACGTAAGAAAAGTTGTAAATCAGTGTAAGAAATGCAACCACTACGATGTGAAAAACAAATGCTTTTTAATCAGAAATCAGTTCAGTTATCGAGCACAACAGTTTTATGAAATTTGTTTTTTTTTATATATATGGCCAAATAAAATCATTTTAAATTCAAAGAAAAAAATGTTTTACAAAATCTGAATGTAAATATTGCTGAAGAGATTAACCTAAACACAGAGTTTTAGTTGGCTGACATACCTTAAACCGTACATACGTATGTTAATCGGAGGCACGGCTAGTCTTCTGAAACAGATGGCAAATTAAAAAACTCATTTCTTTTGAACGCTTATACTAACGTGGCGTTCGACCTAGTTTTCATACGAAAGAAATATATATATATATATATACAAAATAAACACAAAGGCTTAACCATATTTATAATCATCTCATCTAAATCGAAAAGAAATTCTACACTTGTCTAAAAAAGAAAAAAACAAATAAAGTGTCACAAACAATCCACATAAGCACTTTCAAATGTACACTACACGATACTAATTTAGAGATACCACAACACATGACAAAACATTTTGCCGCAATTTTCATTAAAAATTTTTAAAAGCAAGTTAAAAAGACTTATTTGAACAACTAACTTTTGTAACTAAACAAAATTTCAAATAACCTTAAAAATAATATCCATGCTGCTGTGCCACTGCTTAAACCGTTAAAAACAATGTTTAAATCTCGCGTTTCAACAACTACAACTCCAAACTTCGTGTTAATCTCTTCGGCAACAACAACAACTACAACCACAACCACAAAAACAAACTATAACAGTTTGCCTGGAGTAAATACTACAACTGATCTCTGATTAAAGCAAGGTAGGTCAAAAAACTTTTGTAACATGCATTTCATACAAACATATGTAAAGATAAGTTAAATAACTACTGGTCTATAATTAAGACGTGTTCTGCTAACAGTTAGGTTGGTGGCGGCATTTTAATTACACGTAAATGCAAGTGAAAATTTATTGTATGCAAGAGTTTCAAAACGATTAAGTTTTTGTCGACAGCAATTCCTTACGTGAAAATGGAAAAACGGCGTCATTAAGAAATATATAACGTTTTTCCACGTCAACGTTATTTGTCAGCTAACGGAGCTTAAAGTGTAAATACATTAGAGATCTATTTTAAGTTTAAAAATTCATTGAAAATAAATATTATCGCCTAAAGACCTTCATCAATGTTTTTTCAGACCAACAACGATGCCACCTCGCCTGCAGTTACTTACGACAACAGTCCCAAAAATGACATATATCCAGCAATTACAACAGCTGTCACTGAACACGAGCGGCTCATTAGATGTACCGAAATTGACAAGAATCCTAACAAAAGCGACGATGAATCCATTGGAACATCAACATCATTGCACGGCATAGAGCGTGACAAAATGTTAAATCACAATAATAGTGACGCAATAAGTAAATGCGTTGAGGATGAACAAACAGAGAGCTTTGTAGTGACCAGTGGCTATATCCAGGAATGTAAGCGGTTTTGATAAAACTACTTAAATATTAAGTTTTGAAAAATGATATGTTTCTTTGTCCCCAGCCATTACAAATGCACTTAAACAAGGTAACCTTAGTCCAGAACTTGAAGAGAAACTGGTGAGTATGCGGAAAAAACAAGTAGAAAAAAACGATTGGCCATCACCGACAGGGAGTAGTAGTGTTGATGTTGCTGTAAATCGTCGACGCATTCTGACACGTCAGCAAAATAACGAAGATGTGGAATGGAAAGTTAGGGTTCCATCAAAACGTCACCAAAACGCAATGACTAGCGGTAGTCAGTATAACCGCGTTCTCAAAAGCAATCGTAAGCAACAAGTTGAGGATCAATCAGAACTTGGAGAACAGAAGCAGTTGCAGCTTGATCGGCATAAGGATCTTCTGAAAAAGAGCATACTACGCAAGCGTTCGCTTTTGGAAAGGAATCTTCAAAATGAAATTCGGGAAGAAGTACAAGCAAAAGTACAAAAACATGTTCGTGCCATGACAATACATTCTCCGGAAGAACATAGTGAAAATGAACGCTCATCAACATTCGAAGATCGTCTTTCAGAGCATGATATTGATGCCAAGCGGTAAGTTTCTGGTGGGCTGTGTCAAATAAGTGATAAGTATATATATATATATATATTTTAATTGTTGTAATAAATGCAGACAAACGAAACTTGCACCTATTCGGGATCTGAATGCAGAAACTAGTGTACCGAATAATAAGCACAGCGTTGGCAGGCCAAAGAAACTGAGTAGAAAGAAAGAAAAGCTATATTGCGTTTGTCGCACGCCCTATGACGAGACTAAGTATGTTTTGTTTTCGTAATAATGTTTGAATGCAATGAAATTTATTTGAAAATGTTATAATATTTTAAGGTTTTATGTAGGCTGTGACTTGTGCAGCAACTGGTTTCACGGCGATTGCGTTAACATTACTGAGGAAGCGTCAAAAAAACTATCGGAGTTTATTTGCAGTGATTGCAGAAAGGCAAGGGAGACGCAACAGCTTTATTGTAGTTGTCGCCAACCATACGATGAATCACAATTTTATATATGCTGTGACAAGTGCCAGGACTGGTTCCATGGACGATGCGTGGGGATATTGCAAAGCGAGGCGGAGTTTATTGATGAATATGTTTGCCCCGAGTGCCAGAGAAATACAGATGCAAATGCAGCTAATATGAAAAGTCTAACGGTTAATGAAGTTGATGAGTTAAAGGGCTTAATCAAGCAAATACAGGTATTAATAAGAAACAAGCCTTACCAGTTTTCGGCAAAAGTTCTATAAAATTTATTTTAATTTCCAGTCACATAAAAGTGCTTGGCCATTTATGGAACCGGTGGATCCGGCAGAAGCCCCTGACTATTATAAAGTTATCAAAGAGCCAATGGGTAAGTAATTATTTATTGATCTCCAAAAAATAAAATTTAACAAATTTCGTTGCTCACAGATCTCAAGCAGATGGAAACCAAACTCGAATCCAATAGCTATACTAAGCTCTCCGAATTTATCGGTGATATGACAAAAATTTTTGATAACTGCCGCTATTACAATCCAAAAGAGTCGTCATTTTACAAGTGCGCTGAAGCGCTTGAAGCATATTTTGTGCAAAAAATCAAAAGTTTTCGCGAAAATGTTGTTGGTCAATGTAATTGAAACCTTTCATTTACAATTTAATCATTGAAGAAACTTTTTTAAGTTATTTGAAAAAATTCAAGGTTTTGTATAGATAACTGTAACTACATATAACTAAAAGATATTGTTAATCTGTACATATATAATGAATGTCTTAATTGATTTCATTGGTTTAAATCAGATTTACATAGTAATTTATGGTAAAGTGACAAATTGAAAACTTGAAGTAGTGTTGACTTGTAAATATAGCTCTTATGCATTTTTTTATACTTTAACCAGTAGATATAAGAAAGTACCATATAAAAAATAAAAAAAAAATGAATCATGTAATACTTTAAGTTTTTTAATGAAGAGCAATATTGTTTTATAAGAGTTTGAAACCAATGTAAATGGAAACGCAAGAACACACGCTTAACATACAAAACAGATATTTTTATGTGCCCTCAAGTAACTTATATATATTCCCAAAATGGATTGGGCCAATAGCAATTGACTAATATTTACATATATTTTGCAATTAAGCCATTATGACCCGATCCGGACTAGCATATTGTTTGTATGCGTTTACGTCACTATGTGAATTGGGTGAAATTGAATCCGGATTGCCTTGGTTATTTATACGTACGGACCATTATTAGTGTGTGTGTGATATATACATATATATATATATAAATTAATTAATATCATATTGATAATTAATTAATTCAATTCTATAGTATATATATATAGAGAAACCCTCTTAGAAATTGGGAAGAAAACTCTATATATAGATCACATCGGATATTAATGGGCGTTAAAGAAATTTTACTCCAATGAATGATACGCATAGAGGGATTATAATTGTCTCAAATGCATCATCATGGAGTTGACATCAGAGTTAATCATAAATATTTCATATTGGTGTTGTTTCCTTAATATCAGTTGCTGGCTGCTGTCTGCTGTTTTGGCTGCCGTCTGCTCTTATTGCTGCTGCTGACATGTTAAAGTGTCCAAATTATGAAAATTATGCATGATGATAGATTTGTTTTGCATATCTCTCTCTCTCTCTCTCTCTCTCTCATATTGATGAAGATTTTTTTTTCTTTTAATTTGCCAATATACATTCATTATGTTGAAGGAACAATTCCTTTTGTGATTTTGCTGTTGATTATTATTGATTGTTGGCTGCTGCTGCTGCTGTTGCTGGTTGTTGACTGCTGCTGCTGCTGTTGCTGGTTGTTGATATTGCTGCTGCTGCATGTTGACCGCTGCTGCTACTGGCTGTTGCTGCTGTCGCTGCTGTTGTAGTTAATTTGTTGTTGCTGCTCCTGCTGCTGTTGCTGCTGCTGCTGATAATTACTGCTGTTGTTGTTGTTGACTGCTGTTGCTGCTGCTGATATTAGCTGTTGCTGTTGTTGACTGCTGCTGCTGCTGCTGATAATTACTGCTGTTGTTGTTGTTGACTGCTGCTGGCTGTTGCTGCTGTTGTAGTTAATTTGTTGTTGCTGCTGCTGCTGTTGCTGCTGCTGATATTAGCTGTTGTTGTTGTTGACTGCTGCTGCTGCTGCTGCTGGTTGTTGATATTGCTGCTAATGCTGCTGCTGCTGCTGCCGCTGCTGTTGTAGTTAATTTGTTTTTGTTGCTCCTGCTGCTGTTGCTGCTGCTGCTGATAATTACTGCTGTTGTTGTTGTTGACTGCTGCTGCTGCTGCTGCTGCTACTGCCGCCACATACTTGGTTTGTGGTGATTATGTGCGTGTGCTTATGGCCAAGCCTGCATAACTTGTCCCCCCCAAAAAAAAGGATGAGGGGAGTCAGCCATGTGTGGGGGGGTATGGTGATGATGTGTGCTGTTAGTTACATGCTAATTATTTCGTTTAGATTATCTATGCTTATTTAATAATTATTAAATTAACATTGTGTATTAGTTGTGATGAAGTAGAAGATAAAGAATAGAGAAGAAGAACATTATTTAATATTTGTATAAATTGTAGGCAATATTCTTTATTTGCCAAATTATTTTATTTCTTCATTGTTTAATCAATTAATTCTTATTCAATTTTCTCTTTTCTTTTCTTCTATTTTCATTTTTAAGTGAGAATTTTTTTTTTTTAATTTTTTTTTTTTTTTTTTTTTGAATATAAGCAATTCTTTTGGCAATAGTTAGAAAAAGATATTTCTGGTGACTTTTCAAAAATGATGAGTAGTAGTGTAGGATGTATGCAAACATTTGTATGATTTTATGGATTAATACTTAATTGTAATTGTTTTAATCTGATTTTTTCTTTTTTTCTTTCTCCTTCATTGGATATAGTTTTCATTGGATAAAGTTATTTTAAATATATTTCATTAGTGGAATATCTTGTGCAAAATTTTTTTTTTTTTTTGAGGTTTTAGTTTTTTATTATTCATTGCATTTTCATTAGGTTTTTCTTTGCAGTGATATTCCAATAATTAAATAAGAAATATATATAATTATATTGAATAGGATTAGTGTTTAAGTAATTTTAGATTAAATACTAATAGATTGATATTCTATTTATTGTAATTAATCTAATGTTAATGGGTGATTTATACTTTTTTGTATTTTTTTTTTTTTTTTTTTTTGTATTTTTTTTTGTATATTTTTGTATTTTTTTTTTTTGTGTATATATTATTTTTTTGTATATTTTCTTTTT